>CM048045.1:3117500-5517500 GCA_026259375.1 Verasper variegatus | reverse complement strand
AATCTACACACACTCGAGCTCGACTTCTGACATGCTTGTGCAAGATAATCCGTTTTTATTGCATCGACAGTTGTATGGTAAGATTACAATTGCCATAAAATTGTATCATTTTTATCTTAAAAAGAAAGACAGGTTTTAGTGCACATTTCAATTTTTGAAACTTTTCTAAAGTGTGACCCGAATATTGTTTAAAACAAGCAGTGCTGTGTGGCCAACGATGTGCTGGTTTCTGATTCTTCTGGGTAGATCACATGATCTCACCGTCTTGCTAAAGAAGCATCTTAGTCGGCATCTGTTACATGTATTACACCTCTTTTTCATTCTGAGATATTTGTAATATTTTGTTGTTGTAATTTGTTTCCCTTTTCGCATCTGTTGAACGTTTAAAACCTAATCAAAGTGGCCACTTGCTTGCAGTGAATCCTCCTGAGGATCTCCTGCTGTTTTCTCACATGGGCCCATTCGGTCATTCTCCTGAGATTTTACTCTGGGGCCGTGAAGCCATTTGTGTTCTCACATACAGGCCCTTAGGACAATGTCAGGAGAAAGCAGCTTAAATGTTTGGAATAGTTGAATGGCTTAAAGAAATGCCTACAAGTACACCTGCTTTTGTTTCACATAGGTGCATATCTTTCACATCAGAGATTTATTTAGGTTTTGTTTGTGTGTTTTAATTGAAATGAATAAACACAATTTTCCTAATCCGATTTTGCGTTTTGTGTCTTTTTAGGTCTAATATGTTGATATACTGTGAAAAATTCAAACGATGGCCGGATTCTATAGGTTGTGCTGATACAAAACAAAACAAAAAAAGGAGCATGATAAAATATTTTGTATGAGCTATATAAAGGCAAAATCAGAGGCATTAAAAATCCTGAAACTCATTATGGTTAAACAAGTGAAATGTGTAGAATAACCAATAAGAAACCTCTGCTCTGTTTGTAGGTGGCATGGTCCACGTCTGGCCACGCCCCTATTCAGTGATGTCACAGCAGGTGCTTGTAATCAGTAACCAAGGGAGAACCCCTGTGGCTCCAGGACGCAGGTTTGAACCCTCAGTTAATAGTGCAGCAGCCGCTGTGTGGCCTGGATGCTTCACTATTGATTCAGCTCTTAATATTCAGCTTAGCTGAAGTTGCAGCAGCATGAGAGAAGGACCATGTAGCTCTGTTAGTGGGTTTGGATCGAAGAGCAGAGAGACAAAACAAAATGTGAGGAAGATCTCTGCAGGCAAAGACCGGAGGTAAGAGCCCCCAGTAACAGCAGCGAGTTTATCACATGAAAAATGTACCTATTTATGTCAAAATCACGACTGGGACTGAGCACAAGCAGCCAGCAGCAACAATAAATGGGAACAAACTGTTGGGATAAATGAGTATAAGGAAATATGTTAACACTTCTTATGCTTCTTGTGTATTATTTTTCTAATAATATACCAACTATGGAATATCTATCATGATATATTCTGAAAACCCAAAGAAATGCTTTGAATGGTTGAGACTCTGTGATTGAAAGCTTACAATCTAATAAGGTGGGGTTTGCATGGTTGAAAGTAAGTTTTGAAGCCTTGTGTAATATTTGCTAGGCTGAAAAAACATTCAAATCTCTGCAAACATTATTTTGTGTTTGTAATTTCCCTTGTTCAATACTGCAGCACTCTTTTCAAGTGTTCCTCCTACACATTACAGAGTTTCACGTTTGTCACTATTCTCCCAGTGCATCAGTTTGTTTTCCAGGTTTGAAACCTTGTAAATGGTGTTTGTGGATGTACACCTGCACTTTTTTTTTTAAGAATTGATTTACAGTCCCCACTTTTCCAAGATTTGCCATCACATTTGCAAGGTTGTGAATCCTGTGATTTCAGGCAGCAATGTCCCACAGCTCTGATCTGAAGCTTATAAACTGATGGTCTGAAAATATGTTGGGATTCTGGAGGCAGTGGCATTTGCTCAGAACCTATAGTTTATTTTTCCAGCATTATACCAACTTGTATGTTACAACATGAGTGTGTAACAACTAATAAATTATCTGCTCTCTATCTACTAATTAAATGAATATGCTCAACAATTAGTTATAATATGGACGCTTTCACATCCATCTTTTTGGTCCACTCCTTCTGAGTTTATTTAGTCTGAACCAAAATAAGAAGTGTCAAAGGTAGCTTGGATCTCTGTTTGGACCAACAGACAAATATTTAGTCTGACAAAAAGAAGTGGTCCCCGTCAAGATCAAACTGAACCAGGGTTCAGTTTATTTTTTAGGTGTGAAAACACTTTTTGGATAGTTCAGACAGATGTCATGGTCAGACGCACGTCCGTCTGTGACATCTGTTTGATATTTTCAGGTCAGAAAGTTTGAAATTTCGAGTTTATCAAAATAAATGCATCACTATGTGGTTGGAGATGCACACAACTGTTCCAGACTAGGAAGTAGCAGTAGCTAGCACCATTAGCCAATAAACACACAGCACGGTCCTCGCGTTATTTAAAAACTTCTGCTTCCTGTATGGCTGTATGGCTGAAGGGCATTCAGATGGAAACCTTAGACTTTTTCTTGGCATTTGACTTCCAAAATCCTCTGACCTTTCTCAAAAAATAAAGTCTCTGAACTTGCTGCATTCTGCCTCTGTCTTTCCTCCATCTTCCCCTTCTCTCAGCCTTTTCCTGCACAAAGTTGAGGGTCACTCTGGTGTAAAGAGAGCACTGTTCCGAAAGGCGAGGGCTGGCTTTGCAGAGAGGATTATCTGCTGGTGTTGAGCTGTGGGATTCAGTTCCTTCTAGCGTGTGAGCTGGTCAGCGAGGTGCATCACTAAGCCTGTTGTTATTGTTTTGGTAGAAGAAGGCAACATTCTGAGGGAGAAAGGAAGGATAGAGGACGATGTAAAAGGAAAACAGAAAAAGCAGGAAAGGGGGGAAAATTTAAAAAGGAGGGAGAATGAGACATTCTTGAAGCCCAGGCTACATTTTAATGATTTACTGTATTTGGGAGGAAGGACAAAGATGAGTAACAGCAGATGGATAGAAAATCACTGCATCTGCAGAAACTGTCATCAGACGCAGGATGTATTTTTTTTCACAAGTAGAACTGGGATGAGAAACCTGAGGAAAAAGCTCAGTCATCTCATCTTGAGCAGCAGACACATGCACAGTCAAACACAGAAATAGAACACGACTTCATATGGAGACAACTCCGCTCGGTAGATCAGTTAATTGTCTTTTCATGCATTTGTCAGTAAGTGCTTTTCTTTATGATGATACATTGACTCTAAAGCAGGTTATTTCCACAGAGAAAGAGATACTGAGTGATTTTTCATGAAGGAAAATTACATGCGACTAAATCACGTAATTAAGGCAGATTTTAAATGACTGCTGCATTTTGCTCGGAAGGTGCACTTGTTGCATTTTTTATTATAAGGGATTGCCAATGTTTTACACTCGCTCTCTGAAATAATGGGACTCCAAAATTCCTACGAGGCCTGTGCCTACTGGACCGAATCACAATGTAGATTATGGTGTCTCATCTCAGTGCCTGAGCTCTGTACTGAAATAGTTACCCTGTCAATCATTACACTGCCTAGTTAACATGCCAACTCTGGTGGCACTGGCAGCACGTAAAGTAAGTCTACAGTGAGCTAGAAGCTAACTCAAACTCGAGTCGCCACGACAACAAAACACCTAAAGCTTAACAGTCGGAAGTTGGGCTGCATTTCACGAGAAAGGATTCAGACACTGGGAAGTGCCGCAAGTGTTTGAAAACAATTCTGTGTGAAGGGAGGAACGTGTCAATGAAGGACGGGATGACACACAGGACACATTTGAAAGCAGAGGGATACATCTGGGTTTGACTGTTTGTTTGACCTCATGCCAAGCACATCTAGCAGTGTGGGCGTCCCAGGTCCCCACGGTGGGGAGATTTACATTGAAACTGTTATTTAGTGTTAAATTATTTGAGTTGGGTTAAGTTTTAATTTATAATTAGATTTGTTTAAATACCTTTCTTTAGAGTATTGCATTACATTTACATGTTTCCTTGTTTTTAGGTTGTTGGTAGGAATGAAGTGTGACAGCATGTCACAGTTTGAATTCTACTTGAACAACATGCTATTTTTAGGCTTCAAATGTATTTTGTGGTTTTCCGTTTTAACGCTCATGAAGTGTGTATTGGGCTTAGTTTGCTGCCAGAGCACAGGTGACCTTCAATCAATACTGTGCCTGAACGCATCCTGTGTAGACACAGGTGGAGCAGGGGAGCTACCACTGCTGCTCTGCTAACATGCTGCTCACGCTACACCTCATGTGTAGACACAGTGTGTAATTCTGTTGTATAACCGCAAAGTGGCATTGTGTTTGTGTAACTCCAATACACCTTTTCAGCTAATCATAAACATAAAAGAAAATTGTTCAAAACTAATAACATTTTCATAAAAAGAAAGTTAAATCAAAGTTGGGTTGCAAAATGACCTCTGCCTCTGTCAGTCACCTGCTCAACAGACAGGACTGTAGTTAAAGTTTTATTTTAGCCTCTGGTAAAAAAACTAAAGATCTGTCAACATCCGAGGTTATAATTCACAAAGTGGCCACCAATCAAGCAATCGTAAGAAATACATTGGAACCAAATGTCACATCATAAGCTCTTTTTAATGTCATTTATGTCCACTTAATGTTTGCTGGCTGACTGGCCGGCTGGACTGCTGGTTGGACTGCAGGTTGATTCCTTTCCCCATCTCCCATCTCTCCAGCCTGTCAGCGGTTTGACTGGGGCTGCCTCAGGTACTGTACTCTGCTGACACTGATGGTTGCACAGTGCACATCCCATGCACTCAGGCTGAAAACTCAACCTGGCATTTTCCTGGAGCTGGATGGGAGACGGGGGAGACGGAGCACTCTCGCTCTGACAGGCAGCTCCAGAGCCTTACTTATGATACAGTCATATCAAGGAAACCAGTGGCCGTGAAAAATAGTGAGGAGTTAATGCTGCTTAGAAACATTGGAGCAAAATCTATTCTCCATCTTCTCTCGAAACCACCGGTGTCCATTAGCATCAGAGAATATGCTAGTTTTCATTCACACTAAGCACAACTTCCGGGTTCAAGGTCGAGGTAAACTTTATTATCCTACAAGGGGAAATTCATGTGGTCATACACATCTCAGTTAAAACACAGAGAGACACAAAAATGTCCTATGTTAAGCAATAGACCTACCAACGATATAAAAGTGCAATCAGAATATACCATATACTGCAGCATATACAATATAAAATCTAAATGTTTATCTCAACATAGCACATCCAAAGTTATATAACACGTACCTCACACAGCCTCATGTACAATATACAGAGAATAGACTACAGTGTACACAATAAGAGTAGACTACAATCTGAATATATGTGTGCATCTAGCTCTCACTGAGCACTCTGATTGCTGCAGGGACAAATGGTTTGCTGTAGCCTGATGTTGTAATTTTCTGTTGCAGAGTTCTGCCGTTTGACCTGCTACTCCCTCTGAATTTGAGGTGGAGAGGAACGAGTTGGATCATTGAGGATCTGACCGGCCTTTTTTAAAATAAGGTCGTCATTACAGTTGTGCTGCAGACACCTGATCAACCCCAATGATCCTGCCGGCTGTCTCAATCATCAGCTGTAGTTTGACGTGATCTTGAGCATGCATAGACAAAGGCTCTGCAGTACAGCTACATGTGAGAGTTTATAATATGTGGGGCATAACGCACCCTTGTGGGGCACCTGTGTTAACTACTGTATCTTAGGGGATGAAATAGCGAGGTGTGCTGTCATCCTATTTGATGTTTGGCTGTAAGGGAAACATGCAGGGGGGTGATGACATGTGGTTTGAACAGCGCTATCCAACAGGAAACATTCTCTCTGGTATCAAAACAATTCAGTTTATTTGCACTGTGTGAGAAAGAAAACAAACTTGACTGATATTATAAAATCCCAAACTGATAGTTCTTAATTCACAAGCTATTGTTTACTTTTAAAAACAATAAATTCACACAAACCTTGTGAGACTTAGGCTTCCTTTGAGTCTGAGCGCGGTGTATACTTCAGTGTTGCAAGTTCTACGGCAGCTAAACGCAAAGGCTTTGAAACAATGCTGTAGACGACACACGCATCCACAAACTTCTTACTACACATTGGTGCATGGCAATGATTGAGTAACCTGCAAAAACTGTGATTGGCAGCTTATTTTTTCCAACCAGTCTCTGGTGACTGTCAGAGTGAATACAATGTTTTAGTCCAAGAAAGGCTAAACTTCCACTTTCTGAGTAACACTATACTAACAAAGCCATTTCCCCTCTAACACTATAATTTTAATGTGATCAACCCTCAATCACCAAAAATGTAACTATGGAACTGGTGTTCACACTGAATAGCCTCACAAAATCAAACAAGGGAACTTTCCCATATCATACCACAGACGTAACAAAATAAAAACACTTCACAACTGAGTCAACACAACTCCCACTAACCAACTGTTAGAGAATAAATATTGTTTAAGAGTAAATACAGCCACATTGGTGGATCTGTTGGGTACAGCTGGTTTTAAGGTGAAAGCCAACATCAGCATGCTAACGCAATGATAATGTTGGCAAGCGGCTATTTCAAGGGAAATGTTTATAATGTTCACCATCTCAAGTGTGTTGGCACGGTAACATGTCATTCTAACAAGTTGGACCTGGTGAGAATACTACGGGTGGATCTGATGATGGAAGTAAAGGTCAGGGGATTGTCATTATTCTAACAAACACAAAATGTTGTAGATTGTGTCACCACATGAACTCAGGGCATCATCAAACTAATCAGTGGTTGTCCTCTGGGGGGAATACATGTCTTGACAATTGTTCACATCAATCCTGATTTCAGTTTATGGACTTTCAACCCAGCACCAATATTTTGTTTATAGTGCAAATTGTAAGAATATCATCCAAATAGTTTCTCCCTTTTCTTTTATGAATAACTTGCCTCTCAACTCTCAAATGTAACTTTTGTTGTGCCTTTTGAGTGATTTTCAAGTATTTTACAACTGAGAATAAAATTAGGTCTAAATGGCAGCTTGATGTATTCAGGGGCATGTCTGCGAAATTGACAAGTACATCAAACTTTTGACACTCAGTTCTACATGTCGGTCCCCCGGTTCTGACTTTTGGACACTTGCATGAGTCATCTGACCACTTTCATCTCCTTTCTATCTCCCTCTTGTTATTCATCCTCACCCCCATGTTAATCTCCTTTCCCCTCCAGTCCCGGCAATGCCCTCACTTCACCCCATATCTTCTCTCTTCTCATGTTTTCCCCTCCAATGTTCTTTTCTTCTACAACATCCCCCCACTGTATTCCTCTCCTGTGTTCTTCTTCTTCCAGCCCTTTGTCTCTTGGGTGTTAATCACAGCCATCGCCATCTCGCCAAGGGGGGATATCTCCATCACTACTCCTCACTTCATCTTGAATTAATGCAGGATGTCGGAGAAGGATGGGAGAATTTGAGCTGCCAAGAATGCATAGTCAGGAAGATGGTTAGGAGAGGAAGAGGTAAATAAATTCTTGGCATTAAGTATTTACATCCTGGCTGAATAGAGCTCTCATATAAAAAAAAAACACCCCTGCAGGATTCAACTTGGAAACAAAAGCATTTTTTGTTTTATGATAACATCCATTTTTTTTCTGACAGCCATTTATTTACTGTAACTTTGCTTCCACTAGCAGGTAAAGCAGGGAAAGAAGGAAGTTTGGGTGTTAAGAGGAGGGACAGATGCAAAGGAAACCGGTTTCATGGTTTCATACAGACATGTGTAGAACAAGCACTGCATTAGTGTAATAAAAAAGCCTTGATGCGGTAGATTAGGGAAGAAAATTAAGGTTTAAGGATTGAATTCTGAATCAAGCCTAACAAAGTATTTTCTGAGGACTCAAGTCAGTGTGAGCTCACAGCTACAGATGTATCATCATTACAGGAATGATGACGAACTGAAAAGAGACCAGAGGCAGCCATGAGTAACTTAATTCAGGAACTCACAATGTTAACAGGGAAACCAATGGGCTCTATCCAGGAAAGCTTTCCGTGCAGTCCTTAAATAAGAGAAACGAATTGTCCCCAAATTTGTTGTGCCCAACAATATTATATTTCACATAATATGATGTAGTATAAAAGCATTGTTTCACTTTACAGATACTATGGCTCGGTATTCCCTTTCTGATTGAGTATGTGTTTTTCATATTGGGAAAGGGGTCTAGCTCTCAACTTGTTAGCGCCACGACAACTCAGTTCTCTTCAAAATAGCCATTTTTGTCAAAAAAGTATTGCTTGTCTTCCTGGCCAGCAGCCATAACCTGGTCCATTCCTTCCATACATTTTATTTTAAAAAAGCAAAAAAATGTCATTAACTCCTCTGAACAACAGATTATTCTTAGGTTTTCCACATTAGCTCCTTCCTTGCTTTACTTGCTTGACATAAATAGATTCGGCATGAATGTCAAATCTATTACAGAATTCAATGAAAGGTTAATGCATCAGACGTTAACATAGCATACAGTACTTGTCTACTATGACAAAAAACGAAGCTATTTAGTACTGTAGCAAGGATTTAAAAAATGTGAGGGGACCTGTACGTATTTTAATCATCCAGAACTGCAGGTTTCTTTAATTCAGAGACATCTGCAATATCCTCGATATATAAAATATAACAGAAACATTTTCCTAAAAGGGGCTTTAAGGAGAACAGTGAAAAGTATACAGTGTTTATCATATCACATACATACCTGACAGCTAATGAAACCAGAGTGGTGAGTACTTGTGTTTGTACTGGGATGGTTCATTTCCATTGAATCGGTCTGTTTAATACTGGACTCAGTTCAGCACAACGATCCAAGATTGAATCTGTTATTAGCTGATCATCATCATGAGCCAGGAAATTCACAAAGTCGCTAAACACTTGTTTCCTCCTCATCCCTTTATCTGCATACTCCTCTATCAGTGCCAGAGCATCCATCACGCAGCCTTACGCACAAGTGTCACCCTATTTTGGAAATGAAGGTTAAAGGTGAACACATTCTATTTATCTTGTTAGTTGGCTCCAGTGCGCTCTGTGCTCTGTCTCTTTCTCTTCCATTCTCCTCCCCTTTAAAACAAACCTAATTTAATGTGGAACAAACAAACACGAGAACAACCTGTGGTAAACTACATCATATTAGGATTTTGCTGAGGTGGCAGTCGGTGCTGTATTGCTGCAGGCTGTAGCTTAAAGGCCTTGCTCACTGCAGAGCCTGTCTGTCTGTCTGCAGCCCCAGCTGGCTGGAACTGAGCTTGACCCACATCATCAGATACAGGGGAAGAATAATGAATGCACAGACAGCCAACTAGCCAGTTTCCACCCGTCAAGAAGCCTGTCAGCCTGTCAGCCCACCACGCAGCTGGCCACCAAATCAACAAACAAGCCTGTTGGTCAGAGATCCAGTCAGTCAGCCAGTCCGCCTGTCAACCTGTGAGCCTTGAATCCAGCCAACCAACGACACAGCCAGCCAGCCACATTGCTGTCTCCTCACTTTCTCTCCTCCTCGTCCATCTGACTTCCTCCTCTCTTGTTTGCATTGTTCCTTATGACACAACCCCTCCCCCCACCACCACCACCACCACGGAAAACACAACCACCCAGCCAGCAGTCCTGTTCACCCTCCTCCTCCTCGTCTTCCTCGTGTAAAAAAGGCAGGCCTGTCAGAAATGTTTAGCCACAATTCATTGTTTTTTCTCTGAGGCATCGACAGGGTCAACTGACCCCGACGGTGTATTTACTGTTGGGAAGGAGATGGAGGAGAGTCATGACAGAAAGATTTAAAAGTGGTCTCGTGTTTGACAATTCTGATTATTTTGTGGTTTCAGGCCTCACAGCACAACCCAACATGTTGAACTGTGGGTGGAATTATTCAGAACAACAAACCGAAGCACACTGTGATTTGAAACGATAGCATTGAGTGCAGTTAAACAAATGAGTGGAAAACACTTGCTTGAACACTGATGTGCCATGTCCCTACAGATCATGTGTAAACAGATTACTGAAACATGACCGTTTTTACTATTGTAGTTTCACAATTATTATCATATCACTAGTAAGTCTGTGTTTTCATATTCCGTTTTTCTAATGGATGTGAGTTCATTTGTAAGTTTACAATTAACAAGCCCAGAAAAATCCTTGTTTGTGCACAGTTATATCATCTATTAGTGTCTACACAGGCTTTGTAGTGAAAATAGCACGGGAGCAGAGCAGCAGCTTTATGGTCCGTCGGAATTAGCTTGTAAGACACAATGTCCAACCATGCTGGAAGTAAAGCGCTCAGCCATGTACATGAAAAGTGCTGTGAATAGCTACGTAACAAATGAGGATCTGTGAGGCAGAACTAGAGCACAACAATGCTTTGAGCACAAATTTCACCATGGCGATATGCTTACAATGTTGTCATGTGACATGACGTTTAGTGCAGGTGTTTACAATGTTCATATCTTGGTAAACAAATGAATATACCATGATCACTTATCTCTGCTCGCTTGGTGAAATGCACAATTAAATGCAATGATTAAGGCCGTCTGTTTTGTTTACTTTAACCACTGATATTTAGAATATGTGATAAGAAATGCTTCTATATCATAGCCTGAAGGTTTGATGATCAGAGGCCTGGGAGCCTGTGGGTTCCACACAGGATCTTAGCTGTTCACAGGACTGCGTTCCTCTGGATACAGATCTTTGAGGTTGTCCTCCCAGTTTGAGGGTTACAGCCCTGACTGCTGCCATTACCACTGGCACCACTGTTGCCTTCACTTTCCACATCACCTCCAGCTCCTCTTTCAGCCCTTGGTATTTTTCAAGCTACTCGTGTTCTGTCTTCTCGATGTTGCTGTCACTTGGGATCGTATCACAACTGCCGTTTATCGGTTGGTTAGAGATCACTGTTTAATTTATGTGTGCTGTATTATTTATATATATATATATAACAATTTTCAAATGTTTTTCTTTAAAAGAAAAAGCTTAATAAATTAATTGCAACAATCTAATCACTCAATGTCAGACCTCCTGAGTCAGAACACAGCTTGTGATGACTGATCTGAAGCTGTTATGTCATTATTGATGACAATGTTATCACAGTGATGGAAAAATAATATACACAGTGCGAACAAGACTGCTTTGTAATTCTCTGTCCAATGTGCAATTGATTCTGTGCAGTGGGCCGTGGCCGGGCGCGAACCCGAGCTCAAGTCAAGCAGGTCCTGGTTAAAATGCATAAGAGGCTGAGCCGCCTTTTGGGCAAATTAAGCCTCTCTGTCGCAGAATGCCCCAATCCTTTGCTGCCTTGTTCTCTCTCGTTCTCTCTCGTTCTCTCTCTCTCTCTCTCTCTCTCTCTCTCTCTCTCTCTCTCTCTCTCTCTCTCTCTCTGTCCCCTTCCTCCCTGCACCCTCTCCATTATGCTCTCTGTCCCCTCCCTCCTTGTACAGTATGTACCCACATAACTGAGCCGAGCCAAGCTGAGCTGTCCGGGCCCGTCTGCTCACCGTGATAGTAACGGCTTTAATAAAAACACAGTTTGGGGGATGAGAATTGAATTTCATACTTGGACGCCCTGACACTACATGTGTTTCGTTTTAATAAAGAAAGAAGAGCGAGCGGAGTGAGAGGGAGAGAGACGGTGGTGCAGAGCCACTCAGCCAAAAGAAGATAGGCCAAGGCTTTTCTCATTTGTCCTCACATTCTTGCTTCCTTAAGCTCAGCTGTGTGTTTGCTGTTCCATGGGGAAGCTAAGGAGGGGAGGGGGTGCATCTGCCTTGTCAATCTGAGCATTTCCACACATTTTCAAGATAAGTGTTAAACCATTTTAAAAAACTGGCTCAGATTGTTCTTCTCTCCATAAATCAGTGTATCTGCTGTTGTCTTTTACAGTTTGTAATTGATTTGACTCATTATTCAGTCAACACATACCCTGTTCAATTTTACTTTTGCTTTACTTCCGTTAACACTGGTTGTCATTTGGTGCGATGAGAGAAATTTGCCTATCATGTAAAAGACCAGGGAATTGCATTACTTTATGACAAAGGACAAAAAGATAACCAAAAAGATAACAAAAAGACAAGATATCCTTCCAGAACTACATGTCATTGTGATTTACCTCTGACCTGCCAGGGGCTGGAACATTTGGATCTGTCTTTGCACTGCGTGCTCTCGCTGGCTGTGCTAGCATCCACAAACACTTCACCGGCACAGATTTTACTGTGCTGTCTCTCCACGTTTGTTGTGATGTCCTTGCTCTGCTAGAGAGCTTGAATAGGGCCAAAATGTTTTTGTCAACCTCTCCTGCCTTCTTTGCAAATGTCTTTTATACTTTTGATTTCTACATTTAATGGTGCAGTGTAAATGTTTTGCGTTGTCTGACATGTTGCTTCTGTTTTTTGCCGACAATGTTACAGTACTATTATTCCTGCTGAGATTTTGTGGACGTAGCATCATTGCAGCTCCAGTCAACTGATTCAAAACAGGTCTGCATAACATTGTAGTCACATCTCTAATGTTGAAACTGATTTATGATTAGTATCAGTTACACTGCAAGTAGTCTGGGTAAGACAGACAAGCTTTGACAACGGTAACAACAACTGCATGACGGGAACACAAAGTGTTACTGCTTCAGCTTACATTAACTGTGTCGGGCTTGTGTCATATTTGATCATTCAAAACAAAATGCATGTCTGGTTTGGGTCGGGCTTGGTTACTACTCTCCAGGAGTTGGATTGAGATCGGTAAGAAATATACACACCCCCAGCTACACACTAATTCAAATGTACATCAGAAGTCAAATCAGTATTCAAAATGTTAGCGTTGGCTCTAGTTCAGGAGTAGGTGAGACTGTTGCTGAATTGTAGAACCTTTGTTCAATTCAGCACAAGACAATCACTATTGATCAGATTGATGTTAATGAGTGTGTCAAGTCAGAGCAGCAGGAGGATTCAGTGTTGATGTTTGTCCATCTTCACACTTGTGCAGTAGGTGTTTAGGACTTTAGGCAAAAACTCCACAAGATCATCAATGCTTTGCAACAAAGATGCAGAAACCATATTTAAATTAGGTTGTTCCAAATTACCAATTTAGCTATTTAGTATGAAACAAGAGACATAAGAGGAATAACTTAAGCAGTCAAATGCCTTGGGGTGGTTTGTGTTTTTACAGCTTGATTGTGAATTTATAAAGACACAGGTTTTGTGACTAGAATCTTGAGCCAATCTGCAGCCATGGAGAAAACATGCATCATCTGTCACAACTGAAAAATGAGACAATTGTTCCAATAAACAAAAACAAAGAATTGATTTGTCTCCTTTCCACTTCTATCTGGAGATCTGTGAAAAATCCATTTCCCAACCATGTCTGCTGGGATAACTATGTGTCAGAAATGTTCACGAGCTCCATGGATGCTGTCAGTGACTGGCTGTAGAATTGAAGAGGGAAAGCCGAGCGTAGCAAGTTTCTACTCACCAAGTTATTGCTTGCTCAGAGAATATACATACTAAACCTTTCTCAGATACGAGGTGTTAGGAGCTCAGTGATCAGTTTGCATAAAGTCTGATAAAACATTCTGGCTGATAGAACTGTCTAACTCTCTAAAGAGCTAAAATGGGACCTGCTTCTCTATCAGAGCTGCAAGTTTACAGAAACATGATATTGATCTAAGCCCCCGGTAACTGACCAAATGCTGATTTCCTTGAAATATTTGACCTGACCTCATTGCACAGTAGATCTACATGGCATCTGACACGCTGGTCAAGAAGTACGGGCTTAGTTTTCTGTTTTCTGCAGGAGCTACACTGACATGAGGCACAAACAAAACAAAGCACCACAGGAGAAGTAACAGTTAATGAAATACTTTGGAGACTCTCCCAAATGTCTGCAGAGTCCCTGGGACAAGTAGCCCAGTTCCAAATATTGGCAGTGGAATAAATTGCTTTCTGTCAGAAGAACATGCATCCTTACACAAACCTTACACACACAAAGATTGTTGAAAGCTCCTTTGGACAATGTGTCCAGTCATTCTGCGTTAGAGATCATAGATGGAAGACCAGGGGAATTACTCTGTTTTTAATGAAGCGTGTTGTGTCGGAAGAAAAAGAACAAATGTAGAGAAAAAGTAAAGAGAGAATTAGAAAAAGGACCGTTATTCTCTGGTGCTTGTCTGAAGACGTCTGTTTAACACTACCTGTCCTCTTCAAGTGATGATCTAACACTTTCATAAACTATGCATGTCACTTACTATTCTTTGTTGTGCCAAATATTGTTGCACTAATAAAAGGAATATCATTTGATATTCAGTAATTACAGTTGCAAAATCCCAGTATTTACTGCCACCTTAACATGTTGAGTGCCTAGTTTCTTTGTTACAGATACAATCCCATTTATTTGTCATTGGTTTGCAAAGTACAAACCAGTCTGCTATGTTAGCTTGGTGCAGAGGCAGGAGTAGTGCTGGTCAGATATGGACATCCAAAACCTACAGGTTCTTTGCTGAGTTGGATAGCATATTAGGACCCAGAAAAATGGTCGAACTCCAAACTCCGACAAGAGCAATGGCTCTCGCCTTCTCTGCTTTTACTCAACCAAATGAAAACCATATAAATGGAAGCATTAAATCATGAAATAAAAACTTACCTGAGTACTTGTGTCAACATTAAAATTTCTTTAAGCAGTGTAGGTGTTGAACGACTGAATGGTTTGTCACCTCGAGGCTGACCTCAGCTTTGTGGCCTTGCTATAGAGACTGTTCAGAACTAAACACCCATACAAACCCATGCACACTCAGCTCTGGTACATACTCACTGCCCTTGACACTTCCCTGAACATGTTGAACCGCAGCTTGTACGTCAAAGGATTCCATTTAAATCACTTCCGGACTGCGTAGTCTTAGTGTGACTCACTGCTGCAGTTTAATAGTTTTAATAGCCTGTTTGTGTAACATTTTGAATTTTATGTTGATTTTTGATGCAGTACTTTATTGACTTCATATCTCCTGTTTTCCAACCTCATGATACAACATGCACAGATATTGGAATGGTTTGTTTTATGCACTGCAAAAGATTCACTCATTTATACGTTTATTTTTATCAGCATATTGGTACTGTCTTCATTGAGATTGGATCGGGACATGGAAACTGTAATAATCCTGATTTAAGCTTGAAAAGAAATAATGCCAATTGACAAACTGGCTTTAAGGAATACTGTGACAAATCCTTGTCGAGTGCCACATTACTGGGGCATAAATGTAATTAATTAAATTAAACATTAAATTTTTACTGGCCTTGTCAGTCCCTTTACTGGTAATTCAGGGTGTGCATGAGAGGGATAACAAAAACACGATCTCTACCTGCTTTGGTTGTCTACTGGCATATGCACTTTGTGCACACCATAAAACTAGCCTTTGTCTTCTCTGTAGATTTTGTACCTGGTGGTCAATGTAATAACATAGTGAAACAACACTTACATGAACCACTTCAAATGCCATTATTTGGAAGCCATTATATTGTGTAATTAAAATATACTTCTTATTGATGACGTAGTGGCAACAGACACTTTTTGCCTCAGCTTAAAAAAGCTTTATATTCCCGACCGCTTAATCGACTGGTTCATCTGGTGAAAGCCTTCACTGTCCATTCCCTTAACACTCAGGACACATAGACATTGAAAATATTTTTTTAATTTGAATTTGAATGCCCACGATGCATTGTGGGAAACAATGAGTCCACTAGGGTAAAAACTCACTATATAGTGATTATCGGATGATTGATGCTGGTGGACCCAATCAAAGCAGGGCAGCAATCAACGAAAGGCAGGAAACCAGACAAAGTCAGGAAGTGAAGTGCTCTGAAATAAGAAACAACGTTAATTTCAAAATAAAATGAGCAGAACAGAAACAAAAACACAACTGAGACTATAAAGTATTTCACTTTACTTCTACAGGATACTTGCTTATACTTACTAGAGTAATGACTGTTAATAGGGTATGAAATGTAGTAAGGTAGTAAAGACCTCTTGAGAACCAATTCACTGTTGCAGCTATTTGATGGTGGTCAGTAAATATGTACCAATCCTGGACAAGCTGCCTATTAAGCTTCAATTCTCATTTCCTATTTCTGATTGCTTAATATCTAAGATGTCATTTCTTGATGTAGAGGCTTTGGATTCATTGGAAGGCGTCTTTGACTTAGCTATGAAAACAGAAAGCCCAAAACCAAGAGCCAAATAGTGGTACAATTAATCCTCATAGGCCTCATATCCACGGTAACGCATACATGAGCAGGTGAGGAGAGACAGTATCTACAAGAGGAGGGGACGTAAGCGAGGAATTACTTTAGTGTGCTTGTGTGTATTTTTATTGCATGCTAGTCCCGGGTAGCAGGTTATCATGAGAGCACACAGACCTTAATAGAAAATGGCTGTGTTGTCCTCCGTCTCATTTGAAATGTGGCGCAGGACGACAGGCTTTTTTCTTTTTTTTCTTCTTTAAGTTGCATGCCATCTCAGGCAGGAGAAAACCCTCTTAACAGATACACACACACACACACACCCCAACACACAGTCCTTTTAATGCTGACCAAGCTTCCATGGGGAAAATGAATAAATGGATGAAATGATGAAATGTGGCATGATTTTTAGGATGGAAAAAATACCTGGTTGAAGAGGGGGATGAGAGGAGCAAGAGAGACAGATTATGAGATAGAAACAAGAATGAGAGAAAAGAGAGAAAGAAAGAAAGTGGAAGCTGGTGACAAATTGCAAATGCTCCGGAGCAGCCCTGACTGACAGGCCAATCATCTCGCTGGCACATCTTGAGGCACTGCCAGGCTGACTGTTATTAATTGAAATGTGATTGGAGGATGGGGGGTGGAGGGTGGTGGGGTGGGGGTTGGGCGCCCGCGATCTAATCCACATCAGAGCAATTAATAACACATTCACTCTTCTCCTCTTCTCTCCTCTCCACTCTCATCACCATTGATATTTTCAATGGTGACTAGAAATTAGAAAAGGAGGGAGAAATAATTGAAAAGGGATAATTCCGAGAGGGGAGCTGGGGGCGAAAGATGGAATTGGAAAGGGGGATTAATTTGTGCAACAATTCAGGGGGCTGCCCAGGGGGTACTTTTTTTATTTATTTCTTAATTCCCTGAGAGATTTTGCTATGGCCAAAGTCTCAGGACTGCTTTTCATTCATTCTGTGTAGCACAGGGAGAGTTCAGGTTCATTAACTTTCTTTCTTGATCAAGCTTTAAATAGGCAGGAGGTGTTGGCAGAAGTACTTATCCAGCCAACGTCAGCTCCCAGCCAGAAAGTAAAGTTAAGGTCATATTAAGATTTTAAAGCATGCAGGGGCAGAACTGTCGGAGCAGAATGTGTTAGCGAAATAAATCATCATTATGTATGTAAGCCGTGTTTTTTTTAAGCCATTAAAGGTAGGGTTGCTAAGTTGTTTCTGAAACAAATTTTCTTATTTGTTGAATTCTTCTCACGTACCGATGGTCATCAATAAATACAGTTATCTGAAAAATAAGGAAACAGGCACTTGGACTAGGACTGGAATAAACATGGTGGTGTACCTGTTATCAGTTAGTGAGCGGGCTTTTAGCAGTTTTTTTAGCAGGGCTTTTAATCAATGTGTGTGCATGTGTGTTGGAGTTTCAGACGCAGTGGAGCCTGCTCTTGCCAGCTTTTCCAAGATTACCAACCCTAGCTTTAATGAAACTGCAGGTTTGAGTAGGCTGTGGGGCTTCTTTATAGGCTGCTGCCTACAAAGTTACACACTTGGTTTATGTAGTTTAAATCTTTTATATGGAAAGTTAAGCTGAACAGAGTAAAATCTATTGTATTTGACCTCAAGGTCAAGATGTTCCAAGGTATGACTTCTTTAGCCACACATGATACCCGGTTAGCTGCAGTTCAAGTACAGAGAATCAGTATTAGCCTGAACACATCAGACTTTTGCAAAGAGAAAAAAAAATCATTTGATTAGCACATTTTAATCTGGACTTGATTTTCTTTTGTGCCTGTCCAGTAGTTTCACTGTTAATTATCATCCAGCTCCTCATTGAATGTACTCTTCCATATTGGACAATGAAAACCTCACAGTTTACATCCAATGCCATGTACAGTGCTTGTGTAGTAAATATTGTGCCGTTCGTAAAGCGATGCTGACAGCAAAGGTGTGGTGTGTGTGTGTCTTAGACTTGTTTCTTGTATATAATTGTGTTAATTGTTTCTTAGATGCCGAACTGCAACCATTTCTTAACCAACCCTGTTCTGTCTCATAGTTTCTTACAAATATTACATTTCATGTGGCCTGTGACATATGCATGGTTTTTACTTGCACAGCATTTTACATCTGGCCCCTGCAGGTATATTCTTTTCTGTGCTGAATCTATATGTCCCCACACAGTTCACCCTTGAACATTGAAATGCTCAGTATGAATATGGTAATGTACAGTGGTACAAGCAGAGAGCTGTTCAGGCTGTGGGAAGTCTGAGATTCGGGTTGGCCTTGAAACTGATCAAAACCCAAATCTATAGAAGTCCAATAATGGTTCAGTAGCTGAAAACCCTGTATATTGGAACTTTGGGCCTTCACGGTAACTAGGGAACTGGAGAGGACCTAACATTGCAGCTATAATTGATAAAATGCAAATGTGACAATTTTGCTACAGGTAGAACCAATTTTCAAATCCTTTTTTACCTTTTAAAAAAACATCTTTTAAATAGATTAGCACTGGATTAAACAGCTTTGAGAAGCTTGCAATCATTTATTGTTGTGGGCTGAAGGAAAAGTCAAGGTCTCAGGTGTGGACCATCAATACACCACTTTAAGTTGATTCACTTGTCCTTGGTCTTAAATTGGATGAATTGGAAGAAAGTTGATTTAACTATTCATTCATTTGGAGTCTGGAATTTTAGCTTGAAATCTACATTAACATCCCAGATCATGAATCTTTCTAGCACTGCATGTTCAGCTTGTGTATCGGCTATGTGGGAGTCACATTGACACACATTGAGTTGATGTGTGAATAGGAGCCAGTCATTGTCCGTTATGAAGCCCTCACATAAAGGCAAGTCCAGTAGGTGAAAACACAGGATCTGTGGACGATCACTACATGAGTACAAGGGCCGAATCAGCTGTCATTGTCCAGAGTTGCACAAACTGCTGCACAAACTCTGGAGCTGCAGAGCATCTTATGTCAGCTATCAAGGTTTCAAAGTCTTTCACAATTTAAATTCCAATAAATGTTCAACTATATGCTGCAAGTTGATGAGGATAGGTGAGAGGGGAGCCTCAGCTTTTAATGCACATCAATTTATTTGAGAGATTTGTTTCTCTCTTCCTTAGAAAACAAATATTTTTGTCAGTTTTACCCTGACATTCTCCCTTTCTCTGAGAGCACTTGTTCTGTGTGGGAGCACACTCACAAATTACGAATACTGCCTCAGTCAAATGACTTCCTATTGAGTAAGGACTGCCATTATAAGTGAAGCCACATCATTGTGAACATCTGTAGTCAGAAGTGAAAAAGCTCTGAAAGGAATCCAGCAGCACAGACAAAAGCTGTACAAAACTTAAGGTCTTAGCTCTGTCTGTGCAACCTTGGCCCTTTTTATATTCAGAAAGACTCCTGTTCTGAGACCTTAGAGCCTGAATATCATTTGAAAATGGTTTGAAAAACATTTCAGAGAATAAAGGAAAGAAAGTAATTTGTGGTATGTAGCTCAGTGGGCACAGCGATCTCTTCTCCTCTTAGTTGGAGAATGAAATATTACAAAACAGCCCACAGAGTGTTCAGGATCAGGCACCAAACGAGTTGACTGACACAATAAGTTTGATTTTAGCCTTGGACAGACTTTTCAATGTGTAATCTGAAGTCTGAAATATTTACACCTTAAATTAAGTTTATATGATCCAGAATTCAGCTCTTACTGTAGGAAATACAGTTTTCTCTTGGTGCATCCCCACTGAAACTTTTATTCATGCTTATAGACAATCAAGCATATTCCATGCCTTACAGTCTAGAAGTCCCAGAAGAGGGATATAGAAAATAAGACACAGAAAGGGAAGGATGGGAAAGAAACCACAAATGAGGAAGGTGTGTGTCCACAAAATCTGTGTGGTTGTGTGTTAAGCAGCACTTAACACTGAACGTGTTTTCTTTAATATATATTATATATATTCATTCATACTATATGAAATAAGACATTGTTTATTGGAAAAATTGATGTAGAAAGTACAACTCAGCACTGACAAGTTCCTTCTATCATACAGCTTTCTACAAAAAAGGGTGTAAAATCATTTGTATTGACTGATGACCAATTAAATCTCTAAATCGAATGGTGTGCTATGACTTTTCTAAGAATTCTGTCCAACGGTTTGCGGACAAATCGCGATAAAACAGCCGAAAGCGTACAATGGGACTAAAGCTCGCTCTATCAAAAGAGCGAGAGGCACAAAAATGACTGTTTTGAGGCCCTTTCGCCTTCACTAAAACTGCTCTCAAATCCCCAAACGGAGGTTCTCAGACTTTTGGATAAAATAGATGGTGAAGGTGTTTCCTTCGCAGTCATGTCACTCTCAAATCTCTCGGACCTGTGCTCATACCCGCCACGAGAAATCGAGGAATTATTTCCCGCTCCAACTCCCATCGGGTCCCATGTTAATTTTGAGTAAATTTCTGGAAAGATTACAACTGAAAAATAAAAATGTAAATCGCTCCCACGGCCCAATTTCTTAACTCTCACCAATAAATATATCTGGTTGTTGTTTAAAGTCTTGTGATTCTCAAAATGTTTTCATTTTACAGATAGGACTTTTTTGAGAAACAAGCATTTGTTTGAGGAGAGCGCTAGAGTGGAGATAAATATCAGCCCCAATGTTAAATTTCAGAGGACATTTTTGGAATGACAACTATGTTTATAAATTGCTCGCACGGCCTAAATTTTTGAGATCTCACAGATAGGAGCTAGAGATTTTGAATTAGAGCATTTTCTTCGTGACGTACTCCTGAGGTGCAAACTGTCACTCGCTCACTCACACAGGTGCGGTCCTTAGAGAAGATACACACTCAGAGGTTGTGAGGTCAAGTCCAGGTGTGGGCAGGACTTTAACATTGTTTTTTTCTTTGTCTGATGATTTTGAACTACAATGTGATTGGATGCTGACACAGTTATCCACTGGTCGAGAGTTCAAATCCCACTAAAGCCAAAAATATATTTTTTTTCTGACACGTCCAATTGCCATCAAACTTCAATATTGACTCATTGTTAGTGGTCAAATGTATTTAAAGGTTTCAGACTCGCAGCTGAATCTTCTCCGTTTGAAATCACAAGAATATTGACTGTTTGATTCACACCAGAGAAAAGATACAGACAACCAGAGCATGTAAATCACAAGCAGTTTGTTCATTGGACGTTAAATTATTGCAACTTATTTTTCTGACAAGTCTGAAGCAGCTTTTTGGTAAAAACCCTTTATTTGATGAATGCAGAAAAAGAACATATCAAATCAGCTTACATATTCCAAAAGTAAAAAAACATAAAAACAGAGACTGAGTGAAACAGAGAGAGAGTGTGCGACAGAGACAAAAATGTCCTCACTTTACAATAAAAAAGAAGAAGAAGGGATGGGTCCTCTGTGGTGGAGGATCCTGTATCCAATGAGTGTTGTGTGTCTGTAACGGGTCTCAATTGGCCCCAGGAATGGACGACTCAGGGAGTTTCTTTCCAGTCTTTTATTTACTAATCCAACACAGGCCAGTGGCAGTCATTCATTCATTGGGTCCAGTTGGCGGAGGAAGAACAGAGAGTCGCAACCTCCGCGATGTGAGCAGCGAGCGGTGCTAACGTTAGCAACAGGTTGTCACAGTGATGGAGATGCAGCCAGGTCCCCGGCAGCTCCGATGTCTTCCATCCACGACTCGCGTCCCTATGACAGGAAACAGCTTTGTCTGCAGACCACAGATGGCAACATATTACACTCCGTTGTACCGTTGTGTATCGATAAACTGCGGTGCACGTTGTTAGCTTTTTTTTTCTTTTCGCCAACTCCCAGCCTGCCCCGCGGGTCAGTCCCGCATCTCGCCTTAACAAAATAAAATAACTAATAAAATTCACAAATACAAATTATGAATAAAAATATATAAAGTACATTTCTGACTCTGTTACACCCACCCGCACTGAATTTGATCAAAGTGCCAACTACACAACACGTATCCAACAAAACACTACAATTAGGCAAATTACAGAGGGTCATCTTCAAGAAAACCAACAATTAATGTATCCCATAAGGATGAAGTGGTATGAGGGAAGTGCTTCTCCCTCAATCCATCAACTGGCAACGGTGTGCCTTGTACACCCCACAAGATCCTAACATATTATCTAATGCAAGCTTGTGGCATAGAGGAAAGTGAAAACAATCGAACATTAAACCAAAACAAAACATTCAGACCTAATAAGGCCTAGGCTAGCTGATCAAAGCTCTAGTCAGCAAAAACCTGGAACATAGATTTGTATATAGCCTTAACATCGAACTTGTCCTGAACAACATCCTGCCTGCACATGTATGGTAGGAACCTGTTTGACGAGACGACCAAATCTTGACCTGACCTGTGTCTGTGCATTAGAATGTCCACAATGTGTTGAAGAGGTCTGAATAACAGTGTGTAGAGTGTCTGATGTATTGTCTGGCTGTGTCATGTAGTCGAGAGCACAATCTTGGTTTCTTACACGTACTGAAGCGTCCACATCTGTCAAAGGGCTAGAAACACAAGTCACAGACTGATTTGTCATTTGATCCTCAGGCGAGACTGAAGCACCCTGGGGGTCAGAAGTCATGCTTGTTATTTCAGAAACATCCGCCTCTGATGGAGTTAGCACTGACAACTGTGTGAGCCATTCCATGGTTCGCTTCCCGGAGTCCACAGGCTCCGGATCAGTCAAGGGGCCCTGCCTCTCTCCCACATTTACAGGTGAGCTCCTGTCACTTTCAGCACCAACGTTTTTACCAACTGTGCAAAAAGTCTCACTCTCTCTTTCGAACAAGGTCCCTCCTGTTTCTCCCATGTCACTAGTTCCTAAGACTGAGAGATCGGTAACAGGTGGGGACGAGGCAAGATCAGACAGCACACATGAGTCCCTCACAGGGAGGAAACTTACTGGCATCAGCAGGTTCCTGTGAACCACCTTCTCACGTACAGTGATCGTGTCGCGGATCTTGTATGTGTGCGTCTCTGTGTTCACATCTATCACAGTGTAGATGGTTGAGTCCCACCGGTCAGCCAACTTCATTTTACCTCTTTCCTTCCTATTGGCCAAGAGCACTCTGTCACCGATCTCAATCTTGGATCCTTTCACCCTCTCATTATAAAGCCAAGCATGCCTTTTCTGCTCTTTTGCCGCATGACCCTGGGCAATCACCATTGCTTCTTTCAGATCAACGGCAAGACGTGCCACATACTTATCATAGCTTGTCACATCAGAGTCATGTAAGACTGTACAGAAGAGGACGTCGACCAGTAGGCGAGGAACCCTGCCAAACACAAGATAAAAGGGGGGGTAGCCTGTCGTCTCATGGGCCGTTGAGTTGTACATGAATGTAAGAGTCTGCAACCGTCGTGGCCAGTCAGCCTTCTCTACAGGGGGCAAAGCACGGATCATGCCACCCAAGGTCCGATTGAATCGTTCCACACTCCCATTTCCCATTGGATGGGTAAGGGGAAGTGTGTGATTTCCTGACACCTGAGACCCTGAGGAGCTTGCTTATCAGCTGACTTTCAAAGTTCGCCCCTTGGTCACTATGGATCCTTTCCGGGAATCCAAAGACACAGAAGTACTTGTCCCAGAGCACCCTTGCCACCTGCTTAGCTGTCTGGTCTTTACACGGAAATGCCTGAGCCATCCTCGTGAATTGGTCAGTTATCACCAAAACATCAACAGACTTATTTCTGGAGTCTTCGGCCGACCAAATATCAATACAGCTCCAGTGGCCTGGTCGAAGTTATACTATGCAGGGGGGCCCTACCCTCAGGTTCAACTGTCTTGCTGACAATACATCGCTGACAATGACAAACATAGTCTCTTACATCCCTGTCATGGTTAGGCCAGAAAAACCTCTGTCTTGTCAAGTTGAGGGTCCTGAACTGAGCTTGATGTCCGGCTCTGTCGGGAACAATGTTGAGCAGGGGCTGGACACCGTACTCCAATAAGACTCACAGTGTTTAGACTGGTGCAGAATATGTTTTATGACATTGGTCCCTAGTATCAGCTCATCATGCTGTCCTGGGACAACAAGTGCGGGAACCAACATTTTGCAGCCATACACTTCCATCTCCACATCAAAGGCACGCTTAACACGAAGTCCCCCACATCCAACAAGGACTACATTCGCATCAATCTGATTGTTGTCAGTTATCACTCCAGCCTCCCTCAGCTTCATCTCGGCTGATTCACTGATACTGCATGCCATTGAACCGCTGTCCAACATGCCACCCATTGTCACTGTCCCACCCATCGTCACAGGCGTGTAGAAAAGACTGTCACTACTGCCCACTCTGTGAATATTGTGAAAAACAACAACTTCAGAGTCATTACATGAGCCTTTCACAGACGTGTAAATTGTCTCAGCATCAGACACGTCAACTGTTTGGGAGTCTGTGGTGCGACCTGTACTGCGTCCCTCATAATACAGGTCAGCTAATTTCCCTGAGGCTGGAATTCAGAGGATTTGTTGGCAGGGCAATTCAGTTTATTGTGGGCAGGGGCGAAGCAGGCAAAACATAGTCTCTCTGACATGCAGTGTGAAATGGTTGTGTGGCTGACGTCATTACAGACTTTACAAGCCGCCTCTCTGGAGCGCTGGTCACGAGAAGTACTCTGGAACCTCCCACCTTGAAACTGATGAGAATTACTCCGCTGCTGCATCTTGCCCATCATCTCCTGAAACAAGTTGTCCATCTGAATGAGAAGTCTCTCCTCTGACTGTTGGAGATTCTGTGCCACAGCTGGTACAGAGGCATGACCTGGAGCATGGTGGGATTCACATATAACTTGGGGAGATGCTGGAGAGGGACAAGGAACACGGCACACATGACGCTGGGCTTGGAGAGGGAACGGAGGGGGACCCGGAGTGTGGCACTGCTCAGATATTGCCAGGCTTGCTGGTGATGGGCTGGGCCGCTCAGAATCAACAGTGGTTAAGGGGCTCTTTAGCTGCACACCCCCAGTGGCTCTACCACTAGCTCTTTGTTCTCTTTGATGATCATCAATCCTCAGCTGAACATCACGCGAGGTCCACTCATGGATTGGCTTACATTTCAGGGCGCAGGATAACTCTGGGTCAGGGCAGTGTTTGACGAACATGAGAGCCACTTCATCATTCATGTTCTCTGTCCGCTTCCCTTGTCTGCGCAGGCCTTCAAGTGCTAGGTCTGCTGCCTTGTTGAGCCTTATCCAGTAGTCGACTGGGTTTTCCCTGTGTTTGGGCAGAGTAGAATAAAAATCGGCGAGAGGGGGACACGAGGGAGCATCACTGAAATATTGGAGAAGAACATCATACATTATTTCAGGTTTCCGTTCATCATGAATTGTAGGATCACTACGCAAGGCAATCTTCACAACATCTCTTGCCTTGCCCATCAAATGGCACATTATTTCTTCTGCTTGGTCACAAAGAGGAATCTCTTGCTTTCTGAGGTGAGTTTTAGTCAAGTCAATCCAGTCGTCAACCGAGTATTTGTCAGTGCTGTCACCTCTGAATGTCTGTGGTCCTTTATCCGACTTAACATGGACTGTTACACGTGGGGGGTCATGTCTGGTAACGTCACTATGTGTGTTCTGGGTGTTAGGAGTTGTCAGGCCATCACTATTCACGTTAACAACACCAGCTGACATTAACTTTGCAACAATGGACTCACCAATCTGATTGCCTAACTGCCCCACCATGTCTGTGAGATTTTGCATTGCATCAACATTACTGTTAGGAGTGGAAGTCTGAGGTCCCTCCCTCATTAACCCACTAATGGGAGTGCAACCTGGGCTCTGACCTAACCCTGTATCAGCACAACTATCAGTTAAGAACTTTGACCCACATTCCTACTGCCAGCAATGTCACTGAACCACACACCCCTACCTTTTGGTAGACGAGGACTAGCGAATTCATCCATTGTTATTTCAGCGGCTGCTTTCAACCCTTAAATGTACTTGCGTTGTGTATATTCAACTAGAACCAAAATAGAGCATAAAAGTAGGTAAATAAAAAGTACACAAATTATATTAACAACAAAAACAACTCACTGGAGGAGAAAGATTTTTATTTTATTTTTAAATCACTATGCTCCAAACAATAGTCTTATAGATCTGACCACACTGTAATCTTGAACGTAGATCAGTACGGCAGCACAGCATCCGTGGCGATGAGCATCAAGCTGGTCTGTAGATCCAAAAAGGTCACGGCACCAGTGCATTTACCTTTAATTAGCTTAACTGGATGAGGTGTAAAGCCTCTCAGACCCAATGTCCAGGCATAAGGCATACATGACCCATGAGTCTTATTTTCTTAAAATATTGCATCTTGTGTTATTCGTTCTTGATGGTGCCAGTATAACTTCATCTGCTGCTAAAGAAATGCAGGAAGAAATTGTTATTGTAATTGTTATTGTCAGTAATGGTAGAATATGAGTAGACATATTGTCTGTGAAGCAGTCTTGTTGTGATCATAGTCCGCAATAGACCAAAACACCATTATACGCAAAAAATAAATGTATATATACAGCTGATAATAATAATATTTTGAAAATATTTAATAACCAAGCTCACTAAATGCAGGTTTAACATTTCCCGCCACAAGAACAGAGGGCAATGAACCTCCTCCAAAATTTCTTCTTCTTCTTAGGCAACTTATTGGTGCCTTCACAGCTAACCTGTGGAGTGCTCGAATCCTCCTCCAGACACCTCTGGCTTTTCTGTTGTGTTGCGGTCTGCCTGCACTGCTCCTCCAATAATTCTTTAAGCTGCTGGATTTTTGAGCGCAAGGCAATATTTGACTTGATCTCTGACTTCAGTTGTGCTTGAACTTCTGTGAAGCTTTTCTGTAGTGATGTCCGCTCTATCTGAAGACTCAGCAGAGGCTTCTGCATCTCGGAGACCTGGATCATGAGCCTACCAATTTCAGCCATCTTCTCCTGGAGCACCTGATTGGCTTCTTTCGGATTCTCACACTCATATGACTCTTCAGAGGCTATTTGAGAGTTATTTGAATGGAAAGGGGAATCAGACCAATATGCCTCCTCAAACTCGGCTTCATCCTGTCTTCTCATTTCATTCATTTTCTTATGTTCCTCAGTGAGCTCCTCATTACATGAGCCATCCCTGCTCATCTGTGTGGGTTTTTCTGCCTTTTGTCTTATCCTCTCAAGCTCTGCAATGAGCTCCGGAATTGGATTTTCCTGATTCATTGTCTCCAGTTCTTCAAGGAGCATCTGGTTTTCATTTTCCAGAAAACTATTCAATTGTTTGATTTCTTCTGCTTCCCTCAATGCCTCCCTGCACTGGTCCTCAGACAGTTTTAACCTTTCTTCCATACATGTCAG
This sequence comes from Verasper variegatus, assembly GCA_026259375.1. NCBI lineage: Eukaryota > Metazoa > Chordata > Actinopteri > Pleuronectiformes > Pleuronectidae > Verasper > Verasper variegatus. Next base: position 5,489,857 of record CM048045.1, on the reverse strand, counting down.
TTCTTTTCTGTACTTCTCTTTTTCAAGCTTGTGTGAGACTTCTTCCATCTCCAGGCAGTTCTCCGGGTATTCAACTGGCTTCAGCAAATGTTGCTCTTGGCTTGTATCCGGCAGACAGACTTGGATGCAGGCATCTGAGGTGTGTCTTAGCTTGGACGAATTCTGCTTCAAAATGCATTCATCGTACGTTATTAGCATTTGTTTAATCTTCTCCAGCTCTTCTTTTAATTTCTCTTCATTCTCCTTCTCCCTCAGTTCGTCTATGGTTTGCAGATGACTCAGCTGCCGGTTCTCATACTTGTCATCGTTCTTGTTTGCCATGATTATCTTTTTTCTTCAGTGGACTGTACTGTTAAGTTATGAACTTCAGGTGATTGCTTTGAATATGTTTAACTGCTTCTTCTTCTTTGTGGGTGGCAAAATACCACTCAGAAAGGTTCTTATTACCACCATCAATTCTAACAATCCTTTGATTCAATGAAGATGAATTTCTATGACCTATGACTTTTATATAAAGGTGCTTTGATGTCAGATTGTATCCAGGTCTTTGATGTAATTGAGTCTTTGATGTATTTATCCACCTATGTACTACAGGGGCATTCAGATATACAGTAGATGGCAGTAATGCGCCTCGACGTTGGTTGCCACCTGCAAATAAACCAAACTAAGATTAAGACAGCCAGTGGATGGACATTATGAGACATTCACTTGGAGTCAATAAATATCTGATTTGATTTTTGCACATGGTGGCCTGGAGGGGATTTCTTGACATTTGGCCCAATTCACTTGGACTCATTGATGAGCTGATTAGAATTTGAAGTTGTTGTATCTCGGACAAACATTGTCCAATCTACTCCAAAGTCTACATGTATGACAAGAGTCCCGGCCTGACAACATCTACTCAGAAATCTTGTTCTACAATTACAGTGCCTCCTGGTGCAACAGGAAATTTCAAATTTGTTTAAATGTCTTACACTTGAATGTATTACTCCTAGTCTATTGACCACAACCATGTCACACTTTGCGCGAAGGGCCTCAACACATTGATGATGAATTTGTGTGAAATCTATGGGTGTCATCAGATTCCTGACCTGAACAGATACATTAGTGTGTATGCAGTGATAGTGATAGTGCCACCTAGTGGTCAGTGTGAAAATTAAGTTTGAGCAATCGGTCCCAAAATTCTGTCACATGTTCAGAGTCAAGGCCTGATCATGTCAAGGCTATCACTGCATACACACTTATAGTGATAGCGCCACCTAGTGGTCAGTGTGAAAATGAAGTTTGAGCAAACAATCCCAAATTGCACACACTTCATCGTATTCCTAACCTGAACAGATACATTAGTGTGTATACAGTGATAGTGATAGCACTACCTAGTGGTCAGTGTGAAAGTGAAGTTTGAGCAATCGGTCCCAAAATTCTGTCACATGATCAGAGCCCTGACCTGAAGAGACCTATGAGTGTGTATGCAGTGTTAGTGATAGCGCCTCCTACTGATCAAGTCTGTCTCTCTCTCTTCAACCAGCCAGTCTGTCTCTCTCTCTTAAACCAGCCAGCCAGCCAGTCTCTCTCTCTCTCTGGGTCTCTCTCTCTGGGTCTCTCTCTCTCTCTCTCTCTCTCTCTATCTCTCTCTCTGTTATACCAGCCAGTCTCTCTCTCTCTCTCTCTCTCTCTCTCTCTCTCTCTCTGAAACTGGTACATTTTCTCTCTCTCTCTCTCTCTCTCTCTCTCTGAAACTGGTACATTTTCTCTCTCTCTCTCTAACTGGAAGATTTTTCTGTCTCTTCCCAACAAAAAACAAAAAACAAGAGTTTCTGTTGTGCCGGCAGCAAGCAAGGCACCCATTAAAAATTTCTCTGCAGGAGGAATTTTCTAGTATTTTTTAAAATCCTGTTTTTATGTACTGAAAAACAAATATTCTGCTTATTTGTAACTATTTAAGAATGCAGGGCCGGCTGCCTGTTCTGGATTAATCACAGCCACTGACCGGAGGTAATCAATGAGCTAAATGCTAACACTTTGGCCACGACACAGACAGAAAAACTGGTCTGTTAACAGAGGCCAAGAGGTGACGCTCTTGCTCCACATGGACAGCTGTACACAGGCCAAAAAGAGAAGAGAGACAAAAAGATGCAGTGATCAGTGGGTTTCTCTAACTGTTGGCTCTCCATCCTGTGGATATTGGCTTTGCTATGACAAGAGTCATGTAAAGTTATTCTCTCATGTGATACCCACACAGGCCGATGCAATGCTATCAATGATTTCTAAATGCATTTTACTTTGTTTTCTTCATCTTGTCCAGTTCTTCTGGCCTTGACTTACAGAGCATATTGGTGTGATGTCGTGCCAACCCCTTTCTTGTTGTTTCTCCACCTTGTGTAAAGGAGATGAAACCTAAATATCATAATACTGTACCTATGGGATTTAACTTAGCATTTTTTATCATTAGAATCTACTGTATATTGACTGTGGTCATCCCTGTACCTCTCTTCATTCCTTTCTCTTTTGTTGTTTCAGGTCAATTCTGGCACTTCCATTAAAGCATACGGAGACTGGGTCTGTGCCACTGCTGGACTCGAGTAACAGAAGATGTAATATTACAAACATATGATGAATCAACAAAAAAAAATCAATGATAAAATCAATTCTCTTCAGCAATAACGTAATAGCAAAAAGCTTTGTTTTGTTGTTATTTCTCAAACCTGTTATTACCAACTATAGGCTGTGTATAAAGATGACTGCTCCACAAAACCACCTGATTTGAAATCAGGGAAACTTGGACCCAATGATGTGTAAGGAACAGCAGTTGGGTGAGTTAACAGAAACCTGCAATAACCAATGAGATGGTGCTGACTGGGAAGTATCATCAACCGGATGTTACGTTCTTGTTTTCTTGTGTTTAGAACAGCTACCAACAGCATACACTCACACAATTTATTTGCCCAATTCCAACTTTATGTATTTAAATTACATTATAATAATAATAATTACATTATTTAAATTATTATTACATAAATTCAATGTATAGGGTCAGATTTTCGATTGTATACAACTTGTATGTATGACTGTAACTTTATTTCATCAAATCACAACATGATAGTGTAACTCTTCATTAAATGTGTCCCTTTACATTAAAAATGGGGAATAAAGTTAACTGAAAATTAAATTTGTAATTTTAATACATATAGTTTTCATTTCAGGCAAAAGAGTGTGAGTGTAAAGACTGTTGTTTCACTTGGCAGGTGGACAAAGTTGTGGAACTGTGGCACTTGTACAAGTGCTTGTTTTGATAATCCTCTACCGTGCAGCAGGCGATAGAGGAGCGAGGTTGATAAGAAACATTAACATTATAGGCTGTAAAACCAGAAGCACAAAGATGTCATGATGCTCCTTGCAGATTTTGATGATAATCACTTGATCCATTGTTGAGAAAAGTGCAGGGAGAAGTAACCTTCATGATCGTGGTTATAATAAATCCACTATGACTGTTCAAGCAGATGGGGAATAAACAAAGACCTCCTGTGTCAAAGTAACACACTGTGTTACACACTGTATGGACATTTTTAGTCCCATCCTCCTCTCTAAGAGGTTTGGCCGAGCTCTCTACTTACACCTTGTCAGAGATCCTCACACAAGTGCTTCTGCTTTTCTACTGAAGAATGTTTCTTAATTTCTTCTGCAACATCCTCGTCCTCTGATTTTTATCTCCTCTTCTTTTTCTTTAATTTCCCTCTGCCTTCTTTCCACTTATCTCGTCTCTCATTTTATCTCACATTTCCTTGTTGTACCAGTCCCTCACTCTTTTCTTTCATTTCCCTGCCTTTTCTCCCTGTCGTTCTTTTTCTCCTCCTGAAGCCTCCTTTTCCTCTCTTCACCCCTTTTTTTCCATTTAACTCCTTTTATCTCCTCACGCTCTCATTCTGGTGGCCATAACCCCCTGTCCCCATCTCTCTTTTGTATGTATCCGTCTTATTGATACCTCCTCTTTCTGCTTCTCCCCCCATCCCTCCATCTCTGGGTCTCACCAGTTGTTTACACCTCCTCAGTGAGTGCTATTACAGCATCACTTTGCATTTAGATAACCATCGCCTCGCCACCCCAAATTGGTCAGGAGCAGGAGCAGGGGGATAAAGAGAGGGGGATGGAGCAGGAGGAATAGGAGGAGGAGGAGGAGGTGATGTAGAGGTTCAAGCCGAATCTTTCCTGGAGAAATAATTGCAGATGTTGGAGCCCCAGCGAACACTGACATGTAGGGAATTTTTAGAGGAAATACAGACCAGCAATTTCACCACTGGCAATTATGATCAACAGCATTTTTTCCATTACTCTTTCATTCGGCCGCTCCCTGCTGTGTCATCCACACACATTTATTTTATTCCTGAATTCCTCTCTATCCTCAGCCCTCGAGTTATGCCAAAATGACTTGCAGCCTAATGTCTGATGACAACTGCTCCACTTTTCAAAGCCAAGGAACCTGAGCTGGGTGAGCAGGGAAACCTGGGAAAATTAAATGTAATAATTCATCTTGTGTCCCGAAAAAAGTGTTGTCGGTCACTATGGGTGAAACCACTCACATCTGTATTTTTTACTGACACACTATCAATTTTACAATTATTGTTATTGCTGCTTTTTCCTCATGGACAACAAATGAGTGTATATACATTTATGTCACCATAGCAATGACAATAAATAAAACACTTTTCAAGCAATAAACAGAAAGTGCTTTCTAGAGGTAAACAAATTCTAAACATAATAAACAAAAAAGCTATACAGTCACATTATGTAATTTCCATCCAGTTAAAGTTTCCAAATGAGTAGTTTGTACAAAAACTAAATCAAGTGATGTGGTTAAAGTGCGTCTACAAGCATCAAGTGTGTGTGATTGGAATATATGTAGAGAAACTTGTCATGCACGAATGACTTTATAAGACAACTGTAATGTAGTGGAAATGATGCTGTAAGAAACTAAAACTAAACACCCCCTGTGTGTGTGTGTGTGTGTGTGTGTGTGTGTGTGTGTGTGTGTGTGTGTGTGTGTGTGTGTGTGTGTGTGTGTGTGTGTGCGTGCAAAAAAACACACACACAATGTCCTTTGTGTCCTGTGCCATCAGAATAAGGTCAAGCTAAGATTAAATGTAAAGGTTATCTATAGAAACTGAGATGATGAGAGCTGCACATCAGGGTCTGCAGTGCTATCACATATGTGCACATACATATGACAGTTTTCTGCACATGTTAAACTTTAATCTCTCATATATTGTACTGGTTTACAAAGGTTGATTTACAATTGCAAACTTTGGGAATTATTTGTGATCAAGCTCCAAATCGTTTTGACCCAAGGACCAAGAATGATCTAGAACTTAGGTGTTCTGACCAGGGCTTACTATTTGTGTCTCACACATGATTAAAAACAAAAGGCGATCTTGTGCTATGGAACGCCCTCTTTATTCACACAAGATCTGTGGTCTCTTTGGATGCTTTCAAAAAGAAGCGCAAAGGGAATTTATTCTAACTGGCTTTTGCCTAGATTTCCTAGTGTTGTTTTTAAAATGTGCTAATGCTTTGTTTGATTCTCTTATTATTTCATTTAAACAACTGTACTCTTCCCAGATTGCAAAATAGTTTTGGCTTACATTTGGCCTACATCCCACATCCAGCCCAAATTCCACATGGAGTAATTGCACTTGGGCTGTCGGCTCCTGTTTGCCAGATCTGGGCCACAAGTAAGCCATAGCAATACTGCATGTCAACCAAAGGTTTGGTTTACAGAACATATTCACCATCTACCACATCCAGTTAACACCTTGTCTAGAGCACTGCATGTTTGCCAAAAAAGGCCCACATTTGTTTTGGAATATTGGGCCACATTGTCTATTTTAGAATTGGGCCACTTTGGGCTCATATCTATTTTATCCAGGCCACAAGAAGGCCAGAAGTGCCATATAATTGCCTGAAGTGGCCCACATCCGTATGCTCTCTGGGTTGTGAAGCACTTTGTGACTTACTCTGTGATAGATTCCATATGAAATAAACTTTACTTACGACTACTCATTTTGTTAAAGGTAATAATGAGTGGCACAAACTGAAGAAAGTGAACATCCTGAATTTAGACAAAGCACCTGAGATTAAATCATAATGGAAAAACTATGTCAATGGTTCATTTTAGTAAAACATTATTCCTGATGTGATGATTTTCACCCATGAGCCGTCAACATCATCATAGCTGAATAGAAAACAGTCTCTATTGAGCAAAAAGTACAAATGGTGTCATTGTTTAACTTTGTGGTTTCATTCTTGGCAGTGAACAATCGCTGACATAACATTTTACTTAATAAATACATTAATATGATACAGAATCAGTGTTTCACAGGGGAATAAATTGTATTATACTGAATCATGCTGGAGAGGAAACAATGAGCAGAGCAGAGAGAAGCTGTAAATGCTGTGGATGAAAAACAGCTTTAGTCCAGCTCTGTTTCTCTGTGGTCTCGGACACAATATGAACAAAAGCCTGTCACCTTGTTCCCTCTGTAGCTGTTCTTCACTGGGCCTCCAGCTCACAGATGTTGCCGTTTCAAAGGTAAAGCGGCAACATTAGCTAGTTAGCTGTAGCATCAGCAGCCTCCCCTGCTGTTCATAAGCCGGGCCGGCTGTAATTACAGACACTAAAGGAGGACGCTAAAAAGTATTCTCTGTGTGTGTGTGTGTGTTGTTATCCCTATCCGGCATGTGTGGGTGTGCATCATATGTGCGATAGAGATCAAGCAGGGACAATATAGGAGCAAAGAAGCCTAGATGTCCTTTGAGCTGCTGCACTAAAAGAATCCCCCACCACCCACTCTTTCTTTTTCTCTTGCCCTCCATCTCTCCATGTGCCACCAGATTCATTCTTTTTCACCATCATCCCCTCCATCTGACACGTCTGCTTTCCTCATCTACTCCCTTCTCTTTGTAATGCCTGCTATATTTGTTCTCAGAGTTGGGTCTAACATCACAATGATCATGCTGATACTTGGGCGCTGATTGAAATTCAGTAAGCGAAACAAAAACTAAATTAAACCAAACGAAGAAAAACAAAAAAAACATTGCCGGATCTTGACAACTGTATGCAAGGACAACTTTTAAAAAACAAAACTGAAGAAAGTTCATTTGATTTTTGTCTAAAAGGAATTAAAATAGGGACAAAACAGTTATTTTTAATACCTAATTAGTTTCTTTTTCAGGCGGCTCTCTGTGGAGATTTAATTATGATTTGGCATCAGGCGGCGTTTTGGGGATGAAATGGAAGTTATTGATCAAGGCTCTGTTGGAAGGCTGTAGAGATGGAAGGAGATACAAGCACAACCAGAAAATGAGAGATTGTGGAGCTGGAAACACATTTTCATTCACACCATGAGCAGCGACGTGCTGACAAGCCATGCACACCAAGACGTGTGTTGGACGCAGAGCCATTTTGCTTCCATCAGTTTTTGCACTAAAGCAGCAACGTTTTTACAGAAATCTCTGTTTTGCTATTTTTCTTTTTGCTCGTTGATGTAATGATTCAGCTGCTGGCGGCTTCTAAACGCTGCTCTCTTTCTCTGTGTCTCTCCCCGGAAGAATTCTTTCAGCGCACAGGAAGTGGTGTGTTGTCTCGTTCTACTTTGTTGGAAATACAGTGGAGAAAGATAAATATTATTATTATATATATTTAAATCAGGGTGAAAGTAAATATTCATGTCAATACCCCTGCGGATCAACCCAGTGTTATGGTGGATAATAGAGGAGCCTGGATGTACACTTCTTAAAAACCCAGGAGCAGCTGAAGTACATTTAAAGATAAACTGGGTTTAAATGTGGTTATAAGTAATTTAATATTGGCAATGGAACTGATGTTATGTGATATAGTGCCTAACAAACAGAGGATTGCTCTTAGTTCTGTGTTCCCCTTCAGTTCAATGGAGCATTTTAATATAATTCAGCTTGTTTGGTTTTTCATTCCAGAAATGTTTGGGTTGAGTCACACGTCTTTCTCCAACTTTGTGACACGGCACTAAACTAATGAAACAAAAAATCAGATATTATGCTTTTCATTTTCCATGTTATCAGAATAAAGTTTCCATGCTGCTCTTCTAGAGTCTGGGTTTCACCTTTCTTCTCCACATGCCACACACGTTTCATAGCAAAATAGACAGTGAAACATTTTTTCACCACAGTTTTAATGTGAATCTGTCAAATATGTGACATAATAAATATTTGCAACACTTCCTCTACCTGTTTCAGAGTAAAAGCACATGTTTTTGTTTGCATTTCTGTTTACTGAATCCATTCATTTGTTTTAACAAGGTTTTTATTGTTACTGCAGGACCATAAGATTCACAGCTTCAGACTGTAGAGTCCTGGCAGTGAGTTGATTACATCGGCTACTTCTATTTGAGGAAATACAGTAGTCATACCAAAAACCTCCTTATTCAGTTGCTTTGCCACTTTATTGGCACAAACACTCGGCCGTGCCCAGTGCTAATGTGGGAGGACTTGGTTATAAAATGTTCACCAGGTACAGAACAAAGAAAGTCTTCCCTTGCAAGTAGATACTTCGATACGCATGTCAGAGGTGCAGTGGAAGAGCATTGTACCCTGAAGGCTGTGCAGAGCTACCTCCTGTAAGACGTTATTTCTTTCTGCTCTGCTGTTTTTCTACCTTTATTTCAGTTGAGGAAAATACCTGATATTTTCAACCTTGTGAAGTCACTATCATTTTTATCCCTTAGTGTAATAGTATATAGATACGTGTATGGCAGTGTACCCTCCAGTCAGCGATCATGGAAAGACGAGCATAAATATGGACACACTTTATCACATGCGCTTCCCATTTTCCTCTTCCTTATTCTAATAACTCACAAGAAATTGAACTATTATTCATAGCAGCTTAAGGAGGTGGTAACCTCTGTCACCGATGAATCAGACAACTTTACTTTCAGATGAATCAGGCACACAAATCTTTCAACGTTAAATATGAAGCTGATTTTAATTGATAAGGGATTTCAGCCACACAATCGGAACAGAGCTCATGTGGATGACTCGGAGGTTTTTAAAATTAGAAATGAACTCTTAGACCAGCAGTGCCTCATCAATCCAAGACAATGGGACGTAGAGGGAAGGATGTTCACGCGTGCACATATGCATCCACTAGTGCGGTAATCTGAGCAGCTGAGTGTCATCCATGTAACCACATCCTCTTCCTCGGTGTGGAGAGGAGGAACCCGAGCCTTCATCTCCCTGTATGAAAAGTCCCTTGTCATCACTAATATGGGCAGGAATATCAGCATTTAATATGCACAAGGGGACGACAGAGGTCAGAGCAGTGGACCAGGATAAAAAAATACTGCACAAATTCATGCAGATGAACAGAAGGTGGTGGGAGTGGAAAACACTCACATCCTCCTTATATTTACCATGGGAGTCACGTTGGCCAAACTTATTATACCATCCCTAGTACTGTGATGTTGTTTTTCCCTCAATTGTCTGGACTCAAAGTAGAGAGAGACTCTTATTGGCACAAAGTTTTAAGGGTTTTTGTTGTAACAGTGATTAGTGAAGTTCACACTGGTGGACTGGAGATCAGAGCAGAGTTTGGAACTGAGGCGAGCAGACTCAGTTCATTTATAGGAGAGTGGCTTACAACACTAGAGACTGGACTATCAGGCAAAGGCTGGAGGGGTATCAGGCTTTTATTCTTCAGCTGCTGAGTGTTGATCTGCTGATGATGATGATGATGATGATGAGTTTTAGCTATGCACACACACACACGCTATGTCATGTCTCTATGACTTCAGAGGACATTAGATTGATTTACATTGATTTCCTGGAGACTTACAATAATCTTAACCTCAAAATGCAATGATTTACACCATGAAGACTTGCTTTGTGTCCCTGGAAGAAAGACAAGTCCTCATAATATGACTGTGGGAACAGATGTAGGTCCCCATAACATAAGTAATACCACACACACACACACACACACACACACACACACACACACACACACACACACACACACACACACACACATAGCAGTGCCCCTCCTGCTTGACGACAGGAACAATCATTTACTCTGAATAGCAGCAGCCTTTCATCGAGAGTATATCAAAGACAGTGATTCCTGTAAAATAACTTCATCACGTCATTTATGAGCCTCAACCAGACTCTGCATGGAACACATGAAACCGCAGCCTCTGCCGCGTCCAATGCTGCCACCTATGCGCGTCATGGAGATGTGCGTCTGGCGTTGCGCTTTTACGCAGTCACGCAGCCAGGGGGCGCACTCCTGTCGCCAACCCCTCTCCCTCTCACTCCCCCCCCCCTCTCTCTCTCTCCCCCTCTCTCTCTCTCTTTACCAGAGGATGCCGGAGTCTGAGCGCGGCTCCTCTCTCATTCATGCTGAGCGCTGCTCTCCTGTGCGCACGGAGCTGCAGAGCTGAGCTTTTGAACCGGAAACCGCCGCTGCCGCCGCCGCCACCGCCGCTGTCTGACAAGCCCGCTGGGAATGGAAATGTCTTCTGCTGCAACTCTCACATCCCACTAACATGCCAAACAGGACGGACGCGACGGACGGATTGATGCGTAAGTACCCGCCAAACTTTTTCTGGTTGTTCTCCATACGCGTCTTGGAGCTCGGGGACATCCCTCTCTTTCTCCCGACCCTTCCTCTTCCCTCTGCCCGTCCTCCCCTCATACCTCCCACCGGTGTCTCTCTCCCATCATCGCCTCCTAATGAGAACACACACGGACCCGTCATGTGCTGCAGGGGATAAGAGGGGTTTTTGTGTTGTGTCATATTTTGCGCACGGAAACATCGCATGGCTTGTGGTGTGGGGGGGAAGCAAGCAGACGCACGCCGAGGATGCGGATGGACGGACCTCTGAAGTGAACTGACCGTCAGCCCTCATTTTGTTCCTCCTCTGGTGGAATCAGTCAAGTTGTGATGAAGGTGAAGGATTGTTTTACTTCCCTGGCAATGCGCTGCGGATGAAGGACGCAGTGTGGCACCAGGGACAGGCTGTCAGTGCGTTGTAGTGGGAGCTCCACGGGCTGGTTTATGTGCCACTTGCCCGGTCTTTAATGTTTGGATGGCACATCGCAGGAGCACTCACTATAGGAATGTTGGTCGCATGATGCAATTAGACTTCCTACTATCCTATTTGCTATAAACCATCCGTTGTGCAACACACACACACGCATAAAAGTATTACAGGAGTTTTGCATTTGAAGCAGTTGTGGTTTAATGTGACGACTCTGTGCTGCATCTATCAACATGGAAACACACTTTTCGTCCGTTGTGCGCGTGCATGTGTCTAAAGCCTATATGATTGTGTGCGTGCCAGGCCAGTTCTCCTGCAGTGAGACTACAGTGTGTGTGTGTGTGTGTGTGTGTGTGCGTGCGTGTGTGTGCAAGTTTGTACGTGCATGCAGCAATGTGAATGTGTGTGCAGGTGTGTGTGTTTGTGCCCCATACTCACCCACGTACACACGCACACACACATTTATAGCATCGTCATTTTGGAGTCGCATCAACGTGCTTTGACAGTTTTGTGTCACCTTATGAATTTTTGACTTGAAATGCGTAGGTGAGGCAGACGGGCTGATTTTGAGAGACAACGGGCGCCAAGCCACCGCTTTGGCTGCCAAGCACATAGAAGACATCTCTTTAGGTGTGTGTGTGTGTGTGAGGGAGAGGAAGGAAAGAGTCTTCTCTGAACATCCTCTCATCTCCTTTTCTCTCTCTCTTATCTCACTCGGGGGTGAACTTGTTAGGATGTGTGTGTGTGTGTGTGTGTGTGTGTGTGTGTGTGTGTGTGTGCGTGTGCGTGTGCGTGTGTGTGTGTGTGTGTGTGTGAGAGAGAGAAATGATGTGGGAGCTGTGGAGGAGATGCAAAGAGATGTATGGGGAAGACAGACTTCTTCCCCTCTCTCTTTTAAGTGCGTGCATGTGTGTCATGATGTTCCTGTGCTGGGACGCGTTGATAAGACAGAAACCCTGTACATCACCTCCACTCTGCAGCAGAGGCGTGACATCCAAAGTGACGGCATGCACGGCTGTAGTGACATGATGACTGTGAAACATTTACTTCACCATTACTCTGATAGTCGCACACTGTTTTCAGAGGTTTAAGCCCAAAATGAGCCGGAATCCGACTCAAAGGACAGCGGCGCAGCATGTGCCTTGAGCTGCCTTTAACCTAATTACCTAGTTTATTCTTGGAGTCTTTTATTATTAATTTATTCTTCGAGTAGATCATCCTTTCTCTCCGCTCTCTATGTATCCACCTTTCTATGTATCACGGGCGTTCTGTGTGTGCTGTAACTAATGCTCAGTCACATATCATCCCATGTGTCTTTTGTTCCGTCACACAGTTAAAGCAACCCTATCGTAATTTTGTGATTTTTTTTTTAAAGCTTCAAAAGTGGGACTATTTCCTACATTACGATGTGCCACATCAGTTGTGGCACATCGTAATACGGGTTGTGCAATCATGCAGTGCTCGAACATCGGCTTCATCAGACAGTTTTTATGTGATTATTGTCAGAGATTAATCTGTTATATTGTCATGATATTTGAAGGTTCTGCTGTAGAAAATGTAGTGACATGTTAAGATTAGCGCTGAGGCACTTCTTCTTGGGTGTGTAGTTGAATGGCCTTATTCTTTGTTCACGGATGAAGCTTCTTGTACTCTTGACCAAGTCTATTCCTCATGGAGCTGCATTGACACTGACTTTTATTAGCCACATTACAAGTGAGAGTGGACTCAGCAGGCTCACCACCTTGCCCAGCGGGAAACCATTGTGTTGGGGCAAAAGCACCAACCGCCTCAGGAAGAGAGAGAGAGAGAGAGTGTGTGTGTGTGTGTGTGTGTGTGTGTGTGTGTGTGTGTGTGTGTGTGTGTGTGTGTGTGTGTGTGTGTGTGGGAGGTCAGGGAGGCGGCGGTGCTGGAGTCGTGTCTGCGCTCTCAGCCTTCAGTGGTTCAGACCCCAGCTGAGATGAGAGCACCAGACAATCGACAATGCACCCTGCGGTCCGGCTGCGTCGAGCAGCTACATAACCTCAAACACCTGTAATAAATAATCCAGGCAGGAGAGCTGGGAATAAAATAACAATAAAGCAGATTAGTTATGCTGTTATTACCTGTTGCAGTTTGAGAAACACGCAGAGGACGGATGAGTATGGCGTTTAGCTGAGGGTTTTTATTCAATGTGCCTTTTCAGTGTACATTTAACTAGTTTAACATTTAACAGCTCGCAGATGTCAATGAACTAACAGGGTGATGAAGGATGATATGACGCATGTGATATGATAACACCAAGTAAGATGTATCAATGGAAATGTTGCACTCAGTCACATACTTGCGGAGGTGTGGGGTGTTGATGGACTTATCGCTCCTTCAGATTGTCTCTCTCAGTCCCTCTCATAAGTAGGGATCAGTTTTAAATGATAATTTCATATTTATTGGCATGGCAACAGTCCACAGCTTAAAAATGTATAAGATGCAATAAGTTTACATTTTATTATCAGAATGCTCCTCTGAAATAAATCATATGTCCTAACACAAGTTTCAAATAAATATCAACAAAAATATTTATGCTACACATTATGAAATATTTTTAAATTTAACATTTTGTGTTCCGTCCACACTGTTCTGGGACACTGAAGCTAGTTAGTGATTTAACAGATTGTCTGTTCTTCTTCTGCTTGATGGCAAAGAATGATATTCTTCAAATAAGATATGAGAGATGTGCCCGAGATAACATTCTTTTAAAACAGGCAGCTTGAAACTTGACTTTGAGCAGATCCTTGGAGTACTTAGTCGAGCTTGAAGCTGGACAGTCCGACAGCTGTACCATACGCTGATTTAATACTGCATAACACTGCATTTGAGATTTAAAAAGCAATACCTGAATCTTTTTGTTCACTAACTGAGGAGGCTGGAGAATTCAAAGTGTTGTAGTTGAGGATCATGGTCCTGGTCGGATGTCCAGTTACAAGTCCAAAAGTAAGAATATCGCAATTATTTTTAAACAGCAGTGTCCCACAATCATCTTGCTGAGGGAAAGTGGGCAGAAAGGCGATAAAACATATCTTATATTCTCTTGTTGTGTTGAATTCAACATACAAGTAAAGTGATATTATAGGAGATGAACCACTCTATCTTGTTTTTCCTCTTCCTTTCCTTATCAACCAGTAACAAAGTAATTACAGCTTCCAATTTCTAGACAGAGGCAAATAAAGAGAGAGAGGAAGAGTGAGGCAATGGAGCTTTTAAGTTCCAAGCATCTTTTTGATGCAGCCTCCGAGCTGAAAGGCCACGGCAGATCAAACGGGGCAGGCAGATCGGAGCAGGTTCTGTTGTAAGGGGAAGACACGATTCAACGCAGCACAGAGGCGACAGGTAAACAGCGGAGGTGGCACCCACTTTCACACGTTGTCTCGTTGCAAACACTCGATTCCAAAGTTCAAAATAGGACTTGCAAGAAGCTTAATTGTCGTTAGCAACCGCATTCAGGATTTTCAAGCGAGACGGGAGGCGTGTGGGTGGATGGGGGGGAGTTATTTCCTATCCGGTTGTGAGCAAGGATAATTCTGCCATTGTTTTGTCAGCAATTAAAAGAATTTCAGCAACCCATTTTTTCCTTTGCTGCTGGAGACAGTGCAGCATGTGTTTGTTGTCCCAAATGGCCAATTTCTGCCTTTATGTTCTTACTGTCTGAACAGTTGAGGCAGCAGTAACCAGTGTGTGTGTGTGTGTGTGTGTGTGTGTGTGTGTACATGTCTGTGTGTGCATACACGACCCATATCTCGATGTGTAACTGAACAAAACCACTCAGCTTGTGTTTCGTTTCCTATTTTGTTGTCCAATCTCCATATTTCACACACATACTCACTCGGACATCCTCCCTTCACCCGCTTCTCTTCTTGTATATATTTAGCGCCGGGCCAAGGTCAAACCTAGAGGATTTCATTCTGGATTTTTCCGTATATGGCTTTCAGATGCAGATCTTTCCTCTGTTATCTGTACTTCTCGGTTAGACTTTCCCCAGACTGTAATAACGTGTAGGATGGAAATTCTGAAAAGGAGTAAAAGGTAGAAGGTGAACAGAAGGAAAGACTTACTCTTTCTGTTTCAATAATTTAAAGAACAATGTCAGTTGCTCTGTAAAACTCTCATATTGGCTCTTCATAAGGAAGCATATACAACACAAGCAAATCCTTCCAAATTCTATATGTTGAATGGGTTTCTGAAACTCACAGGCTATTTTCCATCTTGTTCTTCTGGAATTCTCCCCCAGGGAACCAAGGGAAGCTTTTTCTTTCAGTGAAAATGTCTATGTTACACTCCTTCACAGTCTCACAGAGAGGAAACTGTTCAGCTGCTTGAAATTCAATACTCAGAGTTCACATATCATGGTGTTGTAAAGCAGTGCACTGCAGACGCATCTTAAACTACCCAGATGACGTCTGGTGATTTGCACCAAATGGCACCAAAGGGACAAAAAGGCCAAAGATCCGGTGTTAGCAAGTCCAGCTTTCTCCATGACGTGTTTATGACGCAGTTTGAATTTCATTCTGTAAGATCTGTCACTTCCTTTGGAGACAGAAATGAAAGTGTTCGATGACAGCGAGGATCAGTAGAAAAGACGGAGAACCGCTTTTATGTTCCAGCTTGTAAAGTTTTCCTCTAAAAAAGTGTTTTACCGATGGACTGGCGGAGAAAGAATGGGGGATTTTGGGGGGTCCAAAGTGGGGTTGAGGAGTAATAACTGGTGCTTGTGAAAGTGAGAGGATGGCTGAGAGTGGTGATATACAGTATGCACTGCTGGTGGGGCCTGCTGCTAAGGCTCGCCGGAGGAGGGAGGAGAAGAGAGCAGACGAAAGAGGCTGAGAAATAGGAATGTTGCTGGGTTGAAGAGGTCAAATGGGAAGGAAACGGCAGATGTGACTCTACATTTCCGTCCATTTTTGGGACAATTTTTTTAGGTAGATGTTTGGTGATAGCCATAATTAAAAAAAATGCCTTTGAAAACCTATTAGGTGAGCTTTTTAAGAAAAGAACAGGTCATCGGGAAATGTCCACATGACAATGAAGAACCTTTCACAAACCATGTGTGTTTTTGTTCTTTGGCATCCACTAATGTTAGCCATTTGTCATGCTGTCTGAAGACGAACAAATATTTTTGGTAATATTGAAACACACTATATAATCTTATCCAGCAAATACTTTAGATGCTTTAAATCCAAGGTAGCGACATATATTCTGACCTCTGTTGAGAAGGATAAAAGAAAGTGAAGAAAAATAACCCGGAAAGAAAGCGAGCGAGTAAAGTCATGGAGAAAACAACTGAGGCAAGGTTTTTTTTTTTTTTTATATATATAAAAGCGGGAGAAATAGAAGGAAATGAAAGAGGAAGAAAAGAGTTGGAAGCAGTGATGCAAAGCGAGAATGATGGTTTTCCTGACAATGTGACTCACATGAGAGGACGCGCAGAAAGACGAGGGGATGGATAGAGGCAAAGGCTCAGAGTCTGAGGTTGTGCACTTGAAATTCTGGTCTTTCTGGAAGTGATTAGGAATTCAAAGAAGTGAGGAGAGAAAGGGGGATTGAAAAGAGTTGATAGGAGATATAGAGAGAGTGACATGGTTGCTGATCAAGATTTTTCTTGTGACTCTGTTTTCTATCAGAGCACTAATGGTGCATGCATACTGAACGCAAAGCAATTTTTAGTCAATGCAAAGACTAGAGTGGAAAATGTATTTAATGTAATGTTGTGAAAGCCAATCAGTGTTAGGCATGAAACCCACCGCAGATAGGTTACGGCACACAAGCAAGCAGGTTATCAAACTGGCCATTGGTCAGCTTTTGGTAGCAGTCGTCACTAGGTCTCCTCTTGTGCAAGTAATGCCACACGAAAATGCACATTGGTGTTAACACAGAATGTTACAAGTAAGATTAAACAATGTTTGCATTCACAAACTCTGGGTTTCTGCTGCGTTCATTTTGCAGCAGCGGCCCGTGTACCATGTACCGTGCTGTGTTACCCTGCCACATGTCTTCCCTCCTCACTCAGTGTGAGTGAATAGAAAAGAGCAGAGTCTCTTGTTGGCAGGTGCTGAGTAATGCACCTCATGCGTGGGGCTGGTGGTGGCGCTCAGCACAGCAGGAAGACTGGAGTGACGATGGTAACTTTAAGAAGTTACCATCGTCAACAGATGTTTAAAATAAAAAGCCAGACCTAAAGGGGTCTTAACCCCCATCTCATTCATTATTTGTCAGGTACTAATAGGTATGACTTTGTCCACATTGGTCCATTGTAGCAGAATATTTTGTACCAGGTGAAAACAGTTTCGCCAGCAAGAAGAGACACTTATGTTCAGATGCACTTTTTAAAAGCACAATATCAAACTTTACTCTCAACTTCTGTGTGAGAGACGATTTCAAAGAAGCAATGAAGTTCCGAGTTGAACTACAGTGTAACGTGTGACTTATTAGTATCCTAAAAAAGAGCAGTCTTGAGTGCACTGTAGCTTCCATTTTCATTACAGAGCCAAGCTTTGGCTAACTCAACTGTTTGGTTTCTCGTGCTGTAAAAACCTGCAGCAACGCACAGTTGAATCATCCCTTATTCCCACTTTGGGGCCATACAAAGCTCACCAGGAGTCCAGTTACTATTCATATCCCTCAATTATAAAAATAACAATAAGGGGAAGCAACAAAAACAGAGCATTTGTATGGTTAGTGTTTCATCATACTGCCAACAGAAACAATTTGCCATCTGGGGAAAACACAAGGTAAACAGACGTTGTCATCACTCTTGTGTTTCAAACATTTTCAGAGGGATCCTGACAGGTCCCTCTTGGCTTCGTTGTGAAGGAGCCGCAGTGAAATGACAGGAATGACAGAGCAGAAACGCTGAGTCAGCGGGTACAGTGACACTCCCCCAATCATCTTTCACACACAGCCCCGCTCACACACTCTTGAGGCTCATCTCATTTTATTGAGTGCTTAGCCAGTCACTAACCCGCACGTGTGAGGGAGGGGTGGCCATCAGGTTTTGTCCGTGTGTTTTTTTGAGAAATGGGATAAGAGAGCCATGTGTCCTGCATCCTCTCACACAGAAGTACAGCGTCCATGTTCTGCGTTTCGATCAAGGTCATCCCTCCACGTGTTTGCATCCATGAGCAGCCTCTGTGAGCAACATAGACAGAAATATAGATGACCTTCACTTTTCCCCCATTATCCAGAAACAAAGCCAAAAGGTCCTGGATACTGTGCGCCGCCATCTTGACGTTACACCCTGTTATTATAGCATCAAATAACTAACTACTACTCAGTAGATTGCACAACTCCACCAAGGCCCAACAGTCCCTCGAATTCATAGATATCAGTTCTCTAAATGGTTTGGTGTTTTTTGTGTTATCTTGCTTAGAAACCGGACTGATAACCCTTCATCAGTGTAAGACCTACCTAAAATGACAGAAAACTTTTACTTTTTTGTTTGGTCCATGTCTCCACTAACATGGAGGAGGCAGGGTTTATGACCTATACTGCAGCCAGCCACCAGGGGGCCTGAAGCCTTTGCTTCAGTTATGGGCAGCCTTCATGTCATCCGTCTTTATTTACAGTCTATGTTGAGCTCACATTAAAAATGTTGGCATTTAGTCACTTTTTGTGATTTTACAACAAACTGGGCAACTGCACCAATGTGTCTCAGAGGAATCAAGCTTGTGGTGCAGGTCAACCAGTGCTATTGGTCCCACATCTCATATGGGCATTTGCTCTGACCTGGAGAAACAGGTGCTGCTCGAAAGTAACTGGCTTTGGCTTTTGTTGTGATGGATGAACTTCTTGCTTGAGTTGAGAAATGAACGCGCTCTGTTCAGTTTAAGCCTCCTGGAGTGAGATTCATCCAATCCAGCTCCGTTTGCCGCCCTCCTCCTTTGTCTTCGTATCTTATTCTGCCAGCTTTAAATCCCCTTGCGTTCTGTCTCAAAGAAGGGGCACAGCTGATAAGACACAGTAACGGTGTAGTGTTGATAGTAAATGCTTCCACTCCTCCACAACAAAGTAAACCATAGGGTCAAAAACATCCATTCAAGGCACCTTGAGGTTTGCTGTTTGAAAGCGGCAGAGCTCTCCTTGGCCGAATCGCTGACTTTATACAGTAATGATGCATTGGAAACATTTTTAAGGCAATGCACAGGGACAATATAGCTTTCAACAGATGCGTGGGGTTGCAAATGGGCTGAAACTGAAGAGAAAATGTTGAGTTTGGTGAAAGCAACAGTGACACAACCGGAGAAGAAGCTTTTGTCTAGTGAGATGAATTTACTCAATAACCTCTGCCTAATGGGGCTGTCTATTATTTTCTGTTTTTGTGCCTGTCTCTCTTTCCAAATTTTTTCCCTTTCTCCACGGCTTAGGTATTGTGTGCCATTATTCTGAATGTCTCTTCCCATCTCTTTATTCTCTCTCTGCCTCGCTCTCTTATTCTCTCTGGCCTTCATTCAGTAAATTCACATGAAAGGGAAAGAAAAATAATTCAGTTTATTCAAATTTAAAAGCTGAAACAATATGAAGTTTTGGTGTGTTTGTGACAGCAGGAGCTTTTGTCCACTTTCTTATTTGTCCAGATCAGAGTTATCAGTACAGCTGACATTCGGTCTAATTTTACACATTAAACAGCGTCACACTGGTGTGTGTTGGAAAACAACACCCAAGCACATTGTCTCCTACAATATGAAAGAATGCTCACGTATGATGTCAATTTGCGTACAGAAACTTTGTGGCTGTAAAAGATTTCACTTTGATTTGACTGGAAATGTTTCTATTACTGGGACTTGATCCTGTTTTCTAGGTGATTTTCTTCCAACTCATCTGAATATGTTCAGTCACACTGCTGCTGTGTCTCTGAGGAGGCAGCGTCAGTCCGTCTGTCTGCAGCCGATCAACCACTTTGCTCCTTACTGAAATATCTCAACAAATTTAAAACACACACTCATGTCACACTCAATCGGAATCACTTTGGTGATCTCCTCACGTTTCATTGACAGTAGGTGTTTGTTTCTCTGTTTTGGCTCTGTGATATGCTGGTGATCTGTCCTGGGTGTACTGCTCCTCTTGCCTAATGTCAGCTGGAATTGGCTCCAGCTCCCCCTGCGACCCTTAGGAGGATAAGCATTATAGAAAATGGATGGATGAATGGTTTTTGACCAAATATTTACTAGAGTGGTATACGGGTGGCATGTGTGTGTCCCAACCTGTCCGAGCTCAAGAGAAAACGAATCGAGGCGGACCTCAACCCAGTTTTTTTCCCCTTCTGTCCAAACCTGACCCGAGCATGATGCAGTTAAAGTAAACTGCAGAGTTTGTGTTACTCTGCCCCCCCTAGACACACACACACACACACACACACACACACACACACACACACACACACACACACACACACACACACACACACACACACACACACACACAATTGGTCGATTACACACATGTGCAATGTAAAAAAGAGCTGAGCCAACGACCTGACTCCTATCGACTTCTCTTCCATAAACTTGATGCATGTGTCTTTGCTTGTTTCAGACCGACACACTGCCCAGCTACCGACTTGTTGGAATAGAAAAATGCACTTGAACCCATTTGAGCACTCATGAGCGCGTTGGTCTTAAAATGAGGTGTTGTCAGGTGCACTGTTGGTGCTTTGCTGTCTTGGGGCAGTAGAAAGTGAGATATACGGGAGTAAGAGGTGAGAGCACAACACGTACACACTCTGCCAGTTACACACGGATAAAGTGAACACACGTTTCCTCTCAAGTGAAGTATTCTTTCTCTCTGATTGGTTTATTGGATGTTAACACCCATGATTAATTAAAAAACTGGAGTACAACCTTCTTTTTTTCCACTGTCAAACTAGGAAGTGGATTTGGACACTTACATCATTTAGATCATTAAAATGGAGCCTAAGTCTTGTTTGTATTGACTTGGACTGTCTCAGTCTGGGTATGTTCACTCAGGTTTATCTTGGTCAAAAGCACTGTTGGCTGTTTTAGAGCATCTCCTGCACAACACCACAGGATTCTCTCCCAGCAGCAGCACTGTTCCTCATTCTCACTTCTTTTATTCGTGTTCAGTCTCAGACTGTGTTTGGTTTTCAGTGTGGTCTTACATTCGAGTCCAGGTCCAACTGTCACCTTTTGATAGTCACATCAGTTATTGTGAGATACCTTGAAGATGCTCAGGGTTTGCTGTGTTCGAACTGTTCACTTTCTCCTCCATTCAGTCTCTTCATCTGCTTTTTTGTCAGTGTAGTTTCAATGTATGACTGTTTTATTTCTCCCTCCTTTGCTCTCAGTCTGACTGGTACTGTTGGTTTTAGAGATCTCAGCAGACTGACTAGAAGGAGGCTTTGCTGCAGGCTGCTCCTTCTCCCTAATGAGAGAAAAGGAGCCCTTCACTGCATACACACACTACACTGTGCGTGTGTGTGTGTGTGTTTGCAGAAGTGTGTGCATGTGTGAGTGTTTGAATGTTTATGTATGTGGTTTTGTAAAATTGCTTGTGTGAAATATTATGTGTGTGTTTGAGTCAGCATGTTTCTGTGTGTCTCTACGGGGTTTGTTTGTGAGCATTTGTGTGTGTGTGTGTGTGTTTTATGTCTTGCCTCTCAACACACTGCTTCAAATTCTTTCCTCTTGTGAAACCGAGGAAACTGAACAGTTTATGAGGCAACATTTCATTTTCCCATTGTGTGCGGATGTACTTGACTAACTTCACTTCGTACTGGGAATTCAACTCCATCGTTTCTTCTTCTGTCGAAATACAGGAGGAACTCAGTTAATCCATACCTGCACCAGAGATTGTCTTTGTGTGTTGGTTCGTGGGATATGGTACAATGTGTGTATAGTTAATTTCTTATACTGTCGAAACAATATGTTATGCCTGAAACTGCAATTGTCTTTTTATTTTACTGGTGAATTAGTTCATCATTTAATTCTGTAAAATGATCGTGAAACAAAAATCCACCACAAGGTAAATTCAATTATTGATTTATCAACAGCTTAAAGTCCAATGATGTTCAGTAAATATGATGAATGTGTTGCTGTACAAAATACAACTAATAAAATACAATGGCAGCAAATCTTTACATTTGAGAAGCTGTAAGCAGCGACTTCTTGGAATTTTACTTACTCTATGTTTACTGGAAGGATTATTAGTATTGTAGACAATTTGATCAATAACTGAATCACTTGACAAATCAATAAACCAATAATTGTTTCAACACTATGATAATCAAATGTAAAGTTACATTTTAAGCTTTTTGTTGACCTGTGGTCGGAGCATCACTACACTGAAACATCTCGTTAGCTCACATTTGGTTCTCAGATTGTTGAAACCTGTTCAGCATCCTATTTACTGTGATTCCATAAAAACCTGCACCTGAACCTGATCTAACTGATGTGATATTGAAGAATCCATCCATGCTCAGTGTGGGGCTCACTGGAATATTCACATTAACATGGAACAAATTAAACATTTAAGGATACAGATATGGTGCTGGTGAATTACATTAAAATTAACTGCAGAGATTATAAATATAAGAACTGTAGCTTGAGTTTTGCCTTTTTTAAATAAACTTAATTCTCATTTAAACATTCTGAAACAATTTTCTAGCAATCTCTTTATAGTTGAACAGCCTTAACACCTGCTTTTCCCTTCTTACATTTATGTGATGATTGATGGACGAAACTATCTGCAGATGAATGAATAAGAGAAATTATTTGTTATTATATTATATAATATTTACGGTATATTTTTTACACTCAGTCCAAACTGCAGAAAAACGTAAAAGTTATATGGCATAAAAAAATTATGTTTTTGAAAAACTATGTTTGATTAAAAAAGTAATTATCCCATAATCTTGAAGGAGAAAGAAGTGGTCGAATGATTTGTAACTAAAATCAATCTCTGTCTATTCAGACATCATAGTATGAGTATTATTTGACTGTGTTGTATATCATTGAGCTCGTTATGCTTGTTAGATCCATGTCTCTGTCACTGTGTGTGATGAGTCTATTCCACATGTCTGATGTTTAGCCACAGCTGCTCTGGGGATTACTCTTGAGGCAACACAGTGAGAGAAAAAAAGCATGAAAGAGTGTGAACTGACCAGAGAGCTCTGCCACTCTGAAGGGATTAAAAGGGGTTAAACTGCAGGGCGCGATAAAGACTGGCATTCTCTGTCACACACACAGGCTGCTGGTGTGTGTGTCTGTGTGGGTGTGTGTGTGTGTGAGTGTGAGTGTGTGAGAGAGAGAGAGGAAGATGCACAACTACCATGACCTACACAATCCACATTGTCATGCCTCTATATGTCTTTGCATTTGTGCTTCTGGGTGCACGTGCATGTATGTGCTTCTGAAGAAGTGTGCGTGTGTGTCAGTGTGTGTGCGCACGTGCACGTATGAATGACCTATAACTACCATGGGGAAGCCAGGCAGTTCCATGGCTGAGCAGCAGGGATTACTGATGGGTTTTTTTCTCTGCATACTGATGCTCAGAACTGGAAAAAAAACTTGCATGGAGAGAAATACAGAGTAGAAGGAGAGTTGAGGAGGAGAGGGAGTGTGTGTATTTGTGCGTGTGTGTTAGTGTGTGTGCGCGTGTGTGTGTGGGAAAGCTGGTGAGACGGACAGAGTGAAGAATTGCTGCTTGTGCTGCTGTTTAAGAGACTTAGTGGCTGTAAGGGTTGTACCACAAAGCAGTAATACAGTGTAAAGCCTCAGTTCATGTTGTGGCCGTGGAGGTTTGTGTTACATGAGGGGAAAAAAGGTAGAATAAACTCCCTCTTATCATAAATTGAAGGATGATACATTTTCTTGTGTTGTTCACCACTGCAGGTGCCGACTGGGACACAGTTATTGTTATTCCAGATGAAGAATTTATTATATTCTTTCCCAAAACATTGTGACAGAATGATGGATATTTTTCCACTGGTTTTATTTTTATGGAACTTTCTATGACTTGCCCTTTTAAAAATCAATATGGTATAGCACTGATAATTTGTTGACTATATTTGTTGAATATAATATAAACAGAGGAAATGTACGGCAGTTTGTCTCATCCAGTTAGAGCTGGGGGACACTTACATGACTGCTACATGGGACAAACATCATGTACAAAGGACTTTTTATTCATTGAATTATATTGAATTATTAAATATTTCTATTAATTTCACTGAACATATTTGTTCCCCATCGAACCACGTGGGGAGAGTAGGAAACATTTTTCTTTAAAACAACCTATTAAGAATAAAACTCTTTTACAAAGATGAGACTGTTTGTCAGAGCACTTGATCTTCCTGAGTTTTCATTGTAAAAGCTCCAATGTTCGTGCATGTGGGAATCCCCCTGGTGCTGCTCCAGTTATATTGGTTCATTCTTGGTCATGCATCCAGGTGATCCTCTTTGACTCTCAGTTTGTTTCAACCTGGAAAACAGACACTTGGCTTTAAATTGATTATACTGAAATACGATGGAAAATATATTTAGTGCTGGAAGAATGATGAAATTCACTAATCCTGTTCATGGTTGAAACATCTCACTTGCAGTTTCCACTGGACAAAGGGATGGCCAGCCCTGCTGCAGCCAGAGGCAGAGGTCATGTTACGTGTGCTGAATACACTCCTGAGTTTTACAGCTTCCAATGCAGCATAGCAGCTTCTTTCTTACCTAGAATTCAAAGCTGCTACCAGAGTCCGACCAACTACAATTCATTGCAGCTGAAGCTCACAACCTTCCTGACGGTTTTAGCTTGCACTCATCACAGTACCAAACAAATTCCCAACAAAATCCTATATGCTGCGGCTCATTCAACGACCATTGTTCATGAATAACCAATGCAACGTGCAGAACTCCTCAGCAGAACTCTTCAGCCAGTCAAACAGACCCCCACCCCCCTTCCCGTCCTGTTTCGGCGGCCTCACCGGGTTCTGGAAATGATTACCGTGCCAGACAGAACAATCAGATAAGGCTGCTGCTGCAGCGGCTGCAGAGGGTTCATGGTTAGAGGTGAGAGGTCACATTCCTTCCTCTCTGATTAGATCCACTCTTCACACTGTTGCACTGTAAACTGTCACAGCTGTGCGAGTGCACATACACCAGAATCAAAGCTTCAGCACATCACATTTTAATAATTGCTTCAATAAGATCCTTGGGTGATGTCATAATGAGTCATGGACAGTGTGATGCATAGTTCACTGTGTTATAAATGTAGAGCAGGAGCCACGACTGCAAGAAGAGAATGAACGATTGTGTCTGTCGTGGTGAAGCGACCCACCACAAACTGTCACCCCTGCTTCGTCCTCAAATAGATTAAGATACAGACAAAAGGGCCTTTTATTACAATCCAATTTAATGAGTGATGTCACCCTCATACATCTACATATCTGTCGTTGTTGAAGTGGATCTGCAGTCATGTGCAGCTGTTGTACGGAAATTCCTTCTCCCCTGCCAAAGTGAACCAAATCGAGCCATGCCAGGCTAATCTTGAACACGGCTAATGCAGCCATGGATTTTTATGTGCTTGTCCCGGTTCAGCGTTTCTGGCACTTTGCTTCACGCTTGGAGTCACAGCGCATTTTTTCCACATTTTGCAGGCTGGAAAAAAGAGGCTAGGGGCCAGGGCGAGGGCTTTTTGCTCTTCCACACAAACACACATGCACAGACACACTTCTCCATTCATGCCCATGGCCTGGCTTGACCTCTTCACATGGACGATTGCACGTGTGATGCCTTGTCTTAACATCCGTGCACTTAAGTATGTTCATCCACACACAAAATTAGTCACGTGTGAGCCAGCGGTGCAACCCGGAAAAAGAACACCAGAGCAGCCGATGGTCGACATGGGCGTGTTCATTACATTTACATTAATGGCTGCTGATGTTCCAGCATACATGAGTGCCTGCTGGCGAAAGAAGACGTCAGCCACAATGACACGGTGAAGAGAATCACTGCTCGAAGGCGACGAGCATATCACTCAAACATCTGCTTCTCTCAGTGAGTGAGTAAGTTGTAGAGTGTTGCCCCACTCCAGAGGTCCTTTAGGGAAATGAATGTGGCTGATACACCGAGAGGGGCCAGCACAGCCAGATTAACAGATTTTATCGCAGCAAATGGAACTTGTTTTTACAACCTTTGGAGCTTTCTTTCTCGTTTTCCGGCACAAAAAAGACACAGTCATGCTGACGTTATTAGTATGCAGCCCCAGTCTTTTCACAGTCTCTCAGTGTTTAAGGAAGAAATCTATCTGGACACATGTTGCTGGTTTTGGTGTGTTCCAGGTTTTTGAGGCAAGGTCACATACAAATGTCTGCTATCTATCCACTAGTTCATTTTTCATATGTTTTGTTTCAACATCTTAATAACGCCTTTCTGACCTCCTACATCTCATGCTTTTATGATAATCTGAATTTACTCAGTGAGATGTCTCATTCAGTATTTTTGGGCTTTATGATAAAAGTGTCACTCACATCTTGTCCCTGATTCAGCTATTTGTCCTTTCTTTAATAAAAAAAAACCCCAAACTGCCCAGGCCACCTGACAGTGTGTAAGCGGAGACATTGAAGTAGAATTTTTCTTTTTAAGTGCTGTTAATAGCTTTTCCAGTGCTCTGTGACAGAAATGTTCTAAAAAGCTTATGGAGCCAGTCAAAAACAAATAATAAACTGAGCCTGTGAGAAGATAGTCAGCCCATGCCAAGTTCCAGGAACTAAAAAGTGCATCATGAGCTAATTCAAAATGTTCCACAACACTTGAAATTCGGGATGCAAGGCCTTTGACGGGAGCTATCACTTCTCGAACACTGGCAACAGCTACAGTTGCTGTATATGTTCACAAAAATGAAATATGGCCCCACATTTTTCGCCAAGAAATACTGGCTCACAAAACTAATGCTTGTTTTCCGATTGAAGGTATTTGTCAAAGGCAGAGCTGCTCTGACGGCAGATGTATTCTTATGGAATGAGTCAAACCTGGAAACAGTTTTTCTCTGTGTGCAAGATAAATCCAACTTGGATCCTGCTGCATCACAGACAGATGTTTTGTTTGAATATAAAAACGGAAATGTGAATTTTTCTACTAATTTATGACATGAGGAAAGTCAGCAGAAGAGCTGTTATTGCTGTCTCCCATAACCCCCGGCTTCTGGTTTTAACTTGATGTTGGAAGTTGAGCTGTGGTAACGAATCATCCTTGATAACTGATACCTATTTAAAGAGTGTCTTGTCACTTTTATAGTAGTTTAATGTTAAATCTTTGCTTAACTAAAAGTTGCTGTTAATAAAGTGATGAATCATCTCACTGGCTTTGTGCAGGTATTTTTGAGTGTACCTGCTTATCGTATTTAAGTATACAAGTTTAAGCCGCAGATGATTTCTAATGTGAAAATCTACTACT
Source organism: Verasper variegatus (assembly GCA_026259375.1). NCBI lineage: Eukaryota > Metazoa > Chordata > Actinopteri > Pleuronectiformes > Pleuronectidae > Verasper > Verasper variegatus. The sequence continues at coordinate 5,462,370 of CM048045.1, read as the reverse complement.
TTTATGATCATTGTTATACAGCCTCATTTGAGTGATATGCTTGATCCAACCGTGGTTCAAACGTGTTTATACTTATTGAGTGAAAAAGCACGTGTTCAGATTGACAGGTCCAAACCTTTCATGAGAAATTACTGTGTCTAACATGAATTGAGAGGTGTATCAATGTTTACAGTATTTATACAAAAGCAAATAATTTCACTGTAATGATAGTGGTATTGTAAGTAATGGCTGTATCTTTAAGCAGAAACAAGAGATGTGATGCTGGCAGTCACTGAGACTACTCAAAGATCAGTGGTCAAATATTTTCACTCAAAGTCCCATGAGACAGTATCATTACCCCCTTTATATATTTCCTGTTCAAACTGCATCATGAGATGTGATATCTGACAGAGAAAGAAATGAGTTATGGAGAGAATTGCTGTCTCATAAAACAAAAAAGGTTGGAATGTTCAAAATGATTATTGTTATTATGTTTGGGTATTTCTTTTATTTGATTAGCTGATGCCAGTAGAGACATGGCAGGAAATAAGGCAGAGAGTTGGCGTCCGGTCGTTCCTGAAGAGATTAAGCTGACTTCAGTGGTTGGTATGAGGTCATCACTGAAGAGTCAAAGTTTTACAGGAAGTAGCAGAGGAGAAGATCTTTTTACAACCTCAGAAAAGTACGATTTAAGGATTTTGGTAGAAGACTGAACGCCTGGTCTCTGTGGACAAACAACCTTGTGAACTGCTCTGAAAATCTTCTTTGTGTCCTCTGGGGGTCACAGCCCCCAGGTTAGGGGAGACGCTCTGTTTACAGTATTAGATTGCTGCCTTGGAGCAGATCCACATGAGACACAATCCCTTCAGTCTCCGTCTGTGTGTCTGTCTCTCTCTTTCTCCAAGCCAGGCCTTTCTGCGCTCTCACGCCCTCTCTGACCCTCAGGCCCACGGGTGTCCCTTCCACATGCCTGAGAGGAAAAACAGTTCACCAGCAGTATCACTAGGGCACGAGCTGTAATATAGTATGACTGAATATTTATTCAGCAGCAGCAGGTCTCTGGCTGTGGATGGATAATATGAGCGACAGTGATATTTCACTGTAGGAGTGTATTTTCATTTTCCAACATGTTCCTGGCATCACCTGCAACAACCGGTCAACATTAGCTGTGCCTGGGGTGTGTGGTTTTCCCCCGCTGACCTTTTTCATCGCTGCTTTCATCGCTGCTCTCAATACTTCAGCTTGTCAATGTGTTTTTATTTTAAGCCTCATATAGCCTACAATATTGTATTCTTTAGTTTTCTTTCAGTATTTGATACACATTTATGCATTGAAAAACTATTAATTCATTAAATCTATATCACTTATTTAATTTTTTTTAACTGCTCCCTTATCATTTCTCCTCTAATGCAACCAGGACTGCAAACATATGTGTCTAATTATTTATGGACCCCTATGGGCGTATGGCTGCCAAGATCTACAGCACATGGCTGCACCCAGCTGAGATATCGCTTTAAGGTTAACAAGAGCGAATCATGAATATCTATGACTGAGTTGCACAAATGCAGCAAGCTGTCGGCAGGCCTTCAAGTCCTCACGCCTGAGTTAAACTCACACACAGTCAGAGAGCGTGGCTGCAGGGTTTTGGGTTAAGATGTTATAGTAACAAGAGCAACATCAGTACACACAACTGGCTCTGTGTAAAATCCATATGCTGAGTTATTGAAGTGGGTGTTTGTAACAGCAAGTGGTGAGAGGCACAAGGATTTCCCTAAAGTCTGTGTGGTGTGGTCTGTGGTTGTAGCAGTAAATATGAACTCTGCTCCTAGAAGCTTTAAGGTCTCAATGTGCAGTGGTTTTCATTTTAACCTATTGTGACTTAAGCATTGTCGTTCGTGGAGTTGTATATTTGCACTTATTACCAGTTGTGGCAGGGTGCCTTGTATTGTCTTCACATTGTGAATCCATTTTAATGTTTGTCGGCATGGCAAAATTCTGTACGTGTTACCAAAGTTACCTGTAGGTCGCTGGAACAGATCAATTTAAAGATTGTTTTCGACAATTCGAATTCAACTATTAACAGTTGGATTTATTAAGCGCTTCTCACAGAATGTATTCAATCAATGTTCATAATGGGGGTGCACATGCACAAATGTCCCTCTCAGGTGCAACAGATTCCAAGTGACAGCTACACAGACCAAGAGTGAAAGATAAGTTGCCAGGTAAAAGAAATAACTGCTTTGTTTGCAACTGCAGCTGAAACTATCAAGTATGTGTGGATGGTAAAAACATTATGGACCATAGTCTGAGTACATGGTAGCACGCAGTAGCTCGCGGTAGTGCAACAGTCTGAGTAGGCATGTGGCATATAGTGCTGCACTCACCAAGATATCTCTAATGTTATGACAGGAGTAAAAAAGTTCTTGGTTCATTGTGAAACTCTGCTGGGACAAATTAAAACGTTGCAGACCGCCACAGTCTGGACAATTAATGGGAAACACTGAAAACACTGAAAATCACATATCTTCTATCATTCAATCCTGTGTTTTGTCCATTTGGTTTTCAGAGCTCAAACAAACTATGCCATCGCCTGATTGGACTTAGACCAAAACCCCTTTTTCTGGTGGTCTTGGTCCAACAGAGTTTGTTTTGACTTAAGCAAACAGGACTAGGTGTGAAAGCTCCCTCATGGCAGATACTCGTCACTTTGTTTCAAAGAGTATTTATTGCTCCTTGTGTGGAAATTCTCTTTTTACTCACCCACAGGGAGGTCAGAGGTCAGGTTCAGCTGCAGAGCAGCAGCTCAAGAGCTGGTAGGGATCCAGCTACTGGCACAAAGGATCCTCAGCAGAACCGATGGTTGCCAGCATTTGGCTCAGAAGTCGTCAACCATGTACACACTACCATCAGGTCCATTCTTCCTGTCAAATAAAGATCTATATGATGAGAGGAACATGTGCACAACGTTTAAATTCTTCCTTCCTGCACCGCTGGAATGCTGTCAATTCTAAGACGTGATAATCAGAACCAGATTCAGCAGCCCAGACCACATCCAACTGCAATCAGGCCAATGAGACGCCTCAAAGATTCGCCCTCTTCCTCTGCGACTGTAATCTCATGTCAAAAACGCACATGCAGATTTGATCAGGAATTAAATTAGAGCAGGGTTCTTTCAATGATTTATGTGACGGACCCCTGAGTAAAGACAAATTAGGCTCCAGACCCCCATTTGATAAGATTCCGTTCCAGCGATCCCATATGGAAAAGAGGTCTGTTGTTAATTTACTGTTGAATTTGGCTGAAGTGGTTTCTGTATTCACCCAACATGTAAATGTGAGGATGGTGATGCCGAAAGTGACACCTGGATGGAATTGACATTCTCAAACTGGAAACATTTCCAGAGAATTGAATTAAAGTATAATTAAGTTTGGTGGGCCCCCCCGCCCCTCCACCCCCAGGAACACCTGGGGCTTACCAGGACCACTCTGACAACCACTGTGCGAGAATATATTATGACGGGAAGTGAGGGAGGTCATAAATGTTCTCTGTGGACACTGATCATACAAGAGCAGTGATATATGCTGTATATTTAAACATTACTTCAAGAGTGGAAAAGGGATTTTCGTGGACTGAAGTAGCTTATTGTGTCACAACGAAGGTTCAGAACAATAATTAGTGTAGACACTCAACTAAGTAGGGTCAACTAAGGAACCTTTCAAAAGTTTACTGCAAAAAACAGGTTCAGACAGCAGGTAAATAGCACTTGTAGCAGGTTCATAGGGAAATGTACAGCAACAAGAAGCTGATACACTGGTTAATAGTTAGTTAGACATGAACTAAAGCAAATGAGCTGACAACGAATGAGCCTGAATACATGGTGAAGGCAAGAGTGATTGTGAAAAGCTGAAACTATTCAAGGCCAGACAAATAATCAAAGTGGAGGGAAAAGACAGGAAGTAGAAAATGTGTGGGAAACACAAAAATACAGTCATGAGCAAAACCACAGGTGTGATGTAACACAGTGTTGAGTTGGGCAAATAAAGTTGAACGATAAAATTGTCACAAAACAATCAGCTTATGTGGGGGCAGATTTCTATCATAGAATAGCATTTTTCTTGTATATAATTGTTTTATCTCTTTCAAGGGCATGCTGGCAAGAGAGGCAGAAACACACAGTACAAGTTCAACAGGTAAAACATAAGACAGTCAGAGTTACGATATACAAACATGAATTGAGGTGCAAAACAAACATTCAAGACAATCATTATGTTGTTATTCCTTGTTTAAATTCCTCTCACCAAAGTCTGGCAACCAGCCTATGAACACCTTCATTCCTATATTACAGCAGAAAAGCCTCTTGAGTGCATTTAGCGAATATTATTGCTACTGCTAATGAAAGTGAAAATGTATTTATACTGGTGTGAAATGTAATCAAAATGTCACACTGGGCTCCTTTCAGGTTAAGAGCTTCTCAGTCTCATTGAAAAGTGAGGGAGATTTGGTTCCTTGCAGCGTTATAAATTTATCGCTATAATTATCATTGAGATTATACGCTGGTATTTATCCAATACATGCCTACAAATATATATTTATGCTTTAAATGGCCATTCATGACTATTTTCAGACTGAAGAATAACTTTATGTGCTTTAGTTGATTGATCGACTACAGGAAAAGAGTGTTAATAAACAATCAGTCATTTAATGCTCTGCACACTGGCTCAGCCAGGAGCAGGCACATGTTTTCACCCTGTGTGTGTGTGTGTGTGTGTGTGTGTGTGTGTGTGTGTGTGTGTGTGTGTGTGTGAGAGACAGTTTGTAAAAAATAACTTGAAAATGCTTGGATGAATTTTCACCAAATTTTTACTTTTCTATGATATATCTGCAAATAAAGAGACGATCTGAAGCGTATATTGTTCAGAAAATGATTCGCCATCATAAGATAAGTAACATCAAAGACGTGACATGGAAGTCAGAAAAGGACATCGTGCAAAAATAAATTTTCAAGCGTTCTCTGCATCCTATAGGACAATAGACCCGACCTAAAGCTTATATAGATCTATGAATGGTTTGTGACCTTTATGGTAGGGATGATGTCATCTTCACCTCACTATGAAGTCAGACAATGACATCATGTAATGCAATAACGCATATGTTTTGGAGTCAATAAGATTAGAGTCGCCATCTGTCACTTATTTAGATATGCTTCTCCACTCTGATGCTTTTCATTAACTAAATAGATTTTCATTCACCAGTTTCATTTTCTAAACTGTGATAATCTGCCATTTTTTTCTTGTTTTATCTGATTGCAAATTAAATATTTAGCTGTTTGTTGGACAAGCAATTTGAAGACGTCCCCTGAGATTCAGTTTGAAGAAAACACCCACATCAATGAGCTGATTTACTCGTCTGACCTTTGTGGACGGATAGAAGAAGAGAAAGGAGGGTTGGATTTGAAAGAAGAGAGGAGAAGGAGAGTGAGGGGTTAAACGCTGCAGAAATAGACAAGTTATTCCACCATCTGATCTGAACTGCTGTGTGCACTTTAATAAGCACTTTCATTTATATTAAAGATGCAAATGTAGCCTTTACAGGCAGATTGATATGCATGGAGGAAGTGTGTTGGTGTGTGTATCTGTGGGTTTGCACCATTTTATCAGGGTCCTCTGTTCATTAGCCCAGTGTAATTGTGTTAGCTGTGTTGCTGGCAGGGCGGGAAGAAAATATTTGTGTGTAAAGGTCACATCAGAGGAGAGACATACGGATAGATGACACACATGCACACAGTGTTCTCTGACACAGACACACACACACACACACACACACACACACACACACACACACACGCACACACGCACACGCTGCTTCCCTGCTTCAATCTCTGATGCACAGAAAGATGCTTTGGCTGAGTGTTTTTTTGGATGCCCCCTCCTGCCCTAAAGTATGCATATGTCTTTGCACGCACATGTGTGTAGATGTAGGTCCCTGAAGGTGTTTAGTCAAGTGGGATATTTCTGCTCTGATAGCTTTGCATCTGCAATATAGGCAGCACAAAGAGCAGTTACTCCTGTGTGTATCGTAATCGTATTTGTCTTTATGTGTATGGTCATATTATCAGATAGAAAACAGAGCACAGTCCAAGAAGGATGAGTCAAAAAATCTAGCAGTAAACACATAAAGGCTTCGAAGGGACAATTCGAAGTAACACAGAGATGTATAAACACACCTGAAGAAAAAATTTAGTTCAAAAATTGCACACCAATTTTTGTGAGTCATAACTCTCTCAAACTTTGAACATGCACACATAATGCAGATATTTATAGATTGCACGACATCTATGATCTATGAACACAGGATGCAAACTTCTTCAGTCTACAGTAAGCCAGCAGCAGGTTCATCTTCATGCAGCTTAATTGTTAGACCTTTTCACGGTGGCTGGTGAGTGGCTGACAGATTAGGCAATTTGGCCCCTGGCTGATGTTAATATGTCACTCCTGTTGCTAAACTTCACAGCCAAACGGCTTTTGTCATGATGATCGGCAGCAGGAGTTATTTTAACCTCTGATTACCTCTTTAAATGATTGAAACACACCGACTGTGCTCAGATCAGCATTGTCAGCAAGGTGGACCTTTCCAGGACTGTACCCACAGGTGAGTTCAAATAAAAGTGAACTACTTTAGGACATAAAAGGAAAGATAACAGTCTTGTCAGGACTGAACGATTCATCTTATTTTATGAATATAGATAACATGTCCCTAGCCTAAATCTGCTGTATAAATGGAAACATATTTCTTATAGTTTTGTCCTTTGAACTATGTACTCTACATTTAAATCCACACACATATTTCCTAATATATACATAACTCCCAGACTGCATGATCACTGTAAATTAGCACTATCAGATTGTAAGTCCTTCGATGGATTAATGTTGGGTTTCCCGTTTTCTATTGTTACCTTAGGTGGTTATGTTTTCACCCCTCTCCACTAATTGGTTTGTTTATAAGTAAAGTTACACTAAAGCAACTGAACGAGTATCCATGAATCTTGTTGGATGGATGCTGTGTGGATCAGGGAAGAACCCATTCAATTTTGGCACAGATGCGGATCAGGAGGTGGATCCAGATCCAGGTGTTTTCACTGTTTTCCCATAGAATAATAAATAGATGTGATAAATTGGTGCAGCTTGATTGAATTTAAGGGTTGGGCCTTGTTGGAGGTCTGTGCTCTACTGAGTGCAATTCTAGTTGAAATAGTATTTACTAAAACATTAGAACAATATAAAACAAAGACATTTCACTGGAAAGAATCTTGTGCTCAGCAGTTAATGACCACACATGCTGGGAATTCAGTAACTGAACGTATGTGTAAAACAGAGCTGATAATGAAAGCCCCTCAAAGCTCATTGACTTAGAGGATTCTCTTCTTTAATCTGCAGGGCCGACTTCAAATGTTGACCTGCAGAGCCGTCAATAACACTGGAGTGAGGCTCGCTCTCAAAGAGAACAGCACTAAACACAGAAACACCCCTGTGTCGGTTCGATTCTACAGTAAAACAAGCTTGTAGAGAACAGGCAGCTTCAAACTTCCATAAAAACATTGCTGTGGTCTCAGTGAATGTGGAGCTGGGGTCAGAAAAGCTATAAATGATATAATAGTGGCAGCCCAAAAGAAAACAACATGCACACTCAGCAAACATAGCCAGGTACACCAGTGAGTTTTAACAGTGGAGCACGGGGACTTGGTTTTGGCTGCAGGGACAGACGAGGCATGAAGTCAGATTGAAACCAGAGAGCAAATAGTTGGCTTTGAGAATAATATTGTTTTCACAAAACGGTAATCTATCACACGATGAAGGTGCCATTTGGTGGAGTGCAAAGTCTGTGTCCGGCTACGTATGTCTGTGCTGCATCATGTTACTCTCTGCTTCCTGTCCATCATCTGACCCCTTCAGGGGGAAATAAATGTCTCCAGGAAACAATGTCTTAAAAACGTGGCTCACCACAAACTTTGTTTTTCCCTCTGAAAAATTAACCAGAGGAATGTCATCAGGGGTTATCTGGGCTTCGGTTCGGAGACTTTATTTTCAACTGAAATATTGTTTTGCAGACTGGGCTGTTGGAGCAACATGGCCATTATCTGGGCAGAGAGGATCCAGGGTTTTGCAGCTGGGATGTTTAATACAGACTGAAAGGCAGGATATCTCAGCCTTGGTTGGCTTGTTCACCACGTTGGTGCTGAGACCAAAAACAACTACTCAATGCCTCGCCATGGAATTTGGTACAGACATTGTTGGTGGTCAGAGGATGAACCCTATAGATTTGTTTTTGTAATCCAGTGATATATCTCAACATTTCTTGGGCAGACTGACGGAATGTACATGTCAACTATTAGATTGAATGATGTGATTATAAACTACTGACATATTCACCTCCCTCAACATTTCATTATGCTTTTTATCTCGTGCCATCATTTGGTCAAAATTTAATCCTTGTCTGATACTTTGGTTTTAATCCCAATCCCATTACCCTCAGCTGTATTTTGTGTTATTGTGCACTGACAGTTGCATTGAGCTTAAAGCACTCATATGCCTTAGTACAGCCTTTTAGCACCAATAGATGTTTTAATCTGTCTCTCGTAAGAACCCCAACTTTATGGAAATGCAATATTAGATCACCGGGGGCCACTTTAAACTAGGTTGCAATTTATTAATAAATTACATATTCATGTTGTGATACATGTATGCAGTTACAACATCAACAAGATAAATAAATACAATGTGTCAACTAAAATATGACTAAATTATATATGTGTCCTTGTTTTGTTTCATCACCTTTTAAACACTTAAATCTATTTAGGATTCAATGACATTATTCACGGTTAGGTAAAATCTTGTTATCACCATTCAACTAGGTTAGAACCTACTTATTAAAAAAAAGGCCCTGGTCATTATCCCAGTTCCACTCAGTGTCATGCAGAACAGACGATATCAGATAAGTGTGTTATGTCCCCACCCTCCTGATGGTGACTGAACATTTGGACCACCAGTTTATAGCCAGTGCCGCAGCACAATGAAGCAGGTTTCCATTGCAGCTTGGGCACAAAGTCTCTCAACCAAGATAGATTGTGATATTCTTCCCGCCTCCAGATATGAAACTACAGTATGCACTTAGTTTCCCATCTGTCTGCACACAGACCTACCAGCAGTAGCAAGGAACTCGCTCTCTCCTCTTTTGTCACTTTTTCTCTCCTGTGTGCTTTTTTCTCTCTATGCATGTGCACACAAACAAAGTGATTCTAATGCAGCAATTTCCATTTCCCAGACACCCAATGAATGGGCTGTGCAGTTTCTTTTTTTGTTTTCTTTTTCTCCCCATCGCTCCATCCTTCATTGCTCCGTCCCGCTCATTTTCTTAAACTGCAAAATTGCTGTTCTGCGGTTGGGAGCCAGCTTCGATTATCTACGGCAAATTCCCTGATAAAGAACTGTGTTTCTGCGCCTATTCAAGCACTTAAAGCCCCTCTAAATGGCTTTAGCTGCAGGGTCCCCTCTTTGGAGACTACACACACACACACACACACACACACACACACTCTCGCTCTCCTTCGTGTACACTCTCTCTTGCACATATGCACACACCCACACACACACACACATTTCAACACCCATCATAGGAACTGCAGAGTAATTTCTCTTTTTTAAGGTTTGTCAGCACATACAAACCTCTCTCTCTCTGTGTTTCTGTCTCTCACACACAAACACACACACAATCATTTGCTAATATGCAGATGCTGGACAATCAGTGTCGAGTAAGTAGAGGAAATGTTTGTGTATTTGTTGTGTCTGTCTCCTGAGGAAAGGGACAGGATGTGTCATGTGTTCAAGCATCTTAAATGGTCAAATTAAGTGCTTATACTGAGAAGTTGACGGCAGATGGATGTGCTTATAATGTTTACTGCCCGCCACAGATAAGAGCTCATGTCCTATCCTTAAAGTCATTGAAAACTACACAGACAAAACACCACCATGGACTCCTATCTCCATCAGCATGCATGTGTTCAATCTTCATCGTCATTGAATAAATGAACAGGTAGACAATGATCACAGTCGTGTTACCAGGCAACACCTGCAATCCCCTTGCTAATGAATGCTTTAACAAAGAGAGAGGAGGAAAGAGAGGAACAGAGGAGAAGTGGTTAGTTTGAATGAGATGTTGGATTAATACAACAAGGATTGACTTAAGTCAGCCAAGTCCAGAACAAAGATTTAAACATAAATAACCATTAATCACTTACTGCTGAGATGATAAAAATCACTGTCATGCGTAAATGTGAAGCAGCTGCCAGGCTCTTTAATGCTCATTTAACTCTTTTTCCTCTGCTTGTTGTCTCTGTGCTATGCTAAGCTAACTGCCTCTGGGCTGCAGTGTCATATTTAACAACCAGATGAAAGAGAGGTGTTGATCTTCTCATCTAAATCTCAGCAAGACAGCAAATTACATGAATTGTTGCTGCTATCATTTATAACAACTTCACATTCATAATTATCACTCTTGTTGTTTTCAACAGCAACTAGTCAGAGCTGAAACCTGATGCTGCTCCTCGTGTCTCTCTCCTTTTTTGGGAAAGGTCATTAAATTTAATTTTGGAATGTTAATTTTGAAAAGTGTCAATCAGTAGCGGGATCAGTATTAAGGTTTGTCATGCGGGTCAATAAAAGGTGAGGTGTTTCCTCTGATAGACAAGTTATGACCCACTGCTTATTTCTACCTGCTGCAGAGGAGATAAACCTGGGGGGTGTATTGTGCAGATCACGCTCCTCGTATTTCAGGCCCCTTATGAAAACATAAGTCTCATTCATTCGTACCATGTTTTTGGTTTGTTTCTACTTGTGTGAGAGTAGTTTCAAAAGCTGCTCTGCCACCGCCCTCCACATGTGTATTTAGAGGTAAAGTGCTAGAGAACTAGTGGTGTGAAAACACTCACTCACACACATCAGGTGCCAGTTGATGAATCCAAATATTTTTTCAAACAAAGAGGTGGCGACACACTCAGAACCAGCAGTGGCAAAAAGTTGCTGTTGACATCTCTGCAGATAGAGAATCCAAACAAAGCCATCAACTTTTCAACAACCACGATAAAATGTGAGTTATTATTTGTTGTGCTGGAGTAGATTGAAGAGTGTTATTGGTTTTGTGTGACATGATGGAAGTGATATCACTCAAAGTTACAACAACAGAACTCAGTATTATATTTTATTTTATTCAAAAGTTGGGTAACAATACATCTTTAGCACAAATGCTTTCTGTATTAGTCACTTTCATTCCTTGTTGACATTTTTGTTAAAGTTCAAAGTTCTGCTTCAAGAGTCATGAACACACAAAACCTAAAAGATTTATATTTGTTTCATTCCTGGTCCATTTCCTTGGTTGGCTATAATTTATTTTTGGGAAATGTACACTACTTCCCCAGTACTTCCAGGCGATTTCAGAAGATTTACTAGAATGGCACTCAAAAGAGCTTATACCTCCACCAAGACCCAACGTCTCCTTATGAAACCACATTTAATCCGGAATTGTTATTTATTTATATCTGATTATTTTCAACAAGATCCATGAACTATACTCTGAGAAATCCCCCCCAAATTGCAATGTGAAAGAAAGTTAGAAAAAGAAAATCCACATTCCGCCGCCTGATCAGATTCACACCAAAGTTTGATTGGTTCTTCCTCTGGTCATGCCCCACCCCTTCACACAGTTTCATTGAAATTGATTGAATAGTTTACAAAAGCAAACAAACACGGACAAACACTTCCTTGGAGGAGGTAATAGATCTAAAATATCAGTTGTATACAAAAAACAAAGAGAGAGTCCTCTTTGGGTCATTACATTGCCCTGGTATTCATAAATGCATCCTGAAAACACAATAGATACCAATATGCCCACTCACAGATTTGTATATTTACTAAAGCATAATATGTGGAGCATGACTCAACTGTTTACCTTCATTGGGAAAACTCTAACAACATTGCCATAATCATTATCACCCTCTATACCAGCAGGACTGCAACTGTCCTGGTGAAGGTACCAGTCCACAAACAGACAATGATCATTTAAATAAACCAAACAGTCCAAACCTAATTCAATTAAACCGAATCACTAGATGTTTAAATGCCGCTCATGTAATTGGTCTGTTGCAGTTGTCAGGTCATTACTTTATCTGAACACATCCTTAGATCCCTCCACTGTGGAGAGATCAGAGACAGAGTGAGTGTATTGTAGATCAGTCTCAGTCAGATTAAGTGTGATTAAAGCTCAACTACTGTTCAGTGTAGATTTTTACTGCACTGTCTTAATGACTGATGGCTGAGCTGCACCTGTCAGACGAGACAGTAAGTGTGTGTTTGTGTGTGCGAGTGGGTCTTTTTATCTGTGGGTGTGTATGGGTGAATTGGGTTTGTGTGTGGCTGCATGCTTAGAAAATGTATGCATGAATGTACATGCATGGACGTGTGTTCCGACATTATGTAAGCATCTGTTTCTCTCTGTGTGTGTTGGTGTATTTGAATATTTTTCTGAATGGAGTGGAGTCATTGTATCTTCTCATCCTGCTAATCCCTTTTGTTGAAAACAAATAGTGTGTGAGTGTGTGTGCAGTCAGTGCGATGTTCAAACCGAGTTCTCCACTGATGTTTGTGTGGATGCAGCTGTCTGTGGGGTCAGTGTGTCAGTTGTGGAATGCGACTGTAAATGAACCACTGTGTCCCTGCTGCATGCAGTACAGCAGCCCACATGTGCGCACACACACACACACACAGTCCAGTGCACATTCTCTGTATTCATTCAGCCTCACACAACACACTCCATTGGATTCACACACCAGCAAAGGCACAGCTCCAATTAATGCAGATGACATGGCATATTGTCATCAGTGTCATCCAATTATCTGTGCGTAACAGATAGAAAAGGACATAATGCAATTAAAAGACATCACCCTGTGTCAGTTGAGTCAAGAAAACCTGGTGTGGGCATGAGTCACCACAAAAATACAAGAAATTAAAGTCAGTGCTTTGGTAGTGAGTTGTCTGCCACAGCAGTCTCTTCATAATTAACTAAATCAGTTCAGCAACATCATTATAGCCCAAGCTTTGCAGTTGTGGATCAGCTTTGACTTCACAACTGTTGTTTTTTAAAATCTGACACAGTGGAACTCCTAAGACGAAACTGATGAAGCTTTTGGGGGTTGTACACAGAAAGTAAATGTGGCTGTTAGTTATTAGCTGTGGTGCTACAACTTGAGCCTCATTGTTTTTTGATACTGAGTGAGAGACATCTGTCACTTGATAACTTTGTACTGGATACTGGACAAAATGTGAATATCCTCATAGCTTCTGTTGCAGCTATAACTGCTGACCATGATGATAACTGAGCCCAAACAGCAACTGAAAGACAACAAGTAACTATCCAGATACAACAGTGACATGCAGCTGTCCCTTTCACCACAGGTAATATCATAGCTCTCCCTCTGTGTTGCCCCTTCAGCTCTCCCTGCCCCAATGGGGAATCTCATGAAGATTTAACTAAATAGTTTAAAAAAGCAGGTTTGATGTAATTATCTTCTCAAGCAATACAATTTTTTTAGAAAGTTAAATGCATACATATAGATTGCCTTGTTAAACAGGAAAGTTTCATATCATTTTTTTTTTACAAATGTTATAGATATTTAATCAGGTTCCCCTTCCTCCTCCCTCCTCTTCGTCTTGTCTTATTTCTGTCTGTCTCTTCAAAGTCAGCAGAGGGGGAGTGTGAGTAGACTACAGTCTGCACTATTAACACATGTCAATATCTCGCCTTGTGGAAAATAGTTTCCAAATCGAAGTTTCCTCACGTTCATGTGTGTGTCTGCCTGCTGCCGCCGTTCTCATATCTCCTCCACTGTCCTGATCTAACCTGCAGTGTACCATTAACTCTGCTGCCACCTGTTGCAACAAGCCCAGAGTCAAAAAGTGCGAGCAAATCATTTAGTGTGTTGAATAGTGTGTTGAGTTGAGCCATATTCAGACCTGCAGGAGAACTTTGGAAATGGACTTTCAATTGTTGCCACAGCCATTAGCACTTCAATCGATACAGGTGTTCAGATAAACCCCCAAACAAATTGACAAAAAAACACCCTTGATTTTGTCACTGCTGTAGAAAGATTAGAAATCAAGACAGTAATACAGCATCTGTCTTTTGTCATGATCACAAACCTTTTGTTTGTTTTTAATCCCTGGAGACAGAGATTCTGCTGTCTCTGCTGCTTTCTGTTGTCAATGCTCCTCAGTACTAATTTACCCTATTTTTGTTTAACAAAAGACTATTTGAATCACTAACACTTACAACCAAAACTGTCAAAATAAAATAAATAAACAACTCAATAATATACAGATAAATGAGTAAATGCCAAAATAAATATTTAAATACAATAATTAAAAATATAATACATATAGTTTGGTAATGAATGGTGTATTTCTACACACAGTGTGACAGCTTCTCACTGCGGACTGTGTCCTGAGACACCAGCTCTATGCTGATGAAAAAAGCCATACATGTGTAAAATTAAGACAGGCTTTGTTTTTGAAATGGTTTCTCCATCTAATAAGTTGTTAACCGAATGCACAGGTTTGAAATGTCACATGGAAAACTGGTTTGAAGTCCTAATAAACTTTTTCTTTTACTGTATTGAACCAGAGTGACTGTGCTGGTGAATGTACAGGATATAAAATGCAAACATCTTGGTTCACTAGCTTTTATCTCCTGGGTCGTGAAAGGACCAAGTGGTTCACATCCAGCTCATGTCCTTGACATTCTCTCTCCTTACTGCACTTTATACAGAGAAAAAGTGTGTTTAAAAAGGAAAGGGTATTATAGTAAATGTTTATACTTTGACTGTGGTTTGTACAGTTGGACTACAGTTTAATATATATTTTGTGTACTTACAGTTTATGTATCGGCCGATGTTTGGACGTGTGTCTGCGTGTGTTTGAATTGTAAATGAGAGGGAATAGCTGCAGGATGCTGACACACACACACACACACACACACACACACACACACACACACACACACACACACACACACACACACACACACACACACACACACACAAACACACAAACACACTTACACGTACAGAGTGAGGCCAGCAGGCATGGATGTGATCTACATGTGAAAGAAGTGGTATAAATGTGAGAGTTTGGCAGAGGTCTGTGGCTTTGTGTGCAGTCAATGTGCCAAGAGCAATAAATTAGATTGGTACAGAACCTTAACGCCCCTACAGCTTTATGTGATGTGGCAGGTGGGCTTCAGGATGGCCCTGACTCTCTCTCTCTCTCTCTCTCTCTCTCACACACACACACACACACACACACACACACACATCCACAAACACTCAGATAAATGAAGGTCTGGATAATTTAAGGTCCCCTTGGATCAGATAATCTGCAGATGACATGATATATGAAGTAATAACATTTTGTCATATTTTAATGTCACATATTTTTGATGAGTAAAGAGTAATTCAGACTGGACAGATACTATTTTAAGATTGCTTTAATGTTAAATCAAATCTTAGAGTGTAATTATCATGCATAGTGTAAAAATACAGTAATATACACAAAGTCCAATAAACTGTTATAGATATAAAATGAAAAATGTAAATTTAAACATGACAAATCTGGGTAGAGCACACACAAAACTGAATCTGTTGGAGACTGTTTTAGGACAGTATGCATAACAGGAAGAAGAACTTTTTACCCAATTAGAATATACTCAGTTTCTTTCTCATGTATTTGTGCCAACAGTCACTTTTCTAAACCAATGTCTTTATCCATAACTCAACCCCTCTCTCCGTATGATCTAAGTCCAGCATTAAAGACAGACTATTAAATCAATAAGACATCCGCTTCCTTCCTCTCATCTCTTTGTACCACTGTCCACATGTGCTGCTCAGTTTTCACTTATTTATGGAATCAGACAAAGTTAGATGAAAAAAATGCAGCAAAAATAGTCACTCTTAGCATGTCCGTTAGTATGGCATGTTCCATTTCTTCCACTGGCTTCTATGTTGCTGCTTGTGTAGATCTGGTGAGCAAGTACATGGGTGGAGAATGAGTGTGTGTGTCTGTGTGTGTGTGTGTGTGTGTGTGTGTGTGAGGGGGGTCAGGTCTGTTTTGTGTCTATGAGTGTGTGGAGACGTGGTGAACTCAGTAGGATATGAGAAAGTGTGTAAAAATCGCTTTTGACCACTGTACGCGTATGTTCACATTGTGTGTGCGGGTGTGTGGGTCCAAGATGCTAACAGTGGCTGTATTGTCCTGATGGGACGGGCCATAGCATCGTCATCTGAGCCACTAATCATGGCTGGGCTGGAGATGAAAGACGCTATTGACAAGAAGTGAAGTGTTGGAGAGAGAGAGGGGAGTGGGTGGGTGGGTGGGGGGTTGCGTTGAAGGAGAAGAACGCGAGACGACAGTAGGAACAGCAAGTTTACACAGTGCTGTATGTGAATACATGGCTGGATTAAAACGGTTCCAACAGCCTTTAAAACATTATTTTGTGTTAGAAGTCATCACAGACTAATATGTCTAATAACCATTGAGGGTGACATATTAATGGACATCAATGAGGTTTAGTAAAAACTGGATAACAGTAGATTGACGATGTGAAGCCAAAAACTGATCAAGGAAAAATACTACAACTTCCAGATAGTCGCCTGTAATAAGGATCGTGTTATGTTATTAGTTTGAGTCTTGGTTTATCGACACAAGAAATCATGCAAAAATAACCAAATATTATCTTGTGTCCGTACCAGCATGCATTACAGTGCACATTGCTAACATTCAGGGAAAATGAATGGAGAGAGTACTTTGTTGCTTGGCTGATTGCATTTGGTATAGTCTTCCATATCCAGACCCATCTCCACAGTGCTGGGTCAGCACTGCTGTATGGTCAGGCTGCAGCCATTAATCGCCATTAAATACAATTACCATCGTCTTGGGTGGTGCTAACTTTTTGGATACTGCAACGGTGCCCCTACAGTGTCGGGTGGAAGAATTGTTTTGGTGGAACATTACCACATGGGGAGGTGAGAACTGTCCTTAAAATGGCTAATTCCCTGCAAAGAAGAAATGCCAGAAATACAGTCAAAGATAAATGTTGACAGTGTGATTCTGTGTTGCCAGATGTATGATAATTATCGTATTTCTACGATGAATTTGCCCGCTGTACGATGTATACTTCTCCGATGTGTCACTTAGCCATGGTCGGTTGACATGACCGTTTTTAATCACATTTAAGAGCAGAGTCTCTAGACAACTGCGCTTCGGAATCTCGAGACAGCTTGGAAACGTTGGTATTGAGTGTCCCATCATTAATTTTCCTGAAAATACCATCATTTTAAGCTTCTAATGACAATTCAACATTTCCCATATGGCAAAGCTGGTATGATTGCAAAATTGTAATCTTTGCAAAACCTTTCATTTTCAGTATGTAGATTGCTAGCTCGTAGGTTGTTGTTCATTTCAGTAGCTAAAAGCATCGCGTGTCACTTGTCAGTCAGTTGGAGATACTTGTCAGTAAGAGTAAATCTAACTCTACTTTTGACAGTAGACATTGAAGATTGTGCACAAACATACTTCAAATGCTTTTTAAAAGTTTCTCTTCCACAAGTAAAAACTTGAGCTAACATCGACCATCTTCATCACACAATGAAGAAAGTAATAGCAACAATGGTGCTGATGATTTATCAATCCTGAAGAAGCATCTCTTCACTAAGGCCTTTGGCCTCAGTTAATGCCCCACCCTGCTGTTTATTTCTGTCTTGTTTTGTACTGTTACTTTTTCTTTTCTCTTCTGTTTTGTATTCACAGACATATGTAAAGCGTCCTTAGGTCCAGTGAAAGGCCCTATATAAATGCAAGCCATTATTATTATTATTATTATGATTTAGTGTTTGGAGCAATGTTGCTTTTTTTGCACTACAACTTTCAAGACTTTACCTGTTCCCCAGTGCATTCTGGGATAGACCCAAGCCTTTTGTGATGATGAACTGGATAAGCAGATATAGACACAAGTGGTGGGTGGATGAATGGAATGAAAAATTCAAAGATAGTCAGTCTCCCTCTCTTTGTCCCTCACTCTTTTTTATCAGTTTTCACTCATTGCAATCTTTCCCCATCTCCACTGACTTTATATTGAACAGGTATGAAGCCAAATAGCTTTCACTTCTCTCCCTCTCACTTTTTCTCCTGTTTTATTGAGTTGAACCAGTTGTCTCCCTCTCTCCTCTTTCTTTTTTTTTTATATCAGGGTGTCTGTATTTCTCTGCTCTGCTACTCTGTAGTAAATATACTGTAGAGTTCTCCCTGCAGCCCTGCTGGTAATTTATGGATGTTTACCTGCTATCACCATGCTGCACATCAGTGGCTCACCCTGTGCTTGTTTTCATATTTGGGTAATGTGTAGAATGGGTCTACTCTTCCATTTGTGTATTTTATGCGCACATTGTTTAAGAGTGCATCCTCACCTTTTCCTGCTTTCACACACCTGTATTACAGGTTGTGTATTTGTGTGTATTCAAGGTGCTTATGTACTTCTGTGTGTGTATTTCCACTTTGTCTCCTGTATCTTTTAATGCTTCCAGACAATCAATACGCAGAGGAGCAATATTTGGCCCTGTCTTCTTTTAAAAGATGCACTCCGCAGAGTAGTGCGAGCCAAGTCGAGAAGTCAATAAAACAAAGCCGATAGTGCCCTCATTTGTTTTTTGGACCTCAGCACTGAGGGCCTCTGAGTCTGTGGGTGAATATTAAGTTGCCTGTCACTTCGATGCAAACAAATGAATCCCGTTTGTCAGATCTCTGGAAGTGCGAAACACAAGTCCATGAATATATTGACATCTGTGTTTGCTAACATTTTTCTGTGTTTCTCTTTCTCAGGGCTAAAAGCAGTCAAGGCTGAAGATCAGGGGATGAGGTTATAAAACTACAGCGGAGAAAGGAGACAAAAAGGGAAGAGGAAGTCGGCTGCTTGGAAACTCTTCTTTTGTATCATCGTACCCTGCAGTCCTATAAGGCACTGACTGACCCTGACGTGGATTACACAGTCAGAAATACACCAACACCCACGCGTTTACACCTCCCCTCCCCTCACTGCCATGTCCTCCCACCTGAACCCACCCCTCCTCTTCCTCCCGATCTTCTCTCTGCTCCTCTCCCTTTCCATGACCTCCACTCTCTCGTACTCCTCCTCCCCTCTCCTCTCCTTCTCCCCACCTGAAGGAGGTCTCACACATTTGGTGGTGCACAACAAAACCGGCGAGGTCTACTTGGGCGCTGTCAACTGGATCTACAAGCTGTCCAGCAACCTCACCAAGTTACGGAACCATGTTACAGGCCCTGTGACAGACAACCCTCGCTGTTACCCTCCACCTGGTGTGCAGTCCTGTCCCCATGAGCTGGTGCAAACCTCTAATGTCAATAAACTCCTGCTACTTGATGCTGCCCATAACCGCTTAATTGCCTGTGGGAGTACTTCCCAGGGAATATGCCAATTCCTGCGTCTGGATGACTTATTTAAGCTCGGTGAGCCTCACCACCGTAAAGAGCATTATCTATCCAGTGTTGCTGAAGCAGGCACCATGTCAGGTGTCGTGATCTCGCCGAATATCTTTGGTGAGGGTGGAAAACTATTCGTCGGCACACCCATCGATGGGAAATCTGAGTACTTCCCAACCCTGTCCAGCCGCAAGTTAATGTCCAATGAGGAGAATGCAGACATGTTCAGCTTCGTCTACCAGGATGAGTTTGTTTCCTCGCAGCTCAAGATTCCCTCAGACACGCTCTCCAAGTTCCCAGCATTTGACATCTACTACATCTACGGGTTCAACAGCGAGCAGTTTGTGTATTACCTCACCTTGCAGCTTGACACCCAGCTCACCTCGCCGGATGCAAGCAGCGAACAGTTCTTCACCTCTAAAATTGTTCGCCTGTGTGTTGACGATCCTAAGTTCTACTCCTATGTTGAGTTCCCCATCGGCTGCACCAAGGACGGAGTGGAATACCGCTTGGTTCAGGATGCTTATTTAGCCCGACCAGGGGCACACTTGGCACGTTCGCTTGGTATTGAAGAACATGAAGAGGTTCTATTTACTGTATTTGCCCAGGGTCAGAAGAACCGAGCCAAACCACCCAAGGAGACCGCTTTGTGTCTGTTCACGATGAGACGGATAAAGGAGAAGATTAAAGAGAGGATTCAGTCGTGCTACAGAGGAGAAGGGAAACTCTCCCTGCCCTGGCTTCTAAACAAAGAGCTGGCCTGCATCAACTCTGTGAGTGTTTAAGATTGTAGCTTCCAAAGTTATTTTTGATTCAGATTTTATCATCATAAGCTTTGCTAAAGGGAATGGTGGTGCAGGGGTTAGCTCTATTTTCCAATACCTAGAAGGACCTAGATTTTGATTCTGTCAGACTCTCTGAGTAGATTTTGCATGTTCTATGTATGAGTCTATGGGTTTCTTCCGGGTGGTCTTGCTTCTTCCCACAGCTCATAGACATCAAGGGTAGGTTGGACTCTAAATAGCCTGTAGGTGTGAATGTTATTGGTTGGTTTTCTCGATATGTTAGCCCTGAGATAGATTAGCAACCTGTCCGAGGTCTATGCTGCCTCTTGCCCACTGTCAGCTGGAATTGGCTCCTGCTTCCTCAGGACCTTCAAAAAAATGAATTAACCATAACAATTATTGTTGTAGGTTTTAGTTTGTGGTCAGGTGTGCATGGTATTGTTTAAATTTGTTGAAACAGAATAGAGCATTTCACAGCATACAAGCGCAGTGTCTAGCTCCTGAAATGAGAAGTGTTAGTTTCAGTGGGTTTGTGTGGCTTCAGCTCAACAGTGGTTGGACCGCCTGCCTTTACCTTGCACCTTGCCAAAAGCATTTTCGTGGTCATGGGTTTAGGGTGTGTTAAAACCAAGTAGGCCTGGAAAGCATTCACTGTATTTATCCAGTTTGCCTGTGTAGGTGAAAATGAAGACAACTCTAACCCATCTAGCAATTTCTTAGAAGTGAGAACGGAATCAAAGCCAGACTGTAAGAGAAAAACAATCCAAAAAACCCTAAAAGGGCAGTGTTTGGGGCGAGTTCCAACATTAGCCTAATGTGAAATATCCAGTAACTGAATACATTTTAGCTGCATACTGACACTGCAAAGCCCAGAATCTCCACGCTGGCAGGATGGCAAATCATCAAAAGCTGCTAGTGCATCCATTTGACTTTCCCTGGTTAACCTATTAGTGGAAAGTATGAATCACATTAAATCTTACATGCAACAAAGTAATATTTTCCACTGTGCTTTGGGCCAAAGCAACTGAAGTGTAGGTGGGATTGCACACGTAGTGCCACATAAATGCTGTTTCAGTGGCTTTTCCAATCCAGCACTATAGCGACTAGGAAGAATGTGGGTAGTAACTGCAAAATGTTTGACATGATCTTAAGACCTTCAAGTCACATTCACCCATTCACACACATTCATAAAGCCATTCTTTATGCAACACCTTTTTTATCATACATCATTTGCCAAGGGCAATTTGGGGTTCAATGTCTCTCCCAAGGACATATTGGTACCGGAGGATCAAATCCCCGGCCTAGTGGACAATCTGCTCTACCTATGAGCCACCGAAGAACAGTCTCTGGTGTTTTCTTGACCCATCTTTAATGTTTAAGAGTTTTGGTAGTGAGCATTGTATAGCATACTTGTGATTTGAAATCATCACTGCCATTCTTAACACCATTTGATATTGTTAAAATATCTTCACTGATAAAATGGGTGTATTCCTTTATTCAGGGGACGAGACAGCTGTCTCTCTGAGCTTCTGTCTGCTTTTGTAGGAATAATATCTTAGGAAGCTAAAGGAACTAAATGAACAGGCTGTGGAAAGATCGTCTGCCTCATGGATGAGCTGGCCTAAGGGTGCCTTAGACATTAAGTGTGTGCATGCGTTTGTTTCACCTGCTCCCGTCACACACATTACACACACATACACATACACACACACACACACCACAGCCCTGTATCCTCATGAATAATTCACCTTGTCTCACCTTCTGTTATTCAGTCGGTGCTCCATAACAACCTGCCATAAATCTCTGGACTACTCTCCACCTCTCTCTATGTCTCTCTGCTATCCCATCTTCTTTTTGTCTTCCATGTCTTTCACTCTAACCCCATCATTTACATAAAGAGTTTTCACTTTGCTAACCCTGTTGTCCCTCCGCTCGTTCTTTTAGCTTAATCTCTCTTGCTCTGCCAATCGCTCGTCTCCTCCACTCCTCTTCTGACCTTTTTGTCTCCAATTTTCAACCTTTAACCTCCTTCATTTCCCCACTCTTGCTTTTTTCGCTCCACTTGTCTGCCTCTCTCAAGCATTAGCTCTTTCGCCATCCCTCTCTGCCCTCTCCTTGACTTTCCACTGAGTGATGAGGTTTAAAGCGACTTAGAGTGTAAAGCCAGTGCCCGGATGTGATCTGGAAATGCAATGTGAAGGGAACAGGCGACGCAATCATAAAGGCAGGAGAGTGATTCGGAATAAGTTGTGATGCATGACCACAACATTTATTGACAAATTCAGGGTCCCCAGAGGATGAATCCTCTAATAACTCAAAATGGATTAGATGGATTGAAACATAATGTTGTACTTATTTTGCTAATTTCACTATGAAATTGAAATTCAGTGAAATGTCCTGACACATTTTGGTGGATTGTGATGAAATGAGGGGTAGATTATACTCTCTCATCCTTTAAATTTCACTCTAGTATTTCCATCAACTGTACTTTGTGTTTAGAGTTAATGGGTAAATAGTAGTGTGATAAATACTCCAAAGGTGTTTACAAGGTAAACATTATAACTGCTAATCATTAGCATTTACTCGCATTAGTTCAGCTACTGGGCAACCAACTAATTAAATTGAGAGGGTAGTTAAAGCTACTGCTAACTTGATTTGCAATAGTACAAGCAATGGCTGGACTGGAATAATGTATACAGAACATTGAAGAAACTTGATGGTTCTACTGTTTCACTGACTTTCCCCCATGTCGTCTCCTTTTTTCTGTCTCTATAAAATGTAGAAAATGTATCGCACAACTGCAGGTGCCCACAGATGGAAAAACTAGATTTGTCTTCATTTCTAATTCTTGGTGACGTCAGGAGACTCTCAACACTGATTGTCTTTCTGGACACAGCATCACGCTCATTTTGAAACATTTAGCAGTTCAACGTCCAACAAGCAAAAGTAACAACTTTTTGTCCCTCTAAGCTGCTCTGAATTTCAGTCAATAGATTAGTATTAATACAAAACCTCTCCCCTGAACGACTGTGATTTTGAACTCTGATTTAATCATGGTGGGAAATGAACCAGTCTTTGTCAGATTGTCCATATTGCTCATTATGTGTAATGTGTCAGAAACTGCTGATCCAATTGTGACACAGTTTTGGGGAGTTATTTTTGTGCTTTGACAGGGTGGTAGCTGTAGAAATGTAGCTGTGGCTGTTCTTTTAAGGGATCATCATCTCATGTTGAGGTAAATGTAAGAAATGTGATGCAGTCAGTGGAAAAAGTTACACTCTTCTCTTGCTACACAGCAAATTTCCACTGTCTGTGTTCAGCAGGAAAACAATATGCCTTTTTAAATAAATGAGGCACACTCAGCATGTCATTGCTATAGTTGCTAATTCGATCTTCACTTTAAAAGTGTCACAGCTCATGCAAGACAGTAACAACATTACCTCTTGGTCACAAGCCCATTTGTGTCGCGAGCTCCATGTGGCCTTGTAGTCTAAAGTGTACTGTATAGGGATGTGATTATGCTAATGAGCGTACAGTTACATGATTGTCCTTTATGACCATCTGCCGTTCGGCCTACGATCGATCAAGGTCGTGTCAGCGGCGCTCGCTCTGGGATGCCGCTGTGATGAATTTATCATCCCCTTGTACAGACATGTTCAATGTTTCCTGACGAGAGCAGGTGACAGCTTGTTGCCTCTGCGCTAGTGTCATGTGGAACCTTTCATAGCGGCTCATTTCAGGAGACAAGGTCGGGTCAGTCAGTCAACACTCAGACACTCCTCCCTACCTGGAAACTATCAAACTTCATCACTGCCGCACAGCCCTCGAGAAGATCATTTTATAAAAAGTGCTCCAGAGCTCTGTGAAACTTTTACTATTGTAAGAAATATAAATCTTTCGTACCAAATTATGATACAGCTCCCACATTCATATGGTGATAAATTGCAATTGACTACTTCAGGATTATAGCTACTAAAAGGAAGAACTTTATGGTCACAACTCCATACCTGTATTAATCAACTTGAAATCAGTCCAACTCAAATTATCTTGTTATTGCTTAAGTAGTAAAAGTCATCTACAGAAATTAATTTGTATGTTGCAGTCCTTGAGCGTCTCTACAATGTCATCCATGCTTTGAGTTCATTATTGACACTCTGGTGGATTGTCTGAAGGAGAAAAGGAATAATACAAGATGGACAGAAAGATGGACAAAGTCCCAACTTCATTCATAATCTGTGAGATCTGCTTAACGTCTATGCATTTGTCAAATAAAGCTGATTCTGATCCAAGGTTACAGTACAAGCAGAAACCAGTGCAGCACAAATGTGATCAACTTAAGGAAATGAGAATGGAGCTCAGGTGTAGACCATAGCTGGAAATAAAGAGTGAGAATTCAACAACAGCTGGCGGTCCAGGTAAATGTAGCTGGGTTTGCAGCCAACATCAAAATGAAATCAGGTTTTCATTTCCATTGCCAACACTTGGACATTTCTACACACTTCCTCTAATCAAGTAATTAAAAACTGCCAGCAAACATCTCTCCTCACATTTCTCCATACTGTCTGAGGGCAGCAGGTCGGTTTGAAGAACGTGTTGGACAGATTCATGTACAACACCTGATACTCTGACTCACTGAATCTGACACAGGATTTTCCCTTTCAAAAAGAAGCATTGTGCTCAACCAAAGACAAAAAGAAAGTTGTAGGTAAAGGCATTGTTAAAGTCACAGTGTGGATCAAATCTCGGTCGCTATCTGCACGGGTTGTAGGGTTTGATGTATGTCAGATTGTGTGATGACTCTATTGTGATTTTTAGTGCATCATATTTATTATGTAAATATTTAAAGATGCTGCTTTTTTGTCAAAGCACTTCCAGAGGTTTTCTACCAACAAACTTCTTTGTTGTCAGTCAATCTTGGGCTCACATTTTTTGTCACCATATAACCATTATTTAAAATTGCATTTCCGACATGTTTCACCAGCCAGTGGATTCTATGTCATTTCATGTCTTATTCTGATTGGTTTGGATGAATTCATTATCCAACCAATCCTAGAAGCAGAGACATTGTGGAAAATATGCCACATTATTTACACTTCAGGACCCAATTATCTTCTATAGTCTTTCTGATGTTAAGAAACAATCAATTCAAAATGATATAAATGAATTACACAAAACTAAAATGGCATAAAAACTAACAGAATATATACACACACACATGGTTTGATGTCCAAATATATTGTACATTTTGCAAATCAGCAACACAATTGTAGATGCTGAACTTGGATACATTCTGATGAAGCTAGTTTGCATTTGCCTGCAGTGTTTTTCTCAGAAACGATGTATGATAACAGAAAAGCTGAGCTCGAAATTTTCTGGCCCAGTAATGTTTAAAAGTACAAAAAAGGAGCTTGTAAATCCATATCCACACCACGATGGGTGTGGCTCACACTGCAGGTCTCTCCCTATGCATCTTTATGTCCACTCATTATAAGGAAGGGGCCGGCGTTGGTCTTGTGAGAGTTAAAACTGAGCGGTGGGTGACCTTCGCTGGCTGTGGGCTGCCATCCAGCTCTACAGCTCTGTAAGCAGGCCGACCCAGCAGTGCTACGGCTTCAGCATGACTAATGAGACTGATTCAGGCAGAGACAGAGAGAGCGAGAGAGAGAGGGAGAGAGAAAGATACTATCCTCTGTGTATATACATGTGCGAGTTTAGGACTCACCTTATCTCCTTTTTTCTGCGTCCCTCCTCTCATTGGATGCTCATTTGTGTGTGTGTGTGTGTGTGTGTGTGTGTGAGTGCCCACCTCTTATCCTGGCCTGTGATGGAGAGGGACAAAACAATAGTGGAGGCAAACATAGGAAAATAGGCTGATAATAAGAAATGTGTGTATGTGTGTGTCTGTGTGGGCACGTGAGTCTGCATTGTCTACAAAAACACCAGGTGGATGTCGGAAGGAAAACTGCATGCAATAACATATTGCAAGCAGTCTATTGTTATAGTCTCCTCTCTGTCCCTACCTCTCTCTGCCCCTTTCACTGTCTTTTCTCTTCATCTCTTGCTCTCTCTCTCTCTCTCTCCCTTTTTTTCTCAGAGCATAATAGTGCTTATTAATATTTATCAGTGTTGATCACTGCTGGCCAGGATTATAGTCTATTTCTGTGGCATTTTGTATTCTTTCTTCCAGGCGGGTGGTGACTGTTGTGTGTGTGTGTTTGTGTGTGCTTGTGTGTGTGTGTGTGTGTGAGTGTGTGTGTGCGCGCTTCCCTTTTCTTCATTCACGCTCTTTCTTTCTATTGTATCTTTCATCTCATTACCGTTAGCCTATGCCTCAGTGGATGGATCACCCACATTGCATCATGCCTTGGACCTGCTGGGTTGTTCTAATGGCTGCATATTTCCATAATATGTGATAAAGAAACGTTCTGTTAATGAGTGATGCCTGTTAATGTCCGTATGTAGCATGCAATGACCCCGAAAATGGTTTATCCTTGCTCCTAAAAACATGTTTAAAGTGGTATTGATGGGATATTCCTATATTATTCAGAAAATTGCTTTTCACTTTTGTGGGTATTTAAGCGACAAGGTGGCAGAAGCTACTTTAGGCATTCAGGATACCAATTAAAGACATTTTCAAGTATTTGACTTGCAGTTTGAACATTTCTAGTTGGCTGGGATAAGAGATTAAACTGTAAGGATTTTATACATTAGCGCAAAAGATAAGCGACCACTGTGTGCAAGTAAATAAATTATTTTAAATTATGGGACCATACAATTATGAAATAAATATACTGTGATTGGCTGAAGAGCGTTGTATTAATAAGTCCACAACTTCACTGTGTTCACAACTTCAGTGAAGAAACATGCATTAATGTGACTTATCTTTGGAGAGCTACGACTCTCTAAGCTTTTTAGATAGAGTCACTGAATTAGGTTTAAGAAGTGCCTCTGTTAGGTCCCCATCAAGCAAACAATAACCAATCTGACATAACTCACCAATGGATAAAACATTGATAAAGTCCAGATCCAGTAAAGTATCACATTGTGCAAGACACTCACCACCAAGTGGTTGTAGTTTCAAATTTCCTAGCAGACATGGTAATCTCATTCATAACTTTCTTTTTGATGTTGATGTTTTGACCTTGTAAAAGGCAGCAAATATGTGTCTTCGGACGTCCTATGAATGTCCAAATTCACTGTGGTATTACCTCTAGTTTGGTCTCCATCAGTTGCTGACAAATATCTGGTTCTTTTGCCAAGTCATTCAACAGCATTGTCTGCTGCCTAATGTACCTAAAATAACAATATGATGAGTGTGTTGATATTCAACCTATATAGTCAAAATTTCACTGTAACACCAACATGTAAATTGAAATAATCCTCCATAGACGTGTTTTAATACAATTTTAACTAATGCACGTTTTAGACGAAGCAATTTGCAAATAAATACAGAAATTGTAATGTTTATGAAGAAACTCTCTTAAATAAAGTCCTTTTCTTAGGTGTTGACATTATTTAACCATAAAAACTATGAAAATGGAGCCAAAGTCACTCAGGAGCCAACATGTGTCATGATTATGACATTTTCTGGAAACAGATGGTGTTATCTCCGGTTCGAGGTAGAGTTTTTCCCTTTTTAAGTTTTTACGACTCAGTGGGAGATTTAATGACTTGTAGAGATGAATTTTTGCGCATTCAGTGCTGAGGTGAACTGCTGTCAAATGCTGTCAAAACTATAGCCCATTGGGAGAAACCCTTTTTGATGAGGTGCAGTTTTCTGCCTCTTGAGACATTTTGATGCATGACGGTGCAAAATGCTCCATACATAGAGCACCTCCAGTCATTTTAATGACTCCAGCTGTAACACTTCCCCATATGGTTTTGTCTTGTGATATTTTCCGACTCGGGCTGAATCACACGGGACATATCATGCTGTGAAACCTTCCTAATTTATTGTAAATTCTCAATGGGGAGATTTCTCGCATCCAACTACAGTATGAAGGGTTTCTGTGAACTCAATTTATTGCATAGTGGTGCTCATTGTTAACTCTAGCACATGACAAAAAGGATTAATGGCTGCTATAGGCTCATGATGGTGTCAGCTTCATGTGGATTTGTAGAATTATGGAGCTTGCTTCTGCTTAGCCTTAAAGCTGTGTGACTCCTTTTCTCTGAAACTCGCCAGTGGTCTGAAAGAGATTTCACATGTTGACACACTACAAAAGTTTAAAAGCTTCAGTGTTAGTGTAACAATAATGAACAGTTCTGTATCGGTAGAAAGTCTGGTAATTAGTTGTGGTTAAGTGGTGCGACGACTCAATAACCTCCAACTTTAACTTTGCTTTTCTCCTTGATCATATCACCTCTGATTTCGCAGAAGGATCTGCTCAGAGGGAACTTAACACTCTGAAAGTCTTATTCATAGCTCTCATGACTGCTTAACTGGGTCAAATATCCAACAACTTCTTGACTTTATTCAAACCTGCAACTGGTCAATACAGATCTCTGCAGCACTTGAGACTGCTGACCCAGCAGCATCTAATGAAGAGTGTGATTATTTATTTATCTGGTTCATGCTGGGGTTGTATCTGTTTTTGTAGGTTTATGACAGACATGAATGTATTCATGTGTGTTTCTGTTTATATGTGTTTGATAATTCATATATTTTTGTGTGTGTGTGTGTGTTTCTAAAGCAGTCTCTCAGCTATGCTTGTGTTTTCCTGCTAGCAGTGCAGCAGGCGCTGTGAGATGAGATCAACCTTAAACATATCTCCTGGCTTTATATTTTTGTCTGAAGGGTGTGAAGATGTGTGCTGCACGCACGGACACACACACATACACATTTATGTGATGACATATGCACTAACTGAGCCCCTTGTAAATTGAACATGTCCTGCATCTAAAATAAAACAAATACCATAATGACATGTTTAAAAAAACAAACATTTAACCATACTTATTAGATTTTCCCTGTTATGTGGGCAATGTTTTTTTCCAAACAACCAAAACCTTGTCCCCTAAATGTTAAATTGTGCATAGCATGTCAAGCAATGTGTGTGCTGTCATCTGCACAAATGTGTCTACTTGGACCTGTGCTCCACTTTTCCCTGAACAGTATTTTACAGGCTCCCTTGTTTGGGTGAATCCCTACAGTGGTCTGTAATAATTGGATTATGGCTGTCAGGAAGGGCTTTAGTTCAGATTACACAGATTGTAGTCCTGCAGTGCTCAGATGGACAGTGGGGCTTTAAGAGCATCATCTGGTTTGTGTTACATAGAAAGAGCATGTTGGCACACTCGCAGATGTGATGTTTGCCTACATTTGGTAAATGTAGGCCAAAAGTAGCAGATGTGTCCCCCACGCAAAAGTTTAACAGAATCTATCATCTGCCTGTCTAGACATCTGTTTCGGGAGATTTATGGAGATTTAGATATCTATTAGGGATGTCCCCCATCAAGTTATGTTAGCCCTGATTCTGATCCAAGGAAACAAAACTGGAAACAGTTTGATCTGAGCATACAGCAGCTGAATAGAAACCTACGCCCCTACAAAATAACCTTTAATTCCACTAGATCTGGATTTTTATTTGGGTCCGCACAAACTTTTAGAGCATCAATACCAAATCCCTTAATGTGTTGGACTTTTTTTAATCAAGGTTCACACGAAATAATGACAATGTTGCAAAATGTCCTATCCAGCATTGGTAAAGAAAGACAAAAAAAGAAATCCTTGATCTGCCCCTAATCCAGATCTGTACCAAAGTTGAATGGGTTCTTTCGTGACCAATACCACATCTTTCTACAGAGTTTTCTGGTAATCTGTCGGTTTTAATAATCCTGCTGAGCGCACATGAAAACAAACTCCTTGGAGGAAGTGATAATATTATGCAATAATGTAATTATATAATTTAATATAAGATTATCTGGCCCATTGAAATAACAGATTACTAAATGTAGTAGGGAGTAGTCTTCATGATTAAAATAGCCTGGGTTCACTATATATATATAAAATACTTAAGTTTAACATTATCTAAGATGAACTGGGAGAGTGTGTGACTCCTGGAAGTGATGATATCTGTTAGAGAAAAGATGGTGTTGTTGGCCGATGTGCAGTTGTACAGGGGTTTTCATAAAGTGGAGTCTTCTTAGATCTCACTGGTTACATGTGAGGAACTGCTTATGTTGGAGAAGGTAAGGCCTTGAACACAGTAGAATCATTCTGACTCATCCAAAGGGGAAAGCTCCAGTTGGTTACATTGACAATGAATCTGTAATCAACAGTTATTTAGACGTGTGCTTCTCCCTCTGTGACATGTCATAATAATGTCTGCTGTGAAAAAGGCCTGTTTGACAACTGACTGTATCTGAACCTGTGTAATGTGCCAGTCCAGGTGTCAGAGAGCTCAGAGTCACTCATGAGGCCAGATCATTTTTCACACTCACTCTAACATTGAGACAGCCTGGTGCAAGTGGACCAGACACTGTTTGGCACAGCAAAGCAAAGCCTGACTTTCGAGTGGGAATATTTTACTTGATACCAATCAATAACTTAATATTTCTAGACCAGGCCTGATGCTGATTAAGGGTTTCAGCGGGGTGTGTGTGATGTATTATTAAATGAAGTGGAGTAGAAACTACAGATATTTGCTGATATATGTATTAGAGTAAAAGAGTAGAGTACATAAAAATCTACTTAAGTAAAGATATTAAGATAAATGAAAAAGTAAATGTGCCTTATGAAATCCAACAACTAATGAAATGTGAATAATTATAATTTAACATGAATACAAAGTAACATTTCAGGATTGTTGATATGTGGAATTCTCCCTTTATATTGAGATAAAGGTCCATGTTTGATTAAATTGTAAATGCTTGGGACACAAAGATTAAAAAACCACGTCCACAGCAGGCCGATCGTTAAAATCTGCATCGACTGCTGTCACCAAACGTCTGCTGTGCCATAAAAGCCAAACCTCAGAGCGGAGTGTTCCATGTGGCGTCCGCTCAGTTGCAGGCCGAGGCGATCTGGGGTAAAGAGAGTGAGCTACTGTCCCACTGTGGCACATTAACCTATATGTCCAGCTGACACCGGAGCACTGGAGCTCAGCCCTTACTTCCCCCAGTTCTCTCTGCTTCTCTCTCCACGGGATTCCTTTACTCTGTGCATTTTGTTTTTCTCCACACCTTCATGAAATTATGACCCAGAAAATGTTCTCATGGGAGCCACGACAGCCAAAAAAATACAGAAAACAAGACTGGCAGGGATTTTGAACGCCCTCCGCCTTGTTTTTGCACTTAAAGCAACAGGCTCACATTCATGATTCAGCCACCTTGTCTAACCTCTGCAATTAAACTCAATTATCCCAAAAGAGTGTTTCAAGGTGTTTCACAGTATATTGAGTGTGACTAATGGAGGCTCGCTGATGAAGCTTCCCGCATGTGTGGATTATTGTTTTGAACTGATGGAGGAAGGAACAAAGGAGGCAATAAAGTGATTATTGTCGGACCTTTATTATATCTCTTACTCTTTCCTTTTTTACTTACAGAAAGAAAATAGAGAGGAAATGTTTGGGTTACAACTGACACAGACACGTGGCTGTTACTTTTTTCACACACGTTCACACCTCAGGGTCGCAGGTCAGTCCAGCTTTATAAGAATTATGTTACAGCTCCATACATGTGTTTTCAATCAGAGAAGGGGAGTGACAAAATAAAGAAAGATGCAGGGGAAGAATGTTAGATAACAGCAAAAGGAATCGAAGAATAAAAGTAAACCAGATCGGAGTATGGGTAGGGAATGAGCAAAGTACCCGTGTGGAATAAATCTAGCTGCAAAGTAAATGTTGATCTCATGGCATCCCAGCTATTCCTCTGCCTCTGACCTGTGGGGCCCAAGTCTCTCCCGGTCTCTCTTTCGCCTGCAGCTCCTCGTTCCACCAGAGCACATCTCCTCACTGCCAGCCTCTCCCTCCATCTCCAACTCAATACTCCTCATTTCACCCGAGCCAAAACAACAGATGCTGAAATGTAGAAGGGCCTTGCCACCATTGGTGAACTTGCAGAAAAGTAAAAAAACATTTGGCAAAAATAAATAAAGAATCAGTCCAGTGATGCCTTGCTCTCTCTGCAACAAACAGAACCATACAAAACATAAAATTATTGGCGGTTCTTCCAACACTGTCACATTTCCATAAGGAATGTAATGAAGTTAGTGTCAGTTTCCTCACTGGCTGTCATTCAAAATAAAGTGGGAACCTTTAGTATTACATCATCAGGACAGCGCCTAGCTCGTTATTATTATTATTTTTTTTTTTTTACTTTACACAGAAGACCAATATTGCCCCACAAGGTCTGATTTTCCTTTACATTCGTAGACGTAAGAGAGAAACGGATAAAGGGCAGAAACCAGCCAACACAAAATAAACAAAAAACTCTTCATTTTTCTTTGTGTGTGTATTGATAAATTACATTTTTATATTTATTATTATTCATCAATGGCTGAGAAAAAGTACATATTTTTACTTCCAGTTTTATTATTTTGTGTGACTGTACCAAACCTCAAATGAAAACAAGCTTTTAAGTAAATTAGTCCTTTATTATACTTTTCATTCAACATTCTCAGATATTTTCAGATATTTTGAAAACGTGTACTTTGTATATATTTGAACACTGGCCACCAGTCATGTTCCTCTCTGTCGTCACACAAATATTTTTCTGTGCATTACGACCACCAGCAATGATTGGACAGTCTATTAACCTGCGTACCTTCGTGTATGCTACTTGACCACAGGATCCAAAACATGGCACCACCGCTGTGTCCAAAACTCCACATGGTACTTGGAAGTGATGACAGCAAACAGAAATCATTCTTGTTTCAAGGCTGCATTCTAGTTCTTGTCAGGACCACAGCTGGTCTTGTCATTTAACTCATGTTAAATTAATATTTAATATTTTAATATATTCAGTATCAATATCAACGCTGCCTTAAATTATCCTGGGAAATATCAACACAAATGATACTGGTGACAAACTGTCTTTCTTTTCTTATGCTTATAATGTTACAATCGTCATTATTATGTAATGCAAGTCAGACGTGTGTGTTTGTGTGTGTGTGAAAGCATTTGTGTGCGTGGGTGTGAGATGCAGATGCCTGTAGTTTTGTCTCCATTAGAGCAGAATGTACTGCCAGATGTCTGCACCAAGTCCACAGTGTGTGTGTGTGTGTGTGTGTGTGTGTGTGTTTGGGTTTAAGCAGGTCAAGGCTTTGAGTGGCCCAGTCTATTGGACAGATGTCCACATCAACAACAAGATCCCCACTGCAGCCCCTGTCACTATAACACACGAACACATACACACTGTCTTTCTCTCTCTTCCATGACAAACAAACACAGATACACACACATACACTCATTAATGACCAATTAGAGAGCAGATATTGGCTCGCTGGGGGAATCTAAAGGCCAACCAGTGTTGTTCTCCGCTTGCAACGCCAAGTCATAACAACAACAACCTGGATATCAGCCAGGGGAGGGTGTGCGTGTGCGTGTGCGTGCGTGCTGTTGACCTGTTGAAGTTTGGCAGTCCATTCCCATCTCCTCTCCTTTAAAACAAAAAACAGATGAACACACATTAACCCTCTCTTAATTAAATGCGTTTTTTCCACTCTGCAAGTTCTGTTGTTCATTGCATCAGCTGGCACGGTCTCAGTGGTACAACTCACACTTCAACATTATCTTTCTCACATGGGAACGAGGCATGAGCTATGTTTAACATATACATGCACACACACACACACACACACACACACACACACACACACACACACACACACACACACACACACACACACACACACACACACACACACACACACACACAGAGACAGTCCCACTCACACACTCAGAGAAACACACGCACACATTTGCTCATTCACCATGGGATTAGAGCGATGTGTTTATGCCAGTGCTGTATGATGAGATGCTTGAGACATCTGGCTCTCTGGAGACCATGTTGACAACATCTCTCTCTCTCTCTCCCTTCCCCTTTACCTCAATCACTCTCTCTAGCTCGCCCATTCTCTCCTTTTCTCCCTATGTGGGATGCGATCTCTGTGTTTTCTTACATCTCTGCAAATGAGCAAGGATTTGAAAAACAATGTGATGACAATTGAAGTTGATTAGACAGATGTAGCTGCTTTCATTCCCAATAAACTACACTGCAGTGAAGTGACAACAGAGAGGTTGAGAGAGATACACGGAAAGAGAGATGCACACATACACATATTGTAATGAACTAACACAACAGGACAAATGTTCTATGCAATGTCGAGTGAATCTTTAGAATCTACATAGCGTACACTACAAAGTGTTTTGATTGTGGTAAAATGAACTCCAGTACTATAGATGAAATACGTATACAGTGGGATCCCAAGTTTTGAATCCAAAAGAGGGAAGGTGGTCTCAGGCTGTTGCACAAAGCTGTTTATGTTAAGGTTCATTTGAATGGATTCATGTTAAACACATATTGAATGTTCATACTGAAACAGTCTGAAAGTAGTAATTAGTGCAAACTGAAGCTGTTATCAGACATAAACTGGGTCTGGGCTTTTTCTGGATTTTGTCTTTCACATATGAAGAGCACAACAGGAGATTGTTTGGGTCAGACGTGTTCACAACAACAGTAAATTGTCGGGAGCATTCAGGGGAGAAGTGGTGCCTGAGTAGAGCATGAAGGAGGCAGGACATGATAGATATATTCCTTTGTGTTTTTTGTTTACAACAGCACATCGACACTCAAACGTAGTCTTTAAAATCTGTCTTCTACGTGTTTGGCACCTCGTTCAATTTTGAGACATTTGTATTGTTCCAGTTTCTTTTTCCTCTTGTATTAGAAACGTCATCCACATTATTCTCACAGGGGCTCACTTGCACATTTTCCGTGTACGTTACTGGGGTTGTTCAGAGGGGGCTGGCACCAAAAGTTCTAAAAAGTGGTCTTGGACATTTGCATCCTCATCGACAGCCCCTCCAGAAAAAAAATTCTGGAAAAATTCTGGACTTCTGTGCAAATCTGAGTGCAGCTATAGAGAAAAGAAGGCACAACAAAGACAGACGTTTACTGTGATTGTAGTTTTACAAGGGATGTAGGTAATATGTTTTCTCCATTGCCACATCTGTTGTAACCACATTCTGCAGAGTGCGGCTCTCATGTGCACACGCTTAATGGAGAATTCATGAATCCAAACTCGCTCTCTCTCCTTCTCTCTATATCTCTCCCTCTCTCTTCCTGGGTTGAGGCTCATTAGTGGCGACAAGAGCACTGTTGACCCTTAGCCTTCCCCCATGTCCCTCCCCTCTATCTCCCTCTTTCTTCCATGGCTTTCTCTCCCCATCTCCTCTCCTTTCCCTTGATCTCACTTGCCCCACTCTTTCCCTCATCACCCAGTCATCATTCACCCAGCCAGAGTTTGGCAGTAGTCTATGTGTGTGTGTGTGTGTGTGTGTGTGTGTGTGTGTGAGATGCCAGGGGCCAGCCTGCGTCTGTGTGCAGCAGAGTTCTTCAGCAAGGACAACACAGGGGACTCTGTCCTTGTCCAACCCCCTGGAAATAGAACAAATGTGTGTGTGTGTGTGTGTGTGATGCTATGTAGTATGTACAGTGTACTGGGCATGAGCGATATGCATTAATAATAATAACACGGTCAGAGGTGCAGCAGGCCAACAGGGACAAACTATATGGAGCTTATAAAAGCACTAATAAAAGACTACAGCAGGTCACCTTATGTTAGAGACCCAGTAAAGGACTCTGACACAGATTTACAGCAAAGCCTGTATAATCATAGGTGAAGATACTAAAGTCATAAAAATGTAATGCAATCCAATCCACATCCAATCCAATGATAGAAATCATGTTTTTCAGGTATGAATGCACCTAATGTTTAGATTGTTTTTGATTTAGATCAAAGTCATCATAAGACACAACTTCTCCTTCATCTGAGAAAGATAAGTTTGTCATGCTTAACGTAAAGTATCAAACAAACTGTTATTTCATGTACTTTAACTTACGCTTTCACTCTATTGGTCAGATCACAAATCGGGAATCCGTCTTGGTTTTCTTTGGATACTTTTTGCACTACTCCAGTTCAGAGAGTGGTGGTCATGCACTTGTTGGTGTTTAACTGTCCAAAAACACTCAAACAACCAGTATAGCTACAATAGTGTTAACAACCATATAGTTATCAACTATCCATTAACTAGTCAAAACACATGTACTGCACCAGGATGTCCCTGCTCTCTCCCATCAGTCACTGGTCGGGCTGATCAGGGATCAGATAAATGCCATAGCAGCTCAGAGTAACACGGGCATGGTTGTTTGTCCCAATGGACCCGTGGGGTGATTTTCTCAGGAGCAACAGGAACACCAGCCAATGACACTGTAACGTTGGCTGCCACTGTCACAGGGGACCGACCCTGCGAGTGGTTATATCCACTGACGGTGTCCTGGATTTACTGAGTGACAGCTCAGGGCAGGAGACAAGCTTACACATGTGTCAGGAAGAGACAATGGTTTTTACACCTGCTTGACATGTGGGTGCATTTGGTACATCCATGGGGTTTGGGTCTGTCTCAATTACTTTGTGCGTATACACTTGCAACCAGATAACAGTGTATGAGGCACAGTGTTGTCATTGGGGTCATCGTGTGGACATGCATTAAACATATAATTTTATATTGGTTAATATTTTATATATGTATATAATGTCGTACATGATCATGACCACCTGTTTTTAGTCATAGACATTAATGTGAGCACACGGTGGTCAGATGTTTTTTTTTGAAGGCTTTTCATTCATGTCTGTATCATTGATTATAATTTTCCAAGCGTCTCCTCATTGAGTCGCTGCGGAGGAATGACAGAGCAGACTGTAGGAATTACATGTCTACAAGGCACAAAACAGCCAGCAGATGCCAAGTCTGTGTGAAGCCACATTTGTCTGCAGTGAAAACACGTCGACTGAACGCTCCACTGTGCCTCAATCTGAGCTGTTGACTCTATGGTAATGATGCAAGTCAGGCTAAACATAACAAACCATTAGCATCCTCAGCATGCCGGCGATGGGAAGATGGCGATCTCACTTCAGCGCGAGCATGACAAACACTGGGAATGCAGATGAGTTTACAAGAGTGAAGCGCCTGCTGTAAATAAATCCAGGCCCAACGATGGTACAGCGAGTTACTATTATAAACATTTTTCTACTCGGGTTGTGTTTCTTCAGACTTTTGGTTTGGACAGCAGCCGTTTTTTGATGCAGCAGAACAATAGTGGTATAGATATTCGGTAGCAATGCTTTGACCCCTAGTCATGTATCTCAACCATCATGTGACCTGTGATCATCATCCCGATAAAGGGAGGAATGAAAGAAGGAAAGAAAGACGGTCTCAGACAGCTGCAGGCATGTGAAAGCAGGATAAACAGACTAACCCTCTGGGAAGGACATGAGTTCCCACCAAAAATGCAAAATGTTGAGGGAAAAGTATTAATACAGAGCATTCAGGGGAAAGAGGGAAAACAAGGTTGGGAAAGGTGGTAGAAAAAGAAAGAGGGGGAAGTGAGTGAAAGAAATGGATAGAGATCTGGTTCTGGTCTTTATCAGAGGAAACGAAGGGCGACTGTGGCAGAGATACAAGGCCAGGGTTCACACTGTCACTGAGGCATGGCCATCTCTTTCTATACTCTATTCCCTCTTCCTCCCCCCACTCTCTCTCTCTCTCTCTCTCTCTTTATTCCTGCATTTCTACCCCCCCCCCTTCTCTCCTCTTCCTAATATCTGTCTCCATCTTCTCTGCATCACTCAAATCACTTGCAAAACATTTCCAAAATGTAGAACATGTTTATGTAAATCATGCAAAAGCCAAAGCTGTGTGTGTGTGTGTGTGTGTGTGTGTGTCTCACCCCCTCCCTCAATCCCTTTGACTCACTTTGTGTCTTTGTTCATTCAAGTTAAACTTGCTGTTTTTTCTAGCTGCCTTTGAAAGTCTGGTAGAAGGCAGACAATGTCCGCCACAGGCATTTTGGCAAAATTTATTTAAGCCTGCATAACACACACACACACACACACACACACACACACACACACACACACACACACACACACACAAACACACACGATCAAGCCCCGCACAATAACACAAATGAACATGCCAGCTTTCTCTTGTTCATTACAAGACAAAGTATCTCCATAAAGACTAATCAATCACACCACCCCTACAAAACTGCAAAGCTGTCAAGGGAATGTGTGTGTGTGTGTGTGTGTGTGTGTGTGTGTATGCGCGCATGTACACAAATACCTTCCCTGTGAATGTGTAGCTTTAAGTTTATGTGTTGCTGTTTACATGATTTCAATTTAGTCTATAACTGAATTCCCTCTGAAGGTTGGTGTGATTATTCCTGAGCATCTTCTCTTTTGGATGGTTTTCACTGCAGGTGTCAATTTGCACATTAATACAATGTTAGAAATGCAAAACCTAATTTTGGGACCTTTTATGCTGATGTGGATATGATGGTTGTATTGCTACAACAAACTGCAACAAATTACAATGGGACAAAGAGGAATCCTGATGTGAAACATATGGTTTAAACATCTGTCAAGCTTTTTCTCAGATGAATAGTCTTAAAATAGATCATCAGATCTGTGTTGTTCAAATGAATACCTGAAACAAACAACCATCTTTCTACCATCAATGGACCACCAGCTGTTTTATCTCAGTGAACCACCCGCCTCCTGAAACCATATTAGTGGGGAATGTGTGTGAAATCAGATTATATTTCACTGATTTCTTTCATTTAGGCTACATTTTGATTGACACCTGACTAATGCGAATGTGCTATTTGTATCTCAATGTGTGTTCTTCTTAAATCTCCTGTCAGAGGTGGAACTGAAGTTGTGTTTTTTTTCTAGTGTGCTTTTCATCAGGAGTCTGTGTGTGTGTGTGTGTGTGTGTGTGTGTGTGTGTGTGTGTGTGTGTGTGTGTGTGTGTGTGTGTGTGTCTGTGTCTCACGTAGTACCGGTAATACAGATGCTGTCGATTATCTCTCATACACATGTCAGAGTCAGGGGAACCTCCTGATGCGTACATACCTATCACAGGCTTTTAATGACATGCCTATTACACCCACCACCCGCATACATACACATACACACGGTATGTTCATAAATCAGACGTGACATATCAGCATATCTGGGTGCCTGTACGAGACACTTTGATTATGGTATGCTAATCTGACCTATAATTTACTTCCTGTCATTTCTCTGTCATCTGCACCACTGTCCTGCTCGTACACGCCCCCTCCCCCTCCATGTTTATTCCAGTTCCCTTTGATTTATCCCCCATATTGGCTTGTCTCTTATTAGAAACTACACTGCCAACGCTGTATACACAGAAATCAATATTTAAAACATTAACAAACAGCTGTTCATTCATTCGAACTGTACTGAGATGCTAAATTGCTCGGGTTGACATCATGTCCTAGTGAAATAATCAAAGGAGGAGTGTACGGAGGAGAAAACCTCACATCACAGAAGACTTCAGCGCGTACCGGTGATATTAGATCACTTTTCAAAAAAGTCCTATAAGATGGAGTTGAGGAAACTGAAGTTAATTTTCCTAACGACACCCATTAATTTCACACCATTTCTCACTAAATCTGTAGCGGCTTGGCTTTGCTCCAGTACCATTAAACGTCTACTAAGTGCTGAGGAGATGGAAAGCCTCCCCCTTATTTAAGAATTAATGTTATTTTTAAAGAAAGAGATTTAAAGGGTGTTAATGGCGTTCTCTCCTTCTATCCTCACCCCTCTCTGAACACCCCAGCCTCTGCAGATAGACGATAACTTCTGCGGCCAGGACTTCAACCAGCCTCTAGGGGGCACCACAGCCATCGAAGGCATCCCACTTTACGTGGACAAGGACGACGGCATGACCTCCGTGGCGGCCTATGACTACCGCGGACACACTGTGGCGTTCACAGGCACTCGCAGCGGACACATGAAGAAGGTAGGTCTCCCAAAGTTTGTGTTTGTGTGTACATGCAGTTTAAAATCGCTTTGGTGGTTGTGATGTGAAAACCTTGGAACTCTTCTTCTGATGTCTCATGGCTGTGTGGCTGGGAAAACTCTTAAAACATTTAATCAAGTTTGGGTCAAAACCTTACTTTTTTAATAAAAATATCACGGCTAGAGGAACAATGCTGTTTTGCAGACGCAGTTTAATAGGATTTTCATCTGATGTGACTCCAGTGTGCTATTTTTCATTGTGTCTTTTCTGGATTTTGTCACCGGATGCTGCTTATACAGTTTGAATGGTGAGAGATATAAAATACAGTGAGTCAGTGAGAGAGATAGATAATGTGTGTGTGTGTTTACTTGTACTCTACATTGTGAGAACCATTTTGAGCATAGTCCTTGCAGAGTGAGGACATTTAGGCCGATCCTCACTTTTTCAAAGGCTCGTTTGAGGGTTAAGACTTGGTTTGGGGGTTAGAGTTAGGTTTAGGTTATGGTTATGGTTAGGCATTTAGTTGTTGTGGTCAAGGTTAGGGTAAGAGGCTGTCAAATGCATTATGCCAATGAGTGACCTCATTAAGATAGAAGTACAAAAATGTGTGTGTGTGTGTGTGTGTGTGTGTGTGTGTGTGTGTGTGATTCTTTGGGTGATGTGTGGAGTGGAGCTCATGCTGCTTGACAATCTGGAGCTGTGTGCATTTTATCTTGCTGAGTGTTGTGTGGTGGTCCACTTCCAGGGTCTGTCAATAGCCAGGGAGGGTTTCTGTGTTGCCTGTAGGTGTGAGCGAAGATGATTTCTTATTGGTCCTCTGAGTACCGTAGCCGATAAGAATCCCAGTAATGTGCATGACTGTGTGTGTGTGTGTGTGTGTGTGTGTGTGTGTGTGTTCTGGGAGCCTCAAAATCTAGCAGTAAGTAGTAATAGCAGTAATTTCCCGTCATGTTCAGCATAGACGCAGCATGGCGTCCCTTTGTGTGTGTGCCTGTGGGTTTACAGTAGCTGTATGTGTGTGCACCTCAAGTACCCCTGTTGAGTAGACCGCATGGTGCGTGTGCCAATCAGCTACTCCTTCATCTGAGTTCCCACCGAGCCGCTGCGAGCGTGTTTCTTCTTCTATTTTTTTCCACTTCTTTCCTCAGCAGGACACGTTGGAGTGTGTCCGTGTTCCAGATACTCCAATAAACAATCACCTGAGGATAAGAATCATAATTTAATTAATACATACATAATTTAAAATAATGAAATAACAAAAGTTAGATGCATATTTTAATGTCATTGGCATTTAACTTTGAAAAGTTTCCAGAATGTTCTTTGAAGTCCACTATTATTTTGTAGGTGCTTGTGTCCTTTATTTCAAATTATCTCAACGTGTTTACATTGTACTTTCTGTCACGCTCTATTAAACTAAACTAAAAGGCATCTACATTATTCAGCGTAGTTTGAATATGACCACTCAGGATTTAGCTCTGTGTGTCTCTGTAGTCAGGGGAATGTGCTTTCTTACAAGCTATGATGATATGCACAACACACACACCCGCACAGAGACACACACGCCTCCTTATAGCTTCCTGTCTCTGGCGTTTTGCTAAGTCGACTGAAACCTAGTCCACTAGTCCTTGCGCCTGACCCCTGGACTGTCTGTATGTGTGCGTGTGTGCAGACGGATGATTTGTGGGTGTGTTGAGCGTGTGGGGTCAGCAGATCCCGGATGATATCCCACTGATCGGAATCCCATTTCCCCTCAGCCGGCGAGTCTTCCTGTGCTCGGGCATGAGGGAAGGTGAACACGGAGGTGGAGGCTGCCGGTGTCCTCACACAGATCAATGCAGATGCTGCAGCAACATGCAGTTGTCTGTGCGTGAGCAGGGAAATGGCGACACAGGGCAACAATTACTATAAATCAGCAGTGACTCAAACTGTAGTTTTAAATTTGTCTGTGCCTGGTAAGTCTTTCCTCTGAACCGAGAGTTGATTAGTTTGGTTGTAAATTAATTTTTTTCTCTCCAAATGAATTAGAGAACAAGTGTTAAACGACTGAACTAGATTAGTACAGAGTGAAACTCAGGACGGAGGAAGACGGGGGTGGGGGTACAGTTAGGACAAGGAAAAAGAGAGAAAGATGCTGAGGCAGATGGAGAGAGATGGTTCCGGGCTGTGTGGTTTTATTGCTATTCATTGGGAGTTAAACTGTGCTCCTTGGCCTAATGAAATGTAAAGCTGCAGTGTATTGACGTCTACACAGGCGCCCGCTCACACTCATTAGAATTCATACAATGTGAATGTTGCTAAATGCGTGTTCGCCTGCGTGGCCATGTCTCGGCTGCTAGACTCCCTGTATCGATTGATCTATGAATATATAATCACTAGTGTAAATCTTAAACCTATCGACAGTCCATTGAGCAAGTGTTGGCATCTATGTGCTTTGTGAGAGAGATGGAGCTGTGACGTGCACCAGCGTTAATCCATACTGCTTGACGTCCACACAATCAGAATGCACACAGCATATGTGCAAAATCCCTCTAACATTTCCATCACTGTTGAGTTTCTGAGTAACTTGTTTTATTAGCTGTCCTTGTAGGCTGCAGTTCTCGATTTAAAACGGTTAAACTTATCATTCTGTTTGTAAAGTCTTTTCACGTTTTTTTACACAACGTAGTGGAAGACATCTGATTTATAACCCTGTGTCAAAATAGTGGCTCATTTTCTTATTTAATGGCACAGTTTGGCCTTTGTTAATATACAGTTGTTATCAGAGAGAAGACAATTACAAAACACTGGCACTGCATATGCGGTGATCTGTGTATCAGACACAAAACAATAGAGGAACAATTAATCACTGAATTGATGAGTCCAATTTTATAATTAACTATTTTATATTAATGATAATAGATTAATCATTTCAGTTAGTTCTGCAATAGGAATGTGCCGCTTTGATAAATTAAGAAATTATTCAGCAGATTAGTAGATTATGAAAATATAAGTTAATTGCAGCTGAAACCTTTAGCACAGTGCATGTCTTAGAATGGATGGGCAATATGATATGTGGAATGGTTGATAAAAAGTTTTCTTGGACCTAAGATGTGCAATGCGAAACATTGCCCCGAGCAGCAAGGTTCCGCTGATACACTCAACAAATCATGGGTCAGACCCAGGTGTCAATCATGACATTTTACCTTATTTTTTACAAATAACTAATATAAAAATAATATACAAAATTAATGGAAAAAATGCATAAAAGCTGATGTACATACATCAGTGTGATAAGAACTGTCTAAATTGACAGAAACTATTGATGATAATTATTTGTTTGACCTGTACTATGACTTCTCTACTAATATGGAGGAGGAGGTATATTTAAACTATTGATTAATATGATTTGACCAATACTGCAGCCACCAGGGGGCAATTGAGACGGTTTGGAGAGAGTACAAGTTAAAAGTAAAACTTTTATTGACAGTGCTTAAGGTCTAGACGAGGAGTGGTTGGGGTACTTATTTGCACTGTGCGCTGCCTTGTGCTCCGTTTACCAGACACATTCATAAAAAAACAACCCTCCTCAGATCTCGGAAAAAACCTGGAAATCCTTTAATTCCCCTCATGTCGTCGCCTCTTTTGTCTACCTGGGAGAACAAGGCGCTCCTGCCACATCAGGGGAGAAGAAAAGAAACTCCTCGACAGCCTGTGGTATTTCCAGGTTTCAGAAACAAAGACAGACGGAGAGAGAAAGAGAGAGAGGGAGAGAGAGATTTACTCCAAGCTGTGTGAAGGTGTGTGTGTGTGTGTGTGTGTGTGTGTGTGTGTGTGTGTGTGTGTGTGTGTGTGTGTGTGTGTGTGTGTGGTTGGGAAAGGGGGGGTGGTTTCATGTCATTTCATCATTTCCCTGCTAGCAGCAAATCCAATTACTTTACCCATCGTTTCAATCTTGGAAGATAGCTTGAGTGACAGGATTGGAGTACAGCACTACCGAGGTAGCCGTGCCAACAGGTTGATTGACACGACGCTGGCACTTCACTGCCTCGAGACAAGGAGACGAGTGAGACTGGGGAGACTCAGGGCTTCTCAGAGCTGCGGAGGTGAAACAGGAGTTCACCTGCTCCTGCCATCTCATTCGCCCCTCCCACTCCCACTCAGATTATCCAACACAAGATGT
Source organism: Verasper variegatus (assembly GCA_026259375.1). Lineage (NCBI taxonomy): Eukaryota > Metazoa > Chordata > Actinopteri > Pleuronectiformes > Pleuronectidae > Verasper > Verasper variegatus. The sequence goes on along the minus strand of CM048045.1, from coordinate 5,417,804 downwards.
TCCATTTGTTTCACTCAGTGTTTGTCACAGACGTGACACACAGTACATTTCCTCATCCACCTACCCTACCCCTAACCTTTACTGCTGTGTGTATTGTATGATAATCTCCCACCATATTCTAACACTATATAAAGGATACCTCACTGCCTGTCTAACAGTAGTGTAGCCTGCAGCACAGAAATTTTGCCCTTTTGTAATCGTACTTCACTACATTGAGTTTAAAGGAGCTCCACCAAAGGTAGAGTTCCCATCTAAATTTCATTTGAATAGAGAGATCAAATTATCCAGTTACTCACAATCAGTACTTGAAAGTTCCACAATGTCAACTAGTCAAGCAGTAAAATGTTACATACACGGTTCAGTGTTACAACAGTGGTAGTGCATAATACAGTAACTATTGGCAGTGGTAGTATATAACATAATATATGATGTCAGTTGAAGTGTATATAATATACTACATAATGTCAGTGGTAATATATCAAATGGTATATAATGGCAGTAGCTAATAATATAGTAGCTACATAATTCCAGTTGTATTGTATGTTATATAGTATGTTAGGTCAGTCGTGGTATAAATCACTGCATAGTTTCACTGTCAGTGTATCGATATAGTATATAATGTCAGTGGTAATAGGCCTATATAATATGATGTTAGTTTTAGTGTATTTATAAAGTTATAACGAATATTTTACATTGTTTATTTAAACGTTTACTTGACTCAATGAGCCAAGTTCTTTTTCCATCATTGAGTGATTTTCTTCCTTTCTATATCTGTCTTTACTATTTTAAGAGAATAACTGGTAGAAACCTGAAGAGACAGAACCATCCAGTATTTGACACAGACAGCAATAATTAGAGAAAAGTCAGTAAGACTGACAAGATTTTTTTAATGCCTGTGAATCAATTTGAGACACCTCATATGAAGCTTATGATCCGTTAGAGGGGTTGTGCCCTCGGGTTGGGAACCACTTGTCGAAGCAGTGTATCAACCTCCTCAATTCCCAGTATCCAGCCAATGAGAGCGCCTCAGATCTCCTCCTGGAGTTTCAGATGGTCGTGCGTGTATTGGCTCTGCAAGCTTAGCGGTATTACTTGCTGTCAGAATGATTAAGACTAATCAGGAAACATGGGATGGGAGGTAATTTAGCATGTGAATGCTAATTAGCAGTAGCATTTAGACTGGCAGATGATGATTGAAGCAGCGCATCGGCTGCTCAGCCTGGTTAAATGGCAAAAACACCAAGCTAGAGATGATTGATAATGTTGGGTCGGGCCGCTGTCTGTTTTGTGTGTGAGCGACTGAAGTGTCTCTTCTCTCCGATACAAACTCATAATGAGCAGATGAGCACAACACCTGCACACACTAATTCCATCTTTATCTCATTAACGAGAAGTTAGTGGAATAATGTCTTATCAGTTTCCTCAGAATACACAACAGGCTTTTCTGAGGCCTTGTGCGAGATTGGTGTCATTTATACCTGCATGGAGCTTCCTACCAGAGTGACTCCTGCAGGCTCTGAGCACACACACGCACACACACACACACACACACACACACACACACACTCAGTATGCACGCATGCATTGCACATGCTCAAAGATGTGATCTAAAAGTTTACACCGTGTACATGTGTGCTGACTTGCCACTATGCTATACAGCATCTATGTAATAATACACATCCATTTGTCTGTGGAGCAGTGTTATTTGCAGGTGTGTGTGAGCCTAAATAAATGAATGTGTGAGAGAAGCTGTTGTGAGAGGCTGTTGAGGGAAGTCTACTGTGTAAATCATGCAGAGATAATATTTCTGCTGTGAGCGGTGCTAGTGTTTGACTGAATTATCCTCCTGTTCTCTCTACTAGTACCTCTCTGCACTCGCTGTTCCCTGGTCTTATAGTTTTTGTGTGTATCCCAACACTCCCTCACACTCACTTATATGTCACCTTCAGCTCTCTCTCTCCCAGCTGAGGTGCTGAACTTCCCACCCTGTGTGTGTGTGTGCGTGTGTTGAACTGTCCTTCTACCCTCTCCCTAATTCTCCATATCTCCTCTCTCTCTCCATTAGTACATTAGTGTACGTCAGCCAGCTAAAAATGTGCTGTCGCTGTCAAACCCTTTGAGAGAGAGAGCGAGAGAGAGAGAGAGAGAGAGAGAGACTGAACAGATATAAAGTAAGACTTAAGGTGTTTATATCATAACATTTATAGCAACTTTATATGTATGTATTTGTTTGTTTTTTTTCAACCAGAGAAAACTCTCATGTACATTAAAATATTTTTTAGAAGAGAGACCCGGCCGAGTAGGCAGCAAAACACTGTTACACTAAAAACAATACAAACAAATACAGCTGTTATACATCACATTACAATTTCTCAATATTTGCCATCACTGACAATTTCATGTCCTTAGATTACTTCAGGAAGACGGGGCAGCTTATTTAAAATCTTTTCCCTAGGACCAACATTTTTAAAATCATGTGAGAGCTTAGGCCATGTTGATTTTGGTTGTACACATGTCCATGTACACAGCCAATGTAAAAGTCTGCAGACATCATTAAGCAGCATCATACAATGTACTGTGATGGACAAGATTTCCCCAACCAGTAATACAATACAATTCTCACTGGTGCTTTCATAAAAATCAGATCACAATAATTCAGTGAAGGTGAAAAAAGTTTTAAATAAAGGTTATATAGATGTGTTTGTCTGGAAGGTTGTTTAAGAAGAGATCAAGCTAATACATGGAGCCCTCATGTATAATACTCATGCAGATTTAAGCCACCAGAATCATGTAATACCACTCATTATCTCTCAAGAAGAGGATGTATTGGCTTAATAAATTAAAAATAAAATAAATAAATGAAAAATGTCTCAGAGCTTTGGTTGTTGTCCTGATTTAAAAAAATATATATTTTACACAACACCACTGCACTTAACACAGTGGCTGATGCTCAGAGAGTGAGTCATATACCAGTCACCGTGTCCTTGAGCAAGACACTGAACCCCAGCGGTAGCTCACTGTCATCCGTGTGTCACTGAGGGAATGAGAGGCAAATTGTAAATCACTTAAAGTTTAAAGGCGCATTATGAATGCAGCCATTAGCCTACGGTATAGTGAGCCTACATTAATGCAGGCCGTCAGTCTTATACCAGTTTGTTTGTCTTCAGCATTAAAGACACATTTTCAAGTTTTATTTTTGCATTTTAATCAACTGCTGCACTTGAAAAATTACTGTAATCTTTTTAGCTCCTGTTCATCGCCCACTGTCACACAATGATAAACCATCGCTGGCTGCTGTGAGCTTTCACAACACTGTACATTGGATGAGAGTTTTAATGGAGCTCAGATGTTTTTGACAGCTTTCCCATCTATTGCAAAAAAAGGACAGATAATGGACAGGACTTTATATCGTATCTGATATGGTCCATTAAAAGTGCTTGAATGTTCCTCATCACTGATACAGCAGGTAGGTTTTTAAGAGACCAAAATAGATCCAGAATATGTAAAGCATGATGCTATACATGATATATATAATATCATCATTATTTTAACATCTTCATCTGAAGCACATGTGATTGGTTTTCTTTTGAAGAAATCGCAGAACTTCTTCCTTTCTTTTTTTACTGTCAGAGTTATACCATGCAGAAAATGAATGCATTAGAGTGAACATGATTCAGTGAGGCTGTACGTCAGACTGACTTCCACACGTTAAAATGTCTCCTCTGTGCTCATTTGCATTTGAAGTCCCCAGCTGTTGTGTATTAAAGGATGAGACAAACGGACAGTAGGACTGAAAAAGCCTTGAAGCCTTCTTTTCAAAGTCAGCACAGTGTCAGGTGAGGATGGGCCGATGCAGAAATAGTCCTTCTTTAGTGCCTGTGAATGTACAACAGCGGGCTCATGCCACCTCCGGGACAGAGGCTGACATGATACTGTGCCACATCACTTTTTCACTGCTGCTAATGTGCCTTTGTGGTTGTGGGTTCAATTCCCAGGTGGGCTATAACTTCATATACTACCCCCTGTGTCCTTGAGCAGGGCATTATCTCAGCAGTCCCTCCGGAGGAATATGGCTTGGTGTTAATGGATGGATGACGTGCACGGGGAGCTAGATGGATATATTAGTGAGCTAATGAATCTTTGATAAGTGGGAAGGCTTTGTGTGTGTCGAGAGACAAAATAAAGATCACGGCTAAACCTGTCGACTGGGAGAGGAATTTAGTTCTCATAAAAAAGTCTCTGACATTGGTGTCGCTGTCAAAGATGTACTGGAATGTACTCTTAAAGCACTGTAGCAAATCCTATCGAAAACCAAAGCCATTTTTTATATTTGATATTTACTCATAAAATAACTTTGTTGTCATGAAAAGTAGACTTCATGAAGCTTCATATTAAATGTACTTCTCGTAATCCTATAACGTTCAGGTAAATAAAACCTACTTGGATTGGGAATTAAAATATTTGCAGCTACCTGGTAACATATTGATCCCCCTGACAGTTTGTGTCACTGTTTATCCCACGTTATATTGACATTACATTGCTCTATATCCATGTTCTTGTCATGTTCTTGTCACTAAATTAGCATAACAGTGTTATCACACACACAGTGAGCTATTGATAGTAGTTTTCACAGGTTGAGACCCAGATCTTTACATGTAAAGCTGGGAGGTTTGCCTTGTAGATTTATTCACTGACAGTTGTCAAATTTGAATTAACTGATACTCACCCGTTTACACATGTAGCCAATACATGAGCAACATTTGCATTCATTTGTAGTCATGTTTCCAACCATCCAATCAACCTAAGTTTGACATTCACTCAGCTATTAGCTCTGTTTTGGTCTCCACCAAATTCTAAGAGAAATCTATACAATATTTACCAGCTTTTTATCTACTTAATGTTGATATAATGCGTGCATAGGGAGGATACACAGTTTTTTTTTAAAAAATGGAAGTGAGGTAGATGAGAATCGTAATATGAGACCGTAACACATCTTTTTAATGAAGACCTGCAGGTGCAGCAACACCCTTGCCTCATCCTTCATCCATAGATACAGCACAGATGATAGATGACATAGACGCTGACGGTTATTAAAAGGCCTCTATTGGATTAATTAGTTGTCAATATTATTGTATAGTATATTTCAGACTCTCCATGATCCACTGTCTCCATCTGCTCACTGTGTACCAGGAAGGGCTTCCCCTTCTATGATGTAATCCACATCTGCCACAGTATGAATATTGAGCAATATTTGATGACAAAATGAAAATGTGCAGTCAGAGAAAAACTCAGCGAACCCACATGGACATCACCAGCCCAAACACTGAGTCTGAACATCCCACTGTTAGGACGTGTACTACCTCGAGTGCAGACAGACAACAGACACGCACACATATGCAGACGTTCAGCGACAGCCAGCGATGCAGTCAGGCAGCTGTTGTGCTGATGACCGGTGTCAGGTGCCAGCGGCCTGATTCGAGCTGGCTAACCTCCCCACATCACAACATGTGTCTGCACAGATACAGGAGGTGATGGGCGGACATGTGTCTCCGAGTCTGGCGTGCATCTGGAGAACAACTGGCGTGTTGGGGGTAGCTGTGTGTCTGGCAATGTCGGTGTGTGCATCTGTTTGTGTGTATGCAGGTCTGTTTGTGAATTGTACTACGATGTAGGTTCTAGGTAGAGATGTAGCTTAGTGTGTGTGTGTGTGTGTATGTGAGAGAGAGTGTGTGGTTGTGTGTACAATCTTCAGAATAAACATCATGGGAAAGATTCTGCCTCAGTGTGTGTTTCTGTCTGATTGAAAGAGTAATTTCAGTGTGTTTGTGCATGTATCTGTTACATTTCTTTCACATCTTGGGAAATGCGTGTGCGTGCATGTGTGTGTGCACATTTGATTAGAGGACACATGCAGGAAGGGATACAGACTTTGTGTGTGTGTGTAATATAGGACGGCACAGGGTATATTTTCCGTTTGTGTGCAAAGTGTGTGTATGCATCTCTGAGACATACTGAGCCTTAGATTATAGGTAATCTGACAGTGTGTCTGTGTGTGTATGAGCAAGGCCATCTTCATCAGTGTGCACTGTTTAGTGTAGGAGGAAGTGTGTGTTTACACATTACAGCAGCTGTGCTTTCTTCATGTAGAATGGGAGCTGCCACTACACCCACACACACACACACACACACACACACACACACACACACACACACACACACACACACACACACACACACACACACACACACTGGTGCCACTGGTGCCAGTAGAGATTCTTTGTGTGTGTTTGCTGCAGCAGGGAAGAGAAAAGGGGCAGCTGCAGTGTAAAGCCTTCATCAACTGCTTCTCTAGACTGCCCCATCTGTCTGTCCATTAATACACTCACACCCATACACTAATGCATACACATGGTCCTTCTGTTGTCTGAGCAGACACACATGGCATACTTCACACTTCACACCGGGCTCTGTCAGGACAATGATGTGTATCCTCTGATGTCTTAAGTGAGTGTGTGTCTGACACCATGTAACGCCAATGGGGAGAAAATATTTCAGATAAAATGATACAATCTAGGAACAAGAAGGAATTGTGTTGTAAAGTTCAAATGAAATGAATTGTCCCTGGAGCTTTACTAGAGGGAAAAAAAGAGAAAAATCTCAAGATTTAACCTTATTTGCTGTTTTGAAGATGGTGGAAGAGAGCGCCAAACTTTCCAAATAGATTGAGTAGAGGCTGACTGTGATAGCCACAAGGTTTGACTCATACCACATTTGTACACGTCAAACCATTCCGGAAAATTATTGTGCTCTGTGTGGAATCAATCTTCTTTCATGTATGTTTCCCCTCAGTTTGTCACCTTAATGTACAAAAGAAGACGCACATGCAGGCTCATATACAGTGAGCTCCAACCTGACCAGTATGTCTGTCCCAGCCCAGATCTTCAGCACTGAAATACGGCAACACATGAAACACGTTACCCATTTCACCTAATTCTGCCACAAAGCAGTCAGAGCTGTGTATTCCACAAGTCACCATGGTCTGCTGCTCCACACCAGCCTCTTGGGTTGAGCGACAATTGTGCATGAATATTATAATTTTTGTCTTATCAATAGAAGGTTGGGGCAGAAAACTCCATTATCACATAATAATAACAATCTTTTTTACTATAGAACCACTAGTCATAATATTGCAATTGCAATTCTGACAATGTCAAGATAAAGAAGTATATTACAGGGTAAGAACAAAGATTTTGAGGGACACATGTCCATCCCTCATCAGCCAATCAGAGAGAAACCTTCAAACATAATAACATGTTATGTATCTGTTATGTGCAGCTGATTCATGCACGTCTACATGACCTGAATGTAATGTCTTTATCAATTGTAGGCACTCCTCTTTGTCCCTGAATGTGTGTGTGTGTGTGTGTGTGTGTGTTGATGTTTTCTGTCATGTTACTAAAGCTGTAATGCTGTGAGGCTGACCTTGGTTTATCCAGTGTATCTTTTAGTGAAAGCCTGCTTGACTGTTAGGCACAAAGAAGTCATGGCTCAACACCCATATGTTTATGAGAGAGAGACACTGGGAGTCAAGGAGATGGAAAAATAAGAAGAGTGAGAGTGAGAGTGTTGTCCTTGATGATGTATATGACATTGATTGGCCGCTCTCCAGAAGCGTCCTGATTTCTGATTCGGACACTTTGGACATTGTGATTGCAGCGAGAACATCTAATGTCTCGAGTGGCCTCTGCAATCAAGGACAATGACCCTTCACTCCATGTACTCTCTCACCCAAACTCTCACACAAACACTCTTACATAACTTACATAATGTTTAACAAGCAACAGCGGCTTTTTGTTTCCCTGCGTTTTGGCTGAATTTCTGCTCTCAAAGATTAGTTGTCTCAGTTGATTCAGTGGATACAAGGAAAAAACAATGGATTTCCTGTTTTTCTCTCAAATCTTTCTACTTACATTATTTTATCAATCCCTGACATCGATGTGACCCACTGTTGATTTTTGAGTGAGAGTTTGTGATGCTGTTGGGCTCAATATACAAATCAGCACTATTACACTTTGGTGTTATTTGGCGCTTTTGTCATTTCCTGACTGCCAATGCTTCTCTCCTCTTCGTTAACTTTTTCGAACAAGCAGTTATCGACATAGTGGACCTTGCTTTTTGGGACAAACCACAGCTACTTTTAATAGAAGACTGTCGTCAGTCTTTCTCTGCGAGAGGAGCACCTCTCTCTATGTTTGCTCTGCTCAGTGAGTGTCAGAGAGGCTGTGCACTGTGTGACAGACAGAAGCTGCTTTCACACACACACACTGCAAACCTAAATGTTTTGTAGACATCACCCAGAAGAGCTGCATGTGTGAAACAAATGTTGAAGCAGACATTAATCAGACTTTACTCCCATAGCTCCCCAGTACAAAGTCCATGTAATATCCATTTGAGCCGATGTGTGGATAGAGCCACTCATTGTCTGGAGAATTCACAGCGAGTGAGTGGGCGAGTCGATGACGTTTCTATCATTTCTCCTGCATGCTCTACGTGCCACCCCTCTCCTAAACCAAATGGTGAAAACCTAATGGACGGTCTGAAACATGCTGACACCAGGCAGAATATAAATACGGCACAATGACGTCATGAATATGTTAACTGGCGTATTGCGGTTCCACAACAATTTTCAACCATGGCCTTATTGTGCCCATTGACTCTACATGGTCCACCCACATAGGTCAGTTTCAACCCAGTCTTTTTTAACATTCTTTTACTGATTCATGCTCTGCCTTCTTATCATATAACTCATCTGGTACAAACGCAATGAATTGATTGTCTGGGTGCCTGTTGGGCTGATTTTGGAAATTGTCACTTTTAAAATTTGGAAGAAACAGAGTTTGTTTCATGAAATAAAGAGACAAACTGAAAAACAGACAGACCAACAGATGAGCAAATAGTGGAACTAGAGAGGAAAGTACATACAGGTTGACAGTGAGAGAATGGAGGGACGACAGAAACCCAACCAGTGCTGGTGTTCAGCCATCTGCTGTGTGTGTGTGTGTGTGCACCTGTTCTATTGTATCTGAGACACCGGAGAGAATGACTTAGATTACTAAGACTGATATCAAAGTCACACTCTAGGATACGCTCCAAGTGCTAGCCCTGCAAACTCACACACACACACACACACACACACATACACACTCTCTCCCTGTGTTTCTGCAGCCTATTGGTTATCATTGGGTAGCATAGAAAGCATCCAGATGAAAGACAGGCGACCGTTACGTCATGTGTGTGCATATATTTTGTCTCTGTGCAAGTGTGTGTGTGCGTGGGTCTCTTCTCTAATTGAAGTGTACAGTGACTTGGCAGCCTGCCTGATGTTGCGGAGTCATATGGAGGGACAATAGACAAAGAGACTGGCAGAGAAATGGAGACAGAATAAAGGAGAAGAGTAGAGGGGGGGGGGGGGGGGGTAGAGGAGAATGGAAATGAGCTGATGATGGAAAGAATTAGACCATAACAACAGGACTAATGCAGTTAGTCTGTCCCAGTGGATCATAATGCAGCAATATTACATTTCTATCTACATTTCTTTCATTATGTATCATGCTATATATTTGGAGTCATGTTTTTATATCTTTTAGCCTTTTTATTACAGCAACAATTCAAGAGGTGCGCAACATCTCCTCCATGTCACATTTTATGGGCTGTACACGGAATTGTGACACTTTGCATTTGTGCCATATATATTTTATCAGTCCCTGTTTTAAATCAACCAGTTGATGTCCATACAACTGTCACTGGATAACAGTTATACTGAAGAAGACTTGTACATATGATGATTATCAGGCGAGCTCTGGTGTTATAAGGGACCTCCTATTTTAGTGGATTTATGGATTTCCATTTTGAAACCTTTATTGTCTTGTTCAAATTGTTGAACATATCAGCAGCTAAACTAGGGTACTTTCTCAAAGCATCTCCTCATGTTATTACCACTCGATCTCTTCCTCTTGGGAGGCTACACCTCAGATCTTTTTAATATTCAAAGGCAGAAACATTCACATTGTGATCTGTTATCATTACTTTCTTCGGTTAAAATTCTTATTTATTCACTTTTAAAGTGAGACATTTTATTACTCCTCTTCTCTCGTCATTGTAAGTTTATCTCCTCCACATCTCTTTTCTGTCTGTTTCATGCTACCCATGCCTCTCTCTCTTCCTCTCTCTCTCGGTTTCTGTTACAGTAAAACAGGAGTTGTACGCACACAGACAAGGAGCAAAAATGAGCAACTGTGGTTGAAGCTACACGGCATTGAACCAGAACCATCGGCTGATGAGTGGTGAGGTTAATCCATCAGATTACAGCAGATTACAATGCACGGTGGACGGCTGAATGGAAGATTATAGCAGAGAGATTATGGATAGAATAATGGTTGGAAGAGATAGAAGTTAAAGCATCTAGGATAGATAAAGGGATTGGTATTTGAACATGCTGATACGCACTTGTCCTCTTGTTGAAGCATCGGTTCAACTGTTCTCATCACAAATGAACAAGACATGAGCAGGATCTGACCTGCTACCCTTTGTGTTATGGCTGAATAAATTCAAGTCTATTTCAATTATTGGTTCTGTGCTGTGATGTTCTACCAGGTGTATAAATGTACCATGTAATGGACGAGATAAATGACACACAATGTGTAACAATACTGCTCTAAATGTATGATTCACAATATAGTGTCAAGCTCCTCATTCATATAAGTGGGCAAATTCATGATCCTTCACTGCCAAATTTGTGCTGCCTCTGGGAAGTTACTAAGCAATTAATGACATTTTCCATTCAGTATATCATTATATACTAATTGGATTCATCAGTATAAACCAACAAGTTCTCCATAATACTGTTTATAACATGCTGTTGGTTGTCATTTTCAAGAAAGATTCAGGAGATCTTTCTTGTCAATGAACAGGTGCAATGCGATTTTGTGCGGAGCTGTATTAAATAACACACACAAGTTGAGACTATAAGTAAAGGATAAAACATGAAATAGAAGCTAAATTATTATAAAATATTAAAAGGGATAAAAACAATTAAAAATAATTATATACCAGAAATAGAGAAAGTCTAGACAGTAGAATCAGTGACAAATACAAATAACTGACTAATGACTAATTGGAATAAAGGGACATTAAAAAGAACAAGTTATCACATAGATGAATAGAATTAAATAGGACCCATATGAACATTCTCTGATCTGACAGCTCTATAGGCAGGAACTCACTGTTAGTCAATTACTTTTACAATAATATTTTCATTTGACTAATTTCTGATTTGCTCCAACTGTTGTTAAATTAAGTGTGGGTGCAAACATGACAAGTTAAATCCAGAGGAAAAGGTGTGTTCAGTCTCATTCAAAGTGCAATTGAGGTTGACCTTCTGCACTCTGACCCAGTGGCTTGACATTCAATCCACGAGCCAGTCAGGCCAGCGGTAAATGGGACCATGAGACCTTTGGGACTTCTGACCATGTTAGTGGACCACGAGGCCTCTTGCATCTGAGCACCACAACATATGACTTCTTCCCCACCCAGTTAAGAAGAAGGTTCCCCGAGGAGCCCTTGGCCACGGCAGTGGAACAGTTTAGTGTGGTAATAATTTCTCTACTATGGTCTGCTACATAAGCCTGAAGAAGCATTTTCTGATACTCTGGCATGTAATACCCTTTTGAGGCTATAATGTACATGCAGAGGATACAGCAGAGGCAACCTTCCAGCTCAGCACTTGGGAAACGAAATTACGATAATTTATGGTCAATTAAACAATGGCAAAGTTAAACGATTTTTCTCAGGGGACCACTGGTGCTACTGCAGGGCCCCATCGGTGTCCCGTGGGCCCAGATGCCCGATGCAGCCCAAATCAGTGACAGAAGATTGTATCAGATTAGCAGAGAGTATTCACAACTTCCACTGCCAGCATTATGTTAACATATTATTTTCTAGATTAATATGTTTTTTGAACAGTCTCAATTTTTTTTATAGCTGTTAACTGAAAACCTTTCACGTACCCCTCAGACTTTTGTCCCAGAAATCCGGAGCTTTTCCCTTCTTGAGTTTCCTGACAGCCAAGACCACAATAGTCCTGAGCCGTTCGAACCATCAGCACAGGTGGCAGGTCCCCACTCATTTGAACCTACCGGCACAGGCAACTGTCTCAGCCAGCGGTTCAAAGGGTTTGTGTGTGAGAGCCAGCTGAGGGGCAGACGAGGATGGGGGACATCTGTGAAAGGTGGATGACCTGGTGGTTTTTGGGGGTTTAGTTTCAGCATTGATTTGAAAATGTCTGCCCTCGTTTGATTAGATGACATGACACAGAGACGGTTGATTTTTTGAAGGCATTGGCTCTGGAAGGTCCAACACAGTTTGAATCACTAATTGGTGTTATGAGCCATGATCAACCAATAAATACAGAATTTGGTAAGTGTTGGTCGTTTTAACATAAAAAGTTGTCTTTATAATATGTCTCAATTTATCTGATAAAATGGTTATTATTCATGTTCTGAAGAGGAGTTGCTAGCGTACATACATTCCTGTACCTATTTGATGGTGTTTCAGATGTACAGTGCATATGCATAACAGTGCTGCTCACTGGAAAACAGAGTGGAGAGGCTTCATCAGAAGAACAGACTGGGCGAGAGTGGTAGAGGAGGGAGTGGAGACAGGCGTGAGAGAGAGAGGGGAGAGATTAGAGATGAGAGGGCTCTCCACATCCTCCTGCATCAGTCCAAACAGCCTGCACACCAGCCAAGAGTCTCACTGTCTCCCTCTTTCTGTGTCTTTCTCCCTCCCTCTCTCTCTCACTCTGCCAGATAGATGACAGAATGTGGAGTGAGGGATTAGAAAGGAGAGATGCAGGAGGACAGAGGGAAAAAATGCAAAATGTGTTTGTGTGTGAACTATTGGAGATGGTTTTGCTGCCTGTGGAAGCATTCATGGACGTGCATACTATATCTATTATCTATTATTTTGCTTCCTCTGCAAAGGCTCTCATCAAGAGTTTCCCTGTTGCTCTCAAGAGCAGGTATGCATCCATGTTGCTAAAACAATATTAGTGAAGTAAAGTAAAGGTCTCCTCATTTCACCTTATCCTAAGTCCCTTTTTGCAATAACTAGGATACAATATATCCCTTTTCCAACGAGGCAGTACAAGGTGTGATTCAGAGCCTGTGTCCCATCACGAACCCGTTCTTTGTGACAGCCAAGGAACCAGAAAAAACTGGTTTGACTCTGGCACCACTTCGCTTGTCTAGAAGAACTTATGTCAACGGCTGAGGATGACATTATCATGACCAAGAAGACCAACCACAACATGGTTACCACCATTTTTTTCAAAAACAAGGAGTTTTGCGTAGAGTCTTAAAAGCAGACTAGATGGGAGGTATAACGTGATGTTTTTTTTTTATATTGTTATTATAATTTATATTAATGAGCAGCATGATTAGCTTTTCATTGAACAACTGTCACGTTTTCTCATGAACTATTAGAGCTAAGTGAGCCAGTTGATCACCACCTTGATGATAAATCTTTTACCCAGAATCCCCTGCCAGGTAATCCAAGGAGAGCCGGTCTAAAAAAGAGTTTACTTTGTGGTAAAGGCCACTACTGAATGTGCTTGTCTTTGCATATATACTGTACCTTATGTATTTGCTCTGCAGCCCTATTATGATTACAAATTGCTTAAGGATAGCAGACTTCATATTGAACACCCCCTCCCCCCTGCTCTGTAAGTATTTTATTATCGCAGCCAGCAAAGCACAAGAACAGAGGACATGTTGCCTCAAATACTGGGTATCAAGCAGAATTTGAGCCCATGGGGGACATTGGGTGTGTTTGTATATACACAGTATATATTGCCATTGTTTTTTTCCTCAACTTTATTGTTTATTTGGATTGAACCAGCAATCTGCAGCATTGCTCCCAGGTCAGCCATCTATCACTTGTTTACTTCTGTGAAGGAGAAAGAAAAAGGAGCAGTTTGAAACATTTAAGAATCGTCAGTCAGCCTGAGGGTGAGAGCCTGTAGACCGAGTTCAAAAGGCAAAAAGCTTCACTTGTGGAGCTTGCGGGGAGCTGCGTACAGCAAGGTCAGAGGTCAACAGAGGGGAAGTTTAATAAAGAAAGAAAGGGGGGGCAAGAGGGGCATTTGATTGATGGTTTCCTGTCTGGACCTCGAGTCTGCTCTCACCATTCGCTCATCATTTTCTACTGACCAGCTGTGTCTCAAATGGTTGTTTATTAGGAAACATGTCTCTGCAGTGTGTACAATATAAGAATTAAGAAACAGCCTTTGTTGCAGTCAGACCAAACTGAGCAGATGAATGATTTAACTTTAAAATGTTTAGTATAAAATCACCACTATGTTTAATAACCTGAAACAGTCTTGAAATTCAGATCACATAACAATAAAACCATTCAAACCAGAAAGGACAAAACTGAACATGTTGTTTAAATCATGTGTGCGTCTGTGTGTGCCTGTTTGTGTATGTGCATGTTGGGTCACCCTGTGTCCTCCTCTTTTTCCTTTTGTTTTTAATTTTCTCCTCCAGGGTAAAGCAGCTATTCAACATGTTACACACACACACACACACACACACACACACACACACACACACACACACACACACACACACACACACACAAAGTCTCCCACAACGGCTCAGAGAAAGGAACAAAAAGGCACAAGACAAAAAGATCAAATTATCAGCTACATTTAATTAACCACAACTAGACAGACACAATAACGGAGCCGAATCCAGATTTGTCTGTCCTAGAGAGAGAGAGAGAGAGAGAGAGAGAGAGAGAGAGAGAGAGAGAGAGAGAATTGAGTCAGACTCAAGCTCTCTCCATCCTCTCCCTCATTCCTTTGCAGCAGGGAGCGTTTTTTTTTCTTCTTCTTTTGAAGCCATTGCTGCAGAGTGAAGTGATGACAGCTTATCGGATTAGGGATCGCTGGATAATAAATACCCTTGTTTGATTTCTCCACCCATACTCCTTAAACATGATTACTGCTTACTGTTACCACCAGCATCACATTATAGCACAGTGTGCGGCAGCACCGACATTTGCATAATGGTTATAAAGATGGAAAGAAGTGTTGGCTGCAGAGGGGATGGATGCTGAGCAATGCATTGAGCTGTCACTCCCCCTCCATCTCTCTCGTTCTTTATCATTTCTCTCCCTGTTCTGTCTTGACCTTGTTACCACTCGCTATGAAAACACATGGGGCTGCTGTCTCTGCCTGTGTTAGAGCTACGCTGGCTGTGCTACCTGTGCTTGTATACAACCACCTCCAAAATGACTTGAACAATACCTTTAAAAAAAAAAAAGATGAATAATTTACATTTTATTCATACATTTGATTTAAAACCTTTGGCTGCAGTTACAGCACATATGTAGCCACAGGTGCGACTGTGCCATCTAAATCTAAAGCTGACACACACAACACACAAATCTGCTCCATCCATTAGTTAATGAAAAAAATGAACAGATGGACAGACAGACTTCCCCTCACTTGTAATGAAGCTTCAAAGTGGTCAGTGACAGATCATGGTAAGTTTGCATCATCATTCAATCATTAAATTAAAATGCAAAGATGTCAACATAAAGCTCTTTGCATCGAGTTAGAGGAAGAACGGTTACAGCATCTAGGGAAAACTCGTTGCTGTCTTCTGGGCTGCTCCTCCCCCATTAGCCTCGGCTGACTTTAATGTATCAGTTGTAGATAAATGTGAACAAGCTCTTGTGGTTAACAAACTCTTTTTAAGTGTTTTTATGTCTGTGCTAACTTAATTGAGAGTGTAATGTGGGTCTGAAGTCTAAGTTGATTGTGTCACTTCAGTTTCAAGAATCTCTCAGTACAACTTCCATTCCTATCAAATCAATAATCCCAGTAATTGTTCTGATTCCAAACCTGTTGTATATGGATCAGGGTGCTCATAAAAAAAAAAAAAAGGAAAGGAAGAAGGATTTAGATTGTATAAGATTTGATCACATGCTTAATCAACGCATACCACCAAGTATATTGTGCCATGGCTGGTGACGTGTATGTTTCTGTGTGTGTGCATGTGCACTGGTTTATCTCTGCTGTGCACCAGGCCAGTGTGAGGCCACATTGAGCAACAGAGGCCCTCAGCTAACCAGGCAGGTTCTGTTTCTGCTCCACCACAGTGACACTGACCAGACGCCCAAACTATGAGTGTGTTACATGCATGTGTGTCTCAGCAAATAAGTGTTATCAGTGTGTGAATGTGTGTCTATAGGCTACATGTATGTGTGTGCGTGCACATGCATGTATTGCCTCTTAATGAACCCGTGACCTCTCAGTGAACTTCACTCCATTCTCATTCAGTGAGCATCACAGAGAGCCTGTTAGCAGCATTAGCTAATTACAGCTGGGATGCTTGTTGGCTCTCTCTCCCTACAGCTCTTGTGCACATGCATGGGTGTGCACGTGACTATCCCCAGCACGACTCTAAGGCAACTCTGTCTAGACATCGCCATGATCGCTCTGCCTCTACAGAAACAGAAAGGCATCTGTTGATGTGTTGTTCAGAACCAGTTGCTAGTGATGTTTAGTGATCGGCCTTAAGTGTTTTGTTCTCTCTGCTTTCCAAGTTTGTTGAAAGAAAAATTTAGAGAAAAATTATATCATTGAAAGTAAATTTCATTTATTTTAACTGCATTTAAAACCACTTCAAAAAACATATATTGGATAATGTTTAGTTGATAAGAAGAATAGACAGGAAGCTTAAGATTGAAAAACACAGATAGAGAGAGCATTGGATTCATTCTCTGTTTTCCTTCCAGCCATATGAGGACAGATAAACAGTGGCATGAGAACAGGGGAGAGATTGTTTTAATTTCCACAATGAGACAGTCTTTTCTTGAACCTGGCTACAGGGTTTTTGTTTTTTTCATTTAGCCTTGAGAGCATTAGTGAAGTCGGCCTCTGGTGTGGGGTGGTGAGGCCTGACGTGCTGTCAGCTTTTCAATTCATCCCAGAGGTGTTGGACTGGGCTCAGGTCAGTTGTTCCCTGCGGGCCACTCAAGTTTGTCCACACCAAACCATTACTTTACAGACATGTTCTTCTGAACAGGGGCATTGTCGTGTTGAAACAGGAAAGAGCTTTCTCCCACATGTTGCCACTAAGTTTGAATTTTGATTAAAGGATACGTTCACATTCATTACCTCCCCCACGGATGATTTGTTTTCATCTGTGTTTCTTTGTTTGTCTGTAAGTTGGCAGCATTACACAAACATAACTGAGGTGATATATGTCTGCACAGTACCGATAAAATGTTGGTGCAGATCCGGGATTTTTTTATCTTTTGCTGTTTTCACCAGTTTCCTAGTGAATAACACATGGATCTAGATTAAAACAAAATCTGTTATATTTAGGGAACAGATATCAATATCAATGATATCAATTTGGTGCAGCTTGATTGAATATAAGGGGACTGTTGGGCCTTGTCAGAGGTATGCACTCTTCTGTTTGCTGTTTTCAAGTGTGTTTTTAATTTCATACCTGTTTGAGGTGGGACATACCTTTTTTTATTTTAATAGCAACCATCCACTGCAGCTCAGCAAGTCAAACACACAAAGAGGGAATCCTGAACTCACAAGACTTTAAATCTAGAAGATCCTTACTGGATTTGTAGAACATGTTCAGCTGAAGCCTTAATTCCATCTACAGTTTGAAATACAGTTTACACACGACACTGACTTCTCAATTGCTTGTGGAAGCAATCTCTATCTGGTCAGTTTGAAGGATTAAAGTTACCTAAATAGTTGAAACGGTATGTACAAATTTGATTGTTAAGGCAGATGTGAAAGTGTGGACTTGTCTTTTTGACTGGAATGAAGTGACCTGTCCCCCTTAGCAAGAAGTGTCACCATCTCTAGTGGAGAGGAAAAAAAAACAACAATCTGTTCACTTCTTTCACTGCAAAGGAAATAACATTTCCCCTGCTATCAAATGGGAGAAATGCAATTTTCTGTGGACATGACAGTTAGCACAACAAAGCACCACATGTGACATGTACTGTATCTCCCTGGTGAAACATGCTGTCGACTTATTGACTCCCTTGACGTCTCTGTCCTTTTTATTCTTCCCACCACTTTATGTGCCTACTGCCTCCTGTAGCACATGCTGTGATGAATGTCTTCTTGGTCTTTGCATTGGTTGACTGAGTTTACGTGACAAATTAAAATCCGATATCCTGGATGCACGCTGCCAGCATTGTAAGGGTGATACGAGTCAACAGCACCAATAACTCTGAAGATACACTAAATAATGAAAAACAAACTACTGAGCAGACTTTTTCTCGCTCGAGGTTCAAAATGACCCGAGTATGATGAATGCTGAATGACTGATTGTTATGGATGTCCAGGGGAAACAAGGAAAAGGTAGATATGTTCCCTTCATGGGGATTTTATTAGAATCATTTGCATAGGCACATCATTTTTTAACAAATTGAGTCCCAGCAGTGGGTTTTTTTGGTATTCAAATTTTACTCCAAAAAGAGTGTTGTGTTTTTGTCATCTTGTATTCAACGCTTGTCCCTTACTCCACTGCAGTCTGATTCGATTAAGCTCTTACTTGCAGGCAATGCATAAATCTTTCACAGAACATTTCCTATTAAATCCATTTAAGGAAGTTCAGATGAGTGAACGGTTAGAGAAACAGGGCTACTTGGCCAGCATTCCTTGTGTGTGTGTGTGTGTGTGTGTGTGTGTTTGTGTGTGTGTGTGTGTGTGTGTGTGTGTGTGTGTGTGTGTGTGTGTGTGTGTGTGTGTGTGTGTGTGTGTGTGTGTGTGTGTGTGTGTGTAGTGTCTGCATTTGGCGGACGTGAACTTTAGCAGCCCTGTCAGTAACATGATTACCCTCTAGCCATGTGGCCCATGAGTTGACACAATATACACACACATCACACACACACACACACCACACACACACATACCAGGCCAGGCCATGCTGCCTGTTACTGCGAGTGTCCTGGCTTGGAGACCCAACAGAAACAGACAGCACCAAAATATCACTGCAGGGTTGCCGTGTCAACACTAGCAGATGCAACATTAATTCAATCAGCCATGGAAAGTCACCGAGCGGAATGGCTGCGAGAAGTCCAGCATGGGAGAGCTGCAGTGGCAGTGTGTGGGAGACTCAAAGGACTACAGAGAGTTTATTCCATGTTCCGGTTTCAGTTGACCCCTTGTATTTCATGGACAACCGTCCCAAATGTCATTTTTTAATGGCTTCAGACATTTCGGGATCATAAGAAAATCATAAATCCTGAGTGGTTTCTTGATATTTCTTCGAGGACTGGAAATGTATCTTCTCTCCTGTCGCTGTAAACGTTTGTTTGAATTAGTTATGAGAGTTCATACCAGTTTTCTCCCTCATTTTTAGTTTGAACAAGTTGATGGCAAGTTGCCACTTGGCTCCAATCAACATCATCTGTTACTTGTCACCATCTTTGTCTTTATTATTATTATTTTTGTTACAGACTTTGCCTTCGTCAGAGTTGTTGTCTTTGTGAACTCAAAGCTAACATGTATCAGTCGACATCGTCCCAATCATTTTGGTACCTCAGCTTCTTTAATGTTGACAGTTTTTATGTTATGCAGATAGAGGAGCTGTGGTGACTGATGTCAGACTGGTTACCTCCTGTATGGATGACCTACTTAAGATCATAATCAGTATCCTGTTGTTGTGGGTGTGACAGCGAATGAGCAGGAAACATGTAGCACATTCCAAGTTCAGGGCATAACTGCTCAAATAGCCATTAAGCTTATAAGATTATGTAAATATTATCCTCGATACCCAGTAGTGAATGTTTTATGCAACAGTCTTGCTCTACAGCTCAGGTCCGGGAACCATGATCACTATTTGACCGATGACAAATTCTATTCTGGTTCTGGACCTCTGAATCATCAGCCACATCTTTAATTTGTTAAGTGATTCAAATATATCGCGGCTGTTTTTGCCAGTTGACCAATCCGAGCTTTGCAGATGGTATGAATAATGGGATGTCATCACTCTTACACAGCCATCGTTCAACCTGGAAGCTGGCAACTGCACAAGTTACTGAAATTCAATTTGCACAAATAACAACTCTTACATCAGCATATTTCATCCTAACACTTCTGTGTTAACTGCTCCACGACAGCAGGTTCCATGTGAAAGCACGGACATGGAAAGGGTCACGCTGTCTTTACCTAAACCACATATCACGTTAACCCACATTTTCCGTCATGTCCCTAAACTTAACTGTCTTGTAGTTATATGGAGCTTTTACCAATAACTAAAATGTTTATTCTCCTGTTTTAATCAAAACCTCCAGTTGGATTTAGTTAGTCCTGACACCAAAAACTCAAAATTCACATCTTTATTAAAATCACATCAATAAATACAGCAAATTGGATTACTAAGTATGAACTTGGAGAAGTCCTTTTATTTTAAATTAATGACTGAAGTAACTGTTGCTAAATTCCAAAAGCACAGTCATACATATGCTCCAGCACTACGAGTCGGGCACACCCACCATCAAGCATAAACACAATGCAATGTGCAAACTCAGACTTCCTCAACAGAAAATATAAAGCCAAAGATCTGGCAACAGATAAATTTGTCTCTGTGAGGTGAAGTGCAAAAAAGATTCACAACACCGAATCAAAATAAAAACCCACTCCTCCTGCTCTCACTGGAATCTTAAGCAAAGTTAATATTTGGAGAGGGAGTATTGGATGACCTGTGAAAGAGACACACAGGTGGGTCTGTTTGTCCAGCTTAATCTGTGAAGCGGAGACAGACACAGAGCAGAGCACGCGACCACATTTCTGTCCTCAACTTGTCTCACTTGTGGAAGGAGGATAAGAGTGGATGTATCCATGCAAAGGAAAACCGGCTAAACAGTTGTTTATCCTCTGTGACATTTCCCAGGGAAACACGCCTGACAAAGAGCACAATTTGCAGATGTCAGTGTTTAAAGGCTGCAGTAAATGTGTGACTTTTAGAGGACTGCTTGGGTTGGCCTGTTACTCTTCTGGAGCATACTGCATGCTGTGTTCTGTAATCCCTCTTCATCCTTTCGGTGTCATTTGCAGTGAGAAGTGCTGCACTGTGCAATCTGGCTGACATTAAGCATATCCTGCCATTCAGCCCTCTTCTTTACCTCCATGACTGGTGGCTTACTGTGACACAATCTGTCTCTGGCATTTCTTTTTTTTATTTCTTTTAAGCGATTCATCCAGGAAATGTTTGCTGAACACACATATTCTGTTACAACATCCTTCTGCTTTACTTCCATGTAAATCTGCACTCAGCCATGCACAGTTACTAATGGGGGCCACCGGGCAGCAGTTAAGGGTTCAATGCCTGGCTAAAGGGCATCTGACCCACATTTACCACCACCTGTTATGGTGTCGCTGAACTTTCATATTTACATCAAGTGATAACCACTGAGCAAAGTGAGGTGTTCGTCCATCAGGAAAGTGTGAAGGTGAGCTGAATGAATGGCTTAACAAGTGTGGAATGGAATGGCTGTATTGCAAGCACTTCAAACAGTAATGTATATGAAATAAAACAGGGCTAACCAAGATGGAAGTTTGTCAATGTGGTTATTTTGAGGCTTTATACAGAGACTTTTGTTTCTATTGTTCCTTCCAGATACAGAGTGCGATTTGTGTGGGCCGATACTAAGGAAAGGTCCGATACCAGTGCCATTAGAAAAATAAAAGACATAACATAGTTTAACAGCTGTATGCTACTTGAAGTGATGAACTAGCTCAGTTTAAACCCTTTGAAAAACAAATAAATACAGAGAATGAATGCTATAGAACTTTTTTTATTATCTAGTTCGATAGTTATAACCGAAGAACAACACAAAAACAAAAAAATCTGGTAATACATAACAATTACTTCCTTGAAATAGCCCATATATACCCAGACAGACCTAAGGCGCAGAATATAAACACACTCTACAACCTGAGTGTAGTTTGAAAACAACCAGCTAAAACCTGAGGGTTTTCTGAAGAGCTGTCAGAATTGCCAACGTTTACAAAAACTTTTATTCCTCAGTTTTTGAAGCAGACATAGAGATGAAATAAAAACACATTTGATAGTTTAAACATTTGGTTTTCATTGTAAACCGTTGCTGTATCCCTGAAGGTTGTGAACATTTAAAAGAAAAACAGAAAGCCGGGAAACGCACAGAGACATGCTCCCTTCTTCTTCCGCTTCCTCTAAGCTCCCCTCATTTAGAATGTCAGCCATCGTCTGAATCGCTACTTACAATTATAATTGCCTAAGAGTGCTAACAAACAAGCAAATTGATTTCTGGAAATAGAAAAATCACATTTCTCTTTGTAGTATATTAGTAAAACTAATATACGTAGTATCGTACGTAGATTTGCATTCTTGCCCAACACAGTTTTTTCGGCAGTATTTTCAATGCTGGTATCAGTATGGGAATATATCTAATTGAAAGGAACCATGACCTCACCACCACCACCAGCCCTCCTTGCCCTCACTGTGCTTCTCCCCCGTCTCAGAGGGATTTGGTTGTGGCCACAGTGGACCAGAGAGTGGCACAAATCAACATGTGCTGGGCAAACGGAAGGCGTCTCTCTCTCTCTCTCTCTCTCTCTCCCTCTTTGTGTGTGTGTGTGTGTATGCTCGCACACATGTGTACAGGCACTAAGCTGCTATGAGGGGGGTCCACCAGGATTAGTATAATCGGGGGGGGCTTGTGAGGACCCCCTCCAACCCCCACATCGCTTCACCTCCTTATCCCGTCATCCCTCTGCTGCTCGGTCCGCCGTCCGTCACCCCCTTCATCTCCCCCTTTATCCCTACCCCCTTATCCCTATATCCTTCCCTCAATCTCTTTACAACGCTTCATTCCTTATTCTCGCTCACACTCCCATTCATCTCCCTGACCTCATCCTCTTACAGTTATCCTTATCATTACCTTCTGCATTGTAGGCATTTAGCTCAGCATCTTGGAATTACAAGCTATAGTGCGGGGGCAGAGTGCGGCTCTGAGATACAGAGAATCAAAGTGTAGACGTCCCGGCCATGTCGAAAACGTCTGATATCCCCTTGAATGCTGACCAACCACTTGAGAGCACGGTGCCTGGAAAAGCAATTTAAAGTGAGGAAGGTATCTCTGTGTAAGGATGCACTATACGGATTTTAAGTGCTGATAACTTAACAAACAGCTACAACCTAAATGGAAACACAGCACTGCGTATACAGGTGTCCTTGCTTTGTCTTCATGTTATTCATTTACACTCCACAGAAAAGATGAACCCTTTATACTCTGGGCTGTTTGTCACTCACTCCCTTATGCCATTAACACTTTACATCTTAGGTCTAAGGGCCTACTGAGATCCCAAATAAAGAGGGCTAAATTGCATGAGCATTATAACAGATTGCACGTTTGGTTGTCGGGCGTTTTGCGAGAGATCTACTAAAAATAATTGCGCAAATGATAACAGGTGGAAACATGGTAGAGGTGCAGTAGTATTTAAATGGTTATTCATGGTTTCCGCCATGGAGCATTACAGAGAGCAGAGTGACCGCCTGTCAATCCAAACATGTTAACACTGAGCAGAATAAACCCCTTCTCTCCGTCTTCTTCCTGCTGTCTCCTCCTCACCACAATAACTGCAGCCGTATGTGCACAACGCTGTGCTGAATAGCACCTACCTTTCACACGTAGTAAATATAGACTCAGTCACAATCACGGCAACTATTTTCAGGTTTTGTAAATCACAATGCACAAACACATATTGTATATTTTCAAAATATTTAATTGATGTATATGTTTTTTATTTCCTGCCATCCCATTATGCTATAGGAAACCTTATTAAGTTAATTGTGGGCTCCTCTAAAGCCCTCACAATAAAAAGCAAACAAGCTCCTGATGAGAAGAGAGGGAAATTCATACACATCATGTTTAACAGATGAGGTGCTGGTTTTTTCATGAGCTGTCTTTTACGTTGTTATTTTGTCGTTTCATCACTTGGATAGATATTTGTTTTATTTCACAGCCCACAGAACTTTCTTTCTGAACTTTACCTGTTACATTTTGTGTGTTTGTGTGAACACAATGTGTTTTATCCTCGTTCGACCAGCTCTTTTGCCATTTTCTAGTTTTCCTGTTCACACCTGCTCTTTTAGAACACCTTTTGTTTTTGACAAACCAAATACATCAGATATCTCTGTGACTTTTTGTTTTCTTTGAGCCTCACATCTTCTTCACTTGCCTGGTCACCTCTTCACTCTATTCGTAGAAGAGAACATATGTAGAACCCTATGTGTTAAAAGGCTTGTACTTGGATTCTTTCTGTGCATTTGTAAACCTATGTGAAGCTGAGATTTGTGACTTTAATGCAGTAGCCACTTTTTTTTTTATCAACCCGGATGTGCAGATGCTCGGAGCCTGAAGAATGAAACATGTGTAACTACCTAAATACTAACCGTCTGTGGATTAACTTAAAAGTGCATCAGTCAGGTCCTCGGGGTAAATAAAGGTTTAGCTGACCGTAGCACGGAGATGTAAACACATTTAATAAAGTGGAACCGCAGATTCTTTACCTCAGAGAAAAGCAGCCAGTTGTTTAAGGCTGTGCGACTCAAGCTTTGGTTTAAAATTCAACGTCATCCCCCATGTTCTCAGCTCTCCGTCTGCATATATCTCCTTAAATGCTCCACTTTATCCCATCCCCTCATCCATTTATCTTCCTCCCTCTGTCATCCACCCCCTTATTCCAGCACCGACTCCTCTATACAGTAACTCAACGCTCCTCACAGTCAGCCTCATCTACTTATCTTCACCCTTTCTAAAGGTCATTACACGCACAGCCTGTTTTGCCAGATTAAAATAGAGGCCTATGGAAAGGAAGATGAGGTGTGTCATGTCTGCCCTATCAAGCACACACATACAGCGTGCGCTTGCAGATGCACTCACACATGTGCTGAGATGGACAGAAATACATGCAACCTGCTGCCAACAAAAGTGCAGGAACGCTGACATGTATGTGCATTTCTATTGCAAACGTGCTGACTTACGAACCAGGACACAAAGTCTCCCCCACATGTGTTTGTGGTTGTACACACAAAAACACACACACTCAATTACATTTACACATCAAATGGGCTAAAATAAAGTTATAACAAACTGTAGATGCTAAAATGAAAGTAGAATATTACATTTCCATATTTACTTGAAAAGAAATGAAGGGATGTTTTGCAAAGTGAGGAGGGAATGAGCCAGTTTAGAGACGAAGAGGAACTAGGAATCTCTGAAAAGAAAGAGGAGGAGGCATGGAGAAAGGGATCGCAGGCTTTGAAATATAAACCAGCAGAAAACCGAACAAACTGGGCCTTTAGAACAGAAGTTAAAAAGGGAAGGGAGGTTGTTTCTCTTTCTGTTGTTTTTTAAATTTATTTTTCGAGGGAGAGAAGCTGAGAGGAAAACCATAGGAGAAGGATTTGGCTGCAAGTGATGCCTGAGCCTTGTCGAATACAGATGAGTTTGAATTCCCGTTTTTTTTTTTTTTAAAGGATAGAAAGAACCATTGTCAATCTGTTAAAAAGAAAAAAAACAATTATAGCAAAGGTAGTCTCCATCAATGGCGCTGTGACTGGTGCAACAACAGGGAACAAATTGGGATTCCACGGTCGCACAAGTCTCCCTCGCTGTCTGTTGTGGTCCTTGTTGGCGTAGGTGGTCTGTTTTATTTTGTCAAACATCACTACATATACTGTGAATATTTACAGAAATGAAGAATTCTGGGAAAATCTATTTGATTCCCTTGGTTCACGATTTATTGTTTGGTTTCGTGGACTGAAAACCACAAAGAATGCATTCATGCATGTTGCCAAATCCTTATAATGCACTTTCGTTCTTTCTTTTTTTTTTTACTATTGGCTGTCACTTTCCCTCCTTCTGTTGCCTCCCTATGTTTGTTGTTTGAGTGTGTGTGTGTGTGTGTGTGTGTGTGTGTGTGTGTGTGTGTGTGTGTGTGTGGGTCCATTTCTTTGAGAGGGTCAAAGCCTTGTATAATATGTGTGCGAAGCCCTTGTGGTTTTCACATGCAGATCAGCCACATAAGCCTCTCCACACAGGCCTTTCACATGGAACTCCTATAGTATTCAACTTCTTGACAAAACCCACTTGTCCAGTATAGTTGGCTGACGGGCCACCAGCTCCTTTCTGTGGCTATAGAGCTCCGTGGCTGCTGCGGCTGTTGACTCGGCCGACGGCTGGAGGGTCCTGTTGATTCTGGCTGAGATGAAGCCTTTGTGGCTCTGCGCTGTAGAGAGACCTCCGTCCAAATCTCTTTGTAATCAGGTTTTGAATGTTGACATTCTGTGTCCCTTAAGAGAAATGTTCATGTGCAGTCCGTGTGCATTCTCATGCAAATGAGAACCGACATGTTGAATTAGAAATAGCGACTTGTGTTTCCTAATCCTGAACTAATGTCATGCTGCCAAATTTACACATTAATTTGGTGTGCCTGCGCCGCCTCGCTGAGTGACATGTGAATTCAGATTTGTTGTGGTAATGATGGCAGCAACTTCTGATTATGTTCATTGTCAGTTAATCTTTTGAATAATTCTGTGATTAAACAGGTTGTAATTTATCAGAAAGTCTTCGAAGGCACACTCATCCAAACTTGAGAAGATCTAGGGGCTGGACCGAAGTGACGAAAACAAGAAATGTCTGCACACCAGAAGGTCCCAAAATATTTTTTTATTTCCTCCCATGTAACATTCTGTTAAAAAGAAGGGCCTGTGTGTAGGTAACACAAGGCCCATGTAAAGTTTCAGGCACAGAAACGTCACCAGGGGGTAAATAAAAAAGTCTCATGAGGGACATTTCTGGTCTTGTCGAGAAATCTTTGTCCTAAAATGTCCATCACACGTTTCCAGATTCTACAATGAGCAACCTGAACCCTTGCGAAATGTCATTTTCATTCAGAATTTAAATTGAGAAAAGCAGAAATTTCCCTGGTACAAATGTCCTTTCTCTGGGGCGTCTTGATAGCTGAGGCTGTCAACACTTTTTGCATTTAAGTTTGATTTGACATTCAAACCTCCATCATCTAAAATTTTACTTCCAGGAGTTAAGGGTGTTCAGCAACATCACAATGCATTGTACTGGCAAGAGTTGCCTGGCAACATGAGCTCGCTGACCATTAGCCACTCGTGTGTGTGTGTGTGTGTGTGTGTGTGTGTGTGTGTGTGTGTGTGTTACGCTTAACTTCAGCTCACTCAGTTTTATTGCACTTTGTTTCTTGTGGGGCATATGATGCAGACACAAAAGAGTACCCACTGCTGTTTCCAGAAGACAGACAGACACACATACATACACACACACACACACACACACACACACACACACACACACGTACACGTACAAAGTCCCATTAAATATTAATCTGAATGAGTGGATAAAACATTCATTGTTTGTATGCCATTTACTTA
Source organism: Verasper variegatus (assembly GCA_026259375.1). Taxonomy (NCBI): domain Eukaryota; kingdom Metazoa; phylum Chordata; class Actinopteri; order Pleuronectiformes; family Pleuronectidae; genus Verasper; species Verasper variegatus. Next base: position 5,390,250 of record CM048045.1, on the reverse strand, counting down.
TGCACATTACCAGCTATAATGCCACAAAGCAAATTATCTTTAGGGGAAGTTTAGAGAAAGGAATCAGTGATTATCTTGCAACCTTGACAAAAAAAACATAAAATAGTAAACATTCATAGAAACTGCAGTGGAATGTTCAGAAAACGTCAGAATTTCCAAAAATGTGTTACCAAGTTATCTCCACTCAGCAAACTGGCCAAAGTGCTGTGAATGTCTCGTTTTCTTCTTTTCCCTCTCCTCATTAAGTTGGCTGTGCCCGAGCTGTCCTTCCAGAAATATAATTGAAAATGGAGAGAAAGGCAAATGTTGCTTTAATCTCATTTGCGGGCGAACAATGGGCCTGGGACTACGCTAAATTCATAAAAGTGGCCTTAATGCAATGAAATTTAATGAGGTAATTTGTGATGGAGCGAGATGGTGGAAGTATCCTGCCATGTGCAAGGGTGTACACACTCAAACACACATGCACAGGGGGGCAGATACACCTGGTAAGTCAATCTCTCACATTGTATGGACCGTAATAACAGGAGTAAAAGAGAAGATTCATATGGACAGGAGTTTTTATCAAGGTGGACTTGAATGGAGCTCTCATTTGTGTGATTATGTTATTTGAAAAGTCGTGCCGTGTTTGTCATACAGAAAGATAAAGGTCCTCGCAGTCGAAGGGTACATGGAGCTGCAGAGTTTAAGAATCAAGATCCACAAATACTGACACAAAATTAAAGATTAAAGCTGTTCTTGTGATTTGAAAATATATGATTGGGAGTCTGGTGTAATGCATGCACACATAAACATGCTAAAATGCGTCTGAGAGGCTCCCTATTGATCAGGCACAGATGAGATTACATCTGTAGATCTAATGATAAATCCAGAAGTGACTTTAATGCTGTGACGTCTCTGGCTCTGGTTGTCAACTAACCAGACGGTCTGTGGTTCGATCCCTTTCTACCCCATTCCACGTGCCAAAGTGTCTTTGGGTAAGACACAGAGATAAAGTGTATGATTGATGAATGATAGAGAGAGTGCTGCACTGTACGAAGGCGATGGAAGCATGATAGCACGCTATAAGCTAATGAAGCTAACATAATTCAAAGTATTTCAGGGGTTTTCAGACTGTGGTTCTTGCATCATGTCCGTTGAGTGAGCCTGCAGTCTGCTCAAAGCTGCTTCTGCTCAAGAGGCTCTTATCTGGTTTTGTGACCCTGAAACAACATGGTCAGAGTAGAGTCGCAACAGCTACGGGGCTGCTCCTCTGCCAGACGGATCGGTAGTGACAACTGCGATGCCCTCTCCTTGTTGGCATTTTCACCAGCTGTCGGAAAGTGCCGCTCAAAATGCTGTAAAATCGCCTGTGAAGCTTCTTTGTGATCAGTGTGACGGCGAAAGAGAAGGGACACCGAATTTAGTTGTTGTCAACTTCTTTCGTATTTAAGTTTAACGGTTACATTTTTATTATTATAGCATTTATACACTTGCACCAAATGATCTCAGATGGCAAAGAAAATGATTTTTTTCCTTATTTTTTACAGCATGAAAAACAACTGATGCTCGACCATCACACCCAAGTGAAACCTTTTTATTGTCTCACTATGGATTACAAGTTTCCTCACAGTATAGATATTATCCTCTTTTACAGTTTCAAACTTTCTGAGTTTTACTGTCATCATTGTGAAGTTTTTCTTCACATATTGGTTTCATTTCCCAGGCAGCAGGTTAGCTCACGTAAGTCAATGTACTTAAACACCATATCGCTTTTTGGCACCAAACCCGCACTGTCCTCCATTTCATTATGAATGAAACACAAGTGAACGCTGAAATTAAAAGCTGTGAATGATTCTCTTCACTCACATTACATGACCTGGTTTCAGTAACCTACAGAGTGTTTTTAAAGCTGCACCACTGGATAGGAGAGTGTACACAGTATATTTGTGTTCCCTTTGATGCAAGCGTGTGCAATGTTATGCTAAGAGATAGCACTGTATGGGGCTGTGCGCTGTGTTTTCATTGGATTGGCTTGAAAAACTAGGATAATATTCCACCTGCATATTTTTCCTTTCTCCTTTTACTTGAGCTCCCACCACATCCTCCAACCACACCATGCAACTTTTTCAATAGTTGGAACAATTCATTTAAATCATATACTTTTATATTCGACTTTGCAACTTTGCAACACACACACTTCTTTTTTTTTTGCTGCCAAGTCGCGTTGCTGTTGCTTTGCTTCCTCTGCAGAAGCCAATAACAGTTTAACTGCGCTGTCACTCAACAGCAGCAAGCGGGTGCAAAAGGAACAGAGAGACGGAGAGGGGCAGAGACATGGACCAAGATGGAGAGAGGAAGGGGGCAGAGGAGAGAAAAGTGCAAATTAGATCAAGTAAAACATTGTAAAATTATGAAAAATAGTAAGATCAGAACTTGGATGAAGCACACCTATTAAAGTGTGTTTTAAGAGTTTACCTGACGAATCACTTTTGAGTGGGAACCCTGAAAGAAAAGGCCCAGTCACCTCTGGTCCTCAGCCACTGTGGAACGGCAAGCAGGGCTTTCTCTGAGGACCTTGGGTTCAGACCAGGCACATATGGTGTTAAAAGATCTGAAATGTACTTAGGTGCAGATCCAAAATGGGCCTTAAAAGTCAGCAATAAAATCTGTTCTAAAATCTACTGGAAGCCAATTAAAAGAAGCTAAAATCAGAGTAATGTGCTATATTAGACAGGCTGCAATTGATATAGACTCAGACAGGTGAAAGCATGTTGCTCTTGTTTCTTTTCCAAACACAACAGCACATGAAATGACTTGAACCTTCAGATACCCAGCTTTTTTTCTCCATCTATGTACGGCGTAATCTTTGTGCCAAGATTAAATATCTCTTCCCCCCCTGTACGTCAGCCAGCCCTCTAAGCTCCATTAGCCAAGAGATGAGGTGAGGATGGGCCACATTATCTTAACGGAGGTGAATCACCTTCCCACTGGCTCCATAGGGGTTAATCACACTCTCATCTCGGGAATGGGATGGTGACAGAGGAGAGAAAAAGAGGGCGACCTTCTGCACTCTTGCGGTACAGTCTCAGGTCAAGGTGGATGGGTGTGGTGGCAGCTTGTTATGAAGGACGCAGACATACAGGAGTTACCGTCACGATCTCTGGAGTGCATTACACATCCGTGCATGCATTATTACAGTGAGCACATGTTACTGTATGTCATCTGTGTGGTCATGCACGTCTGTGGGAGTGAAACTGATGAGCAGCTGAGCAGAAAATGAAGTTCACCCACTAAAACTGAACCTCTTAAAAAACAAAACATAGTGGAAAGAAGATTGTCTGCTACACCAACATTCAATATTTCATATTGTCAACCGCTGGATAGATTGACATACATTTTTTAAAGATGCCCAAAATGCCCAGAAGACCAGTCCAAATGACTTGGTCGATGGTCCATTCATGGTTCATGGTCCCCACAGGATGAATTCTAACACTTTCACTGATAGCTTTGTTTTAACCACATGTATCTGCAGGCAAGGTTCTATATTAAATTGCTGCCTCCATTAGGGATTAAAATCTCTTTTATTAATCTAAAGTCATTGTCTAAAGCAAATGGTGCACTTAGGGTCCAAATAAAGTTTTGAAAGTTTTAACAGCCGAAAAATAATTTCACTGTGTCAAGTGCATGGCTCAAAAGGGCTGGGCTTGGTCTCTTGATAAATCATGTTTTGGTTGCAACATGCAATAAACCAATCAGAGTGCCATCTCCCATTCCCCTTAAATGTCTGGTGAGCTTGCACCTTGGTGGATTGCTATTAAAATGTGGATTAATTCAATTCAATTTTATTTGTGTAGCACCAAATCATATTCTACAGTATCGCAAGGTGCTTTACATAGTAAGGGTGAGACCCTCAGTAACTGGAAGAAACCTTGATGTGGGGAAGAGAGTAGAGTTGGGTGGGATCCATCATGTTTCAGCTCTGTCAGACTGGTTGTTATAATAAGTGTGATAATTATAGATGTAAAGATGTTATTAATGATAGCAGCAGCAGTTAATATAATAATAATAATAATAATAATCGTAACCATTATGAGGATGACCTCTTAGCCAGGTAAGAGGGAACGATTCTGAGCAGAGGAGGTAGGTGGTCAACATTGCAATTTCTTTCTACTGCCTCAAGACAGCAATGCCGACCACACCTCATTTTGAGGCCAAACGCCCATGGGCGTCAGATGTCTCAGATATTTATCTGCAGATTGTCCTGATACATTAACATACATTAACAATCAGACTTTAAATCCCCGGTTTGATTGCTCTCATCCCGATGAATTCCACAGTAGATGACCTTTAAGTCCCAAACTCTCATCACCGCAATCAGAAACAAGTGTCAGCTTGTTCCAGACACCCTTTTCCTTAGATAGTGCATCTGTCTTTAACGCGCACAGACACACACACACACACACACACACACACACACACACACACACACACACACACACACACACACACACACACACACACACACACACACGCGCACACACACTTCACCCAGCTATATGAAGTGACACTAATGGAGCATTCCATAATCTGCTCCATCCATCTATCAGTAATGGGCTGCACGATCAATCTATCTAAGGTGGGGGCAGTTGACGGTCGGGGGGTGTATCAGTGCTCATCCTCATTGTAGCAATCGCTCATACGCTGTGTAATAACCGTTCTCTGGGGTAATCTCGGCCAGGATGAGACGGCTACCAGCCAGCCTTGACCCTCATGACACCATGGCTGTTGATGATGTCATTTCCTCAAATAGGACCCTTGTCTTGAAGTGCGTGTGTGCGTGAATGTGTGTGTGTGTGTGTGTGTGTGTGTGTGTGTGTGTGTGTGTGTGTGTGTATTTTGCAAGATGACTGCTCATGAGTAGCGGTCAAAGCTCTGATCTCATCTGTCTCCCTCAGTGCGCTGATTGAATCGAATGACCAGAGAGATACGGAGTGTTCAAAGTTGAGTGAGCCTGTGAGTGTGCTTGCGTGTGCGCGCGCGTGTGTTTCTCATTACTCTGAGGAGAATATGAAGCAGGTTGCTCTATTGATTCTTCTTGTTTGTTAGGAAGACGTAGCGGGACATTTCAGCTTTTCCAAGATTCCTGTATTAATGAGCGTGTTCCTGTGAGGAGTGCCAGCAGTCCCGGGCAGCTCACTCTCTACTTCCGCTTTTTCATCTTCCACCATCTCACACAAATTTGGCTACCCAACTGGCATGATGCTGAAACCTTAAACAGACAAATGAAATGTGCATTTATTGTATAGAAATATATGGAAATCGTTCAGGCTACCTAATTTCATTCGCTTTACGTGAGTTGTATACGGCAAAAATAACAGCAGGCCGATTCCTGCAACTTTAGCAGGACTGGGCTTATTTCATTTTTCTTTTTGTCAGCAGTAATTGTAAAAGTAGTTTATTTTCGTCGGCTTGCCTGTTGTGCCAGATGTGTTTCTTAGTCCACTTTCTGCTCTGCTGTGTCTGTTCCTGCGCGCCATCTTAATGTGCGCGCTGTTGTGAAGAGCAGCAGTGATCCATGACCTGTTTACACGCCTTTCAGTTTGCAGAGCGTTTACCCAACTTTTTGGGCCGACATCAATCTTCATATTGTAACTTTGCTGCATGTGTCAAGCTAAGTAGCATCTAATTGATGTAGGGTTCGGTTTGTTAAAATATGATATTGTTTTATGGGATAAAGCAGAAACATTCAAACGTTTTAATTGGAGCTAATTTTGGTGCTAATTCAAAGCATTTTTCATCATAACAGCCAAATTAAACAGGGTTCCCTGAGTTAACCTAAAAAAGAAAAACATTTTCACGAAGTTCTCTCTAACACAGCCTGTTGGAAAATGGTGCCATTCTCCGACATGGAGATCAGGTCAGGCACACAGGGCTCTGTACCACAGCACACTGGGTGTCTGCGCATGTTGTGTCAGACATGTGCTGAATCACAATGAAAGACAAGATCAGTTGTTTCAAACAACATCAAATGATCACAAACAACACAGTTAAGTTCAGATGAAAAGTAATCTCTACCAAATGTGAGGATCATGACATTTGTTCATCTGGAGTAAAGGATGCTGTTGCACAGATGGGTCAACAAAACATCAGAGGTAGATACTTGGAGCGCTCTGCTCACTTCACATTTGCTTTTTAATGAAAACCAGCATCATATTCTTATTATCAAATTATTTATTATTTATTTTACCTGAACCCACAATCTTTGCTTCACTGTAGCCAAGTTGTTTTTGTGGCCAAGCCGAACTGAAAACCTTAACAAGCGATGTATGACACACTGTGGACAGATGCTTGCAGACATGAGTAGCTGATCATCAACAACATTTTAGCGACACACAGTACACAGGGCCTGTTTGTGTCTTTGGCCCAGTTCATAACTGGTGTTAACACACGACTTAGGTGAGATCTCAAATGTGTCCTGGTTGAGTTCTCACCTGCTCTTAGAGCTGTGCACTGATTGTGTCACTCAGGATGGAAACAGGTCTGAACAGGGCCTGAGTCTACATGTTGCTTCATCAGCTCTTTCCCTTGGTCATTAATGGTTCAATGAGTTGACACCAGTCACAAGCATCCGTCTGGTTATTTTAGTCCCATGATGCTGAGAAACAACCACATTCCAAGCTGCCACATTTGGTTTTAATCACAATCCAGTTCATGGCAGCTTAATATTCTGTTGCTATAGAACGAATGCATCATCACTGTGATTTAGTGAAAGTTCATATGATAACTCAAGTGAAGGATTACTGGTGAAAATATGATGATGTGGACTAAATAAGATGTCTGCAGTTTTCCAGAGACAGTTTTGCTTACGGCAGCTTTAAATGATTCTGTCAACATCCACAGTACTTTAAGACCAGAATGTTTAAATGCTGATTTGCTGTGCGTGTGTGTGTGTGTGTGTGTGTGTGTGTGTGTGTGTGTGTGTGTGTGTGTGTGTGTGTGTGTGTGTGTGTGTGTGTGTGTGTTGCATGCCCATGATGGAGGTACAGAGTGACAATGGTTGCATTGTTTCTTGCAGCAGCTGTGATCGTTTAGAGGCAGAGACCGAAAGATTTTGTGTGTGTGTGTGTGTGTGTTGTGTGTTGTGTGTGTGTGCTTTGCGCTGGCGTCCATGTGGTGCCAGTGTGACTGCAGGATGGTCGCACCTCACTAATCATGACATCATGGTTTCCACTGGGCCATTGCCATCACTCCTCGCTCTGTTTTCTGCACTCGTTTCTACAGGCGCTGAACTTCCTGTCTTGGCAAAACTTCCCATGTCTGCGCACTCAAAATGTTCTATATTTCTTTCTTTAAACCTGTTTGCCTTTCTTTGTCTCTCTATATTTCTTTTAGTGTTTTCTGTGTAACCATGTGGTCTTCCCGAGACCAAAGGAAAATATTTCAAGCGAACAGGCGAAACAAGAGACAGAAAAATGAAAGACTTGCTTAGAAAGAAATGAAAGGAGGATGGTGGGATTAGGGCACTTACAGCTGGATTGGTGTCTTTTACTGCCTGGCACAACACACATGCACACACACATACAGGCCCACCCACAGCAGAAAGGGAATCAGCCCACATTCCTCCCAAGCTTACCACATACACACACAAACTCCTGAGAACCACACTTAATGTATGTATGCAGACATACACAGTGCAACAAACATGTTATTTTCCCTGCATAATGACTCTCTATACATAATAGTAATAATTCTGAAGAGACTCCAATCCATTCTTCACCTCACTTTTCTTAAATAAGCCTTCGTAAGAGAAAAGCAAAAAAAGAACTGATGTCCAACAACCTGCACATTGAGGACTGTGGAAGCTGTAATAAGAGTCTCACAGTTGCAGTATCACAGTTGCACTACAGAAATATTTCCAACACTGTCCAAGGTGACAGCCTGTAGAATGAAGCACATGTCCAATTTATAGTATATGAATTGAAACTAAATTTAGTTCTGCATGCAACTTTATATCAAAAACTGTTCCATCCAATTTATGTTTGAAAAATGTAGGTAATAGGTTCCCCCCAAGGGTTGCACAAAATTGCAGGCAATTGAATTATTCAATCAATAAAATGTATATGTAAGCACAGAGAGGCAAGTAAAAAATAGATTTCAGCATTATGATGTTTTTTGTTTTTATCATGATGTTTTTTTGGGCTTTGTGGCAAATGGATAATAAAGAAACTGAAAGAAATAAATTAGGTCAGAATTTAACTCCAGACTCCTGAATGTCCTGTATTTGACCCACTAATCCATCTCAAGCTGCTCAATGTGTGGACACTTTCACTCCTTACACTGTCACCTCACCTGATTCCATAAAGCCTCCACAGATGAAAACACATTTCCAGCCAAAACAAAGACATGGCCGTTACATTGTAGCAAACAGAACATAACATAAACCTAGAAAAATGAGTCTGGCAGAATAAACCATTTTTCTTAAATGACGTAAAAAAAAAAGATTGTTCTGGAAAAAGGTTTAATCTGACCAATTATGTAACTAATAGTACTTTTGTTATTACTGTTTGAAGATTATTGATGAACTTGAAACCAAATGATACATGATATGTAATGGTATAAAATGTTATATTTCCCTTTACTGCAAAGAACATTTTGCAGTTTGATGCTCATTTAAAGTCAGGGTTGGAAATCCTGGAAAAGCTAGAAAGAGCAGGCTTTGAAAATATGCAACCGACGACTTTTCCTTGACTCACTTGCTAACTTCTGGCTGTCGACCCTGCTTCAGCTGTGTATTCCTCCGAATTCATGTGCAGTGAGAGCACGGGCAGGTCAGTACAGTGACAGACAGGTACACCAGCCAATCATTTAATTTGGTGAAAGTATTGATCATTGTGTTTACAGTCCTGCGTGGGCCACAGAAACCAGTTTTTTTTCTCCCCTCTTTTTTTCCTGAAAACTATTAATTGAGTGTTTAATAATCACTCACTGTAGAATTTAGCTACATGTTGCTGCATTTCAAAATGTTGCGATTTTTGCCAGTATGCCACCGTTGTTATATAATGTTTTCATGATGTAGGAGATGGATATATAGATTTGACATGTTTTTAAATTTGACTTATATTGGGCGTGACATTAAATCTGTCATAATAACAAAATGAAATGCAGCTAAACATTAGTGATAGTTTACACAACGCTGAGGACAGTTGTCACCCTGAACACACAACATCCTCCCACAAACACACAAATGACTATTGACAACTCCACATTTCAAGTTGACAGTTTCCTCCCTCATGCCCTTGCACACCCCGGCTCTCTTATACAGCCTGTCCGACCCCTTAGGTCACATTCAAATGATGACGCTGTCACTTCTACAACAGCCAACGTTTGAGTGGATGCTTTTATATTCACAACCCCACAGCTGCAAAGCAGAGCTGGAGCTTCTGGGGTCGTGACAGGAGATCAGCCCCGGGATAGTGCTCCGTCAGCGGGCAAGATTCAAGACGCCACCCTGGCTCTGTCACGGTGGAGGTGGTGGAAGGTTTTAGAGCTGCAGAGAGCAGCCTGAGGAGAAAATCAAATTCAAAACTTTCCTCTCTGCTTATATTCTCTTTCTTATGTTCACTCATCTTCCCTCTCTTTTTTTTCTCTCTTCCCTCAAACCCTGCTCATGTCGTTCATCACTGAATTAATAACACAGCACTTTCTGCTATTAGTGCTGCTTACACTGTTATGACCTCCTTTATTACTTAGACTTCTCCAACCTACGTGGTAATAACTGTATCATCTCTCTGAAGGAAAACAAAGGTTTTACAGATGAAAATAAACATTAAGATAAAACAAGAAATATAAACATAAAGAATATCTTTCCAATGTTGATATTAAAGTTAACTACCTTCTCCCTGTGCAGATGTTACTGTAAACTATTTTCATAAGGCTCAGCCATAATTTGTAGATGAAAATATCCCTTTGAAGCTCGTTAACTATTTGACCATTGCTGTTTATATGTTCTTTTATTGGGATTTCCGCCTATGAATGATGTTATGGACAAATTTAACTGCACTGAAGGAAGGGAGAATGAGCATACTGTACAGCTGCCGTACATAATAAAAAAGCATTCAATACATGGGCAGTAATATGAGTTATAAGTTATGTTTTTGACTGATTCATGCAAATGTTATTTTGTGGACTGCTAGTATGTAGAATGGGCACCAGGTTACCATCAAGGAAAAATAAACCAGGGAGAAAAAGTGACGAGACTAAATAAAGAGAAAAGTAGGAAAAGAGGACTGGAAATAACAAAAAACCTGCATTTGCTTATGTTTGAAATAATATTCAAATCTTTGCCTGGGGGTGTGTTTGGTTTTTGTAATGGGTGTGCGCTGGCTGGGTGGGTGGCGGTTTATGGAATGGAAGCTTTAGCAGTACCACCAGCTGTGAAATGAGCTGGGTGCAGAAGCAAAACCCCATATTCATAAATACAGCTATACAACAATAATGGGAAGGATGAAGCCTTTCATAGCCTCCAGTCACGTGGAGCACGCCTGCAGGAGCTGTAGTTTACAGCCAGGCATTATCTGCAATGACGCCGTGGTAAATAAAAAGGTGAGTAAAATATTGTGTGACCCTCGGGGGCAAGGCAGCAGTATAAACAAAAATCAATTACATTTTTGCAAAAACACTGATATATATTTGACCCCTGAACAAATCCAATATCTTGCTCCAGTTTGATGCGACTCACTCCAGTGTTCAGAACAAATTCACATCATAAAGATTTTTATCATCTTGGGCGGGTTGTTAAAGTTTAGTTAATGCTATTCTGTGCACATAAAAAGGTAATTTGGGTTTAGTGTGGTTTACACTACAGTCCTATTTGTTGTTTGGCTCCATAAAACATTTGTTTCAGCTCGAGTTGGAAACTGTATGAGTTGTTAGTGGATTTAACAGCATAAATAACCTTTGAAACCTGCGGGTGGCAAGTAAAAAAGCTCAGTGGGCTGAATTGTGTGTGGATGTGTGGATGTGTCGCTGCCTGGTACTATAACGAGATTACCAGTCATGGGAAACACTCGGCATGTGCACTGGGTTGGTTGCATTTGTGGGACTTCTCATGAAACAAGCAGTGTTCATGTGCTGAAACCTAATGTTAGCTAGCACCCTGACCAACAAAGACCTAGTGCAGCAGGGTTGGACTTATTACTGGATTGTAGCCACTTTAGCAGCACAGCTTTATGAATGACACTGTCAGTCTGTAAAGTGACCAGCCCACCATGTTTAGGCCAGCACAAATAAATAATCCAAACAGCTATTGGATGGATTGGCAACATTTTGTTCAGTCGTGGTCACCAGAGTACGGAACTTGGTGACTTGGTGATCTCCTGACCTTTTCTCTCTAGCTCCCCCATGATGTTTAAGCTTATAGATTTTAGTGTCATCTCTCACCAACTATTAGAGGCATTGCCATGTCAGCTGGGACAGACATTCATACCTCCCCCCCTCAGGGTGGCTTTTAATGACTCTGGTTTTTAAAAAGTAATTTGAATCATCACACACTACTGTTATATCATTTATTAATTTTGCAGTTATTACCACTTTGAAAACATCAAGGTTCTTAGACTTGATTGACCTTACTGAGCACAGCCAGTGATCATTGTTGTATTAATGATAATAATAATAATAAGAAGAATAAGAATAAGAACAAGAATACATTTTAAAAAAGCTCAAATGGAACACACAAAAAAACCCTGATAAAAACCCAACAACTCTTAATATAAAATACACATCATAATCAATGAGTTTTTAAGGTGGACATTTCAGTGCAGACTTTGATTTGTTCAGGAAGAGTCCCAGAGGGAGGGGGCAGCTATGGAGACGGCTCTGATGCCCCAGGTCTGGTGGTGATGCCGTGACAGCGTGCTGCTGGCTCTACAGAGAGGGAGGGCAGATCTAATATAAGTGCGTCTGATATCATGCTGTATGTAACTTGGTATTAGTTACAGATAGGACAAGTGTCTGGTTACAGCTCCTCTTACACTCATTACATTGATGGGCTGTAACTCTATCTCTCACTCACACACACACACAAACACACACACGAACGACCATGTTGTTAATTAATTGGCAGATGAGCTACGACCCATGTACACTCAAGGGAGTATTGTCAGGAAAGACACTAGGAGGAACTGCGCCCGCGCGCACACTCACACACACACACACACACACACACACACACACACACACACACACACACACACACACACAGTGTATGGATACACTGTATCTCTGGGACCAAAGCTATGTTTATATGCATGAGTGAAGAAGTACAATATGTTCACAAGTTACGCCATGCTATACAATGGTTTGGAAGAAATGAATGTGTTTTTGCAAGGTCTCTTTATTTTTGTGCGATTACACTGTCAAAATGTACGAACGGCAGAGAGAAGTAGTGAGAAAAAGAGTGTTGAGGTTTCCTGTGTGTATAGAGGACGGCTACAGGCAGAGAAAGACTGTTTCATTTGTGTGTGTGTGTGTGTGTGTGTGTGTGTATTGGCGCTGTTCGTTCCCTCAAAGCACATTCCACCGCATACCACAAAATCCCTCCTTGTCCTTTCTCTAGTTTTCCTCACTTTTCTTTTCTCCTCATTCCCTCTTATCTCTCCCCTCATCTTTCTCTCTCATCCTACCCACAACTCTCAGCATCTTTCTTATTTCCTCCTCTCTCCTCCCTCTCGTGTTTGTTTTCATCCCTCCGTTTGTTTTCCATCTTGCCTAAAAGGTTGAGATAAGTCTCTGCAGATTGAAATGCTTCCTCAGCTGAGTGACTGAGAGTTTCTTTTGGCGGAGTACTGTACACTCTGTGTTTGGTTATAGAAGGGTTAGAACTGCGTGCTGGCAGTAGTTTAATAAAATAAACCAAAATGAACTTTAGAAACAACGTTACCTGTTAATTGATGTTAATATGAGAACTTGGGCCACCCATTATCCCCTCACGTCAGCAAATTCTTCCGTGCCTAAAGCTGTCTACTCACTGTAATGCACAGACACTTAAGCTGCTAAGAAATGGCCTCCTGTTCCGGAGACCAGTCATTTTTTTGTTAACAGGGTTCCAGGATACTTCTTTTCTCTCCACTACTGCTGCTTCTATTGCGATCTCCTCGAGTGTGATACCTCTATGCAGACACACTTACTACACAGCGGTGACAGCACCAGGGGAGTGTGTTATTGTCTCCCGCCGTATGGCTGTTTTAAATGGCAATTTGAAGCTCTGCTGGCTCTATAATTAGCTGTGAGCTCCCACAGGAGAGGAAAAAACGGGCTTATCGTCTATCCTTTGTAATTACACAACTGAGCAGGGCGACAGACACACACATAAGCAGACACGAGTACTGACAGATGCACAAGACATATGAAAGGCGTGCATGTATCAGCGACTACATGCCCATTTATATTTCCCACTCGCAGCAATGCACTAAAGCTTCGCTACCGGTGTAACTTTCTACGTGTTCTCCAAAGGAAGTGACTTTTATTTTTTGTGTCAGCAGCTGCGACAAATATGCATAAGTGGAGATGAATGACAGAGCGGCAGCGGAAGAGACAGACCAAAAATATGATCGCTGCGCCTCTTTGCAAGCGCTCTCCTCGTGTGTCTCGTCCCAGTGCAGCTGTGAGGCGCTATACGGCAGCAGACAGACATAAAGAGGAAGACAGAGTGTGTTAGAGGCCAGGGTCATTAATCTGACTGTCCACTGCTCTGCCTGCTCCCAAGACAAGAGAGTAGGGAAAACGAGGAGAGAGAGGATGTGCAGAGAACAATGAAACCCTGTGAGTGTCACAGACCACAACTACCCAGGACATAGCATACAAGCTTTATGCAAGTTATCTTCATGTGCAGCAAAACTGGCGTGTCGTCCCTGGACTCTATATATGAATGGACGATGCATTGCCATTCCTCCCAATATCCAGGAATGAAACCGAAATATCCCGGATACAGACACTGCCATCTCGTGCATTTTGAGTCACAAGTCTGTGCAGTAGCGATTGGTGGATGGATTTGCAGTATAGGTCCCGTCAATACACACATCTGACCAATCGCGAGTCAGTCTCAGCTGTCAATCGTGACATTTCACCCCATTTATATAGCATCAAATAAGTTAATACCAAACTTACCAGAAAAAACAACAAATTTGAACATATATTAGTGTTATAAGAAACACCTGAAATGGTAGATTGCACTACACTCCCTGAATTGAATATATTGCACTTGTTTTGATTATGACATAAACAAATGTTCCAAATGTAGAAAGTTTAATAGCAAGTGTAAATGGTATTTACCTCAATGAACCCTGGTGTCAGGTTTATGCAGAACACACTTAAAGGCTGCTTCGAAATATCAGTGAAGATTTCCTGAATCATTCTGTCTACTAACACGTCTTTAGGGTCGCACTGAGTCTACCATTGACGGCACAAATAATCGCTGGATCTGTGTGTGTGTGTTTGTGTTACTTCTGGGTTTTCACAGCTTTTACGTAATTCAAAGTCAACTAATGTAACTTCGATGATTTTGTATCCATAGTAACAGTGAACAGGGAGGTGAGAAAAGGAGAACGAGTAGGAAGGGTCGAAAAGAAGACCTGGAAAAAGGCCTTTCGTCCCTACTTAGTGTGAAAGCTACATTGTCAGATGGAGATTAATGAATGGGGAAAAAAGCACATTTGCTTTTCTTATTATCTTCCCAGCACAAATTAATAATTCACATCTCCTCTCTTCTTTTAATTGCTTTTCCTTAATGTACTATCACCTCGCAAACAAATTGGAGTAAAACAAATATCAAACTAAACTACCAACACACACACACGCTCCCTGAGGCTTATCGCTCACTCTTAACTTGAGCTCACTTATTGCTTAAGGTGTGGCTGTTTATGGATTTGTGTGTATGTGTGTGCACACATGTGAGATTGTTTGGAAGTTGCATGGTGCCAGTCTGTATGTTTGTGTGTGTAAAGTTGTGATAAGCTTGTGGCCTTTGAAGCAAAGCTGTCCAAAACGTCACTCATGTCCCTCTCTCTCTCTCTCTCTCTCTGTCCCAGAATTAATCAACGTGGCAACATGCCAGAGGAGGGGAGCAAAGAGAAAGAAAGAGGGAGACATTTATCATTTGTTCAGTATTCATTCACCCTGTGACCGCACCATGACACTGTTTTCTTTATTTAGTTCATTCGGGCCATCAGCTGATAATTTATACGTGCTACGCCTTTAATAATGAGTGTCTCCTTCTCGAGGTGGGGCCAGCTCCGTTGTTTATGTGTACACACACACACAAACACATGAAATACTCAGTCAACATTGGGGTCTTGACCACTTTTTGTCAAAGTCAACACACACACACACACACACACACACACACACACACACACCACACACGCACACTCACCACACATACTGCAAGAGTGGCAATGATGAAGTATCCTTCCCTCTTGTTGTTTGCTCTAGTCAGGCTGATCTGAAAGAACTGTGTGTGTGTGTGTCTGTATTTGTGTGTGTGTGTGTGTATGTGGTGTAGGTATAACTCATGTTGTGGGGACCTAAATCTGTTTATGCAGTCACATTATTGTGACCTGTCTTCCATATGGGGTTAAATAGCTTATTCCCATAACTTAATTCATAAAATGTTAAGGTGAAGACATGGTTAAATGTTAGGATTAGATTAAGGTTAGGTTTAGGTTAAGGCTACATATACACAGATTCTGCAGATTCTAAACGGTGCATGTGGTGAGCAAGAGCTGCATTTATACTGTAGGCAAATAGCTGTTAATTTAGTTCATTTAATTTAGTTCAGTCTGGAACTAAAACACCTTCAAAAAGTATCACTGTTTTTGTTTTGTGTGGAGAAACTAGTCAGGCTGGAGTCTTGGCCTGGGTATCTGCTGTGTACACCGGATGTCCCAACGCATTATTGCTACATGAGTGGCTATGGGCTCCGAGATTGAGGTTAAGGTTTGGGTTATGGTTGGGCAGGTTATCGTTAAGGCAATTTGTGTGTGTGTGTGTGTCATGTACTGAAATCTTATCCTTGAAATTCCTTTTCCTTTCTTTACCTTTAAATCCATACTCCTCTGTTTACCCTGAAGACAGCGGAGCGGTGGTCCTCAAGGCCCACACCTCTCTGCACTTGACAAATTGAGCTAGTTTAGCAGTAGTTTCACTCCTCACTACAGGGCAACACACACATATACACACAACACACACACACACACACACACACACACACACACCTACGGAGGCTCCTGGGCTGCGCTGTACAGAAGTGGGATCTGCTTGGCTGCCCATGTGTGTCAGCTGAGCTGTTACATCAAGGGAGAAACCGCAAAAGAGAGAGAGTGTGACAAGTTGAAGAGAGAGTGGGATGAGAGAGGGACAGATGGAGAGAGAGAGAGAGAGAGAGAGAGAGAAACAAAAGAGAAATGCAATTGTTTCCAAAGCTCTGAGGAGCGAGTGAGAGGAACGGTGGTGCCAAATCAGATATTGCAAGGGAAGTGAAAGCTTGTGCAGATGCAAATACAGACTCACACACACGCACACACACATCACTGATAAAGCTGGAGAGATGAAGATTTGTCCTCAGTTATCCTCATCTCAGAACTGTCGAGATAAAACTATTATGGTTGGAGTGTGAAAGCAATAGCTCAGGGCCAGCAGATATATTTTGGGTGCGGGAATGCATCCTCCGGTCGGATTGGTCTCTCTCTGTTGACCTTGAAGTCGCCAGTGGGACATGTTAGGGGCATCCCCAAGTATGGAGAAACGCAGAGGGGCCACACACTAAAGCCACTGAAAACCTCCATATAACTCCAATATAGGGACGTGCCACCACAGTCCAGCTGCTTTATCACTACAGTACTTCTGCTGGCAGAGCGATGCCTGTTTGCATCTAACGGAGCATTTCCCGATGACAGATGTTGTCAAATTAAGATTCTACTGCTGTGTTAAAATAATACTAATGAGCTATGAGAGCACTTGCACCACTGCAGCAGTGACACAAATATTACTGCTACTCTATAACTGTTACCAAGCAAAAGCCTTGCATGTAGTCTTCAGAATGACTAATTGACACAGCACTGCCAAATTAAGGTTCACATAGTCAAGTGGATATCTACTTTTTAATTGGCAGTCATTTTGTGCTATAGCATCTCCGGAAACTGAATTGTTGAAGTCTAATCCGTAGGCAGCCACTTTAATCCACAGTGACCAACAACTTGGGGACAGCTCTAAAGCCTCAGTACAGTACAGCCCTGTCGGACCTGGTATTCAAATGCATCCTGAAAACTTCTCCTGTGACTGGAACTCACTTCCTCACTCTATATGCAAATAATCACGAGTCATTTGTGTTATCAAATACCAAATTAAGTTGTTTTTACCCAGTCTGAGATTACAGATGTTTCTGATGTGACCGTGTCGGCACAAATGAGCCTTGGGGCACCCCTGTGGGTAGAGGGTGGGGTAAGGATGTCCACCCAGTGAGCTGTGTCTGTATTAACCTCAATCTTGTCCAGGGGATTTTTAGTGAGTTGAAAGATTATATCACTGATCATCACCTACCTTCATTCACATGTTTCTACTAAGTATACAACAGTAGAAGTCGTTTGTTACATTACTTGTCGTTACTCATCCTATTAGTTTCCTTGAATTGGCCTCCAACAACCCCAAACCTGCCATACTCGCATGTCTCATCTTATCTATTTAATATTTGTAAAATGAAGCTGAGATGTTGGTTCAAAGAGCAGCCGACCAAGCCATTGGAGCTTTTCACTGCTCATTAACATCTAACTTTTAGCCCCAGCACACAGTCCCCTCCTCAAAGTGAAGGACACTGACTTCACACGTCCCAAACTGCAGAACAGAAAACTGTTACTGAATAAATATGTTTACTACCCAGCACTGTTTCCTTTTTTTTTTCATCATTGTCCTCCACATGGAGGTCAGATGTGCTCTGATGTGCAGTGAAACCATGACCATCTTGCTCATGATCCATTTAAGCAGGAACAAAACTGAGGCTTAGGAGTGGGTGGGTGTTTTTTTTTCAAGTGGTGTATCTGAACCATTCTCAGCAGGGAAATATTACAGAAAACACATACTCTACACACATTGTCTGATTTACAATTCAAATATGTGCACACATACACACATGCCTGGAACCTGCTCACAATAACAGTCTTCTTCACCCACATTTCCTAAGGTGATCCAAGATTTCAAACCAGCAACTGCATCATTACAATCCATTCTGCTGATGTTTGTGGATGTCATTAGATTCACGTTGGCCTCAACCTGCAGGATGTGCCTCTGGGAAGAGTGCGGACCTGTTGTTTTAGCACACAGACAGACCTAGTTATGTCAGCAGTATTCTCAGGGGTGGCATGGCACAAAGGGACAGAAGGAGCCGAGGGAAGAGAAAGTTCACAAAAAGGTACCTCAACATGTCATTTCACCTCATCCAAAACTGACACTCAGTGTCAAAGTACATCAGCTCAGTTCAAGATTCTCAATTTTGTATATCACTTGATTCATTGTCATTATTCTTCCTTGTTTCAAGATAATGACACTTGTGACTGTAAGTGAGACAGCATTGAACCAAGGGCTCCTTAATGGACCCCCACTGGTAGAACATTGGTTTTAAAAGGAATAAAGGCTGCTGCACACTGGAGGATTTTTAACTTGATTCTAAAAACAGACATAATGACAGATTTAACCGATTTTTAATCGTATAATCATCAGAACGCACACACTTGCCGTTTCTAAGAAACTATTTTACAGTGGAGATTCCAGACTCTTTCCCAAGATTCTTCTTCTCCATTTTTTTTATGGGGGTTGGACAAAACAACTTTTTGGCTCATTACTGCCACCTTCTAAGTGTGGAACACTTGTGTGATTGAACGTAACAAGAAGAAAAATCAAACATGGAGGAGAATCAATGTTCTGTCTCCTGGTCTGCAGCGCAAACCCAAAACTATACATGAAATCACAGCTGAGAAGGCGGAATTACAGTGCGAGCTGCAGGTGAGTTACAAATGTATTATTGTTTTTAGTCGCAGCTGTGCAAGTATGCAACATTCGGTTGGTTACGCTTCAAGGTCAGCTCAAAATAATGTTTGATATTTACGATTTAGATCATTTTGTAAACCCCTCACGCCAATAAAATTGTCGGAAGGGGCAATTCGGGTCTAAAATCGGCCCAATTATCCTCAAGTGTGCAGCTGTCTTCACAGGCTAAATAATTTAGAATGACGGGCATTTTTTGCAACACAAAGATCGCAGCAGAAGAATGAATTGAGAATTGTGAAGGTTGGAAGTGTGTAGGAAGAGAATAAGGGCGATGAAGTGAACAATAGGGACAAAAAAGAAAAAAGAGAAAGCTGAGAGGGGGATGAAAGAGATGAGGGGTAGAGAAGCAAAGACGACAGAGAGGATGAGGAACGAAGCATGCGATCTTTCCAGGGAGTGGTTACAGCTTGTGGTTATGATCAGAGCAGGCATGAGAGGAAAGCTTTGTGTGTGTGTGTGTGTGTGTGTGTGTGTGTGTGTGTGTGTGAGTGTGAGTGTGTGGGTGTGTGTTTGTGTGTGTTCGGTGTGTCTGCTGGAAGAAGGTTTGTGAAAGATTAAAGAGGCCTTACGACTGCAAACGCATGCTCACAACACACATGCAACTGTTTCTGCTTGGCCCAGGCTGACAGTGGAGAAAAAGTACAGTGTTCTGTCTTACTATCTAAGTAGGGTACATATTCCAGCCTGGTAAAGGAAGTTGTGTGGGGGCACGCGTGCTTATCTGTTATGCTCCTGACTTGAATAAAAAGAGACATCTTCTGTCAGTGTCTTCTGGTTATAAAGTGTCATTGCTTTGTAGCATATATTCCCCAGCAGGGATGTAAGTCAAAGGGATACAGTGAAATTTTGACAATCTCAGTGCCCTGCAGTTGCAATGACAAATCCTAACAGTGCTAATAGTGCTAATAATGCACGCCAGGGGTCGAGAGAAGAAAAGATAACATCAGTATAATGCAAGCTGTTGTCAAGTTATACCGCGGAGAATTTTCAGTGTGAGTGCATCTAATTGCTCTTGCAGCTTCAGCCACTTCTGTCACATTCTGGCACGTCCAGGCAGCAGGAAAATGAAAATGGTTCACTGCTGCTCAAAACAACAACTACTGGGGAACTAACATGTCAGCCGCTCCGAAACAGTGAAAACATATTTTCATCATAACTTGGTTCTTACTTTTGTAGTTTGATACATTATTAGACCTGGATTAGACAATGATAGCTGAATAAATAAACTAATTTGACAAACCATCTTTACCATCGTTAATGTTCTTTTCTCACTTCACTGTGTGTTTGAGTGTTAACTCTGTCTCTCGCCCAGACTGAAAGTAGCACTGTACTGTGTTGATGTATGTTTATTTTTTTGGCCGTGGTGGCAAAGAGTCTGTCGTGGTGGGAGAAAACAATTCAGTCACTTTTGCGCCACTTCTAAAATCTAGGACAACAATATTGAAATGTTCTTGCAATGTATCAAGATAAAAACTTAAAAAGTTGCACGAGAGTGGAAAAGCCAATGTTACTTTTTGAAATGCACACTGGATTTGGCTTTTCTGAACCTCAAGTAAGTTGGAAAGCAACCAGAGCTAATCATCTTCATGTGTTGCTAAAGCCAATGCACTAGCAACAAATGCTCCCTTTTATTGTATGTGTTCTAGGAAGTGTATTTCACCTCAAAGCATTCTTATCTGACCACAACTGATGGACACATGTGATCACTTGGAAGTTCATCTCAGCATGGGGCAACTCTGGACGACAGAATTAGCATAATTTTGATCTTATCACTGGATTGCTGCTGCTATAGACACTGGTTGTGTGTGGATACTGAGGACAAATACATGTTAAATCAGACTAACATTGGGAGTGTACTGTACTTTTCATTGACCGCAGCTTGGCAGTGTTGTTCTCCTTTAACCAGAGCCAACTATTGTTAGCTGGTAGGAAAACAGCTTCATAGTGGCATGCTGTCACCGACCAGCTGTCGGCCTGTCATTCCTTCTCTGTGTGTGTGTGTACATGTGTGTGTCACCTGGGGCCAGCCTCCTGTTGTGAGAGCAGTGGTGCGACAAAAGAACGATGATTAATTTCACTCCAAGTAACCTGTCTCGCTGATGTGGGTCGCGTGTGTGTGTATTTGTTAGAGAGAGAGCTGTAGACTGTGAAGTCAGCAGGTGTGCTGTGATACTTTGGACGCCCTCCACTTAGGGTCACACACACACACCCTTGCATACACACACACTGAGATGACTACATTGTAAATCCAACCCCACGACCATCTAACACACTCTCACACATCATTATCTCTTTTTACCTCCTGCCAAGAAGGTTGTGATAGGTTTTATTTGGTTTGTTTGTGTGGTAGTTATCAGGATTACAAATAAAATACTAGTATGGGTCAGGAAAGAACCCATTCATTGTTGTGTGGATCAAAATAAACAGGCCAGCCTAGGATTTTTCTTTCACCTTCTCTGCAGCATTTCCTGTAGTACTCCTTCAATCTATGGCAGTAGCAGGGGTGCATGTGCATGCACGCGAATGTTGCTTTTACAACAGATTCAGAGTGACAGGTACAGACTCAAGAGTGATCGCGTGAGAGAGAGAGCCACACTGCATGCCACTTGCGAGTATGCCCACAGCTGAAGCTAAAACTATGAGGTCTGACTGTCTGCATGGACGGTAACAACTTTATGGAAGATAGCTTTAGGTTTAGGTTAGGGTTAGTCATTTTGTTTGGATGGCTAAGGTTAGGGGCTAAGGGAATGTATTATGTCAATGAGTGCCCTCACTAAGATAGAAGTACAAATGTGTGTGTGTGTGTATGTGTGTGTGTGTGTGTGTGTGTGTGTGTGTGTGTGTGTGTGTGTGTGTGTGTGCTCGCAGACCCATGAACCCAAAATCAATTTCATTAGGGATCATGAATGCAATGAGGAGCTGTTAACACACACTCATTCACCAGCACCCTTACACACACACACACACTCCTCTGTAGATTTCATTAAGGAAATGCCTTTTCCCTCCCTCTGTTCCCTCCGTCATCAAAGAGCTACTTGAACATTGAGGACACTGGTTCATTACTTGGCCTCACCGGACATCTGTAACATCGGTCTCACTGAGAAATGCTAACAAGGTTAACAAGCTGCTCCAATCTCCCCCTCTTTTATCCTCTCTGCATCCTCCCCTCATCCTCTTTTCTCTCCTCTGCTTTTGTCCAGCCGTGTAATTAACTAGATGTTTAACAGCTGATGTTGGACAGGGCACTGCTGTTTCTGGACACACACACTCACACACTGACACACAGTAGGTAAAGGACGTCTGTGTCTGTGGGGAGCTGGAAGAACAAGGGGAAGTGAGAGGAAAGAAAGGGGCAAACAGAGAAGATATATTGGGGAATAAAAGGAAGGAGTAAATGAATGGAATACAGGTTAGAGAGAATACAAATGATTAAGATACAAGTGGATAACTGAGTGAATGAAACAAAATAATCAACATATCATGTGGCAATGAAGGAATCAATACCAGAAATAAAAGGCAAAAGAAAGCGAGTGAGGAGAGAAGGGAAGTCAAACACATCCAGTGTAAAAAAGGAAGAAGATTTAAATGTAAGCAAGTGAAGTTTTTCCAGTGTACTTGACCCAAAGGTGTGACCAGTGTGTGAACCCTGAATGGTATAAATCACTGCAGCAGCTAAACCTCATTACGCAGCTTTGTTCACTTTCATTTCTTTGTCCACCGCTACACACTCACTATTGCGAGCACTCACACTAAGCATTCCTCTTGGTGTTGAACTGCAAAGCTCACCGTCCTCCAGCTTCATCCGTCTCCATCATCATCATCAACAACTTTTGCCTTCATCTTGAGCCCAGTTCATGCTTGCATTTCCCTTTGTGCTTCCTAACAATCCTGCATTTAGCATGGTAGCTCGTGCTCATTATTGGTCTAATATGAAAATACGGTGTTCATTGTTTTGTTTTTCTTTCCTGTAATATTTGTGGTTCGGTTCCCTCAAAATCTCTAAAAACCCACAGTGCTTAACCTGATCAACAGAAAACAGTAGTCGGACACAGTTTTCCTGTAGTGTGTGGACAACCTTTAACTTCGAAGAGACAGATATATTTCCCTCTAAAATGGGGAAAACACTGGACATACGTTCATCCAGTGGCTAGAAAAACAACTCCAACGCAATGCTGATATAGTGGGTTGTATAATTGTTTACTGTAAAAATGTTCAAAACTTGTTCCTATTTCTGCTTTAGATTAAAATTGTCTATCTTTGTTGTTGCCGGTGTTCCAGGTGTAAAGTCTGGTTTATTAGGAAGTTGTATGAAGTTGCATAGTGTTAAATATAATTTAATATTTGATTAAATATAAAGCCCTGTTGGCTCCTGGGGTTGGCATTACAATTATACTGTTCTTTACAGCAGAACCTTTCTTGGCCCAACTCTACTCTAAACAGTATGTATTAATTATCTTGTTGAAAAATAACGATGATGATGATGATAGTGAATGTGCTCTTTTCTACTCTGCATCTCTTCACCAGTATGAGCACATTGGACACATCCAAATATACAAAATACAACATAGTTTGTTCAAAAGCCCCAAAGTGATTATTAAAAACACCTTTAGTCACATTGTGATACAACACAGAAACTCATAGGGAGAATTTCAGTGTGGATGGATGGAGAATTGGACATTTTCTTCTCATCCAGTTCCCATCATCTTCTGCTATTATGTTTCCCCAACCTTGACCTTAATTGTCTTTCTGCCGTATCCCACATGAACTATAGGTGTGGCTGTGTGGCTCACATCATCGAATTGGGATGGATGTCAAATGGAAATGCTCATATCAGCTTTTTTAAAATGTAATGACAATGTTCTGTGTCTTGAGAACCCATTGTCACATTTTAATACTTAATACACTTATAGCTAAGTGTAAATGTGTGTAGCTAGGTCTGCATTTCTGGGTGCACCTGTTGACTTCAGTATTTGCAAAGGTTACAGTGTCCTCGGTCATTTCAGCGTTGGTTTGGTAATGAGCTTTGTCCCAGGAGGATAGAGGAGACAGTTAGGTCTGGTGGCGGGAGGGAGGCTGAGGAGGTGGCAAACATGATGGTAAAGATGGGAGGGGACTCCAAGGTCAGAGCGTGGGTTACAAACTCAGCAGAAAAAGTCACCTTTAACTTTCATCCAAATACTAACTTTCCCCACAGTATCATATCTGTAGAGTTGCGTTAGTCATCATCCTCGAAAAGTTCCCCAGAATATTGATGGAGCTCAGTATCACTGCTTTAAAGTGACAGCACAAATTTAGTCATTGTTAGCCCTGTTTCATCCCAAATAAATCGTGTGGTTTGAAACTAATTGAGTGATCATTTGAATCCAAGAGCATCATTGAATGTTTAGCGCACTAATCAGAGAGCGGCACTGCCGAGCACGATAACAATATGCATACTACAAAAAGGTAAACTAATGAAAAACAGTCTGTTTTAATGACTCGTAAGCTGTCAGTAACTTCAAAGTGGGAACCTTTATGGGCCTTTTTTCATCTGATAATCATCCTGGGAGCAGTTATAAAAGCATTTTTAATGCTAATAAGTTCCAGAAAGTGAGAAACTGGACAAATGGAAACATAAAAAACAGCCTGATGCCCCAGTGTCGCCCCTTTTTTCACTTTTACGGCTTTGAATTTAGTGAGCACAGACTACAAAGAGGGAAGATGTGGAATTTATGGAGCTGGTCCCTGCAGGTTATTCCAGCTGGGTAAACAGATGACATTTATTTCACACTCTTGGAATATAACGCTATGCTTAATTAAAGCTAAACAAAGTCCTCCACTAGATGTGATTACACAGTCTGCATCATTTCAGTGTGGATTCTATGGAAAGCAAATAAAAAGAGTAGATTATTGGCAGGTTAAACAAACTCTCTCACCCTTAAGTGCTGCCACTTCCTCAGTGAGGACTGTGTTTGGACAGAGTAACTTCCAGAGTGCAGAGGTCGCAGAAGTAGAACAGAAACCTGCAGGCGACTGGAATAGATGAGAATCTATAGTCACCTGCTCCGGTCTGTAGTCCCCCCCCTCTGTGCCAGCTGACCTGAAACCCACTCCAACTGCCCTCTGCCCCGAGCTGTAGGGCAAAGTATGCTCCCTACTCCCTCCTTCACTCATCACAAGTGGTTCGATGGCCTCGGGCATGTTGCAGTTTTAGAATGTTTTGTGGGTTTTTTAGTTTTGTTTGTTTGTCTTTCAGACAGAGGTTGATGTAACAGGAATTGCTAAAGGTCACACTCAATTCACCTCTAAAGTTTGTGTGTGTGCATGCGTGGGTGCAGTGGCACAGGGGACAGCTAAACCATATGATCTTTTGACAGTTACAACCTGTACACACCCGCTTCACACAATTTTGTTCTGTAAAAAACATTATTGAAACCATGATGTGCAGTAAACTGCTCAAATTAGAGCAACATCAGATTTGCCTTGTATCACATTCCAGCCAAACCTGCTGCATTTCCTCTATTTCCACTATAAACATATTCACATTGAGTGTTTGGTGTAAAATCTCTACGTTCCGTACTTTGTGTCCTTCTTAAGCCCAATACTTCTGCATTGAAGCTACACCGTAGCATATGCATAGACGTGTGCCCTATGCAGAGCCATAAGCTGTATCCTGACATGCACCTCCCCAAAAGTGTAACTTTGAGGCGACACAGACTGTGATTGGTCTGATTGGTAGCATGGTAATTCCGGTAGACTTGTCATCATTTTTTAATTGAGTTGAAGGAACAAACACAGACAATGTCTTTCTTTTCTTTATTGCAGTTCTATTAGAAAAAGTAATTGCTCTTCCACATCCTTCAGCTCCAACTCCAACACAATCTGCTTAATAACACTCATTATTTAACACATTATTTTCAAGTAAAGAGAGATAATAGAGAATGGACCAGAAACTGGAAGACACTCAACTACTAACACCAGCATTTCAGAAGTGTAGTTGCAGCTCGACTCTCACACACACACACACACTATGAGTCCTTGGCCCTGTGTGTAGGCTACGTGCGTACCTACAGCATAGCTTCAATGCAGAAGCATGAATTGGGCTTAGTAACGCCTCAAAGCTGATTGTCTGAGCACTTGACATTTAACCAAAGCCACTTCCTTCTCTTTAACAACGTAAGCACACAAAGTGATGACAGCCTGTCTGTTAGTGAACCTTCTGTTCAGAGAAAGATTAAGGAAACTCAGGAAGTGATTTGGCAGATAATAACCTGGGAGACTGTTGGGACTATAATGAGAACAAATAAAAAAGAGAGATGACAGAGCGAGTCTAGACAACAGAAAGTTTTAGAAAGCTAAACTGCTGCAGGTGATGAATGAGCAGATGAATGTTGGGAAATTAGAAAGAGAAAGAGGCAGGCAGCAAGAAGTATAAGGGAAAGGAATATATTTAGTTTCTGGTATGATGGGAGTGACCCTCATGACTCTGTAATTCTGTCAGTAGACTCAACACTGGCAAGAACCAACAAAAGAGCCATCATTTAGTTGTCTTCGGTCTGGCAACTTAACCAAATGGTTTGATTGTGAGTTTCAGCATAAATTGAGAAGCATATGAAAGTGCTGAAAATGTAATCTGCCTCTTCAATAGCTGTTTTTCAGCTGACAGCAACATTTTAAGTAACATTTTTGAGGTGTTACAGCAAATGAATTGGGAATTGGCTGCTTTTACATAAGATGGAGGTGAATACTTAATTATCCTGAAGATGTAGCTAGTGTACATTGGAATAGATTTCCACAAGGTTAGATGGAATGAGTCAAGAATTAAAAGGATTCAGCAGGAATTGGTTGTCGCTCTTCAAGGTTAGTAGTGGTAAATACAGTCAATAGAATGAAAGCACAGAAAACACTTGACGATACTCTAATACACAGGTGAGGTGGACCATGTTCACCCTTCAAAGTGAGGACCTGTGATTAAGATGTAGCTGGTAGGGAAGGAAGGATTGTTAGGAAACATTGGATCTTCCAAGTTTGGATTTTGCTCTTGGAAATGCAGCTTCTTTAAAAGTTACCTATTTTCTCTTCAGGAGTTAGAGAGGTGTAGGCAACTGGATTTGTGTTGCTTTAAGATGTTTCACCTCTCACCCAAATGAACTGTTTCTTGATGAAGAAGAAGTTGAAGAAGCCTTTTGGATGAGAGGTGAAACATCTTCAGGAAACACAAGTCCAGGTACCTACTGTACACTGTACGTCTCCTGAAGATACCATGACCATGCTGACTCAGAATCTTCACAGATATATGCCTTTTCTCCTTATTTTACTTTGAATAATAAAATACACCGGGGTCTTAAAGTCTGGAAACACTTTATTATGTGGTCTTACATAATTGGACCCAACTGTATATGGGTGCTTTTGCTGTCTTGAGTCCTGAAAGTCGCTTGCAAAGTGCAATGTGAACGTCTTTGTGTTCGCCAGTTAAAGGTTGACTGAATTGGTCAAATTCAATTAATTTAGTCTATCTCTACCTGTAGGGTAGCTAACACTAGCTAGGTAGCAGCTTGCAGATAATAGGCTGATGTCAGTAGAGACAAACAGCCAGAGCACACGAGTCAGACTTTTCTGCTTTTTTTGTGCTAAAACTAAATTCTGAAGCTGATTGGATGTCCATGCTCTGTTTAGTGGAATATTTGAATACTGACAGCTCATAGCTGTACAGTAGAACATTTCTAAAAAGTTCTAAAAAGATGTTTGATCTTGCAGGTGAATTGATTTTTTTGTGTGATGTTTTTCAATTGACTGTGAGAAACGTGTTGAGTGTGTTCACTGGGTGTACGTGATTCGTTGTTTAGTTGTTTATAGTATTGTTAACTAATAACCATTTTCCTCTGTCCTCTCCCAGATCCTTGTGAACTCCATTATCCAACCTGCCTTGCTGTATGAGAATGTGGCAGTGAGCGATGGAAGCCCCCTTCTTAGAGATCTTCTCTTCAGCCCGGAACACCAGTACTTATACACCCTTACAGATAAACAGGTATGAGAAGAACATACATGAACGCTCAAAATACAGTGATACACATCCAGGTGAGGTTAGCAGTGCAACCCAGTTGACAACCATTAGTATAAAATAACTAAAGTTGTGGTACACACACACACACACATACACACACACACACACACACACACACACACACACACACAAACCTCTACAAAACACTGCCAGTGGCACCATAAGGAGTTCATGGGAAAGTATATATATATATATATATATATAGAGAGAGAGAGAGAGAGAGAGAGAGAGAGAGAGAGAGAGCAATCAAGCTAATTACATACATACAGTACCACATACGGTCCACATGCATTTGCAATTTTAACAGTATTACACAACCACACACATATACACACATGCACACTGTTTCAGTCTAAAGTGCTAATTAATTTCATGAATATTAAGTGTATCAGGCTCCACACCACCCTTCCACCAGGGATAGACTACAGTATACATACAACCTCTGCATAATAATTTCTGTGAAATATTTAGTGTGATGGCTTTAATGTATTGAATCAAGCTCAAGAGAAATAATTAATCTGTTTCGAAGGGTTTTTGATTGTTTGTTTGTTTGTTATTGGGATTAATTTTACTTAAAGGCATTTAATTAAATCAGCATTTAAGCCATTGGCTGGTTTATTAGCTGTGTTGCAACATTCACTTTTATGTCCTGTGTCGGAGTAAAAGCTAATCTAGAAAAGAGCGTTGTTTTTCAGACAGTTATGTTACATTAGTTAATGGCACACATAGTGTACACCCTTTTAACATTCTGAAGCAGGTTCAGGGGCTCGACAAACAACTTAAGTGAATCAAAATGCTCAATCCACAGAGAAATGAGTATTGCTATCAGAACATTTGTAATTTTGTGATGTCACAACTGTACAGCCCTCAGCCCCGCCCCCTGCATGCACCACCCAATAGTAGTCTCATTGGACATAAGTAAGTAAAATGTTATTAATATAGCGACTTTCAAAACTTTGGTTACAAAGTGCTTTACAAGGATACAAGGTGAAGATAAAGAAAGCCAATATATTACTCACAATGCTAGTGGCTAAAGTTTATTTTTTCTGAAATAACTAGGCATTTCCAATCTAATATTGGCTCATTTCAGTACTGACAATAATCACCATTTGCATTTAGCAGTGAATTTGACTGAGCCACTAGCAGGCTGCATCCCATTTTACCTGTGGCTGGCCTGGCTGTGCATCATTCAGAAGGAGCGGCTCAGACACAAACAGAAAACATCCTGTTCTTGTGATTGCCTCACAGGGAGAGAGTGTGTGAGAGAAGTTAAACTAGTATTTTTTGAATAATCCTACAGGCAAATGGCGATGAAAACACAATCTTCTTGGCCGAAGTGCCAAGAATTTTCAAATGCATCGCCTCATTTCAAACACTGACCTCATCCGCAAGGTTAAGTAAAGTATATTCAGTAGCCCTGGGCCCCTCATTCCTGACAGTTTGATAGCACAGTTTGTCTAGAAGCTGCTCCTCAGCCTCCTCCCTTCACCTTCCTTTACCTGGGTGACTCTCTTTCTCCTAACGGTTAATGACCATGATGTGATAACCCTCAGTGAGACTCCCCCGCACGTAGACAGTAACTACCATGTGAGTGCTGTGTAATTTACCAGCGATTAGACATAATTGACTTCCATGTGTCTGGATGAGCGCGAAGAGGAAGTGGAGAGTAATTGATACAAATGGACATCGTCTGTGTTGATGTAAGACTGGGGAAATAAGGCCCTTCCATCATTGAGCAGTCTAGGAAGCTGAAATATACTGTACAGGGAGATACATAAATATATATTCAAGCTGAGGGAGTCTGCCCACACAAAGACACACACTGATTTAGGAAACGCACACACACTGAAACACAAAATAATGTATTCATAGAAATCAGGATGTAAATGTCAAAATTATTAACATTTACAATTATGATAAAATTTTAACATGAACAAAATTAGAGTCTGTGGAATATGTATGAGTTCCGATTCAAAACACAGCAAGCAGTGGTATAAAGCTGAGTTTCTGGATCATGAGCACAATACAAGATCCGCCATATTACAAAATGTAATAGTAAGATCAGGTCTTATCCAAACCGAAGAGGGAGAGGGAGTCTGGAAGAGAAACTAGAGATTTTTGGAAACCTTCAGCGTCATATAGTATGTTAACAAAAATAATACTGATGTGTCAACAGAGGCCGTAAGACTGAAGTGATGATATCAATTAGAATGATCACAGTGTAGCAACGTTGGCCCCAGGTCCAATGAGCATATCTGTTTTAGCCAGCAGTGTCAGCTGCTGCTCAGCACAATGAAGAATGCTGAGCAGAAGGTCCTTGCTGGGAGTATTTGCACATTTCCCCTTTAACTCCTGTCACCTGCATTAAAGATGACTGCTAGCTTCACCTAAAAGTCTTTTTCAATTATTAAAGCCACTGTTTTATTTTTGATGAGCACTGATATGTCCAATACATGTCTGTGCATGTCACTGCAGTGACTCTGACAGGGAGAAGTCAGGTGAAAACTACAATGCTGCTCTGCTCAGAGTTGACTGATGATACAGTTTAGTGGTGTTGTGTTTCTGTTCCTCTCTAAAACTTAGACTGTATTGACATTTTGGGAAATATGCTTATTTGCTTTCTTGCAGAGCAAAAAAAAAAAAAAAAAGATATCACTCTCATATGAAATAAGCTTTAGCCAGCAGCGATTAACCTAGTTTAGCATAAAGAATGAAAGCAGGTGGAAACAGCTTGCCTAAACAAATCTGCCTCCCAGCACACTTGAATTTTACTTATTAACATGTTGTGTTTTTTTCTTAATCCACACAGAAACAGAAAAGTAAAAACAAATTATCGCATTACAGGGCGAGTTTGTGTGATGGCACAGTTTTAACTTTTAAGTCAGTGCTGTTGTTTTGGCAAGAGTCTGTGTTAGTTAAGCTGTTTTTCAACATGAACTCTGGAAAATGTCCAAACAACTTGGACTCTTTGCCTTTCATATATCGACAACTTGGCAGGAGATTTTCCGGGTCACTTGAACTTTTGCGTTCTGTAACACAGCCCCTCTGAATAAATTCAGGAGATTATCCAGAGTTCAGTGTCTATCTGAAAAGAGTGACAGGTGTATTCTAAACTGTTTGTGGCCATCAGTTGGTGTGCTGATGGTGTACTATTTAGTGGCTACTGTTTTATGAGCTTTTCTTTGCCTCAGGCCTGCGGTGAAGTCAGTTTTGTCTTTATAAATAAATAAATGTGTATTTTAACTTTGTGTAATTTTGTTTCTGCAAAAATCTGAATCCCAGTATTTCACAGAGTAGATCAGATAAAATGTCTGTCTCTCTGGAGAGCTGAGATAATGGCCTTTTACTTAAACGATGACCAATCACAAACAGAATATATGATACGGAGAGAGAGCGGTGGTGAGAGTTGAGGAGGTTGGAAAATGTGATTGGTTTGCAGGATGTGCTCTCCTCCTTTTCCCGACTCTTCCTGCCTCATCTCTTCAGTATTCTTGGGGGTCCTCACTTCTGTCTCTCTCAGATGGAGTGAGTTTGTGGAGTAAGTACTCTCCCAATAGCAGCTTCACACAGCATAGTATAGAGTAAGGATCTTCCATCTGCTGCTGAATGTGAACTTGTGTTCCAGGCAGTACAGGACCAGGGGGTGTACAGAGCCTCCCTGCAGCCTGCTGATGAGCAGCTTCTTCCTAGCCAGAGGCTGTCTGTACTTTGGATAATGTATAGTGGTTTAAGGTCACTGGCCAAGCCCAGGGGTGTTTAAGCCTCAGCAATATTTTTCAAGCAAAAAAAGTATGGAAAACAAAAAAAAGTGTTAAACTACAACTCTTTTCTCTGGTCTGTGGACATAATTTGAGTAATATTCAAGGATCCACTCTGAGGAGAACATACTAGGTATTTACAATTCTCAAACAACATGTGCAGAGATGTAGCTGCTTTTGCCCAAGAGCACAGATTTGCAATATAGCTGTCAGATGTGCAAGAACATCTTTTCGTGTTGGCTTCCTCCGATCATCGCAATACCAACCACTGAGGTCAACAGGGTCATTTTTCTGAGATTTATTATAAATTACAATGAAATAATTGCCTAAAAAATATAATTCCACGACCACAAACTTTCTCATCTGATCACCTTATATTTGTGTAGGTGAGTAGAGTTTTTACTATGAAATCTACTCAACACATTTTACCAGGGGACTGCTTGTAGTTCAATGGTTTTCGTCCTCAGACATCTAACCAATAGTTCCTGTTTGGTTGATAATCATGATGCAGGATAGTTTTACTAGTTTTAGCAACTGGTAACATTTGCATACAAATATTAATTGACCCAGTGTTTACTCTGCTCACTGACACAGATGCCAGTGAGATGACTGCATCAATCTAACATCAGCTTTGGGACGGGGAGAGGTGAGACGGAGAGAAAATGAAAGAGAGAAGGTGATGGAGATGAGAGGAAGCAGAGGTACTGCCCTCTGTGCCCAGGATAAGATTAGCATCATGTCCCAGTGCTTCTCTGCACAAGCAACATCGTACTGACCTGATCACATTCAAACAATGTTGACAATTACCACACACACACATACAAAGCAGACCTGTCACTCCTGCTATGATTGGATCTCAATGGTGTCTGTGTGTGTGTGTGTGTGTGTGTGTGTGTGTGTGTGTGTGTGTGTGTGTGTGTGTGTGTGAATTCCCCTTTACTTGAACAATTTAATCAAACATTGTCAACATTCATATTCTGATGGTTTGTCATCTTTTAGCCTCTGTATTTTCAGAGTGCAGTGTTGATCATTCATTGAAATCTTTTATCGGATTCTCATTCATTAGACCTACTGCTCTACACATCGTCTATACTGTCCACCAGCAAGTATTTTTATTTATTTATATGTTTTTTTAAATGCATTGGACAGATTTAGCTTGTGAAAGGGGGATAGAGACAGAGTGGGGGGAGGAGATGCATATATGACCATGAGGCGGAAGGTTAACTTGCAGTAAAGCTCCGGGCTGTATGACCAAAACAATTCGATAAAAGACACAAAATGAAAAAAAAGGGGCCTCTGTCAGGCGACATGTAAAAAATACTGATTTGTGCATAAGCTCTGTAAAAGTAGCTGCATTTTGTTAAATGTTTTTGTGTGAAAAAAGACCAGTGGGTGCCTTCTCTCCTGTGCCTGTTGCATTAGTTTGCAGATCTGGGGTATTTCTGGAGTGAGAACCGCAGTACAGCACCACAGAGCCTTTCTCAACATGTCCTTTCAAATCTTATTGTATTCATATGAGGAGCGTTTCCAGATGGGAGCCATACCTTTGCCCTGGTTGTCCTCTTCCTCCCCCTGTCCCTGTCTCCTTGTTGAATAATAGAAATGCCAAGTGATGAGAGCTCAAACATCAAAAAGCCCATTTCCCAGCTTGACAGAGCAATTTACCTTTTCCCATATTCAGTCGCACACGTAATTAAAAGCGGTGGATTGGAGTGCAGCATATAGACTCCGTATCTCTATAGCAGCAGTGGCTCAAAATGAACATTCATTCGCACCCACGTAGAGTGAAAACATAAAGTCCTCTGATTCACTGCAGGTGGAGTGTTTTCGATTAGCGAGCGATGGATTTATACATGGCTCTCTTCGTGTCTCCGCTATACACACACATATTCATACTCACACTCAGTTTTTCTACGTTCTCTGGTTCCATGTATCTTTGCCAGCCTCTAGCTTTTCGTCTGTCGCTGTCTGGTCGGTGACATCACATCATTTTTGCGCTCATAAAAATTTACAACAACACTAGATCAACTTTATCGTTGCTGTTGTTTCCCCCCTTGCATGTTCAAACTGTCCCGATTTAATAAAAAGCAGCAGGCTATAGGAGACATTTTTCATCCTGTCGTTGCCAGACAGAAATATTTCTTGTTTCCTTTATGTCCCTGTGGCTGACATCACCTAATTGCTTTAAAATAAAGGACTAAGTGGATTACATTTCATAATGTATTGATTTCTGCTGTACTTTTGAAGCAAATTACTCACTTGTCTTATAATTACCAGTCTTTCTTCTAAAGTGCAGCTGAGAGGTGAAGTGTGCTATTTACGTGTTCCCCATTATGATGAGTTATTATGTAATTCCATCAAATATAATAGAGTCTTAGGATTTTATTTTGGTTTCGTGTTTTTCTTTTTAATTTGTTTTGAGGATTTGTAATCTATTTCTTCTTGTAATCTCCTCGTTGTTCAGTGCAGATCTGAGGCTGAGCCCAGCCTCTGATCTTTCCCTGCCTTAGCATCAGCACCAGATTTCCACCACTGAACTCACAGGAGCAAGGTCAAAGCTCTCTGCTTGTAAAACAGCTTCGTAAGGTGACCCCTGCCTCCGTGGGGCCGCTCAGACAGTGGCATAATGGTCTGATGATGTACCTCCTTGTATTGATTTAGCTACAGTGCAGAAATATACTGAGTTGCTGTACTGCACAGTGGAGAAACCCTACCCCTGGCACTACATCAGAGAGGGCTCATGTTCAATTCACTCAGCACTTACTGCACTTGGAGGTCAGGGAGAAAAGACTTGCATGCACTTCTTTTTAAAACGGTTTCTTTGGTGTTTGTCCAACTTTGAAGTTGCTTAAAAAAGAGAGATGTTAGTGCAGACAGGAACTGGGAGAATAATGAGGAGAGGATATCGAAATCTAAGGGAAGTGCCCTTGGCCCTGTCGCCTAATTGGCGAGTTGAGTTTTGGGGATGGCATGTCTTAGCGGTTATTTATCGTGGGCAAGCTGAAATCACAGTGACAGGATTGTTAAGACTACACTGCTTAAAGACGGGGTCTTTTCAAGCAGAGGTTGCAGTGGATACCATTTCTGATGTGTCTCTGAGCAAGGCATTGAAGTCCTTCAAGGCCACTGCTGTCTGAACTTAAAGACTAACTGGACTTTTACTCCTCAAAAAAGATGTAAACTGTCA
This sequence comes from Verasper variegatus, assembly GCA_026259375.1. Taxonomy (NCBI): domain Eukaryota; kingdom Metazoa; phylum Chordata; class Actinopteri; order Pleuronectiformes; family Pleuronectidae; genus Verasper; species Verasper variegatus. The sequence continues at coordinate 5,355,188 of CM048045.1, read as the reverse complement.
CGCGTAAAAAACACATTATGCCTGGCCTTTCTGAGTCAAAATACAGCTTTTGAAGTAGACAGTTATACAGTAGAAGACAATGTTGCAATACTTGTTAATAGCCGTCTGTGGAGCCCAATGGATGTGTTGTGGGGGTTTGGGAGCTGGACATAACTATAGTTCTCTTGTGTTTGTAATCAATTTAACAACGGGAAAGATATGCATTACGTTTTTATATGTATCTTTGCGGGGTAAAGGTTAATAATTTATAATAGCTTTTAAGATATCATGTTTTATTCTCTTGTGTCATTATTATTTTAATCATATGGTTCTGCCTGACATGCTTTAAAATTACACAAGCATATTTTTAGAAGGTGGGATACCTTTGTATTTCACACGCAAGCACACACACACACACACACACACACACACACACACACACACACCTTCTCCAGCTGTCAGACTGTCGAGGCAGAGATATGAGTGATCGGCCGATCACAATGTGATTTGTGAGACGATCAAAGAGACAGACAGGAAGAGAGAGGAAGAGAGAACAGAAGGAGATGTCTTAATGTGGTCGTGTGTGTGAGGGAGCGAGTGAGTTAGACAGAGTTGAGACGTGGATGTCCAATGCATGTACCCTTTATGTTTGATTGCCTGTTACGATTCTTGGGTCCAGCATCAATGAGGGCTGTAGTGGGGGTTAAACACATGCTGTTTACTTACCTTTTCATATACAAAATAGCGTTTACGCACCTTTTTAAAGTTTGACACTAATTCATCACCATTGTATACTGAGCATTATATGACAGTTCGGAGCCCCCGCCTGTTCTTGCCTGGCACCCACCCCCTGCTCTCTCGTCTCCTCCCGCTCGCTGCTTGCACACTCTCAAAGTCTCTGTTGCAAACTGACCGCGTTTCTATGGGTCCTTCCTGTAAGAACGGTTCATCTAAATGGGACTTTTCCCTTTTAACAGCCATACACAGATAAGCTGCTCCTCCCGTGGTTATCAGCCACATTGATTTAGGGTAGGTATCGTAAGCATGCTAGCAATTACATTTTTGACTTAATTTCCAATGATTCTGTTGTCATGTGTTATTACACATGCATGAATGAGAAAGCTGTTGTCTGTTTGTATGGAAGCTAAATTAATAGATATATACCACTTTAAACTATCCCTTTACTGTTCCTCCAGGTGACTATAGGACTAAACAGAACACTCGCCTTCCTTGTTGTCAGTAATATTAAGGGTGTACGATTACATAAAGTCCCAGTGCGGTTTTAAACACAGCAATGTGTTCCTAATATTTGTCTTGTGCAGCAGGGACACAAAACAGAAGAAAGGCAAAGATAAACATTTTATTGTACCGTTTATTGTACAGGTTTGCTAAAGATAAATAGAAAGAAAGAAAGAAAGAAAGAAAGAAAGAAAGAGAGAGAGAAAGAAAGAAAGAAAGAAAGAAGGGCTGTAATGATTCTTGAACCAAAACCGGAACAACAATCCAGAAGCCCACAGCAGCAGTTGCATCCTGTTGCTTGTCTGTGTCCAATCACACAACTAGTATCTTCAGAGCAATGACTGTGGATATCGGAGAGGATCGTCTGTTTTACCTTTGCTAAAGTACATTGTAAAGTCTGCGTGTTCTCGCTGCTCGGGAGTAGATGCCTTGTTTTTGAAGTCGGAGTCAGGGGGAAATTGAGACTGTGGGAGACGCACATACACACCTTCACCTCTTTCCTATTCTTTGGTTATTTTTGTTTATGTGGTTTTATGTGAAGTCAAGGCAAACATGTTATAGTGTTCTTCTCTTTACTGTTCCAACCATACATCCCCCCCCCCAAAAAAAAATGGATGGATTGATAGATAGCTAGATAGATACAGAAATGGCATAAATGTACATATATATCTAACATCCAGCTTTCATTGTTTCATCGTGTGTGTGTGTGTGTGTGTGTGTGTGTGTGTGTGTGTGTGTGTGTACCTGTATGCGCTTGTTTTTCCATCAGTGTGTACGCTCCTGTGCTCACTGAATTGTAATTTAGAGCCACATGTTAAAGTTCATGCAGCGTATTAACTCCAGCATGCAGACCATCTTTACGAGCAAATATGTCTGCATCAGTGTACGCATGTCAGCACAAATTGCCTATCTGCGTGCACTTTGCTGGTAACGTGTGTGTTGGTGTGGCAGCCTTAAAATCCAGCATATCAAGCCATCCATCAACCTATTGTGCAGCGATAGCACCTCATACAACCCCCATATTATACAGATGGGACAATTACAGCCGGGCTTATAGCTGCAACTAGCTGGGACCACACGGGCCCCTAGAATGTGGAATGAAACATCAGTCGTAATTATATTTGTGTCTTACTCATCAATCCTTCCCTGGATTCCTCATCTCAGCCCCTCCTTTTTACACCCACACCCCTTTATTTCCTCTCATCAGCTGCTAGGGAAATTAAGAGCCTCTCCATCATGACCCAAATGAGAGAGGCTCATTTGTAGCTCTTATTTATTTGTTACAACAAAACACATGAACATCCACCCCATCATCTCCTCTGTTCCCCCATCTTTCCTTCACTCTGGAAATTTGGCAAAAAAGAAAGAAGAAAAAGCATCGGAATCCAGCTTGAAGCATTTTTAGTCAATAAACACCGTCCACGATTAGTTTTAAGGGTTAAATTAATGTTTAAAATGGACAGTTTTCCTATATGATCTCATTTTTTCTACCTCTTCTCCTTTTTCTTCTCTTCTCTCCTCCTCCTCCAACCACTATCCACAGATGAATATGTTCCCCTCTGCAGCAGCAAATAGGCCAGGATGAAAATGCCATATTTAATATTACTAGGTGATTCTCACTTACTGTCTCACACACACACACACACACACACACACACACACACACTGCTAGCATTATAAGACAAAGAGTCTTTGGCTGAGCATCTCTCGTTTCCCATCCCATTATCTGTTTTCTAAAACTCAATAATTGAACTGCTCTCTTGGAATACATCATCCGCCCCACAATCACAAAACCCATTGAATAAACTTCTCTCCCAGGTTATTGTGCTTCAGCGTGACATGTTTTTTTTTCACCTCCCTCTATCAGATAGGCTGTATTACTAGCAGGGTATTTGTCCAGGCGCAAGTAATGACTACAATTTGCTGCTATTTGGTGTCCTATAAGAGGCCTGGGCCTGGTAATGGTAGCATTGTATAGTAGTTATCAGACACAGGTTTCTATTATCATGCCATGAATCTGCCATAAACCCTCATGTCTGACTGTACATCAGAGTGAGATGTACAAACTGAGGAGGAAATTCTGGGATGTGCTGTTTGCACGAAAGCCGTCTGGGGATGCAAAGTGAAATAGCATCATACCAGGATTATACAATATCCCTTCTGCAAAAGAAAAAAACTTGCTCAAAAATATATTATCAATAGTCATCTGTGTTTTCAAAATGTCATAAACGTATGAGTCAGTGATGATTCAGTTAAAGACAATAAAATACACACTCTCTGCATTGGGTTCCTTTTTGCTTCTTTTGGAATAACTTGGGAGCTCCTATAGCATTAAAGCATTTTGGCTGCAGTGCTGTTTGTTCGTGTACACAATAGAGTTTGCAGCCTAGCTAGCAGCCCTGTGAGGCTGTACGTAAGCATTTCTTGTGCTTTGAGCTCAACAATAATGCAAGCATGCTAACATGCACACAAAAAGACGTGCATGCTGATGTTGACACAAAAAACAAACAATAAACAGATATGTTCCAAGTGCGTCAAACATCCTAGGCAATTTGGGTTGTCTGGAACACGCCAAGAAAAGTCCCACTCTGTGTTGTTTTTGTTCCCTCTTCTTCATTTCCAGAAGACTAGGCTCAAGCATTGCTGTCCCCTGCTGGTTAAAAACACAACAACGGATCGTGGCTTTGCAAACACAAAAGATGTACTTGTTTTTTTGGCTTATTTAGAGCAGGGGATTAAGATCAGATCACTTTTGGAGACGCACTCTGAAGCCAGGTATGCACTTGAGTACATTAAAATCGGCCAACACGTATGTGTTAATCAGGACCATTGATGCAGACTGCTCACTTGCACCACAGCTGGATCAGGTCCTCACAGAGGCCTCTGCTGGAGGTTTGCAGATGTGTCATATGTAGAATGAGGACATGTTTGAAGTTCACAGTGACAAGATAACTAACATATGCGTTGGTGTCTGATGCAGCGTTAGGGCAAAACGCATGAGAAGAGCCTTATTTACTGTTTGAAGGTTAAGAAGTTTAGAAAAAAAAAGGTACATAAAGGTAGAGTTTCCTCTTTGAAGGTTTCTACACTGCTGTGCCTGCAGCTGTGCCTGTAGCTGCCATTAGAATTCACCCTCAGCACCTTCCAGCTCACCTGGTATGCCCCCTGCCTCTGCAGTGTTATTGATGTCGTACTTCACCTTACTGAGGCAGCTGGAGGTGTGTGTGTGTGTGTGTGTGTGTGTGCGTCTGCATGAGCTCATGTGTGTGAACTTGTCTTGGGTGGTCAGCGATGTATTTAAGTATTTAACAACTGCCCCAGAAAACTTGTTTCAAACTCTCACATTGCTTCAAATTGTAATTTTAGCGGTGTGCGTGCTTGTGTGTGAGTGTGTTTGCCCGAGGCGGCTTCCTGTCTGCCAATCCACCTGTCACCAGCAAACAGCATCCAGCACATTGCGATTAAACTTAGGGATGCTGTACGCTGGATATTTTGGAAAAGTAAGAGCGGAGTAAACATCTCATGATTAAAGCTTTTCAAATGTTCTCATAAAGGGTAATTCTGTGACTTCAGAGTGTTCAACAACCTGGGTGAAATTCAAGGTAACGTGTGCTTCCTGATAAGCATGCAGACAGATGACAGATGGTGAAACTGCAGACAGCAGCAGAAAACATGTCTTTTTAATGATAACTGCAAAGGGAACCGTCTGTGGGAATGTACTCAGTAAATTGTGTTTCCTGTCTGTCCCACTGCGTCCCCGAGATGTTCACAATCTTTTTTTGCTAGCAGTTTAAGAGACAGGTGCATTTGGACAGCATTGTTTCATGTCCTTCTTAATACCCAAGTTCTCTCGTTTCCCCAAAAGAAATCATTAAAGTTTCATCTTATCTCAGTCACGCAGACACACAGATGGCAGCCGGTAGAGATTTAGTGGACAAAAGGAGTAATCCTTGATGTTTATCTCAATGGTGTTAAGTACAACGGCATATTCTTTGCAAGGACTTCACAGGCATTAGGCAAAACGTAGTCCTCTTATGTTCTAATGGGGAGTAAAGCAGAAACCTGTCGGCCATGTGTCAGATTCTGTATGAAACAAAACAAACAGAAAGAAAGTAACTGAAGGTGAAGTTGTTATGCTCATCCCTCATTTGTCTTCTGAAATGTTTTCAATGTTTGACTTTGGAGATGTGTTGTTCTAAAATGCTGTAAAGTTACATTGACAACATTTGTTCTTATTTATTTAAAACTAAAGCTGAATCGTTTTTTTCTTCTTTTCGGGTTCTCCTGGATTTTTTATTGCAAAACTATAAATTTGAGTGATCTGCAGTGACAGATTAAGAAAATAAAAGATATAAAAATAAATCGTAATCTACAGGCCTAAGTGTAGGTTAAGCACCAAAAATCCTGCATCCTACAATTCACAGAATCCAACTTGGTCTGTTCTTTGCATCGAACATGACCTGCTTGGTAAATGCTCTCATCATTCGCACTCCAGGACCCTTGTTTTTAGAACAGGCATATAATTAGAACAGCACTCAGTTGAACAAATACCTCAGCCAAGTCAAAACAGTCCCCTTAAATGTTATCAAGCCTGAAAAATAAAAGACAACAAAACAAATCAGATCATTATTTTATAATCTCCATTGCAGAAGTCACATCCTTCTCTAAGTTTCATGGAAAGCTCTTCCTTAGTTTTTGCGTAATCCTGCTGACAAATCAACAGGCAAACAAACAAACAAATGGACCGAGGTGAAAACAGAACCTCCTTGACAGAGGTCATCAACGATACTTTGGGTCGTCTGCCACTTGCACTACCACTGAAGCTACATGTTCAACAGAGATGAGCAATATAAGGTTCTTTACAATTTTGGGGCTAAGTAGATTTGAAACAGTACCAGTGCCTAAAAAGTACCAGATTCAATATTTATTTTCTTAAATAAAAAACACAAAATGATGGTTGAGAATAAGAATTTCTTTTTGAATGCTTAGGTAAAGTGGAAGATAATGTCTAATATAATAACTGTCAATAGTTTAAAGTTTACCTAGCTTAAACATACAAACATAAGTGGGTCTCAGGCACTTTTGTTTTGTTTTGTTTTCAGGTATTTTCTTCAGGTCCTGGTCTTAGCCACACAGAGTGTGTGTTGCCAACGGAGTTAAGTCTAATGTTAACTAGACACAAGCTGTGATGCTTATGTTGCCTCGAAGCAGGACAACTATTTCAGTCCGAAGCTCAGGCACCATAATCTTTGTTGGGATTTGGTCTGTTAGGTAGTGAAGGTGCATAAACTGGTGCAGAATTGGTGCTGGATTTTGGTTCCCAACCCCACTATTGACTTTTGTTGATGTTGATCTTAAACTGTAAAACCAGGTGGGATATACACAGCTCTTAAAGGGATAGTTCACCCAGAAATTAAAATCTACTCATTATCTACTCACCACTATGAAGCCTAAAAGTACAGTACTGGAAGCAGTGATGCTAGCGGACATATTCACATGAAAACACACCCAGTACGTGCATATATGATGAAAGGTGCTTGAGCAAATATACGGTCCTGTTTGTTTTAATCTGCGACGGTGTTGTCCAGACATTTAGGATTATTTTGAGTTTCCAGTGCAGAGATTCTAGTTATTTCCTTTTTCCTCTACATTCGGTTTAGTATCTCTCAAAATAAACAGCTTTTCTTGCATCACTATGTTCTGATCCACTGAAGAACTGTGGGCTGAACACAGTAAATAACAGAGAGATGTTTGTCAGAGTGTGTAATCTTAACCCATGTGTGTGTTTACATGAGCTTCAACCTCGACTCCCCCCCTCTAGCTCGCCTTGCTGCAGTGTGGAGCTGAAAGCAGCACCTCCAGAGCTGTTTATCTCTGATAGTCACAGTGGGCTTGTTCCTCCTTAATCTCATGTTCCAGGCACAGGACACCTCCGGTACATCCTGTTTAAGCCAAGGCCTATATTATGGACTGAGTAGTTTGAAGCTGGTTTATGCAGGGTATGTGTGCAACATTGACCAGGTCTGTGTGTGTGTGTGTGTGTGTGTGTGTGTGTGTGTGTGTGTGTGTGTGTGTGTGTGTGTGTGTGTGTGTGTGTGTGTGTGTGTCTTCCAGGTTACACGTGTACCAGTGGAGAGCTGTGAGCAGTACACCTCCTGTGGAGCCTGTCTGGGATCAGGAGACCCTCACTGTGGATGGTGTGTGCTGCATAATGTGTAAGTGCACGTACTGTTTATTATGTCGTGTCCGTGCTGTAATTTCAGCGGCTACATTACGAGGGTGCTCTGCGGTTAATTATGATCGGATACCTGGACGGACAGGGGTGTTTAAAACCCATGAATTCCATTTGTCATGTTAATTATGTAGATGTGTCTGCTCCTACATTTGTGTTTTAACACAACAAAAGCCACAATTAGCCACTTTATTAAAGGGCTGGGTTTAAGAAAGGAATATGGAAATATGTAATGATTCTGCTAACATATACATTTCCTTTACATGTGTATAGTGTCAATATGAAACTTAATTGTGTAACTGGATGGCAGTCGGTACAGTGCATACCTCTACTAAGGCCCTACAGTCTCCTCAAATTCAAATTGCACACACTCATAGATGTCAGTTCCCTAAATGTGGCAGATTTTTTTCATCTAGATCCATCAAAGATTCTCTGGGAAAAGTCCGGATCTTGCAATGATTAAGAAGGAACAAATGAAATAATGTACATGTGGAACAAAGAGAGCTTGAGAGAGAAAGTCAAATCATACCTATTTTACCACTTTCCCCCAAGGTCATTGATTTGCTCTTCATGGTTTGTCAGTTTCTGAAAGTTACAAAAGTTGCTATAGACACAGATGGGCTTTCTAATCATGATGTGGGGTGGTTGGGCTTGATTGGACTCATCATGTCCCCTTTGTAGTCCAATCAGGATCTCACTGGTCAATTTTAGTTTCCTAAAGATGTCATTGGTGCTTAGAAAATGTGTTTTTTTCTGTTTGAAAATAAACTTATTTTGTAAAGGATGATACGATGAGATATGATGGAAATATAATGCTCTTGAATGAATCACTGTCACGGAACATAAAACACTGATACATTCCTATAATCAATAATACATGAAGCCTATAACACACAAGGAGCAGGTTGGGGTGATGGAGAAAGCTGTGGCAACAGATGGTTTGACCGGGAAGACACAGGCACAGTGGTCATTGACAATCTTCAGCACTGCCACCTGTATTGATATGATTGGACGTCACTGGTCAGATGATAGCCAAGCAGCTACTGACGGAGTCACTGATTGTAATGCATGAATGAGCAGCTGGTGGATTTAGCTAGTGCAACGTCTGTGCTCCACCTGCACTAATGCACTATTGTATTAGTTTTTATTTACTCTCGCAGAAGCACAGCCTGTTTATTAAGCTCAGGAATCAGGATCACCAGACAAGTTAGAAGTCCAGGTGTCATTTCAGATTCTAATTTGTGTTTCAAAACCCTTATATTACTTGGCTGACTCAACAACAAAGCACTAGGAAAGGCTCATGTTGATAGTAGATTAGAAAACTGCAGTGCACATTTAACCTGTCCCCCCCTGAAAAAAAGGTGGGGAGGTCAAACAGAATTCTGTAGCCAGACTTTTTAACTAAGAGGAGCGAGCACATCACTCCTGTCTTAGATGAACTGCACTCTGCTCCCTGTTTCTTTTAGAATTGATTTTAACGTCCTTTTAATTACCTACAAAGCTCTTAATGGCATAGCAACCTCGTACATCTCTTACCTTTTAATACCCTGTCAACTACAAAAAGCCCTGAGATCCTCCAAAGTGCCCAAAGTACTGCGAAAAACAAACAAACAGCAAAAGCTGCTTTCAAGAACAATGCACCACAACTTTGGAACAGCCTGAATGTCAATTAGTCAACCTCTGTGGACAGCTTTAAAAAATAACTTATTATTAATTTATATTCATTGACATAGACTTAAAATGTTTGATCCTGGATACACATTTTTCATTATTTATGTTTTCAACTTTGATTTTAATAAGTGTGTTTAAATGTGTTTCATCTTTGCGGTTGGATTTATTTGCTGGTGCATTACTGGTGTACCATAGAATGATTTAATGTATTTTTTTACTTTCAAAGTACACATAGGCTACTTATTATTGTCAGGACAACTAAGAACCAGACTATGGTTTTGTCTCTCTCCAAACAAAAACTACTTTTCTTTACAGCTTAATTGGAAAAGTGCTGGTTATCTCATCACCATTACCAAATATATTCCAGTCACAGGTTACAAACAGAGATTCTGTGTGAAACCCAGCATCCTGCTGCTGTTCAATAAATACTGTGGAGGACATCACTGATTCAGTGGAGCCTGCACTCCAAACAACCTGAGATTTTAAGTGAGGAACCTGAGGTTGTGTTTCACAAGTGAGAAGCAGCTGTGGGATTCAATTTCCCTTCTGACCCATGATACTGAATAAAGTGTGAATTTCGGATTTCGGATTCATCCATTGATTGATTGTATCTGTTTCTTGTAGATGCTCGAGGAAGGATAGCTGTGAGCGAGCAGACGAACCTCAGCGTTTCACCACCAGAGTGGAGCAGTGTGTCCGACTCTCCGTGCAACCTGACACCGTCTCTGTCACCATGTCAGAAGTGCAGGTGCAGTGAATACTTGTATTTGTGTGTTGTTGTTGTTTTGGTGCTTTTAAATGTTTGTGCATATATGTGTCTGTGGTGGGAGAAGTTTACATAAGAAAGATGGACAGGAACAGTGATTCAAACAGATGAGGAATGAGATTAAATGAAGCATGTTTTCATGTCATCGCTGGCAATCTGTCCATCATTTTGAGAATGAGCTGAAATGTGAGTTTTGAACCACATACCTGAGAAGCAATTTCTGCTGTGTGGTAATATAAATCCTATTTATTACATTTCCACTGGTGTATATCAGTTTAATTGTTGTCTCTCATCTCCTAGTTGGTTCTTCAGACGCAGAATGTGCCCAGTCTGTCTGCTGGAGTGAACTGCTCCTTTGAGGACTACATAGAGACGGAGGGACGCATCTATGGTGGACGCATCTTCTGCCTGTCACCCTCTATGAAAGAGGTGGCCCCCATCACACGAGACCAGGGTAAAAAAAAACAACCAGATATCTGACCGGCTGCCTTCTGGGAAAATATGTAATTCGTAAAAATCCGAAACCAGCAATGCATGGAGAAACCCAATGTGTTTAATACTACACACGCTAAAATATGAATAAACAGTGTCACATGCAAAAACTATTTTTACAATAATAAAAAAAAAAAAATATTTGAATGGATTACTACTAGATTATTTTTTTCCATAAAACAAAAACAGTCATTTGGCCTTTTTACCCATAGTGTTATATCACGCTGAGTTTTATTTTGTTATTTATTTAATGATCTACTTTAATGACTGCAGTGAGATCAACAGTCGCCTCTTCCTCTCACGCTACTTGAAGAGGCAGGAGCCAAGTGATTGGCTGAGAGCTGTAAGAGCGACGACAGCACAGTCGTGAAATGAAGAAAGCAATTTGTTCACATGATGTTATGAATTAGTCCTGCTGCTCTGGAAGCTGCACTGTCTGAAAAGGATGCACAAATATAATTAGTTTGCTTCATTCAGCCTGTCCATTCAACTGTTTGAAACACAAAATTATGCTTTTTAACTGCAGCCAGAGTCAAAATGAGTAACTACTGATTCTAAAACTTACTGAATAAAAGCTTGAAATACACTGTGTACACACAGCTGAACCGTTTCCTCCGCAGAGCAACTTCTCCACAAATCCCATTGATTCTGCTCCAGGCTGCCTGCACTCTCCAGCAGAAACACTGTGCAAAATACAAGTTACACCTAAAGTGGAACGGCACTCAGTGGAGTGCGTATACCTCCGCCACAGAGGAGCAATCCCACACATGATCGTCTAGTTCTTATAGTGGAAATATAAAAGAAACAAAAGAAGTGGTCCGATTGCCTAAATGATTGATTTGTCATAAAACAAATATATAAACTGAACATGAAAAACAATGTAACATGTATCATTTTTCACCTTCAACTACATGTATCTGCTCTAGAGGGTAAAAGCTTCACACTATTAACAACACAAAATATGTCAACTACAGAAGCTGTAATTTCACAACAATAAATAACAGTGGTGGAACAAATAATTGAAAGAAGTATGCAGTAGTTGGATCCGACCCAAATTCTACTTATTTATATTTAATGTCACTAAATATGCCAGATTTTTTTAACTCAAGAAAGGTGCATTATTTCCTAAATATATTAATTGAATGTTTCTGAAAAATAAAAATCACTTCCACCAAGCTTAGTGGAAACAGAGCTCAACAGCATACTGGAAGGGAAAATCCCATTATTTTCAGAGTATATGTAAACAGAAATGGATGAAAACTGTGATTGCGCATGATCCTGGTTTCATGAAACATTACCTACACACTAACAATGAGTGAGTTGTGCACTATCCAAATACAGGAGGACCCTATTTGGAAGAAAAGGACAAATAAGATAACATGTTTGATTGTTTTGTGTGTACTTGCAGGTGATCAACGCATGATAAAGTTGTATCTGAAGTCGAAAGAAACAGGAAAGAAGTTTGCCAGCGTGGACTTTGTGTTCTACAACTGCAGCGTCCACCGATCGTAAGTTTTTGTGTGCTTTTAAAACTTTTTAGAGATGATCTCTCATTGTTCACATGCCATTTTAATACGAACTAACCTGCATGTGTGATGGAAATCTGGAAATACAAGAGGCTGGAAACACCAAAGTTATCTACGTGTATTTTAATAGGGGCTTTCTGCAGAAAGGATCAACACAGAGAGTCACAGGGATCTCAGAGTGAAGATGGAGAACAGTCAAATACAAGGATCTTATGTAGGAGGGGCCTGTCTCTCTGAACCAATCCAGACTGGCTCTGTAGGCGCAGGAGAGAGAGAGGAATCTAAACACAAACAACTGATTTACATGTGTTTCCTAAGGAGATAAGCAGACATACATTCCATACTTTGGAGAGTAAATAAGTGGCAAAAGGGTCTGATAGTTTTCAGGTCATAAACAGGTCAGACCATAAAACAGCTCAGGTCAGAAAGCATTTGGACAGTTTGTATATATGTGTAGATACAGGTCATAAAAGTATTTAGACAAGGCTGCAAAAACTTACTTTCCAAATACAAAATAGTTTGTCAACCATACTTAGTTAATTTTTCTACTACAAATGCTAATCCACACACACAAGGATATGACACACCCAGCAGAACACAGACTGGTGGGAAGCAGTGATCAATCGAGCGCTGCCTGTGGTGCTTTTCAAAATGCAACAGTGGTAAAATGTTGGCCTGAAAATAAGTCCTATAATGGGGGAATGGAGAGAACAGCATGCAACCTCTGCTAATTCATTATTCAATGTATTCAAGCTTTTTACAAATCAATTACTTAATTAAATCTCAAGCAATGAAGGGAGCACTGGTGACTGAAATATAAATTGATTCCTAACCATGCAAGATATAGAAGAGCAGCCAAGCCGAGAAAGCTAAAACACGGCAGTTGTGTTCCTTGAAATGAATTATCTTTAATGTAAGTATTGGAATACTGATTGGCTTTTCAGCACTGGTATGGAAACAGATTTCACATATTGTGCAGCTGACTCTGTTAAGAGAGAGAGAGACCACAGACACAGGCTAGAGCCAAACTACTACTTTTGTTGAACACATCAACTCTTCTACAGATACATTTAGTATCTATACCTACTTCAGAGTTTTAGAGCCCCTGTTTGGAAATTGCTGCTAGCCCCGCTTTAGTTTAAAAACTGGATGAGTTAGACGGTCAGTAATTGAAATGTTCCGAAACGATGGCGTAAATACTTAAAACCAGTCTTTTTGGTCATGACAGCCTTCACTGATTCGTCAGGCTCATATCACATAACCCCCTTTCAGAAGAAAGCAACCGCCATTAGCTTTGGCTACCAGTGTAGAACTCAATGTGGATAAACACATGCAAGCGTTGCAAACCCTGTTGTCTTTGCTTACAGCTGTTGTGCAGTTAAATTCTGCATTTTACAATGATTCAACTGATTAGATGTGTAGGAGATGAGCTGTTATTCCAGCAATCTGCAACTATCAACCAAATGCTTCCTGTTTACACTGGCTCGTGCATGTCCAGTGGTCATGTGATATGCATTTTCAGACGTGTTAGTATGGACAGGGATTAAAACTGACACAGAGCCAAAAACGCTTTTGTGGACAGAGATCGTTTTTGTTTGAAAATCTGTTTCAGCATTTCAGCTGATGAAATATTATTTCTACAGTATAATATTTTAAAAAAGCTTTAGAGGCACTGTACTGTTGTTTCTCTGGTTTCCAGAAAAAGTCCTCAGTGGTCATTTCAAACTGTATCCGTATTCAAATGTGATGCTATGAAGATCACAAAACAGGCTTGGGGTTTAAATTACAGTATTACAGTAATATTAGAGGAAATGCTTACTATGAGGTTATTTTCTTCAAACTGCTCAGCATTAACGCTGGTTGTGTCTTTGAACCCCAGTGTCAAACACTTTCAGTTCAAAGACAGGATGGAGTAGAGAGACAGAGAGAGAGGAGCAGTGAGATCAGCCTGATAATGAATGAAGAATGTGTTCTTAATTGATCTGCCACCTTAAATGAAGGTTAAATGAAAACAAATAAAATGTCATTCCTTAAATGACTCTTGGCTGCTCCGCTAAAGAAGCTGAGGGTCACATACTCTCTCTCTCTCTCTCTCTCTCTCTCTCTCTCTCTCTCTCTCTCTCTCTCTCTCTCCCCCTCCCCCCGGCACAAACTCACATCTCACATAAACTGTAGGTGTCGATACAGACCAAATAAAAACTGTGGAGTTCTCTTTCTCTTGCCAAACATAAACTGACGGCAGCTTTACTTCCTTTCCTAATGTTTATAGCATTTAAAAAACCCAAAATAAAAAAAATAAGAGTTTCCTTGAAAAAGCTTGTCATTTATAAATATGTCTAATCAATCTACTTTTTTTGGTTCTTCCTGTTCTTCGACCAAATGTTAAACAAGATACACTATCCCTTTGGTCACTTAAAGTCTTTTCACAGTCTGTATTTTTCATCTGCGAGTCTGCTGCATGTTATTATTCTATTTGTTTCGAAAATTCGCAGTGGGAGATATAATGACTTGTTTTCCATCCAATTTCTTTCTTTCATTCTTTCTACTGTTCCGTCCGTTTTTTTTTTTTTTTTTTTTATGTTCCTGAATGACTGCAAAAGTCCATAACACTGACATGTAAAAACTACTAATTATGACAAAACCTTTGATTCCTGGATCAGCAGTGTTTCAAGCAGCCATGAATAGCTGTGTAAAGTGCACTTTTGCTGGCTTTCATGCCACCATCCCTCCCAGACTACCTCTCTCTTCCACATGACTCTCTTTTCCTGTCCTGCCTTCCAGCCGTCCTCTACTTTCTCTTCTCCCACTTGCTCATTTTACAAGTCTCCCACCCCCATCCCCAGACCCCACTTAGCCCTCTCCATCCACCCCCCCTACCCTTTTTTCTTTGCCCTGCACTCGTTCATCAAACCCATTTATTGCCTGCACTCTGCTCTTGGCCCTGCATATATCTGCATAGTAATAGGCCGTTAATTAGACCTAGCGAGGGTGCCTGTGTGGAGATGGTCATAATGGACTGAGCTTGAAGAGAAAGCTCACCTGGGCCACTTCTCAGAGCCTCCAGGCCTAGTTCAATGGCTCTGATTCATTTTGTGATTGTGTGTGTGTGAACATGAGGAGTTTCTGTTTGATGGGTTAGCACTATAGTGTCATATTTGTGAACTATGCAGGAGGGGTTTGCGCATGTATGTGTGTGTGTGTGTGTGTGTGTGTGTGTGTGATGCTCCATTCCCCTGATTAACCAGCCCTCCAAGCCGCCTCCTCTTGTTGCTGCATAAACAGCCATACTGCTGTTTAAGCCTTTGATGATGGCTTTGCTGGCCCCTTGAGGCCCCTGTGGATGACTATACCACCAAAGAGCAATTATTACTGCAGAGGCTGTAGCAAATATATTATACACTACTCCCCCTCTGCCGTCACCTTTCACCTCCAAATCTTTGACCCCGCCTGTAGAACGTGGGGCGCCAGAGTCCAGTGGCAGATAATGGACTTTTCCTCGTGGGCGTGTTGTAGCCTGGACTCCCGACAGTGGACGTAGAGACGTACAGTATCAGCCCACAGGCCCAGAAAAGGCTTGTGTGCAACTTCATACAGCCTCGTGCAACACGCCTAAGCTCTTGCATCTCTGGCCATACATTTTCTCATGCAAACACACATAAACAGGTGCACACACAGCCAGAAGGGGCACGCAGAGACAGAAGGCACACACTTGGAAATTGCACTGCGAGCTATTTGCATACACTGTTACAATATTAGAAATTTGCATTAAAAAGAGGTTTGGAATGATTTAATTGAGCAAGCGGGAGGAGGAATTATTCATCTTTAAAGAGAGGAAGGGAAACAAATGGGAGGGAGATTGCTGCGGGGAAGAGTGGGACAAGGAAGAAAATTCACATTCCCTGAGAGCTCTAGAGGGAAAAGACAACTGAAGGAGGAATGGAGATGGAAAGAGAGATGTATAAAGCTGAGTGTTAGCGAACGAGAGAGAGAGATTGTTCCCATTGTGTCAGGAATAATGCGTCCCACACAGCTAAAAGGTTTGCGCCCCAGCCGTAGGCCACCGTGACCATTACAATATGAAAGGGCTGAAATCTATGCAGTGAAAAGAAACACTCGAGGGAGGGGAGAGGCCCACGCTCCGGCACCCAGGAAGGGGCTGTCATTTCTAGGCTGGCCGTTGGCTGTTGCCTCCTGTTCCGCGACCAGCTATCCTCTGGTTAGAAACAGTTAAGAGTCCATTAGTGGATTTTTTTTTTGTTTGTCCAATTTTCAGTGAATGTGACCCTGTTTAATTAAACTGAGGGTTGAGACTCGCAGACTAACTGCTTTTGGACATCGCTGTGACAAGATGCAGTAATATCTTATAATGAGTCCCCTGTTGATAATCTAAACTCTTCATTTGGCCCGTCTGCTGCATAACTTAATCATGTGTGCATCACTTTATTGCTACTCTCTTTGGAGCTTTATTGGATAAAACACAAGGAGGCCTACTGTATAAATCGAGCATACTTGGTCTTATCTGTCCGTCTTCTAAACCCTGCTCACATGTCTGGGAGATATGATGTTAAACCAATCAGAGGTTTTTAATCACAATCAGGATCAAGAGCTGATTAGGCCTCAGAGATTCCTGCTTGTTTTGCCATTAAATGTGTCATCGGCCTGTTTGATCTGGGGTTGGCTCATGTTGACATGTTTTGGAGAGCATTACATAAAACACTCATCTCCTGATTAGGAAAGACTCACTGCTGTATCCACATTAACCAGAATGAAATGAGCATACAATCATACATATACTGTATGCTTTTATGCAGGTCTATTGCTCGCATATCAATGGCTTTGTTCTATCGATCCAGCCTCACTTGCACCACAACTCTGAGAAGATGAAAAGGCTTTTGACCCGGCTCTGTTACTAGGCCTTGTTAAATAGCAGGGGATTTTATTGATTACATTGCAGCAGCACAGCCACTTACCCAATCCAGTTGTCCAGGCATTGACAGCTCTACTGTAGAACAAGTCTCCACTGCCCAGGTGACTCAAAGGAATGCCAGGATGTCAACATGGGTGACAGCTTGTGTGTGTAAGTGCATCTCGGCTCCACAAGTGTGTGTGCCATTGCAGACACGAGCGTGCACGCACAACCGCGTGAATGTGCGCGGACATGTGGCTGCAACAAGAAATCGATAAACCCCGGGGTTAATAGCGAGGAGGAACTGGCTCACCAGCTCTACTAACAAACATCACGCTGTTAGCATAACCTCAGTCCACCTTTCTTCCGATGGAAATCCACTGGCATTGATTTCAAAACTCACACTTCAGTTCAGTCTTGTCATGACTAGCTTATCTCTGGCTATATGAAGACCCCTCTGTCACTCTGTCGTCTAATACAGGCGATTTAGGAGTTGACCCTCGAAAATCTGAATAAACCAAGGACAGAGGGACGACGACAGAGCCAGGATTAGATAGAAATCTACTTTAATGCCAGTCTCCCTGGCAGCAGGGTTGTATTGTGAGCTGAGCCGTCGTCTTTCAGTTTGGAGGACCTGGTTTTAAACCCCCATGGTGGCTCATTACTGTGGTGTTTTTGGATCAGATTTGGCAGAGATCACTCGCTGTCTAAACAGTAACAGTATTGTGCATCATATTTCCTCTGACATTACAATAAAAAAGCAAACTTGAACCGTTCTGATTTGTGCATTAGATACATAGAAAATATACAAAAGGAAAAACAATATATATGTAAAAAACACATTAATTGGTGATTGTTAGGTCTACTACTATCCTTCTCTTAAGATTTTACTTTAGAAAATTAAATTAGAAGTTATTTTTTCCACTTTAACCAGTAGAACGCCAGAGTCCTTGAGGTTATTCCGACTCAAAATCACAATTTTTTCACTGAGAAAAACAACATAAAAACAACTGAGTAAAATAATAGAGATTTTGTGGATATTGAACAAACCACTGCATTGTTAAATTAGTCCTAAATGCTTTTAAATGTATGTCACTATAAGTAATCCTCACTATAATCCTCAATTCTAACTCTCAAATGAAGTATGATTGAAAGTCCAATAAATGTTAAACAGCTTTAAACCCTGAAACCAGATGAAACATACTCAGCCCTATTAACAGGATGGTGTAAAGTTGGGGAACCAGTTTAAACAACCAGCAGAAACAGTCCAACAATTCAGTGGATTAATGGCCACCTGAGGAATTTAACTCTTATATGCACTCTTTCTTCAGCTCTTTTTACTTAATTTTCCAACTAGCATTGGAAATATAGCATACCCTCAAACAGAGTCAGGCTAGCTGTTTTCCCTCTGCTTGCTTGCTGTTCTCTTGCTAAGCTAAGCTAACCGTATGGTGGTTGTAGCTCTTTATTTAGCATGTTTTTCTTTTTCTCTCACTCTTCTCTGTCTGTCTTTATGTGGTCCACATATCTTGAGAAACGTTCATCTTATCAGCTTCACACTTGGCAAATGTATGGTTAAGGGCCCCAGTAAGTGTATTATTGAATTTGGTCCGATTTTGATACGTAACATGTTCAATATTAATAAACAGGTGACAAGTGCTCTGTAACAGGGTCTCATCAACGAAAGTGATGTTGTTGATTGCGACAAAAAACGTTTTCACTTCTCTGTTTGAACTTCTTCATCCCACAGCTGGTTTCAGAGAGAAATCTGCAACCAGCATTAACACAGGCCAAGCAAATAGCCCATTCCAAACAGGCAGATTTAGAACGAGCCACATGCAAGTGTCCCAAAATGTCAAACTAGCCAGCAAAGACATATCATTCATTTCTTTAATGTTATTAGGAAATTAGAAATGACTGACTGAAAGTGTATACGTTTCCCAGTTGGTGATTTTGCAAAAAATGTTTTAATTGAAGTGTTACATTTCAGCTCCATTTTCAAAGTACAATCTGTCATCAAAACCAAGAGCCCATTTTCTAATAATTTAACTTAAGGAATTACAAGCATATTAATGTGTAGTTACACTGTAAAAACTGTTCTGTAGAATGATGACTGGATGGTGGTTTTGTCCATCGGACCTCACAGGTTCTCTGTCAGTTTGTAGGGTGGATGTGAGTGGGAGAGCAGAGACTGTGTGGGGGTGGAGGTCTGACTGAGAACAGTGACAGGTCTGAAGTGTAATTAGAGCCACTTAAGTGAAACTCGGTTCGGAAGTGGTGTACAGATTACAAAGCCAGGACTTGTTGTTGCTGGGAGAGAACACCAGGTTTAAAGTTATACAGCACCTTCTTCTGTCACTCTCTGTAATTATTGTTTTTAACTTTTGACTTTTATTTATTTTTAAACCAAGATGGGGGTTGATTTTAAGTTCACACTGAGCTGACAAAGATGCTACATTAAAATTACAAGAATATGATGATAGAGGTTGGTTCCTGTTCTCCCAGTGGGGAAAGCTTAATGTAGCACTCATATAAAAATAAAGCACTTTCAATCATGATCGCACTGAGAGTTTGAACCAAAATAAAATCAAGCTAATTTATCCTTTTTCATCATGAAATTACACTTTGCAAAATTGAAAACTCAATTTAACTCATACAAACAAAGTAAAAACCTAAACCAACCTCTGTGTTTCTAAACAATCTTCCCTTGCTCTTTTTTTCTGCTTTTGACGAGGGCCGTGCTTTTGTCTGTTAATCCATGTTTGAATGTGTATGAAGTTACTTTGCTTCCTCAACTCTTAAGAAGAAAAAAAGACAAACGTTATTTAAAAAACGACTTATCTTGGTCTGCCAGCTTAGTTCTGTGTAAGCCTGCGAGCATTGAGAACAGGAGGAGAGGAGTGGATCACCAAGGTTTCTCTCCTGCTCTCTCTCTCTCTCTCTCTCTCTCTCTCTCTCTCTCTTTCTGCTGTTTCCTCTTGGCCTCGCCGACAGCCGGAATGAAGTCTTAATGCACGAGGCCACGCTTACACTTGTCAGTTCAACCTGAATTCCTGAGATCTGACCATAAACATTTGATGTTGTGCGACTATGGTGAAGCATGTCCACGCTTGGCCTGTCAGTGTGCGATACTAGGTTTGCTTTTGATCCGTGTTTTTCCGCTCTTTCTGTATTTGACTTGGCATCAGTTTTCCCTGAGCATATCGTACCTAATCTATAATTAATTCAGGTCATGCTAGCTGGGCTTTCCATCAGTGGATGTTATCCTGGTAATAATGAGTAAATTTAAATATAAAATTTGGCAACTTCTCTATGTGTTTGTCTTCTAAATGTTGCTACAAGTTTTCTTTTTGATTTGCTCCCAGATAAAAGCACTGTGTTCATCCAGGTTGTACAGTTTCCATCACACTTTTTTCCTAACAGGAGAAGAAAACATGCAAGTTTTCATTTCTAGATTTATTTTGTGCAAGAAGAGAGAGAATACTTAGACAACTAAATATGAATAGTTGTTATGGTGATAGCCACCATAGCCGACCATACAAAGAAATAGAGACGTTTACGTTAAATATTAAAACTTCTACATGTTCTTCTCTCATTCACTACAGGTGTCTGTCATGTGTAAATGGAAACTTCCCATGTAACTGGTGCAAATATCGCCACATGTGCACGCAGGATGCCAGCGATTGCTCCTTCCAGGAGGGACGAGTCAACACCTCTGAGGTGAGAGTTAAGCACACACACACACACTCACACACAAACAGCACACACACACATTAACAGACAAAATTTCAGAATTCACACCCCAAAAACCCATTAGCACAAGTATTAATAGATGAGTGCGCACACACACACACAGACACACACACACACACACACACACACACACACACACACACACACACACACACACACACACACACACACACACACACACATACACACACACACACAAGTATGTTCAGTGTCTCACTACAGAGCGTGCAGCTGGGACCTGTGTTTGTGTGTGTGTGTGTGTGTGTGTATATATGTGTGCTACCATGAGTGGCCCAGCAGCAGCTGTTGTACTCCAAGCAGAGCTGGATTTATTTACTTATAAACAAGGCAGGGTGAATGAGTATGCAAATGGGGGCTTGTACTACGCTCTCAAATGTTATATTTGCATGAAAGGCAACATTGATCCAGGAGCTCACTGCCTTTCACAGTTCCTCTGTCTCCATCTACGTCTGTAGCTCTCACTGTCGCTCATGCAAACACAAAAGTAACAATGACAAAGACTTCAGCTTTTGTGTTTTCAGAAAAATCACTTTTTTATGACAAATATTTCTCCTCCTTTCTTCTCCCCTTCTCTTCTCTCACCTTTCGTTGTCACCTTTCAGACCTTACATACAGTCAGGAGGTGTAAATATGAATGTGCAAGTGTGTCTGCGTACAGTTGTGATAAGATTTTCTCTGGTTTGTATGTGTGTATATACTCTATGATCATGTATGTGTTAGTGAATGTGAATATATGTGTGAACAATATCTTATTCAGGACATTTTTCTGCATGCATCTATCAAATGTACCAAGGGAGTGAGTTTTGTGTGTTCAATGATGTCCAATTGTGCAAATGGGACAGAGTATTTTTGTGTGTTTGTGTGTGTTGGTGTGTGTGTGTGTATGGAAGAGATACCACTTGACTCCACACACCCTGTCATCACATGTTACATCCTTCCTGTAAACACAGCATGCTGACATCCACCCTCATCTTATTTGAAGTGCTACAACAATTCATCCTCTTATTTTCCTTCGCTTTTCCGTTCCTCTTCTGATGCCTTTTTGGTGCAGCCGCTGCTATGGTTACCAAGACTCTTTGAATGTCAGGGTGCTTTTGCTGAATTTTGATAGACACACACACACACACACACACACACACACACAGTACCAGTGTCACCACCACATCCTTACATGGATTATGGGTATTAAAGCAGCAGACAGTGAAGTGACAGCTTTTGGCTTTTGGGATGGATGCATGTGTTTTGATGTTTCCTTATGTTCTGAATTGAATAAGCAATGCACATGTGCACTTGAGCCGGCAGAAGCAGACATAGCAGAAGCAGCTTTGTCGCCACACGTTTATTTCCTCTAGCCAAGATTTTGTTCCAACTTGCCAGTCTGCAGCTCCTGCTGAAAGCAATATTGCCAATCCGCTGCCGGAAAAAGTTTCCCCCTGTGTCATTAGCAGTCGGTTGCCAAAGTGATTGAATTCACACTACGCTGGTTATCTTCCCAAAGGTATCTGTCATATTTCTTGAGGCTGCCTTCACTTCATATCTGATAAAATTCATAGCATCTGTGAATCTGTGGCACATGTAAATAACAAAAATATGCTCTTATCGCTTTCTCTGTGTGTGTGTGTGTGTGTGTGCACGTGTGTGTGCGTGCGTGTGTGTAAATAGAAAACCTCTAATGTATAATTCCTGCCCTCCTAAAGTAAACATAAGTCTCTGCCATCACTTCCTGGGTATGTAAATATATATAAATCAGCTATATTGTGACAGCAAATAAACAGAGAGGCACATTAGGGGCGACCAGGCAGAAAATTGCCAGAGTCGGAGAAACACTTGAGAAGACCATCAGCAGAAATGTGTATAAACACAAACAATGGGAGAAACAAACACGGAGACAAACAAATTTGCTCTGCTCCAGTGAATCTCAGCGCTGGGCTGGTGAAACAGACTGGGCTGAGGCTCGGCCCTGAGGTCGGCTCACATAACTTCATTCAGATTAGAGAAAATAGGAAAAATAAGATTAGTATTTTAAAAAAGGAACAGCAAAAGTAACAAAGCAGGTTTGTTAGCATTTATTTTCCTGTCTACAAGCTCGCCTGCTTATTCATTTATTGATTGTGATTTGCCTGCTCGTTTATTTAAGTTGTTCATTCATTTCGCATGGAGTTGCTTTTTACTCTGGATATTTCATGTCCCATAAATGAATTAGCACAGCACAAGATTGACAGCAGAGACATGAAGTCGCTGCCAAGTAGCAGCTTCAGACAGCAGCTTTGACAAGAAGTGACTTATTTTTCATTTCCATCTCTCTGTAAAACAAGTGCTCAGGCCTAAACCACCATATACAGCAGGTTGTTTGTCCTTAGCCTGAAATGACTTATATGAGTTAACCAGCAGAAGGCATAGCAGACTATTGTAGTTACAGTAACAGTAATAAACTTATGATTATAAGATAAATCATGTGTTTGCCTGTCAATTTCACACAGGAAGCAAACAGTGTCTCCTGTGTGAATGTCTTATATTTTGTTGACCTGTCCATCCACCTCATCATCAATTTTTCACTCTTCATCACTTCCTCCTTTGTTCCTGTCATAATGAATCCTTTTTGCTAGAGGTAACCTCACAATAAACCGTAACCATGGGTCATAATAAGCTGCTCACACAATGAAGGCTTTAGCTCCATGCAACAACAATCTCATCATTAGTAATGGCCTGAGCTGCTGGTTATTGATGATATCCTAATACTGCCTTCATATTGTATTGGATGTGTCATTAATATATGTAGTGCAGACACCAATGTGGCAAAATATAAAGGAAATGTATCAGAGAGCCAAATAAAGAATGTGAAAAGTTATTACAAGATTACTCTTCGCAACTTCTAATCAGGACAGAAATAAATAAAGGTAAGGTAAATGGATTTTTATCACAATGCAGTGTGATGTCAACTGGCTGCATGTAAAAGTTAAACCTGTTTCTTTCTTCGGTTGACTCAAAGCAATAGGTTTGCATGGACGTCATGGTTCTGCCAGACATTTGAAATGAATAAGAGGAGAAATGGATATGTTGGAATCAGAGATATACAGTCATTTATTGTTATTTTACACGCTTTTCTTCTGTGCCATAAACTGGCAACATTACCCACAGTGCAACTTGTGAATTGACAGTTTTACCTGTGTGGTTAACGTAGCTGGCAGCGGCTAGCCTTAGGGCTACAGAGGACCAGTAAGCTCATTTTCAATCTTGTTGTCTTCAGCACCAACTGATGCTGACATGACATCACTTGAAGCAGATTATTGGACTTTGTGCAGCTGCCTCTAGTTATTTGATTCTATAAAAAAGGAGTGCAACTAATGGACACCTGTGATTGTTGGACCCTCAAGTGCATAACAAGAGCGCAAGATGGCAGCGCTCATACAATATATTTTGGGTACATTTCTTGATAGTGGGAGCGATAATGCAATCCCATCATCGTCTGTGGTGTGAAATCCCACATCAGACCATGTGCATTGGCGAAAATGTCAAACTGTATTAAAAGA
Organism: Verasper variegatus; assembly: GCA_026259375.1. Lineage (NCBI taxonomy): Eukaryota > Metazoa > Chordata > Actinopteri > Pleuronectiformes > Pleuronectidae > Verasper > Verasper variegatus. The sequence goes on along the minus strand of CM048045.1, from coordinate 5,331,073 downwards.
AATGGAGGTGCAGAATTGATGATTAGGGATGTTACAAGGGACACTGGTCTGTTTGAGATAGAGCATATCACGATGACAAATCTTCTCACCTCAAGAAACACATTACCCACAACCAAGCCCATGCATTTTATTTTTAGTGCAGTGGTATTTTCCTATTCACCTGAAAAAGTTGTGCTTTTTCACCCAGGCTGGATCAATTTCTGCTTAATGCATCTGCAACAGAGAGCACTGAGGCATTGAATTTAGACAAATGTTTTCTTTCTATTAATTTATTCAGTTTTTAGGAAAGTGAAGCTTGAAGCTGTTCATGAAGACTCAGGGCTGAGGGAAGTCATGTGAATCTGTGGCTCAACATGCTCATAATTTATGAGCCAGTGCTGGTTCTGCCTCAGCCGTTCAGAGCAGCTTAACTATCGAGGCACTGACCTTTTCAATAAGTGGAACTGCAACTCACAACCTCAGACTGTTCTTTCTCTCTTGCTTTCTTTCTATCTTCCTTTATGTTATCCTTCATTTCCCTTCATTCATTAGCTCCGTTCCCTTCGTTCCTAACCCTAACCCGAAAAAAGCATATAGGGGATATGTTTTTTTCTCCTAACTTTAAATTTGTCTGTCATTTCTTATTTTCTCGTTTCCCCTTTTGTTACTTCATTCATCTTCCATTTTCTACCCGTGGTCCTTGCTTTGTCCTCTTTTCAGCCCTCCTCCCATTCTTCCCATTTGCCCCATTCGTCCCTTATATCTTATTTCTCCTCTCTTCCCCTCCCTCTCTCTCTTCTCTCCCCCTCTCCTGTTATTGAAGCTGACCTCCTTACTGTCGGTGAAATACAGTAGGTCCATGATGCATTGCTTCAGCACGGGGGATTGAACCCCTGGCTTTGTAGCCTAGCCTCAATGATAATCATTAGCAGGTTGTGTGTGGCTCCAGATGCAAAGAAGGTGAATATAGATATATGGATCAGCACTAGCCTCCATGTTGCTAATTAGAGGATGAATCAATGTGATGAGTGAGTTGTGTAGTCACCTCACCTTTATAGGACACACAAGTGCAGGCATGCATGTATGCATGGGCCAACAAGCACATACAAGCCAACATCTCACTTATCACTGCTTGAACCGTGCCATGCATCTCACCAGCCACATGGGCTCTCCCCTTTTCGCCCTCTAACCCACTGAGCTCTTCCTTCATCTTCACCCATTTCTTACCCCCTCAACAAGTCATTTACCAGGAGCCAGACACCCTCTCTGTGTGTCTCAGCTGAGGGGGTCAGAGTTACAGCTGCTCTTCCATTGTGTCTGGTTGCAGGAATTCAGGCTGGTACACAGCTCAGAGTTACCCAGCTCGGAGACTCTGGGACTGGGGCTGGCACCGACCAAGCTTCCCTTCTCCCCCTGAGTATCTCTGGCTGTGCCACTAATAGACTCAGCTTTGTGTGTGCACGCGTGTGTATGTGTGTGTGTTTATGCCTGTGCACATGTGTGTTAATTATTCAAAATGAATTAAAGCTTAAATATGCATCTCCAGATGCCTCCCTGATCGTTGGCGTGTTTAATGGAGAGAGACAGATGAGATGAGAAGGGAAAGGTGGAGCATCCACAATAAAACATAAGGGGAGGGGTGTGGATGTGGCCTAGTTGTTAGAGAAGGAGCGAGCTTGCTAAAACAGCCAAGGGCCTCATTTATGAAACTATATGCAAACAGCACATAAAGAAAATTAGAGGAAAAGATTCCTTCTGTAAAAAAAAAAAAGTATATATATATATATATATATATTACAGAATGTCTGTAGTTTCCATCCTGCTGGTTTCCCTGAACAAATCTTACTCTGGTAAGATTTCTCTAGCTGCTAATTTTGCATATCTCCCATGTTGCCCTGTCATTTAACAATAAATTGCAAACAGAAAACCGACCGGAAGGAGAAGAAGGAGCGAGCAGGTTGTTGAAAGGAGGAGGATGAAGAAGTGGGAGGAGGGTGATGTTTAAGTATTCAGGAAATGAAAGGATACTTCAGGGTCAAGACTCCACCTTGTGCCTCGTGTGTTCTTAGCATCTACTCAATAATTCTATGTCATTTGGCTAATGCTATCTGCCCTACTTTCTGCTTTCCCTGGAAGCTCAGCTGCTTAAACTCAAGATTATACTTCAGAGTTACAGAGCCTACTTTCGTCTGCAGAACATATCCATTCGTAAAGATGAATATGATGGATGGATGTAAAATATCAAGAGGACACTCTCTATGTCTATCCCTTTATCGTCATCAGTCAAGATCGTGATTTCCTGTGCTTTATTCTAATCAGACCGCATCTTAATATACCTCACTCTACTGTTGCTCGTGCGTCACTGAGGCACATGAGTAATCTTTATGTGGGAACTAAGTTCTAAAAGAGTTGTGATGGTGTTCACTGTCTCAACGGTCATCAACCTGCTAAATGGTGCACTGAGGAGGACAATGAGGTGAATCAGCTGGAGTGTCAGTGCTCCTCAGTCTATTGTTTTATACTAGCAGAGGTGAAGTAAAGCTATTGATATGATTGATTTTTTTGAAATTTTCCTAAAATATATTAATTAAAGAATGAAATTAATCTCATGGGAGAGTTGAGAGCATAAACAGTTTATCTTTTTTCCTGAAGTGCAAAACATTGACCACGATAGCCCTATATATGAAATATTGGTGATAAAAAGCAAGTGAATGCAGTTATATCTCTCTCTCTTTAAAGGCACTCTTAGACCACATACCTCTGCCAGGGCTGATTGGTACCTTTATCACCATATTGCATACACATGTATTTAGATCAGATACTTTCAGATCATTATCTTGGTCCACAGCAGATTTCACTTGTTTATAGATATTGACATTGTACACATGCATTCTTTTCTCACTGGGATCTCTTCACTATTTCTTTGGAAATGTACAGAAATGTTGAAAAACGTTATGTCAAACAAAATCCTGGATCCACCCCTTGATCCAGATCAGCACCATAACTTAATGTATTCTTCTCTGACCCATAGCGTATCCTCCCATCCTGCTGTTCAGTAGTTTTTGTGTTATGCTGATGAAAGCATAACCTCCTTGGTGGTAATTACATGTTTTCTGGTATTTAACAAGGCTTAGTCACTTAAAGGGCTTTCTAATACAGGTGCCAATACCACCCTTTTTTGATACCATACTCTGAGGAGGAGAAAGACAGTAGAAATATCAAACACATTATTGGCAGTGGAAGTAACGATCAAAGTCAGAAAATGTCTGATCAAAGAATTTTGGAGGAGAAGCTGTTTTGAAGGGATTTATGGACACAGTTCAGTGTGTACACTCAAAGTATTAAGGTTCAATATCTAGCCTGCAGTCGTGTTGGTTTCACTCTCCCACCAAATGGGAACTGATGGAGCTCAAAGGCTGTTGAAAAACTCTGCATTCTCTTTGAAGCAAACGTACACATCATTCACAGAGAGACCTCCGAACACATCTGTGTACTCGGAAAGGTGAAGTTCAAGATGAACCAGTTCAAAGACTCACATGAACTTCACTTTCCCAAACACGCATATATAAATTATTGTGCATGATTCAGATAATATATGTATAGTATAAGGAATTGCCCTTTGTTCTTCAGGAGCTGTAAAACCATTTTGATCAAATATGCTTCATTCAGAAGCAGAAATTTCAAAGAAACCTTTATAAAGATGAATCTTACAAGTTCCCTATACATCACATGGTGGGGAATTCATTGTATGTTTGCATGTCTGTTGCTTTCCTACTTTGGTTTTCTTGTTATCGATGAGTGGCAGGGAAGATTCCTTTCATTTAGAGATTTGAAGGAACCCTGTTTAGATTACAGGTGATGAATAATACAATCAGGTTTGCTCAAGTTTTCAAAACTAAGTCAAATTGGCAACATTTTCCGACGTCTGCCGTAATGAGGTCAAAGTGCTGCTTATGTTCATGCATCTGTTTAAAGATCTCAGTTCATAGCAGCGCAGAATATTTCTGTGTTTTATCTGTAGTGCCTCACCCGCCTCGCTTCATATCCCCTACAGTGAAGGGCTGCGAAGAGTGGGTGGACACTCCAAAAGGCTTCTGACACAGTTCAAAGTGTCTTTTATTGAAGAGAAGAACTCCTAGCGCTGTACGATGAGGTGCCTGCCCTCCTTCCACCTGAGACTACGACTGAGCTTCATTTGAGCAAAATAGATGAAAAGTTTCCATATTGAAATGAAGCGCGGGGGATGAGTCACAAATCTGGAATAAAAGATGAAAACAGGTCTCGCAAAGAGAAGCGACCGCTTTCAAAAAGTTTCCAGGCCCCAGTGTATTTGGATTCCTGATACTATACACTGCGTCTTTTGTTTGAAGCTGACGGTGTTATGTGTTGCTTGAACTCTTCCAGCCTGGGACCTTCGGGATGAGAACAATGTTATCCTCTTGTCCCTGAGACTAATACTGGAAGTAAACTTAAACACATGAAGTCAGTACATTTATCACAGACTTACTGACTTTGAAAGGTTGGCGGATTCTTAGGTGGGTCACAGAAGTATCTTGTTATTCACTGGGTCATGATCTAAAACGGGTTGCGAGTCTCTTTTCGGTCGGTTCCCACATGACAAGGAGCAGTTTGTCATTTTCAGCTCACAAGATTAAAACAAAATTCATCAAATTTTGGTCCTGCGGCTTGAAAAAAAGAGAACAGAGGGCTGCGCTTTGTGAGGCCACCCCAAATAACTTCTCATTATCTGTCATGTATCTACCGTACCACCCTCAGGAATACAGACAGACACACACACACACACACACACACACTGTGTATCTTTTAGAGGTTTGTATCGATCCACCAGCTGATGCTTATCGGCCACATCCTCCTCTTTGACCATCCAGACCTGATAGCATCCAGATGGACACACAATCACACTCGGTCATCAGAGATAATACACAGGGTGCTGCTGTTCTAATGAAGATGTGTGTGATGAAGAGCTACAGTCAATGGAGTAAAGGTCTTTTTCCCAGTTGTCACAGTGTTTCGTTCTTTAGCTTCTCAACATGATGGCTTAGTATTTTATTGAACTGTAGGTAATAGGTTTATCTCAAATAGCTTTAGAAAATGTTTTTGTATTTGCATTTTAATCAGCCAACATGTATAATACAGTATATCTATAATAAATAATAATTACAGTATATAAATTAGAAGTCTATGTTGTGACTGAACGGGCTTAGAGCAAACAAAATACGTATATATCAAATCAAATCAAATCAAATCAAATTTTATTTGTATAGCCCATATTCACAAATCACAGTTTGTCTCATAGGGCTTTAACATGGTGTGACATCCTCTGCCCTTAACCCTCAACAAGAGTGAGGAAAAACTACAAAAAAAACCTTTTAACAGGGTAAAAAGAACGTAGAAACCTCAGAGAGAGCCACATGTGAGGGATCCCTCTCCCAGGACGGACAGAAGTGCAATAGATGTCAAGTGTGAAGGGAAACATCATCAAGGTTTTAGCAGTACTGATAGGGGTAGACCTTTCTGAAGCATAACTGAAGGTCAGTGAATTGGTGGATTAATGTCAATAAGGGTCAAGTATCTGAGAAATACTATGTATCAAGCAGTCTTTCTGCAGTATATATATATGCATATATGCCTGGCTATATTCTTCTGAAAATTAGGCTGCACTCCAATCATACAAAACAGAATAACTATTGTTATATGTAACCCTTTTAGATATAACTTTGTGATTCATTGTTTGAAAAACCAAAAGTCTATTATACATTTTTGTTGGCATTGTTTGACAATTTAATGGATTTAAGTAAATCTCCTTTTATTCCTATTTTTGGTTTTTTTGTGCAATAAGCTTACAAACAAGTGTCAGATAACATTTGCTCTCCACTAATTGGTAGTAAATTAGATTAGATTTTGCTCTGAGCAATATTGCATTATTCCACAACATACTAAATCATTTCATTTTCTTAACATGATAATGATATTTCACTTAGAAACAATGAATTAGTGTGTTCATAGAAACCAGTTCAATTAGAAGTACATATTGCTCTTTTTTGTAATAGACTACTGAGTTTCTACTTGTATTTGTTGAATTTATAGTTATATATACTTATTATTGTTAGTATTACTTATTATATTTATAAGTATATACTTATAGTATTTATATTTATACCTATTGAATTGGTCCCTGCAGTGACAACAACCACTGTGCTGAATATAAAAAAGCCCAACTTTGACTGCAATATAGCTGCAAGTGCAGTAAACACACAGACCCACGATAACTGGGCTCTATACAGAGCTCAACAGGATATTTATGGCTGCGCAGTAACATTAACTGCAGTACACTGCAGGGATACACATACATACAGACAGTCCCCCACAGTCAACACACCGGAGAGCTGCTCACCCCGCTGCAACAGAGGTACCCTCACAGTGACTCTGTCAAAGGGCCGTTAATGTGTTTCTGTGACTGTCAAAGCTCTGCCAGTCCCCCTGTGTCTCCGGCTGAGGAAAGGAGAGTTAGCTCTGAGCGATGCAAAAAGGGGACTATCTTGAACCTAAACTCATACACTTCCTGTAAAATCTAAAACCAAATATCATGTCAAATGGGGGTTTAGTTTGTGTCAGTTAAGGGGTCCTTGAATTGCAAAAGTTTGAGATCCACTGGTTTAAGTATTATAGAAAATAAGGCTTCCAGCTAAAATTAAGGTTATACTGACCCTTTAAGAGGAAAAGACAGACATACCTACATACATACATACACATATATGTTTTCATTTTGAGAACAGAACATAGAATTGCATTAATTTTCTGGATACCTAACCACAATCAGGACTTGCCTAAACCTAACCCGTACCCTAGCCTTAGAATATGTCATCACCTCAAAATATGATTAGATCTTGTGGACTTTAAAGATCTTGTGGACACCATAATGTGGCTGTGTGAATGGATTTAGGTGAGTTATACCTGGACACTCACACACACTCAACACACTCACAAGGTGAAAGCAATACCAGCAGCATGGCTCGCAGTTTGTGATTTTTGAACAATGTTGTGGGCCGAGTAATGAGAAGCTTTTAGAAACCGCCGTCATCTTTTGGAAACATACATTATAGCAGCGAGGACATTGTGAATTGTTTTCCTTCACAAAAGTGAACTCGTTTACAGAATCAGTGCTCTGTCCCAGGTCTGCACTGAACTGAAATGTAATGTCTCGGGAGGTTTTTTGTCTCTTCACACAATTTAAAATGTCCTTGTGACTTTAAAAATCTCAAACCTCAATGAAAACAATTTGCATACGTTTTACCAACATTTTCAGTTATCGTTAAAAACCCCAGAGGATTCTGCAACAGAGTAACTTAGATTTAAATTCAGACTTAGTTAGGAATAAATCCAATTATAGTCCAAGTGTCTTTGTAAAACCAACTTCTAATCAATCATACCACATATCTTTGTTCTGGATTTAAATATCTCAAGGGCTGTGAATTTCAGTCACTGTTATAGAATTATTGATTATTTTGAGCACAGAATCCTCATCTCATTACTTACTACTTACTGTAGATACCATATTAAGTGTATGTACTGTTCCAACCACTGTTGGCCATGCTACAGAATAAACAATTAAATATATTTTACATGTCCTCCATGATATATAGTACGGCTGTCCTATATAAATAATGTATTTAAATAGCAGTCAGAAACTAGATTGGTGGAGAGTCCATACCTCTGCCAAGGCTAATGCCTCATCTCGCTATATGTTAAAGAAAGTGGAAGAAAATTTCATGGAAATAGGTTCGTAGTTTTTTCTTCGTCCTGCTAACAATTTAACAAACAATCGTCAATGACAACACTGCCTGAATGGTGAAGGTAATTAACTTCTTTGTTGCTTTTTTTCTGGTCAACACCACCCCTAACACAAACACACATTTATTATCCATTCAGCTGCATTTTTATATTCTTCTCCCTGCATCAACTCTCATGTGTGTTTGGTTTTCCCAACCCTTTGACATGACAGGAGTGCACCAACAGGCCTTTCTGTTTTTGTGGAGGCCAATCTCTGTCTCAAATCTGTATTTTCTATGATTGGAATAACAAAAACTTGATTAAAGTTGCAGAATAGTCCTGGGAAGCACAATGTAAAAACACTGTACAGTAGAATGAACATTTAGCAGGAGAGAAAAAATTATCAAACTTTAACGCTACTCTGAGTAGACAAGAGAGTTTCATCCAATGAGCCTTTGTTCAAAGTTCAAAAGGACAAGTAGCCCTTAGCTGCCGACTAAGGAGTACATACCAACCCAGACTGTCAAGATTCAACATTCACTTTATTGTCATTCACATCATACAGAAGACAGTGCACAGTTAAACCAAATAACATTGCATCTGGTTCACAAATGCAAGTATTAATGCTATGGCTGTCCATAAAGTCTATCTATAGTTTAAAAATAATAAAATCAGGAATAGAATAAATATATATATATATATATATATATAGTACAAACGGATATACAGGATATGCATGCAACTGAATGAGCAATGTCTACGAGCTGTACAAACACACGTCAACCAGCTGCTGCACTGATGGACATTAGATTTAGTCTGTCGTTTTGACCTCCTCTCTGGGTTTTCACATAAAGAGATTTCCAGCAGTCAGTGCATATATACACAACCTATAGGAAGTATCCAATACATGCTCAGAGTGTAGCAGCAATAACAAGATGTTTTGGATGCACGGGCTGATAACGCTCTCTACTTGTGTTTCCTCGCTGTTGGGTTATGAGAGACAGACATGGAGAGGTGAAGATGGAGTTAATAGTTAATGAAGAGTGAGAGGAAAACACTCCGGAGGAAAGATGAGTCTAAATATGAGGAAGTGTTTCAGCGGATCTATATGGATACAGTCTTATGACTTGTCTGTGTATTGATTGAATGGGGAGATCTATTGGGGCTACTAGCATGAGCCATTACACATTATTGTGTCGTTCTCTGGGGCCTGTGAGTGTGTGCATGTGCATGTGTGTTACTTTGTGTTAGATTCCTCCTCTAAGGGTTTGACTATATTATTGTTTCAAACAGAGACATTGCTCAACAGATGATGCGTCCTCCCTCTCCTTGGAGATGTGGTCATCATATTCTGACCTTTTTCTTCTTTTGGTGTGTGTGTGTGTAAAACAGCGCACCGGTCAATGGGGTCTCGCCCCCTTCCTCTCCTGAAACGGTTCATTGGACTGTAACGCTAATCCGCAGGGACCCTCTACACTGCGGTGACCCCCCTTGACACTCACACACATAGACAAACACACAGAGACCCCCTCATCCATCATACTCGCAGGTTGTCAGTGCCTCAGTGAGGTGGCCTCATGGGTGACAGCCGGCAGCCAATGGGGGCCCTATCTTCATCTCTGACATCAGCGGGCATTTGACGTTTCAAAAAGTCATTTGAAGTGAAGGAAAGAAAGTAAACTGATAATATGATGGTTTTATCCAACAGAGCTGGATATAAATAAAGAACATGCCATATCCATCAGGATAATTAAACTTCATAAACATCATGCCCCTGCCTCCACATATAGTTTAGTTCATGGTCTCAAAGGTACTGTTCTCGTTGTTGTTCCGTTGGCCTGAGTCGTCTACCCCATTCCATCGTAACATCGTATCCCAGCAGCCAATGAGGAGGAGTAGAAATGTTGGGAGGGGCTATAGAGGAGAGTAAAAAGTCAATATGAAGATGCTGTTCAGCCTCAGTGACAGCTGGTGTTCCTGGCTGCAGGCGTCATTATATTTAAATAAAGAGCAGAGCAGGTAGGAAGCAGAAAGGGGGAGGATCAGATGGATTCTCGATAATGGATGAATAAACTATTTTTTGTTCAAACCAATGCCTATACCTGAGCATTGTTTAAAACAACCTCCTAAAATTGATTCCTCAGTAACTGATTCCTCAGTAACTGCTGTAGCTTCACAGTCACCTTGTCACTCAGGTTGTCAGCCATTGTCTGAAATCCATCGCTTTTATGGGGCCCTAAGCAGAATTTGATCTGAGGGGCTCGCCTATTGTCAATACTTGATCATTCACAAACTGTTGATCTAACACACCCATTGTCAATTGTATTAGTAGTAGCTTGTTGCTTAATGCCAGCCTTTATGCGTCTATGTTTTTTAATCTTAATAACACATGACTTCTGTCAGACAGATGGCACAAACAAAATAGTGTTGATCCCAAATCAGCCTTGTATTACTTTACCTTTAGAAGCAAAACAAATCTTTGATCTAGCCACTATCACAAAATACATAAAAGTAGATGCAATAAATATTGCCCTTTTAAATAAAGATCCAATGGCTGTGCTTGAATATAGTGCTTTGGTTGTTATGACTATAATGAATTCAGAATGAACTCTGCGTTCAAATGTGAGGAGGAGTCAGGCTTTTGTGTGAAGTACACCACCAACGTGCTTCAATAGATCCACGACTCTGCCTGAGAAAATATTTATAATAATGGTGAAACCCAGGATATTTTGTCTAGTTTACCCAGTTACAGATGTTAAATGCATCGCCTGAAGTCATTGTTAGTAATGTTGCTCCCTAAAGTCCATTAAATGCATTTGATGCTAAGTGGCTGCACACAATAGTACACAGCTACCACAGACCCTATGACTAAGACGTTCACTCACTGAGACTTTGGCTTTGATACGAGGGAGAAGGGGCCTTGCTTAATTTGCGGAGCCCTACTCAACGTGCGTAGTGAGCATATCGGGACGTCCGGCTCTGATCACAATTGCAATTTCATCGGTCCACATTCAAACTGACCTCAGTATGCAGGTTGGCTTTTGGATAACCTATCAATACAGCTATGATGCCCAGCACATTCAGCACTAAGCAATTGAATATATTGTCAATACATGTATGTTTTTTTTCAGTTTCCCAGGTCAATAACACCAGCATATAAATGTGGAAATTTTTTAAGATCCCTAACGTCTGTGCCCTAACGTCTCTGTCTGCACTTGTGTACACACCCACAGATATGCAAGCAACTGACAGAGATTTTGTAGATGTAATAGAAATGTTACATTGGTTTATCTTTGGACCAGGGAAGGCAAACTTTTTAAAAAAAATGTCTAAAAGCTTACCGTCCCACCTTTGATCACAGTTTCCTTGTATTTGGCCCCAAGGCTACTGTAAAACACTCCACAGGCCTCAGAGAGCAGCAGCTTACTGCACAGAGCCAGAGGGAGAGATTTAGACCTGTGTGTGTGTGTGTGTGTAGTAGGTGTGTAAGAACGAATATGAATGTATTTGGTTAGTGTATCGACTGTTATGTGCATTTAGGGTATATGTATCTAAATGTAACGTACGTGTGTGTGTGTGTGTGTGTGTATTGCTTGTGTGGGAAGTAGTTTGGACAGATATAAGCGGTGTGTATGACTCCCCTTGCTGCACGCTCCACCCCTGCCTCGCTCTGTTGGGAACCTGACCTCTTAGACTCTCATCCCCTACTTTAATAAACGAGTGTATGGCTCCCAAGACCTTGCCTCGCCTCCTCATCTCCCCCTCTCCTCCCTAGTTTCGCTTCACCCCTCCTCATCTCTTTCTTATCCGATGGTTTATGTCAGCTCATCCCTTGCATCAGCGTTCATCCCTGACTTGCACTGCAGTAAATTCACATCTCAACGAGCCACTCCCTTAGATTTACCATGTTTTCCAGTGTTCACCAGTTGCAGACTGCTTGTACTGAAAATCTTTACTGGTGCGAAAATAGTTTTTTTAGAAAAGAGAATGCCCGCTCTACCTAGACTATTATTCCCGGATGAAACAAATGTGGGAAAACAAGGTGTTAGTGGGAGAGAAGGATAGAGGAAGTATGAAAAAGATCAAGTATGAGTGGGAGGATGAAAGAAGAGAGGGGCGTAAAAGGGATGAGAGGAATCCCCCAGGTAAAGAGATTGTTGTGATGCATTGTGTAGAACTGCTCCGTGATCTGATGCAGACTCAGCTCTAACACCTGTCACCACTCCTAATGAAACAGCTCCCACAATCCTCTGCTCCCTTCTCTTTTGTTCACTCCCTTGCTCCGCTGTGTGTCTCCCTTGCTCTCTTCTTCCTATATGTGTTTGTGAAATTGTGAGTCTTTGTGTGCAGGTCCTATGTGGCTGAATGTCTTTTGTGTGTGTGTGTATGTGTGTGTGTGTGTGTGTGTGTGTGTGTTTCCACAACTGGATGCTTGAGCTTGGTCTGTCCAACATTAATAATGACTGCTCCTTCAGATGAGATACTGCTCTGCTACCACTGTCTATCTGGGAGGAGCACGCACACACACACACACACACACACTAGGCTTTTTTCGCCCTACTTTACATTTTATTAGAGCCTAGCAGTGGTTCATCTGTGTCGCCATCTGTGAATACTTTAAACTTTCACTGTCAGCCTCACTAATTGACAATCTGCTTCTCTCTGCTCACTTGCATCGATTTCATCTCCTCCTCCTTCCTGTGGAAAGCTATTGACAAAACATGATGATTTTCAGATTTCATCAGACAGAAGCATTTCAGCAAGTCATTTGTAAATTGATAATGCATGTCGAGCGTGGGTATCATTCATTGGATGGGTATCTCATGCAAGCTTCTCCTTTCCAAACCTCCTTATTGGTTTAATGCATTCCTGCAGGTCACATACAACTAGATCACCTGTGGTTTGAGTGAGTCCAGTGAGTTCCTCCAGAGCTAGAGTACAACTGACCTCACCTGTAGAGCACCTTGTTTGTCCTTCTTCATCAGTAAAAGTTATATCTCACACAGCAAACATGCATCTTTAATTTTACATCTTCACTGTTACGTTTGTACTTCTGTCCATTTCTTTGTTTGTAAGTATGAGTGTGCAAGAATCACTGTACATGAAACTTAGTGGAAGGATGTGGAATGAATCCGGGAAGAACCCTTTAATGTTGGTGCAGATCAGGATCAGGGGGCGGGTCCAATCAAGTTTGCAACATTTCCCCTGAATTCTCAGGAAGCAAATTATGGATATTGATGAAAAAAGTGTAATTTAATGTATAAATAAATACTGTTTTAAAGTGTAATGGTGCTGCAGGACGATTCTCCAGTGCTGACTCCGCTATTTTCATGTGATATGACATCCCCGTATTTATCTACAGATATGTTGAACGACAGGTTACTGGATTTTCAAATGTTCCTTGAGGCATATTCCAATCTGCATCTTCCCATATGGCATCAGTGCCATCACCTGCGGCTGTGGGAGCGTGCTGCATTACAGTGACGGCTGTGTAGAGGTGTCTGGGTCCCATTAAGTCCAGACCTCTCTCTACCCTCCACACCCTCTCAGCCGTTCCCAGGCCAATCTGAAAGTCATTACTGTTGCTCCATTACACAGTACCTCGTCGCAGCCTCACATAGAGATGACTCTGCAGTATGTGGTTTAACGTCAGGTAGTCATTCCTGATTAATGCAGTTCCCACTGATTTATCATGGCAGATACAAACGACTGATATCCTAATAGGAAAATTATAGTTTTGCTGAATAGCGCTTATGGTGGAATAGGAATTAATTTATAAGCTCTACTTTGGTGTTTATTTGGCCTTCATGATTGTTTCCCACATCTCCAGATGAACATTAAACATATATTAGTGGATCTCACTAGTTCAGCAGAATTTATGATATTTCAGAGGCTCTTTATAACCACTCAAGCTGCAGAATATGTCTTTAAAAAGTTGCAGACTCTCATTCATATTTGATATGAATTAGAATTTTCCACAAACTAAATGTCTACCATCTTATAACAATAAGGAGGTAAATCACTGCTATTATCAGTAAAGTGACACTTGACTCAGCCATCATGGTTTAAAGTCAGTATACAGACAGAAAATATACAGCAGAGGTTCATAATAGGGGCCTCATAACTATCTCCTCACACATATATGATGTATGATATATAATTGAATCTCATTAATAGAAGCAGTTCAAAACGTAGTGTGAGCAGTGATGTGCCATGGGTTCCAGCTGAGAGCCGCATATTGTCTTTTGATTTACTTAGAGCTGAAAAAAAAGAAACACCGAGGGATTTCAATTATTTTTGCTTCAGTTAATATGATGCAAAGCCAAACATTTGTTTTTTTGATTGAAGAGCAGCAATCAGCTGCTGAATGGAATCTGCTGACCCCTCCGTCTCCCGCTCTAATCCCCAAACTGTAGCTGGTTTACTGTACAGCCTGATGGAATTAAAGCTGCCTCTGGCTCTCAGTTTTGTACACGAATCAGAAAATCCTTTTGGAAATAAAAGAGAGAAAACAAACCTCCTATCCATTTTAGCCATGTATTAGGAGAAAGGGTTGATTCCAAAATGACATGCACTGCCACATTTAATATTTAGTGTTTAATAAGTAGGACTGGAATTGTTCCTCAAGAGTGTTGATCCTTTTTAAGTAGAGCTTTTGAGTCTGATTCAAATTCAGATTCTTTGTTAATCCCAGAAGAGCAACTTGTCACACTGTCGAACCCATGTAAATAAATAAGAATAAATAAATGAGTAGACACAATCATACATCAACATGCCACCAGTGCACAAATCAACAACATCAATAACAATAATCAACAACTTTAAGCATTTAGTTGCCTGATAGCAGATGGAATGAATGAATTTGAGTGATGATTTATTTCACGAACTGACATTAGCCCTGAGGTCCTGACAGAAAATTCCCTTGAGACTACATAATTATGATGGCGTCTGATTGCTTGTGCTTTCTGGACCACCCGATTCTTCCAGAGGGAGAACACAGATTTTTTTTTTTTTATTCTTTATATTTTCTCTCATTTTCAGGAGTGTCCTCAGATCCTTCCCTCCACTCAGATCTACATCCCTGCCGGCGTCATGAGGCCCATCACCCTGCTGGCCCAGAACCTGCCGCAGCCTCAGTCTGGACAGAGGAACTACGAGTGCATCTTCCACATCCAGGGCAACACACACAGCGTCCCGGCTCTGAGGTTCAACAGCACCAGCATACAGTGTCAGAAGACCACGGTAAGACTCAAACACGTTCATGTGCACACGCAGCTACAACTACAGCAGCTCACAGAGCTGACATCCCCAGCAACGTCTGTTAACCTGATAAATGTGAGTTAGTAGATTGAATAAGGGCCTTATTATCGACAGATTACCACCGCAGCCAGTCTTAATCAACGACCTCTCTGCTCTGACCAATCCCAGGCTGTTACCTCTGTCAGCAGGAGCTCCGTCCATGGACAGCCACATTGGTTTAACCATCGGGAGGCTTTACAGTTGGTTAGTTGCAGTGTGAGACGGAGAAAGTAGCAGTAATAGACTGGTGTGGCAAGGAGTTGAAACCGAGGCATGTAGCCACAGGGACTGGCTGTCGCAAAGCCGTTCGCTCTTCATTTCCACCCTTCATTCCTGCCTCTCAGCCCCCAGCCAAACTGTCCCCGCTAATGGGGAGCTGCCGTTTCAGCTATGTTAATTTCCTCCGCTCCAATCAGGGCATGAGACAGAGGAGAGGCATTTTAACGACACCAATTATGACTTACTTAACGAGACATGTTATTAACATTTGAGCCGCGCGGCGCAGCGCTCGCTCACAATGATAGGTCCAACACAGGGAGTCCTCGCAGTTTAAAGAGGCAGTGGGAGCCAGTATGTGGCTTTGGCAGATTTCGCCAGCCGCCTTTTCTTCAGCCTGTCACACACTTGTCAGGGGGCTGTGGGTCGTTTAGCCGGCTGATGCATTACCGCTGGGCTCAGAACACATCACTGATTTGTGGCCACTTGCTGTTTTTGGAGTTCTACCCAGTCACCCACTCCCTCGTCACACAAAGGCAAAGATTGAGCTTCAGCTTTGTGATACTGGACACCGTTCAGCCGCTGTTGTCAGATGGTAACATGGAAAATAGTTCTGGGGGACGTTATTGAAGTGGATTTGTCAGATCCTAATGATGGCTCCCACAGTTCTTTTGTGCTTAGGAGAGCTGTGCATATTTAGCGGCTTGTGTTTCTGTAATTGCCCCATGTGAGTGACTTCTTATAGATTTTACTTTTTGGGTTGTTATTACTCTCATCATTATTAATGTTAAAAGCCTGATGAATAGAGTGAGCTGCAAAAACAATGCAAATGCTGAACATCAAATTCTGAAGTGCAGATCCTTTGCAAAGTGTATGGTTGCTTTATTATCAAACTAATCCATCAACCTCAGATATGAGCTGCTTTCAGACATGCACTGAACTCCAGATAATCTCCAGACATTCTCCGGAGGGGCTGTATGTGAAAAAATTGTCCAACTGGGAGGCTGCGGACTTTCTCAAGTAAGAACTGTGGGAAATGTCTAAATGAGCTCATGATACAAAACAACAGGAGATTATCCTGAGGATTCACCACAAGCGAGTGTCATGTTGATGATGTTTCTAACACGCCAGATGGAAAAATGAAAAATAAAAAAAAGAAGAATACAAATATAGCAAGATGAAAAAGTGGCGCCTTACACGTAGAAGAAGGTGATGATGCCAAGAGAGCTTTTGGTGTTGAGAGCCCACGCCAGTGTTGATCTGCTTTAAACCAAACGTGATCCCCGCAAGGGAATTATTACTCTACGCCCTGCCTCTGCCTGCTGCTCCACCCCTTACCTGAACGCTCTGGAGATTTCTATGGAGTCTGAGCGGAGAATCTCCTTCTGCGTTGTTCAAGTGTGAAAGGCAAAGTCTGGTCCAAGTCCAGAGCCAATTATGCGGACATTCTCTGGAGTTCATGTCTTTAAAAGAAGTAATGGATGGCTTCAATCACTGACAATGTAAACCTATTGCTCCTAAATTAAGAGCTAAAGCAGGTATTATATGGACCCTCAAACACCGGCATTTTTTCAGAGAAGTAGAAGTTTACATCCCCAGTGTTCAATACACTTGTTACCAGTGCTGCTGCAGGGCAGAGACTTTCCCCAACAAAACTCTGATACAGCAGCAAAAACAAAAATGGATCAACACACGTATGCATGCTCTTCATTTGTCAGTGTGAGCTTTGATGTTTTGTAAAATCCCAATGTTCTCTGCTGGAAAAATGGTAAATATAAAGGCCTCAAAGGTGTGTGTGTCCGTGTGGTGTTGTGAGGGAGTAATCCTCCTTCTCTCCGTGCCCCCGCCTCACTTTCTCGTCAGGTGGGACCGTGATAGGATCCAATTAAGGGAGCTGTAGATAAAATGATGATGAATTGCTGTGTTGTGGTATACTGATGGACACAAACACACATGCGCATTCACACACACACACACACACACAAGGCAAACCACTAAAACACACAAGAGGGAAGTAAAAAGACAAAGCGAGAAAGAGCCAAAGAGGAGGTGAGGGAATTTGGAACAGACAATGACGACACAACAAAAAGAGGGAAGAGAGAATGAGAAGAATAAGAAGAGACGGGAGGTGGGTGGGGGCGAAGCTCAGCAGACTGGGAGGGAAAGGAAATAAACGGACGAGGGAGAAGCAGATGGAGAGAGAATGAATGAAAGAAAAGGAAATCATGATCCGTGCAAAAGTGGGAGTGAGACTGGATGAACTGGACCACAGGGTGGCTGAGACAATAGGAAGCGGTTTCAAAGTGGTTCAGATGTGTACTGATGGTTTGGACATATTAGATCTACATTACAGTCGTCAGGAAAAATTATATCAAGTAAATGTTGAGATAATCTGTTAAAACAAAGCATAGACGACTCCCACCTTTCCACTCAACAACGACTCCCTATGATGCTTTTTGGTGAACCACTTAAAAGACTATCGCAGTGCTCATGTAGCTGCACAGTTAAATATGAAGCTAACTTCAACATTATGTTGATCTTTCTTCTTTTTTCTTTCTGTTGCAATGTAAACCCAGATAACTACACCTAGATTGAGTTGTGTTGTCAATCACAGTGAACACATCAAATTCAGATCTGATCTGAGCGTTGTGTCAATGCCTCATTGGCAAATGAGAAATGCCGTTTGAGTGCAGACTGATTTGAAAAGTGTACATTAACATTTAATAAGTAGATTTGATGTAATGAAAAGTGACTGCTGACTTGATGTTACAACATTGCAGAAAAAGCAGGTTCATATGTACTTTCTTAATTTCATACCATAAAGAAACAAGAGCCTCGACCAATATGCAACATTAAGTTCTGTTTACTCATTAGGACAAATACAACAAAGCCTGTGATGATGTATAAAAAGGTATGTCCTCTGTGGTTCTCTGGTTCTTCTGATGCTCCCTGAACACAGTAGACATACAGAGAGGTTTGCCTCTGGCACTGGCCACCTAGCCCTGTAAAATGAAAGGTGCAATGAAAGGTGCCATATAAATCCGTGTAATTATGATATTATTATTATTTTTATCAAATTTCCATATTTGTTGCAAGATTCTTTTTTTGTAAAAGAAAAATCTCAAAAGGGTTGTGATAATAGAAACTCCTCAGGCTCTACATTCAATTTGAAAGAGCTACAGCCAATAATACTTCAGCCGGTCACATGATCATCATCATCAATCATCATCATCATCAAAATCATCATCATCATCATCATCAATATTCACTTCCTTACAAATTTGGGGGGCAACCACACACACAATAAATCAAATTAATTCACATAGTCAGTTTAAATATTATCAACAATTTAAATGTCATTGAAAAAGTATTTCCATCCATATGTGAATGTTTCCTTTACCTCCCCTTTACTAGTAATTACTTCCTCATACATAATAATTAGTGTGTTTTCAGGAACAATGAGAGCACGAACCCAGAGGCTTGACACAGACAGTAGAAGACCCATGATTGAGAAGCTGCACCCTGGTAACCATTGTGTGTACATGTATCACAGCTGCTGTGACGGGGACAGTAGAGTGTAATAAATCACAGAGAAAATTAGCCAGCAGTACATGTACACTCATCCATTCAATCTTACTGTCTCTTTGTGCATTATTTAGCCCCTCGCCAAACACTGAAGCATTGAACTTGCATACTCAAATACTCCAGGGACCCAAAGTATGCATGGATGATCACAGGAAAACACATACACACACACACACACAGGCACCCCCAGATAGGATACATGCAAGCTGCGTGGATACATACTGTTTTGTTTCATGGACAAACACACACACCCTCCCCAGGGGTTTGGAAGCCCAACGTGAAGCAGACATATGGAGATTCTCCACATGATCCTCTCCCTAATCATGTGGAGCAGACGGAGAATGTAGCATCAGCAGCAACCAGCAACCTGCTTTACATGATTTATTACACTGACACACACGCTAGCAAACTCTCTGTATGCATGTGTGTGTGTGTGTGTGTGTGTGTGTGTGTTTCCTACTGTAAGTCCATGCATCTGGTGAGCGGCACAGTACATTTTGGGAGGGTGACAGACGGTTTGTGTGTTCACGATCCACAAATTGGTCTCAACTTGGCACAAGTCTGGACTCCCGATAACTTCCACAAACATGCTCCATGTAACACACACACAGTTCCGATGCAGTACGTTATACAGACGTGCATGTTCCTCTGCAACATTAAAGCATTGGTGAGCCCAGAACAGCGAGCAAGAGCAGCCCCCTCCCTTTCGACCCTCTCATGAACGAGTACTGACTGACGACTGCTTGAAGACGACTTCTCTGTGACTCTTAATGAAATTAATAAAGAAAACCTTCTCTCCTGTGCCGGGCTGTGATGCATATAATCCATGCCAAGAAAGTTGGTAAAGCACATCCACCGTTATGTCTTCCTGTTTACTGAAACAGCTCTGGCTAATCCACTTGTTATTTAATCTTAAAAGTAACAATTGATTTCCCTTTTGAAATGAAATAATGACTGAATAATGAATCTGATTCGCTGCTACACTCTTTGTTCTTTGTGCTCTCTGAGAAGAGTCTCACCTCTGCACTCTGACCCATCACCTCTGGAGCAGGGGCTCTTGCTCAGGGACACACACAGGTCATTTGGTATGTTGTGGCCACAGATGCACTTTGAAGTTGATTGCAGTCTCTGTATGCACTCAGCCTTTCAATACACTGATACTGGAATTACTCTTTTACTGCAATTCAGTACAGTTTTTATTTCCATACTTACGTTTTAGATGTCCATGATTTTGTTTTGCTGTTCCACAAAAAATAGGATAATTCTTTGAACAGAAGAGATTGAAATTTTCATTATCTCACCAAAAATATATAAAGATTTAAAGATTTTGTTTTAAATACCTAAATATAAATGTGTATTTTATTTAGTTTTGGTGCTTTCTCTCCATTATTTATTATTTCTTAAAAACATTTAATTATATTCATATGACAACCATGCACATGTATTGCCAACAGTAGTGGCAGGAACTTGACTTAGTTGCACATGCTCATCCTGCAAACAACACATGCAGGCTTAGTGCAGAAATGTAAGTGTTTTTTTATTATTTGATTTATTATTTAAATTTTTTAAACTGTAGTAATCCATTAATGTGTGCACAGTATCTGCTTTTAATGCACAAACAAAGGAAGAACAATAAAACAGAAGAATTGTATTTACTAAAGCCCCATTGAACTGAAGGGAACTGGAAGGAAGGCCTTGTGTGTGTGGCTGTGTGTGAGCAGTGTATTTTTAACACACACTATCCTTCAGCGTATCCTTCAACATGACTAATTACAGGAGGGTGACCTGCACATGGACGCGCACACTTATGCACACACCTTTTTTTCCCTACCTTCTCCTCCTCTCAGCAGCCAGCTGCTCTGTTTTGTTAACATTGGCAGTTTTCAGTTCACCCAGACATTAAAGCACGTACCCACACACACACACACACACACACACACACACACACACACACACACTAGCCATATCTATTCATACAGTCCATGGAGACATGCAATCCATGGAGACGATTCATGTAGCGAGAGAATAAACGAGTGCGGGAGCAGATAACGAATGAACCCGAGCCAGGCTGGTGTGTTACTGTAATGAGGCCAGGGACGGCTTTGTGCTCACCTTGTACTTTTTACACCTCCTCCCCTCCCTCGCCTTTTTTCTCCTCTTGTCACCTCTCCTCCCTTGTTTCCTTTCCATGCCCCTCCTCCTCCTCGCTGCACTCTTATCGCCTTCTTGTTTAAACTCTCCTTCCTCCAACTGTCCTCTACTTGTTTTTCTGTCCCATATGTTATTTTCTCCCTGTGTTCTCTCTCTCCTCGACCTTTTTTCCTCCTCTTGTCATCCTCGCATTGCCTCTTGTTGTATCCTTATTTGCCCTCTGTTGCTGTCCTAATCTCCTTTCCTAATTCCAATCCTCTCACTTTCCCCTTATCGCCTCTATAAGCTTTCCTCCATTTACATCCACCCAACTTTTCTGTCCTCATCTTCCTCCCCTTTTGTCTCATCTCCTCTACCCCCACCCCCCCTAACTCCTCTCCTCTCCCCTTGTCTCCTCTCCTCTCCTCTCCTCCCTTGGGGGGGTACACACTATGAGTTGGCTCAGGTAGATTAATTACATGCAGTGACATGGAGGAGCTGGCCAGAGGCTTCAGTAATGAGTCTGATTACTCATCTCCAGCAGCTCCGGGTGCTCAGGGGAGGAAAGTCAGGACAGTAGGCCAGCAGAGGGGACTCTCAGTGGGGGAAGAGCAACTTTCACCCACAGGGATCCACTGACAGAGTTTTTAAACAGCACAGGTGCCACCGCTTTAGACCAGAGTGTCTAAAGTCAATCAATAGCTAAAGAAGATGTACCCAATACAGTTACATGAGGAAAAAGACATGCCTTACTTTATGGATGCACATATATTTATTTATTTAAAAACAAGAGAAGCTGCAGGCGGCCACAGGACTGAAATCCAAATGTCTAATCTCCAGGAGACCAGAGGAATGGCCAGTATGGAAGAAATCCTAAACAGAGGCCAAGGAGGTAACCCAGAGCGGGATGGCGTAGAGACAAAAACATAATTAAACACAAGAAATGTGGAAAAAACAAGCGTGGATAATAAATCATAAAACAAAAGACAGCAAAAATTCCTCATTAAGCCATGCCATGACTTTTCTTTTTAAGACAGATGATTCTAGGTAAAGTGTTCACTTGTTCCCAGTCTGTGTGTGAGTCAAAGCAAGAGGGAGGTGAGGTAAAAGTATAAGCTGTGAATGGCTACAGGAGTGTAATTTTTATCACAATGTCTGACATTTTTAAAAGATGACTGTCGACTTTTGGGAAACAGTTCTCCATTTCTGTCTCATTTTGAATTCTGTCTATCAAAAAATGAAAGGAGACTTTACTAGGTAGAAGAACCACTATATGGTGGGTGTGACATTTAAAGATCAGTGAATGGTTGATTAAAAGTTAATATGAACCTAAATCAAAACTTGGAGATTTACAAAATGAGTAGAGTAATAACTGACAGGACCAGTGTGTATGATTTATCAATTAACACTATTTAATTTGAATGACATTTGTGGTCGCAAGAGAATAAATCCTAATGACACTGATTATCCATGATTTTCTTTCCTTCTCACTTTATTGAATTGTCGTTTTTTTTGCTCCAGAATGTCCCCCAGGACGCTGGTGAGACAGTGGGCGATGCTCGGTGTGAGTGGTGGCACGGTGTCGCGGTGTCACAGTGCGGTTTGTGTCAGCGTTTTAAACCATGTGACGGTATGAATAAAGCATGATGTGGCGGGCAGCGGGGTGGGCAGGGGCTGACAAGAGAACAAGGGCGCCCAGTGTTTTTGGCGATGGCAAACAAGTAGAAGCCCTTAAAGTTTAATGGGGGCCATGCCACAGAGAGAAGAGGAGTGGTGTGTGTGTGTGTGTGTGTGTGTGTGTGTGTGTGTGTGTGTGTGTGTGTGTGTGTGTGTGTGTGTGTGTGTGTGTGTGTGTGTGTGTGTGTGTGTGTGTGTGTGTGTGTGTGCGCGCGTTTGTCCTGTGGTTTCTCTCAGGCTCCTTGCTGCCACACACAGACCTCAAGCCAGTGGGACATAATAGTGATGCTAATAAAGTCAACAGCCGACCTCATGTGTGATGGACTTGGATCACACTGAACTAGTGGGAAGAGAATAAGACCAATCAGCCTTTCCTTTGTGGTCAGAGAGTGTTTTGGTTGAATCCCTCTGCTCCGAGGCCACTGACCTCCCAGAATCCTGTGGTTTCGTTGGGATGTGCTGCTCTCAGCTTCTCACTGTCTCAATAGAGATCCTGACTTGCCACATTGTGCCTGTTTACAATGTCTCCTCTTTCCCCCTCTGGCCTCTTGTTTAAGTTTGACTCTTTCTTCTCTCTTTCTTTTTATTTCATTGCCTTCTCCCCGAGGCTCCAGAATGAATTGAAACCATGATGGATCTAAATTAACACAGTATTTTGTTTACATCCACTTCAGAAGCTCATCTACTTTGACCCATACAGTTCATTATTTTAAAAGCCGAGTAAACAGTATGCAACTTTTAAAGTCGTGAGATCGCTGTGCAGTTCACACTAAATGACTTGCTGCCCTGTAACCGGAAGTCTTTCAGTTGTTCATAGCGTTGATACACTACATTATCTTTCAGGAAAAACGTACCACTTGTCGTCACACTATCTTTACACCCACAAAAATACGCAAGAAGAGACACGATGAGTCTGACGGATGCTCCTGCTCTTCTGTGTCATCCTGCCAAAGAACAGAGTTGAAACAGTTCAATGGACGTCACAGTTGTCAAGAAAAGAGAGCGACTCTGGACGTATTTTTTGCTTGAAACCGAGAGAAAAACAATGGAGACCCGACCTGACAGGCATTCTGTTTTTCTCTCTGTCTGAACCCGACTGAAGCCCAATGCACTATTGCTTGATTTCACTGATTATACCATCCATGTGTGTGAATATCCACTCCTTGACATTTTGGTACCTGAGTCATGGTACAGCCAGAGTAGAGTTGAGAAAAGTTTTGACTTTGACTTGCATGTGTGTGTGTGTGTGTGTGTGTGTGTGTGTGTGTGTGTGTGTGTGTGTGTGTGTGTGTGTGTGTGTGTGTGTGTGTGTGTGTGTGTGTGTGTGTGTGTGTGTGTGTGTGTGTGTGTGTGTGTGTGTGTGTGTGTGTGTGTGTGTGTGTGTGTCCTCTCAGGCCCTGTTGCCCATGGGATGGTTGAACCGTGTCTACACAATCCAGGTTGTCAGGGAACAAATTGGAAATGCCAATTTCACTTTACACTGCTCTGTATCTTATCTCTCCCTTACCCTCATCCCACCACTTAGCTCATGTGTAAATGAATAAGGTCCTCTCACATGTCTACCAGCGTCCGATTTCTGTCTCCCATCTTCCCTTCTCCTCATCTTCTCCTTTCCCCATTTTCCTCTTGTCACCTCTCCTATCTTTTCTCCCTCAATCCTCCTCTTCCTCCATCTACATTCACTCATGCCCACTCAACTGTAGCCCATCTGTTATTTATCTGTGTGTATTTATAAAATATGTCTGTTTTGGTGAATATGAATTCATACATGTGATTTATATGCATTCCTGCTCAGGCTGTATCGCTGTCTGCAATGACCAAGCTGCAGCGAATGAATATGCAAATGAAACAATATCTCATACACTTCCCAATTTAAGTATAAATCAAGAGTTTTCACACTGCCTCCTTGTCTCTGTGTTTCTCTGTCTCTCTCAGTACGACTACGAGGGCGGCGACATCAGTGACCTGCCGGTCGACCTCTCCGTGGTGTGGAATGGAAACTTCGTCATTGACAACCCGTTCAACATTCAAGGTACAACATTTTGGTTGCTGCTTGTTTATCTGTCGGTAATGATTCCCTGGGAAGCAGACAAACACTATGTGCAGTTTTCTCTCCCCCTTCATGCGAAATCTGTAATTTCATTTTTTGACAGGCATCAGTGAGAAAGGTGAAAGTTTACCGTTGGTTTGGAAAAACACTATTCTTGTGTCGGGGATAAAAGGGGGGGGCTGAGGGAGTGATTGATGGATACCAATGATAAACAAACACCCAACACAGAAATTAATAGGGATGGATGTTGGATAGGAAGATAAACAAATGTAGAGCGAGATAGGCAGAAGAAAGGATGAAGAGGGAGAAAGATGTGGATGACAGGATGATAAATGCACTGTGTAATGGCGATGGGGGTGGTGGGGGTGTAGATGAGAATAAAGGAATTGATAAAGAAAAACAGAAAGCGACATGGAGGGATGGCATTTATTATTTTTAATCGCTAGTTGTGCATGAAGTGGAAAACAATTACCAATTCTAAATTCTTTATCAAGTGTAATATATTGGGTGGCGGAGGCTAATGATTTTAGACGTCCCATTACACAAGATAATATAAGTCTTGCTCTCAAGTGTGTCAGGAAGTCTTTTGCTGTGAATTTGCACAACCAGAGTCAGATTAACTAACCCTTCCCACTCTATTCTCTACTTCTTCTTTTTTCAACCCCATTCACTTTTCAGTCTCAGTCTTAAAAAGACACACATGCACGTTTTAATCTCACATCCTTTGTGTTGTATCTGACCTCATTTTGATAAATGTCACACGAACAGTTAATTTGCAGATTGCTTGGAAATTAGTTGCTTATCGGTCGTGACCTAATTCATCTGCCAGTGTAATTTTGTTTAAAATATGCTCCCTGAAGCTTTTCGGTCTGCGCTGAGAGATTCTCTCTGGGGATCAAACAATCTGTGTTTTAACATGTGCTGAGAAGTGCTGTCGCTGTCACAGTTTTTCTGTACAATCAAGTAGATGGATTTGGTGACTGTTCTGAATCAGTATTCAATATTTAACAAAGGCTGATCTTTGGTGAATTATTCATTCAGCACTTGTATCTGCATTTATTTAATGAGTCTAGTCATTTGTCACACATTGGTTTAACACTTATGTCTTTAATGGAATGTTTTAGCCTGAAACATATTCAGATATAATGTTTCCTCATATTAAGCAGTTATCCAATAATGTTGAGTGAATGATGTTCAATTACTAATGGTTCTGTTTGCCTTCTGTGTTTTGGTTCACTTACACCAGCGTGAAAGTTTCAAACTTTCAAGTGCACATCAATTGTGTCACTTCTTACAAAACTTTTTCTTGTGTGCTGATGAAGTTGAGTTAGTTGCTGTGTGCTGATAAAGTTTATTTAATTGTTGGGTGCTGATGAAGCAGGTTGTCCATCACACAAACTGTGCAACTGTGGAGAGATACTGGTCTGTCCATAGAAATTAAAGATTGGATTTTAAAATGGATTGTGCTAATATTAAATATTTTTAATATACAAATAAACACAAAAATCCATTGCACCATACAAAATAAATAAATACCTATCTGTGGCCGGGTGGTGCTAGATAATTTTCATCCAGCACCATCATCAAATACAATTGTTAATTAGTCTCATTTAGATTTGTGATCACTTACCAGTGTTACCATCAGCCTCAGCTGTAGTTTGTGATTAGTTGTGATACAAGGACCATGCTTGACAAAGCTGATGAACGTGGTTAACATTATACCTACTAGAGCAGTGTTGTCATTTTTAGCACATGGTTAGGTGTCATAGTCGTCATAGTGTTAGTGACGTGCTTAGGAAATAGCCCCCTTACGCCGGGATCACACCAGACCCCTACACCAAGCTGCAGGTGTTAATGTATATAAGTGACCTTCTGCCTTTTTTTTAAGATTTTCATGTTTCATGTGCTTTTATCTTCTTCCAGAATGTCCTAGCCACTTTTTTATCAGAGTAATTCACTGGATCTAAGTGAAGCCATGACTGGCCACAGACAAAATTTAACTTCTTTTATAAACAGTAACAATGCAGGATCCATTATCCAGATAATGGTTTGAAATATAATTTTCTCAACCTTTCCTGACTGTATTCATAACGAACAAATGAAATATCCAGTCATTTAACGTATAGGGGAATCGAGTAGTCTCTAGTTGTGTCCCAATTCAAAGGTGATTCAGAGGACTCAGTCTAGTCATGGCCTTGTAGACAGAGAAGACTGCGAAGGCCGATCTGAAATGAAACTGTTTGGTATCTTACTCTTGTGACCAGCTTGTCCCGTCCTTACAGCATTGTGCGATGTTAGCTACTCTGAGCCGCTACGCTCACTGCAGCTCAGCTACCCAGAGAGTGAAGTCGTGAGAATCCTCATGCAATGAATCCTGGAATAGTTTCAGGAATGAAATAATGCATTGTGAGGTAATTTGGGGATTTAAAAGTGTTAGCGGGAAATACAGCAGTGAGAATAAACCTCATAGGCTACAGTCACGCTTTTTTGTTGCATCACCCGCTAACACTTTCTAATGTCCTCACAGATCACTGTTGATATGTTGAAAGTAAACACAGCTCACTTTTGAGTTGAACACTGAGCTGTGAGGACTTCCGGGGCACCCTTGTGTACCATGAAGAGAATGTAATTATTTTTTTCAAGTTATCTTGCGTTATCTGGAAGACTTTGAAAAAAAAGTCATCACAGGGCGTTTGGCATCCATCTCCTTCATGAGGTTTTATAGAGAAGCACTCGTTACAGGCCCCAGGGATGTGTGCTGCGCAGAGCGCCTCACATGTGACAGGAGGGTGTCGAGCTCTGAGAGTTCTCGAATGTGAAATCCAGTGATCTTAGAGACTGTGCAGTGTGTGTCTGTGTGTGTGTGTGACGAGCATGTTCCTGCTGTTATGACTATGAGTACTTGCTACTTGACTTTCTACGTGGCAGGGAATTTATGCAGGCAGCATCCCAGGCCAATGGCGTGTTCCTCAAAAGAAGCCAAACACAGACTCGTGAAACAGCTGGCAAGGTTATGGATGAGTAGTTAGAATGAATCAACAACACTATCACTCCCCACTAGATATAGTATGGCTGCTTTGTTCTAAAGCCTCTCAGAATACCCATTATGATTATGAAATTCAATTCTATGCTTAGTGTTGAAGGTCTAAAACTCGGTATTATGAAACCGTCCTCACTCATAAATCTCATAAAGACCTTCTCCTCCTTTTCTCCTCCTTTTTCTCTCCATCCCCTATTAATCCCTCCCCCTCTCCGTCCCCTGTCTTTTTCTCGCTGAATAGAAGCAGCATTATCCGTCAGAGGCAGAGCCGCACTGCACTGACCCGATTTTGCCCCCGTGTAAAGTGGAGATGTTAATGTTAATTAAATCATTCATTTGGTTCAGATTAATTAGCGTCGCGCTACTTTTAAGACGAGCCGTGGCTAATCAGATTAGGGCAAGCGAAGGGCCGAGGCCGGCAGATGGATCCGAGAGAAGCTCTCTTTGAAGTCCGGCCGCCGTATGTCTGCCGGGGAGGAGGTGGAGGGAGGAGATTCTTGCATGCGCTGTTGTTGTTGTTTTTTTTCATGCATCTGTTTTTCCACTTTAGCTCATTTCAAATCTGTTTAATTGGTGTGACGGCAAACAAACCTGCCTGCAGGTTTAGGCAACAGAGAATCAACTGCGGAAATTATGATACAGATTAACAGATGACAAATGGTATCAAAACAGAACTCAAAAGATCTTAACCATTCACCGGAATATCCTGCTCTCGTCTGGATGTGACTTCCTCTCCTCTGTTTGTTTTTCAGATTATGTGTGGGTTAAGATTGCTTTTCATCTCTCTCTCTCATTTTCTCTCAACCTCTCCCTCCCTCCCTCCTTCCCTCTCTCTTTCTGGCAGTTTCCTCCCTTTCCTCTGAATCACTCGGCCTCGCGGGGCCCCACTATCTTTAAATTCATAACAATTCTTGTAGCTGTTTTGTTAACAAGCGCAGCTAAAAATCCTCCTCCCCCTCTTCCCTGTTTTCTTTCATCTCCCTCTCCTCTCACTACTCAGGTGTTTCAGGTTTTAATTATTTATTTATGTTTATTTTTTAATATATAGATATTTTTTCACTTTTAATGACTTTTTCCACTCTGCAGAGTTTAGGGAATGGTTTAACACACAACAAATTATCAATTCCCTGTTGGCATAAGAAGACATTACCTGTTGAATTAATATCTGTAATATCCCTCTAGGTCGCTTGTTCATGTTTAAAATGTTTTCTCTCTATTTATCTGTGGAGCTACTCTTGTGTCATCAGAGTGGTTTTAGGTGTTGTGTAGGTGATTAACATTCATTTATGCTGGTCCTGTGCTCGCTCTCTCACTCACAGGCACACAGGAGCCTGATTACTTTTTTCTTGCCTTTTTTCAATTAACAACTTAGAGAACTTTATGTTCATCAGAAATGAGAATTCTCCAGCAGAATAAAAAAGGTAGATTGTTACTTTAGTTCATGCATTTCAATTAGGATTACAATTATATACATTGTTGCTGCTATCATTAATAACATCTTTGCATCCATAATTATCACTCTGATTGTTTTCATTGTAACAACTAGTCTGTCAGAGCTGAAACATGATGGTTACACAACTGTTCCTGGTCTTTTCTCTCCCCTCCTTTCCACCCACCTCTCCTCTCCTCCCCATTTTTCTCTGCTCACCCCAACTGGTCAAGGCAGATGGCCGCCCACATTGAGTCTGGTTCTGCTTGAGGTTTCTTCCAGTTACTGTGGGAGTTTTTTTCTCTCCACAGCCAAAGTGTTTGCTCATTGTGGGAACTGTTGGGTTTCTCTATTATTTTTAAGGGCTCGACCTTATATCAGAATCAGAATCAGAAATAATTTATTGATCCCAGAGGGAAATTACAATAGCTCCATACAAGATTAGAAATATAAGCTTATAAAGATTTAAAAAATACAAAATATAATATAACAAAATAAAGATATTCACACAAAAATACAAAATACAAATAATAAAATACAATATGAAATATGTACAATATGTGCATTCTGTACATTGAGTATTTAGTGCAAGCATGGATATGTTCGGTATTGCTGGCATTGTAATGAGACACAAATAAAATTGAATTGAATTCAAATGCATTATAAAAACTGTCAATCCCTGGAAAGATGTCAGTAGCTGCATACATTAAGGTTTCATGACAATTTATACTGTATCTGAGTCTCTCCCACTCTTTCTGTCTTTCAACCAGCTCATCTCTACAAGTGCAAAGCGCTGCGGGACAGCTGTGGTATGTGCCTGAAGGCTGACCCCAGGTTTGAGTGTGGCTGGTGCGTCGTGGACAAGAAGTGCTCCCTCAGGCAGGAGTGTAACGGTGGAGGAAACTCCCACCTCCCGCTGCAGCTGGCTGAAGGTGGAGGGTGGATGCACGCCACCTCTGGAAACAGCCGCTGCACCCATCCAAAGATCACGAAGGTATGTGTGTGCGTACGTGAATGCGTGTGGGTGACATGGCTGCATATATAGGAGACAGGATTACTCACCATTGAACCAGAATAACCAGAATAATATATTAAAATGTTTGTGTGTGTATGTTAGAGGATGTGCTTTTATGTGTGTATTTTAGCTTTGTTACATTATGGCTGAGTTTGACAAGTTTTTTTTTTCTATGTGTACATGATCAGACAGAATTTCTGACGTATATGCATGAGTATGAATGCCATCCATTCATCTGATACTGGTTTCTGAATCTATGCTCTTATGTAGTTTGCATTCACAGCTTTAAACAGCATACACTCTCCCTCAGTGCTGTATCTATACTTAATGTTAATGGGAACAGTTGCCTGGTATGTGGGGAGATACTGCTGAGCTGTCGCCTGACTTTGCAAATAGGCCTGGAACCTATCAGTATATTTTAGATTTTCGAGGGGCGTGATCACTGGTCATGCAATGCCTCCGGATGCAATTGGAAAATGGTACAACCCATCTGAGCAACAAATCACCTCAAGTAGTTTATCAACAAATGCTATAAGTGCAGTTGTTGTTTTCTTCTCTATATAGTGTCCTATTTGTTTGTCTTTGTAGATGAGATGATGTGATGTAGAGTTGTGCTCAAAAAACATGTGATGCAACATTGGCAGGACACCAGTGTGACCTTTGACCTCTTTACTATGGTCATACAAAACAGAGCGACCACACAGCTCATCATTGCCTGCAGTGCTAACACATGTGATGTTTAAACCTGACGTGAGTGTGGTTTTAAATATAAGACTAAAAGTGTGTATAATAGAACTAAAGCCTGTTTTTAAAATATTGCCCAATAGATCTTAAATAAAGTATAGCTTTTTATGTAAGTAAATTTAAAATAAAAGGACACAGTTTGCTTTCCAAAGCAATAATCAAGATGCTCTGTGAACAAATATAAACCGGTATAAATAACACAAACCATTGTAATTACACCAGTGATTATATATTTATAATGTAAAAATAGAACTGAGCTGAACCAAAATCAAAAGCTTGTATCTCCTTGTATCCAGTGTTTCAGGCTACTGTACAGAAGATGCTGAAAACAACTCTAATTTATTTATTTTACAACAAACTTTAGTGCTGCCACCATGCAACTTTTGCTGCAGATAATACATGGCAACAGAATGTTTTCCCAATTTTCCAAAACTGTGACTTGTTATATGAAATAGGCCATTCTCTTAAGCTGCAATTTCTTTGCTTTGTGCTTTGCGCTCAGTATTTGGGATTTCTGCAAAATGAAAGACATTTTAAAACGCAAAATTACGTCACTATTGCATCCAGTGTGTGTATTTTTCGGTGCAAAGGCAGCATAATTTCAGAAAGTGGAACCACCATTGAAATTCACAGTCAGCAACACCCAACAGAACTCTCCCTCCAGTGTTACAGTTCTAAAATCACCTGTGAAAAAAAAGTAGCGCGGCCTCTTTGAGCTCTGTGTTATAATCTCGTCAACTCATGAGGAGTGTAAATGTCGCCTGCGGAGATCCAAGACTCAGAAACCTTGATAGACCATTGCGTCAGCTGTCTTTGTTGAAGCCCCCGTGGTCACGAAAGCCCTACGTGTCCTGAACCCAGAATGAAAGCTGCTCTTTTTTAATGTGTTGCTGTTAAAACACACACATGTTGGGACCTTGTGGCTGCCCTTGGCACAGAGATTGTGTTATTACTCGTGGTTACATCAAACTGCTACTCCAGAGACAAAGACATGTGAAGGGTTGTTTGGTTTTGGTTCTTTTTTGGCTCTTTGTTGTGTGTCACTGTCTCTCTGGTTGTCTTTGGGGGACTGGAATGGTCAAAATCCCAAAAATGGTCTGTTGCAGATTTTCTGGCTCATCTGATTAATTTTTACATGTTTTATTTATTTAAGTTTGTAGATTGTTTCATTTTAATAAAGATCATAATCTCAGTGGTCTAAAAACAGAGGGAAAACATTTTCAGCTTTCACAAAATAACAAATCAAATATTATATTTGTAGATCAGGTATAGAAACTGACACTATTCCCACTTGGAATTATCTGTCTGCAATTTGTAAAGCCCCGGTTGTTGATCAAATGAGTAAGGGACAATTTATTTTCTTTTAGCTAAGAAATAAGACCTTTTATCTAACTGTTTCAACTGAATCTCAGAGTAAGGGTATTTTCTCTTCAATTTATACAACTGTTAATACCACTGGCATAGTGTAAGATTATAACCTTTAGAAGTTGAGGTAGCAAAATGTCTAATGTGCCAGATGATGACAAAATTGGACCCACTCCCAGCTGACATTGGGCGAGAGGTGGGACACCCTGTGGTCTGGTCACATATTAGCAAAGTATACCTTGTTAATTTGTGTCCATTATTTGTGTGTGTCCTTGTATTTGCATCTTTTTGTGTGTGTACAAGGACACAAGGCCGATAAGGGAGAGTAAGAGTGATGTTTTTATCTTTAAAAACTGTACAAATGGAATGAGACCGGGAGTCATAAATGTCTAAAGAGTAATGAAAAAGAAAAGAAGGAGACATTTTGACAGAAACAATTGTCCCTATTTTCTTGATTTATTTTGTCTATTTAAATTGCATTCCTTTCCAGCAGAGGTAGAAGAAACAACTTCTGTTTGTCAAGTACATCAGCTATCATGAGCATCAATACTTGTAGATATCAGGAACAAGCTCAGGTGGTAAACATTTGGATCCTGGATTATTTATGTGAAGAGACCATCAAGTGGACACCAAGTGTATGTTAGACCTGCAAATTTAAAGCTTCTTTAATAAGTCAAGGGTTAGGTCTTGGACATTAGTCTTTTTAAGAAAAAAAATGTTTATTTTTGTGTCTGAGGAGCAGTGTCTAAAACATTTGACTTCACACTGTCCTGATACTGACTGACTGCTCTTGTATTCAGTCAGTGTTCTTGTTAATCATGTGCTGACAATAACCCCGAACACATTAAAACAGCAGGAGTTGATCCTAAAATCCACTTTTGTGAAAATTATATTCCCCCTTCAGTATTGCCAGGTTTTTTGAACATAATAACTGGTTTTATAGATTATTTGTTTGAGGCAGAATTCCCTAGACAGAAAAGAAGAACCACTGCAAATTGAATTTCCCATACTCCCCATTTGACTTAAAGTGTTTTAGCTGTTATTCTCAAACTATTCTCTGACCACATAAACAACTTTCCCAGTCTGCAACAGCTGATGGCTGCTGCTTCCATCGCTAATGTGCCATTGGTTACCACTGAGACCACAGCCAGTTTACCATGTGACAGCACACACACATACACACACACACATGATATGTGTACAACTACTTGGAAACCACTGCTGTAATATTGATGATTTGATGTGGCTACTGTGTGGTCCGGCCTGCAATGTAGAGGCCGCACCACCACAGAGTGACGCCACAGGACTTTACTTCTTCTGGATTCTTGGTCTGTGGTATTTAAAAGAAGTGGCCAAACATAGGAAGAAAAATAATGTCAACGATTAATAAAATTAATCCCCTATAGATTACTGTAAAGCCAAAATGGTTATTTAGTTCCAAGGCATCCTAAAATTGTAAAAAAGTGGAGGAAACTTTTGTCATCTATGCTTACACAGCATACATCCTCATATTTGACTCTCCACAAAATTGCTTAACTTCTGCAAACTCTTTTGGCTGATGTTGCCTCAGTGTAGACTTATAATGTCAAAGCAGCCAAATATGGACAAGTCATCAGTGATGGTTTGGGGGGGGGGGGGGAATAAAATGCTCCCCTCAAACAAAACAGCTAACAGGGGATGCAGTGTCACACTAAATGATGGCGTTGTAACAAAGCTGCGATTCAGTTTGAATATCTGTCCGTTGCCTCCGGGGTTCACTGGTTAGTGGCTAGTATCTGGCAGGGTCTGCAGGGCGTTTTACTCACACGCATCCACAAGCATTTGGGGCCCCATGTGTTCAGACAAGTCCTAAATCAGTTTGGTTGCTCATGTGGAACATTTATATCTGTTGTCCTTTTGCAGTTAAATCCTGAGGCTTGTTAGTTAGTGCTCATGGTTGTATCAGATCGCTATCCTTCCCCAAAAAACATTTTCAGCTTTGGGGTGTTTGTACTTGTACATTCCCCAGAGAGTGGTGGTTATGTGCCTGGATGTAGTGGTGTTGTGTCAAATCACTGTAACATGAGTCCAGAGCTGCTTGAGGTCCCATTTCCACACTGTGGCATCTGCCTGCATGCCCACAGGCTCGGTAAGCGCTAGTTATCTTGTTATGTGGTGCCATACTTGTATACTTCCCAGAGTTTGTGAGGTTACAGTGGAAATCCACTCTCATATGTCAGAGAATTATTATTATGTACACAAACATAGCATTCTTTCATTCATAGCAGCCAGTAGGTACAGTGGTCTGGCTCCATCCCTCTTACCACAGCGATCATGTTTCAGATACATAGCTGGAGATTTTAGTGTGGTTGATAGAAAGCAGGGTTATTGCTGACTTAGGAATCTGTGTCTGGTCGGCAGCCCTACTTAATGTCGGTTAGCCATGTTTCATCCAACACTAAAATATTCTTCTCAGCCCCCCCCCCCCAGCCAGCCAGCCAGCCTCACATGCTTTAAGGGATGTTGAGATTTCCAGTTCTTGTTTGGGGAAGTGGTATAAAGTGGTACTTTACTCAAAATAGGCCCTGGCTATCAAAACCTCACCTATCTTCTCACAAATATGGATGAGGGGCGACAGATGGCGCCACCACAAGCACCAAGGCTGGTTTAGCTGTGTCAGTGAAAATGACAGTTAATGGTTAAACATGCAGATTGCCTTTCATGTAAAACATCACTCAGGACCGTGAAGCCCTGTTTTTATAATCGGAGACCCAGTCAGTGGCGTACACGGAAGCTGCAGAACCACAGTAGCCTCATACATAATATGAATACACTTCCAAACACTTCACATGATCTCGTTACCTGATGTACTGTTTTTGGATTACATTGTTTGAAATGGGTGCATTCATCTAAATGGTTACATTAAAACTATTCCCCTTCCTGACTGACATGTTAACTGTAACCTTTACCACTATTTTGATGTAAACCAGATTAAGACAATAGCCTAAATAAACTGTACTTTCTGATTACCTGATAAGACAAAGTAGTATTCCAACCTTAGTGTCAATATGTAGACATGTACACAGCTTAATCATATTTAAGAATCCTGCTGGACAGGGGGAGTTAAAGCCTTTACAAAATTAGAAAGAAAACGGAAAATTTAATATGGCAGCATGGTGCATGTAACTATCTCTGGATGGGCTTTTTAAATTCTGGCAGGAACGTTGAACAAATTAAGTAATGGACATAATGTGAGTCATAATCAGACTATGCTCAACATGTAAATAGCAACATAAACGGAGTATTCTATGAGCAACTAATTTAACATAATAATCCTAATAATGTCTAAGGTCAAAGGTCTTGTGAGGGCTGTGCAGGGATTCAAACCGACAACAACATTCATTTTCAAGAGCAGCTACAGGTAAAAGTACAGTTGCATTGTACATTAGTAGTGAGAAAAATTCTGCAGCACCGACGTTATGTTCTAACATTACATATGTACAAGCTCTAATATGTTCCATAAAGCCTGTTTTACATGCGCTACTGACTGTGTGTGTGTGTGTGTGTGTGTGTGTGTGTGTGTGTGTGTGTGTGTGTGTGTGTGTGTGTGTGTGTGTCTGTGCAGTGTGATATGTTTCCATTGTGTTCACTGGTCCCTTTATAGAACCCACCCCTCGATAATGTTAGTAATCACTTCTAACCCAACAGCGCTCTTCCTTCTCGTCTTCTGTTGCCTCCCAGTCTGCGGCTCTGCCACCGTTCACATGCCAGGCCTTGGTGGCTATAGCTGATATTGTGTTTTGTGGTATCATGGCTTCTTTCTTCCAAAACCATCTGAAGCCCCATTTCCACACCCTGACATCTGCCGTCCTTATCGTTCCCGAGAGCTTGATGGCGTTTCACTCCAGTGTTTGCCAGCTATTGTGTTTGTGGGACCAGCAGCTCTATTGGTGCCTAACGGGAGTCAGCTTCTGAGTAGTGGGCAGCATTATCCCCAGCTCAACTGCTCTGTCTGGGTCTCCCTCCTCATCTCATCCATTAAGTTCACATCTTCACTGTCACTTTACAGATAGTTCTCTATAGTGTTATAAGGTACCAGCAACACATTACATTTCATACATTACAATGATTATTATCAGATTATATTGATCCTTAAACCCATGACAGGTAGTTGTGCCAGGATCTGTATAGCTCCTGATGAAGTTGTCTTTGTTTTAGTTAGAGTACTGTGGTACTCACACAATGCTGCCAAATGTATTGTCTGACAATCTGTAGATGAAGTTTAGGTTCATTTAAATTAAACTAGGTACTTAGACTGGATGTAAAAAGACAAAAAGTCCATGAGTGGGTTTTTGTGTGATTGTACTGAATAAGACACTTTTTAATTCTACTTGTTTAATGTTGAATTTGATTTCCTGAGGTTGTCAATATCTTTTGGGGGTAAATGTTGTTGCTGATAATGATTCAATTTGAGCAGTTTCATGCAATTGTTAGTTTTTTTTCTTCTCTTTTCTATTACAATTATTTTTCCTGCATTTTCCAAAGTTGTACATGCAAACATTGATTTGATTTTGTTTAAGGTAGTGTTGGTAAATTGTTTTTGAAAGACCCTTTTGGTGGAATCTTCTTCACGTCGCGAAGCACCAATAAATACATTTGAGGAGGATAGCGATGGAGTCACTGAAAAGTCATCTTCTAGCAGTTGACAGTCAGTGCTTGCATATTTTCAAAGTGTAGCCTGCTCTTGCTAGCTTTTCTGAGATTACCAGCCCTAGCTTTAAGTCCAAAGTCACTGACTCATACTGTTTTATATTGCCTCTATCAATGAGTCAGAGGTTCCCTTGAGCCAGGCATTTGGTCATGAATCAAGGTACAGGGTCTCTGCAGACTTTCTCCATATAAACGTTTAGGATAACATCTCATCTGTGTGGCAACACGAACTGATCACCCCCTAAACTAGTTCACACTGGTGGAATCACCATTTCTCATGGTCTGTTGTTTGTTACTGTCTGTGGTACAATAACAGCATCATGCCTCCAAACTCTCAGCGCCTCAGTTTGCCTTTCCACACTGGGCTGTCTGCTCAGCCAAGCACCTCAGAAGAACAGGGCAATGGACAGATTATACATAATTACCTTGTGATGCTTGTTAGGGATTAGGCGTGTGTGTTTATGCCCATGCCGTAGTGTGTGTGTGTTCGTGACAGCCACCGTCCATCAGTCACCATATTTGTTTTGTCACACCACACCTGTCCCCGTTACGCGCCATAATCTGGCTAGATAAATCACATTATGGGACGGCAGTGTGACCGCGTGTTACACTGCCACAGCCCCACTGACAAAGCCAAGCCGGCGTAATAAGTTTCAATTAAACCGCAGAGATGATGCTTGTTATTTTGCCCTCTCTTTATCTCATTCTCAGTGTTTGTCAAAGGCAAGAGGGTGATTTTTCTTCATTAAAGCTAGAACCACCTGATACAAGCAGTTCTGTATGGTGTGTGCCTGTGTGTGTGAATGTGTGTTATGCCTGTGTGTATGTCTGTTGTGGGGCCATTTTCACACTTGAATATGAAGAATAGAATATGAACCTGTGGGTTAACTGTTGTGTGTGTGTGTGTATTTGTGTGTGTGTGTGTGTGTGTGTAATATGTCTGTTTAATGTGGAAATTCTTTGAAATCCATTGGTAAAAGTCGTCAAAATAATATGAACTCTTTTGTCTCTTTTTGGCAAACTCCAGTTGTTCCCTGAGACAGGTCCTCGCCAAGGGGGAACCAGGGTGACCATCCTGGGGGAGAACCTGGGTCTGCAGTTCAGAGACATTCAGATGGGCGTCAGGTTGGGCAAAGTGCCCTGTGTGCCTATTGAGGAGGAGTACGTGAGCGCTGAGAGGTAAGTTCAGGAACAGAGGACACAAATACAGGTAGTTAAATACACATGCACTGCAAGGCATGCACAAACTGAAAATGATACGTATGCTCATAAAGTGCACCGACACGGATCAAAGCATTTACAGTCACATGCAGAGAAGCAGTTTTCTCTCACTGAAGCTCACACTCATGGATGTGAGGACACATCCGCAACAAGGACAGCACCATCTCGTACCTCTCTCATCGTGACCAATCAAACGCCAGGAAGGAAAACTGAGAGTGTTCCTGTGTAGGTGTATCCTTATTCAACAGCTGAAAAGACATTGACATCAGGTTTTTCTCCTGTCTGTAAATTCCACCTGTCGTCCCCCTCCATTACTCCCTGCATACGCTCATTCCTTTATTTTTCTCATCCCTCCATCCTGACATTTACTCCTCTGCAGGGTCCTACACGGCTGAGGAATTGAGTTCACGCAGATCAAACAATCTCTCTGTAGTGCAGTTAGTCGGGAAATGACGCATGTTGAGATAGAGGGCATCACTATTCAAATATTACACACACATCGGTTATTCACCACATTATTCCTGACGTCCCTGCACCACTTCAAACATGTGATATTTGTTAGATTCCTCCCTCTTTCATAGTCAGGTTCATTTAATTTTATTTTGACTTTCTCTCACTACTCCTGAGACATGGATTCAAATCCATTGTGTATTTTTGCTGCAGTGGTCTAGTGTGATGATGTGACTGACGGTTCATTCAGTCTTGATGCGTCTAAAACTCAGTACAGGGGCTGCAGGTATAGGCTTAGGTGTGTGGTTGTTTTTGTCCTTGCTTCTGATCTATTTTTGGCATAGTTGTGTATTTTTTTATAAAGGTTAATTAGTAAGGTACAACAAATTATGATTTTACAAGAAAAAAATTGTAATTTCACTAAAATAAATATTATAATTTTAGGCTCTGTATCAGTTTAGTGGGGGAATATCATAAGATCAGCGTCTTGCCTATGTTCAAATTAGGAAAATGGAGCATGTTGTTAAGTTATAGTTTTGTAAAGGTTTCACAAATAACTATATACTTGCACATGAGCATTCTCCAAAGTATCAGGACTTTAAAAAGAGTGTGAAAGAAACAGTTTAATCCGGAGAAAGAATCTAAACATTTGTTGCTGAGGAAATGTTTGGTAGTGGCTGACTGTAAATCAGTTACTTATTATCCATGTGATATTCAAAGGGGTTTCATAGTTTCCCAATGAGATTGGTTCAAGATTTTGGTAGAAATCAAGTTCTCTTCTCATCTTGCTTATTTCCCCCCCAAAATATTATTATTAGTTTTTCCCTTTGGTCTTGTAATATTTTGACTTTATTCTTGCAAAAGTACATTTTTTTCATCAGAATGTTTTTCTCTAACATGGCCCAAATAGCATTTCATTCTAAGGTGAATCCATTACTAAAGAACAAATTTGATTCACCACAACAGAAAAACCCTGACCTCTTACTCTCTTCTCTTCTCCTCTCTTCCTCATCAATCCTTCAAACTTCCCATCCACAGAATAGTGTGTCTGCTGAACGACGCTACAGGCTACAGGGTCCAAGAGGCTCAGGTGGAGGTGTGTGTGAGGGACTGTGTCAACGACTATAGAGCCCTGTCGCCAAGGCCATTCACGTTTGTGGTAAGGACCATACAATGACAACAAAGGTTTTTCAACTGGCGTTTTGTTCAAGTAGTTGTTTTGCAACACAGGGCCTTGAAAAATATCTAGGAACTGGGGAATTAACACAAACTTGTGTTTATCTCCTCTCTTGTCCAGACTCCATACTTCACCCGTATCCAGCCATCTCAGGGGCCCATCTCCGGCGGCACCAGGGTCACCATCGAGGGAAGCAACCTGAACGCAGGCAGTTATGTGTCTGTCAGCATTGGACCACAGCCTTGCTACTTCAAAAAGTAAAGAGCAAATTTCCGTCAGTCTAAATAAAATTTTGATGATCCCTGTGAGGAAATGGGGACGTGGTAGCAGAAGATATTAGATAGGATTTAAATAAGAAAAAGACAAATAAACAATACTTTAGATAGAAAAACAAGTTCATAATTATGAGTGGGGGTACAGTGGATAACGCAAGAGACAGATAAATATAATGTAATGTGTGCATAAATAAACGATTTGTTAATGTGGAAAAATGTCATCAGCATAAAGATATTACATGCACATGTTAGCATGTAATCAGTGTGTCAGGTTAGGAGTTTTTTTTATGTGTGATTGGGGGGGTGTTAATGTTTGCATTTAAGAGTGTATGCACACTTGCTGCATGCAAACACACCACTTTTATTTGTCTGCACTGCTCTCCTTAATCTAGTGCATGAAAAAAAAAATCCAAACTATCACCACAGTTGCTTGCATGTCACATGCATGGATTAGCTTCTCGCGGCTAATCTCCATTGAAGCAACTGTATGGTAGCTTTGATGTCACAGCAGTTATATCTGTGCCGTAGCCTCCTCACAGTAATCCAACAGATTCCACATCACCACAACTCTTCACTCACCTCAACGCTGCCTTTATCTGTCGCACCCTAACTGTGCCCATGTGTTTGTGGCGTCTTGTGAAGGTTGCTGGGGCATGTGTTCTTGGTGAATGGGGTTACTATGGTTACAAGGCAGGGATACTGTGGATTCTCTCTCTTTCCCTTTTTCTCTCAATCACATGCACACTCCCCTCCCTATGTGCGAGTGCCATGGTGTATAGAGACACAAAAGAATGTGCATTACTACATTAAAGTACACACACACACACACACACACACACACACACACACACACACACACACACACACACACACACACACACACACACACACACACACACACACAGGCACACGCACACATGTGTCACTCCTGTGAAGTCATGGCCCAGAAAAGCAGCCACCACTCAACTGTGCTAAATACATATTAGATAATGTAGCTACTGGGCACTGCGCACAAGTTTATTTTGCCTTTGGGACATGCACACGCACACACACACACACACACACACACACACACACACACACACACAGTGTGTACACACATGAAGACACACAACCTCCATCCCAGTGTTTGTGACTGGTGCAACTCATGCTTTTCAAAGCACCAATCATAGTAGGCTAAGTATAAAGATTAAATGTGACCTATAAACTACAAGCTATTAAAGTGTAACATACTATCACAAGATTCAATCTTCAATACTTTAATGCCATAGACACAACGTTGATTAGAATTTGTCTTGCCTAGCTCACCCAAACTTATAAGAAACTAGAAGGGCTTTGTAAGAGCACATACCTCTGCCAAGGCTAATGCCCTATCTCACCATGTCAACACATTGTTTCCCATTCATTTGTAACACTGTGGTGCCCAGCCATGGTCTACTTTTCAAAAAAAGTTACACTCCTCATAAGAACATAGGAGATCTCTAAGTTGTTTTGCTCCATTGCTGCCTTGTATCGCTGTGTGCAGCACTATTGGCAATGCTGTTTGACACATGCTCACTTGTGCTATCATCCACAAAGTCTTCAGCATTTATGCATCGTCAAACCTTTTACTTTCACCCGCAGTTGGAATGCAAAGCAGTTCTTTCTCTCCCACGGTCAACTGAATCTGTTGCGTGTGAAAGCAACATTTTTTTGCGTTTTGTGGGAATTATGTGGGAAATGCTAATGGGAAACTTAAACAAAATTCCTGTAACATCACATTTGTTTAGATCCCTGCCAAAATGTAATGTGTTTTGTCCTGACCCATACTGCGTCCTTCTACCAAGTTTCACAGTCAGCAGTTTCTGTGCACTTCCACTGACTAACAGACAAGACAGACCAAACGAAAAAACATAAGCTCCTTGGCAGAGTTAAAAATACAAACTTAAGTACCTCCTATGGTATGAAATGTGTAATCAAAATTCAAGCTTTTAAAAATCATCTGTCGGTGCTTCGATAAATGTGATTTAAAAATGAAAATAAAAACCAAGCTGCGACACTAAATTTGGACTCACTGCTGTGATCAAAAGCTGAAGTGAAGATACAAAGTCGGATTCCTGCATACCAGGAAATTGGTCATTTCACAGGACCTGACCGGCTTTTTGGGCTGAGGTGCGATGGCCACAAGTGGAATTATTCAATCAAATTAGCAGCATATGATTTTAAGAGAATTAGATTAATGGGCTCAGGCTAGACACTGGTAATTACAAGAATAATGAGGAAGTCATTAAACATGTCGACGCTTTGACCTCAGTATTTAAGGTGTGCCCTGGCACAAGGAAGAAATCATTTACTCTTTATTAGTAGTATAATTATTTTAGAG
The DNA here is from genome assembly GCA_026259375.1 of Verasper variegatus. Classification (NCBI taxonomy): domain Eukaryota; kingdom Metazoa; phylum Chordata; class Actinopteri; order Pleuronectiformes; family Pleuronectidae; genus Verasper; species Verasper variegatus. The sequence goes on along the minus strand of CM048045.1, from coordinate 5,288,579 downwards.
TGGGCAGACTCTTTGCTCATATGTGAATTGTTGCTTTCTCTAAAATTAAATTAAATTAAAATTATTTTTTCTTCTCTTTATGTTCCTGTATTTTTTTTGTATATTTCTCGTTATTAGACATTCCTGTGAAAAAGCTCAACCTTTACAGATTTCACAGCTCAGTTCAATTAACTTCCCTATGAATTTTTTTTTTAAGTTTAGTTTAACATATTCATATATGTTCATATTTCCAAAGCTTTTTGGAAATGTAGCACTTGACTGAGTTGACAGATTTTTGGTATCCTTCTATAATTTATTAAAATGCCTAATTGATCACTTTCCACCAATGTTTCCTTGTTGCCCTGTGTCCATCCAGGAGGAATGCCCGTGAGATAGTGTGTGTGACACCAGCTGGATTGGCAGCTGGCACTTCATCGGCCTTGGTGGACATCGATGATGCTGAGCTGAGAAACCCTGAAGTCAAGTTTAACTATACTGAAGACCCCACTGTCCTGAGGATTGAACCTGACTGGAGCATTGCCAGGTAAGCCAGTGTGGTACGATTTACTGAACTGGACTATGTCTTGTATTTCGTCCATTTAGGTTCATGATGATTCTCAGCCTTCAGTCATGCAGCAATACACTGTATATCTCCGCTTAAATAAATTAAGACCTTGCACTAAGCATTGAGCATGAGAGCAACATCACTGTGGAGGACACGCTCTAGCAAAGGTTTCTCATTTTGCTTGATTTATTGATTCTATCCTTTCCTGGGTACATACGGAATTTGGTTGACTTTTCACCCACTGCTGCAGTATTTACTACAACCTCAAATACTCACAGATTGCTGGCACCTGATGTTCCTTATGTGATTTAAGTCCTGTCAGAAAATGTCAAAGCTGGATACTAGCTTGCAATAGAGTTCAGAATTTATCTACAGTACAGTTATGTCTTTACAAACTATCTTCTGTGAACATGCAGTGACTTAAAGTATTTGTATGTTACCCACCATCTGAATAAGGCAATTCAATCTAACATGTTATGTCAGATAATTTACTTTTCTGTTATTCAGCTTTTTTCGTTCATTTATTTCAAATGTTGAAACAGGACAAAACGTTGCCCTGTTTTATTTTATTTTACCTCCCTCCTTCCCTCTCCTTCTTTTCTTCTCTCTGTTGCTTCTTTCCCGCTGGTGACTCATCAGTAGATGGTAGCAGATAGATGCAGAGTTTGTTAGAGAAGAGTGTTGATGAATTCTGCCCCGTTCCCTGTTGCTCAGTAGGACTGGCCCGAGAAACAGCTGAGGCCCATTCACTGCCCCTGCACATCCACTGTGTGTGTGTGTGTGTGTGTGTGTGTGTGTGTGTGTGTGTGTGTGTGTGTGTGTGTGTGTGTGTGTGTGTGTGTGTCTGAAAGCTAAAAACTAGGCTTCTACTTCAGGAAGCTAACTCAGGGGTGATGATCCCACATGAAGAAGACACACACACACACAAACATCAAGAGTCCTTGATGTTTGGCCCTAAATCCTTCCTCCATCTTGCGGAGAAAACCACAACACATTGCACCTGCACCTCACAAATGGCAACACAAAGTGTGTGTTTGTTACAGCTATAGAAGAAGCTTTTATTTGGCTGATGTGTTTCAGACAGTGCCCTCACGTTGGCTCAGGTGTGAAGTATAACCAACCAGTGAGATGTGATATCATATTGGCTGATATCTGCTTCATTGTCTGCTTTTGTGCAAATACATGCACGCCTCCAGAGCTTTATCATTGTGCTTGGGTGATGATAGATAGAGTAGATGAAAGACGGTGAGGACAAAAAAACGAGAAGTGTGTGTCTGTGTGGGGGGTGGAATGATGATTTTCCATTTAGTAAGAAGACAGAGGACTTCAAAAATAAATCAACGAGGGCTCATCAGGGACGGCGAGGGAAGCTATTTGGGTTGCATTAGAGGTTAGACAAGCAATTTTGGTCCAAAATATTTAAATATTCTCCCAAACCAACTGTGGATGCGAACGAGGATTGCCACTTCTATAGCAAGGACTGCCAAGGTGCCCTTAGGCAAGGTACTAAATCTTCTTTCTGCTTCAGTGCTGCTTGATCTGCATAACCATTGGTAAAGTGGTTGAACTAAATCCAGGCGTTCAGACAGGAAGCCGTCAGTTTCCCCAGTATCCTGAAAGTGCAAATTAATTAACCACAGTATTCACTTTATTACAAGCATAAAGGTCACACCAGGAAGTGAAATAATAAAGTTCCTCCACACACTCCCACAGAAAATGGTAGAGGATTGGTCGGGACATGGCAGGAATATTTTTGTAAACTCATGTAATTAGAGAGCTAACTGAACAACTGACATGCTAGCAATCGTCACTATAGCTAGTTTTCTCTGTACTGTGCTGCTAACTTCAATTGCCAAGTTTCCCACTGCCAAGCAGGGGTGGTGGGTTCGGAGGCTGGACTGGTACCGGCTGGGTGGGGCTGAGAGATGAGTGCGATCATGAATGACATCATACGGGGGAGGAAGTACGAAACGAGACGTTTGGATAACATATTTCTTAGAATGGACTGAGTGAAAAAGTCCGCGGAGTGACTGTTTTCATACTTTGAGGGTCCCTACTGACCCCCTTCAAGTAATTACGGATAGTAAAAGCCCAGAAAATGTATTTTACACAATATGGGCCCTTTAAAGAAAATAAAAACTGAGATTTAAGTTGTAATATTACTTGAATTAAGTTGTAATTGAGAAGACACTTGTAATAAAGAAAAGTCATAATATCATGAGAATTAAGTCGTAATGTATTTCCAGAAAAAAATCCTAATTTTACAAGAATATATTTGTAATAGTGCAAAAGAAAGTTCCACAAATTCCACATGTGAAATCTTCAACCAATCTCATTGTGAAACCCCTTTGAATGTCACACAGATATAACCCATGATATACAGTCAGTCACGCACTACCATACATAAAGTGTGTGTTCTTTATTCAGAATAGAAACAGTTCCTTGTGCAATCTTTTCAAAGTCCTGATATTTACTAATATGGTGCTAAAGATCCTAAAGGTTATTTGCAAACCTATATTATAACTTAACAAGATGCTCCATATTCCTCATTTTAATGAAGGCATTTTTTCTCATCATATTAAGACTTTACTTTTGTAAAGTAAAGCAAAATTATATTCTCATAATATTGTGAATTACTTTTTCCTCAACATGGCCCTAATACTTTTTGTACCTAGCTATCTGCAAATAATGGCTCTTTTCTGGAAGCAATCCATAGTGTTAAAAAAGAGGATGGAGCAACAAAGCTAATGAGCTGCTATAGGCTCCTTGGCTCTCCATTAGCCTTGTCAATACGGCTGACTATTGGCACAGACCAAATTCAAGTGTCAAAGTTAACAAAAGTTAAACCTGAAGTGTTGATGCAGACACATTTTTCCTCCACAAGCCAACACACTGATTTTGCTTCACTTTAAGTGTGTTTCGGTCTTTAATGACTGTTTCCTTTTTTTCAGCCACTATTTGATGGGTCAGGTTTTTCTGTGAGGTAACTGTGTTGCTACAGTAAACTTAGAAATTATGTTTTGAAGGATCCCTTTGCTTATAGTGGGAAAGAACATATATGTCACAGTGAGAGGAAGATTAGACCAAAAAACAGACAAGGAAAACAGAGACAGCAATGACAGATGGCAAGAGTGGGAGGGAGAGCATATAGAGAGGGACACTAACAACAGTGGTTGTATTTCCCCAGCAATCCCTGGGAGTTTATCCTGATTGTCTTGTTGTCTCTTCCCTGAAGCGTGCACCTGAGCTAAAGAGACTCAGTTAGACAAAGACAGGAGCAACAGGGACAGAAGGACTCAGCACAAATATACATCAAGCTGAGGAGGAAGGAGACACCGGACACACAGCGTTATATAAGTGCAGGCTCCTTTGTCCCATGGTGTGTTTGTGGCAATGAATAAATGTCTAATTAAAAATCAGTTCATTTGAATGTGGCCTCAGCTCCACTGCTCCTTTGTTAATCAGCTACCTTCATCTCTGTTATATAGAGCCTAGTGCTATTATGCTACACAACTTTATTTTACTTTCTTTCTTTCTTTCTAACATCCAATATACCGTAGTATATGAGAAAATACAGTTTACTCTATGTAACAAACGGGTATTAAAGCATTACTCTTCCAACTATGTGCTTTAAAGTGTCAGATTAATATGGCTTTATTGCATTCATAAAGGATTAAGGATTAACTAAGGATTAAATATTATTTATTATATATAATTCAGCTAAACAGATTACATTATTGCATAGTAAAGTCTGAACTAAAGAAAGACAACTCAAGGAGGACCATCCTTTGCTGTGACACGTCAAAGATCTAATATATATTCAAAGGGGAATTTAAAAAAAGCATCATTTATAGATTTTAGACATAACTTTTTTGACGTTAATTAGACTTTGCTCAACAGAACAGACTTGTTTCGTTCAGAATACTTTTTACCACATCATGGCAGACTTTAATAGAGCTCAGCCTTGTGTTCACGACAGCAACAACTACCGCATTTTCCATGTGAGAGGTGAAGCAGCAATGTGCAGCAGACAGAGGCTGTTTTTTTTTTTTTTTGTCAGTCGTGCGTTAGAAGCATCATCCCTTCACTCGTTGCTGTGAATCCAGCAGGGAATCCACTGCTGTGTGTTCACATGGAATTCTCCTGGATTTCTATGGTAATAATACTAGGAGGCCAGGCAGAGAAAGTCCACAGAGACTGCAGAGTGTCTCACTCGGACATTTGCGTTCACACATGCACCTTCTCCGGAGTTCAGTGCATTTTAAGGCAGACACCTTAAATTCATCAGGAGGCCCTGGGCTGCTGGGGTAGAGAGGCTACTTTGGCAAAAGAGTAGGTGACATCACAGGGGTTGTTGGTTAGTAGAGACTGGGATGTAAACAACATCCAAGATGGTATATGAGAACTCTCCAGGTACCTCATATAGATTGTACCATGCAACAGTCAGTTCAATGTTGTAGAAACTCTCCTTCATGGTATTGTCACCATCTGTTGTTAATAAAAGTGGCAAGCCCATCACCCCCGCTACACTCTCATTTATTTCTGTCCAAACTGAACCATCTGAAAGCTGTCAATGGCAGTGTTGGGATTTGGAGTATCCTCCTGTGGTCATGTCTCTTTGAGGTACTCCAATTCCTTAAAAGGGCTGCTAGCTCATCCATCTCACTGTCTAGTGAGCTCAGATTTCAACTGATAGATGAAGGATACATTCTTTTCCATCAGTCTCTGTTGTTTTGACCAATCTCTCCTCCCTTGTCTCTTCATTCTTTCTCTGCATCCTCTGTGAGCCGTCCACTTGACACAGATGCTGCAGGGTTGTCCGTTGTTCTGATCACTACACCGGCAAGTTTTAACACAATCAGCTAGTGCCTGGAGACTTTGGCTTTGGAATGGAAGCGTAGCCGAATGCAAACACAACACTACACTTTCTACAATGTCATTTCTCACAGAAAAAAAGACCAGAATTTCCTCTACTAGCATATATACATGTATCTTATTGATACGCATTAAAACACATTTTACAAAAGATGGCAGCTAAAAATTTGGAACAGTTAGATAATGAGCATGCACACAAATTGGCTTAATTTAGCTCTTGAGGATTCCAGTGCTCTTGTTTGAATACAGCATTACAAATAGTGAATACACGTATGTGAAAGTAGAAGCAAATCATCTACAGCACGTCAGCTGTCAATATACCAAACACTCGATGACCCCATCACATCTACAATCACAAAGACTCCTCTGAGACTGAATGAGTCAGACTCGTGCTCCGTAGCCAGAAATGGGCAGGCTGCCAAACTACGGGAAAAAAACCCACTTAGCTGAGAACAATAGGCAGAGTTATCAGTGATGTAGCAGATGCTAAGTCTACCTTTATCATTTACACCTGTCCTTCCCTATCATTACCATTTGCTGGTATTGTAAGTCTTCCTTGATTATGGAGGGGGAGAATGTCTCACATTAGACTCTATACGACTCTATCCAAGATGTGAAGAGGCTCATGCTCTGAATCACCATATCACTTACTCTGCTGTTCACTCTTATTACGTAAATCTTATGTGTCAGATTAACTTCTACAAAGAAGACACCTGCATATTTCAGAAATCAATTGCTATATGTGGTTACTCACCAGAAGGATTGAGCTTTGTTGTCGTGCTGAGTAGAGTTAGAGGGAAAAGGCTTGTTTCTGTCTCAGTGAGTGACATATTGCCACAACACAACCTATCATAATGTGATACTCATTTGGTCTGCTCATGTGACTTTTATATTGGTCTGTGGACATATTGCATCATTACCTCTTCCAAGAGGGTTATCTTTTCATTGTTGTTCAATTATTAACTACAGAACCAATTTTCTTGAAACTCTGTTGAAGGGTATTGGCCAAGGAATAATCCAATAACTTTAAGAGTGGTTTTGATTAAGGGGGCATATTTTTTTTTCTTTGGTGGAAGTTTGCATTCTCTGAGCACCCTTCAAGTTTAAACAAAACTAAAAGCCATTTAATTTATTATGAAGAAAGGTATAAGGGATAAAGGCGACAGGAACATGAGGTAATTTACAGGGCCAGCTCCCACAAGACTCATCAGTGTACAGTCTGCAAAGATTACTGGTTCAGATACTGTATACCAAGATGGCTGTCATACTTTGTCAGAAATCTCTTCAATGTTCAAGCAGAGGTAAAAGAACAATACACCAGGAGACATGTGGCAAATCTGTCTAAAGAAAAGAGACTTCTCTAGTTTAGTTTAAGTCTGGGCAGTGACAAGCTAAAGCAGTATTCCCCTGCGAAGAGCCCATATCGTAACAGCAACAGAGGGAGTGAATCTTCAAAACACTCATCTTTGAAGTGTAGAAAGTGGATTCAGCTGTCAGACACAGGCACTTCTGAGTAGAGACTAACGCATATTACATTCCAACCAGCAAGAGAAATGAGATCCTTTTTTAATGAGATATTAAAACCATGGATTGAACTACAAACTTCAACAAGACCTAAACGACCCTTTGGATATTCACTCCAGGTTTTAAAATATGCTTTAGTGCTGCACATTGTTTATGACATTTTCAAGATACATTATTATCTCAGCCTATTATTTCAGACAAAAGTGAAAGAGACAACAGTACATCCTCCTCTAGGCAGTGGGGAACCTGCAGAAAGACACACAATAGGGAATCTTAGACACTATATTTCTCAGAGGCACCGCAGTGAAAGGCAGTGATCTCCTTGCAGGAAACCGAGCAGGGCACTCAGAAGTTGGAACTGCCGTTGTAAAAACAAGGCAGGCATTGGGACAGGAAGACATCTTTCATAAAAACCTTATAAATCCAGTTTAAGTGTAGCAGTGAAAAGGACAAACTAACACCATTGCCTCTAAAAGTGGCCAGGTTCCTCCATGCTATAGATTTTGTTTTATAGTTCACTTTATGATCCTTCTTCACTTTGGGTTCAAAGGAAACAAATCCACATATCATTTTGGGTCAGACCAACATAGGACACCATTGAAGGATACTTAAACTTCCCCACAGACTTGCATCCTCAACACTTGCCAATTTGACTGAACTTGTGATCGGCTGTTGTTTCTAATGCACAAGCGGCCTCGGTCATGGACAAAAGAACTAAGTCTGTTTAAGAATTGATCCAGCCACGTGACTCTACCTTCACACACCACTCACCAACAAAATTACTCTTGGGACATCAGCCAAGTTTTGTCATTTGTATTTAAGGAAATAAAGAAAAATCCTGCACTTTGAATCCATCGACACCACCCCCTTTTCTTTGGGAACCTTTATCAAACTGCTCCATGCACACTGCAGTAATATCCATTTTGCGTGTACATCATAGCAGTTTGGCCTCCACCAATCCCACCAACTTGGCCTTTCTTTTTACTCATCACCCACTCTCTTCATTTTTGTCTCTATAGTGGTGGGACTCTGCTGACAGTGAGCGGTACCAACCTCGCAACCATTCGAGAACCAAAGATAAGGGCCAAGTATGGGCAGGCGGAATCGTTTCATGTGAGTATTGATGTGACTGACACATATTACAAGCACACACACACACACACTAACAGACAGGTTCATGTTGACAAGCAGGCTGTGCAGAAACACACACCACTCATATGCACAAATTGACATTCAGCAACATACCCAGGCATGTAGTTTCTAAAGTGTACCCACTTTAAATTCATATTTGTGCTGTTCTAAACCCGCCTGTTTGGAATGGACTGTTTTCTTGGCCTGTGGTAATGCTGGTTGCAGCTTTCTATCTGAAACTGTAAAAGTGAACTTCAGTAATTGAGCTGCGTCAAGAAACGACCGGTCCAGAGCACAGAGAAATGAAGCTGTGACACTGCTGCTACACAGAGCTGCTCTTTTTTCAAAGTTTATCAATATTGAACAATTTGCATCTCCAAATCTCACTAACTTTGACAGTGCACTCTCTGGGGCCCTTAACAATGTCAAGTGTGTACTAGATATTTGAGCCAGACAAAAATATCTGGAATTATTAGATGGACAGTATCATACATACAAGAACTGAAATATATAGTGAGGCATACCCACACAAGCACATCTGCAGACAAGTTCTTTTAAAGGACTGCTGAAGGTGGTGGATGGTCTGCCTCTGTGTTTTGCTCACATCTCCTTCAGACATCTAACGCTACCTCAGGCCACATAGCTTTTCAAATGTCACCGCACCACATGAGTGTTTTTGACAGAAATCGAGAGGCTGTGTGTGCATGTGTGAGTGAGAGACACAGGCGGAGGATGATCCGGGGAATAAAGAAGAAAGAAAAACAAATCCACACAGAACCCCTTTAAGGAGTTCAAAAGTTTCTTGGGTTCTATAGATACTGTTCTCAAAGCACTTTGATGATTGTCGCAGTGAGTTGAGGCTTTTTAGTTGTTAGTGTTAGGGAACTAGACTTGAAACAATACCAAAGCTCTTCAGCCTGCAGATGAAGCTGCCCTTCGTTGAGGCAAACAGCCAACGCTGTATCCCACACAGTCCTCTATTAAACAACTCTGCACTAAAGGACCATGATGATGTTTTTGAATGTTGTTCCCCATTCACTACAAGTCACGACACAAATACCAGCCATTTTCCAAAACATTCTATCGTGTCTCACATTTTTGTCAATGCATTTTTTTCACCTGGTTTCTATTGCTTTCTGTGCGACGTGGTACAATAAAACAGTCAGCTCGCAGAGATTTGTTTGAGATAGGTCACAACAAACATCATGATTCCTTTTAGTTTTGTCAGAGTGGCATTACAGTTGCATTGCAGCAAAAACTAAACAGAATCTGTAGATTCCTTTAAAAAACATTCCCAGATCTGACAGCTTAATAGCTCTGCATTCACAAGCCAAATAATACGCATCATGTTTTTTCATTGGATATTTACATTTCTTTATTTTATCACTGTTGAGGTCGACAGAATAGGCTGTGTTATATCAGTAACTATTCTTATTTATATACATTGTGCATATATATATATGTGCTGTAATCAAAATCAATGAAGCAGTTATTCATAATTGGCTTCCTTCCTTTCAAAGTATTGTTGTAACACATCCGTGATAAATGGTCTGAAACAAGACGAAAGTGCTGTCCTCCAAACAGCCCTATAAATTCAGGCAAACATTATTGTTTATTCACATATTCTCCAAAGCAATGATGTAATAAATATACTAACAAATGCACAAAGCACATTACTGATTATTAACAGTTGATCATAAATTTGCAACCAATTTACATTTCCAATAAGTGTAACAGCATCGCAGTTTCACAGGGCATTGACGCACAAAACGGATGAATTATTGTTCCCAACAGATCCATTTTAGAGAGAAAAATATAACCTGAGGGTTATTCTCAGTATTTTAAAGGGATACTCTTATCCGTGATATTATTTTCTTAATGGAACTATAAATATATTATGATTAAAACCATTTAGATTTGTGTCTACACTCATTATCTAGTATGTAGTTTTATTCTGCCCTTCTTCACAGCCTTACCTCAAATATAAAACACAATGGAGATTCTCTTGGTGACTGCAAACATAAGCCTCAATATGTGTATGTCTCTTCCCTTTTTAGAACTGTACGGTGTATAACAACTCAGTCATGGTGTGCCTTGCTCCATCGGTGGCCGATTCAGAGCTGGGATTTTCAGAGGCCGGCACAGGCCCGGACGAGATCGGCTTCTACATGGACAATGTGAATGCTCTGGTTGTGGTGAACGAGACATTCAGCTACTACCCCGACCCTGTGTTTGAGCCGCTGAGTCCCTCTGGAATACTCGAGCTCAAACCCACATCACCACTCATTCTCAAGGTCAGAGGTGTTATTTGTTCTGTACTTCCCCATACAATGTAGTTTATTTTATTATTCCTCTGATCTGTTTGTTTTTACCATGGACACAATGTTGCCTTTGTAAACACTTCTTAACTTGACAGGGACTCGTTCTGCGATGCTGTGATGCAGAAGAGACTCATCTCTTCTACTCTCAGGCAGCTTTTGCAGTGGGAATGAGGCTATTGACATTTACACTGAATTTGTCACATTTGCTTGGTGTTAAATCGTCTGGATTTCAAGCTAATTAATTTTTCACACCGTACTCGGAGGACGATAAATGAATCACTTGCAAATTGAAATATAAGGTTATCCCTGATTTTAAACTATGGTGGGATCAGCTGTTGGTATTTGCCAGAGCATCCCCCCCAACTTACAGTGAAGCATCATGTCAGGTTTTGATACCAGTTAAGGTTTCCATGTGGCACATACAGTAAAAGGCTGAAGCTTCAGCTGCATGTCCTGGCTTGACAGTCACCATGCTCACCAGCTGATCTATGTAGAAGACAATGTACAGATGAAGAAGATGCGTATAAGGAAACAGATCAGACAGTTATTATATCTAAAGGACTAATTGAATTAATTTGCCAAACTTAATTATATCTAGTTGTTGCCAAATTCGGATCAGAGTATAGCTACTGATGATACGCCAAATGCTAGAGTTCAATGCTAGAATCCAGGACTGCATCACTTCCACAAATTGGGGGACATACTGCACAATAGATGTCCTGGTCTGGAACGGGACTTTCTTCTTAAAGGATCTATATAAAAGTTTATGTTGTTAATACATAGACTACAAATGAACAAATGAGGTCAAATTAATTTTATGTTTACTAGACTTCAATTAGGTCATACATGTGAAGGCAGTCCACTAAGGCAAACAATAACAGACAAGGAAGAGTTATAAATCCAAGATCCAGAAGAGCAGCAAAACTTCATACATAGAAATACTACACTGAAAGAACATGAGAAAGCTTGAAAATGGACGCTTTAAAGACAATCAGACAGAACACTGGGTACGTCAGGTAATGTAAAGGGGTTTCCAGGTGGATTAGTAAAGTGGAAACAATGACTGATAAGATAAGATAAAACTGATAGATCCCACACCAGGAAAACCCCCTTATTACAGCAGCAGACATGTCAGAATGAGGTAGACAAGAGAATACAAATCTAAAAGAAGTCACCAGTATAATAATAAAACAAATTTGAAATGTAATTCCTCAATATGTACATAAACACCTTTGACTATAGAAAATATATTGTTCATATAGAAATAAGTATTTCAGTAAAGTGCAGTGGTATATTATCATTGCACAATAATATAAATGCATAAGGTAATAATGAGATAGGAAAAAATAAGAACAGGAAATTTTACTAGAAAAAAAAACTTTACAAAACATAACCTCATGTCTTCATATTTGGCAGCAGAGTAAACCTACAAGTCGCACCTCTAATATTACTCTAGCCCTAAAACCAATGTAGTTTTTTGATGAAGTGCATCTTTAAGAAAAATACATGTTGATTTAATTGTGTAGGTAGTGAGGTAATTGCATATTATATTAAAAATTTTGAAAACACAGTTTAATCCATTCCTTACACTTATGTCCCTGCATTTCTGTTTTTTTTTTATTAACAACTAAGTAAAGACCACTCTCCAAACTTATTTACCCTTCCAGTATCACTCTTGCACACCACCTCTACATGTGAAGTTATCCAACCTTGTTTTATATTTTCTTTTATAACCGTCATCGATTTTTAACAGAGTATTGATGTGGAGCAGGCATACAAAAAGACTCAGCTAGTGGTAGATAGATAGCTTTTTAGATGACTACAAGAGTCTCAAACATATTGAACCTATCTTGTATTAATAATGACAAGTACACACACACTCACTCACACAAACACACACAGACACTCAGCAGCAGGGTTTTTTTTCTCTTATTACAAAAAAAAGCACTCAAATGTGTTTACATGGTCTCTGAGACGGGGAGGAAAAAAAATCTCACAAATTCATAATTGAAAGCTGAAAGCAAACGTCCACACCTTCCAAGGCCTATTCCCGTCCTTCAGTAACTAACAGCAGCTTCTTTGACTGCCGTCCTCCTCTGCGGCCCCGAGCCCTCTTAAATAACACTGCCTGCAATTTGTGTAATTAATTTCTGGTGCCACGAGGGCAGTGTGGAAGCACACAGTCCCGGAGTCCAGGAGATTTGGATTCCATTGGTTTTCATTTTCATCGACAGTGATTGGACACAAGTAAAAGGAAATGAATTGGCAATTTTTGAGTTTGTGAGTGTGTGTGTCATTATGTGATCACACCGAGCTCACCTGAAATGTTTAGTCAGAGCGACTGTAGAGAGAGTGAAGTGGAAAACGTAGCGATGAGATTGGAAACAGTAACTAAAGCTGTGCTACTCCGCGACTTTAGAGATGTTGTTTTGAAATTCCAACTCACACAAGTAAATCTTCTGCGTGAAGCCAAAGCTAAAGATTTCACATTATACGCTGCTATCAGCTCCTCTTTGTCAAAGAATAAGATGTTTGTTTGCTAACATCGCTAACAAGGCAGAAACATGCTGCCTTGTGTCACTATGTCCCGAAACGTCCAAAGAAAGAGGCATCGTAATATGGACACACAGGAGACTTGTGGGCATTTTGGTTTTGCTATGAAATCGTAAAATATTGAAAATGTCAGAAATCCATTGGTCCAGCGGATGATCGGTCCTCCCAACCTCCTTAACGCTGCACGCAGAATCTGTTGTTCCGTGCTTTTATCTTTTGTTAGAATTTGCCTTGGCTCGGTTGTGTTATCACAGTGTGTCACGGTGTTTATTTCCATGAAGAAATTGAAAGCAGCATAACCAGTGTAATTTATTTCTTAAATGATAATTTATTAGCAAAGAGCCTCTCAGTAATTGTCAAATCTCCTGCTTGGCTTGTTGGTAGAACTGCCTACCTAGTGGAAGCACTGATGAGATGGACAGAAATGCAATTTGGCAAGATGGGATGTGGGGGTAGCGTGTCTCAGATCACGCACTGCGCTCGCCATGCAATTAATTTCTCATCTGAAGTGCCGGGTGTGTTTTTAGTGAGTGTGCTAGCTGGAGAAAAAAATCTGGTTTATCTGGTTGTGGTGTGTCTTGAGTGCTTTTCTGTGTGTGTTTGTGTGTCTTTGACAGTATGGCCCGGCGTGATGCTTCTTGCCTGTTGTGTGTATGTGTGGCAACAGCTCCGTGTGTGGCTGTGACTTGAGTGCATGTGTGGCTTGAACTCTGCATGTGTGTGTGTTTGCAAGATGGAATGGGATGCATGTTTACAGGGTTGCAGAGCGGGGCTGGGTGGCAGCCTGCAGAGACGATGGGATTGGAAAACGGAGTCTGTCTCTGCATCCCACTGCTAAGCCAGCAGGACGCACGGCAGTTATCTTCCTCTTTCTCTTTCTCTCGCTGTCTCTCCCGCGTGCCCGCTATAGTCCCCACACATTTTTCTACCTCTCTTATAATCTTCTCTCTGCTCTCTCCACTCCTCGCGCCCGCTCTCCTGATGTTTTCTCGCTACATTTCCTATCTGTCTTGTTTTCTTTGTATTCTTTTTTCCCCCTTATTGTTTTCTCACCGTTACGTCGGGGTCCCTCTTTAGGCCCCACAGAACTACATCCCGTCCGTCACAGAGTGTGGCTCAAATTGGACTTGGGACATGGAAATGAAAAACTGGAACTGAAAACGACAAATGTTAGACGAAAAATACCTTCTGTGCAGACTTTGTGTGGAATTCAGTTTCATGGACAGAGGAAAAAACTGCTTTGGTGCATGTGGGGGAGGGTTTTGTGTACCACCTTAGTATAAGTCAAGTATATATACAGTCAACATGAGTAAATGCTCTCTATATATTGAGCACTTTTCTGGTCTTGATAAACACTCATGCACTTTAAATTACAGATTTGCCATTGACCTATTCACACACACACATATACAGTGCATCCATGTGAAGCACTTTCTGTATCACTCAGGGTCAATTTGGCCTCCAGTATCTTGCACAAGGACACTTTGGCATGCTAAATGGGGGAGATGGAGATCGAACCACCAATCCTCTGGTTAGTGGACTTCCTGCTCTACCTCTTGAGCCAGATTCGCCCAATTTCTAGTTTTGATCGTTTTTTTTGGCCTGAATCATCAAAATTGTTTAAAAATAAAAGAACAATTAGGAAGATTTGATGATTGAAAACAATATAAAATTTCATTAAACCACAGCCAGATAAGCAAATGTACTGGCACTTCTATACTTCATCGTCAAAATGAACTTGATCCCAACTAACAAGTGTTGTGTTTGTATTCTAAACCCCATTCCTATATCTTGTTCTTGTGCAATTGAGCTCCATTACCGTCTGACACTATAAAAACACATGTTTCTTCATTGTGATAAACACGGGCACTGTAGTTTTTTGTATTTCATCCTGCTGCTGTATTTACCAGAGCATCAAATGTATGTGTATTCATCCACAGACAGAACTACAAGCAGCTGCTTCAGGAAATCCCTTTTAACAGAAAAGATTAAATAAATACCTGTTTTTTAAAGATCAATATCATCAGTAAGCTTTTTTAACAGTAAGAAAAATATCGAGCATCGACTGCCTCGTCCTTTAAGTCATTTTTAATTGAGCACTTTGACTGTCGGTGAGTTATTTCTCTCTGGCTCGTATTCATTTACAGATAATTGAATGATTTCATTAGAGGAAAACCATTAAAGTTTTACTGAACAACTTAACTGCTAAGCAATTAGCAGTTAGAGGGTTACACTTAAAAGTCGTCCTTTAAAGAAAAGGTGTTGATGGTATCTCATGATCAGTTCTCTGTCTGAAAATATGAGCTGAGGCCCTCTCCTACCTCTCATGATTTTTCCTGTTTTGTGTTTAGGGTCGTAACCTGATCCCAGCGGCTCCGGGTAACACTCGCCTGAACTACACGGTGCTGATTGGAGAGACTCCCTGCGTCCTCACCCTGTCTGAGAGCCAGCTGCTGTGTGAATGGCCCAACCTCACTGGACAACACAAAGTCACGGTCAGATCAGCGCTCTGTGTCCTCTGCCTCTTTATCTCTGTCACTTTGACCTGTCCTGACTTTCCTTAAAAGTTGCACTTTTCTGTCCCGTTTTGTCCCTGTGTGCACTGAATTGATTATCTACAAGAGAACTTGATGTTATGAGCTGATTCCTGAATATAATTTCTTATCTTTCTCATTCACTAAATTATTTAAAAATGTATTTTAAAAGCGATTTTCTTGGAAAGACAAAAAAGACGTCACTGTCCCAGTAACTCATATTTATGAATATGAAACATTGGAGGCTGACAATCTCAGCCTATAATGTCACTCTAACCTTGTCTGTGAGTTATGAGAATGACCCGCCCGTGTCGCTTCTAAACGATTTCCGCCGACAGATCTGGGGATACGCTCCACTGAGCATTCACACCGAGGCTGCTGTTAAATATGTAACGCGCAATTAACATGTTGCTCTTCATTGGCCTTGAGCGAGCCTGTTGCAGTTGAAATAAGGCAGTGGAGAAGTTGAGTTCAGTCACAGGAACCAGACTCCTGATAAATGTCTGTCTAAGAGCCAATCTTCAAACTGTTCACCGTCGCTGTGCTGTTAACGTTCACATCCATTAAGTGTCTGAAATGTCACAGCTCACAGCTACATTATATCCTCGACATGACCACGGTGAACCTTTAGACATGTCTGCAGATGTAAAACCATGTTCCTGTCTCTCTGCTGAAGTGTATCGGCACCAGCAGCTGTGCAGGCGTCAGCACTTCTCCACTGCAGGTGCTGCTGCTTTTGGATTTGAGTGGTTTTCAAGTCCCCTCAGTGCCATCTTCATTTTTCATGTATTTTTATTAGCTTCCCTTTACTTTGAGGGTGTAGACATTTAATAGTGCACAGAATATAATGTACCTAACCCTCAGTAAATCCACCAGCCAATCCTCCACCCACACTCCACTTTAATCAAAGCTGCACACATCACCGCTGCTCCGTACTGTTGTGCAATAGGAGGAGGACTCGACGTTGGCTAATTTTCAATAATCATAGAATATGATTATTAAAATAATAGATTATTTATTTAAAAATAATTAGATTATTAATTGAAAATGATCAGTAATCAAGTAAGAATAAAACTATTAATGAGTAAATAAGCAAGTTTAACAATTAAGGATCATTAAATCATTAATTTTGAGAGTAATGACTAAGAACTATTAATGAAAAACAAGTAATTATCAATTAGGAAGTATAAACTATCAATAAACAATGATAAGGTTATCAACACAATAAAATTATCAATTTCAGAATAATACTATCTATATTAATAATCGAAACGGGGCACCACCCTGGTTACAGGGACCAACAAGTCAGTCTAAGAATATCAGTCTCATATGATAAAAGTTACATTAATAATCTTAATAGTTAATATTAATGATTATATAATAAACAATGAAGGGTTTAAGTTCGAGCACTGGCTATCGTTATCCAACTGTGTTCACATAAACATGCACAAGTAATCACAAGATTCAAATACTTTAAGTATAAAAGTATTTATTACAAAGACATGAAAGTCACTGTTGTTACAAATGATTCTTCACTCAACACAATCAACTATATCTAATATAGTCGCAGTACATTCATCACAATTATCACACTGCAATACTTCTGATGAGTCTGTGTGTGTATGTGTGTGTATGTGTGTTTGTGTGTGTGTGAGAGAGAGGGGAGGAAGGTGGGTCAGATGACTCACGAAGTTAAGAGGGCCGGCTTAACCCTGGGGTTTGACTTCAAAAATGGTGTTGTAACACACCAGGACTACAAATCAAAATGGCGGAGTCGCCTGAGGAATTTGGAGTTTGAATGGAGGGCGGGCCTCGATGTGTATTACAGTCGATGGCCGCCGGACCACGTGGCTTATAACCAGGAAGGTCAAAGATGGCCGACTTAGCACGTGTGCGACACAAAGGGTGAGCGAGGACAAAGGGATTCTTTGTTCTAGCTTAGCTTTGAAAAATAAGCTTACGAGATACTAAAAAGGAGGATAAGTTAAACTTAAACTGGATTAGTAAGTTTAAAGTAAACTTAAGAAAAATTCAAACAGCTGTAGACAAGAATTTCCTTTGTACCCTATGAATTACTTAGAGCTAAACTGGAGAGGCTCAGTTCTATCTTCGAAGGGCTGGAAAGAACGAATTGAGCTGCGTCCTGACTCTAAATACTACCTGGGAGACACCTTCCCCCTTCCAGCGGGCTGAGCTCAGGCCAATAGGAAGGTCAGGGTTCAAATCAGAGGAGCGGCTAGGGACACAGCAGGGGTTCCTGACAGTTCCTGTTTGTCCCCCCCAAAAATACTTCCCCTGGATCGGAATGTCCCACGAGGCCCCGTTTATAGCTCCTTGTTATTGGACCTGAAGGCCCAACAGTACTTATATCTCCATGTATTACACACCGAACTTTGTCTCATTCAGCATGTTTTAAGATTTCTGCTATGACAACCAAAGATCAGAATAATCATGCAAATGTAAATGTTTGATTAATACCATCCACACTTAATGAAGGAGCCTGCAATGCATTTTTAAAAGAATGAATTAAACAGTGCGAAGGTAAACCTAAAAATATAGAATTTGCCCTTCATCACATGACACACATCAAGTGCAAGTGTAATCACACATCTGTAAGTGAGAGATACACATCGGAAAATAGGACACAGCTTGACTTACAGTTGCCCTCTGGTGAAAATCTAAGTTTTAAACATGTTAAAATGTCCCCTTTTTGCATTCTATATGAGGTCAGGGTCATGGTGACCTCATGTTCTTGTGAACGCGATATGCTGGTAACACCCATCTGGAATTTCATTACATTGGAACCAAACATTCACTTGGACTCACAGATTAATGTTTTAGATAAGGTCACTGTCTCTAGAAAGTTTCTTAAAATGTTGACCAGTTGTCACTTTGACTCAAATAATACTAGTAAATAAGATAAATTAGATTTCTATCTGAATCCAGAAATAAAATGTGTGTAGACTGAAGCTGCAGTGGTTGTTGGAGGAATACAGCCCCAGTGCAGTAATTCTAGTTTTTTCCTACCTGCTCTACATCCTAAAAAAACTGTCAAATAATAGGACACCTGATCCTGCAAACTCAAAACTTTTTATTCAGAAAACTATCAAAACGATTTTGGGGGAGCGGAGAGCTGAATTAATGTACAGAATATTTGGTGAGAGATAAGTGAAGTGTACGAGTACTTTTGCTCCAGTTTATGTCCATGACAAGGCACTGTCTCACTGTCACCAGCGCAGCTCTGTCCTTGAGTTATGCAGAAACATAAAAGGTGGTATTAAGAATAGAATTGTTTCTCCAGGATGCCACTGATATGCAGACACTAAGCTCACCTCTAAGCTTTAATCCAGGAACCTCGTTCTCTGTATAAATCTCTCTGATGTGCAAATTGTGTCCAACTCTCAGCAAATCCAAGCTAAAGCATCATTGCAGCGTCACTTAGTTCTACTTCCGGTTTTGTATGTGAAATGTACACATATAGTGCAAGTAGCTTTAGCTAGCTTCTTTTTTTTTCTTACCGCCACCCACAGTGTGAATGATGCCGATATTGCTTCCACTTGCAGTCCAGAAATTATAATAGAGCAGTAAGTAGTTCAGGGAAAAGTCAAAGAACAAGCGTGCGACGGCGTCCCGCAGCAACTATTCAGCTTTACTTCAGAATGTTGAGCTGTCAACAGACGGCAGATCTGAAATCCCTGATTCACTCTGACTGGAGCAGACTTTCAAAATCACCACGCAGCTCCTAGGGCATCTGCACAGAGGAAGGTCAAGTCTCCTTCAGGCGACTCGGTTCTGCCATGAATATATTTGGATGTTTGTCTGAATTTCCCGCCAGTACACCCACTCAGTCCCGCCCTCCCCCCGCGCTTTAAACTTATCACCAATCTTTATGACATTTAATCGCTGGCAGCTACTGCCAGTATACCTAGAAAGCACATCCATGTAATTCAGTATGATAGCGCTCAATGGATACAGCCAGCTCCAAGGTGGAACTCTCTTGAATTTCTGTCTTTTTTGTAGCCTCCCTTTTCTCTTTTTTTTTCAATGAAATGTCATGTTGAATATCGGAACGATGCAATGTGGTGGCGGGGGTGGTGGAGTTAGTCCTTAGTTTGACAATAGCCGAAGAAAAAATAGAGCTGTCTGTTCTTATCTCTTCTGCTGTGTGTGTGTGTGTGTGTGTGTGTGTGTTACTACATGCACTGTGACTGTGTTTGTGCGCACAGCTGTGGCACAATAATATTCCCTACATAGAATGACCTACATACAGGGGACCCCAATGGGTTGTCCAGACATACTGCGCTTGTGTGTGTGGTGTGTGTGTGTGTGTGTGTGTGTGTGTGTGTGTGTGTGTGTGTGTGTGTGTGTGTGTTTGTGTGTTGTTGTACAGTAAGAAGCGGTGAGTGTGTGCGTCAATGTGTCTTTGTGTGTCCCCTCAGATGCTCAGCTGTGTGTTGGCAGCTGTGCACCTCCCTCGAGTTTTCGAAGAAACTTGTTTGTTGTTTTGGCCTTCAGCTCTTTAAGTTCCTCCATCAGTCCTTCAGTCTGTCAGAAGAATAAAAATAGAAAAACGCCTCAAAAATGTGTCACCAACTTCTACTTATGCTGCGTTCGAGTCATTGAAGGATACTTTCCCCCTGGTTAATTGCACTAGATATGCCAGTGACCTCTGATTAGATAACACGTATTTGTTTGCAATGGGCTGAGAAAGTGAACCCTATCTCTGAGTTTCCCAAATCCAACATAACCTTAACCTTCTCTTCCTCCAGTTTTATATGTTTTCCCCATTTTCCAAAAACAAACAAGTTGAAATCTCATGAATATTTAATTTAAAATTCCTCACAGCTTTTAGTTTCATGTGGACATAAATAGAATTATCAGTCTAAGTGCCATTTTATGAGACCTTTGAAATACATATTTCCCTGATGGTGTTATTGTTGTGTCCTTTCCCTCAGAAAAAAAAGTCCAGATGTTGGTAATAACCTTACCACTGGCTCTGTTCTGTTAATGGGGCGCGTGTTCTGTAAAAGTGTCCTCAGAAGCGCTGACAGTGTGTGACAGTGAGCACAGCATGAACAACACCAGGACCCTGAAAATGAAGCAGCTAGTGATGAAGTCATCACTAATTTAAACATTTACACCTCTGCTCTTCCTGCTGTCAGAATGCCCTCAATGAAAAGGCATGGGAGGAAACGCCCTCCCACTTTTAGATTTAAAACAAATCCCACCTTCTGCTGATGCTGACACTGACGTCATCATTTGCTCTACTTGCTGTTCTTTTTTTTTTGGTGTGTGAGCTACACGGAACGGTTTGACATATTATCACTTGGCTACGTTTTCGAATGTAAATCCAATATTCAGTCATTATGGTTCTGTTCTGTTTACCAGCTCGTCAGTGGTCCTGTGATTGGTGTTGGGCAGTTACACTGTGGGTTTATCAGAGCTGTTCCACTGACAGCAGCTGCCTGAACGGTGACGTGTGATGTGAGGGCGAATCCAAACAGTGAAGTTATATGCTGTAAGATCAAAACAATAATCTGGAATTGTCCCATCAAACCAAGGGGAACTGTAGAGTATGGTAATAAAAGCTGCAAAGCTGTTTTTAGACATGAACTTTCAGGAAAATGTCCAGACTTTTTCATGAATTTAACTTTCACACATGAAGAACGCAGCAGGACATTCTCCAGTCAGACGTTCACACAAACACAGAAATCTCCAGAGCATTCAGGTGAAGGGGTGGCGCAGCATCCAGGAGGCAGGACATAATTTATCAATTCTGTGGCGATCAGTGTGTTTTTGTTAAAACATTGACTACAGTACTCAAAGCTCTCGTCGCCTGTCCAAGATTACATCTTCTATGTCTCCTATGTGTATGACACCTTTTTTTTCAACCTGAGATCTTAGTATTCTTATTTTCAGTTTTGTCAATGTCGCTTGTTAGAAATGTCATCAACACACCCACTCGCTCTCTGTGAAACCATCGGATAATCTCCTGCTTTTTTCAAACATTGTCTAGAGATTTTGACAATGTGGCAGGAGAAACGCTGCAGAATGTCCGGAGCAACTGACTCAGAGATTTGGGTTGTCACATACAGCCCCTCTGGAAAAGTGTAGGAGATTATCCAGAGTTCAGTGCATGTCTAAAACCAGCTCAAGTGACCCATTACACAACCAATTGTTGCCATAAAAAATACAAAAATTATTAAGTTAAAATTACAAAAAAAAGAGCTTTGATGGTTTAAATGCATGAAGTGGTAAATCACCACTGTGAGCCTGTATTATTCTGTTGACAGTTATTAGGTCATAAAATGAATCCTGTATGATGTTTATACTGACTAGATAAAGACTGTCTTTCATCTATCCGTCCATTGTCATCTATTGTAGGTCGCCAGCATATCTCAGAGCCAACATACAGAAACAACCTGTCACACTCACATCCACACCAATGCTCAGTTTAGAGAACTGATGTAACCCTTACCTGCATGTATCTAAACTGGGAGAGGAAGCTGCAGTACCCAACCACCGTGCTGTGCCGCCCAGCTGTCTCGCGATCTCTTGAAATCACACATTTCAGTTCCACAAACTAATAAATCCAAACTCTTTCTTTAATCGTCTTCTTGTTTAATTGTCTCCACCATTGCAAATTCAATTTGTAGGTTATGACTACATTGATATTGATTTAACAGCTCCTCTGTTTTCTTTTTTCAGACTTTGATAATGATAACATGAAAGTGCACTTACAGAAACTTCAAAGCACATAATCGCACCTCATTTGAATCTGCTATCAACCCCCCTGCAGGATCGCTTGATTTGACGGATTCCAGTGCAGCATGCCTGTGTGTGTGTGTTGTTCTGTTCTCTGCGACAAACTGTGCTTATGTAAATGTAGTTAGTCAGACAAAAAAAAAACATGTGTTTGACTTCCCATAATTAGCCAAGCTCCTTGGGGAGAGATTTAAATGCTGGTGATTACGTTTTTTGATTACTTATACTGTGTCTGGGTGTGTGTGTAGTCTAGTAAGTGTGTGTTGAGTGTTTCTATGTGTGTGTTTGACTTTAACACCATCGGCTGGTTTAACTTTGTTCATATACGTGTAAGAAATGGGAACATCAATAATAACCCTATTCCACCACAGTGAACCGGTAGCTAGTGCTGGTTCGGAGCTGGTTCAACTAACAAAGCTTTTAAAGACCAGTTTGCTTTTCCATGGGCTAGAGCCACTTTAGATCCATGTCATTTTGTCACCATACAGGATATGTCGCTGTCTACATCTCAACACCTAACCTACGAGCTGGCAACTATTATATATTATTTTATATGATATGTGTTCATTCAGTCATTTATTTTGTCCAGCCTTACTCTGCTTGCTCTAGTCTATCTCACTTGCACTGACACGCAGAGACACACACACACACACACACACACACACTGACACCGACTCACCTGACGTCTGTGACCCGCCACAGTTTAAATGTTGATTTGTATGTAACGACCGCCACATTATCAACACTGATCACCCCACTCACACATACACACTGTGTCGTCGTACACATGTGTAAAATCTAGGCGGTTCTTACTTCTATACCTGAAATTAGTTGGTGCCACTGTTTTTATGGCCAAGACCCAGTTCTTTGGCTGTCGAAACACATATAACTGGTTCCAGATTAGGCACTGGCTTCAAACTGGCCCTGGAGCTGCCTCGGTGGAAAAGTGGTATAACAGAACATCTGTGTTGAAAACCCACTTACTGGGGATGTGCAGACAATGCAGAGGAGAGTAAATCATTTAAAGCACTGAGCAAGTTAACTTGTGAGATCTTCATTATCAAAGGCCTGTGAAGCTGCTCCCCCAAAGGCAAGAATGGAAAAAACCTTTAACAGTAATGTTCAAAGCTGAGGGGATGTAAGACTCCTCAGTATAAGCCTGTCAGAGATCAGCCTGTTTAGCACAAGCACAGAACAGATAAACATTTAATGAAGCTTGTGGTAGAAATTGGGTCAACCAACTTCTTTTCATCAGGCCACCGCTGTTTGATCTCTTCAGACCATTATTTTCAAGTGACCACTGCCTGGTTTTGTGGTCTTTCTGGGAAGTGCTGGTTCACATTTCCAGAAAATTTGACAGAGGAAAGCAAATCAGTTGTAATTTCCTATCCAGTGGTGGAACTGCTTTTGAGCAATGCACTGAACCTTCGCAGCCCTCTGGTGAATGACTGTGTCACTTTATAATTAAGGAGGTACTGGAACTTGTGTTCTTTTTTCTCTCAATCATTAAATATTTGTTGCATTTGTGTGTTCAGATCCGTGCTGGGGGGTTCGAGTACTCCCCCGGGACTCTTCACATCTACTCAGACAGCCTTCTGACACTTCCCGCCATCATCGGCATCGGAGGGGGCGGCGGCCTGCTCCTGTTGGTCATCATCGCTGTGCTGATAGCCTATAAGAGGAAGTCGAGGGACGCTGATCGCACACTGAAACGTCTTCAGCTCCAGATGGACAACCTGGAGTCTAGAGTGGCTCTGGAGTGTAAAGAAGGTAGGTCACCGAAACAGTGTACACTGTGCTAGCCACAGTTTTTAACAACGATACAGTAATTTTGATTAATATCTACAATAGTGTAAAAATACAAAAACATAAAATTCACTCAAATGTAACAATTAAACTGTTGTAGAGAACAGTAGATTAATTTAAATAATATAAAGAAACAAATACATTATTTAGTTTTAGGGTTTGGACCAAATGAGGTGTTAAAAGAATAGTTTAATCTTTTTGGAAAAAAAAATATTCTTGTTTGTGCCATTGCTATGTTACAGACGCCTGTCAGCTTAGCCACTTGTCTGTCGAAAAGATTTCAAAAATCACAGACTGGCAACTCTAAAACTTACACATGATTAAATTATACCTTGATTGCCTTGCTTAATAATTTCTAGTCATAGTTTTAGAGGTGCTAGTCTGTGATCAATAAGCTATGCTGGGCAGTACTGTGGTGAAAACTCTTCCTCCCATGGTCCAAAGACATGGTTAGATTTAATGGAGACTAATTGACTGTATGTTTAACTGTGAGTGTGAATGGTTGTTTGTTGTTGGTTGTATGTTGACCCTTTGATAGACTGGTGACCTGTCCAGGGTGTATCCCACTGTCAGCTTCATGTACATCAGACTTGGTCTATAAAGTTTTTCAAGCTTATAATACACTTTTTATCTAAATATACTAAATAAAGTAAAGTCCCACATGTAATCCATATTATTTCTACACACAACATCGTACTCTCTTTATCTAACAGTACCTACATATCAGCTGAGTAAACTGGTTTGAAGGTAAAGGCAATGACAATGATTACACTGTGTGAGTGTACTACGCCGAGTAAGTGTCCAACAGTTCATGATATGTGGATTAAGAGAGTTTTATACCCAAAATATATAGAGAGAGATGTTTGGCGGTTGTAGTAGCAGGAAATTGGTTGCTGTCGTCATGGATGACAACATGGTGGCTGCAGGGTGTGTTTACCAAGGAAAATGCATGACTGTGTCATACATGAGTCACAACGAACAAAAGAACACTTTATATGTAAGAATACAGGGCTGATCTAAATACATAATGGGAAGAACTCATGTCCAGTTACATTACCATCATTACGGTCACAGTTTCAGAGCAGGATGTCGCACAGATAGGCTCAGAAAAGCAGAGGAAAAAAGGGAGGTGTTTTCAACATTTTCATGCCTTGGATCTATATGACAAAAATCTGGCATGTTTAGGGGTTTAGGGGACTGATATTATAATCAGGAGAGACTTATATAGCAATGAATGAGAACAAGTAAATTAGAATGAAAAATCATTTATTGTCATCATTTATTTTTGAAATAGTCTGTGGTGCCAGAGCAGTCTTATGAGTTAGAAGCTTCTGATCTGTAGGAGACTTTCCCTGGAGCCCAGACACTGGTGGTGATGATGAGGGATGAAGCACGGAGTTGGAACGTTGAGGATGACTAGGAATCCAGAATTGAGATGGTGCAGGGGTCGCTCAGAATCGCCCTGCTGAACTGACAGCGGAGAGAGAGAACACTTTAAATTCTGACAGCTTAAGGTTGATTGGCTCAAAGTGAGCGTGTCAGGCTTTGGTTGGATAAAAAGAGGATGAGCTGGTGGAGCCTAGGTAGAGCGGGAACTGTGCATGTGACTTAGGAGTTTATGAACAAGAGTATGAGTATTATGAGTATGTCAGTTGAGGGCAGATCCAGTGAGTTTACATGTGGTTTCATAAGGGGACTGTCGGGCCTTGGCGGAGGTATGAACTCTACAGACTGGCATTCTAGTTCCTAATGTGTTGTTCAGATTGTGGTGGTAGAGAGATGTCAGTCGTCTGTCCGTATGTCTGAGTAAAAACAAGAGAGGACAATGAAAGAGTGTTGGAATAAATAGAGAGAGAGCATATTAAGTGTTAGCTGGTAGAGAGAGAGGAAGAAAGAGAGAGAGAGAGAGAGGCTGTGTGAGGTCAGAATAACCAAGAGATCGTTCTCAGTAGGATGAGCGATAAAGTGGGAGAGACAGCCGGCTGAGAGGGAGGGAGAGGGGCCTTATGTGAGGTCACACTGTTAGCAGTAGTGTCTGATGACTGATGTAGGGACAGTCCAGCTGTTTACACTCCATATAATGACACAGGCACACACAGTTATGGTACAAGGTTACAATATGATTACACCAGAGTCGTGACACAGAGTCACGGCTGTATCAGCCACCAAGGATCAGCTGTCAGACAAAACCCACGACAGCTTTTGATTTAAAGTGCGGCAGTTTCAAGGAGAGCGGTGCAAGGTCACATTTTCCGAAAGATGTTCCCACCTCGTCTGAGTATTAAGACGTTTTTTAGTTTTTAAGACACAGGACAGAAACAGGAAAAGTCCCACTCTTTGCTAATTGAGAAGGCGGGTGATTTTTGTCGATACAGCAAACAACCATTCAGTTTTCCAGGAAGTAGAACATGAACACGCCTGCATCACCCCCCCCCAGTTGGCCCGCCGAGACGAGACTGTGCATGTGGGCGGAGGAACAGATGAAGGGGGTGGTCTTCTGTGTGTGAGGTTGGCTGCTCGCTACGAGGAGTTTTCAGGGGGAAGTGACAGGGGACGTCAGGCTCAGTCGACCGTGAGAAGCAGACTGTCATCTGAACTAGTTCATCATCAGTCAATTAGCTACATTATAGAAATGACAACTGCTGAATGGCAAGTGTCACATTTGAGTTCAGGAGAGTTGATTTTTTTTCAGATGCTACATGACCAAACAAAATGTAAATTGACTTTCAAATGTATTAACGGGCAAAGACAAGACTTTGTTTGGAATTTAGCAAGAAGCAAACATTTATACACATAAGTTGGAACTTATACACTTATTTAGAACATCATGGGATGTCACAATGACAACTTTCTGTTACAAAACATAGGCTAGCACAAGAAGTTAAAATACTTAAAATATAGCGTCAAACTCTGTCCATACTATTGGGAATTTTCTGCAAATCCAAAGTGCAGATTTTTAAAGGCTCAAGCATATGGGAAACAACAACATCCCAGCTTACTTTATGCATGCCCGCTGTTGCTGTGTGTAATGAGCATGCACCAGAAACAACAACAACTATGGCTACTGACAAAGGAACAAACGCTCACTGAGCATCAGTTTGAGCCTTTTTAATCTTTTTGTATTACTGTCTAAATGGACATATTTTTTCAAACAAAGATCATGTGGACAGATTTACTTTAAAAAATAAATTCACAGATGTGTAGATAATGCTAAGAAGGGAAAGATGGTAACCTGCTTCTTTCTGTTTATTTGATTGTTATTGTGGGTATTTTGACTGTTGAGTGTGTAGTTTAATTTACCTTGTGCACTGTCAAATATTGGATTTAAGGTTTGACAGAATAACCCGATCTTACTTTTGAAAATATAATTTCTTCAGAAATAAAACTCATTCAATGAACTTGAAATGGTTGGTATTTTAGAGTGATAAACACACCAGTACATCCATTGCTCTGCTTGTTGTTACACATGGTCTCACTCAGGTTGTGTGTGCGACTGACTCAGAAAAAAAGGGACATTTGGGGAAATGGTCACAATGGCTGCAGTTACAAAGTCTGGCTATAAATCAAATTTTATGTATCCTGATGTGCTGCAGTGTTTCTGTCTCTATTATTACCAGACCCTTTATAGCTATAACCATTTACTTATTTAAGTAATAAATGAAAGATTGATTTGAGAATAGAGGAACAGATCAAACACAAGATGACAGAGGGAACTGGAGACGATAACAGACAGGAGAGAAAGCATGTTCCTGAATATCTAACAATCCCTTTCCTCTTCTCCATCCTTCTCCTTATCTCATCTTCTTTACATCCCTCTCCTCTTTCTCTTTATCTCCCATTCTGCCTCTTCTACTCTGCCTCTTTCTCCACGTCTCTAATGTACTTTCCACTTCTTCTCATTTCTGACCTTTTACCTCCTAAGCTTGCGCTCTTCTTAGTCCTCTTCGCTTATGGCCTCTATCCCCTAGATTTCCTTTCCTCTCTGTCCTACCATCCTTGCTTCTAAACCTCATCTTTTTTCTTCTCCTTTCTTCTTTTTCTTCCCCTCATCTTTCCTTCATCTCCTCCGCTTTATCCCCCTATCAATCTCTGTTGTGGACCAAGCAGGCCAATTACAGCTGGGGGAAATTATGCATGAAAACTCATCCGTCGTTCTCTTAATAATTATCCACTCATGCAATTAATTGTCTTCCAGGAACTTTGTTTTCTGTTTCCTTTTTCTGCTTGTCTCTCCCCAGGCTGCTTTTCCCTGTTTCATTCCATTGTGCTCAAGTCTTTTTTGACAAAGATTGAATTTACTGAAGTTAAGTCACACATGGAGAAATTCAGTTCCAGACATGTTCAGCCTTTTCTTTCAATGGATTTTTCGCCTAATTGTCACATCCAGATTTATTTTTTGAGAAATTAAAGTCAGACAGATACGTATACTGCCTATTTCCCATTGCTTTCTCTACATGTCCGTGACTAAAATGAAGTGACTAGCTGATCCTGGGTGGGTTATTGTGTTTTAATGGCTGTCTATCCCTGTATTTCCCTCATGGTTCTGTCTTGTCTGCATTTTACTTCTCATTTATTGCCTTTGTGGGATTCTATCCTCATTATGGTGTTTATTTTTAAGCCTATCTGTCTAGGCCCTTGTTAAAGACGCAGACTCTGTACCTGAAATGATGCACTGTTGGTGTCTGTCAACAGTACCTCCCCTTATTTGTGTCAGGCAGGTTCCTCATTTGACACATATATCCTGTTTACAGTGCTGTCACACACTGTCAGTACAGTCTTGCTTTGTGATTCTTATGTCCACTGTCCATCTTTGTAATCAGTGCCATTGGTGAAGCATTACAGAATTACCCTCTGCTTTTAATTACATGGGATCACAAGTGTTACAGATTGATGACATAAAGATAGATGAACTTGTCACTTTATGATTCAAGCTTGAGCTACCGCTCCACCTTGGCGGCAGGATATGACATATAATCAACAGTGAAAACCAGATTTTTGTTTACTGCACATCAACAGCAGCATTGGTTCTAATCACGAAAAGCTCTAGAATTTCATTTTTTTAAGTTTCATCTTCGTAGACATCTTCTATCTATATGGCACGTCATTTTCATGCTGAGATATTTGTAATATTTTGTATCCATTGCCAGTTTATTGAATTTTCTGGATTTTTTCCTGCTGCTTTCTCACAAGTCGGACATTATCCGACATTTAACTAGCGTGCTGAAAGTAAAAGTTTCAGATAACCTTTGGAGCAACTGACATATATTGCATTCTCACACACACTGCCACACAGGACCAAACACAGTTTGATGTCTTTTAGATAATAAGCTAAAATAGACTGCAACAATAATCTAGTGTATTTATAATTTATGAAAGATAATAAAATAATATCTGAAATGGAAACAGAATTCTGCTGTTGGTAGATGAGGTATGTCAGACACCATATAACAAGGAGAAGGTAGCAGCACACTGACAAGTGCACACTATGAAGATGCTTACACAGTGGCTGTAAATAAAATCAATGCCAGATTTATTGTAGTTGTTCGTTTGCCAAAGAGAAGAAAAAAGAAAGAGTGTTACAGCATCCTATCAAAAGTTCAAATGCGAATAATAGTAGAATAAAAAACATGGACAGAAAGCAGATGCATGCTCAGCTCTGTGTCTGTACTGTAGTCATCTAGGATCAGCTAATTTAAATAACCCATGGAGTTCCCTGGATTTTACAGAATATTTGCGAGTATTTGATACGTTTTATTCTTAAGTTTATATAAATTAGAATGAAAGTGAATCGATTTTTGTTTTATCTTTCACTTCAGTCCAAAATGTTAATTTCAGGAGCTTAATAACTAGGTCCTTCTAGCAGAAGGTGTTCACTGGCAGGTAAAAAGGAAGCCGCATGTGATAAGTTGCATCACAGAGGCGGCACATTGTCTACAAACACCCTTGATCAACACTGGAGTTTACAATGACAAGGAATGAAGTGCTTAGACTGTGGAAGGGATTAATCCACATTTTGAGTTTTTGACATCTATGCTTCTACTTCATTACTTCCCATGATATGATTACATAATGGGGAGAGATGAGCAAGTATGTGTAACCCCCTTGCCGCAGTCTACAGGTGGATGCTGTGGTGGTAAAAGAAGAGATGAGAAATCTTTGCAGCTCAAATAGGCCGCCAAATTGGGAGGTTGTGTGTTGTAGAGGGTTGTGGAGAGTGACACATGTCACATGATTAGAGCAGAGCAGCTCGGTAGGACAGCCTGGCCTAACTCTCTACCTATGCTCTAGCTTTTGGTTCCCTCAAACAACAAGACCATTTGCCATTGGTCAATAACACAACTTCACATGTTAAAGGTCACCACGGTTGAACTCAGAGTAAAGATTCATGTCACTATACCGATGTCACTGAAACTAATTAATGTCACCAGCACAGAATTTCATCGTTTTAGATGCTGATGTGACTGAGCCTGTAGTTTACATAATCACTTCACTGATGCAACTGATCAAAAACAAAGTACAGTAAAAAATCTGCAAGCAAATTCCAAATCCAATCCACAACCATCCTTTATGCTGACATTTCTTTTTCTCCTTTTTTTCATAGCTTTTGCTGAGCTTCAGACCGACATCCATGAGCTGACCCAGGAGCTGGACGGGGCTGGGATCCCCTTCCTCGACTATCGGACTTATGCGATGAGGGTCCTGTTCCCCGGGATCGAGGACCACCCCGTGCTCAAGGAGATGGAGGTACGGGTCAGTACACCACCAACTGCACTTGAAACTGATACCAACTAACCATGAATAATCAATCGCAGTTGAACCCAATACTAGGCCGCCAATGTCCAAGGTAGAGATGTAGTGGTTGCTTATAGTTGCGACGAGAAGTTAGATCCAGAGAAGTATTTCAGAGAAGTACTTTGAAATTTGGATTTTAAAGCATAAAAATGTCCTTCTGGCTTTACAGCTTAATACTTCGGGAGCCATTATCCCATGATAGGTTTCATCAAAGACTGGCACCTCAGAAAAAAATCTAAGGCAAGAAGAACTCCACACATGGTTCACCTTAAAGCGATCGCATAGCCTATATTTCACCTACTTTATCTTAATGTATTCAGCTAGTCTCAATGAATGCGGGGGAGTTTTCAGGGCACCTTAGTAGCCTCATTAGTCGGCTCTCATGGGACAGATGCACGTTGTGTTCTCATGATGTCTGGAAGTGGAGTTTTAAAGTAAGAATAACCAGAAATTGTATGTAAGAAATGAAAGAATATAAATAGATGTAAGAAAAGATAGAGTATAGCAAACGATGAGGGCAAAGATAAGAAGAGGATTAGAACAGAGAGGGAGAGATAAGATCCACACTTACTATTATAGATCGTTGTTAATTTATTAATTAAGCGAGTACATACGACTACCCTGCTGAATTGAGATGCAGCGGATTTAGAAAGACATTTTATACTGCCGAGGGAAGTGGAATTAATAGTACGTCAACAGAGACGACGCTCCTCCAAAGCTAAAAAACCCGAGCCAAGTTTGTAATCAGCAGTATCATTAAGATGTAGAATCTGGTGCCGCTCCATTGACTTTGATTGGAGCGCTGACTTTTTGAAGTCGAGGAATAATTTGTTTGACCTTTTACAGCTTCATTTAATCGTTCTAATCCAGAGAGTGGATTTATATTCCTATGAAAAAAATTAGAAAGACAAAAAGTCCTCTGGGTTTTTATAGTTGCCATTTGTGAATTTAGTGATTTATCCTCTGCTATTTTTGGCGAGGGGGAACATAAGTGATTACTTAAACACAAAAGAATAATCCTTGGACAAAGAAAAAAAAGTAAATTATGGTATCCAGTGGACACTATAAAGCTATAACTTAACTAAACATAATACAGAGTAATTAGACAGTGTTCTCCAGCAGGAAGGTAGCAGAGGAGTAAATCTACCGTATATTCACGACCAAAAGGCGCACCGTACCAAAAGGCGCAGTCTCAGTTTTGTGTGACATTTCTGTATTTAACACACACATAGGGCGCTCTGGACGAAAGGGCGCGGGTTTTACATACATATCCTCTACTACGTACGTCCGCCTGACAACACACACACACAGAGAGAGAGAGAGATCGGGAGCAAAACTGAGTTTGGTTGTGCTTTATTTAAGTATTAATTACAACAATACTAAAACAAGCACATTACCGGTCAAGTCAATCAAAACCATCAAAGTCCTCATCCTCTGTTTCGGAATCGAACAGCTGAGCTAAATCCAACATGGCAGGTTCACTTTCCTCACCGTCAGAGTCACTTTCTGCGCCGTGCGTCTCCTCAGAAATGATGCCGGCTTTGGTAAAAGCTCGGACAACAGTACCAGCAGATTCACGCCGATGTCCAGCGGCTGGAGTTCCTTAGTCAGACCTCCAGGAATCACAGCAAGCGTAGCGTTCATCTGCCTCACTTGTTGCTTCACGTCGGCGGTGATATGGGCACGCATAGAGTCACAAACCAGCAGCGACGGTGATGCGTGGAAAAATCCACCCGGTCTCCTCACATACACCTGCCTCAGCCAGGTGAGCGGCACCTCGTCCATGCTCGTGATGTGACTCGGCTGGATCCGTTTGTCAGCGATGTGTCTGCTGCAGAAGGACCGGAAGTTCGCCAGCTTTTCACAATAATCCGCCGGACGTTGCTGCGCTACCGTCGTCCTGCTCCGGATGGAAAAGGTGCACCGTTTCATAAAGCGGAAACACCAAGACGGACCTCCTTGGAAATGTTCGATTTTCATTTCCTCCGCTAGCTTTACCGCTCTTAGCCGGACACAAAGGGCGCACTGGACGAAAGGGCGCGCCGCACATTTTGAAGAAAATCTAAGACGTTTATATGCGCCTTATGGTCGTGAAAATACTTAAACTCAAAACTTTACATCCATTTATTTGCTTTACTGCTTTAATAGACAAATATGAACCTTTGTGAAATAATGTATTCTAGGTTCAGTATTTATTTAGACCGTGAGTCTTGTATCAAACTTATCAGATCTAAATCATTTCAAACCCCGTTTTAGATTTAATTAGGCTTTCAACATTTACAGTTTTGTAAATAGTTAAAACATTTAGAATCTGTAATTAGTTCTGCAATCATTTTTATTGTGTACAAAAAACAAATACAACCTAAACATTTTCCAGAAAAACTGAAATGCAGACAATGCACAGCAAGGCAGGTTTACTGTGTGACATTTTTACTGAAGCTTGAATACAAGCAAACTCAAAAGCTGCAAACACGAGGCAACTGAAAGACGTAGAAAAGCCAGAGGTGTCGACTGACGATGAACAACAGGAAGCACAGGGTTTTAAAACATTAGCTCAGAAGACATGAATAAGCAAGGCTGGTAATTAATGGGGAGCAGGAAAACAGACACAGAGGAAGAAAAACTAGAGCGACACGCAAGGAAAGAAGTTTTCAAAATAAAAGAGGAAATGAAAAACCAACAAAGACAAATCCAAAAATGCAGACATACAAAATCCAAGGATACTTACTGAATGAGAGGTGAAATAAGTCCAGTTACCTACGTACACTTGCATACCTTAAAGATTTATTTCTGTCTGGTAATCACTGTGTAGATCTGCAGTACATTTGAAGAGTTTGAGTATTGAGGCAGAAAAATGCAGGTGTCTGCATTGTCTCTAGACAGTGTTATTGTCATAAAGGAGATTTAGATTGTAACTTTAACTTCAACTTTATAAGTTTGGCTTATCTAGGTTGTCTTCCTGTGAGCGACAACTCCAGTAGCATCACTCACATTTTTGTGACAGAAATTGAAACGTAGGCGGCCGGTGCTGAAGCAACTGTGTCCGAGGACCGCGATGGCTCTGAGCCATTCAAACAGCCGGCAGTGTTACATTTTTGATTTATGCATGAATGTCAAGATGTAGAGATGTCATAAATGGTTGACTCTACAAGATGCAAGATGTTTTGAAACAGGAGGAGTCATTGTGAGCCATGTTCAACCCATAAATACAGATATTTTTTTGATCAATTTTGTAATTAAATGTGATTTTAAAATCAGTAATAGTGTATTTCATCACAAAACACATCAGTATCTCAATGATATATAATCTAAATACTTCATTTAGGAAGGAGTACAGAGAGGTGAAGATGTCCAGGCAGAGTTAGAGAGACTTTCAGCACAGGAGCGACAGGCTGCACAGAATCATGAGGCTTTGAATTTAAAATAATCTTTCTACTTCTGCCATGAAAAAGTCAGGTTCTCCGGCTCCGCTCTCCTGTCTGTACATTTCCACACTCAACTGTAGGCGGGCACAGATGTGAAGGGATCTTACGTGTTTGATGGTTAAGTCTAGACTTCCGTCTTTCTCCCTCTATATTTCCCACAGGGATTGCTGGCTTAATCCAATGGCCTGTGCAAACCAATGCTCCTAGTTTTATTGCTCTGTGTGACTGCTCTCTCCTCTAATCTGGACAGCCACGCTACACACCAGTTATGCTCTCTCTCTCTCACACACACACACACACACACACACACACACACACACACACACAGGACATCACACGTACGCGGCTTTGCGGAGAGCTGGATATGCCCTTCTTGAAATTCAGCAAAGACTCTGCTGCCTGCAGTACTGTACTGTATGTACATGCGTCTCTCATCTCATTGCTCCGACTCTCTTCAAACACACATTCACATCACACTGAGTTTCCACCCTGGAGGCCTGAGAATCTCATTTAGCCCTTTAGAGCGAGGCCCAGACACTTTATAATGGCACATCGAATGAGAGAGAGAAAAGACGTTATAGTGGCACAAAAGGATGACAATAGAGAGCGAGAGAAAGAGGGGAGATGGTGTGTGTGTGTGTGTGTGTGTGTGTGTGCGTGCGTGTGTGTGTCTGACAGAGCCCCACAATGACAAAGAGGAGGAGAAATTAAAATGGATGAAAGACCAGTGATGTGAAACAGTCAACAATAAATCCGAGTGGGGGGGATTAGAGCTCTGAGGAAGACGGAGGGGGTGAGAGACAGCGAAGCATCTTCGGGGGGTTTAGCGTGTTGTTGATGAGTAGTGACAGGTGCCAGCCACTGGAACAAGCAGGGTGCACCTCTGACACCAATGCTGACGAAAACTGTCCTGCTATGTCCCCATGCTTCTTCCCAGACAGAAGAAGATCTCTGACATTGGACTGATTGAACAGATAAAAAGTCGAGAGTTTCCCACTGACAGCGGGGTGTTGACGTGTTATTCAAAGATTCATTGAAGAGCTTTCACGTATCTGAAGTAAAGCTGATTCAGTGGCAAGAAAACCTTCAGAGGGACTGCGCCAATAAATAATAAGCATTTGCATAAAAGATTGCATTGCAGAGGTCAAATAATAAGCAGAATGGAGAAGACAATCTTTTTTTTACACATGACAAAGCCTTAGCAGAGATCTGTGAATGCATGTGGTGCATGTGGTACTTTGTCTGTGGACCTCAGTAGCTATAGAGCAATAACAATCAGGAATGTTAATATATAGATAATGTCTTTATGGTTTCTGTTCTAACTTGTCTGTCTCTGTCTGTGTTTCTTCAGGTTCAGGCGAATGTTGAGAAGGCACTGACGCTGTTTGGCCAGCTGCTGACCAAGAAGCACTTCCTGTTGACATTCATACGAACCCTGGAGGCACAAAGGTATCACACTTCCTTTCTTTCTCTCATTCTTCATTTGATTTGATAAATTTATTTGCACAAACAAAACAATGGGATTAAAATAACAAAGATAAAAAAAAAAAACATGTTTGTGCAGGTGAGATCAAAGAAACCCCTTGAGGCTTATGGTAGGAATCTCACCTAAGGAAGCATGATAGACAAAAAATGTAAAAAGTTCAACAGGCTTACACAAGACCAACAACATAGACAAATAAATAACAATTAAATGAAAATAAACAATACATTACAAGTATGTGTGTGTTAGCTTTTATGTTATTTATTGTGTATAATGTGTATAAGTGTAAACACATGCATACAGACAGCTATGGTCATTTTAGATAGTTTGGTTCTTAAACATCTAAATGTGTTGTTATTAACATGTTTTCCCCAACTTTCAACAATGTGAATAAACAATGTCTGCCACTTTTGAAAAGCAATGAAAAAGTAAAATAAGAGTATTTAATATCACAGTAGACTCCCGGCTTTTGGAACAGGATGATGTAAATGCAAAACAGTCACTATAGTAGGTTTACAACTATTACAGCACGGTTCCATTATGAAATCTATGGTGCATTCATTGCATTATACTGTATATGTTACATGATGCTGTATTTTGATGAACAGCTTTAGATGTGACCCAACAAAAGCTGTGACGGATGTTTGCGGAACATTTACATCGAGAGTGTCAATGTATTTCCAGGTCATTCTCAATGCGAGACAGAGGCAACGTGGCATCTCTGATCATGACGGCCCTGCAGGGGGAGATGGAGTACGCCACTGGAGTCCTGAAACAGCTGCTCTCCGACCTGATCGACAGAAACCTGGAGAGCAAAAACCATCCCAAACTGCTGCTCCGGAGGTGAGGAAGACGTGGAGAGACAGGGATAAATTGTAGACTGGATACTGGACATGTTCCAATTTTAATAAGACCTTTCACCTCTCATCTCAATCTTTTAAGTTGAACTAGCTTAAATCTTTCACTGTGAACAAAGCCTAGGTATGAGGGCAAAAAAGATTCTTACAAGTAAACCATAAACCAAATCCTAGTATAAGTGATACCATAGAAACTAGATATTGTTAAATGTTTATTCTGAATGAGTCGTTAGTTGTAATGTTCCTTTTTATCAACCTGCTGTAAAAACTGGCCACAGCATAGATCCACTGCTCGTTAAACTGTCCATACAAATCTATTTTTCTCATTATCATCCGTCACACGGCATCACATAAGGCAAATATAGGAATTGAACTGTTACAAGAGCCATTGAAGTTTTGGGGGCCTTTACCTCGCTTAATGGGGTACATAAGACAGGACGACTTGTATTCATCTGTTTTAGTGGACCAGTTCTTTAAGGGACATTCTACTGAAAATCATCATCTCATTCTCAGCCAAACTCTTTATTTCCCTTATAATTAATACTTAATTATCTAGATCTATCTGAGATACTTCCTAAGACCTGGAAACTCATGAATTATTCATGTTTTCATGATCTTGTGACTCACTCAATTGTAACTTTTCCTTTTAATGTCGCTTTTTCTTTATTTTCCTCTCTGCAATAGAACGGAGTCTGTCGCTGAGAAGATGCTGACCAACTGGTTTACATTTCTGCTGTATAAGTTCCTCAAGGTAAGAACAACAACAACCAGCTATAATCATTCAATCTTCTAAATGTTAAATAAGCAGTCATGATCTAAAGTGGATTAACAATATATCGTGTGATATTTTAAATATATCTTCACTGCCTTCGTGTTAGGGAGTTTTATTGAATTCCCCTGGCTTATGTTCTTTCTGCGTTAGATTTATCTCAGTGTTGTTATTAAAAGGGTTTTCCTGTTTCCACTGCATATTGCTTTGCCTTGCACATACAGAAGATAATCAAAGGCTCGTGGCAGCTTTATTCTGCTCTTGGTTGTTATAATGTCTGTTTTCTTTTGTGCACAGATCCTCTCACCTCTCATAATTTCACTGTTGTACCTGACACGTCCTTGTCACTGATCTTCCTGTCATTCTTTTAGCTTCCCTCCTTCTGATGTCTCTTTCATCAGTGTCATTTCTGTTGTCATTATTACTGCGGTCGCTCTCTCTCTCTCTCTCTCTCTCTCTCTCTCTCTCTCTCTGCCTTAAGGTCATTTTCATCACCGGGGGTGTCCCATGTCGCTCACAATGTCGTCCCACGCCTCCTCTCTTTCCCTTCATCCTTGCCGTCCCCTGTCCCTTTTCCCTGTCACTCGTCGCTTATAGAAAGTCTGCTCATAAAATGGTCTTTGATGTTCCTCTCTCTTGCAATAGTTTGTCATCTCCTTTCCACATTATAATTACAAAATTTTGAGTTGTCCTCATATGGCGTTATAATCCTAATCCCATT
The DNA here is from genome assembly GCA_026259375.1 of Verasper variegatus. Lineage (NCBI taxonomy): Eukaryota > Metazoa > Chordata > Actinopteri > Pleuronectiformes > Pleuronectidae > Verasper > Verasper variegatus. The sequence goes on along the minus strand of CM048045.1, from coordinate 5,250,479 downwards.
ATGAGAGCTAAGCCATAATCATTATAGGCCAATGTTCATTCAGTTAATGTTGAGTGTTGGGAGAAAATAACATTAACTTTTTTGTCATTCTCTAGTTTTGATAATTGTGTTGTTTAACAAGGATGAATATAATACATCCACCAATGAATTTCACAACTGGTAACTTGCAAAGAATTCATTTTATCGGCGTTCACACTTGCATGTGTATTCTTGATGGCTCGAGGAAGTGTGGTGTTGAATTTGGTGCAATTTGGTGAGTTGTCTTCGCGGCCCAAAACTGGCCCACTGGCTTATTTTGATCAATTCAGTTTAATTTTATGAAAAACAAAAATATCTAGAATATCTTCACTGCAGATAAACCAGGTAAGATGTTTATAAAAAAACTCATAACGTCCAGCACACAAACAATAAACAGTGACAGAATATTGTAGAACTGTTTGAGGAGGACTCACTAATAACAAGGAATACTTCTGAAGTAGTTTCAGAGCATGAACACAGGACAAGAGAACAGGCAGGTTTAGAACAGACCCTACACTAGTGCATGCAAAATATGTATGATTCACCTAAGCTGTTACTTAAATCTCTTTTACTTTTAGGTTTATTTGCCTAGAAAATAAGAGACACAGTGTCCCTGACTCATGCATTGCTGATTTGGTTTCCAGTGATTGTTAGGGATGTAGGACTCAGAGACTATGTATCTCCCTGAACAGCAATAGCCATCATTATATCCTCAAAATGTAAATATCAGCATACAATCAGGGAGCCCTAATGAAGGCGGTGTGTGGAGGAAAGGCACATTTTGTCGACACGCGCAGCAGCCGAACAGCAAAGGCGGAAATACAAAGCAAGAGCACAACAGTGTGATGTATACTCACTCTGTCTCGTTAGTAGCTACACACCTAATTGGCCCAGATGCTAACAAGGTTCTTAGAGCATATGGCATTGGAACGAGGGAGGGAGGAGAGAGAGAGGAGGGAGGGAGGGAGGAGAAGAAGGGGTTAGAGGTGGTGGGGAGAGGGAAGAAGAATAGAGGGAGTCTCGACAATTAGGAGGAAGCGAGGGAGGGAGGAGGTGTTGCAGGGAAGAAGTGAGGGGAAAGGATGTGGGAGGAAAAGAGGCAGAGACAGTTTAGTGTAACAAATGTAAAAGGAGGAGCAAGAGTGGAGGAGGGGCAGCGTTCAAGTAATGAGTGAAAAAGACTGAAAGTAAAGTAGACAAGATATTGGAAGGAGACAATCTGGAAATTATGTTTCTGGATTTCTGGAATTATTAAATTAATGTTGACAGTGAATAACTAAAATAATATCTCATCTTGCAGAACAACATCCACTTGAAGTGACAACAGCATTATACAACTTTTCTGTGGTTTACAATATCATGGTCTGTCTGGTTTAAAAGATAAAAAGTTCAAACTGACTTAAGATACTACATATTTATTGATATTTAACCAAAATCACAATCTTTTCCTGACCTTATGCAAAGTGTTTTTTTTTTTTAATCTAAACAGACGATACTGTGGATGCAAACTTGCATGTTACACTCCACCCAATCCTCCTCCTCAGGGTAAATGTAGATGTAAAATGTAAATGTTATTCATAAAAAGAAATAAAAACTCTAAACATAATCCAGTCGGCTATTATGTTGCCAACACTTAAGTTGCATATGTGAATGATTTTTCAGGAGAGGGTTCTAGTAGGAAGGGTTTTTGTTACTTGAATAGTTCAGGGGGGGACAAATGAAAAAAGGAATGACAAGTTGGCAGTAAAGTATGATATGAATGCATATAGATATTTTATGAGACAGAAGCTTGTTCTGAGATCAGATGTAGGGAGAGATATATCACTTCCACTTGGTATCATCTAATTGAAATCTATTTTTAGTTTTAACAGATCAAGCCCTGATCACCTTCCTTGTCCTTGCATGCTACATAATGACATCATAAATATGCTAATTCAAATTTTACATCGTCTAGCGACATTTAGCCAGCAATCAAGCAGCTTTAGCTATTTTCCATTTGCAGTGGGTCCATGTCAGTTCAGGCTTTGACCTCTTCATGTTTGAGGTAATTTTTCCTCTTAGTTACACAAAAAACAAATATCAGAAATATCATGTTTCAAATACAACGTAAGAACAACTTGTTAATTTTACTGAAACCTTCTGTGGGTGTGTTGTCTTTTTAACCTTAGAGGTTAGGAAAGATTTCTTGTAAACAAAAACAATTTCTGTTTATATTCACTATTTCTCACCCGGGTGCATTATGCATATCCTTGTGGTCTAATAAGACAGAAAAGGAAACATGAAAACTCTATAGTGATGCCTTTCAAAGGTAGAAATTAGGAGGAAAACAAAATGATTACACACCTGACATTAGAAACTCAATCAAATATGTCTTTGTTTCCATCAGTCTTGAGTCTTCAGTGTGGTTGCAAGTCATTGTTGATTGACAGTGTATTTTCAACCATCATTTTTTTAAACTGTCCTCCTCTTACACACATCCCAAAAGCACTTCTGTACAAACATGGTAAATCGTCTTTATATAGCACTTCTCTAGTCTTATTGATCCACTCAAAGCGCTTTAAGGTAGCATTCACCCATTCATACAGCACTTATATATCCTCCCCTTTTTCTATTACACAATAGCCATCAGGGGCAATTTTGGGTTCAATATCTGGCCCAAGGACACTTTGGACCAGCAGACTGGTGGAGCCGGGGATCGAACTACCAACGTTCTGGTTAGTGGATGATCTGCTCCACCTCCTGAGCCACAACCACCTACACCTTGGTGAATAGAGTGACACATTCAGCATCAGCAGGACTAACCAAATAGTTTTTGAGCCAATATTTAACCAATCTGTCACTTGGATGGAGCTGTGGTCGCAAGGTCCCATCGATAGATGCACTCGACCGTTCACAAGTCAGTCTCAGCTGTCAATCTTGACATTTCATTCTGTTTCATTATCAAATAATTGAAATCAAATTTACTGGACAAATGAACACATAAGAACTACCTGAAATAACAGAGACCATCAAAAAAATTCATTGTCCCATCCACTAACATGGAAGAGGTGAGTTTTATATAGTGCAGCCAACCACCAGCTACCAATCGAGACGCTTTTGGGGAGCGGTCGTTTCGTCCATTTCTACATCTATGATAACATCACATACATCCAACATGTTTGCATCAAATCAAAGGTAGCGACAGGAAGAAAATACTGTGTGACTGAATTTGAGAGAAAGAGAGAGGAAAGATTAAATAAAGAGTAAAGGCTAGAAGATTGGTATCACAGGGAGAGAGGGGGAAAAGCCAGAGAAAAAGGAGGAATGCCTGATACAAAGAAAAAGCGACTTGTTGAGTGTGCTTGAAGGTGAAACAGATAAATTAGTACTTTTCCCTCTTCTCATCTGGACCTCATGCATCTTCAACACGCACACACACACAGCCTGAAGTATCTCTCTGAGCACGGCATGGTCGATCATTAAACTCTCGTCTGGATGAGTATTGGCTGTGATGTGTCCTCTCTCCCCTCTCGAAACTGCCGCTGCCTCGGTCGGGAGTGTTTTCCTTTAGGCCCAAGTGATGACTAATGACACTATTGATTGGCAAGTGTCTTTGATAGAGGGAGAAGTGGGGAACATATTTATAACATGTGGGTCTAGTCACATAAGACTCACTCTAGGGGTGTAAACAATGCAAAAGACCTGAAAAGGTTCTTTATATAACAGCTGCTTTCACTCTTTAGTCCTCAAGACAAAAGAGATTTTTACATAACACCACAGTGTCCTTCATGTTGTGAGACATTGCTTTAAGGTCTGATGTTTAGAATGTCCACTGCTGTATTCAAAAAACTTGGTACAAACATGCCTCCTTGGCTGTAGATATTTATATCTGTCATTACCTTTTTACTTCTTTTCCATCTGCAACTCACAGGCTGGAGTCTGACAGTATGCGTTAACTTAATAATTTTAATATCTGCTTTTAAAGATTTGATACATTGCATACCATGTCTGTATTTCTTTTGCCCAAAATTGTTGCACGTTTAAAAATATATGTGACCTCAAGCTGCATCAGTAACAGTGCACCAACTCTGAAACTGTCATCCATCATCAGAAATTTTGGAACAGGTTTGATTTGCTGCACTTTTTAAGGCTTTTCAGAGAGTTGTTCGAGCTGTTCGGGATCGATTGTATCACAGAAATTAGTTTTCTTGTTTTTGATATGCGGTCTCAGTGCTGAGTGAATCTAACTGGGCCACTGACATACTGAAATAGAATGGGAAGTGAACTGGATCATTTTTACAGATTCTTGATCGGTATGAAATTGTCCTTGTACCTGATGGCTTCTCAGGCTTTGATGGACCCAATGTTTTATTTTTTGAAAAAGGGAGAGGACCACAAAATCATCCCCACTGCTCGACTTCATTTCAATCCTACAGCGAACTTTCAAATTGAATACAATATTTAAATGTATCAGACTCAATGTACGCATATGAAGAATACTGACTCTGTGCAAAGACGTTAATAGTCCTTCAGTAAGAGGAGACAAAGGGAGGATAGATGCTAAGTTAAGAGGTGTGGGAGGATTTGGGACGTTGTCAAAATGTGAATGACATGCTGGCCAGAGAACATTTAATATTGTTACTGTGCTTGTTCACTCATGTTAAGCCTCTGTTAAGGTGGTTATAATTGTTTTATTGCACTATAAACCTGGGTCCTGTTTGACCTGGAATGCACCTTAGAGAGTCCCTGCTTTGTAGATGCCAAGAAAGAAAGTAGAAAACTTGCACATGGCCTTAGAAATAGCCAAAACCTGTTATTCTTGTTATTTTAAATGAAAAACTTTCTTAAAACACTGCCTACCAATCACATGAAAGAAACATGGTGTATCCTACATCCTCTACCATTGTGCCAATGATGCTTGGCTGGTCAGTAACATGAAAAGAGATGCACACAAAAAACAGATGCATGGTCCATTTTCACCTACGTCATCACAACAAGCATTAGACAAAGAGACATAGATCCATATTTAACTATACAGATAGTTATACCAAAATAATACTGTCACGTAATGAAATTTATGTATTTTTGATGGTACATCACACAGAGGCTGAAGTGATCATACATGTGATAACATATGGGGATGCACTTAAGATATGGAGCTGTTGTCTTAAGCTCTAAACAGTCAAATACAAGAGGAAGGAGCAGAAATGAAGAGATACAGAGCAGCAGAGGAAATTGGGTTTGAAACTTAACTTAAAGATTTGATTTCAAGATTTCAAACCCTGAGAGGCAGGTGTTAGAGGAGAAAGAGAGAAAAGGGCAATTCAAATGAAAAGATCCATAAAGGTAATTTATTGTATGGACAAGAACACAAGAACTCAGCACCACAACAAGAGCAAATAAGAGCAGCAATGCAACAAACTGTAAATCTTCTCAAATCTTCCCAACATTTGACAGTTTAAGTAATAATATTAAATGATAATAAATGCTGCATTTCAATAAAATGTTTCCATATTTTCCATGACCAGAGGCAGAGGGTCATGAGATGAGATGAGTCATGAATTAAGAAAAACATTTTCAGGATGATCTATTAAGGATGTCCTATTTATGTATTAATTTTATCAATCAGATCTTTGTCTTACGTGTGCCTGTCTCATTTGTGGTTCTTTGTCTTATATCTTATCTACTACTAGCCACTAGACTGTTTATCTCGTCAGCTTCACACTCTACATGTGTATTGTTATGGCTCCAAGAAAGTGCAGTGTTGAATTCAGTGTTTTTGGCACATGGTATGTTTAACATTAATACATTTTAAATAAACAGTCGACCAGTGCTCCGTAGCGGCAGCTGGGACTCATTCACGAAAGCGACATTGTCAAATACAACAGCAACAATGGCTGCTGATTGTGGTTACAGCTTCACTGAATTTTGAATAAACAGGTGAACAGCTCTTTGTGCAGCAGCGGTGGCGCAGCTTCAGCAGTCTGTCTTTACTTGCTGCAATTCAGCATCACTTTTAGTTTTTGAGAAAGAAAGCTGCAACCAGCATTACCACAGACCAAGCAAACAGGCAGGTTATACTGAACCAGTTATTCAAATGAGGGACTTTAAGAAAGGAGAACCACTGACTCTAGAACTTCTGTTTCCCCCTCTCTCTGTAGGAGTGTGCTGGGGAGCCTCTGTTCATGCTTTACTGTGCCATCAAGCAGCAGATGGAGAAGGGACCCATCGACGCCATCACAGGAGAAGCCCGCTACTCCCTCAGTGAGGACAAGCTCATCAGGCAGCAGATTGACTACAAAACACTGGTCAGTAAACTCGCTGTGTCTCCAGGGTTCTGCGGCTGTCCTATCGGATCTGAATCACTGCACGACTCGTTATGTTTCAGTCACATTTGACAAAGATGAAGATTTTAAAACCAAACTGGAAGTAATCAGCAGTAAGAAATGACAGAGCCCCTTTCCCTGAATGGATGTGGGTTAGGGTTTGGTCCAGGGGAAACATGAAGCTTCAGCACCAGTTATGTTTGGAGTGAGGATGTGATCTGTCTGAAAACTGGCCCAACCCAATTTCTGTGTTATTGACTTTGTCTGTCCAAAAAAAGCACTACAGGTTTGGATTGGAACCACACAGACAAACCTCGTTGTTGTCAAAGTTGTTCTGGTCTGGAACCAAGTCTGAACTCTCAGTTAATTTTTTAGTTTAGGAAAAAGCCTGGATGATAATATAGCTACTACAGTGGTGAATGTAGGAATTTCATCATCGGGGGCCATAAAGGGGCCACAATTTACACAGAGGGGCCCTTACATCCAACATCCATGCAGTTTCTGATTCAGTATAATGCACGTTAAAGTCATTCCATGTTTACTGTTCGCTCTAAAGGTTTGAGCAAAGCCTCATACTGTTGTCTTTAATTTGAAAATGTTTAATTTTTTAAGCCAATGGTTCTCAAAAAAGCTTAGAAAATGTTAAACTCCTAACAAATTGTCATGTTTATCTCACTGATACTAAGTGTCTAGTTTATTAAAGAAAAAAAAAACTGACAGGACTGGGGCACTTTAGAGGCCAATCAGATTTCAGCTGGGGTCAGTGCCCCCCTGGTCCCACCCCTGGATCCGCTCCTGAGCTACTGCAAACAAACTAGGTGTAAAACTTCATGTACATTAAAATGCTCTTAAACAATGATACAAACATCTCACTTAGCAGCACTCTTGCAGTGTTCCTATTGAAACCTAATTTCTTTTGTCTCTTTCCATTTTGTTTTGTTCTTCTGCCAGACGTTGCACTGTGTAAACCCAGAGAATGAGAATTCCGCCGAGGTGACGGTCAAGTGTCTGAATTGTGACACCATCACTCAGGTCAAAGAGAAGCTGCTCGATGCTGTGTACAAGGGCAGCCCCTATTCACAAAGGCCAAAGGCTTCTGATATGGACCTGGGTAAGAAGCACAGTGCTTTACACGCATATACGAAACATGCAGAGATTTTAGCTCAAAACACACAATCACAACTTTACAAGGTAGCTGTAGTATTATGAGTCCTTTGCTGCACTTGTCTGAACTGCAGGTCAATGTCAGTGGTCGAAACAGAGCTAGTGATGTGTTTGATGTTTACTTGAATCAAACTCAGGTGACTAGATTTTCTGTTGCCTAGAATCAGTTGACATTATTGTTATTACATTACATATGAAATAATTCATTTTATTTTGGCCACTTTGGGAGAGTGCAGAAACCCATGAACACAACATTTGCTTATTATCACCCTATTAAGTTGCTAACCTACATATCCTGCAGACACAGTGTAACGTTAATGTGGAGTCATGTTCGTGTCTCCACCAGTTCCTGAGGAAAACACGTGGCTCTGTAAATGCTCCACATGTTCATCAGCAATAATCACAAGTTCTGAGCCATTTACTACTTTAGAACTAAAAATAATACACGTTGGAAAAAGGAGTAAAAAGCAAAATACTGAGCTGAGAGCAGCTAACCTCTTTAAGGCTTCATGGAGCCGAGAGGAGCTGCAGAGGCCTACGAGACATTGGTCATTTCAAAATATTGATTTGAGCATCTTTAAGTCACGACTACTATTCAAAGAATTGGATGAGTACACTGCAAACACATCACAAATACATGCACTGCCAATACTCAAAGCCTGCAACAGTTGTGATTAAGGATTAACGAAAATGAAGAAAACATTATTCACTGTTTGTTGCATTTGTTTGTAGCTTAAGAACTGACAACTTGTGTTAGTATATCTAATCCTCCGTTTCCTCTTTTTCTGAAGAATGGCGTCAAGGTCGGATGGCCAGAATCATTCTGCAAGATGAAGATGTCACGACTAAGATCGACAACGACTGGAAGCGCCTCAACACACTGGCTCACTATCAGGTACACGAGTGCCGGCGTGCACTGCAGACAGGAACGAGCAGGAGCTGTGAGCTTAGTCGCTCTCATACTGTATTTTGTTGTGTGTTTGTTTGTGCAGGTGACGGACGGCTCAGTGATCGCCCTGGTGCCAAAGCAGAACTCTGCCTACAACATCTCCAACTCGTCCACCTTCACCAAGAGCCTCAGCAGATACGGTACGGCTCACGCTCTCCTCTTCACCTCATCCTATTTAAATCATTCTGTCTATGATTCCCATTCCTCCCTCTGCACCCTCCATTGCTCTTTCATTCTCTCTTTCTCTTTGTTTTTCATTGCCATGATTGGCTGCCTTACTTTTTCTTTTTTTTTTCACCTCCCTCTGAGTGAATGGCAATCCTTTTTATCCACTGCTATCAGCCCGGGCCAAGGCTATTCCATGGCTATTTCCAAGCAGTCCATAAATGACAGGCATTAAAGTAGACACCTCGATCCCAGCTGACAGAGTGAAAGAGAAGAGAGGGAGAGAAAGGGAGGACACCTGGCAGTCAGATAAACAGATAGAGGCCCAGCATCAATATTGTATACTTTACTGGAAAATTTAGAATATGTAGAAGATAAATGGCTCTGTAGTTAGAAAAAGCTTGACCCTCATCTGCTATTTAGTAGGAAATGATCCTTACATTTACATTACTACTGTTATCCCAAGGTAAGCTGGACTAAAACTACATCTGATTTAAAAAGTTTTAAAAAAAAAAGATGAAAAATGTTTTGTTGAAGGTATTATCCCCTTTTCCTGTGTATGTCTACATATGAAATTCAGTTTGGCATTGATATTGAATTGACTCAGACGACAGTTGTGGTACCTGAAAACAGGAGAAAAATAAGACTAGAAGAGACGTGAAGGTCGTCAAAAAAATTTAGAATATTATTAGCCAGTGTCTATTGAGCTGTTTTCAGAAATCTGTAGAATACTGGTTCAGGATATATTCCTTTCACATATGAATAATGCAGCAGAAGATTGTCCGGGTCAGACTCGAGGAGTGTCACCTGTGGAGAGCGTGCAGGACATGAAGAATAAATTCGGTGGCATTTTTCGGTGGCCAAATCAGACATATGCGTTCGCATATAAAGTCTGGGAAATGCTTGAAAGCAGCTCATTGTACAATGACATCGTATATGAAGGTGTCTATTTTCACCTCCACCTTTGATATTGACATTTACAAAGTGGAAATTACTTGACAAATCATTCCTACACAACTGCTGTTTGAATAATTCACTCAGTGTTTTCAAGTCAGCTCACAGAGTTTGGGTCTTGTCTTGGGGTTAAACTGGGCTGAAGTGACTCATGACGGTGTTTCAGCAAGCTCAATCAATAAGTGACACAAACACACAGACAAACACACACAGGCAATAGAGAAGGTAATGGCCCTCTGAAATGCATGAGGTTATCATAAAGATCAGCTCTATGTGTGATTGTTGACCAGCATGAAGAAATGTGTTTCTGCTGTGAACAACAAAGCTCCTGCTGTAAACTGCTCCTGCAGACTGGCGTATGTTTAGGCTCTCTTCTAATCTATAAGGTTGGACTCCCATTGCGTATACATATTAATTTCACTGTAAGGGAGTGTGTGTATGTGTGCATGCTGTGCTGTGTGCCGTGTCTTATCTTCCTCTACTGCTGTTGCTCAGTGAATTATTTCGACTTCCCGTTCCTGCTCAGTACATAGACTGTATATAAAGTGAAGCCAAGCATCTCAATCGCCACCTGGTGGCTAGCTGCAGCATACCTCATAAATCCCTCCTCCTGCATGTTAGTGGATGGGACATGGACCAAAATGAAGAGTACATGTCAAATAACTTTATGTCAAATTTGGTGTCAGTCATTTTTGGTAGTTGTTATTACATTGACGCATGTCCAATTATCAATTTTGAAATGTCATGACTGATAGTTGAATCTGATTGGTGGACTACGTGTATCAGCGGGACCTCAATACCACAGCTCCACCCCCTGATCACTACTGCACAGATTGCAGCGTTCATCTGGGATATTTTGGCTTCATTTCCTGATAGTTGGAGGAAGTGGAAAGGCGTCATCCATCTTTAAAAACAGTCCATGGATCAGTGTCACACCTTCACTGCTTTAGTGCTAGTTTAGGAGAAATGTATTTTTGGTCAATTAATTTTCTGAAATCAAAGGTGTCCTCTTCACTAAAACCCATAGTTCTCACTAAATATATTATGTCCGGTTCAGTATTCACTATTGCCTTTGTGTGCTTTTGCTTTCGTGTGTGTGTGTGTGTGTGTGTGTGTGTGTGTGTGTGTGTGTGTGTGTGTGTTTTGATGAGCACACGTTAATGTCAGCCACCAGTAGCAATGATAGGTTTGGTATCAGAGCCACTCTGCACCCCACTGGCAGGAGCAACGACAGCACTAGACACCATCCCACTCAGCCTCATTCACTGTTCTATCCTGTGCTCCCCCATTACTCTCCATTTCACCCCTCTCTCCCCCCAGATGTTTTGTCTTTGTGTCCATTTATCCCCCTCCCCCCTTCATCTCCCAACATTCACTCTCTCCACTCCTCTCCGCATCCTTTCACCGAACATAAAGGGACTGCAACACGCGGCAACATTTTTCTCTTTTATCTCTCATCCATCCATTCCATATTCCCTCCTTCCCCCAGGATGGGAGCTACTCAGCAGATAGTCATCTCCCCCAACCCCCTGTGCACCTTACCTCCCTGGTCCCTTCCTCCCTCTCTCTCAACCCTTAATGGAATGGTCATAGATATGCATCTCTTTGCTTCACTCTAATCAACTCTGACACCCACACCATGAATAATGAAAGCAACACAGAGAGAAATGGTGGGGGAGAGATATTCAAGTGTGTTTGGGGGTATTTACTCGTCTGGTAAATGGCCCTAACAAGGCAAATTAGGCCTTTTGCATTCACTCCATCACGGTTTCAAAAGGAAGCTGACATAAAGCTGAAATAATCACTCTGTCTTGTGTGTGTGGATTTAGAGAGTATGCTGAGGACAGCCAGCAGTCCAGACAGCCTACGATCCAGAACACCCATGATCACTCCCGACCTGGAGAGTGGCACCAAACTGTGGCATCTGGTGAAGAACCACGACCACTCGGATCAGAGAGAGGGCGACCGGGGAAGCAAGATGGTCTCTGAGATCTACCTGACCAGGTTGCTCGCTACAAAAGTAAGACGCAGGGGAGGATCCTGCACATCTGTGTGTTGTTATTTTCTCAAACAGCACTTAGAAGTACTGAGGGACACTCAAACCCACCACTAAAACTCAGACTAATGGAACTTTTAAGGTTGTAGATGTGGAGGAAACTACTCACACTGACTGTCCTTGAGGGGTCTTAAAATCCTAAATAAGGTCAATTATATACATTTGACATTTCCATTAAAGCATTTGGGCGGATATGTTTGTCCAGCCGTAAGCTTTAAGAGGCATTGAGCAGAACACAAGTACATCGCAAAGGAGAAGCGTCTAGAGGGTATACAAGCTTCAAGTATTACTTTTTAAAAAATCAAATGTAAAATGAACTCATTACTTCAAGGTAGAAACAGATCATGTGGTGTCTTTACTGTTCTATTTTCAACTATCATCCTGTAGCTATAGTTAATAGCAGAGCAGTTTCAGCAAAATGACTGCTCTTAATCTTCAAGAGGACAACAGAAACTTGGAACAGGAAAGCAAGTAAAGCGGTTTTCAGAGAGGAGAAAAGGCCGGAACCAATTGTGTGGACTTTTCCAGGTCTCAAGACACACCACAAAGCAAATTGCCAAGGAGCGAAGGGAGTGGTTGTCCAGCAAAGTAGTCAGACACGAAAGCACAATTGGGTCCTGTTACAGGACAAAGCCTCATAAATTTACTTTGGCTCAACAGTGTGACTGCAACATAAAAAGAGGACACCACGCTGGAGTCACGATTAAAACAAAGAGTTTTTAAAAAAAACAAAGAATAAACAAATAGAGGCATGGACAGAAAGAAAATAAAACTGGGAGCATCTGGACCAACCACGAAGGGTGGTTGTTCCTGATGTACGTAATCACACTTACTCATACCTGTGAGAAGAAAGGAGGAGGAGAAAGAAACACACTAACACCCTAAGTTGATGATTCTCATAAACCAACATACACAAACAAACGTGGAAAAATAAATCCCAATACAAATGAATAACAGGCGCAGCAATATATCTGCCACAACATCATACCTGCCACAGTCATTTTGGACAGAGACACCGGAGCAATTTCTCCACTGCATCAGTCACTGATTGTTGACGAGCAAATTCTGCAGGAACACAAGGGAGTTGTGGTCAGATAGTCAAGTTGCAGAAATCAGAAGTGATCAGAATTATCAGGGTGTTAACCAAGAACTTCTAGAGCTCCCCCCACCACCACCAGCACCACCACACACACACACACACACACACACACACACACACACACACACACACACACACACACACACACACACACACAGACAGACAGCAAAGGGCACAGCAGGGCAAACCCCTTCAGCACTGGACAGCTCCACAAAGGCAATGACAGAACTGACAGTTGCCGTGCTGGATGCCACACTGTCTGCCAGCTGCTCTTGTGCCATAGATTTTTTTACCAGGGCTAACATCAACCACGGCACCACCTGGCTTACTGGCTTTTCTTTTGCAAAGCATGAAAAGTTTCAATGATATGTCCCCGTTTTTTACAATGAAAACAAACTCGGCTCTCTCTAGTGGATCTCCCTTTAGGCACCACTGGAAACACTGACATTAGCCGGCAACCACAAAGTGAGTCGAACCGTTGTCTGAATCATTAAACCGAGCGTGCACAGCCACCTTTTCACCAAACACAGATTTGTGAGTGAGACCATATTCATCCGCAAGAATCGCAGCATCTGAATATTTGAGAGTCTTCTGCTCATTCAGGTAAGTGGAAGCCCTCTCAGCCAAGCAGCTTTTAAACTCCTCTAAGAGCAAAAAGGTTTTAAGATCACTTAACGTTTTGACACCCTGCGCTGAGCACCACCTGTCAAATAATGCCTCTTTCTGGCGAGCAAACTCGACTTCGGTTTGAGACTCAGGTTTTCTGTATTTGCTGATCTTCTGACGATAAGCCTCCGGCACAAGTTCAGATGCTCGCAAAATACCAGCTTTAACATCCTCATAATCAAGGCTCATCTCAGGAGGCAACGCTGCATAAACCTCCTGGACTTTCCCCGTGAGTACGGACTGCAGTAAAAGTGTCCACACCTCTTTGGGCCAATTTAGTGTTGTTCCGACCCACTCAAATCCTTTTCATGAAAGGCCAGAACAAGATGGATGATTCTGCTCCTTGCTACATTTAGTTGTAATTCTTATAAAAGGCAGTCTCTGCTTAGTCTCTTCCTCAAGCTTTCTCAGCTCAAGATTACAGGTCATTTCTATCTCTCTCAAATCAAGCCGACGCAACTCAATCTCTATCAACGTCACCTGTTCATCCAAACCCACCTCTTCTTACTTGGGAGAAGCAGCTCCGCCCTGCACAGCTTCACCAGCTGACAGCAATCTCCTCTCAACCAAAGCAGACAACAGCTGAAACAGCCCGTACGACCAGCTTCTTGCCTTGTTTAGTGATATAAATATCTAATATCTCCGCAAAGAGTTGAAGATTATCTTTATTACATTTCTCCTACAACTCACGCATCGGTTACTCAGAAAATCATCCTAATCGAACTCCATCATTACGCAGGTAAACCAATGTGCACAGTGATTTTTAAACCAAAACCACAAATATAAAACTCCCATACAGCTCTGCACACAAAGTTTCATAGTCAATCCAAATATAACACATCAGCGCTGTATTATGCACACTTACAACGAGTGTGCACGTGAAGTGTCAAAAACCAAACACACACTCACAGTACTGTCAGGCTAACTGTGCTAACCAAGTGCTACAAAGTAACAGCAAAATCGAGAATCCACAAAAGATTACTATGCAAACGAAGTGTTACAGCGAAACAAAGTAAACACGCATAGTAACCTTAGAGGACGCACCTCCACACAACAAGCAGCACACTGCCACAACTCAAACCACTACAGCCCACAAGGTACAACAGTAGTAGTAAACTACATCCAAAAACCTGCACATACCGACAACAGCACCTGCTTTTAAGACAAGCCCCCAGATATGTTTATGGACCCAGCAGAATCAGAGGATCTCCTGCTGTGTTCTCACAGTGGCTCACTCTGCTATTATCTGGAGTTTTTACCTGGGGGCTGGGGGTCAGCAGAAGAAACCCCAGAGAAAGTGCAGAGCTTCTCAGTCGGACATTTGCGTTCTCACATGCGGCCCCTCAGGAGAATGTCTGGAGTTCAGTGATGTCTGAAAGCAGCTTAACAGGACTGGCCTGTAAAGATCTTCTGTGTAGATCGGTTTAGAGTCAGCTTCATCGATGCAATAAACCGCACTTAGGAGACCCGTACTAAAGCATTTTACCAAACGTAACCAGAGCCAGTGAAGCATTTATCACGTGCATAACCACATGATTGATGGTTGGTGATAGATAGCAGTATATCACATTGTAGGACATTTTTTTTTTGATTGACAAAGCCTTTTTTTTTTCTTTCTGATTTTTGCTAACCAAACAGTTACCCAATGGACCCTCTGTATATTTACACACACAAACCTGTACTTCTATCCTTGTGAGGACACATGGATGACATTAATTCCCTAGCTCATAACTGTAACCGTAACCATCACAACTCACACACTCACACACACATACACACACACACATATAATCTTCTCCGTCTCAGAGACAATCCAGCTGTCTTTCCTTGTGTCTCTCAGTTCTCTGTCTCCTAATTATACGAAGGGGGGGCAGAGCAATGGGCAGCAGTTACAAGCGAGTCGGCTTTTCAATTTCCACTGGTAATAAGAAAAAACAGATTAATAAAAGGTGGGCTTGTGGTGCAGAGTGCAGGGAGGCAGATACAGGAGTTGTCAGGAGACAGGTAATTTGTTGAGGGATTGAAGATTTGGCCACGCATGATGAAAAAACAGAGAGGCAAATATAATTGAGTAGCTCATCTTGTCCTTGTCTATCTGCGTCCACCTGCCCGGATGTCTCATCTATGCAGATCTCAGCACTTTGATCCATAACTGGGACAGAATTCATTCCTGTTCCATTTCACGAAGGCTGACTAAATGCGATCCCCAAACATTTGTGCAGTAATAGATTCAGCCAGCCGAACAAATGTGCTGTTAAGGAAATTCAGTCCCATTTATGATGAAGAGTTGTCATTGGAGGAAAGTGTCCGAGTCGAGGAGCTGGGCTTCCTGTTTGTGATTCTGTGGAGCTCAGTGACCAGAGCGAGGCAGTAACAAAGCCTAAGTTATTGCTGTGATTCACAGTGGCACCATTCACAGTGAAAACCTACACACATATGGCCAATTCAGGGGCTGCAGACACAAGTGGCTCAAAGTGGTTCACTATATTCTGACACACAGCAGCGTCACACTGTTATTTATCAGTCTCTACCTTCTCACTGACATGTTCTTATTGTCTTAACCTCTAATATAAAGGTTTCCATAATAAGTAAATGTCATTAAAATGTCGAAAGGAATCAGAGAAAAGAAATCAGGTGGCCTCCTGAATACTTCTATGTATTCAGTTTGAACTTAAATGACATAGTGCAGCCATTTTGACCCCATGTTTGTTCACAGGAAACAAAAAACACAACTCATGTTATGTATACTAGCTCCAGAGCTTTAACACAGGACCAGAGAACAGAACAACAGGCAGGTTTAAGATGGGCACTGCACTAGTTTGAATTAAAACTAAGAAATGGAATTTAATATTCTAGTTTTCTCACTTTTCTCACTCTACCACTCAGGGTACGTTACAGAAGTTTGTGGACGACCTGTTTGAGACCATCTTCAGCACGGCACACAGAGGCAGTGCGCTGCCCCTCGCCATCAAGTACATGTTCGACTTCCTGGACGAGCAGGCCGACAAACACTCGATCAATGACTACGACGTACGACACACTTGGAAGAGCAACTGGTTAGTGAGACAGTTTTCTCTTTCTCTTTCTACATTTAACAATTTAAACAAACTATTGCTTTGGATTTACAGTATTACAAGATGGTAACCTAAAATACAATGAAGGCTTTAGAGTATATATAATATTTAAGTCATTTTGTTTCAAATTAAAATATCAAACATTGTTTCCAGCTTTTGAGATGTAACGATTTGTTGCTTTTCTTTGTTTTATTGAAATTTGGGAAAACAAATGTTGATCATTTGCTGGCTTATTCATTTACAGCACTACACTGGACCCAATAGCATAGACTGTGATCATTTCAACGTTTACATTTTTAGTGTTTTATACAGTTATACACTAGTGGCTCAAAGTTTTTCTTACCAGATGATGTTCCATAACCTGTGTTCCAACTGTGCATACTACCCCAAGATCACAGTGTTTATGGGGGCTTAGTAATTATTGATGGACAGTGGTAATTAGTGGCCAAAGTGTATTTAAATGGCCTTGTAACTGAGTGTTCTATGTAATAGAATGTGGTGATAATGATAGTGTTCTGCATCCCATCTGCTAATGCCTGGAAAGTATATATTATTGTGAATAATTATTCAAACTTAAGTCATTAAATCAGTAAATTCAAGTCTGCAAAATGTACAGACAAGTCAAATAGCTGCTATATCGTACACTTGGTCATAATTTACTGGATGAGTTCAGAACATCTTTGAACTAGTGCTGCGATATTTTCCATACATAATTTTTTCCCATTTATTTGATGGGAGACAGTTTATGCAAAGCATTTAGAGGATGGTTGTAAAACATTTTGCATATCTGACCAGACAACTAACACCTCACCTGAGATCATGGCACCTATTGAGTGAGATTAAAATAAACGCAAGCCTTAAATGTACACAATGCACTGATCGGATTAACATTAAGTAGTGCAATTTTAACAAAGTAAGTCAAATACCTGTCACAAGGGACATAGTTATACAGGCTATTACCAGTTATAATGTACTTCCTGTAAATGTGTGCTTCTTTACCTTCTGCAGTCTTCCTCTGCGTTTCTGGGTGAATGTGATCAAGAACCCCCAGTTTGTATTCGACATTCACAAGAACAGCATCACAGACGCCTGTCTGTCTGTGGTGGCCCAGACCTTCATGGACTCCTGTTCAACATCAGAACACAAACTGGGAAAAGACTCACCTTCAAATAAGCTTCTCTACGCTAAAGACATCCCCAACTACAAGAACTGGGTGGAGAGGTAGGTCAAAGTTTAACACAGACAGACTGACGTGCAAATCCATAAAACTCAACTAGAAAGTCGTTTAGTTCCTTGTACGACTTGTAGTATTAGGGCCACTTAAAGATTTTGAGAGTAAAGTGGTAATATTACATGACTTAAGTTGTAGTATTACAAAAAACTTGAACAAGATGAATCTCTGTATCAAAAAAAAAATTTACAAGACAAAAGTTTTAAAATTAGGAGAAAAAAACCTGCATTAAAATATGAAATGTGGAGCAGCCTGTTAAATTATACTTTAGTAAAGGTTTAAGAAATAACAAAATACTTAAATTGCCTCTTCGGTAGAGTAGGAGATATTAGATAGTGGTTTTAATACACAGGTATCATTGATTACGTGTTGTGTTTATGCATGATGGATTCAATGAGGTTTCTTATTTTCTCAAAAGACAATGAGATTAATCATCTCAAGCTTTTGGATCCAGATGAAGGAGAACTTGGCAGGCATGAATACTCTGTTGTACTTATGAGCTGGTGGGATAATAATAATAATAGTACATTATATTTACTGTATATAGTGCTTTTAATAGTGTTAATGACACTTTACATCAAGGTTAAAACCAGAGAGAGCCAATAAAAGCAAATACATAGAAATGTGAAATACATCATATATCATATAAAAGCAGTTCTGCAGAGGTGAATTTTGAGCGATGTTTTGAAGGTTGGCAGGTCAGTGCAGCCTGTGAATGGTTAGGGAGAGAGGGTTCCAGAGGGAGGAAGCAGCTACAGAAAAGCCTCTGTCGCCCCAGGTCTGGTGCTTGGTCCTGAGTGGAGGTGACAGGAGGTTGGCATCAGAGGAGCGGAGGCTGGAGGAGAGAGGGTGTTGGTGGTGGAGCATAGGAGGGAGCCTGGTTATCGAGAAATTTGGGTGGAAGGTGAAGACTGATAATGTGACAAGCGCTGTGGAGTCGTGGGATCAAGGTTATAACACGGTATTAAGATTAAAAACAGCTGTAACACGCAAAAATACAGGTTGAACTTTATCTGGTTCTAGAAATCAAAGATTGGAGCTGGGTTAAATTGGTGTGAAGCAATCATGTGCTGTGATTACAACAGTTTTGCCCTCGGCTTAAAAAAAAAAAAAAGTTCACACATTGTAAATCTATCAGTTCTGCCTGTGACATTTTCAGCTTGACCCAATGAATCATATCCAAGAAAAACACTCTCTGACTTTAAAATCCACTTCACCTGTTAAGAATCAAGTTTAGAGAGGAAACATCCGGGTGAATAAAGGATTTATAACAGCTGTTCACCCTCTCTCCAAACAGAGGAACGCTGAAATACATCCTCTGGTGCACGCCACATCTTTTATTCAGCACCGAAAGTTATGTGCTGCAATCAAAAACTTGATCTTTGCAGCTGCAATACTACGTTACATCCTGCTTCTGTCTGCTGCACCGATCCCTCACCTGAATGCTCTGTTGATTTATGTGTTGTTGTGAACACGTCTTCTGTTACGCTGCTCTTCTCTCCCCTCTTTTCTACATTTTTCTCTGCTCACCCCAACCTGTCGAGGCAGATGTTTGTCTGGTTCTGCTCGAGGTTTCTTCCAGTTAATGAGGGAGTTTTTTCTCTACACAGTCGCCAAAGTGTTCGCTCATTGTGGGCTTCTTTAAAAACAAATTAAAGTCTTGACCTTTTATGTAAAGTCCCTTGAGATAATGTATATTAGGATCTGGCGCTATACAAATACAATATTTGAACTCCTGAGAGAGTTCTGACCAAATTGTATGGACAGTTAATGTCTGAAAAGGCTTAAGTATCTTATCTGGACTGCTACTACCTCTTTGGCAATTTGCTTTTCTGGGTCTTCAACAGCATGTAAAGATGTTCTGCTTATTCTGATACTGAAATTACCAAGATATAATGCTAGCAGGGCAGGAAACATTATCTGCCAAATGGGGATAATTATGTGTAAAACAAGTGTTGGCTCAAAACTAAATGATATATCCAAAGTGCGTTGCCCTTCTCCTCTTGCCGCTGCAGCACTCACGCACTTGGACAACAACAGGCTTGACTGTGCTACAGTAAGTCCTGAGGCTTGCAGAGAGCATTTGGAGGCAGAGATAGGGATTTATAGGAGAGGGTTAATTGGGTGCAGTTAAACCTCGTTTTCTCTCATGCCTCCTAACCCACTCTCAACCTCAGACTGCTGCAGTAAACCTTGAGATGGTTTAGATATGGATCCTGCAGGCAGGTTCAGGTGCAACTCAATATTGGTATATATTCTCAATATAGTGTGCTATTCACTGCCTGCTACATATTAACTGGAGTTTTTGCTCCTCTGCTGCGGCCAACAACACTGAGTCAATAATGTGAAGGTTGTTGCTCAGACAGAATGGACCTTGGAAGGTGCAAGTCAACACTCAACATGAGGGACTCTACATAAATAACTAAATTATAACCAGTTTGTGTGTAAAGCAAGGCCTTCTGTATTATAATTTATTTTTTTTACGCAATTTTTAGGACCCTAGCTCTACCTCAAATGAAGAAAATTTTGAAAATGGTGTAAATGCAGCAGGAAAACTGTCAGGCACCTGTCTTCTTTTAAATTAATTTCTAATTCCTGCTATGGTCCTCCTGATGTTACTGTCGTCTCATGTCCACCCATGCTAGCGTATGCACGGACCCCTTATCCATGTGCAGCCCAAAAGCTGACCAAGCTGACTGTATGTGCGCAAATGTCCAACATTTCCCAGTCCAGGAGTCATCTTGATATAAATGGCGGTTTACAAACAACCTTATAGAAGATTAGCGCCACCTAATGGAATAGAATGGAATTGAATGTTGGATAAGGTATGCAGCCCAGGAACACCAACACCCGTGCGGACCCTCATTTTAGTATGAATGCAAACACGGGCATGCATGTGTAACTGATTCCAGTAAAAAAATCTCGGCAGACACGGAACCCGAAAGGTATGGTCAACTTTTTCAGGCAGCAAATTGAAAGAACTTGACAGATTTGTTTTACATTTTTCATTTTGTGAAAGGCTGCTGCAGCTTTTATAGTATTATCTTTTTGCCAAACCTGTCTGAACCCAGTTCAAACCTTTCGGCCACAACAGATGAAGAGGTCTACAGAGAACCCATCTGGAAAGCTCCCAAAGCTAAAAATAATTTAACAAAAAGCAATTGTGGATGACCAGGAGATTCATGTTCAGACTCTGTTTGAATAAAATAAGTGTATAAGCTTTTGGATGTAATACAGATGTTTTCTTTAAACCCTGCCTGATGTCTCCTCCAGGTATTACTCTGACATCTCCCGCATGCCGGCCATCAGCGACCAGGACATGAGTGCCTACCTAGCAGAGCAGTCCCGCCTGCACCTCAGCCAGTTCAACAGCATGTCTGCGCTGCACGAGATCTACTCCTACATCATCAAATACAAAGACGAGGTGGGCTCCGTCGATTCCAAACCCCCCACCCTACCCTCCTCACTTGCCTTGACTAATACCATGAGGTCATTTTAATTCAATTACACTGATAACCAGTGGTACAGGCTGGAAGGTATTATCACCATTAGGATGCACATTAAGGCATGAGCTCAACACATTACAGACCTAACGGAGCCACATTAAATTAATGTGGTTTTCATTTCCCCCCCCCCTCCGACATGTACAGTGTCCCACAGCTGCTGCCGGCTGATTAAAACTCCACATTTCTGCTCAAAGTGTGTGGTTTATCTGATAAAGGAACAGTTTGAAATTTTTTTGACATATGCTAATATGCTTTTTGCTGAAAAAGATCAAACCCACCACTCTCCTCTCTGTGCTAAATATGAGGCTTTTGTAGGGATTAAGCAAACAAGATACGACATGTTTATTACTGAGCTTTAGAAGCGCTGGTAAGTAGATTTTTTGTGTTACCTTTAGACACAAGCCAGGCTGAGGGTATCCACCCTGTCTGTGCTCAGACAAACTCACCATCTGCCTGCAATGGTTTCATAATTTAGCGTATACACACATGAGAGTGATATCAAAAATGAATGGGGTTTTTTTCTGTCTTTATTCAAGAGTGTGGTCTTGCAGTCTGAGAGCAGGACATGTTGAATTCATTTTTTTTATTTTTTTTGAATGCCCTCCCTCAAAACCCTGTGCTTGCACTCTAATATACCCTGCTTATGCTTAGATTTGCTGCATGCCAGCTCTTCTCCACTTGCTGCTTTTGTGAGTAAGAGAAACCTCTGCTCTCTGATTTTGTTTGTGCAACAACTCTGTCAAAACAGCCAACCAATAGAATGCCAGATGGAGTGATGATGAAATACCTTTTTGGAGAGCAGTAGTGCACGAACCTGGTAAAAGTATTCACCTGTGCAGGACAGAAACCTAACATATCCACAACGAGGGCAGGACAATTTCACTTGTCAACGAGTGCAGAGGAGAAATCAGAGGGAAGAGGTTTCACACAAGCACAGAAGTAGCATGTGGAGAAGGGCTGAAGTTGGAGTGCAGCAAATGTAAGCACAAGCAGGGTACATCTGAGTGCGAGTGCAAGGTTTTGAGTGAAAGCATTACAAAATCTGAACGTGAAAACAATACGTACTCATAACCCTAAAACTAAAACTGAAAGACCAAGCCCTTGAATATTGAATAAAGAGAGAAGAGAAAAGATATAATTTCATGTAACTGTCAGCAACCAAGCAAATAACTGTACATATGTGATCAAGCTGTAAGTTGCTCATGTTTTTCCAAGCAGAGCAGAAGGCAGGATTATCAGTAAAATAATGTGTGTGTTACTTGCTTCTGTTGAACGTGTGTGTGCATGCGAGTGTGTGCACGCTAAATGTCCTTTTTTAAGTGGACTGATAATTTAGCCTTAAATCTGTTCCATGCCCCCTCGTCCAACCCATTAAGACTTAAATGACTGAAAGAGCCCCCTCACACCCCCACCCTCCAAGCTATTTAATCTCTCCTCCATCTCCTTATTCCTCCTTCTTTCCTTCTCTGCCTCATTATCCTCCATCCTCTCCATCCCTTTATTTCCCCCTCCCATGAGTCACTGCGGTTCATACCACCCCCCTCCTCTTTCACCCTCCTCCCGCTTCTGATGGACAGCCCTGTGTCCTTTGCAACCTCCGCCTTCCCCAGCTTTATCGCGCTTTCATGTGGCGACCGATAAGTTGTCTCAGCCTCTCTCCCTCCCTCCCCTCCTCTCTCCCTCCCTCTGTCCCTCCGTAGCAGTAGTATTACAGTGGTTACACTGGCTGGCTGCAGGTGTCTCCATTCAAACCAAATGCTCCCCTTCATTACAGCCTATTATACAGATGTAGGCAGCTGCACAATTGCAGTCGCCTCTGACACATGCCCTGACCTCACGAGCACACACAAATAAGCATGTGCATGAATGTACACCCTCAAATATGCCTGCTGATACACACACACACTTCAGTAAGAGAGGACAAATGCACACATAAGCACCAGCTTCTCTCTGCCCTGTTCAAGGCCCACATAATAAATTAACAACACCAACACACACACACACACACACACACACATACTCTCCAAGTGGTCTTGATCATGCAGTTGTGGACATCCCACTCACCCAGACACCTGCCCTCCTAACCATGTCCATGTTGTCAGCATCCGTTTAAAATGCGATCACTAACAGAGACTTTGACATTAGCCACAGAGCATTTGTGTTAATGAGTTTGCTGCATGCACCAAGATATAAAGAATTGATCATCTTTCTCCATATTTGTGTCCAGATCCTTTCAGCGTTGCAGAAGGACGAACAGTCGCGCAGACAGCGGCTACGTGGAAAGCTGGAGCAGGTGATCGACACCATGGCTCTGGCCAGCTGAGGACCAGCCAATCGCGCTCCTTGGCTAGCAGAGAACTGGCCAACCAACACACCTTCCCTGACAACCGTTGACGCCCCGTGACATTTAGACCCTTGACGTTTGAAGTCTCTCGCTGTCGCCCTCGTAAACAAACATGAGCAGCAGAAAAGACTGCTAGGACACAAGCACCCAGCAGCAGCACACTGGAGAGATAGCAGAGTTTGGACCTAAGGCCCCGCCGGCAGGGTTGGTGTTTTTTGTTTTTTTTGTTTTTTTTTTCTGAGCCACCAACCCAGCCCTGAACAACCAAATCAAACGCACTGACAGCCTCAGCAGATATGGTCCTCAGCTCAGGAGAGAGTTCATTTTCATCAAGGCCCCTCATCACATTGAGAGTCCTATAGGGCCAGCAGCTGGGTACTTTGGCCACAATCAGGAGCGGTACATGCACAGTGGCAACCAGAAACTCATGAAGCTGGACACAGAGCTGAAACGCTGCAGGGGGAAAGGTACAAGTCACCAGCGAGTAGCTTTCCACAGCCAAAGCTACGGTTCTATAGCAACTGTGGGCTAATTCAAATCCAGGATGTGATATCTCTATACTTGATCCCTTTCTCTTTTCTGTTGCTGTCCTCCATGGGGAGGTCAGTGGTCAGGGACAGCTACAGAGCAGCAGCCATGGAGCTGGTAGAAATTCAGTGTGTTGCTCAAAGACACTTCAGCAGGACACTTGGCTGCCACCGCAGAGCAACCACGAGGAAGGACTTTGCAGGGAAACTCTTCCTCCATTACTGACTCTCTATCAACAAGATCTCTGACAAAGGACATCCTCAGTTTCACCACTCGGCTTTTGATTTGTAATTGTATTCGATTCCGTTGCTCCCTCAACTGCCTACTCTCCCTAGTGCTGTGCCACTTGTGTTACTGCTGAATTTGCACAACAAAGCTAAATCAAAAGAGAGAAGAGGATATATGAATATATATATATATATATATGGATATATAAATACAAACCTTTTGTTTTTAAAACAAATGAGAAGTTGAATTCTTTTTCCATTTTAATGTACAAAAGATAAGTTTGACAAGAGGATTTGATATTTCCGAGATGAAAAATTATGAGGAAAAAGTTGTCCTGTGCCATGTTTTCCTTTGAATGTTGTTTAGTGCAAAGAGACTTCTTTTCGTTAAATGAAATGTGCTATCATGAAATGTTGCCATGCTTACCGACTGAAGGTGAGAGTTTAAAAAATAGGTAACTGGCAAAGATATACATATATATATAATTACAGACACTTTCTATATTTCATGAGGTCTTTGGGTAGTTGTGTGCTACATCTCTGGCGAAAGGACAAATGGTGTCTGGAAGTCGCCTGTGAGCCGACCGACCTACAGTGCTCTTGTGTTTGTTTTGAAGCAACCAAATACAGCTGATTTAGATGAAGTCATTTCTGTGGAGGCCAGCCTCGTCGCTGTGTGGTGGTCGGACCACTGGAGGAATTAGGCAGCCATCTAGGTTGAGCCGTGGCACATGTTCTCTGCAACTTATTGATCTTGTTTTATAGCCTTCCCCCTCTTGTCTGAAACATTTTATTAGATGTGCCATCTGACATGAAGGCTAGTTTTTGGTGTGATGCAAAAGAAAGTGAAACAGTGTTGTCGAACTTTGGCTTGTATTTTTTTTTCTTAGTCTGCAGTGAATACGGTAAAAGCTCAAGGCTCCATTTTTGAAATGTGAATGTGGTTTATGAAGCGATAATGAAATGTAGCTTGATTCATGTGAGTGGTGTTTTTGTACCAGTTGAAGGCCTTTTTTTTTCATTCTGTGGTTTTACAGGGGTATCAAAAAAAGTGAAGTACTTGCTGCTCCGCATAAACTGGCAGTGCTCAGAAAAAAACATGCATACATGAACAAGACATTCCTTTCTCCTATGACAGTAAGTGTTAGAGAAAAAAATAAGATTGACAGCCGTGAAACACACCGGGGTAATGTCATGTAAACTGTATGTTTGATGAACTGTTATTCATCCATGAGAAGCAGATCAGACTCATTTACAACCAGATCAGATGAATTGAACTACTTATCTCTGTTTGTTTCTTTTAATAACGGAGAAAATAGGTGATGGTGAAACAGGTTGATTTCCATAAGATTTACAAGAATACTGCAGTTACCAGGGGCATCAAAATCATTTAGGCTACATCCACATTACTATGTTTTTGTTTGAAAACACATCAACTCGGCTACAAATAAGCCTGGGTCCACACTACTTGCAACCAACATTAGCCTCGGCTACCAGTGTATAACACAACATGGATAATCAATTACAAGCGTTGCTGGCCCTGTTCTCATTGCTAACAGCTTGAATTCTGCATTTAATTATGATAAAAGTTATCACATGCTAAAAGGAGCTAATATTCGAACAATTCTTGTTTACACCAACATGCGTTTTTTTGCATGTTAGTATGAACCGGAATTAAAACTCATCCTTAGCCAAAACACTTGCGTGGAGAGATGATCGTTATAGTTTTCAAATGCCGTTTTCAAATGAAATGGGGTGGAATGGATTTCTCCTTTCTTTTCCTTCCTGTTCAACAGTGCTTCCCTCAGTTTTTTTTTTCCTGTGGTACATTGGAATTGACTCTTTAATCAGTGAACCCCAGAGTACTCATCCCAGTTTGAATAGCATAGAGTCTGCAGACACCTGGGGGGTGTCTGCGAACAGGCCTGCTAGGTTTATGCTGAACCGCACCCCTTGAGTTATCATCCCCTCTTACACTTAGACAGTCCGAGGAGAGCAAAGTGAGAGATGGCAGTTATTACTAACTTACTTAGTTTTTTCTATCTTAGTAATAGATCCTTATGACTGCAGTGAGTGCTGCTCTTCAGTACAATCCAACACAGCCAAGGAAACTCTCAAGTATACTTTCCAACACAGTTGCCATCTATCTACAATGAGACTTGCTCACACCTCTTGTCTTCATTTTACATTGTCTCAAATTAACCTTTGCTGGAATAGATACTTGTTTTAAACAGAAGTTTAAAATGCCAGCTGGGAAAACTAAAGATGTTTAATATTAATTGTAATAATGACACTTGGCAGCATGTTTTTTGATTCCTAAACTAAGTTAATGTAATTGAACTGAGTATTTAAATCTGCACCCCACATATTTGTGCAAGTTGTCCTGACAATATTACATTATTTTCTTTGTTCCAAAGAAAACAGCAGCCAGTAGAAAAAGGATGCTTCCACACCTGCCTTGTTTGGTTTGGACCTTAGGACTTTTCAGGTTGGTCTGAACCCAAATAGCAGGAGTGAGAATTCTCTTTGGTTTTGATCGAGTCCAAACAGAAGAAGTGGTCTGGGTCCACATCAAACTGAATCGTGTTATCCATGTAAGATTTTTTTCTGCTACCACTATGCTATTATTGTGATAGCAGGATAAATCTTTCATTTTTCTCCTTTCAAGCAGTAAAGGCTGCCCACAGAATTAACCCACATGAGAGCAATGTCAAGTAAAAAGCAATGCAGCACATGGATGTGATGACCACAGAACACTGCAAAATTGCAATGTGAAAACAAACCAGGTCAAATGTTGGCCGACATGATGTAACAAAAACACAAACCTTGGTTCAAACCCCGGACTTCCTGTTTAGAAGGCACCTGGTGTTGTAAAAAAGCACTAGCCAGACTAATTAACATAACCCAGTGATATGGTTCAGTCACAGCTGGTACACAATGAAATTCAGGGTGATATTTCATTTATTGTGTTTGGCCGTCACTAATTTTCACATTAGACCCTTTGGATTGTGTCTTTTGAGCAGCACTCCCTCCAATCAAAGCCTCATGCTTCAAAGGAAAGTGGAAAATAAAAAGTTTTGAAAAGAGCGATCAGGAAAACAACGTCACAGCTATGAAGTGATTACTAAACTGACATGCTAATCTTTAGGTTGATGACAAGGATTCATTGTTTGAATCCCATTTCCCAGCTACAACTATAGAAAAATGATCATCATATATTCCCTACAGCTGAGACAACACGTTTGTAATATAAAAATATTCAGTTGCTTAATATTCAGTTGAAGTTATAAGGCAAACTTAGCATCAGTGACATTGTGTAGCATCCAAGCCAAACACATTTAGCTGCTGTCAAGTGAAAGCTCTTGACTCCAACAAAACCACATTACCTTTGAGGGATTAGGATGTTTAAAGAAACCTTTTTAAAAAATGCAGTGTATATTTTTTTGCAGTTCAAACTAAAACGCCATGTTTCATCTGACAGCATGAATGTGTTTGGACAGAGTGAGACGTACTGTTTGTGCTTCCATACTTGAACCACTGATCTACACAGGGTAAAAAACAACATACAGGGCAACAGACCAAAGCTTTCGTCATCCACATCAGGAGAGGAACTCCATGACAGGAGATTAACTTTGATCCATCTGCTTCTCAGCACTTCCACAAAACGGATTTCACCATTCAGTTACAGTCTTTTAAATAACTATGAAGTCATTTACTTTTCTATGGCTGGTGAATGCTGAAATAGGGACATTACTTCCATGTACAGGCACTCATCAACACATTTTGTTCAATTTAAATGGATGTTTTGACAGCAATTTACTTGCTCATTTGTTCTTGTGTTAAAGGCTCGTGAAGATAATTTTAGAGATCTGGAAAGAGTTATGAGGCTCATTAAGCCTTGTTGATAACTTTCTAAGGGTGTAAAAAGAAAAAGAAACGTTTAGTAAGATGGTGGGATAAGACTCACTTGGTCTCTGGTGCTTTTATTTCTTAGCCTCTTGTTTTCTGCTTCACCACTTGTTGGGGTAAAAGATGAAAAGACTTGGGCGAGGCAGAGGAAGTGCTTTGAAGGCAATGTTACTGCTTCATTTTCCATTCTGTTGCATCTGTGGC
This sequence comes from Verasper variegatus, assembly GCA_026259375.1. NCBI lineage: Eukaryota > Metazoa > Chordata > Actinopteri > Pleuronectiformes > Pleuronectidae > Verasper > Verasper variegatus. The sequence continues at coordinate 5,222,080 of CM048045.1, read as the reverse complement.
ATTCAGTTTTTCACATAGAAAAAGACAGTGATGAAATGATGAAGGAGTCTCTCAATGATTGACCGACACAGAACTGTTCTCTGAGCTCTGTCAGCCCTTTCTCATACTGAAAAGAAATATGAATCAAGGCAGATGTTAAAAATTGAAACATACATTTTTGTGTTAATTTACTTCAGTAATTTGTAGAATATTCTAATTTCACTTCTTTCTGAGAGGAAATTTGGAGGTCTTTAGCCTGGCTTTAGAAAACTAATTGTCTTCTTGTGTATTTCAATTTTAATTAGTCATAAACTAAAATTCAATAGTTTGTGCTTTGAGGGAATATGCTAGAAGTACCTGCTTACACCCATTGAGCTTTAGCAAGCTTTTAACAGGAAACTCCACCACAACTGCCCCTAAAACAATATATTATCATCTTTTACCTTGTTGTTGATCAAGTCAGCATTGGTACACTGGTTTTCTCTTTGTCTTTATGCTAATTTTAGCTAAGCTAACTACATTGTGACTGCAGCTCTCTTTTTAATACAGAGACATAACAGTGACGTCATCATGTAGCTCTAGAAGACAAGAAAAATTTGCACATATTTGTTGCAAGTACATTTAAGTGTTTATCAACAAGGTGTATAAAGATGGTTAGCTAGGTTTAGCAGAGTGGGGTGTAGCTATAAAAAATAAAATAAATAAAATAAAAAGAGAAAAAATAAACTTTACCTAAAATGATCTTTCCCATCATCGAAAGAACACTATGTCTTTTGTTCATTTAACCTTTAAACAGCACTGGATTAGCTGGTGCTCCCTTCTAGCTGTTCTGCTAAGCTAAGTTAACCACTGTTTCTAGCTTCATTTTCATTAGACTGGTGTCAGTCCTCTCATCCAACTCTCAGCAGAAAAGTGAAAAAGAACATTGCCAAAAATGTCAAACTATTTCTGAAATAAGGTGTTAGCAACCCACGCCGGTTTACCCCGTACATTCTGAAAGCAGTCTTTAAAACTTACAAGTGTATCGTAAATTATTTTTCAGTACAACTTCCACCCACCAAAATGACACCACCTCAGACCCATAACAACGCACAACCGTAATACATCCCCCATTCATCTGCCATTTCAGATTTGATCCCCCTCAACAGGGCTTTTCATCCCTCAGCTCCAACTCTCTGGCATCATCACCTGCTGAGTTTGATTAAAGTACATTTCAGAGGAGTATAGGACATGAAATATCTTCACACACAGATTAAGAGGAGGTAGAAAGAAAAAAAATACCTTAAAGAGTTTTAATACTTTATGAATTCTGATACCTTTTTAAGAGTTTCAGACTTGAAGCTGCTGTGACAGGTTTTGGCTGTTTCACGCCCGTGTAAATATCCTGCTCTTTCCTATTTTGCAGATTTATTACGTGTAAATAGACACGCATCAAGGAGAGATTAAACATGTTTTTTGCTAAATCTGGCTCGTCTGATGTTTTTATTTCCCCTCCCTGTCCCTACATATCCTCAAAGTTGTGGATTTGAAAGTTTTAAGTTTATCTCAAGTGCACGTCACCACAGGAGAACTCAAAAGATCAAAAGCAGCACATATGAGACTTGTTATTGTACTGTGTGTACTCTATGTATTCTGGAAAAGAAGAAGCTGCTGCTTCTGTGTGATTTACCCTCAGTTGTACTATGGTGATGTTGATGAAGACATTGACAATGATTCCTAGAATTGCCCCAATTTTGGTTCATTACTTACAAACCCTCTTTGTACAAACTGTGTTACTACATCTAATGCAATATTAGCCCAGTACTTTACTGCAGGTATTAGTACTTTATTTATTATCAAAATGGAGAAGAAAAATACAAGTAGCACAGGACGATGGTTGGTGAGGGATTGATACTTCAGATGAATAGAAGAAAAGAACCAGACTGTGTCTTCAAATGATTGAGGACTAGCACAGTCTCCAATCTTAAACCCCATGGAGCTGGTTTGTTCAGTGGCCAAGAAAGCTCAGCACACCTGAATTTAAGGACACACATGCACATAGAAAAAACACAAAGAAATGAATAGAGCATTTTCATCAGTTTGACAACACAAGTACACACAAACACAACTCACATGAGAAACAGTGGTGCAGACTACAGCAGAAGTGTTTGTACTACACAAAAAGTAATGAATCTGACTGGGACATATATAGACAGACAAATCCGGTGTAATGTTGACAGCGGATGTAAAGAATAGCAAGTGTACATATTGGGTAGCGATGTGCAACATAAAAAGGTATATATAAATGCACAATAAACAGTAATAATGAAATAAAAATTAAAGACGTAAAGGTGCGGGGGAACATAAGTATAGGGAAAGAGGATTATAGTTGTAATTAAATTCTGTGGCCGTTGAAGTTACATGCCAAACAAGAAAGTATAAAGAAACTTAAAACAACACAAATCGACAAATAGCTTTCAAATATCCCATTATTATTTTGAATTCTTGAAATGTCACAAAGCATTGAACAACAAGAGGGGGGCTAAATGACAATGACTCGTAAGTGTCTCTGCTCACAAATGAATTTCAGCTCTAAGGACTACTGAATGAGGGAGTGATTTCTGTCTTCATCCTTCCTTTCCTGAGCAAATCATATCAAAACAGATCAACTCCTCTTCCCCGTCACGTCCCTCAGACCGTCCAGTTGGAAAATATAAATTTTAAAATGCGCCACACGCTCCCCATGGGAACAAAAGGATTTGACAGGCAAGCCATCAATCAATTAAAAAGTCCATTATGAGGAGAGATTCAGACCTCCAGAGAGAATCTGCCCTGGATATCACAGACACCTTGTCTTTGTTCTGAATGGAATTGACCTCACTTTACTATCCTAAGTGCTTTTTCAAAATCCTTTTTCCTCCATATTCCTCTCTCCTCCACCTGCAGGGCTGTCTCAGACTCGTGTGTCTTTCTGTGCGTGGAGAGGTTTCAAGCTGAGGAGCAGATTGGAGTATTTCTGGTCTTTTAGAGAGAGACAGGCTGAGATGGTTTCCTCAGGGGTTTCTTCCCCGCTCCCCTTCCTCTCCTTTAATTTGCCTCTTGCATACTGTTTGAACTCCATGCTGTAGCACTTTTGTCACAGCAGGTAAAGCTAGCAGTGCTTAGATTAAGCCACAAGGTGCACACACTCTCACTGACAGCAGATACCATCTCCGATCGCCCCTCTGTTTGGGTTTTTGTTCTCATATATCCGGGCATCTGATTACCATGTTTGAAATGTACTTGTTTCTTATTTTGCTCGTCTCTCTTTTTCTTGTGCCTGGAGGCATGTCTGGCAATTCAATAACCCCGACCACTCTCAAAACAAACACTCTGCCGTGCTCTAAAGATGCCCCAACACAGAATAAGAGACAGAGTCACATTGGCCTGGGGCCCCCACACCTCTGACTCTCAGCTGGTGATTAAACTGCGATAAGACCCATCAGTGTCCACAGAGAGGAGGACAACATAACTGAGGGGGGGGGGGGGGGGGGGGGGGGGCAAAGAGGACAACAGTGAGAATAGGAAAAACGAGCTCAGACTGAGACAAGTGTAGAGATGGAAAGCAGGCTAGAGAGTTGACTTTGGTCGTCTTGTAGGAGGTGGGCGGTTATACTGCCTGGCTCAGATCTCGCTCATTCTGTTGTTATGAAGCCCCAATAAATGATGACCAGCAGGGGAAATAAGATGATAGCGCAGAATCAGGGCAGCAGACAGAGTCATGTCAGCCCTGGCTGCTCCCTCTGTCAAAGCTGAAGAAAATGAAATGCTAAACTGTGACTGTGCTGGTGCATGACCTGACAATGCATGAAGTGGAGTGTGTTTTGGACATATTCATTACTGATGTGTCTGTCAAAATCACTTATGGGATTTATTGCTTTTATACAAAACATTAGCTCTACACTTTGCATAAATATAAAGTTGGATGACATGACAACTCCCAAAAGTGAAGCCAAAAGGTCTCGATCGCCAGCTAATGGCTGCCTTCAGTATAAGCTATAAATCCTGCCTCCTCCATGAAAGCAGATGAGACATGGACCAAACTAAAAAGTCAGAATGCAAATATAATAAAAAATAAAGATAATTTATGTTAATTCAGGGAGTTCTTATCACTCTGATGTAAGTGTTCCTTATTCATGTAGGTCTAAATTACTTATCTAATGATATGAAAATGAGGTGGTCGAGTGCATGTATCAGCAGGACTGAAAACTTTTTAATAATGAGCAGAGCAACGATGTGGTCAAAACACTGATATAAGATGAAAAAGGGTTTCGAACTGCCAAAGTCAAAAATAATTATCATTACTGGTTATGTGTAGGCAGCTAAATTACCTGGTTATTTCAAGAGAAATATTATAGGAGATAGACAATGGCCTCTTGTTTTTTTAGCCATGCTAGCAGCTTGCTGGTTACTTTGGAACATACTGAAATATTTCAACAAACATTGGATGGATTGCCATGAAATTAAACAGATGTCCATGCTTTATAGTGGATACTTTAACAACTGTGGTTATGTCCTGACTTTTCAAGGGCCATGATGAGGTTAGCATAAGAGAAATATGTTAACAAGTATTGGATAGTCGTGAATTTTGAGTGAAGTTTATATTCCCCTCAGGAGGAACTGTAATAACTTTGGTCATCCCCAGACTTTCTCATTTCAAATCTTCCCTCAATCCGCCTGCAAAACTAGTGACATCAGCCTTAGTTGCACTTTGCGTTTACCTATTAGCATATGTTAGCATGATTAAAAGCTAACCCAAGATGGTGAATATTGGAATTTGGAATTGTACATGCTAACAGTGACCATATTAGCATGCTGATGTTAATATTTAGCTCAAAAATACTGTTGTGTCACACTTCAGCCTCAGAGAGCTGCTAGAATGACTTAAGACTCTTAAGATCAATGCAGACATGATTAATAGTACACGTTAATTGGGAAATAAAATATTCGCTGTGCAGGGGTGACCCCAGCTGAATGATTAAGGCATAAACCACGTGGGCGCACACATCTGGAGCATTACGTCCCAGGTTTGCATGTTCCCGGTCTCTTCTTCATTCTCTCCATGACAAAGGCAGAAAAAAGTTGCAGAGATATTCACCATGCTCCTTGGTTAAGTCATTGCACTGCCTTGCATTTTAAAAGGATGTGGATTGTAATAGTAGATCTCAAATAAACAAACCTCCGATATGTGACCACTCAAACCAAGGTCAAAGGTGGCCACTTTCTTTTCCCTGTGTGAATGCAAATGCATCCCGGGCCGCATATGAAGGACCATATACGCATTAACCTGGAGACACATTCAGGACAAATTTTATTTATCTAAGTAGTTGGCACAGTTAGTTTCGTAAAAACATTAAAACATCTATTTGCATGTTTCCACAGCTTTAGCAGTTACTCTCTGAAAATAATATTTTTTTATGCTCGGAACCTGGAAACTATTAAAATTGACTTTTCACTGCACCAGGGTGGATCAGTAAATTACAGAATAGCCCCCATAATTCATAGCATAACCTTTAGCATCGAACAACAGACCACATGAAATGCAAATGTGGTGTTATGAATTCAGCTCCTAGTTCGGCTCCAACTATTTTCACCAATCCGAACCCCCCCACCTGCTTCAATCCTCGTCGCTAGGGCTCAGTCCACCTTTCCTCTCGCCAGCCGCCAAGCTACCCGCACACTTTCATCTCCCCCTGTCTCAGCAGGATGGTTGGATGCTTGGGAGTCCTGACTGAGGAGAACAAACCTGACGAGACAAAGTAGTCATCTAATCACCCCCCCACACACACCTCTTCTGTCTCTCCACCCCACTCTACACTCTCTCGCCCCTCTATCCCCTTCTGTCACTTCTGTCATCCTTTTATCTCCTCCGACCTCTCATCTGCTCCCTCCCTCTCTCGCTGCCTGTCTGCTAGAGCCGCGCTCCTGCTTTCTCTCTCCCTGTATCACTTATGGCTTGGCTGCAGGCAGTGCTGCGGTATTGGAAGCAGCATGGGGCTTGAGGAGTCATCTGGTACTAAGCAGAGCTAAGCCCTGCTTCCGAAAAGCATCTTAGCACGATGGTCTGGAGAGGTTTACAAAGAATATCAGGTGATAAAGCAGTAAAGCTGGGCACTTGGCCTTAGACACCTCAGGGGGGCCGAGATAATTGAGCTAACTAAAATCTGATCTGAGGTGATTTTAGAGTCAAGTTGGACTGCACACTGATACAGTGCAGTATCCAAAATACACGGTGGCTCAGGTTCAAAGCACCGTTAAGTGCAGGAGCCAAACTCAGGTCAAATATTTCCCGGTGTGATGCTGCACTTATTTATATTGAGACACAATTAAACCTCATTGCAGTTGGTTCAAAATAATAATCAATTCTTCATATTTCAATGTTATGAAAACATGTTGATTAACATATTTGGCAAGCTGCAAGTACATTGATACGGACCATTTGTTTGCAGACAACATATCTGTTGTCTGCAAACAAATATGTGATGCATATTGTGATATGCATCACAATATCTGTGTATTCATTTGTAGTGACTACAGCCTAAATAAACATAAATATTGTTGTTTTTACTAGAGCAGTGCAACCTGCCCGTTTGAGTGGGCTGTTCGCTTGGCCTGTGGTGATGCTGGTTGAAGCTTTCTTTCTATAAAAGTGACCAATGATCAATCAGATTTTTTTTTATTTATTCCTCATTGATCTACTGCACATGTGGTGAAGAAATAGTTCAGGGCTGTTCTATCAGAAAGTCTGTGAGCTGTTTCCAAACAGGATTTCTTTCAGTTCCTTTTGTTCTGGGTTTGACGGCTGAGTAGATCAATGTGCACCTTTTCACTCAGACATCCATATAATATGTGCTTGTAATAACAGGCTGACTCACGTGAACTTTTGACCTCAACTCAGAGAAAAACACATAATATGAAACAGTGACTTTAACAATGTTTTCTATTGAAAAAGAAGATGTCTTTTTACACCCAGTTTTTTCTCTCTGGTTTATTTCTAATCACTCCCCTGAGTGTGCCACAGTCTCAGCGGATGGATTGATGGTGCTTCCTCTGATGCATTAAGTCACAACAGCAACTTCTTTCACTTCACAGGCATTTCACGAATCAAGTTGTACGTGCTGAGATGTGGCTCGTCGCCATGTCAATGCCACAGTCTGGTGAAAGTCAAGGTCAAGGAAGTGCACAGCTTTATGTGACACTATAATTACCATACTTAGATTTTTAGGTAAGCGGCCCCTGAAACATCATCAAGACTTCTTTAACTGTTGTTCTGTGCTATTAAAAGGAATCTGTCTGACGTTTTCACAGGCCGTACAGTTTTAGGAGCCATATGGAGCTGAGGGTGGCAGAGGGCTGATGAGAGTAACTTTCTCTGCATACAGAGCTGATTTGACTGGCTCAGATAAGGTCAAACCACTCACACTGTTTAAGTTGCCGTGATTGCAATGCACTTCAGCACCTTCTCTCCACACCTTCTCTCCACACCCACCAGTCTCACACAGACAACACACTTTTATTTTCTTAATTTTGAACAAAAATACATTAGACTTTATATTTAAAGGGTTGTACAGCAGAGTTATATTGTTTACAACCAAATTTAAAAAGAATATGTCTGTTATTAACATTTTCTGCTCTTTATTTGTGTTCTTTTTTTTCCACTCAGGAAACATTAATTTCATCTGAATCCACAATCAGAATTCACAGGTATTTGTTTGTGACATTCTAAGAACTTGTCAACAATGAAGCCTGGAAGCAATTGTTATGGCACAAACAACTCACACTCCCTTATGTGCATCCATGACAACTCCCTGCAGCTCCTAGAAAATCCAGCGCGCCCTTTTCAGAAAGGTGATGTCGTTAAGCCCATGGCCATGTCCACTGCTGCAGATGCCTTTACATATTGCATTTCATCAACCGCAACTCCTCATCAACATCCATCATCTGCAATATGTCAAAGATCTTATTGTCACTCCCCAATCTTTGACTGCATGAGGTCAGATCAAGATACCTAATATCAATCCAGTTTGAATTCATATTATAACCTCTCTGCACATGACTTGTCTGACATCCATCCATCCATTCTATTGATCTCGGCAACACGCCCATGCAGTTATTCCAGGGTAAAAAGACCAGGCTCCTCTCTTTGGTTGCATATCCATATTACTAACTCTGGAGAAGGCCTTTGTGCATCACAGATAATGACCATAAATCATCAGTCATTTCTAAATATATCTGTACCCTTAATATTTTTAAATTAATTAATCTTAATTATAAATCTGGTGACATTAGATCATATCTGGTTGAAGGGTTGGTTTAAGAAACATCTGCACATGGTAGAAGATTAGCACCAGCCTACAGTACATCTACATTAGTAGGTCTTGCTACCTTATAAATCTAATGGCAGACAGAAATTCTTGGGCAGAGTTTCTTCTTTGTATTTTAAAAATCTTGGCTAAAAGTAAGTTATGAAACCTTCACAGTACAAGTATCTGCATTGTTGAAAAGGCCTCATGAAGAATACGACACTGGCTGCCACAATTGTTTTTTCCTCAAAGCTGGTCGAGCAGAAATGAACGGTGTTGTCTTCTCACAGCCTGTTGCCACACTGTTACAGCTTCTGACATCTGAAAGTAAAGTTTCTCACAGAAACACAGTGAGTGGAGTCAAAACAATGCATAATCTGTGGGGTGTTTATGGAGACTGTTTCACCTGTATGGAGGACCACAAGTGTCATTGCAATAGTAAATAAAGCACTTCATTAATGAACAACCAATTTTAAAATAAAATATGCATAAATATTTATTTCCCTATATGAATGGAAAAAAATAGCTTCATTTTCCTTTTGTTCATTATCTTATATTTTATTGGGCAATAAATAATATTAATAGTAATAATCAGAATTAAATTAAATATGAATTTATATGGTAATGATTATAAAGGGGATAACAACAAAAGTATAAAATAATCAATAGGGACATGAATTAAAAATATATTAATGAATCCATGTATACATAAAAAAATATTTGAAAGTGCAGTTTACAAAGAGAGATGAGTAACTAGATTCACAAATTGAGTTAAGGACACAGAATTTAATTAATTAGAACGTAATATCTCAATTGCATTTACATCTCCTCTGCTGCTTTTCCTTATCTATTATCTATTCAATTTGCTTTCATTAAATTCCTTCAAAGTCTTCACTACCTGTTTTTAGGTTCTCCAATCATACGTGCGTCCTGTTATTGTCAACGAGATTTCTCACCTCAACACCTGGTGGGAATTTTTAATCACACCTATTCATTTGGATTTAAGGATGCACTTTTGTACTTTTTAGTACCTTGTACTTTGTATTTAGTCGCAAACTTTCAATCATCTTTAAACAGCTGTAAGATGGTTATGTATTAAGCTGAGTTTTGGTTATCCGTCACAGACAGAGATGTCAGCAGCATGTATATGAGAAAACAAATGAAACCAGTCTGTTGGAGTTCAGTTCAGGATTGAGATTAAGACTTTGAAGTGGAGACAAACCAGTCCACATATGCTTTGGATAACGTGTATGTATGTCACTGTTATCTACTGAGGGTATGTGCATTCACACATGCACACAGTTTAACAGTTCAGGTCGAGGCAGGGCAGAGGAGAATGTTGTTGGAGATGAATTCACTGCACTGACAAGGTCAAGACTTAGAGGGTCTGTATGTGTCGCATTGATTAGCAGACGCACTGTGCAATGGCATGGCCCGACCAGCCTCACAGACTGCAAACTACACAAATAAATACAGACAGGGGAAACACTGCTTAGTACTTAGCAGACAGGTGTGGCTGTCAAGCACGGTGTGTAAAGACAGTGAGTCTGACAGACACGATGCAAGCCAGGCAATCTAAACATGGGACAGGTAGACAATCCTCCTCACACTGAAGTTAGTGTAGAGAGACAGAGAGAGAGGAGGAAGAAAAACTGCTGACATTCCGGCTGACATGCAGGTAAGATGACACTGTAGAGTAAAGAAATGCAGAAAAAAAAAGACTTGAAGTAGAGGGAGATAATTAGATGGGTTAGCCAGGCATGAATAAATAGCATTTAGATTGTGGTGTGTGAATAAAGAGAGAGAATCTGTAAGTGAGAAGAGAGAAGTCGTTTTTAACTAACAGCCCAGAATGAAGCTGCTGTTTTTGTAGTAGTGATCACTTGTTGCTGCAGATATAAATTGTGTTCCATTTCTACCCACTCCAAACGTAATGGCTCACTGATGACCTGCAGGCTGATCAGTTTACTCAAGGGAGAGAGGCGACAACAAATGCTGTTTGTGGTTGTAAGGGACCAAGCAGTGAGGCAATGAGGAAACAGGAGTCGTAAATGAAAGACCTGGGTTTTTAACCCAAAGAAATGCAAAACATTACAAACCAAAAATGTAATAACTACAAAAGAAGTCAACAAAAGGTAACTATGCTTAATGTAACAACTGAAGAGCGTGTTAACTGAACAAACTGACTCCCCACAATGAGACATGAGGCCACATACATGGGCCAAACCAAATGGCAAACAACGGGTAAACAAGATGGCCACCAGCTGCAACTAAATACGAAGCAAAATAACTAAACACAAGTCCCCCCTGACATAGCAGCACATGGTTTGGACCAATGAGCTGGCTCCAGGATTTAAGTGTCCTCAGCCCTCAGCTGCACCTTTTGCCAGCAGGAAGGGACCTCCCCAACAACCATGGTAACTCAATGACAAAGAAGCAAATGATTCATATAAAAAAAAACAAAAAATTGTAAAGTTAAATAGCAAATAAACAGATTCCAAATAAACAAACTGATGTTAATTGTTGAGTGTGACTGACAAATGAAATGAACCTTTGAATAGCAAACTAAGGGGTATTACCCTGTGTGGCCAAATCCAAAGTTTTATCACAAAAGTGAACAGTTGTGTCATGTTTTCCATTGCTTTTCATCAGAAATAATTATTAGCATACATTGCACCAGGTTAGCAATGAGCTGTTAATCTCGAGCCTCTGCAAGTTTCCGAGGTCCAGGTTCAAAGCTTGACATCTCAAAGAGTTGAGTGTTAAATGATGCAATTTAAAAAAAGTTTCGTACTGCTACAGGCTGCTGTTGAGGTGTTTTCTTTTTTTGTTCCCACGTCTGGCTGCTTGTTCAAGCCGAAAGGTCAAATTGCTGGTGTTTGAAACTGGAAGCACTTGAGCTTCATGTGCCTAATTGCATGGTTCTGCCTGAGGTGATAAACCTAGTTTTTGATATTTTCTGTCTTTTTATGCCTCAGCGCCGGCAACACGCATGGCCAGAGGCATTATCTGTGAGGGTTGTGTGTCTGTCCATTCATCCCATTCTGTTGAATATGATATTGTGGGAGTGCCTTGAGAGAATTCTGGGTGAACCTTTCACTTGGACTCGAGATGGAGGGGTCATCAGAAGTCAAGGGTCATATTATTATTAATTCATATTATTGTGAGGAAAGACTACCACACACACAGCTACTCCACATGTCACCGGATGTCCTCCTTCCTCGACTATTTGCTAATATGTCTCTTGTTTCATCAAAACAAGAGACCCTGTCAAGATCTGCCTCCCTGTCCGGGAATCAGATCTTGGTGTGGAGTTGAGCATTGAGATGGGGGGAGGGAGGGGATGGAGAGGATCCATTCAGGCTCAATTAATGCCATGTTGCAGTTGATTCAATTTAAAGTCATGATTGAGAGAAGAAAATAATAAAATGTACCCTAATGTATCTGATATTTGTGACATATGTAACTCTACAAAAGACACCCTGGGCCACACCTTTTGGTTTGTCTTATGATTGTTGGATATTTTTCAAATGGTATTCTACAATGTATTGTAATGGCAAATTCTGCATTTGTGTTATGTTTAATAGAAGAACAGATATGTATTTATAAGAAGTATGAACAAATGTGTTTCCGTGAGTTTGACTTACTAGCTAGGGGGCTGATAGAGATGGAGACAGGATATCTGCCTTTTGATTATACATCAAAGAGGCTGATTGAGAACCTTCTGCTCCTCTCCAGGGAGGGGCTTGTAATGTATAAAAATGTTCATTCTCCTTTGCTCATTGTTACACGTCACGCTAGGTGATGGTTGGCGGTGAGTCCACCTGCAGGTGTAGAATTGAACTTACCGAGAGACAATGTATGAATTTGTGTATTAAATAAGAAAATTGCCATCACAGTATCATCTACTGATTGAACCTGATGCACTGGTTGCCCTGCTTGGCTGCTCTGTAGCTTCTCTTGCACTGAGCATGCTGTACAGCAGACCCGTATGTTTAGTATGTTAGTAGCAAAGAGAATAACTTTCAGTATATGGAAAGCTACCAGTGCTCCTTGTTTCTCCAGGTGGTTCATGGAACTAGCTTCAGGGATACATCTTTACAGGCACTTGAGAGCACTTGGAGCACTTGGAGCCCAATTATTAGTGACCTTAACTTCCCTGAATGAAACCCTGAATTTTGCGTGACATCCATTCTGGCTTTTCCTGGCTATATGCTTTACTTTCACTGAATGATTGACTGACCCAGTGTGGCCTTTTATTGTCTTTTGTTGTTGATGTCTTTTATGCTTTGTAAGCTTGGTCTGTACTATATGTTTTTTAAGTTTGTTGATGTTTTGGTCTGTGTGATTAAAGTTAAATATAATATTTTTTTTATAAGAATAATCATAATAATCATAATAATAATTAAAAAAGCAGTCAAAGGTGAAGGTTACCTCATAAACATTTTTGACCATAACTCAGGAATTCAATATTTCTGACACAATTTAACAAATAAATATGTAACATAATAAATTGATCTTGTGATGACATCTTATATCCTAAACTTATAAGGTCAGTTTCATTATGACATAATTTTCTGCAAAAACACTTCTCTGGCCATTATTCAGCACCATTAGACTGGAACAATTTCACATTTGGTTGGATCCTGAATTGCCTACACTAATCATGGGTGTCCCCCTTGACATGTGGTGACACTAAATATCCTGTGGTCCGCTGGGTTGTGTGAAATCCCTATTGTATAATGTGTAACTTCACAAACATCCATATTTGAAGCAGTGCCTACTGTTATGGTTACAACTTTTTGTTCTGTAATGGTTTATTGGCCAAACATGTGAACACATACAATGAATAAGGCAGTGAGCTTAAACACTTAACACTGTACAGAATATATATCACAGAACAAGAACAGCAAAACTGAACAAAGTCAAGTCAAATTTATTCTAATATCATTGTTTCCCACTAATTATCTAGACTGTGGCAGCCGGCCATATTCTAATTTCTTTCATCATGAACCAATTTTTTTTTTTACATGTTTCGTATCTTCCAACTTGGTGTGGGCAGCGCTATTTGCCACGTACTAGCTTGTGCTGCCGCTGCTACCACATGCAACCGCATGCATGGGCTGCGGCCGATAATGTTTTTATTGCCTGACAGTCAGACCTCATAGTTTCCGCTGCAGTTGTGGCATCAATGCAGTTCTTTCTCTTTCAGGAGAACTTATTTTTTACTATTTAGTCTGTGTACCTGTCACTTGGAATCTGTTGGGCGTGACAGTGACCTATGTGCATGTTAAAGCCATAGATTTAATTCATTCTCTTGGAAACACTGTGTCAATATCACAAATCGCAAAAAGCCCTCATCAAGTTCTTTCAAAGTCCTCACACGCAAAGTTACTTGATTAAGTGAGATAATCGTTGCAACATTAAATTAAATATCGTTAAAACAACACTATTTGCAACCGTACATCAGAGGAGCTCATTACTGAAGGTAATCCTGACGTGAATGCTTGTCAACAAAAATCTTGAGTACTTTGATCATACAGAATATGAAAAAACATTTTATAAAAGTATGGCAGGGACTCTATAGTCATCTCGACTCTGTTTATTCAGTGTTCATTATTATTCTCAGCACATAAATAGGAAGGGCAAAAACCTATACTTCAGTTTGAGGTAATATCTACAAATAAAGATGTTTGAGCTGCGAACACACAGAATCTGCATATTTATATAGCAAAGCTTCACTTCACTCAGCAGCATAAGTAATGTAATGTGACTTTTCAAGCTGTAAAAAGCTGTAGTGGTGTAATGTAATGTTTTCACAAAAATGTGGCATTACTGCATTTTGTGCAGATGGAGTTTAGCCTCCTCCTGACATGTTTGTTTATGTTGTATTAAACATGCACTGCTTGATCACACAGTGACTTAATAACCATACATGATTGTCATGTCTTGTTGATTGACTTGTTGAATGGGTCCAAGAAAGGTAAATGTAGCATTGGTGACATAAAAGTTAATGCAAAGAAATTCTGTTTTCTCCCTGTATCCAAATGCACAGTCAGGCTCCCTGCGCTCTGGAAATGTAACTGCGCTTTGTACAGTGTGTCATGGCGCACAAGGATAGGGCCTTATGTTTTTAATTGACTAGTAATTGCAAATGTTTCTACCACAGTGGGGCATCAATCAGAGTCGGTGTACGGTGCAAAAAGTATTCTCTAGTTCCCATGCGTTATTATATCGTGGCCATGTAATATTTTTTTTTCCCAAATGTCACCAGAGGGGCTAGGTAGCTTTCCGCAGGGACGGACGGGCATTTTACATGTACAGCGGGAGTAGTCAGGTCGTGGCTGACGATTGCACCACATAGTGTGAGCACATAAATACTGACATTCGGCTTCACATCGCAGATGATTTACTCGTGCAGTATGAGTTGGATTTTCAGCATTTCTAAAATACTACAGTGTATGCCCAGCTTTAAAGTGGCTTAGACTAGAGATAGTCAGATTTGCAGCTGGGATAAGAAGAGAAGTGCCTATTGTTTTTGTCAGTTATTTACATTTGCTCCAGGTAAAGACTGTGATTTTACTTCTGACTTTCAGGATGCACAAATACAGTATATTGTATGTGGAAGAAGCATGCAGAGCATTAAGCAGCACTGCAGTTAATTATTCATTGTGCAGTAGCATACATCGATGATGTTTTACACACAAAGTCCATTAGGCTACGCTATCTTAACAAACATGTAAAAGCAATCTTAATGGATAATGAGTGGAAGGATAAAGGCACAGCTTGTTTTTCTTCCTTCTCCGCTCCTTTCTTTGTGTCGGGGAGCAGGAGGTAACCTTGGTTGACTGTATGTTGCAGTGTTTTGGAATTTGAAAATAAATAACTCTAGTGAAAAGAGAATCTTCGGGGGAGTGTAATTTGCAGCAAAACAAGGTTAGATGTCTAATGGATTGGAGTGACATGGCAAAATAAGGAGAAAGCATTTTCATTTAATTTCTGTTTCTGGTTTTATTGTTATCAGCAGTGTAATCAGCAGCGAAATCTGCTTCTCTTTGTTTCCTCAGTCTGGGCAAAGCATTCTGGGACCTCTACAGTTTAAAGTATCATGAACCAGGTTTGAATTAAAACAGTACAAAAGTTGTAACAACCTTGTTTTTGTAAAAGCTACCCAAATCAATATTTTCACATCTTCCACTGATTCAATTATTATGAAACTTTTAAAGTTATAGTTGTAGTTTTGAATACACAGAGAACCCTCTTCTCTCTCTGCTCTAGATGCCCTTTAGTGTCTTTCATCTCATTAATTTGATTTCACGATTCACTCTTTTACTTGGCTAAATCTTTTGAAATTCTGAGTAATTATAAGCCCTGATCACCCAAGTCAACCCACCAAAGAATTATTTGTTTGTCACAAAAACTCAGATTTTTTTCATTCCATTTTATAAATACATTTAACTATTGTAGTTTGCTATCTGAGATACAGTGATAACACTCATTCTGACCACAACATCTTGTTTCAAGGACTTCTCCACACTACCAAGATATGATTTTGAAGACGTTTATTGTTTATTTACTTTGTTAAAACCCACTTTTTTTCAGTATCCCCAACAAGGACAAAACCTGAGCGCCATCTGTGGTACACTGTGACCCTGATAAAGTCTCACTGCTCTCATCTGTACTTGGTCCAGCTGCCGCAGCAGCTGCATGACGGAACTTTGAGGTGTTTCTTTAACTTTTGTTTACATACAAACAAAACTGTAACAAAGACATGCTGCTAGCAAATCCAGTTTCACAGCACACAATTGTTTCATTCTAAATAGCAGTATTGCACCATTTCCTATCATTGTATACGGATGATATGATGGTATGATTTGGTTGTGTTCTAAGGTTGCTTTTTACAAGAAATAGGATTTGTGAATATGGGCCTCGTATACATTCAGCTCTAGTAGTGTTGAACAGTCAAGGCCTGACTTGGGCCTTGTCTTAATTCACCCCTCAGCCCCACCACATGGCCCAACCCCTTTGCTTTGCACTTGGCAGTGAAGGAGTAGTGTTGTCCCTTTTTCTATGTGATGTAGGGGTAGTGGCCCTTCAAACACCCCTTCAACTGTAGTGTGTTCAGGACCCCCCCTAAAAAGGAAGCTTTACAAACAGACGAAGCGAATCAACGTGGGGACCACTGCGAGTACAAATGTTCATAAATGTAAGTGTGAAATCTTGCAATATAACCCTGAATTTATTTCATTTTTTTTAATCCACTGGAATATATCTTATTTTCATCCAGTAGCAAATTTAAATATTTGAATTGCTGTGACAAGCTTTTACAGGAAAATCGCTCTTCATGCCATCAAAACAAGCATGGAGACGAGCAAGTGGCAACAACCGTGGCTGAGGGTGAAGCCGATGCAGAAGTGCAGAAAACTGCAGTTAACTGAGTGGCCACTTGAGGCTGGCTCCAAGAACGAGTCAATTCTCGTAGACTCCCATGTTAAAAAGCCCAACTTCAGAGCAGAATTAAAAATGTTTACAGCCTTGTTCAAAAAATTATTTTATTGTCAATCACAAACTTCTTCCTTTGTGACAAATGAGCGGGGGGGTAAACTTTTGACTCACTCATTTAGATAATATAAAGGTTTGAAATTATGTATAATTGTCATTTGATTAGCTCGTCACCCTGGCTGCTAGCAGCTGTTGTCTGCTCGGCTTTACCTGAGCTAACAGGCTAATCATCATCACCGGAAATGTACCCCTTTGAGTCTGCGGAAAAGGTTTTCAGCCACATATCGGATGAATAAAATTACTTCTTGTTCCAGTTTCTGTTTATGTGTTAGCAGGGATTAGCAGGTATCTGTGTCTCTGTACCTGGCTTGTTGGCTTAGCCCAGCTAATCGGCCAGCTAATGAATTGGCCCTCAGGTTAGCCTACAGGCAAGATACCAGCAGCAATGACGAAGCTACAGGAGCGTATGATTGCTTATTACAGTTATTAAACCGACACAACACCAACATGAACCGGTCCACATGTCAGAGAGAAGCATTAGAGTTTATGGTGATAATACTTTTAAACTGAAGGTGACTGTGTGTGTTTGGAGAATTAAGCTCCACCACGTTAGTTAGTTAAAGTTATGTTGTGTTGTTTCGCTTGCCATCCTAGTAATGTATTAACATTGATGCTACACTTGACTGAGTATGTTAAAGTGAGTAGCTTAAGTGTTAATGTCACATAAATTACTGTTCCAGAAATAACATTAGTGCAGGTGCTGCAGTGTGAAATTGGTTGAGCTAGAGTTATTAACAAGTTGTTATTGCGACTGTATGCTAACGTAACGTTGAATTTAACAAGTTTGATGGATAAAACTACCACAACAAACAGATATTATTATACTGAAGAAGCAGATTTACTGCGACTCAAACGTGAATATTTCACTTCACATCTGCATTTTAAGAGCAGCTGTTTAAAGTAGTGTAGCGTTGCCTAAAACACTTTATTCAGAATATTGGAGTTGATGTGTGAGGTGATTATGATCTGATGAACTTTGCAGTGATAAACTTGTAAAAGTCTGTGAAGGATTGAATCTGACACATGTATGACTCTGCATATGTCTGTTAGGTGACTCAGACAGCCTGCACCTGTGGATGTCCAACTTGAGGAGACAGAATTGGAGACTCCAACAAGACTGAACACTTCATCACTTTACTACTCCAGGTACAGACCTCTTTTTATAACCTATAAACAATCAAAGCAAAGTATTACTTAAACCAATGAAGTATTGAACATAATACATTATAAAATACCTTTAATGTTGAAGAACTGCATACTGAAAAATGTTTGTGCACTTAAATTTAAAACTATATTCACATACATTCTTGAAGAGGAAGATGTTCTAACCCTCTCCCTTGTTGCTTCTTTTTGGACAGGGACACTCCCAGCTAAAGGCACTTCATATCTTCATATCTTGTCTCACAATATTGATATCTCTCTATCTCTAGAGAAAACTCCAGTGGACAGTGGACAAACTGAAAATTAAAAATTCTAGATTATTTTTCCAGTATAACCTACGGCCTAAAAACTTTGTTAAATGCATATTTTGAGGTGCACATCTTTATCCTGTGGACTTATTTTGTTATTGCTCTTCTCCACACTCTGTACAATCATCACTTTTCACAGTGATCGCACACTCAATGTCAAAACCTCTTTTTCTTGTTTACTCTTTCTGCTTTAATTTACCCACCATTTGAAAACAACCTCCTAAAACCAGAGATTTTTTTTAATCAGATAGAAACATGAAATGAAAACCATGAGAGAGCTGTTCATGGGCAAAAGTGATTATTTACAATAGAAGCCAAAAGTTTAATCACTGAAATCGTATACATTTTATGTAACTATCTGATTCAGAGGCTGAGAAATAAAGGGTTTAGTGACTCTGTAACATAGTCGTCGGGCAGGTCTGTATTTACTGTACCTCTGCCTTTGGTGATACTGGCTTTTACACTAGCTTTACTCCCTGAAATCCTCATTCTGCCCCTCCTGCCCTTACTTGCCTCTCTCCGGCTGAGCCCTGGTTCTGGTCTGTGTCTGAATCTTCTATGTCTGTGTCATTGTTGTTTTCATCCAAGTAACTGCTTTTCTCTGCTTCAAGGTCGCTACCCTTGCTTAGGTCTTCGACCAATGTCTGGGCCACAACTTTAAATATTGTTTTTTATGGGCTAAAATTGCAGAAAAAAAGAAACCCATTTCATTTCTCCATGCTTGAATTTCAGCGAATCACTATGCATTTCATTGGTCGTGTATCATCCGGCTCTAAAGGGAGAAGCACACAGGTGTCAAGGGAGAAAAGCATATAACATTTTGTCTTAAAGGGAAAAATCTGATGTTTGAAGCAAATTTGTGCTGATCTTGTCCTGAAAATTTACGGGACAATCAGTTGATTGTTAAGACTGAACAATTGACAATCTTGTTGATGCATGTGTTACGGAGGAGATATACAGCGGGACAGCACCATGAAGGTCTAATAGTGGTAGAGAAAAGTCTATAATCAGTGCCAACAGCACAGTTAAACCTTAAGAGAGCATCTGGAGAGTACAGGCGGCTGAGAGGCGAGCAGGACTAATGAAGTGAGCTGTAGCGTATGAAATGCACCGGCTGGCCGGGTGAGTGAGAGTGCAGACAGCGAGAGTTGCAGAGTTCAGAAAACCCTGTCTGTGCTCTTTCTCTGCATCTTTCGCTCCAGCAAACTGACACCACAACCTCCATGCATTTTTCATGACCCGTGTTGGCTGACAAGCTCTCTGCGGCTCTCTCACTTTCTCTCCTCTTCGAATCTCACCTTCACAGTTGTGCACACACACTGCACGCACACAAGCCTAATCGCACACGCACCATCACACATTCTTTCACTCTCAACTAAGCTATCTCCCGAAACCCTCAAAAACCATCAGTCTCACCAATTCACTCCCTAATGCAGAATGGCATTTCATTCTACGAAGACAGAGAGGGCAGAGAGACACTGAAGTGGATGAAAGAAAGAAGAAAATGAGAGTGAATGAATCTTAAAAAAAGAGCGTCAAAGCATGAAATTCTGCCTTTAGCCTCTTGATAATAGCTGCTACGCTACCATTTTGGCAAAGAGAGTGACAGTGTACAAGTAATGGGATTACAATTGTCTCAGTTTAACTTTTCAATAAGAACTTATTCAATAAAATCTGTCTGTAATCTGATGACAAGCATATTAACAGAAACCACTAATACAAAGGCCACAACACAACTGCAAAAGCCACACAACAAAAACATAATCACAACCGAATTGAGAGATTATGTAATTAGCAAAGTTACTTTCTGCGGGCAATTACTTTCTTTTTACTCAGTCAAGTGAGCTATCATTTGTGAAAACCCTGTGAAGCCACTTGCTGCTTAAAATGTGTTGCTTGTCTATTTGAGATGTTACTGTACAGGTGCATGGAGCACCCAAACAGGGTATCATCACATTCAAGTGGCGACTGGCTTGTCCAGGTTTTCACCAATGACAGCTCACTTGACCCATACAACCATTACTTAACTGTAGAAAGTAACTCTGCTTGTTTCATTGTTAACATCAGTTTTTGCTCACTTCAGTGTGTTTCCATTGTTAGGCTTTTGTACTTGCGTTGTAGCTTTTGTGGTTGTGTTGTGGCTTTCGGATTCTTGTTTTCTGAGCTGCCACACAGAGAGAAACACATGGACAAGAGACTGGAGAGAGAGACTAAGCTAGAGACAAACCTGTGCTTAGCTGCCAGCAGAGTAAGGCCATGTGCTATGCAAGTTAAGTTTGGCTAAAAGTGATTGGTTCGTGTCTGGCTGTTGTTGGGAGACCAAAGTGGCACCCAAGGTGGGGCCCAACATGGCTTCAGTCAGTGATGGCTCTGGAAAAAGAACATTTATTTCGGCGCCCATGGTATCAGATTAGAGGAACTACACTGTCTGACTGAGCTGTGCAGTTCAGCTCCGGCTCAGCAGGGTGACTCTGCTCCTCTTTTCACTCACATGTAGAATTGATCTTTATAAAAACCTGCTGAATCCATATTTATGTGTTCATAGATAAACGGGGCGTCACTTCTTCTGCAACAATGAGGTTAAAACACTGCGTTGCGTTTTAATCTGCACTGAGAAAAATTTGGAGTGACATTTACTTAGCAGAAGCTAGGTAACAATTCTCACTCAATTCTTTGTAATTTTTACTTGGGAAATCCTGAGTAAAGTTTACTTACTAGTAAGACTTGGTAGATAAAGAATACTTAAGTAGATTTTATGGGCAATTTTAACCCTTAGGGATAAAATATATCACATAAATAATGTCACATTTTGCTAGTAAATTGTACTTAAACTAAGTTTGTATCTAATTTTGAAAATATTTAAATTAACTAGCTTTTATTTACTTTATATCCAGACATTTCTAAGTAATATTTACATATTATTTGATATACTTTACAGCACTATTATACTATAGATTTGTTGCATTTTTAACATGAGCTACTTTTGTCAATACGATTGTTTTAACATAAGACTTCTATAAAACATGAAATAACAGATGTTTTTACAGAAACAGCACCTTTTATTCCCCCTTCAACAATGATGTAAGAGGTTGCTTTTTACACATACAATCTGGTGGGCAATAAAACATATCTAAATCAGTGCTAGCAACAGTACTGCAGACTTTCATTTGAAACACTTAGTCAGACTCGAACATTTTCAAATAGGACATGTGAAACTTTCTGATGCATTTTACCTCTTAAACAGTTTGATAGGATTATTACATGTGTGGCTGTATGAGGTATTTTTCTGGAGTCAGTAATGAACTGCTCTGGGTGGGGTCAGCAACAAATGCATTTTAGACATTTAAAAAAGGTGCCAGCCTAGATCCTTAGTTTGTTTGTGTTACTGTGTGACTTCAGTGTTTTAGGGACAGATCAGATTCCCAAAGTCACACAATAACACAAACAAAAAATATGTGATTTCTCCAAACACGTTTAGTTGGTCTTTTAACTTACTAAACTACCTCGTCCATGGCACATCATTGCTTAGCTTTCATGCTGTTTCTCCACGTAGCGAATACACTGACTATTGATAAGGACCTCATACAATCACACATAAAATAATCCAAACTAACCCTTTAAGGCCTTGCTTGCATATTTTATTTATAAGTCTCTTCTACCTTTGATATGTTGCTGTTCGACAGACAGAACATCATATAAGTGCATATACATTCACAATGGATAAAGAGCGAGCACTGGTGAAGCAAGCTACAAATGTAGAAAGTGAGCGTTTTTATGATTTAAAGCAGTACATCCCTTTAATATTTTTTCAAATGTGGTCTTACATTTTAATTAAATTAAATTACATTTTATTTGTATAGCATCAAATCATAATAAACATGATGTCAAGGGTCTTTACATAGAAGGTAGAGATGGACTAATGGTGGGGAAGCTTATACAAATATGTAACTTTGACCAAATGAACCAAGTCTCACCAGTTATCCATACATCCATCCATGTACACAAGCCCAACATAAGATTATCATCACATGAATTTTAGACAATACCTGCCTGAGTGAGTCCAGCATAGAACTTTTTTTCGTGCAAGCCACCCTGTCCTTTGTCTGAAAAACCAGTGTCCAATGTTGACCAAATGGTTTGCTGGAGAGGAATCGTTGTGATCCTTCTTAACTCCTCTTTGTTCTAAAACAAAAGGTTAACACATGCAACATAATTAACCACCATGCTAAAACAATACAACACTTCTCTCAGTTTGAAATATTGAGCAGCAACATTAACTGCTGCTTTCATAATTAACATACAGTTTAACCAATACCTGTTTTAAACAATTTTAATGAATGTTTCAACTTACTAAGATTAATGTAATGTAATGAAACACAACAATATACATTTTGATAATCAGAAGATAAATAGCTTACACCATTGGGACCCCTTCTTCAGCAACTGAAAACATGTCCACACAAATGAGCTGGTGTGTGTCTAGAAAAGCAGCACATGTGCCAAAATGATGATAGCTAGCAAGCTAAGCTAATGCTAGCAAGCTAAGCTAATGCTAGCAAGCTAAGCTAATGCTAGCAAGCTAAGCTAATGCTAGCAAGCTAAGCTAATGCTAGCAAAGTAGTCTGTGACCTACTCACACACTGACTTTAGCAGATGAGCTAACATAAATGTACAAAGTAAATTAAGCATAAAACCTACCCCAGTGGCTTCACATCCACGAACTGTCTCATCAAATGAGGTATAAAATCATCCAGGTGCTGTCTGTCCTCCAGGGTCAGGTGCTGTCTGTCCACCTGGGTCAGTGCTGTCTGTCCTCCTGGGTCAGTGCTGTCTGTCCTCCTGGGTCAGGTGCTGCTGCTCTGGTGTCTCACCTATTGTGTGAAAGGAGCACTAACTGTCCTCTGACGTCACTGGCTGAGCAGGAAGAGGGTTTTGAATTTCACTCAGTTACCCAAGTAAACTTTACTTCATTGTGTGGGGTCGTGCAGTCAATACAGAAGGGTAGTTCATATTACTTGGCATGAATGCTAACAATTACTTATCAAAATGATGATTCATAATTACTAACAAACTTCAAGTAGCAGATTAAATAACACACAGCATTTTGAAGTAAAAGCCCTTCAATAATATTTTATTGTAGAATTTAAACAAAAAAGCCACGTAAAAAAAAATCATTTTTCTCAGTGTGTGGGAAGAATTTGTCTCCTCTGTACAGGTGGGTCTGTGTCTGTTTGTGAGTGTTTCCGTCACTCTTCACACAAACAGACATTCGCATGTATTAAGTTATTAGTCATGTCGGATCATGAATAAATACTTGTCATATCGATTACTTTGTTTTCATAATCGTAATTGAAATTCAATTAATCGCCCAGCCCTAGCTGCCAGCAGAGTGAGGTCATATGCTGGGCAATTTAAGTTTGGTTATTCTGAACGTGTTTTTTTTGTTTTGATTTATTAAATTAAAAGATGTTAAAATACAAGCTGTTCGTATCTGCTTGTTGTTGGGATAACCCAGTGGCAACGACCCTTGCCACAGACGTAAACAGTCCATTGTTTAATAATGAAATACCTAAGAATCATTAAACTGAAATAGATCATCTTTCTAACTTTGCACTTTACAGTTTTCGGTTACAAAGAAATTGTGAAACTACTTAAAGGCCCAGTGTGTAAGATATAGGTGAAAGGGATCTATTGACAGAAATTTTATATAAAATAATCCTGTGTTTCATTTAAATTATACATTTTTTTGTTTTATTTACCCTAGAATGGGCCCTTTATACTGAAATACTTTATATTTACATGGGGGTCTCTCTATGGAGGCCGCCATGTTTCTTGTAGTAGCCCAGACTGGACAAACTAAACACCCTTTGAGTTTTTTATGAAAACTGAAGGTTACCACAGGTTCTCGTTCATGTTTGGAAGAAGAGGATGAGGAGAGGGGTGTTCAGCTGCAACATGACACTTCACCATTTTATGTCACTGTGGCAGTAGACCATGCCACGGAGCTCTCCCACACACAGCCAGTGTTGCTTTTAAGCATACTTTATTAATAACCACAACATAAATTAAAAACGCAAACTTAAACTTCCCTGAGCTTTCCAGCTCTGTAGCTCAGTGTTCGCTGAGAGTCTGTGCGGGTTCTCCAGTCTCTGTGTGTTCTGAGTCCTGTTAGTCCTCTCCCCCCTGAGGCAGCTCAGACGCTGCCTTTTAACAGCTCTCACCTGTGCTGATCGATCCTCTGTGGTGTAGGTGAAGGTGCTCTCCCAGCCCCCTCACCTCCACAGTCACTAAATTCTACACACTGCAACTTTAAAGAAATCAGACTCCATTACCGAGCTGCGATACACTGCATTACTAACTGCAGCCGCGATAGGTTAATCTTTCATATAAAATGGATTAGCTTACATGTGGAAGCCGATCCCAAAAGCCCAATGTTGCTTGTTCTCATCCACAGCATTGGTCATGGCTACACACTGAGTCAGTCCGTTCAATTACTCTGATGAACAAATGTCCAGCAGCATATTAAGGTCTAATTCAGTTCCAGGATAATTAGTTTGTTATGAGGACAGTGTTTACGTTGTGCCTCTCAATGCTCCCACATTACCAAGGATATTATTGTTTACTCTTTAGTATTAGTTGCCTGTTGAGCCATGTTTGATTTATGTGCATTGTGCTACTATTGTGTTGCCTTTTTCACTGTAAGGTTGTTGTATCACTTTTATCCCCCAGGTTGACAATTTCCCAAATAACTTATAGAGGGTAGGAGATTTGTAACTATTAATTGCTGACAGTTTAAAGAAACATTTTGCTTTTTTATTTACCCAGTGCAGTAAACCAAACAAACCTCAATCAAATCAATATTAAGTGTGAACTTGAACTTTGAAATTGCATTGGTTATCTTAGGTGCACTTGCATACAATTTTTCAAGGTATGTGCCTTAGTGTTTCTTGTTTCTTCACAGTGCTTCCAGACTGATGTTGAGATCAGAGCTCTGTGATGATTAGACAGCTCTTGTTACTGAAGATAGGTCTTAATGGTTTTGACTGTATGTTTGGGTTTGTTGTTTCATGCTGCAAAATGACCCAAGGGCCGATCACAAGCCTCCCTGGTGGTATTACACGATGTGTGAAAGAGTTGCATGGTACTGTAAGGCTGAATGTAAATGTCCTTACGGTTTTCAGTCATATGTATGTACCATGACATGTTGACTGTCATCACATCAAGTCTGTTGGGGTGGAAGACTGCAAGGCTCTATGAGCTGCCGATAGGCAGACTTCAAGTCTGTTTCCCTCATTGTTACTGGAACATTCAATTCAAAAGACCGTTATTACTGCAGCACTATTGTGTATATTCTCTTATGTCTCTTTTCTTAAATTTTTCCTATATGTTTAATATAACATATAATATATAAGCTCTACCTCCTGAGCCACGGTATAGCCTATAACTTTATGTTCTAGATCATGATTTTTCCTGGACTACATGATTCAAGTAATTAGTTAGTAGTAGTTTTACACATTTATAATAAGTTATTTTTGTTTCTTTAGTCGAGTCTCTGAAAAACATGTCGTTATTGGCAGTGAATTGTGGGTAATACAATTTTGCACCCCAAACTTGTGAAAACTCTGGAAGTTTGCAGAAGGTCTGCTTGAGGCATATTGTGGTCTTGAGGAATTGAGCCTATGTTCAACCTATATAAAGTATATTTTAACATTGCTGGGTATCCACAACAAAACCAGCACTGCTGTAAAAATATTTTTGGGTTAAGGTTTAGTTTTAGTTAAAAGAGAGATAATGAATAAGATAAATATGATCTTGTGAAGAGTGCGAAGACTTAATAATCATTGACAAACATTTATCATTCGATATCACAATCGTTCAATAAACAAAATGTCAGAAATGTTCCCTGGCATTAGACTAATCTTAATCAGAAAATTTACAGTTTTCGGACATGTTGACATATTTACATTATGTGTGTTCAGCTACAACATACGTGTGGATGGCTGAGAGCCAACCTATTGATTCTCCTGGATCTGCTGTAGACAAGCCTGTTCCTAAAAAAAACTTAAATCTTGACCAATACTTAATACAATACTTAACCTTCAGAGGAAACAAACAGAGGCGCTACACATCACATACTCTTAATAATGAGACGAGTTGTGTCATGGCATTGTACATTTGCATTGACTTATTTAGTTAGAGCAGCGTGTCACAATGTTGCTGACAAATTAAATGAGACATTTTGAACTTTTACAAGCTGTGAATGGTGGAGGCCAACTGTGTCACATTCAGATGGTTGTGTGAGGAAAAAAGCCAAAGCTTGAGCCGGTGAGACAGACTGCAGGAGGGCTGAACAACAAAACATAACAACAATATAACAAGGTTTGTGTATGTATCAACATAATTTGTATGCCTTGTATAAACACACTGAGGAGGTACAACACATTATTGATCTTCCTCAGATTTGTGAAATATTTTTGCTGTTTATCTGCACATAAAGAATTTAAAACGTCAACCTTCACTCAGGATCAAAAATATTTCCTTTAACTTAAAGGAAATAATATTGTGAAATTGATCATGATAATTATCGATACCAACTAATATAAACATTATTATCTTGACATCATTTTTGGGCCTATGACCCAGCCCTCTGCAGCAGTGCCAGTCAAACAGGAGGCAAGGTTAACGTTTCACTCAAAACTGTCTGCATTTCTTTTACTTCTGGAACAAACAATAACAAACAAAAAACATGCAAACACACTTAAGATGGAAAATAAATACAACATAGTATGTATGTAAATTATGAGTCTGATCTGGAGATGAATCTGTTCAGTTGATTCACTCTCAGTCTGCTTTTCCAGAACATCCTGTGAATCCAGCATTCATAACACTGAATACAGGGACATGCTGTATATAAATGACTATAATTACATTGTGAACACATTGACAGTCATATTTGTATTGTCACTCAACATCATTCATCAGCAGCATGAAAAATACTGAAAACACAAAAAAAAATCATGGAACATCTTCGTTATTCCTTGTTATTGTTTATTGCACTGTGATGTGATTTGGGCCTCTCAGTTAGTTATTTGTCTGCTTAACATTCTTCTCCATTCTCTACTCAGAGTGTAGCAACATACAGCATCCATATTGATTAATGGCCCAGCTTCTAGTAACAGCTGTATAGAGCATGTTAAAGCTGAAGCCAATAAGAAACCCTTAATTCCTGAAAGAGTCTTTTGAAAGAACTGCAGAACTAAATCAAAGTATTGAAAAAGTAGAGGCACACTCAGCGTGGACGTTTTTCAAATATTTATATCTTTGGTAGTTGGTTGCTGAAATGATACATTGTGTTTTCCTTCTGACAGTGACTGCAGTGACATGGCGCTCAAGTTTCTTAACTAATGATGATACAGTGTTGAGGTCTTCTCCTCATCATATCTATTATACACTTTGTGGAATATATATAAAATATACCTAAATCAAAGTACAGCTATTGTATTTACATGTAACATGGCTTTGCTGTCACCTTTATCAAATCTTGATTTTATCTGAGCAGAATGGAAATGGCTGGTAAGTGACGGCCAGTGAACATGTCTTGATGGTCAAAGTTTCAGTCACTAGTGTTCAACAGCATAAACAAATAAAGACATGTAAATGGGAACAGTTTCATTGTGAATTCATCTGTATCAAAATATTGTATAAGTGAAGAATACAGTATGACACCATTAATGAATGAAAATTGTAATTAGCATATAACATAGTCCACTGACATTTAGCTACCATTCGAACAAGCTTGAGGAGCTTTCCATTAGAAGTAGTTGTTTTAACCACAACTGTTCTCAACTACTTCCTAAATTGACCAAACACAGTACAGCCATACACCAGGTTTTGACCCAGTCCTGTTAAACTGGGTAAATGCCCACCCACACAGAATTAACACCAATTGCTTGCACTGTCGGATGGAACATAAAATCCATGCCTCTAGAAGAATACTTTCTGTGTCGCTAAGTGGGTTTTTCCTTTTGTGACAAAAATAAATACACCTTTTTTTTTTCTGTCACAAAAGTTAGTCAAAAATAACTACACAAGTTCAAATGTACAGTAAGGATTCCTGTCTTTTTGTGTTTCTCATCACTGATGAAGAAAACGGTTCTCTGTGTCTTACAGTATCCGAAAGTATTGCAGTGCTATTGCTAATGTGAAACTGTACTTACAAACCACATAACAAGATAAGCAGCCTTGAAGCAAAATGTGATCCACACACCGCCGAGAAGAACTTGAGATCTACTACGAAGTAAACACTCAAACTGGTACAGAGCTCCAAGTGTCTGTGGGGATATCAAGGTTAATGTTTCTGATGCTGTTAGAGCTTTTT
This sequence comes from Verasper variegatus, assembly GCA_026259375.1. Taxonomy (NCBI): domain Eukaryota; kingdom Metazoa; phylum Chordata; class Actinopteri; order Pleuronectiformes; family Pleuronectidae; genus Verasper; species Verasper variegatus. The sequence continues at coordinate 5,193,371 of CM048045.1, read as the reverse complement.
ATTACTGCCAATAAAAGTCTGAAACACACTGGCTATTTGGCAAACTCTGTAGTTCCTGCTATGCTCCTGGAGGTTTGCCATGCTCCCCAACGATGAAATTGTTTTCAAAAATTCATTTACAAAAGCTCAAAGAGCCCAAAGCCTTCTGATGTAAACAAAATGAGTCAGGGAGTATGCTGTTCAATGTAACTTCTCAATTTCAGACAGAGGTTAGTTGGAGAAGAAAAAAAAGATTTTCAGTAATTCTTTGTCCTGCAGTGTGTGAACACTACGTTCCAGCTCTCTCGCTTTCAACTCCAAAGTTTAAACTGTTGGTAACTTTCTAAGTCGTTAGTGGTTTTTGTTGACGGTGTCAGCTGGCACTGTGTGAGCCTGCCTGTCAAAAATAGATTGCCCTTTAATTATAATACCACATAAATAAACAATTATTCTTGAGTGAATCCAAACTTTTGCTCCAAAACTTAAAAATGATTCAACTAATTCAAATATTGTTGCGTTTCTGAATTATGTTATGTTTATGCTACTGATTCTGAAGTATTTCCATTGAATTATCTAGACTGTGCAGGTCTAATGAGTCCTGCCACAGTTTCATAATGAACCAAGATTTCTTTACACTTCTCATAAAGACATCTGTGTGCAGCACTTTTTGCCGTGTGATCTATGACGCTATTGTCCATAAAGATTTGACTTGCCATGCAGACAGTCAGACCTCATAGTTTTAGCTACAGCTGTGTTCATACCCATAAGTTGCATGCAATGCAGTTCTCTCTCACACACAAGAACTTGTCCCTCTTTAGACTGCACGTGAATGATGTTGGTGCACGTGCACACCCGATACCGTTATTGATTTAAGGAATTCTGCAGGATGTTTAACATCTTGTAGCCAGTTTTTGCAGGATTTAAAGGTGGTAGTAGGGATAAAAAGAGGTTAAAAAGAGGTAAGGATAAAATTATCTTTACATGGTTGGCTTGACGTTTACATCAGGGAACATGAAGATTGTCTGGTTCAGTAAACAAATCCAGAAAGAAAATGCAGGTCAGCATGTGTAAAATAGTGGTAGTAGGTCATGCGAGCAGAGCAGCTTGAACGCTACAACAATCAAGCAATAAGATGATCTTGCAAGAGATGCAATCTAATTAGGTTGAATCTCATTTCATCAGTTAAATGAAAGGCCTTTTCCTTCTAGTTGCCACATTGTACACAGAGCAGCACTGAGCGTGGTAGGGTGTAACTTTTACAAATCGAGTTTGTCCTGAAATAAGTGCAAACCTAATTGAGAAAGCAGCGTGATACATGATCTGTTTTCTCCCTCAATTTTGCCTGAGTGGACAGTGCTGTCAGGAGCCATAATTCTAGGTAAGCTGCATTGATAAAAATCTGTTATGATGTTGGGTATTTTAGGAGGGGGGGGGAATATATAAATATATAGTTATATAACATATACATGAAGAAACCAGAAAAAGTTTTGATGTGGTTGGGTTTTACCAGAAGGTACCATTTTGAAACTGGTTCAGCAATTTTCTGGATTTGTAAATTTGACTTTGGATTTGGAAAAATCTGTTTGTATTTGTTGGAGTAAACCAATATGTTTTTGTCAGGGGTGATACACACTGATACCAATCTTTAGAAAGCAAGGAGACAATAGTGGACATATGTGTTCATTTGTAGAAAAGATGAAAATCTTCCAATAATCCAAAAGTTTATGGGCACCCAGCATTTGTATTATTTTTCCACCTTGTATTATTACAGAGGAACCAGCTCCTTTCAGAACAAATTTAAATTGTTTAATTAAATTGATCAGACTCAGAAAAGAAAGCTGTTAATTCCAAATCAATGCATCTCCGTTTATCCTACTTCAAAAAGATCACACAGGCAACAACCGGGTATAAATAAAATGTTTATTAACTATTCTTTACTTGCAGGGTATAATTGCAAAGATCCTGACACTCAAATGATGCACAGTCAACAATATTAGCTAAAAGAGATCAAATGGGAGCCGTGGTAATATGGGTAATGCTGGTAGATAATGCTGTATGATGATAATGCTTCTAGATGAGGATTTTACAGATTGAAATGTATCAATCATCTGTTTGTCCATTCTTTTACTAACACATACTATTCAGTCTTACTCAGTTTGTCTTGGATTAATGCTAATTATCATAAAAATGCTGAATAGAGGGTCCTATTATCGTCCCCCCTATTATCGTCCCCCATTGGTATTTGTCAGCTCTTATTTCAGTTTGTCAGAAAAATCTGTATTTATCAACTGTCATGTCTTCTGCTCTACAGCTCATATCAGCTTCTAGCTACAACTTCTGAAAATAAATTAGGCTTAATTATCTTGATGGAATTTAAACCTTAATTAATATCAGTGATGATTAATTTAGTAGCCACTACAAAATAATGTTGTGTTTCTGGTTTACTGCCCCAGAAACAGCTTTCCGAGTGAAACGGACCGTTACATTTTTACCAAAGAGGACAAGCCAGTGTAACTAGTTTGCGTGGATGCAATCGCAGTGATGAATAAGGCAGAGCTCAAGCATCTTTACAGCTGGAAGCATGCAGCTTAACTGAAGAAGCTGCAAGGACAAATGGGTTTTGTATAAAGTTAATGGCCCCTGATATGGAAAGGATTCCTCACCCTTGAAAGCAGGTACCTGAACGTCTTGCACGCTGATTCTCTTTGTCAATGAAAAAGACCCATTTAGAGTCAGAGATCAGAGAATCCTCTGTGTTTTGCCCACATGGACATCCGGATTCAGAGTCACTCTCACTTGTGCTTTTTTCGACATTATTTAAGGTTTACTTGCATTGTAGCATTTCATGAAGGATCATTGCACCATTAGCTGTGTGAGGTGGACAAAACACAACCCAGGTCCGAAAAAAAAGTAAGAAGGAAAAAAGAATTGGCTTTATAATTGCTTTAGATTTGCTGATACTGGTTCCTATTAATAAATATGCCTGGATCAGCCCTGATACCAATCCTAATGACATTAGCTTTGGACATCTCTTGGTGTATGCTATCTATTTATCTGTTCTCTTCTGTGCAATCTTAGTGTGGAAAACAGCCATGTTTCAACCAAGCCACTAAAAGCCAGAATAAACAGCAAACTTTCAAAAATATCCAAGTTTAAGAGTTTAGGAGGTTTTACAGATCTCATCTGATGCTGATCCGTCACTTACATGTTATATTAATTGAATAATGTTTGAGCAGCTTTACTTTACAGGCCCCAGAGATTAAAGTGGGACTTGCTGTCTGTTTGTTTGTGCAGGGAAGAAACATGTATATGCTGATTCAATACCATCACTACTTTTGAATTATTTAATTACAGATACTAAGTATATCATGAGCTATTATACTGTGCCAGTCATGTCAGTTTTTTTTACTGCGTTTTCTTCTGTGTCAGTGAATAGAAACAACATTTGTCACTGTGTGGGCTCTGACACATCAGAGATCCCTGCACTGCAATCTCCTTAAATATCCTTCTAAGCAAACAGCCAGAGCTCTGGCTTTATCTCAGGAGGCATCTCAGAAGTCACATTAAAGTGCACCACACACAAACACAAACACCTTTTCACCCCACTGCTAAGCTTCAAGCTGCTTCACCTCATTCATTCACATTCTTACCTCCTCCTCTTGCATCCTTCCTGCCCCCTCTTCTCTTCCTGCTCCCGACTGATCAGGGGTCAGCTAGCAGTGCCTCCATTAGTCACGTCTCATTTCTTCCCAGCTCCCAGACTCTGATCCAGGGTCAGGGACTGCCCAGCAGCCATTTCCCCTCCCTACCAGAGCACGGGTGTTCTGGCTGACCCTACCTCTTATCTCTGTTAAGTCAGACACTCGCTAGCGGTGGTCCTCTCATCGCTTCTCAGTCCCTCTGTTCTCACTGTTACTGCCAGCACATACACACATGCAGGTGTATTCACAACGTGTATTTTTACTCAGGTTATTTATAGCAATGGATGTAAGGAAAAGTGCACATTAACACAGATGTAGTTAGTTTTGTAATTTATTTAAACACGTTTTGTTTTGCTGTTCAGCACATGTGACTGATGTGACTGATTTACCGGCACAATGATTATAACGTCAACAATCACTGTGTCATGCCTGGGACACATAACATAGCCGCTCAAGTACATGCAAGGTTTTATGAAATGCTAAAGAGATGCACAACCAAAAGAACACACACCAGATTCACCAGCTGATTCTGCCTCCTCGTCACGTTAGCTTGATTTGTTTGGCTCGCGACTGCGCTTGAGGGTTTGTTTAAATGCAACAATGAACCACAATGCACTTTTTCGAAACTCCTAGTGTGACCCTATTCAAAGTGTAGGAGCAGCATTTCTGTTGAACTCACACGTGTGAGTCCTGCGCTACTGACACAGAGCTGCTACACAGCTGGAAATAAGGGGCTGAGATGTGGCGCTTTGAATGAGCTGTGTGAATAGACTGTGTACCAGTCATATACACCATATCCCAAAAGTAATGTTGTTGCAGATTAATAATTAAAACATTTTTTTAAATCACATTACGGGATATGCTCCTATAATGACTGCTCACAGTATGTCTCCTGTGTGAACATGGTGTAAAGACCACATATTTTATAGTTTTCTTTTATTATTTACTAAGCAAATGACAAATGTTGCCTTTCCCCAGCTTTAGCAATATAAAGCAAAATAATTTTGTTGACTATAATTATCTTTGCCTTTAAAACTTTTTACCATTTTATAGACAATATTTATTAATTGAAAATCCGGTGGTTAATCATATTAAAAATAACTTGGATGCCGCTCTACTTATCTCCGTACGCTCTACTTATCTCACTTTCAGGTATTCGTGAAAGTGACTGAAATTTCTATAGGTTTTTGACTGTTGACGGACAAGGGAATACATATCTGACATTTCATGGACTCAATGATTCACCAGTCAACAAAGAACCAGCGTAGACTAATAAGTGTTAATTGCAGTCTGAGCCATAGTGTGTCTATTCCTCTAGTGAAATGAATTATTTGTAGGGTTGTTAATGAGACTTTTCTTCAACCTCTATTCATCCTTGTTCCAACTCCTCCCTCCCTTCCTAGTGCTCCTCCAACCTGACCCTCTGAGCTGGACCACCACTGAGCAGCTGAACTTGTTACACTCAGCTCGATACTCCCCTGTGAGTGGCCACTAGGTGTTCTGGGAGGCTTTGTGAGTTTGTGTGTGTGAGCCGATGATTTCTCGCCTGCCCTGACTCTCTCCTCTCCTCCAGCCATCTCTCTTGCTTTCCCTCTTAGCCCTGAACTTGCTGACCTGTTGGAGAGAAAAGAGAAAAAAAATGTTGTAGTCCAAACTTAGTTTAGTTTAGTTGCAGACGGGATTAAAATGAGCTCACATCCTCATCCACACCAGACTCAGTCATGCAGAGAAATTGAATATAGTCTTTTAGGGCGAACGACACGTTTGTCATTCAAAGTGTTAACATTATGTCGATCCTGCACCTGTTAGCCGACACGTCAACACATTTACCAATTCTCACTCGAATGACTACCTACTAAATTGCTCCCCTTGATTGGCAATTTGTAAGACTGTTCTATCAAATCTTGTGTTGTCTATCTTGCCTTTTCGATGCTGCGTAATGTCAACTCATCCCACTTTGTCTTCTTTAAATGATTTGTTGTTGACGCGGCTGGTTTGCGCTGACTTAATTATAATAATCTTTTATCAACTGCTGCTCCCGATAGCAATTTCAGCACCGACGAGGTGTTTTTTGCAGCTTTTAACGAGCACTGCTGCCATTTTATCATGCTATTTACTCTCAGATTTTTTTTCTTTGCCTTGAAAGACATGTTTCATCTGGAGTGGGGTTTGTGCTCCCCTGCTCAAGTGTTTATGAGGGTGTAGCCTATGGGGCAAAACAAAGCGAGATCTATAAGTGCGGCTGAAGCGAACGCAGAGTGTTTTGAGTTTCCTGATTTCAATCAATAGCCCAACCTTGGTTCATTTAAATCATTCATAGTCTAATCTTGAATGTAATAGTGGCCTCAGGGCATGATAAGCTGAGCACCTTGTCTATAAATGATGGCACGGCATTAGCCACTGGCTGCAGAATGACAGGGAATCGATACGAAGGGACCTTTTTCAAATGCAAAAGGATATTTACCTGTATCACTTAAAAATGAATGAGAGAGTAAGCACTTCTTACATGATTTATGAAATTCCAGAGATATTTTGTCTATCTGCTATAATTAAGCCTGTGTTATTGAGCGCCAGCATCTGCCTGCTATCATGATCTCCCTCCGTTCCCCTTTTCGGCTTTATTTTTCTGCTCTTGTTTGAGCACACGTCTCCATCAGCCCCTCCACACTGCACAAACTGTACAGCATGGTTACAGCGAGGCCCCCTGCCGTGTAGATCACTACAAGTGAGGCAGAGACAACCAATGTGAAATGCAACCTTGGAATAATCCTGTAACTATTCCCTCATTAGCAATCCTCTGCTGTAATGTATAGTGCATGTGGAGGGGAAATATGAAAGACTCTGTATCTATTATGGAACAAAGCTTGCTGCTATTGTGAATGTGGCCCAGTAGACTTGCAGTGTGAATGAACTGTATGCCCAGTGCTCCTGTGCCTGTCAGGATGTAGGCGGCATTTTTGTCTGAGAGCTGAAAGTAGGTTATTAAGTGCTACTACAAAAGCCATGATCAAAAACACACTTTTTCAGACCAGTGTGTCATCCGCGATACTCAACAGCCCCTCTCACTAATTAGTCTCTCTATGGGTTCACACTGCACAGATAAGAAGTAAATGAGAGAAAAGTAGTACTTGGATGGGAGTGGTTTCATCAGGGGATGTGAATGTAACAATAACCAGGACATACTTGACAATATAGTCATGTCCACAACTTCGTGGTCAAACCTGTTCCTCCGAGGATGACATCTTCAGCAGTGTTGTTGGCCTTCTTCCCCACAAACGTTTGTGAGACTGTTGGGTTATTAAATCTGACTAAAAGTCTCAGATCCCTGCAATGAGAAGCTACTTCTCTTTGATCCATGTTTTACAGATAAATGTAATCTCTTATTGTTCATAAACAGGAAGTCTACCTTTTTGACTGCAGGCATTCGGACTGAATGTTTCACATGCTAAAAGGGCCATAACATAGTAACACCAGAAATGCAGACATGAATATAACTTTTAATTAGCTCATTGACAAAAAATCTGCGAGTATGTCAATTGATTTAGTATTTTAGATTTTAGTATTTTCTCTCAGCAAAAAATAAGAATGTATTTTTCCAGCTTTTCAAATGTGAAAAATTGTTACTAGTCTTTGTCTTACAATATATTAGATAACAATGAACAGATTCATTTATTATGAAATTATTTGTTATTTGTACCCATTTCTCTGTGGACCTTCATTTGAACACTGGAGTGGTTTTATCTTAAACAGGAAAGGGCCTTCCCTTTTAAAAACAATTATACAATATCTTGATATCGTATAAGCTGTGGCTTTTACCATATGTGGTGTGTGAAAAGTGTTTATAACCCTTGTCATATTTCAAATGAAAACCACAGGGGAACAGCAGGTTGACCTGTACTGCCTGTTCCTGACCAGACTGACCAAGAAGAAATGAAATGAAAAGAGAGGCCTTGAGTCTTCACAGGCAATTTGACAATCCAAATAGCACTGACCCTTCAGTTATCCATGAGTTGGAACTCAGTGGTCAAACCATCAAGAACCTGCTTCAATTACACAAATAAATATACTTCATCACATACATGTTTTTGAAATTGATTAACAAAAGCCTGATTGTTGGCATGACCAGGAATATGGTCGGACAAAAATTAGATGTGTATGCACAGATACCGACAATCAGCAGAAAATGAAAAGCAACATCTATCACTCTGTATATGGGAAAGAAAGAAAGTTGGACAACCTGAACAGCACAACACTGTTCCAGCCAATCCGCAACAAGAGTATTTGTGCTCATAAAGAGTCTCTGATAGTCATAAACAGTATATGCTAACGGAACGCTTATCCTCTTTTCTTAGAAACCACTGGAAATGCTACTTTCACAGATATGCTCCAAATGCCAAGTGCTGAAGCACCACAGACTACAGTTTACACACAGACGATAAAATAATGAAAGGGTGGTGACTCCTCCAACTTTTTGAGACAAGTTGTTCACCCTGGCGATGCAATGCATGAGAATGGGGGGGACTTCTGAAGGAGGGGTGTATTTACCCAGAATGAGTAACTCCACCTTCAATACACCCGCTTTCAACAAAATATTGACTGCTCTGATACATTGCAGTTGCAAGTCTGTAAACGGCCAATTACCACAAGATATTTCAGTGAAAAATTTACAGACCGATATAACAAACTGGAAGATGAATGAGTGAGCTCACATTATTTGACTAAAGGGAACCTGGAGACAAAGGACAGTATCATGAACATCACAAAGTACTGAATATAATTGTCAGAATGCATAGATATTAGGGTGCAAATAGATGAGTGTGGTGTAGCCCCAGGTAATATGTAACTTGCATAGGTCAAATTGTAAATTAAGCAAATACCTTGTTTCAGAATGACATAATTTTTATTACCCCTGTAGCACATAAAAAGGAGAAATTAGATGTGTTGTGAAGACATCTAGGACATGGCCAAGTACCTATCTTCGCACCCAGACGTGAGGCTTTGAACAATTACAAAGATGTTCATTTATCGTTTATCAGTATAAAATGTTTCCTGCCCTGTGTGGCAATTTCATAATCACATCGAGTCAAGGCCCATCTGTATTCACCCCTTCAGAGCAGCTTTCATTCCAGGCAGACTGAATTGATGGTGTGCGGCTATTGTAAAGTAGAAACTTGTGCAATCAAACTGTCAACACTCCCATTTCTGTCTCAGGATGTATACCAGCTCAGACACTTCTGTTATTACATTTGATATGCAGGATATACGGAAGATTAGCCCAGGCATACGTACATGTCTTTTTTCCAGGGAATAAATGATTGCTTTGAAAAATAAAGTGCTAGCCATTGGCTGACTCTGACCACAGTAATTTAGCTTTAACTCTCCATATCAAATGAGCTGTTGATCAACTACTCGCCACATTGCAGAAGTAGCTCATGTTGTACAGGTTCAAAGAATATATAAATGAGTGAATGGGTATAGATAGAGATAGCATGTTGTGGTGTGTGATGGTAGACTCCTTTTTTTATACATATATTAAGTGGCTGAACAGAAAGATTAATTATCTCTTGAAATAAGTAATGTAAGATCTTTCAATACACATGATTCAAAAACGTCAAAGTCAGATTGCTTTATTAAAGTTGTATTGAATTGTGAGAAATGTTTAATGAAAGAATATACTCAGGCCTATTCATTCATATACTGAATAATTTCGAAACAGCTTGTGTTATGTGGTAGTTAGCAACATTTTAAGAACCCACTTGGTTGCTTTGGTTTTTCTTCTACAGAAATCCGACATCGGAATGAATGTGCAGTATTTTTAACATCTAAATAAGCTTTGATGAAACCAAGTCAGCCACAAGGATTTATTTTATTGTGAAAGCATATGACACCACTTTCACTTTGCTTCTGCTCAAATAAGTGTCAGTACTGGCAGCAAACTTTCTAGAACATTCAAATGGATCACATAAAGACAAAAATAGCCAGCAGTGAATATCTTCTCAATGGTTTTGCGGCTTGTAAAAACTGCCGCCACACTGACGTTTGATAGCCACAAGCTTGCCACGTGATCCCTGAAGAAGCACGCTGAGAGCTGCAGGAGCAAAGGTGCACTATCAATTCAGACATTCCAAGAACACAATACACCCACCAAAACAGGAGGACAAGGAGGCCATAACCCATGTAATGTGAGTGTATAATGCCTATTGAGTGTGTGTGTTTAATCACGAGTGACTTAATGGGTCATATGTTAACAGGTCCGGACTGGTTTGGACTTGGAGACAATAGCGAGTAACTGGTGGGGTCTGGTGCAGAGCTTTGGGGATGCAGGCGATTGCGGGTTTGCCAAAATTGACCAGTGCAAGATACTATTGTCTTGCAAATGCAATTATGGCTGAAGCTTTTGTTAAGTGACCATCACCACCATGCTGTCCCAGCAATGAAACCCTTCAGAGAAAACATGTATATAGAAACTTTTAAAAAGTATTGACTGAAGAAGACAATTAAAAAAACCCTGATTATATTGAAGTTGAATTAGGATACTTAGAAATTTGATTATTACAACAAAGCATTTGATTGACAAGTGAAAAGAAAGCATTTTATTCACACATCCCTTTCCTCTTTGTCTCTTTTCCACCTCCCACTCGTCTGTCCCATTTTTCTTCCACATTGTTATGGCCATTCTCTCTTCAGTCACAGTACGTCGGCCTCATTTAATTACAGCATGTGTGTTGTCAAGGAGTAAAAGTAGATATTATTAATGTCTAGGCTAAATTGGGGTAGTTCCCAGGGCACAAACATTTATTGTGCTTTTTTAATTAATGTACAGTCGCAATCAGGCCACAATGTGCACATGTTTAAATCATAGACTCCCCACATCTCCTGTTTATATGACATGTAAACTAATCCTCTCTTTTCCCCAATCTGAGACACAGGTAGCAGCACGAATCTCTGCCTGTCTGACTGACATCTCTCAGTGGATGTCTGCACACCACCTGAAAATTAACCTTGACAAGACTGAACTACTTTTTCTTCCGGAGAAAGACTCTCCCACCCACGACCTGACTATTACCTCTGACAACTCTGTGTTAGCCCCCACTCAGACTGCTAGGAACCTGGGTGTAAGACTCGACAGTCAACTCTCCCTTACTGCCAACATTACTGTAACAACACGTTCCTGTAGATTCATGCTGTACAACATCAGGAGAATACGCCACCTTCTCACTCAGAAGGCGGTGCAGGTTCTGGTCCAGGCTCTGGTCATCTCACGCCGAGACTATTGTAACTCCCTCCTGGCAGGTCTACCTGCTAGTACCATCCGACCTCTGCAGCTCATTCAGAATGCAGCAGCTCGACTGGTTTTTAACCTAAATACACTCACACTACTCCGCTCCTCCGCTCCCTTCACTGGTTACCGGTGGCTGCCCGCATCTGTTTCAAAACATTGGTACTTGCGTACCGTGCTGCGAATGGATTGGGTCCAGTCTACATCCAGGACATGGTCAAACGTTACACCCCAGCCCATTCACTTCGCTCTGCTTCGGCCAATCGGCTTGTTGCTCCCTCACTGCGAGCTGAACACTCATCTAAATCATGACTGTTTTCTGTCCTGGCTCCTAAATGGTGGAATGAGCTCCCCATTGACATCCGAACATCAGATAGTTTACACATCTTCCACCGCAAACTAAAAACACACCTCTTCCGACTATACCTTGAATAACATTTTTAAACTATTACAATTTAGTAGCACTTAAATGGCACTTACTTATAGCACTTTGTAGTTTTGCTTTTTTGAAGAAATTGTACTTTCTCGATTCTTGTTGTTCTGGGTTTGTACCCTCATGGTTGAATCGCTTTGGATAAAAGCGTCAGCTAAATGAAATGAAATGTAATGTGATAGCTGTGAGATAAAAACACATTGAGACAGACTTTTTTAGTTGAAGTATCTGTCACTGATGGAAATAAGTCATTTTCTGCAGGAAAAAGAAAACAACTTTCTCTACTAATACATCCAGCCTAGGATTTTTTCCCTCCAGTCTGGAGTTGGAATTAGTATAGGAAACACTTTTTGGGTAACATCACTGCTGGGTCTTGCTTGCGTTGTAGTATGACCACTCACTGCTCGGTCCAGATTCAACCTATGCTCCATAATTGCTCATATGTTACCACGCTATTTAATTGTAGTTGATAATGCAGCACCTTAACCTCACACCATGCAGATGTGCAGAAAATATCACTGTAAATAAATAAACCTCTGATTCATCATGTTACACAGATCTACCTTAAGCTCTCTGCAGGAGGAAAAGAATATATTTAGCTCCCAGCCTCTCTTCCAGCTGCACTATTTGCCCTTCACAGGTAAAACTAATGTTAAAGTGAATTATTTGTGGTGATCAAACCTTGCCCTGCTCCATATATTGCATTCAAATATTTCATACTCCTGCTCGCTGGGATGCAGACAAAAAACCCTACGCTGTACTATCATACTTTTTTTCTGTGTGTGTGTGCGCATGCTTTCACCTGCACTTTGTCCTCTCTCTCTCTCTCTCTCTCTCTCTCTCTCTCTCTCGCCCCCCTCTCTACCCCACAACCTCCTCTTCTGGCGGATGGTGCTTGTTTAGACTTTCTTATTGTTTCTTTATGTAATGCTGCTGAGCCACAGACAAGAAGGGGCCCGGCGAACACCGCAACAATACTGTGATGGATGAGGGTGGCTGCTGTAATTATATGAGGACCAACAGGTAACGGAGCACAGAGACAGAGAGCGGCGGCCTGCTCGGGGATGATAGCGCAGATCCGCTCTGCTCTGTTTTGTTTTGTTCTGCTGCAAGGCCAACAGAGGCTCAGATACCAGGGCGAACACACACACACACACACACAGTTGTGTCTCAGTGACTTCAGGGGACATTATATTGACTTGTATTGATCTCCTGAAGACTTACTCTTAACCTGGGTTACTTGCTTAACCCTAACCTTAACTTTAAACCAAACCTAAACTTGACCTAAATTAATCTAAACCCAATCCAATCCTATTCCTTAACCTAACTAGAAAATATGTATTCAACTTAAAAATGTAATGATTTAAATTGCTGGGGAAGTTTGCTTAATGTGACTGTGTAAACAGAGTGAGGTCCCCACAACATGAGTAATACCTGGACCTTACACACATATACACACACACATTGTGTGATTTGGTCCCTTTGCTCACTTGGAATCCTGCAGTATTTTTTTCTGATAACCGCCCCTCCAAAAAATAAATAAATAACTTGAGTGAACTGACTGAGAGAGCAGAGGGAGCAACGCCACTTCAAGGTTTTCCCACTTGAGTGTATTACAGAATTATTGTCGCAGATGATGGCTAACAGAGACAGACAGATTGAGGTCGTTACACAAGAGACGCAGATGAGAGAGAAGATGAAAAGGCATGGGGGGCTCCCTGCTGTTTCAATACAGTGGTGCACTGCGAAGAGAGAGATGGGAAGAAGAGAGAGGAGATGGAGGGAGAGGAGAAGAGAGGAGTTAGGGTTAGGGAGGGGGGTTTAAAAAGTAAGACAAAGTCCTGAAAAATGTATTGGTCTAAAGAGAAAACGAGGAGTGAACAATGAACTTGTAGGAGATAGTTTTGTTGGTCTGAGTGAAACAAGAGAAGGAACAATGACAAGTTGCTTCACAGTAAAAGCTTCCACATTACAGAACTATCTGGTGTCCTGCAGGAGCATCCAGGTCTATGGAAGAGCCTGCTCGTTTTAGTGTCGTTCTGCAGATTGACACTTCGCACTGCGGGAACATTTCCTCTGTCAGCTCCACTCAACAGGATAACGTGCTGCTGTGTAATGTGTGCATGTTGCAGGCTTGCTAAGCTAGCATCCCCCTAGGACCAGCAAGTACCTTCAGTTTTCAAACAAACCACTTATTTTTAGAAAATGTTGTATTTTTCCTAGCATTTTGCTAACAAACCTGTGCTCCTCCTTTTGCAAAAAAAATGTTGCCTCCACATGAGCTTGTTTATTGTAAACTAGAAACTGGAGCTGTCATTTTTTTGAAAAAAGAAAAGAAATCCAAACAAATAGAGCTGTGTCGTTGGAGGAGCTGTGTCCGATGCCCCTGATTATTGATGCATCTTCATACACTGCTACATCTTTCAAAGTATCATTCTAAAAAAAGCAGAGCAGGAATAAAAGTGATTTATATTTGTTTAAAATGTTGTTTTAAGAGCTGCAAGGGTACAGTTTGCCACAAAGTAAATTTATGAAGTTTGTATCTTACTGGAAACTGAACTAAAATGTCAGTTAAATAAATAATATTCTTGAGAGAATGAAGAATACAGACATGAGTCAGGATGATTCCTTCCTCCTTTTCCATGTCCTCCCTCTTCTGCTGCTGTGATTCACTGTCTACGGGTACAGCAGGTATAGGAGGGTGGGGTGGTTTGTTTCAGACAGAAGTTTTGTGCACAAGAGTTTGCCATATTTTAAGTTTTGTGAAAATAAAAGATAAACAGGCTACATGTTTTGGATGTTTGAGATCCTGCTTAATAATTTAATCTTAGCTTAACAAGCTGTGGTTGTGTAAAAGTACAAAAGCTGCTCACAAAGCAGAGGAAAAGGAATGACACATCAGAAATGTCACAGATCGTTTTAATCTAGAAACAATGTCAACATTACATTGTCTGTAGGGATGTTCCCATGTTGTCTGCCCCATTTCTGATTTTGGTGCCTCGTGTTGGTGTATCTGCAAACACCAGTGTTATCTTTGTGCACAATTAAGACCAGGTAATATAAATGGTCACCACAAGCCAGAATTGGGAGCCTGACATCAAGCATAGGCAACCAACCATTATAAAGACTGGATTAAAAACAAAAACAGGGAGCCTGCTGGCCTCCTTCATACACAGGCCTCACCACTGCATCCCAGTTTCCTCTGACCCCCAAAGTCTTTGAAGTTCACTTCACTCTCAGTTATTAGCTGCTCTCCATATGCGACTTTGTGGTCCTGCAGAACAAGGTTGTGGTGATGGTGCAGTGCGGTTCATCATCATGCATACGTGTTCATTCGCTCATCTACCTGCACCATAACAAATGAGCTGATTATCCACTCCTTGTTTCTGGGTGCAGGGTTGGTGTGTGTGTGTACATGTGTTAGGCAGAGACAGAATAGGCAACGGGAACAGGTGTGTAAGGGGGAACAGACACCCCATATATCATAGTGTTGCAGATATATACACCCCCCTCCCCTACCTCTCACTGGAGAACAGCATGTACCCAAAAGCCCCCCTAAAGTGCCTTTACTCACACACACACACACACACACACACACACACACACACACACACACACACACACACACACACACACACACACACACTAGTAGATGGCAACCCCTGGAGCTCGACCTACATCGTGCGTCCTCCTGCCTCAGATCTGACTATTCATCACCACATGGCACCACTCCCCCACTGGGAGGGAGTTGGGGTTTTTTGGGGGGTAGAGAGAGTGAGAAGGGGAGACAAAGGGGAGAACGAGCATGGTGTGCAACATAGTGTAGGGCAGGTTGTCCTTTACACCTCCAGAACAATGGGACCTTCAGCTTTACTGCTGTTAAATAAAAGTCTTCCTGGTAAAAAGAGGAAAATGGGTAAACATTGCTGGATCAACATGGGCTAAAAGAAACTAACAGATTATATAAAGCCTAAATCCTGATGTCATATTTAGAGTAGCTGCTGCTCCAAGAGCAGATGTAACTCAGTCATCTCTCATAGATGGTTTATTTCATCAGTTTTACTGAGAAACTGAAACATGTTCTCTGGGTTTGCTGTCCATGTTTCTTGAGTATCCAGTCCCTGGCAACCTCACAGTTATCACATGACTTCAGGAAATCACTGCACTTGTCCACTGCTTGCCAAGATACACTTACAGTGTGTAATGCACTGTGAAACCTCAATGTGTCATTTTAGTGCCATGCTGCTGTAGGGATGCGAATGTCAGGCCCTTCTCTGTTGGTCGTTCACTTTCATCCAAATTCAAATGCGTAATTCACTATTTGATGGGTTGGCGTACAATTGGGCACAGATACACTGACCTAAGTCATCCCCTGACTTTTCCTGTAGCACCAACCCAAGGTTGGTATTTGAGGTTTCTAGTAAAATATCTCAACAAATATTGAGCTTAAGAGTGGTAGATAGACATATTATTGACCTTAAGCAGCTGTTGTTTGTTTCTTTGAGAATGACTCACTAGATGGAGACAGTGGGTATGGTTGGCCGTTGTTTGCGTTTCTAATACAGCATTCCTCTCTCCTTCCACTAACCTTCGGGCACCATTTTTGAAATCCCCTTTGCTAAGGGAAACAATGACCTCTGAGCTGCAAAGTACACACTGAGAATGGCAAGTTTTGCTTAAGATTTAGATGCAGTCATGAAGATGACAAATCTTTTTTCCCCGTGCTTTTTCTCTGTGGGGCACTTGCTATTTCAATGAGTTCCTGTCTCTCCATGTCAAAAGTTCCACTAAAACAACCTCCAAAGGTCATATTTATATTGATGTGTATGTTAATGTTGTGCCCAGCAATAATGCTTAGCTATACTTCTTAAGGGGTTTTGCTCAATTATTTTAAACTGTCTATTAGCCTTTAGTGTCTTAGATACCTTATGTTGTTTTTTTTCCTTACCTCTAAAGTTGTTTAGCGAGATTGACTTCACTTCTGAAGCCATACACAGTTTAAGTCTAGTTACAGTTTAAAAAGTTGCATTTAATTGTAATTCACCAGCATTTTAAATTGGTTCTGAAATATGTGGTTATCTAACAAGGCTTTGGAGTCTAATTGGTCGCACTGTGAAAGTGTTATGTCCACTTAGCCACTAAGAAAGACTTGCTGGCATGACTGCACTGATTGTCGGGTTTTATTGCAAGTGGACAAGACCAACACCCAGAACCTTAAGTTACTTTTAAACAGAAACCAGAAGGTACCTCAGAAACTGGCCTCTGCCACCTGGATATATTGATTTATTTGGAGTTATTTTATCCCTCTAGGACACTGATAATCTGAGCCGAATATTTTGGCTCAGATTATTGCCCTGGTCTTGACTGATCAAGAGTTTGATGATGATGTTACAGGGCAAGATAAGCATTCTCAAGGAAACACATGAATCTGCTGATTTAAAAAAAAGAAACATGTTTCCTAGTAGATTCCAGCACAAGTACTTTGTTTATCTCACAAGTGCCTTGGATAGTAGCATTTTTCACATCTAAATGATACACTCAGTGATTGTTAGGCCAAACCTTAATGGGGTTTTGAGTAGAAAGGACAAATGACAAACAGTTCTGTTTCTTATTCACTGTTGAAGAAAATCTGGTTTTGACCTCCATTATGTGATCTCACACAAAACACCCTATTGTGATCCAAGGATACCTTTTGTAAGACTTCCATACAAAATAGTGGCTACTTTTCTCTGGCACACACAAACACGTTGGGGGTCGGATGTGTGGATTGTGTCTATTCAGTGAACCTTATCTCTAGTAAGTGGTCTTTTATAACCACTGTTGTATTGTAAAGCATTGCCTGTGTTAAGTACATGCACATTTGGTGCATTGTTCACTTTCAAATTCTATAGTTAATATATGGAGTTTCCTCATATCAGATGTTTGATGCAAACCTACATGTTCTAAGCATTTCCAAAAGTATGAGGCTTTTTAAAATGAAATGTCTGTTATTACTACTAGAAATAAAACGGGAAATGAGGCTCAGAGAGAAATATCTCGGGCATGATGCAGTTCATGGTCAGCATCTTAATCCCTATGGCACTTGGCCATTTTGGTCCTTGCTGGGTGTATATCTTGGACATGAGTATGGACCATAGACTACTATAAAGAATGAATGTAGACTGCAGGTCTGGAAAGCAAAGCCAATGCAAACATGCCTGAAACCTGTATTCTATTGAATGATCAGCAGAGGTCAACTCCATTGGTTGCATAATAAGGTTATATCTATTGAAGTTTTTAATAAAATTACGCTAGATCTCACACAAATTATGTCAATTAACATTTTCCTAAGGCATTGATGATTTCACGTTTCAAATCTTCTTTAGTACAACATGATGGAGGGTATTTTGTTGGAACAGACGATTAAGCATGGTATGTATTGGGGCAGGGATTCAGTGTGATTGACAGCTATACTGTCTAATGGTCGAGGGTGTCAGGTTTAGGTGGGCATGCAGTGTCCTCGAGCTTTCAGCCAGGCTTACTCCCCACTCTCCAAATATAGTTTAATTTAACCAACATTTGCAGCATTGGTTAGAATAACAGTTTGTAGCATAATGGAAAGTAAATGAATTAATGGGTTATTGTCAGTAATGGTCGAGTATCTGAGTAGACATATTGTATTTTAAGCAGTCTTGTTGTAATCATAGTCCATGGTCAGCAGCCACCACGATCAGGATCCACCATAGTCCACAATCATGATCCACTGCCGCCATCAGAATCCACCATCAGCTGCCACCTCGATCATGATCTATCACCACTATCAGTTGCCAACACGATACATGATCCGCCATTATTATCACGATCAGCCAACACGATACAGGATCTGCCACACTTATGATCAGGAGGAGAGGGAGAAATGTGCTCAAGTGACAGCTGTTTGTTTTGCCTCATCTGATTGGGTCCTCTGGCGTTTATAGTGATTTTCGAGAGAATATCAACCGATACCGATCGGTGGCCGATAAAACAGAGCACCTTTACAAAATAGCAGTTCACTATCCAATGGTTAAGTCATGGTTGGCTACCACTTGTTAAGGACACACACACCTGTCATTTAGGTTTGTATTTTATTTTCAAATTTGTTTGCAGCATAAACCATTCACAGTCGCCACTGTGACTTTATTTGGCCCCTCACCAGGGTGAGGGTAATGACATCACTATGTAACAGGCTCATGCATAGCGTAGGATCCGATGTTAATTTAATCAAATTTTAATACGTATATTTTTACTATTTTACTGCAGTATATTACTGAAACATGTGGTAAAGGTTTGATGTAAGGTTAAGACAAGTATTGATTCAACATTTTTTTCCACAGTTGTCACCTCAACTTTAGCTGAATTTTTCAATTCATGCTGTTTAGTCTGTGCCAGTGTTTAATGTTTCGTCCTTAGTAGCGCTAAATGCCCTTGATTTTCCATGTGACTGGTCCTATAAAAGCCAGTGAATCTTTTGTCTTTATTCAGCCTTCAAAATAGGTTTCTTTGAGATAAGACAGACTTTTTTCATGCCAGACACAATCTCTGTCTCCCTCTGTTTTCCCTCTGGATCTGGAAAGAAAAGGAGAGCAGAGATGATTTTAATTGCTCTCCTCTCATCCACATCTGCCCCACCACATTCATCAGTTCCTCTTCCCCCTCTTCAGAAAGGGGCTGAAGAGTAAGGTGGTGGTATTTTATTTTATTATTTTGGGGCAGAGGGGGGGGAGTGTCTCATGGGATGGGGCACATCTGGGAAAGGAATGGTGATGGGGATGAAGAGATGAGGCAGAGAAATTGGTCTTTGTGTCTGTGTTTAAGTACGAACATGGATGTGCTTTTTTGTGTTTCTGTGTGTGTGTGTGTGTGTGTGTGTGTGTGTCTGTGTTATGTGTGTCTCTCAAGGGGGGAGGATGGCTGGAGAGGGCCTCAAATCCTCTGGGAGTCTGTGATTGGAAGGGAACTGGGACTCAGGGAGTGTGAAGCAGAGGTGGACAAGGGAGAAAAAGAGAAAATTAATGCTGCGGTGCAGCAAAAGCTCAATTATACGATGAAGAAAGACAAGTACATTTTTCAAAGTTGTTGAGAGGGAGCTCTGCCTCCAGCAAATAGTGAACAGTCCTTGAAAGAAGCGAAAGTGGCTCTCCATTGATCAAAACCATCATTTGAAATCATCGCACTAAACCTGGGCTTTCACTTCTTTTTAAAGAAAAGAAAATCTGACCACAACACTGACATATTTTTTCTAATAACAGCCTTCAACAGAGCATAGTCAATGGGTTTCATTACTGAAGTGAGGCTTTTTTCTGTCATTCAAAGAACTTTTCCTCTGAAATACCAACATATTCATTGCTGCCACAATTGCTGATCCACTTTTGATACAAGGTAGAAGGTTTTTTGGTACCACATCACACTCTCAAGCTGTCCAACAACACTGGTTGGTGAGGAGCCTATTGTTTTTTCAACACAGCAATATTGATTGGACATGACATGATCATTTCTACACTGAAATGTCTGATTGATTTTGTGCTTCTTCTCTACTTGTTGGATAAATTGAAATGAATTAAAGTTAACAAGGAGAAGACCACCCTTTGTGATGTGACGATTTTATAAAATGATCTACCTTGAAGGTGTCCATGAATGTAGAGATGTTTACATTTGGTCTACCATGATGGCGTAAATACCCATTCACAAACCAACAAAATGATTACCTGACTGGATACAAATTATATTGAAAGTTTTTAATCATAGTGTCTCTATTATGCCTGATGTATTTGAAAAACAATTAAATGTGAACAAGCAGCATGACAGATGAGGAGCTGGTGATAAAAAAGGAGTCAACATCAGGTGTAGGGCTGTGGTTGGGATATGTAGATTCAAGTATTTCTCAAAGCAAAGTTATTTGTAAACTTTGTTGGCACTAGCAGCGGTATTATGACCAACGAATTAGATCAGTCTAAAAACATATGAAAAAAAGCAGCAACAATGGAAATGGATATCTTTAACAATTTCAAAATTGTGGAGAAAGATTTCCCAGAATGTGGATTGTGTCTAAAAAAGATTATTACAGTGGAACCTGCCTACAGTGATCACATTTGTCCAGGTCTAATTGATCACTACAAGTGGTTGATTACCATAACCGAATTGTGTAGCTTCTGTATGACAGTCCCAGAATATATCATCTTCATAGATGCCCACATAATTCATTAATTCAGCTCGTCCATCATACAGACACACACGATGACATATGCACTCACACACACAAAAAGTGTCATTGGACATATGTAAACTCAGACTAGGTAAAAACAACGAATTTGTAAACTCAGGCAATGCATGGAGAGCCAGAGGAGATAGTGGGGCATGCTCAGTTTGGTTTGGTTGGCAGTGCGCAGCGTGAATGATACAGACACAGATGAGACACAGAGAGGATCAGTAAATTACTGACAGAGCCGATAAAAACTGTAAGGAATAACTTTTTTATGGTTCCAAACATGTATAGATCCGTCAGACATCTGTAGACCACATTAAGAGTCTATCCAAATATCTCACACATGTGAACAAGGCGAAAGGTACTTGACCAATTCAATCTAAAAATAAGACATTAGTTAGTATGATACCAGTTGAGAAAGCCATATTTCTCCCTACCTCTCTGAACAGCATTCTGTGCCATAACAGGTCTGATATTTTATTCATCTTATAATTGATGCAGCAGACTCTTGGGCAAGCTGGAAATGTGCAAGCTAAATTGACTGTTAGTGGTTGTATCTATTGTCTTTTCATTGTTATCTGGCCCTGTGTTGACACAGGCTGGGGCTTGTCAAGCTAAAGCATGCATAATGTGGATAATCCTGGGATCTTTGACAGTGGACTGGCTGGAGCTAGCTACAGACAAGTGTGCTTGTCAAGATGCTCTAAATTCAGCTTCCACTGATCTGAGATTAAACTGTCGAAACTGTAATTATAGAAAAATACTTCAACAGTTTGTTTTCTTTTCTACTTCATAAGCAGTAACCAGTAAGCTTGGACATTTTTCCTCTGAGCTGCACTTTGATATGTTTACTGAATAATCCTGAAAGTAGTTCATCCAGGACGGATTGCAGAAAGGTGAGAATGTCCAGGCAGAGTGCAACAAGATGCAGGAGACATACATTCAGCATAGAAAATAAAGTCAGCACAGGATAATGAGAGAGGACAGGCCCCACAACGTTAAAGCTGCTGTCAGACATGCACTGGACTTCGCAGTTTCTCCGTATTTTCTCTGCAGTTTCTACGGAGGTTACCAAAAATAAAACAGGAAAAATGAAATGATAATAAATAAAGTAAACATAACTTAGGTAGTCAGGCAAGATCTAACAGTAAATGCATTATGACTAACATTTGTCAAAGCATCATGTCAACCTCAATAATCTTTGCATTGCAAATGTTAAACAAATGTAGGTAATTTGTACTATAAATTTTGTGATGTAGATGGTCTTGCTTCCTGTGTAGGGTAAACAGACTGAGCAGCAGTGGACAGTGGCTCTGCAGCTCTGTGCAACTCTCTGAACGTTAGTAGTGTATAGGCCCCTGGTAACAGTGAGGAGATGTAGAAGACTGTAGGTGTGTGCTGCTGGGATGAAGGCACCATGACATTGAACAATCTGCTCATGATTAACATGAACTCCTCAGTTACAAACCCCCAAAACCCTTAATATTATTATCATTACTAATGTTAATCATCATTGTATGAAACCGGCATTGTGTTATTCTCTCTCTCTCTATTTCTCTATATATATCTATATGTATCTATATATTTATATATATTTATATGTGACACCTACCTCTACTCCACCATCACCTATCATTTAACTCTAGAGTACTTAATCACTTGTTCTTCTGTGATATTGTCAAACTAGTACAATTTTGAGTGTGGGGTACTTAAATGACACTGAATAACAATATAGGTCGTGAATGATGTGATCTACAGCAAAGGCGATCGGTGCTTGATTGGTTTGCTCAGCCCTTTTTCTTTACTGATTGAGTGATTAAAGTTTGATTTTAGTAGCTGCTTTGTTCGAAGTCTTGTGTGACACTGGACAGCGTAAAAAACGTGCTCCATGAGCATACAAAGCGATGTGAATCCCACCAGAACGTGGCATTTTACCCCATTGTTTTAAAATACCACTATTGGCGAGTGATGTATTTTGTCCACAGTGGCTTGCCAGAGGTTTGGAATAAAGGCTTTTATTTTTCTATTGAGGACGTACAGTAGTTGTGTGCCATAAAATGTCTTAATGCAACAAAGCAGAAATATGCATTGTCCACATGTCCTCAAATGTACTGGAATTCTACATGTGAATATACACTCAAACACATGCCACACTTTAACCCCCCCCCCCCAGCTCACAGAAGGCTGAAGCTTTTTGGCTGTTCATCGTAGGGGGTCTTTGAAAAAAGAAAAAAGAGGGGGAAGTAAGGAGCGATGCCGGAGGAGTGGGACTCCCAAAGGTGGCGTCCCGGATGCTGGGAGGCCTCAGAGGACCCTGGGATGATTGTCTATAACCTTCCCCCTCTCCTTGCACTGTTCAAGGACATAGTCCTGTGTGTGTGTGTGTGTGTGTGTGTGTTATTTCAGCTTCACGTTTTGTCATTGATATATGTGTGTGCAATGGTTTGTGAGGTGCAGTTTAAGGACTCTCAACACTAGGGCTATCTCAGGCTTTAGATTGTGTGTTTGTCTGTGTAATGGATTGTCTGACAAGTGCTAATTATTCACCCTCACTGGGTTTAAGAGACACAAACCTCCTTATTTAAGCAGCTCCTGCTAACAGATCTTCATAATTTCTGTAAAACCAACATTTCATGTATATTTCAGCAGCTGTACCAGGAGGCAGATGACTCAGCAAGCAAGGAGGGGCAGAGCAAAACACACATTAAAACACAGTGTGGAACAGAAAGGCACCAGATTAGTCCTCATTATGCAGCATTAATCATCTTTAATCTGTTCTTAATCCAATATCTTTACCTCACTTTATTAATGAGACACACTTCAAGACTAGATTAGACTGGAAATAATATATGGTGATGGACTGATGGTGGGAAGGGGAGAAAACAAGTCACAGTGAAGGAGCAACAATGGAGAGATACTCAAATTTAGACTTTTGATGTGAACCAGTGCTGCACAAACACCAGTCAGTTAAGTCAAGAATAGTGAGCAGGGCCTTTTATTTTCCATAACTGCAGAAGGAAACAGTGCTTAATTTATGACAGGCTTGTAATGGTTTAAATTATAATTCCCTTCTATTGGCAATCTTTTGATATAAAGCTCCTATTTTCTCTTATTCTCTGTCCTCTCCTGGGGTGCGGCAATATTAGCACAGACACAGTGATGATGCTGCAGTGGACACTGTGAACCAGGTGAAGTGACGTTTACTTAAGTTCAAACCTATCCTCAGTTTTTTTTTTGCAGTAAAAAGGCCAATTAAAAACTTAAAATCCCCTCTTCAAAAAACATGGAGAAAGGCAATAGTTTCATCTGTATTTTCTGCAGTCGGCTGGTATCAAATAATAATATATAATCATAAACATAGCACACTGGTTTCAGGACTATGGAATTGTTATGGAGAAGTTAAAACAAATGCTGTCTGTCTGCAGTCTGAGTGATTATGCCAGTTTGTCATGAATGTGGTAAAACTCATATACTTATCTACCGTTAGAGACAAACACATCCCTGAAACCTGTATAAGCAACAACTAAACTAGGTCTGAGTAAGACTTAAGTGAGTTATTCATGAAGCTGTTTCATGACCATTTTTGCCAGGAAGTAGTCAGTGTTGAAATCTGAAAATACCAATTTAAAGGCCAGACTGTCATGGTCTGGTATTTTCTAGTGTTTAGTTTCCACCGTTTCCAAAGTGTTTCCAGTTTATTAGTACCTTGTGTTTCATGTATATTCTTGTGCTTATGTTTGTATGTGTTTCTGTGTCTGGTTTTCCCACTCCGTGTTGTTTCCTGTTTTATTTTGTAGTCTCTGTTCATAGTGTTTTCTCTCTTCACTTCCTGTTTTATTTTGTTGTCTGGGTTCTTGTGTCTAGTGTCTAGCTTTACTTCCTGTCTGTGATTGTCTGCACCAGTCCTCATGTGTTACACCTGTGTCCAATTGCCCATGCCTTCCCTGTGTGTGGATATAAGCCTTTGTGCTTCCCTTTGTCCTTGTCGGATCGTTGTCTAACCGTGATTATGTCCTGTCCTCCAGTGTTTTTTGTATCCTGTGTCTCCTGATCTCCTGTGTTTTCTCCTGTGTGCTTTTGTTTTTTCCAGTTTTTACCTTTTTCATTAAAAAGACTATTTTTGTTAAAAACTCTTCTGGGTCCAACTGCCTCACAAACCCTGACACAGACAATGCATTTGGTTGTCAGTTTTTTAGCTACAGGTAGGTCAAACTAATGCAGACTAATCTAAACAGCCCTGCTGTAAATCCTACCATCACTAAAGTTATAATGTCCAGTTTATGTTAAAAATGTTAAAATCGAATTCTATCAGAGAGAAGTGGATCCAATCTGATGGTCATTTTGGAGGCTGGAGTTTTGTGGAGCTGTTGAGCTGTATTGCATTATACTTACAAGTGTTACTTTTATTTGTCTCAATGAGAGTCAGCTGAAAAAAAAATCTGTATAATGCAATCCCATGTAAACAATGTACAGGTTGAAGATTTTTTAAAGTTCCAGCCAGGCCTCAAAAGTCTGCTCACTCATTCCTAAAACTTTGGCTATAGCTATGCTGGACGAAAGGTCACCAAACTTCACGAAACTAATGAGAATTGATAGAGTATAATCTCTTCCACAACCAATAAGAGGGACACACAGCTGTCAATCAACCTGTGTGTGCACGTACTTGCTTTAAATTAAACATTCCAATTACATTGTAAGTATGATTCTGACAATAGTGATTTTGTACTGGTCTGAGGCGTCACTGCAAAGTCTTGCACCCAGTTTCAACCAGCAGTTTGCTTTCCGCTGTTTTATGTGAATGAATCTTCCATCTATTTGTCCCCCCCTGTACAACGTACACACTTGGAACCAGGGTTCTACACACACAAGTAAGGACAGTTTTGATGGCAGGAAACTTGTGTTTAATATGTGTCAGAGCTGCTTGTGATGGTTGACGTGCTGCTAAAAACTACTTTAAATGTTTCTCGTGCTGCAGCTTTATTTTCCATACAAATATATTGTCAAAATACTTTTCTATTGCAAATTGTATTGTACCAGTATCAGTCCTACATAGGTTTTTTCCAAAAACATTTTTGAATACTTTTTCAAGTATTTTTTTTTGCACAAACACAGAGGACTTACAAATGCATATATGCATTGATACATTTTTGTCTGATAATCAAATTAACAACATTCAAATTGCAACAAAGCCATACGTGTTTTTTACTGCAATAATAAAGTACACTGCTGTAATCAGAGTTCATTAAAATGCCACAGAATTATGAAAATTTCAGACTAAATTAAGTATTTTATAAAAAAAAAAAATTGCTGCCTATATCATTTTTACAACCATATAATCTCTGTGATTTAGATGAAAGGTAATTATGCAAAGGACGAAGAATAGCCAATAGAGTTTTCTTTATTTATCTGGTGAGGAGTGTTTCAAATAATGCATGGTTACACACAACGGCAAATTCAAACAAAGAGAAAGATGGAGCACAGCAGAGAAAGTTTTCGTTGGTTCTGGCAGAACTTGAAGCAGTTTACTATTCAAAATACCAATCGTTAAAGCCTGAAGCATTGAAATTTAAAGTGAGCAAATTAATGTTTTGTACAACACTGATGCTGGATTTTGTTGAATGAGGGATAGTGGGTAGGGGTTTGAAGGGCAGGACGGTACTTAAGCACGGCAAACAAAGTGGTTAACATCAGTGCCATAACCATGGCAAGTTCTGTTATACTCCACATTTAGAGATTTTGGACTTGAGCACATGATGGACCAACAATCACCCTACGACCCCCCCAAAAACACTGTTTTGTTCTATTCTGAGCATAACTGCTAGTGTGTCCAGGACAGGGACTTATCATGGCATATTCTGCACTACCATACAATTGTCCTTAGAACTATCCTTTATAACAAGTTTCCTTTATGGGTTGGGAAACGGATGCTTTTTCTTCTAGGCTTCGTATCAGCTTCTGGAAATTCAAATTCTCTGCTAATTATTAGAAGAGGTGCATGTGTAATAAAAGATTTACAGTTTTATTATTTCCCAAATTGTTACTTTTTTCTTGAAGATTGGTGTAACTCCATCTTTTTTAATTGGTCACAATGAACTCTGGTGCCTTTGCCAGTTTAGAAGTTAGTTAATTTGTACCAGTGTGAATAAGATGTCACTCTAACGCAGGTGCAGACTAAAGAACCTGGAGACGGCTTGGAAAAGAAAAGTCTTCATCTGTGTGAGGATTCCAAAGCTAAACCAATATTTTATCCACCTGCTAATAAAGAACTGGTCAGGAAGCATAATTAGTAATTAAACATGTAAGCAGCGTTTTTATTTACCCTGATCATTTGGTTCATTATGCCCATTAAAAAGTGTGTGACATAGTAATACCCTCTGGAATTTTGTTGTCTTTTTCATTCCATCTTTACCTATTCTACACTTCTATTACACAGGCTGCTACAGTATTTCTGCCCAGTTACAATCCCACAGTGCAGAGCATACCTGGCTACAGGAGCCGGGAAACTCAAACTTGCAAAATATACATGGCGGTATGGTCAGATCGAGGTTTCCACCTCAAACAGACAGATCCAGAGTTTGTCTCGACTGAATAAAGTGAACCACAGACATGGAAGTGCCTAAAGAATTTGTGGTGATATCAGTTACAACTATTACACAAATAATGCATCAGTGAAAGTGACATTGCAGCTTTTATTTTTTTGGACCAAGGTCACTTTTGCCAATGTTTCGCCTTCGACTGACACATCTAACCAATCAGAATGCCTGTTGTTGACAACATTACGTGTCATAGATAATGAATCAACCGAATGTGCTTGTGTTTACATATAAACACCTGGGACTGTTTACACACAAACAGAGCTTGCTCAAATTAAATACTCTGATCCTGGTGCGAACTGTTGCAGCGTTTTTCAAACTGTCCGACAAAACTCCTGAAATGTCCTGAAGCATCTCTGATACAGTTCAAGCTCCAACAAATTAAACTTACTAACTTGTCTAATAGTGGGTGTACTGTGGTTTTCCATATCGCTTGATGCTGATTCCATCTTTCTTTTCCAGAAGGCCGATTTCTTTAGGCGCATCAAAATTCGAGCCAATGTGTAAAAGCCTTAGGTCAAAGTTCAACTCGTCAAAGGTCAGACAGCCAAGGCATTTTTTTTTATGTATTTACTTCAATTACTTTCAATAACTGTAAAACTATTTGTGTCTTTGTGTGTGTGAGAGAGAGTTGCTACGTGTGTTTCCATGGTAACTGAGTCATCGTGTATACACCTGTCTGCTCTTGCTGGGTTTCCTATATTCAAGGCAGATGCAGGAAGTAAACAAACCATTGAAGAAGAGTAACATTAAAAAAGAGTTAATTGGAGAAATAAGTCAGTTTCTTGCTTTTTGTGTGTGTGTGCTCTTGCATGCCCATAAACATCCTCCAAAAAGAAGTGAAAATGGGACTCAATTGTTAGATCTGGGTCTAGAGTTGCGATGTAACGTGAGATAATGAAGAATCATATGAGGAAGTGAAGCTCCACAGGAATGATGCTTTGGACCAAAGATGGAAACAAAATACCAAACGACAAGATACTAAACGAGTACCTTTTCAGAGTTAAAGAAAAGTAAGAATAAGTGCAGCCAATTCAAGGTGATCCCTTATAAAATTAGGTTGCTGTTTATATCTTTTAATATGTGGGGGGCATGCAACAAATGCAACAAGCGACTGTTCTTCATGTTGTATAAGTATTTTAGTGATGGCACAGCTGACAGGATGGGTTGGAGCTTATCACTCTTCTGGGCTTCTGGTCTGTCCTTCACTGTTTCTCCTTGTTTGAGCGAGCCAGGGCGGGGCTGGCCCGGGGTCTGCGTGTGTGAGTGTTAACTCTGCATCGCTCCTGTATTCATATATCATTTTAAGTACTGGTGACATAATTCCATTGTTTCATTGTCTCGTTTTCTTTAAGTTGATTTTATACTATTACAAGAAAATGCAGTTCCCATGGGCTGCTATTTTCCTATGGCTTAGGATTTTAAATTGTATTTTTGTTTTTGTTTATAAATCATTATATTGTGTCTAAGTATGCATCCAGATCATCTTTAATAATCCTCCAAAGTGAGAACCTAAGTGAGGATGTTAATTACATTATGTACAAGCAAGTATTTTTAACAACTTGATTGACAGAAAATGAATTGCCAACTAATATGATACGTGATTCATTGTGTAGCATATGTGCAGTTTCTCAACTATGAGAATTGTTGTGCAATAGTAGGAGGACTCGACGTTGGCTAATTTTCAATAATCATAGAATATGATTATTAAAATAATAAAGATTATTTATTTAAAAATAATTACATTATTAATTGAAAATGATCAGTAATCAAGTAAGAATAAAACTATTAATGAGTAAATAAGCAAGTTTAACAATTAAGGATCATTAAATCATTAATTTTGAGAGTAATGAATAATAACTATTAATGAAAAACAAGTAATTATCAATTAGGAAGTATAAACTATCAATTAACAATGATAAGGTTTTCAACTAAGAATAATGAAATAATTAGTCAACCCAATAAAATTATCAATTTCAGAATAATACTATCTATATTAATAATCGAAACGGGGCACCACCCTGGTTACAGGGACCAACAAGTCGGTCTAAGAATATCAGTCTCATATGATAAAAGTTAAATTAATAATCTTAATAGTTAATATTAATGATTATATAATAAACAATGAAGGGTTTAAGTTCGAGCACTGGCTATCGTTATCCAACTGTGTTCACATAAGCATGCACAAGTAATCACAAGATTCAAATACTTTAAGTATAAAAGTATTTATTAAAAAGACATTAAAGTCAATGTTGTTACAAATGATTCTTCACTTAACACAATCAACTATATCTAATATAGTCGCAGCACATTCATCACAATTATCACACTGCAATACTTCTGATGAGTCTGTGTGTGTATGTGTGTGTATGTGTGTTTGTGTGTGTGTGAGAGAGAGGGGAGGAAGGTGGGTCGATGACTCACGAAGTTTAAGAGGGCCGGCTTAACCCTGGGGTTTGACTTCAAAAACTGGTGTTGTAACACACCAGGACTACAAATCAAAATGGCGGAGTCACCTGAGGAATTTGGAGTTTGAATGGAGGGCGGGCCTCGATGTGTATTACAGTCGATGGCCACCGGACCACGTGGCTTATAACCAGGAAGGTCAAAGATGGCCAACTTAACACGTGTGCGACACAAAGGGTGAGCGAGGACAAAGGGATTCTTTGTTCTAGCTTAGCTTTGGCGCCGAATGGCGTCGAGGTGCGTTCAGGCACTCTTGCTATCAGAGTGGTTGTGTTTAATGTAGCGGTGTGTATGTGTGAGAGCAAGGATGTGTGTCTCGGCGGATGTGGGAGAATAAAAGAGAGAGAGAGAGAAACATGCAGTAACACAGATCGGAGAGGATCTCAAAACACTGTCAGAGGCGATCTCACAGTGAAGCAGGCAAACCCGCTACGTGAGAGGTGTCCTTTCACAGATGCACCTGGCCTGATGGAAGTTACAAAATAAACAGGAAGCGTCGGATCGCCACCGAACGCTTTTCACAATAAGATCGACACGGTTGTCTCTCTACAAAATAATACACTCAAATACGGCATGCTAAGTATTTAAAAATAGACTCTGCCCAGACAAGATGTCTCTTACTTCGTGTTGCTTCGCGGTTCCATGCGCGGCCGTGCTAGCGCGAATACCGGAAGGAGGAAGTGGATAAGGTCCTGGCCTCTGGACGCTACAGTAGTAGTAGTAGTCCGGACCATATTTCCTGTGTGTAACGGCTGCGGGTTCCTAGTATTTCCTCGAATAAAAGCCTGGCTCTATACGAGTAAACGTCAAGACTCTATGTTATGAGTCCGTGCATCTTCTGCTCCTGCTACAACCTTGTTAAAATAAATGAATCGATTCATTCAACAGAAACGAGAGAGTGCTTTTACTCTGAAACGGGCACAGGAAGAAGTGAGTTCTTAACCTGATGACCTGGCGCTGAGGTGAAAAGCGGATCTACGGCCAATTTACACCGGTAACACAGACAGTGAGGCCCGGGAGTAAACTGTGTTGCAGGCATGGCCTGCCCATTTAAGGAAAGTGGCCAGTGTGTGACATAGTGCACCTGGGTATTGTGGGAAAAGGTGCCAAAAATGTGCAGATAACTAAAAAGTGATTGACCACAGAGAGCGTGATGAGAGTGTTGCTCCTGCTGTACAGCCAAGAAAGTAAAGAAACATCTCCTCCTCCTTCTTCACGGAGTGGTCCGGAAGGCTGGTTACCGGCCAGACAGCGAGCGAAATAACCAGTGAGCTCCCAACTATGGTTGGGAGCCGAGATACTGGCCAGGGAAGGTAACACTGGGGGCTCGTCCGGGATGAAAGTTTGGATTGGAGTAACGGAGGAGATGGCGGCACTCGGAGGTAATGCTAATGCCGTGAGCCCATACACCTGCATGAATCCGTTTCTGGTGGACATTAAAGGGACTGCCCGGGTTAACGCGGATATTGATAACCAGGCAGACGGTGGATATGCCGGGGATGGCTACAGCACTAACCCCTTCGTGACTAGCATGGAGCTAACGTTAGCTGCACATGGAGCAGCAGACCACAGCAGCTGCACGCCATCACTGGTGCCCTCAAACCCTTTCATCACGCCGACAAATAAGCAAGTGCCCACAAACAGTGAGTTTATAAGCATTTTTCAGCGCAATTGTGACTGTTTTAAAGAACATTGCATCCACACCAATGAAAGCTGTGCATAGCAGGGTAGATAACCCGACTTCGCCAGCTAACCCTTTCATCTCAATGGATTATAGTCACTCTGTCAGCAAACCCATCTGATTCAGCCTATGCATCGTGCATTCAGCCAGCTGTGTCACCTTTCACCCCATGCATGCCCCTGCATGTAACACAGCATTATGGAGTACAACTTCAACCCAGCTCAGCCGCACAATGTGGAGCAGCATCGCGAACGGAGCATGGAGTTTGACCGGTGTGAATATGGCCAGCCTGACAGGAGGGCTCGGTCTGAACCATGCAGCTGCCCAGCACATGCGGCACGTGAATGTGAATATATGGACACTAGTGATGATGCTGACCGTTATGGAGAGAGAGAAAGAATTCCCACATTAAGCCCAAGTCAGTGATGGGACGGGCTCATGGAAAGACTTCCTTTACCAGTTTGAAAGTTGTGCTAAAGCAAACCACTGGTCAGAAAAGACTGTGGCTGTTCAGCTTAGATTCAACCTGACCAGCGCCACAGGTGCCATCGTCCACAAGAACCCCAGATCTGATCGGTGGAGTTATCAGAGGATTGTGAATGAGATTGAGGCAGCCTACGGGCCTGTGCTCCGAATACGCTGCAGCCATCGGCATCGAACTGAGACAGGGTCAGAGGATCGGGCAAGCCCCTGCATATTCTGAGAGACGATATTTATGAGAAAGTGGACAGAGGAATGCCAGGGAGCATTCAATGAACTGAAAGAACATCTGACAACAGCTCCTGTTCTAGGCTACCCCCTTGACAGCGGTGAGATGCTTCTCGACACAGACGCAAGTGACTGGGGGATTGGAGCGGTCCTCTCCCAAGTACAGGGGGGCGAGGAGAGGGTGTTAGCCTATGGGAGCAGGAGACTGTCAGCCACAGAACAAAACTATTGCACCACCAGACGAGAACTCCTGGCAGCCATAGAGTTCTCCGACAGTATCTGTTAGGAAGAACGTTCACACTCCGAACTGATCACAGCAGCCTGCGCTGGTTAACCAGGTTTAAGGAACCAGAGGGGCAACTCGCTCGCTGGCTTGAGAAGCTGGCAGAGTACGACTTTCAGGTGGTCCATCACCCAGGGAAGCACCACCAAAATGCGGACGCACTCTCCAGGAGGCCCTGCAGGGAGTCATGCCCCTGCAAGATGCCAGAGCCCGAGCAAAACAGTGACCAACACCAGCACATAGGGGTCCAGTGTGACCTGACAGGCATCACAGCTGAAGTTGCCATGGTGATTTTGACAGAGCAACCTCTAGTGGGGGTAGAGGACCTGTTACATCCAAGCATAGGCACGTGTAGAGGTGGCGCCCCCTCAGCCAGATCTCAACTCATCTGACACAGTCATCGGGCCCCTCAACCTGTGGGACACCCCATCAGACACAGATGATCCTGCTGTGGTGGCCCTCCAGGGCCCCAGTTCTTCGTCACCTGCTATGCCGGACATCAGTCCGTTTCCTGACCCCCTTTCTCAGTCACAGCTGGATGAGGCTGGGACTCAGCATCCGGTTAGGGGAGCAGCCAGTGGCTCCCCTCTACCTATTACCTCTGCCCGGAGGTCCCAGCGGCCCAGAGGAGCACCGGACAGGTTTGGTGACTGGGTCAGTCACTGAACTGTGCAAAGCCTTTAACCTGAGTCAGGGTGTAGGCGGATCGCTGCCCTACTCAGAGAAAAAAAGCATCACCATTTTCAGTTTTGTGTCACAGACATCCTTGTTGCATTTAAAAAAAGGATCTATGCAGTATGCTTCATGGATATTATATGGACATTGCCTCCTGCTTTAAGCTGTTTCCACTGGGGAAAGATTCCTTCAAGGACTATGGGAAATCAGGGCTTTTGATAAGGGGAATATTTTTGTATCATTAATGTCTCATGCTTTCCCTTTATAATGTATACATGCTGGAGTGATGTTAAGGGTTTAATCATCATCCAGGTAGGGGTAGTGTTGCAGGCATGACCTGCCCCTTTAAGGAAAGTTGCCAGTGTGTGACGTAGTGCACCTGGTATTGTGGGAAAAGGTGCCAACTTCACGTCAACTTCATGTCAGTCTGTTTGCTCACAACCGGTAACCTGCCGTTCACCTGCTGTCGCACATGGAACTGAGGGGGACGGAGTGCGGGACCGGTTCGAACCGGCCAGCACCAGGTTTGCACTTGGCACCGTAGTGATGGAAAACCTCGGTGCAAAGAGTTTTTTGCTGGACAAACTTCACTACTGATCGAGAACCCCGCGGCGATACATCTTCCATGCAAGGTAACGTTGTTCTTTTATCGCTGCTTTTCATGCCTTGGTTTTTGAAATATACAAGAACAACGTCTGACCACTGAAACTTGATAATGAGTTCGGTAAACGGCGCTAGCTTGAAGCACGCCCAATTCCTGCTTCTGAAAAATGTTCAAACGTCGTGTAGCTAAAGTTGGCAGTTGTTGAATTAACATTAGTAAGTTTGTCAAAGTGTTCTGTCAAGACTGCAGAGACTTTGAGTTATATTGCCTAAATGTCAGTTGTTTTATGGAGTGCAAACCATGTGGAAATGTAAATTGTGTGATTTTTCTAGTGCCCTACAAATAGTAGACATTACAGACTTTATCGTGGCCAGTATTCCACAATTTCACATTTACCATGCCTGTATAACAACTGTTTGTGTACATTTAGTACTTTTAATTCACTAAAGGTACATTTGTCAAGAACACATTCAGAGAAAAAAGTGGTAGGTGAAGACGGTCATGATTTCAGTATTCAGAGGGCATTTCATTGCCCTGTGTATGATTTTAAGCAACCATTTGTTGAGAGGGACATTTTTATACACCTAAGGGGGCATTTAAGATGGAAATAAATGGTACCATGTCCATTCAGGGCCTGCAAGTTTAAAACAAATGTTTACTCCACATATAATGCCCACAAATGCAGAGAACACCAAAATGTGTCAGACTATGATGTAGAAGTTGTGTTGCAAACTGTTTCAAATGTTTGTCAGTATAGTGACATTGAACAGGATCCAGTTCAGTTTTCAGATGAAAATGCGACTGCCACTGTGTCAGACAGAAGCAATGAAGGGTTAGCAGAGCAGTTACAGTACAACCTGGCTGCCTTTTTCCTGAAAATGCACACCATTCTCCATGTATCACAGAGGGCAACACAGGAAATCATTGAGCATATGGATCAGTTGTTTTCACTTTCAGAACCTTTTATCAGAAAATTGGTAACAAAGATATTAGAAAAACATAACTGCCCTGTTACTGACACACTTGTAAATGACATCGTGCAGGCAGTTTCAGATAGTTTTGCACAATCAGTTACATCTGAAGGACCACTTTCCACAGCTAAAAGACGAAAATCATATGAGGAGAAGTTTCCATTTGTTAAGCCTGTAGAGTACCTTATTGAGTCGTCCCAGCATACCTTTATGTATGTGCCCATTCTCACATCTTGATGGAAAACTACAGGACAAAACTAAGCAGGGCTGGCATAAAAGATGTGGCTGTGAATGCAGGAAAGCGCAGCAGGACCAATCCAGAGGGTGCAGCATCCAGGGCCAACATCAAAAGACCCAAAACAGGGGAAGTCAACTGCCTTCCTAATTATCCTCTGGGAGAAACGAAGGACACATTGGAGACCATGAGGCTTGGGATGCAGTTCAAGAGGACATCGATTGAAAGAGACGCAAAGTATATATGCATTCTTTTCCATTTCCACAGCTTTTTCACCAAAACCTCATTATTTACGGTGGTGTAAATTTTCTGTGAATCAAGCACAAAGCCAAACAGTTGTCTTTCGGTAAATTTAATCCTACATCTGCAGATGGACTCAAAATACACGTAACCTGAATGATATGCACAATGAGTGAAGAACACAGGAGAAATCGGTATACTTATAACTCATAGCCCCCTCCCACAAGGGAAAAGAAGGTATCCATTACCTTCTTTGATGTTTTATTAGGGTGGGGGACATCCTGGCTTCATTTCTGGCTTAGAACCCTGGAGTGAACCATTTGCGCAGAGACACCATAAAGTTTCCAGGCTTCAAGAAGCCATAAAGTTAAAGTCCCTGAGCAATAATTGTAAACCTAACTTTAACTCACAGTTGCACTTTTAGATAAACAAGTCTGTTCATGCAATCTTCCAATGCACAGATGCTAAATTTCCATTACACTACTCACCACTATGCTGATGGAGGGGTGGGTGAAGTGTTTGAGTGCGGAAGGAGTTTCATGGGGCAAACACCGTTGCATCTAAATCCAACACAATTGAAGTAACTGGTGAAATGAAAAAAAAAATTTAAAAAACCTTAACATATCTCCGTACTGCGCATTTGGTGTCATCCAAGTATCCATAAGCCCGTACATTCAAATACGATTTGAAACGGAGTAATTTAAACCATGTTTTTAGCCTAAATGTCCTCTGATATTCTCTCCTGGAGCTTTGTTCAAGTTTGCACGCACACACAAGCTTTAACAGCCAAAGGGTATGCACAGGGTGCGCGTTAGCATCGCTACTCCCGGAAGCGGACATTTA
Source organism: Verasper variegatus (assembly GCA_026259375.1). NCBI lineage: Eukaryota > Metazoa > Chordata > Actinopteri > Pleuronectiformes > Pleuronectidae > Verasper > Verasper variegatus. Next base: position 5,157,460 of record CM048045.1, on the reverse strand, counting down.
GGCTACAAAACAAGGTGTAAGTGATGCCGTTTCGACTTGAATTTGAATGTCCAGGCTTACGGACACCTGGATGACACCACAGGAGCATTATGGAGGCTTTTTCTGTTTTTTTTCTGTTTGAGTTACTTCAATTGTATTGGACTCAACACTTCACCCACCCCTCCATCAGCATAGTGGTGAGTAGATGAGTGAATTTTAATTTAATAATATTTTATTTTTATTTTATTCAATGATGGCTGTGTCCTCTCCATGCAGAGTACACAAACAAAGCGCAATGAATATATACAGTGGAAATAATATACTGAAAGTATTTTAATTAATAACAATCTTAATTTATAATAATTTTTTTAGTTCTTAATTTTAGTCTCCTTGTTGTCTGATCTGCTCCTCTTTGCCCTGTTTTGTTACTGAATTTTGCGGGTCACACTTCCTGTATCTGTTTTCAAATAAAAAACCCTCTTGCTTTTAAGTGTATAGAATCCCTTCAATTCCTAACAGGCTTTCATTGTGAAACCTTGGCAGGAATGTGTTGTGGAAAATTCAGAGGCTTGCCACACAGTACTACTACTTCTATGAAGATGATTTACTGAACATCTAAGAAGCTGCAGATAAATGTTTGAAGAATCAATTAATTGATTAATCGTGTCAGCTTGACCACAATGTATTTCTAAAGCACAGTTAACTTTGCAACAGAAAATATCCTTTTTTGAGGTGTTTCATCCCCAATATCTCATATATAAAGAAATTGCAACCCACTGGTCTTGTAAATCTAAAACTGGATATTCAAATCAAAATGGAAAAAATGTGAATAATGCATATTCTGAGCCCCAACATTTTTTTCACAAAGCTTCCAATGCACTATCAACATATTTAAATCAATATATTCTTGCATTGCAAACAAATTACATGAATGCATACCTCATTTACTTCAAAGAGCACTGGCCATTTTACCTCGAAGTCATGTATCTTGAGTGTGTCACGTACCACATCATATCTCCTATATGCAAACATCTTTTCCATTTTCATTCTCACCACCTCCTTTATTCCTCTTCTTAACATCTGAAAGAAGTTCCACTCTCAAGGCTCACGTCAGATCCTCCAAAAGGATAAGAAGGGCAGTAGTTCACTTCAGACCGCTTGATTTGCCCTCTGGTTTCTGCTTGAGAGAGTTTACCATCACCTAAGGACACCTCAGCTTTCTTAAGTGAGTGCAATAAATTGCCAGTTTATTCTTCAAGCTAGCTTTCCACCCAGCATATCCAGTGAGGCAGCCTTTCTCAGTCAAGCAGGGATGCTTTGAGATGAGGGCTTCTCCAACCATGTTAAAGTGCTTATCAGTGACATACACTTTGTACCAGACTATTTCTTGCACCAGTCCTTCGAGAATGTTCAACCTCAGTTTAGGATTTGGGGTAAGCAAAGCACCCTTTTCCCTGTATGCTGCATGACCCTGCTGAAGTTTCAGCTTTGCATCATAGCAAAACTGAGGAGCACGGAAGACGCTGGGCCAAACTGACCTTGACTCAGATGACTCTGACTCTGTTGAGGAGAGTATGTCTGTGCCAACACACCCACTAGACAGGGATGAGGAGTCTTCAAGAACTTGAGCGGTAGCTTAAGTGGAGAGGCTATTAGCAAACTGGGGAGTTGATACCCCTGTCATGGAGATTACTCTGATGGTCCTTCTATCCTGTACTTCATCCACTGAAGTGAGATTCAAAACCTAATTTCCAAATAGTGCATCCATAAATTGAAGTCTGAAGTCAGAGTCAAGACCACGTTGTCTTTGTACCTCACTAACAAGTTCATCAGCAGATCCAAGAAGTCCATTTTGAAAAGTCAACATTTGGCTGCTGCTGGCCATTCCCAGGATTACTTGGGAATGGCCAGGGAATTCCATTCAAAGATTCAATTTTAAAAAGGTTGTTGCATATTGTTTTCATAGCGCATGGAACACCATTTCATACAGCGTTATTTTCGCCTCAAGCTGACATTTCATATATCTCATAGTTCATGGTATCATACGGTTAATCTGGAAGGACTTCGATCGAGCCAGGCACCTCCACTGTAAAAAGCTAATGTAAACTAATGCTACGAGTAGCAGCGATGCTTTAACACTTGTTATTGTGAAGAAGACCCATTTATCCAGAAACATAAATATGAATTCAACATTGAATTATTTTTATTTAAATAAATGGAATTTTAATATATACTGCATTAAGTTAAAAGGGTGTGTGTTTACATTTTCCAGGACAGTCGGGCCTTCATCATTTGTGCGTACGCATGGTCTGAGAAAGTTCTAAATTTGTTCCCAGAGTACGAACAAATATAGGTAAGAACATATTGATGAATCCCAGATTTGTGCATCAGCACTGTTAGTAAACGAGGCCCAATGTGTCTAAAGTTGACTAACTATGACCAACATTTGGTAAGATTTAATAACTTTTACCTTGTAAAGAGCTCCTCAGATCACGTGAATTCATCTGACTCAGGTGAAAAGATGGTGGACTGTAATTCTTCTGCTGCTCTCAGTGGGCGGAGTTTCAGACGAAACATAACTATTTTCTTAATTCCTAACATGACTGAGACTCATAGATTTTACATCCCTCAAGATTAAAATCTTTCTACATGATTAATATATGTTCAGATAAGGGACACAAATTAATCATGTGTTATAGACTAACTGCATATTGTAAATTGAAAAACCCCACTTTTCCTCTTTTTTCAGTGTCAGTCCAGCCTGTAATAATTTGACTGTTAGATGGACTAACATGGGATTCGGATATTCATGGTCCCCAGAAAACAATGTTCAAACGGATTGGGGGAGGTTAGCGATGTCATTCACCATTACTTCCTGACAGACTGGCACTAGATTGGAGCTGCCTTGCCGGCTCTCCTTCACCTCTCTGACAGAGTTCAGATGTTCACCCTTGGCAGCCACTGAACTTATGATTTTACCCAGAATCCTTTGCACATCATTTAATATGCCTGGCATCTTTATATCTCCCTGCCTTACTCTCTGTTGAGCTCACTCCACTCTCACTCTCTCTCTCTCTCTCTCTCTCTCTCTCTCTCACACACACACCCTTCACTTTGTCTTCTTTGACAAACTTTTCTACTTGCAGTCACTTGAAGTGCGCTTCAATCAAACGTGCATGCATAGTTGACAAATGTTGAGACAAAATAAACCAATACAATACAGTTGTAACAACTCAATCTTCCAGAGTAACTCTCTGCAGAGCAATGCCTCCAGTGATCAGGACATGTGTGTTTGTCCGTGTGTCGGCATTAATGCTGGCTGTATAAAATGAAGGACGCCACATTTCCACTTCCTCCTGTTGTAGGCTGCTAAAATGAAGCTAAATTATCCTGTATACTGGTGCAGCCATCTTGCGCATTGAAACTTTTGAGCAATCAGTTGCTGTTTGTCATCATGACAATTTTTTCCATAGGATCAATCAACTAATTAAAAGTAAACTTAGTGGACTGGACTTAGTGTGATAGGAACTAGCTTTTACAAAAAGGTATTTGATGTTAATTTGGTCCATGTCCCCTCTGCTAACATGGAGGAATTTATGAGCTATACTGCTGCCAGCCACCAGGGGCTGATCAAAATGATTTGGCTTCACCTCACATTTGAGAAGCTATTATGTCATCAATCTTTACAGTGTGTGTGTGTGTGTGTGTGTGTGTGCGTGCGCGCTACCTCACATCTTCATGGCATTTTCAGACTGTAAAATTTGAAGTTATGTCACAATACACACTGGTGGACCAACTATCTTCACTGCACATATATGGCGTGTTTCATGTGTGCACTTACAGTACTTCCACTGATTTGTGTGGCTAAAACAATTATCTACTGCATATCTTATTTCAATTCTACCTTTATTTGTATAGTGCCAAATCACGATATACATTATCTCAAGGCACTTTAGATAGAAGGTCTATTTTAGTATTTTTTACCACAATGAGCAAGCACTTTGGCGACTGTGGAGAGGAAAAACTCCCTCATTAACTTGAAGAAACCTCGAGCAGAACCAGACTCAATGTGGGTGGGCATCTGAAGTTTATTCCCTGAAGTTTATAAAAAACTTGTTCTGAATAGTTATCTTGCTCTTGTGATCAAAAACATTGATCTGAAGCTCAATTCTAAGGCTGTTCTGTAAATTGTTTTCTAATAAACAATAAAAATAGCAACTTCTGATCAACCTATATCCATGTCAGACTTAAAATACCAAATTCTGGTTTAAGTCTCACCCACTTCCAGTATAAGTCCCGCCCCTTCCCAGTACAGATATGGACAAATTAGTTAGTTGAACAGATACAAATAATGGTGTACTCGCTCATTCCTATTATACATTATGGTTAGCCCCTCAGCTGACCAATGTACTGTTGGAAACCCTGCACCCAGGTAGTAACATTTTGCCATACACATTTTTAATTCGATTCAATATCTTCAATATTCCTGCTTAGATATGAAAGAGATTCTAAGATAACTAAGACCTTTAACTAGGTAAAAAATAATGAGGTATGTCGGTCATGACAACATATTTTGTTGGACGATATTTTGTTATTAAGTCTTATTGTCATCATTTTAAACAATTTATACCATTGATATAATGATAATATAGCATGATTATGCAAGTACACGAATGTCGCACTCCGGAGCCCTGAACTATATGCTTTGTACATAGAAAAAAATGCTGTTTTCTCTTGTCTGTCTCTACTTCTAACAATAAAAAATGTATTCATTTTCAATATTCATTTTCTCCCTGCTCTGTTTCCGTGGTTAACTGTATCCCCTCCTCTCAGTCTGCTTCTGCCTCTTATCCACAGCCTAACACACATAAGCTGTGTTAGAGGAAGTGCTCCATGTGGGTGTGTTGCCTGGAGTTTTTATGTTGTGTGTGTTTGTTTGTGTGTGTGTGTCGTGCATATACAACCCCTTAGTGTGTCTCACACTCAGTCTGCCCTCTGACCGGAGGTACAGCATGCGTGTGCTTGAGTCTGAGTATAAGCTTGTGTATGAATATGCATACAAGTCTGCGGATCATCTTTGGAGGCATGTGTTGAAGCTGTACAGTCTACTGTATGGTCCACTCATACCACACACACACATGGCTGTCTGTCTATCTGTCTGTCTATTTTACCTCCGCTCTGATCTGGACCTGTGTGGTCCGTGGTGACCAGCAGAGCAGAGTAATTGCCTGTTATCTAGGGGGTCGATTCTTCATGGGGTCCCGTAAATTGCTTTGTATTGACACCCTGTCAGAGTTGGGATCCTCATGTTAACCCCCAGATCTGCCCTAAGGTGAGGTGACTCTCCCCAACATGATCCAAACCTCTACCGTGCTCTTCTGTCTGGAGTTTCCCACTGGCCACTGCAGCGGGTGCCTGCAAGGCTCATCAACATAAATTAGAATATTTTAAACAGTTTTAATGCCATTTAGAGGGAAGCCGAGTGAAACCATCAGATAATTCAGATGGACGTCCAGAGTGTATGACCCTTGACGGCTCCAGTACCTCTTCCTAATCTTGTGGGAGGCATTTCATCAAAATCCATCATATTAGGATGACGGCTATGGTGACCATGAGGGTTCACACATCCCACGGAGGGTGTGATATATGTGATTGTGAACCACCCACATGGTGATGGAAAGGAGATTTTTCTGGTTAGTTTAGGAACTGCATGTCATCTCTGACAGGCCCTCCCTCCCTTTAAAGTTATGCAAACAGGGCACTTGAGGCCATTAATTGGAGCAGTCTGCTGTCAATATTACTTTTACATTTCAACTTTGTATGTGCAGATGCGGTGGAGGTGAGATGGCTATTTTGACACAATGTGAGGAGTGTTGTGCGAACCTGTTTATTTTGCTGCAAGGCTCAAGTCTTTGCTCGCTTGCACTCTGGTGGACAAACTATGTAACAGTGATGCTGTTTTGAATTTTCCTCAAATCCAGTTTGAGTTCTTTGATTTGTTTAATCATTGTAGTCCATGCCTGCTCCTCTAACAGTCTATCGCTATCCTTATCACTGAATTAACAACTAGTTATATAATAGTTATATTAATAGTTATTGTGGTTACAATTTAGATCGTTGATCGTGTTGGTGTTATTGTGTGTGTCTTAAGGTGAGCTGAGGAAGTTACGCTGTTCTATATCCGTATTCATCATGACAGGGCACATAAATGCAAAGTTATTAATAACAAAGAGTGGTGATAATGATTGTTATCATAAATAAATAAATAAATGTTTTTCCATAAAAGGCATAACCCAACACAATTTGTATACAATTTGTATAACATTGTAGTTTTATGTATTGTCATTGCCACTGTCACTCGATTCTGTTGTAGAGACTGTTTCAGATAACCTGTCTCTTATTGTGTGGCAATACCGCAATTACATTTTTTTAATTATTGCCCTTACTATACACCAACAACATATATCTGCAAGATAGTTGAAGCTATGAGCTAAATAATCTGTCTAGCCATTGTATATGTTTCATTATAGTTTGGTGCCATAAACAGTTTTCAGTTTTTTGCAATACATCACCATAAAATCAATGTGATTCCATTGAAAGTCAAAGTTAACTGAATTTACTTTTGCACATTTCCATTATTGCACTTTTGTCCACATTGTGGCATATAACTTTGCATTAGGAATTTTTTTTACTTTTAGTATCACTATTTATAGTAGGCTACTATACTATTGACGATTGATTTGTACCTATCCACTCTCTCTTTTCTAAAATATACCTGTGGGAATAATATATAATTTTTTCAAACTTCGACTTCGATTCAATGGTTTAAAAACATTTATTGACACAGAGAAATGTATGTGAATGTTATAGGTCCTTTTGCATTTTAGACCCCTATGTGATGTCATCAGGATTAGAAGGAGGTGGAGCAAAAGGTAGGATAGGAATCCCCCCCAAAAAGAAACAAGACAAAGAAAGTGAAGGAGGTGAATGACTCTGAAGGCGAAGTGAACATGATAAATGATTCTTATATTGCAAATTCTACATTCTAGGAATAGTGATAACGAAACAACAAATTTTTACCTTAGTATGAACAAACAATAATTAAACATTTATCAGATAAATACTTACTCTCCCTGAGAACATCTTTGTTTCTGAGTGTGCTCACTCTGGGTCTGCTCGGCGTGGACAGGGGACTATGTGGCAGAACGAGTCCTCCTGCCGAAAACCTGCAGTTCTGACAACTACTCTCAAAGTCTGCGATGGAGCAGTCACACAACCACAAACCCATAGAGATTGTGTCTGTCCACCGTCCCATTAAATTATTTAAATCAAACAATAACAGAGGGAGAATTCCACACAAAAATCTAATACAAATTAACACAACCTCTGCAACAACTCAGGAAACAAAGACTTTTAAATGTAGTCTTGACTGGAAGAGTGGTGTTAAAGCATATAAGAAGGCCCTCCACAAAGCAAGAGCTGCCTACTATTCGAAACTAATAGAAGAGAATAAAAACAACCCCAGGTTTCTTTTCAGCACTGTAAGCCAGGCTGACAGAGAGACACACCTCCACCGAACCCAGTATTCCTCGATCCCTAAATAGCAATATCTTTATGACCTTCTTTAATAATAAAATTCTAACTATTAGAAATCAAATCAAACATCTCCTGCCCTCAATTGGCACTGAAATCTCAGAAACAGCTAAGAATCCTACCAATTATTTAGACAGCTTCTCTCTGATCACCCTTGATCAGCTGACCAAACTAATCTCATGTTCTAAACCAACAACTTGTATCTTAGATCCCATTCCTACAAAATTACTTAAAGAAATTCTGCCCCTAATTGATAGCACGTTACTGAACACAATAAATCTGTCATTATCATCAGGATATGTACCACAGTCTTTTAAAATAGCTGTAATCAAACCCCTTCTCAAAAAACCCACCCTAGACCCAGAGGTTTTAGCCAATTACAGACCAATATCTAACCTCCCCTTCCTGTCTAAAATCCTAGAAAAAGTTGTAGCCAATCAGCTGTGTGAGTTTCTCCAGGAAAATAATATATATGAAGACTTTCAGTCAGGGTTTAGAGCCAATCATAGCACAGAGACAGCCTTGGCAAAAGTCACTAATGACCTTCTAATAGCTTCAGATCAGGGATTTGTGTCTGTCCTTGTTCTGTTAGATCTTAGTGCAGCATTCGACACAATTGACCATAACATTTTACTACAGAGACTAGAACAGTTAATTAGCATTAAAGGAGCCGCCCTAAACTGGTTTAAATCCTATTTCTCTGATCGCTCCCAATTTGTGCAAATTAATGATGAGTCATCTGTGCGCACCAAAGTTAACCATGGTGTTCCACAGGGCTCTGTGCTCGGCCCAATTTTATTCTCATTATATATGCTTCCACTCAGAAACATTATCAGGACACACTCGGTAAATTTCCACTGCTATGCGGATGACACCCAGTTATACTTGTCAATAAAACCTGAACAAAGTAATCAAATAACTAAACTCCAAGCATGTCTCAAGGACATAAAAACCTGGATGACCCGAAATTTTCTCTTATTAAACTCAGATAAAATAGAGGTTCTAATACTTGGCCCTAAACACCTTAGAGATACATTATCTAATGATGTAGCTGCGCTAGACGACATTGCCCTTGCTTCCAATGAAACAGTCAGGAACTTGGGAGTGATCTTCGATCCTGATTTATCCTTTAATTCACACTTAAAACAAATTTCTAGGACCGCCTTTTTCCACTTGCGTAATATCTCCAAAATGTCCTTTCTCAAAAGGATGCCGAAAAAGTAGTCCACACCTTTGTTACATCCAGACTGGATTATTGTAATTCATTATTATCAGGCTCCAGCAGTAAGTCGTTAAAGACCCTGCAGCTTGTCCAAAATGCCGCAGCACGTGTCCTGACAAGAACAAAGAAAAGAGACCACATGTCTCCAGTATTAGCTTCACTACACTGGCTTCCGGTTAAATCTAGAATAGAATTTAAAATTCTCCTCCTCACCTTCAAGGCCCTTAATAATATGGCACCATTATACCTTAAAGAGCTGATGGTACCTTATCAACCCACTAGAGCACTGCGCTCCCAGAATTCAGGCTTACTTGTCGTCCCTAAAGTCTCTAAAAGTAGAGTAGGAGCCAGAACTTTCAGCTATCAAGCTCCTCTCCTGTGGAATCATCTCCCACTTTCAGTTCAGGAGGCAGACACCACCTGTATATTTAAGAGTAGGCTTAAAACCTTCCTTTTTGATAAAGCTTATAGTTAGAGCTGGTACAGGCTTGTCTTGGACCTGCTCTTAGTTATGCTGCTATAGGTCTAGAAGGTCGGGGGACACATGACACACGGAGCTTCTCTTTCCAGCTTCTCATTCCTCTTCTCAATCGTTATCATATCAAAGTAATTCATGTCTCATCAATACATGTTACTGACTTGACTTCTTCCCCGGAGTCCCTTTGCCTTATTGTCCGCAGATCCAGGGCCGCAGCTATGGCCACATCATGGATTAGGATCTGTGGATCGCGTATCAGAGATCGTAATGGTGGATCCAGTATGGCGGATTCTGTATCGTGCTGGCTGATCGTGACAATAAAGACGGATCCTTTATCGTTTTGGCATCGGAAAATGGTGGTGGACCACGACCAAGGTGGCAGCTGATGATGGATCCTAATGGCGACAATGAACAATGACTGTGGACTATAGTGGCATCCGATCTTGATGGTGGATCATGATCTTGCTGGCAGCTGACCATAGACTATGATTGCAGAAAGACTGCTTGATACATAGTATTTCTCAGATACTTGACCCTTATTGACATTAATCCACCAATTCACTGACCTTCAGTTATGCTTCAGAAAGGTCTACCCCTATCAATACTGCTAAAACCTTGATGATGTTTCCCTTCACACTTGACATCTATTGCACTTCTGTCCGTCCTGGGAGAGGGATCCCTCACATGTGGCTCTCTCTGAGGTTTCTACGTTCTTTTTACCCTGTTAAAAGGTTTTTTTGTAGTTTTTCCTTACTCTCGTTGAGGGTTAAGGGCAGAGGATGTCACACCATGTTAAAGCCCTATGAGACAAACTGTGATTTGTGAATATGGGCTATACAAATAAAATTTGATTTGATTTTGATTTGATAAATATTTTGGGGCGATATAACAATTTTTAGAATTCAACTGCTTATGCAATATAAAGGTCTGGGTGACCAAACGAAGAAAAGATTATAATTGAAAATAAATTAGGGTAAGCGAAGAACAAAATCAATTATTTGTTAACATAATAAATGGTGAATGAGTTAATGAGGGGGTCTAATTTTAAATTGGACCTTCTAATTAGGGTTAAGCGTCTTGCGGATGCAGCCAATGTAAAGAAACTGGTAGTTGGGCATGTACGTGCTTTCAGATGAAAATTATTTCAAATTGGTTACTTGTTGAATTGATGTGCCTGGCGGCCTGTCGGTGCGCTTGTGGTGTTGGCTCGGCGAAGGCTCCTGCACCAACCACCCAAAGGATTGAAGCGATCTCTTGGAGCAGATCCATGCTGGGTCCTAACCTCCTGGGGATAATCATTGTCAAGAGTCTGACAGCGAGATCAAAAACGATGTGAAAATAATCAAGGTGAGCAAAAGATTTGCCTTACATGTCACTAAAGAAGAGAGGAGAAGGGATTTAAAGTTTGACAGCAGCCGCATGATTGGCTGGAAGAGACTGTAGCAGAATCGGATCGGCCATTTAGAAACACCCACAATAAGCTGATTAATAGAGTGACGGAATTGAGATTGAATGAATGGGGAAAATACTTATACTGGTTCACTGTTGTACTCTGCAGAGGAGTGAGTGAGTGAGTGATCGAGCGATCAGATATCTTTGTGAGGACCACTTTGAGCCTACAACCTACAGAGTGAGGACATTTTGGGCAGTCCTCACTTTCTGACCCACTTTTAATGGGCTGTTCCAGGTTTAAGACTTGGGTTTATGTTAGGCTTAGTCATTTAGTTTGGATGCTTAAGGTAGGTAAAGTAAAAGGGAATGCATTATATGAATGAGTGTTCTCACTAAGATTGATATAAATGTGTGTGTGTACTCCAAGAAGTTTTTTTGAGCAGTGTACTTGCATTTCTGAACAATCTGTCTTGTATAGTTGTATCAACTTTCTTTTTGTACACAGATGCCAGTGTGCCAGAAGCAGAGGGGTCAGAATATGAGGTCAGTGTGACATCCCTTCAAGAATGTACCTCCACCACGTCTGCCCAAAACCAGAGGAAGTCAGCAAAAAAGAGAGATGAGCCTAGCAGAATAACACAGATTGACGGTCTCTCTCCCATGGTGCATTTTAATGAGTCTACTTAAAGGAGGTAGAATGGAGGACATTGAGCAGTGATTGGGAGAAAAAGATGAGCATCAAGGCACTATTTCTGTAAGATCACAGTTACCCGATAAATTGTATCTGTTGCAGTTTTAGAGATTAGCCCGTTAGTATGGGAACCAAGTCCACAAAGTTTTTGAGATATCCCTACTACAAAGGTTAGAAAAAAATTTCTTTTCATGACCCCTTCATGAAATCATGAAAAAACATGTTTTCTTGTTACTGAGTGTTGTTACTATAAATGTCATTAAATTCATCAAAGGAGTGATTCCCATGTGGGAAAACAAGTAAAAGAGAAAATACCAGATTAGTCTCATTTCATTTTCTACCTATTGGTTTCATTTACAACATATATACACTGATGGTCTACAGGTTGTGGTCCTACAAAACAGCCAGCATGTCAAAAAAATGGTTCTATTGGGAATTAACTACCGTTTACATCAGGCCTTACTGACAGAAATATCAAGGTAATTTTTTCTGAGAAATAATCAATTTGAATCCTAATCTAACAACATTGTAATTAATACCCACTAGAAGTAATAGCTGTGAACTTTTATTGTGACTGTGCAATGAGTCTAACCCCAAAAGGTACACAAAAATGCCTGCCTTGTAACAAGGAACACTATTATTATATTTGATTTGCACTATGTGGTTTGCACGATTACACACTCTGTAAGGAGCTGTGGGGTTACCACGGTAACAAAGGCACCGGGAGGGGTTAAAAGTTGTGGTTTTGGTGACACCCAGAAGTTCTCTGTAGCCATAAAATGTTTGTAAATTAAACGCACGCCGAGAGTTGCACAAGAGATTAGATGTTTGACTGTTCATAATTTAAAAAAAATGTGTTGCATGGCCAGGCATGTTGGGGATGAGAGAGAGAGCTGTGTGCAGCATGCGCTCCCATATGGTGATTGCGACGGACGCAAAAATTAAAAGAAAACAGAGAAAACAAATATCTCCCAGTAATAAGGACGTGTCATACATTTGATGAGTTTAATGACTTTTGCAGTAAAAAGAAAAATTAGGACTAACAATCTCAAGAAGGGGACATGTCAAAGTGTCAAAAGAAGTCTCTTTTTGAGTGATTTAAGTCCTTCATTAAATGAAGCGAGCAGTATCAAGGTATTACTGTATACCAGGTTATTTAGAAATCCCAAAAGCATGATTTGTTAATACTGTTTTTTGAGGTAATGATGGAAAATAAAATATAAATTAAATAAATTTATCACAACAGGGTACTTAGCCAATAAAAACATTATTTGAAGGTAGAAAATAAATAACTGGTTGGTCATTTCGGCTTTATAAGTTTTCCATCTACTAAACTAAATATAACGAGATATGGAATCATGAAAATATTGCCACATAAAACTTTTTGGGGGGCTTTTTATCGCCTTAATTTTTGATAGGACAGAGTGTAAACTGTGAAAGGGGGACAGAGAGACCGTGCGGGTTGAGGGCTTTCCTTGTTTGGGCGGAAGCTCTACCAGGTAGGCTATACGCTGCCCGATTAAACTTGAGCTTTACAAACATTGAGATTTATTTTTCCAACTGCAAAAGCAGTTTAGTTGCCACTGTAATTCGTGGCATACAATACACTGTACTTAAACTTGTTCTCATACCTAACCTTTTTCTGATCCCCACCTACCTCCCTTACCTTTATTTGACATCACACATACATGAATGCACTGTGCTCATAACAAATTGTGACCTATGCCTTAGAAAGAATTCAAGCAGCAGGTTCCCCAGGTTCTGAAGGGAAGATAGGAAAGGCGTTGTCTTGTCTGGAAAATGTGCATGCTTACGCACACAGAACATACAGCCGTTAAAGCAGGAACACAATATTCCTCACTCCAATGAACAACAACACCGTCAAGGCTTGTTTTTAAAACACAAAACCAAACACTGTCAGAAATGTGAAGATTTGCCCTGCTGCTACAAAGGAAACTGGGAGCGGCTCCTCATCATTCGATTCCAGCGCCAAGAGGCTGGGACTACGCCTGTGCACCAGCAAGGGAAAGCCAAATTCTTACCATGGCGACTCCCCCTCGTTATTGACCAATGAAGTTTTACCTACTATTATAAGTAATGCACCCGCCGTCCGTTCGGGGCGACTCTTGACTACCCCGTGCTACTGATTTGGTCGGGGCTGTGCGTTGAGTGCCCATAGCTATGCTGTAATTTTCATTGCTTCGAAATAAATACGGTACTTGTTGAACCAAACCGAGACCGGCTCTTCTCATACCTCGGGATAAAAGAACACGATACACCACTGTACAGTTTTCTAAGAGAAGTCTTTCTGCTGACACCAAAACACTGTGCTTCACATAAAGCATATCAGCTGTGTCATTGCGTGACAAAGTCCCAAACATTTGTCCTCCCAAACTACTGGGAAAAACTCAGCACCATATTCACATGTCCATGGCATGCTAAGCTGTTGACTCTGCTGAAATTGTCTCATAATTTGAACTTCAATTGTCCTATTGTTGTAATTAAACTTTCTCAGTATTCCATTAAAACACTCAACACTTTAGCGATTTCCGTTTATTAATAATATACTCATGTTACTCCTGTATTTTTCCAGCTGCCTGTACTATGACGTACTAAGACGCACTTTGAGCCAGTATGAGGGAACTTCCTGTACATCCAACTGGACCTTGCAGCCCTTGCAGCAGCATTGAGATGTTCAGGAGTCGACAGAGAAGAAAGAGGGTAAGATTAGATTCATTACATCATTTTTCGGTTACATGTATAGGTGTATGTTGTCATTGAACTGTGCTGATTGTACTGATTGTGTTTACAGCTGATTGAAGCAGGACAGATGACATGGATCAATCCTTCCACAGCCAGGAGCTCACCGACCTGTGTGCCACACTTCTAATAAGATCTCACTTGCATAAGAAAGTCAAAGGTTTAAAGCTGGGAAAAACAAAAATATGCGAGACAGGGTGACTAATTCTCCAAGGGAAAAAAATGGCAAGTTAAAGATGGTGTCAGATTTCTTTGTAGCAGCTAATATTCCTCACGTGATAGAAGCAGTCAAGAATGGGACTGGCTTGAATGAGACCACCATCTCTGGCATTGAAGTTCGGCCACAACCTCAAGTAAATTGTCTATTATTATAGAATGTGAAGCAATGATCTAAGATGATGAACATGTTGTTGGCAATGTGCAGTTTTTTTAACTAATTTGTGACACCAAATGAAAGGAGTGTGTGCCATCGCAGGCCCTTAGAAACTTGAGTGAGGTAAAGTCCTTCCCCTTCGTTTTGCGTGTTCACGTGAAGGGGTAGGCTGTACCAATACCTCTTGGGACAGAGGGGTAGGGCCAAGTGTTAGGGCTCTATAGCCCTCGAAACGAAGATTTTTTTCTGACCCTCACTTCAAACCAAGGAGTAAGGAAATTTCCCACAATCCCTGCAAATCACCGGCAAGAAGGCTGCAAAAGCGACGCGAGACACCAACAGACGTAAGTAATTTCTCCATTATTAAGAATTTAAGAATTACGATTAAAATTGTAATGTCTTAGTTTGATATTGTTTCAATGTATTATGTATAATTCCGTATTTATTTCATGACGCATCCCCCCTCTTTGAATATACATGGTCCTATTTGAAAGTTTAATGTTTATATTTGTATACCATAATATTTTGAACACTTTAGTACAGTATTTGGGAAATTTATATATATACTCCTAATCGCGGTGCTGTGATTTAGCGCACCACACGCTCATGTCTGTTAGGAACATTTTGTAGCTACATATCCTTTTTCATTTGATCCTGAACTATATTTGTGATTGTGCAACTTCAGTGACTTTAGCAGAAACTGTATTGTTTCAAATTATTTTGTTGGATATTTTTCTAAAACGCACGCTGAGCACATACAATGGCTGGAAGCTCCTACAGTCTCCCTACAATCTGTTTGGGATGCCATCCAAGGATATGCTGAGCCATTTCGACGCAAAGGTGGATCCCATACAAAGCAGTTTATGTATGATTCAGTCTTTATTAAATACTTTAGGAGAGCATGTTTCGTAGCTGGAGTAGCATGTCAGCTCAAATTAAGACATTGTTCAAAATAGAGGACCTGGAGAACTGAAGATGAATCTCAAATCTCTGCTTCATACTGGTTCCTGAGTCGCTGGAAGGCCGCAATGTCATCAGCTTCATGTCCCAGCTTATCCCCGAGCTCCTGGGGGAAAAAAGATTTCCTGAGCCCCTCATTATCGAATGGGCTCACCACCCGTCGAGATGACAGAGCCAAGCCTCGGCCCATCCTGATCAAACTCCTCCACTCCCAGGACAAAGTAAAGATCTTACGACTTGCCAGAGAAAAGAAGGAACTCCTTTACAATGGAACTCACATCCACATTTATCCAGACTACAGTGCTGAACTAATGAAGAGGCGACATTGTTTCGTGACTGTGACGAAGAAGCTCCGTGAACTTGACTTAAAGTTTACTCTCCGTTATCCCTGCACTCTCTGTGTGATGGTTGATGGCAAAACAAAGCTTTTTTCGCTGTCACAAAGAGGGTGAAGCTGCCTTTATGTCCTCTTCATCCGAATCCTCCATGAACTCTCCAGGATAATGTGGACTGGCAGAGGTGAAGTTCTCTCTTTTTCTTTTCTCTCTGAACAGTTGTTTCCTTGCTGTTAAGCTAATGAGTTATTTGGGGATATAATTTATATTTCTAATTTATCATTTATGTGAGGTTTATGTGGTTTAATTTAACTCTTTAATTTTAATTTACACTGATGGCAAAGGACTTTAGAAAACTGAGTCATATAAATATCTTGGTGTGTTGGTTACCTCAAATGTCAGTAAAAAACTTGTCACCACTCATCCAACCAATCCAGCTCTGACCACTTTCTCTTTACAGTCCCATTTGTTAACAAAGAAGTTGGCAAAGAAGATTTTATGTTTCAAGCTCTCTCAGATTGGAATCAGTTAACTATAAACATCTGTTTGCTTTCATCTTTCAATGTATTTAATAATGTTTTGCTTTCTTATATCAAATCCGACTGTTGTTGTTTTCAGTAATACAATTCACCATGTCACTATTATTTCCTTTTACAGATTGATCCATTTTCCTTTTTTATCTATTCATTTATAGGGGATTTAAGTGACTTTGAACATGGTTGTTGGTGCCAGATGGGCTGGTTTGAGTATTTCAAAAACTGCTGATCTACTGGGATATTCATGCACAACCATCTCTAGGGTTTACAGAGAATGGTCCGAAAAAGAGAAAATATCCAGTGAGCGGCAGCTGTGTGGACGAAAATGCCTTGTTGATGTCAGAGGAGAATGGGCAGAGGGGTTTGAGATGATAGAAGGGAAACAGTAACTCAAATAACCACTCGTTACAACCAAGGTATGCAGAACACCATCTCTGAATGCACAACACTTCGAACCTTGAAGCAGATGGGCTACAGCAGCAGAAGACCACACCGGGTGCCACTCCTGTCAGCTAAGAACAGGAAACTGAGGCTACAAATCGCACAGGCTCACCAAAATTGGACAATAGAATTGAAAAAAGATTGAAAAAACATTGCCTGGTCTGATGAGTCTCGATTTCAGCTGCGACATTCAGATGGTAGGGTCAGAATTTGGCGTAAACAACATAAAAGCATGTATTGATCCTGCCTTGTATCAACAGTTCAGGCTGGTGGTGGTGGTGTAATGGCGTGGGGGATATTTTCTTGGCACACTTTGGGCCCCTTAGTACCAATTGAGTTTAAACACCACACCTTGTTGAATCTATGCAACGAAGAACGAAGAATTAAGGCAGTTCTGAAGGCAAAAGGGGTCCAACCCGGTACTAGCAAGGTGTACCTAATAAAGTGGCCGGTGAGTGTGTATATCTATATTTATTTATTTATATTGAGTGGAGGTCAATATGCACAGATCATTAGTCAATATACAAATACAAGCGTTAATGGTGTAGACACAAGTGCAATCTAAAGATAATTATAATAACAAAAATATGATACACATTCTCTTTTTATATAAAAACTTACCATTTACTTGTAAGTATATAAATAAGTCCTCTACGTACAAATTTTCAACAGTGCCAACTGGTGGTGGCTTGTGGTAAGACATAATAGGAGCATGCGTCCCCACCAGAATAGGAAAAAAAGGCAAAAATTAAGCTTTTTAAATTAGAGAAATGTAGTTAAATTTGGGGTCCTAAATAAATAATCAATGCATTTGGCAGGTAAAATTATGGGTTTTTTTATATAAAAAGTAGCCTCCCCACCTGTAACCTCCAAACATAAGTCCTCACGATGCACCAAGAACAAGTATGTGTGTGTTTGTGTGTGACAGAGAGAGAGTCTAAGAGAGATGGATTCAGGAGGAGGTGAGAGGTAGAAAGTGTGTAATGTGTTGTGATAGGAAACCCACTGGGAACGGCATGAGAAGCTCTGCATATCTCATTACTCACATACATAAATACACATACACACACACACCAGCTGGCCTGTTCCTCCCACTTTCTGTGTATGTCTGTGCGAGTATGTGTCTGCCTGTCTGCTGTAAAGTGCTGTGAGCCCAGGTGGTTTAACCAAATCCAAAGGACACCCTGGAGAGGCGCCCACCATCTTTTATCCCTCCTTCCCCCGAGAGAGGCAGAATCACTGAATATGTGCATGCAGCCAGAAGTCCTCGCAAGACTAGTAAGCAGAGGATAGGGAAAGATAAGAGGAGAGGAAATTTCCTGGGTTGGATTTGGGAGTTCAGATTAGTTTTAATTGGCTAAATATTAGGAGTTTATAGCGAAGAGAGTGCAACAGAAGTGTCATGTGAAAGTAAAGTGTGATGGATGGAGAGAAAGATACAGTAGAAATGTCAGACTGATGCGAGTAAAAAAAAGATGTCAAGTAAAGAGAGGTAGTTTCTTTTTGATGTGAGCGGTTGTCTCCCACCTCCTCTTCTCAACACCGTCTGCTTCCTGTCTGGATATTACCACAGGTATAAATTGCAGGATGGTTGGCAGCTAAAACAACTAAATCGGGGCTGGTTCTGGGTTTTTTTCCAGGCCATAAATAAATTTCATTCGCATCATTCTGTAATCTAAACAATGCTGGGTTTTGGACCGCTATTACCATTGATATTTGAGAGTTAAATAGATATTAGAGAGTAAACAATATTTTTTTAATGTAAAAATGTAACATACAGTAAAACATTGTATTTCAATTGTAGTAAATGTAATTTTTTTTTCTTTATGTACAAAGTTGCAAGTATAAAACTAGTCAGTGCTCTCTGATAAACTTTTTCAAATTTACCTTGAACCCAGTTTGGCATTTACTGCAGTTTTACTTTCCTTGGAACTTTGTGAGAAATTAACTACATTGATAGTTATATGTGCTAATGTGCTTTCAGTCTTGAGCGTAGATATGTACTTTTCTTCTTAGTCCCCCTAAAAAAACATGTTTTTTCTGGCAGTTATCTCAGAAGTACATGTACGGCCGCTCCAACCATTGAAGTCAAGTCTATATTTTTAAAGAAATATATTAAAATTAAAAGAGTAATAGCTTTTGTTAATATGGTGTCACTGCTTGTGTCCACGTGGTTGGAGTGCTGTGATTCTTTGATTATTTGAACAAATCAGACAGACTGCAGAATCTGCCCAATTGTGATACAGACAACCAGAGGCCTTAGCCACCCCCTGGCCCAGTTAAAGTGTAGTATGTGTCACTCTCTGTCTGTATTCAGTGGAGCCTGGCAGATGCTCCTCCTCCTTCCTGGCTGGTGAAGGCACAGATCTGGATTGGAGCGGCGTCAACTCCAAACCTCCAATCACCTGGAAGCACTTAGGCTGGAGGCAGTATATAATCTGTCCAGCTGTGTCAGTCGAGTCAGCTGTATGTCATGTGTGAACAGCTCACCAGCCTAGCTCTAGTGAGATCACATTTGCAATTAAGAGATATTGATTGATGTTGTCTGAGAGTCAGACCAGAACTGTTATTAGAGAATTAAAGTCTTTTGTTTTTAACTAGTGTTTTGTTTAATAAGTATGACCTTTCTTTCTGGTTTATATAAGATTTGTGTAGCTCTTGGTAAGAGTCCTCTTTTTGTTATATTTGTTTCTTTGTTTGAAATAGCACCCTGTTGCTTATCTTTCTGTTAGTTCATGTTACCTGCATTGTCCTAGAGTCTACAATAAAGTTTACAATAAACTAAAGAACTTTTATTTACCAAAAACATCAGGTTTTATGTTGCCACCTCTTTCATAGCGAACCGGGTCGTAAACAGTGTTGGTGAAGTGAAGCTTTATGAATCAGCGAAGCTTTTAACTCATTCGTATCATAAAAAGGTTTGTTATTCAAAGTTTTTCAAGCTCTGCCGGTTAAACATTGTGTTGTAAAATGTCCCCTGAACCAAGATTAACAAATTGATAGATGAATAAATGTATAGAATGAAGTAAATTAATCCGTTTAATTATTTTTTATTGATTTCTAGTAACAGAAAAAAATATGACATTTTCCCTCCTTGTAAAGTAGTACAACTCATGAATAGGGAATGAGCAAATGCGGGTGCACAGAGATACACACACACACATGGTTGTAGTGAATCTGTTCTCAGCAACAAGGTATTGTAGGTCACATAGGCTTAGCTTATATAGGCTTTGTGCAGTATAATGAACAATGTGTGTTATGTAGAATTACTGTTGCTTTGGGAGAGGGACTAAAGCTTAAACTGTTTACAACTGGGAGCATTGCAGTGCTTAGAAACAGAAACAGTGGCTGTGGTTTAACAAATACCAGAGACAATGGGAAGGAACTTGTTTATAATGGACAATGTGCAAAGTAGGGTTGAGCCGAATACTCGGCTGAAAAACAAGTATCCAGTACGGATAATGAACTTTTACAAGCACGAATACCATAGTAAAATGTGTCAATATCTGTACTCGTGATGAATGAAAAATACCACTGCTGCTGCGCCAGCAGCGCCACACACGACAAATAAAGAATAAATATAGCAACTTCTGATCAACCCATATCCATGTCAGGCTTAAAATACCAACATTCGGTTTAAGTCCCGCCCCATCCGAGTATTTGGTTGGACAGATACAGATAATTGTGTACTCAGTCAGCCCTAGTGCAAAGGTCAAGGGGATAATCTATAGCCTAAATGTCCGCTGTTATTCTCCTCTGGAGCTGCGCTACGTTTGCACCCATGCACTGCACACAAGCTTTCACCAAGGGTATGCTGTAGCATCGCTACTTCAAACTCTCCCTTTAATTTAACCTATCAACCAAGTTTTCCTGACATTGGGTCAGGAAAACTTGCAATAAAAGTTGAAAGACTGATCTTTAAATTCAGTTTGTGGGGGTTCAAATTGATGTTAAAATTTTGAATCTTTACATATTTTTATTTCTTATTGTTTAAAAAAATTTGGTTAAAATTTTGCTTATGTTTAAATACTGTTTAATGAGACATATTTTGATAATTCAAATTCAAGATGATGCAAACTCAAACACAAGTCTGAAATAAAGATGATTTTTAATTGACTTTGGCAGGAGAGACATGAGAGGCGTCCCAGAGACGGGGACAGGCAATGAGTACAGATGGAGAGAGAGAACAAACACTAGAGGATAAGACAGAAATTAAGAAAAAGAATGTGATATTGAAGAAGAGGAGAACTGAGAGGAGGTGAAGGTTATGGAAAGTAGAGGGGCACAGAAAAGAAGAGAGAGAAAGAGCACAGAATAAAAAGGGAGAGAGTTCTTTACAGATAATGTTTGGTACTGCCCACTGACTTGGTTTTAAAGCACACACACACACACACACACAATCCAACAATTCATTGAATTATATAAAATACATAATGCCTGTCTGAGGCGCTGCTGGACTTCTTTAGCACAGATATTTACACAATTCACTTTCGTTGTGTGACTTATTTGTTGAAACAGAAAGATGTTATGGGTCAACTAACACATGGAAGAGGAGATAACCCTTCATGTAAGGCTATCCAAAAAATGCCTCATGGTCCATGGAAGATAAATCCTGATGTTGTTGATGAGCTTGTTTTATTGTTACAGCATTATCAGGCCACAATTCCCATAAACACACCACAAATATCATAACACCATGATGAGGAATGCCATGAAACTTTTCTTTGCAGCATTGTGTGCAAGAAAAGCCCTCTTACGACATCTGAGTTGGGTGTTTGTTTTGAGAACTCAACTGTAGTTTTTTTGGCTCTTTTTTCCACCTGTTAGACAACTTTCTTTACTAGGTGTCTAGTAGGTCAGTGGTGTTTTGAGTCTGTTGTGGGAAGTCTGGAGAATAATTTCCAAATGAAAATGTTCAGGTCCCTGCCAGACTTTTCATAACTAAACCACATCTCTTTGACTTAGTCACTGCCATTGTTTCATGATTGCACAAAACATGTCATGTGAAATGATGATTTCTCATGCAATAATGTTCTACAGAGTCCTCATTTGTTCAGAACTTCAACTTGCTGACAGAAATCACAGCTATGCTATCCATTTACAAGACAGTGTCTAGCGTCCCAATGTCGCTATAGTTTTAAACAAGAATACAAGGTAAAAGATGTAGTACCTATTGGAAAAGCTAAAAATCGTATTTATTGCTGCCTCTGTGGTCATTTAAAAGATTTCACTACACTTAAATACCAATTCATTTATAATTTTAACTGAACCAGGGCAGTATGCCCTACTCGACTGAGGATAGTCATTGTCTGTTGACTGCATCTTATATTTAACATATTTGAAAGCTCTGAAAAAGCTGTCTTGCCCACCCCCCCCCCCCCCCCCCCCCCCACCCCAAAAAAGCCTGTTCATCACACAAAAGGTGTTGACAGTTATGTGTAATCACAAGAGTCTGGTTGAGCTGCTTATGTCAGAAGCAACTCTGTTGTCATAATGACAACTTGAGCATACTCCTGAGGTGGACTCCGAAATTCAACTTGCCAAATTCTAATTGTGGACACTCCATATAGAGAAGGTGAACTTTTAGCTCTACTTAAGCCCCACTCGGACTGGATACATTTCTTCAGCGGTGGGGTCATTGGTTTTAATCACATCTGGAACACGTATGTCGGTAATTTCTTCATAACCACCCCGGTCATAATTATAGCCTCAAATACCTACTGATTTTTTATGATAAGTTTGATCCTCCTGCAAATTGTCTGTTGCAATGTCCAAACGTGGATATGTCAGTTTTTACCACAAGGGAAGATGATGTCCTTCTGCTTTATCATCAGCTCAGTGGGAAATGTGACTCTTGAGCAAAAATGGATGAAGTCAAAATATTTTTTGCTGATGTGAAAAATGTAAACATGCAAACCACAACATATAGGTCTATTTAGAAACCAACATGACGACAGAAAAATCATCAAAGAATACATGACCCTGTAAAAGCTAATTTTATGTACTGCCATTTACTGTTAAGTAATTTATTTTGACCCAATAATACTTCAGCATGTTGGTGCTATTAAAAGTATCCTACATCAGTCCACATTTCCTTTTTTCCAAGCACACATGGATGATCAGATATTTATCACTGGATTATTTTGGTATTGAAGAAAATTAAAGAAAAATGGTATGAAGCACGTTCTGAAGCATCTTTTTTCTGATTATTTCGAGGTGGATTTGTTCAAGAGGGATATCAGAGATAATGGTATCCCCTGGGAAGTGTGGGTCAGACTGAATGATATCAATGTGTTTCATGAGTGTGTGTTAAAATATGAATGAGTTGTGGCTCAGAGAAGGAATATGAATTCTGACTTGCAGGATCTTTGTCTCATGTCTCTTCCTCTTCACCTTCCCCTCAACTGCCCCTTTGTCCTCCTGAATGTCCATGTGTTTTACAGACTTTGCTGTGATTTCCTGATATTTAAAAGATTTAGGCTCAGAACCATGAGCTTCAGAGGAGCACTCCATTTATATCACCACATCCAAGTTAAGTGTAAGAGTCTTAACTCAACACAATGTTGTTGATTTTACCTTAAAATAACCACTTTAAAATCACTTTGATGTTACACAAACTTATAATATGAAAAGTGGCTTTACGGCATACCTACAACCAGAACCGGAGTTAGCAGCTAGCTGTAAGAGAAATCTTGTTTTCGGTATTCTCAGTTTGTACTATAAGAAATAAGCCAGTGAAGAAACTCAATTCTGTTGTCATTGTTGGAGGAATGGAAGGAGAGTAAAAGAGAAAAGGACTGAGTAAGAAAGTGGTCAAGAGGGAATATTGGACTGGGATGGGGTGACAAGCATCTTGAATCCTGCCTGCCTGCATAGGATGGTAGTAACTATGTGGGCAAGATCTGTTCTGCTGACTGTGTGTTTGTGTGTGAGTGACAGCGAAAGTAAGAGGGAGCGAGAGAGAGCAAGCTATCAGTGGGCAAAAGAGCACTGGATACAATCAACAAGGTTGATTAGCTTTTGACGCTGTCAGCTCTCTTTTCTTCAGCTTGTTTACAAATGTACATGCATATACCTGTATTTATGACAGTATAAAAAACAATGCCTCCACCTGTAGGGGGACCTAGAGTTAACACAAGAGCAATTATTATGTTGTGTTTATCTTGTGTTTGATTTCTGGTGTTAGGGTTAAAATCAGACATATCTTCTTATTTACATCTTGGTTGTTTCTCACATAACCGTGTTTTAAAAGAACAAAATACTTAACAAAGAGGTAAAGTTTGCTTGTTGATGACAAGACATTTTATGCTTTGGAAGACTTCCTGTTAAACAGCAGCTTTGGTATCCGAAAGATATTTACTAAAGCTATTCAGTTCCACTCTCTGCAGGCGGTCTTTTATTTTTTTTCAAGCACTACCCAAGTGTTTTTTTTCATCATTGGGTGATTGTGTTGTGAAAAGTTTGAGCCTGTGTCATCAAACTTTCTTTTCTTTTTCTCCAATCTTCAAAAACTGCTGGAAGAGAGAGGATGATGAAAAAACATAAAAAAGGCAAGTGAACCCATTTAGTTTTCCTCCCAAGCTATTTGTGATATAAATGCATCTTTCCCATATGGTGATACACAGATAGTGAGCAGCAGTCTTGCCAGTGGCCCACCTCTATTTGTAAAGGTCAATGTCTTTACTTTAAAGAAATGTCCCCCTGCGGTGAGCTGCCAAGGTCCCAAGAGAGCCAAACAGGGTTGAGAGAAAGAGAGGGTAGGGTAGAAAAAAGAAAAGCCATTTCCCCCAATACAAAGTGGTGCTATTATTCATGCGGAGTGTACCAGTGTGTACTCTCGTGGGGACTCAGCTGGAGTCGACTCCCTTTTCAGGTGGTTTAAGAAATTGTCGTCTTGTGAAGGTGGAGAGCAGCTGAGATGCAGGGAGCTGACGCTGATACAGGGGGGGTTCCATGCTTTACTGCTGTTACTTGCTTAACAGGCATGCAGATACGGACACAGAGTGCAAACTTGTAAGTGTATGTGAATTTATCAACACAACCAAAACCATGACACACAAAATTGTTCAATGGTGTGAGCACTAATGACTTGTTTTGATCTCTCGACACTGGCCTAAAAACCAGGCTGGTGTAAGGGTAGTGTTATACTTTCCATATCTGTGTGGACGCCAGGGTCCACTCGGTCCCAAGTTACATCAATATCCTCATCAGAGATTGTATTCACAGCTCTGTGCATATGTCCAAGTTTTTACCGATTCAATGACACCATGTGGCCACACTAAGCTTCAAGTGCACCAGCTGTGCATAAGCCTCTACAAGCAGAATACAGAAGTATAAAGAGAACAATGATGTGTGTATGTCTACAAATGTGTAGGGTTGAAATCCAAAACACTTTACGTCTCACTAGAAAGATTTATACTTAATGAAGTATTTTACCTCAAAGCATAAGCAGAAACAGGTGGCCTTCGTGACACTGTTCCATTTGAAGATTCTCTCCAAATCCACTGTAAAAAGAAATATTTTCAATTATGTTAACTTTTTTGTTCAAATAGGAGCCCTATTTAAAAAAGAAATTCAGTCAAATTTTCTGTAACACTAGTGCACCAATCTGCTTTAAATCAAGTAAATGATAAAGTAAGTCAATAAGATTTATTTTCATTGTCTCCTTTGAGAAATTTGCTTTGGGCTCGGTGTTGCTGCCTCACATTTATCTTCAAACGTGAAATCAATAAAACCAATACAACCTTAAAAACATATAAAAACAAATCATTAGTAGTGCACATAGTGATATCATTTTTAAGGAGACATTATGTTCATCTTCATTAGGTCGTCGCACAAGCTTACTCATACTGTCCACTGCTGCAGCTCCTCCTTTCAGCCTTTGTCTTAAACGCATGTTTATGTATCTCTTGTTTGTTTAAGATCCCCCCCCACCTGATTAAGACCAGTCTACTCTGATTGGCCAGCTGACAGCTCACATACAGTATATTAAAAATACCTTTTTTCACCTTGAAATATAGATCAGAGTTACGAGGTACAGGTTGTTACAATGTTGTTTTTAGATGAGACAGATTCTTGAACTAAGCAAAGCCATTTTGTTTTCTCGTAATGGATATACTGTAATAATGACTCAATCTACTTTCCAAATTTTATTGAAATTTGTGTCTGAAACTTTAGATAGATCATATAAGACGAATCTTGATTAGGTCTAAGTGGTGCTTGACAGGATGATGTATTTTTGATAAAAATAAGTCAGATTTAATCATCTAAAATAAAATGTTACCACTTTTTTTGTCACCCTCTCTGCATTTGACTCGTGGGTGCACATTGACAGCCTCCTTCTCTCCTGTCCTTCACACCACTCTCCCATTGGACCCTGTTGTGAAAGAAGGAATATGACAGATGGAGGAAGAGACAGAGGTGTGACAGTGGTGCCTGGACCCTGCAATTTTGCCTACTGTTAAGTGTGTGTGTGTGTGTATGTGTGTGTGTGTTTAGTTTCTGAGCCTGTCTGCTTGCTCGAGTTATCTGCCCACATTGTTTATCTGTATGTGTGCGCGCATGCAGTTTGACAGTATGCTTGTTTGCCATGGAAATGTCTCTCTAGAGACCAACAGCATGTCGTCACTCTTATCGAAGGTGTCAGAATGTTGTCTCCTCCAAACAAAGTGATGACATCCTGTCTATGATTCACACCACCTGAATAGATTCACACTGGATGGAGCAGGCAGCTCTGGCCCTCTAATTCAAATGGTGGAGTGACAGCCACATGTTGATGACACTTGGCCACAAAGTCAAAAATCCCAATCGGAACCTAGTTTGAATTAGGGTTGCAACTTTTTCACAGTATGACAACCATCAGAAAAAATATTTTTAATAGTTAATAGTTATTTTATTAATATTGTAATTTACAATGATTCTTTAGGGAATAAAAACAAAGTTGTCATTTAATTAATTACAAGTACTTATACCTCATGGTAAGAGTTACTCTGTTACAAGTAAAACTCCTGCATTGATGATGAAATGTAAACAATGAAGCATTAATAGTTCTTAAAGCAGAAAAAAAGTTATATATTTTACCATTAGATAATTACCCATGCATAATTACCCATGCATTAATGTATTTAGTTGGTTGAGTTAGAGCTCTTTTCTACCCTTTTGTGTCCAACTGCAACTTATCATTCGTCATAGATGAATCTGGTGATTTTCTCCATTAATCAATTTATATTTTAATTTCTAAAAACTCAAAGTACAGCTCAAAGTACTTTACATACAATATAGATAAAAATAAAAACATGTTGAAATCTAATTTGAATTAAGAAGAGAATTATATTATTTTATTAAGAAGAGAACATATTTTAAGAAACATAAGAACAAGGTAAAAGTAAGTTTCACAGAGCAAAGTCACATACAGTCAACAAGGTGCTTCACAAAAGTACAATTGTTAAAAATGACACAGTAGAAGAACCCGACAATAAAAGATTAAACACATTTGAAAAAATAGACGCTAGTAGACAAGACAAAGGGGTGTTAGGTGTCTACAGACCACATATTTTATGTCTATGTGAAGAGTGTTGATTTCATGCCTTCAAATGTATGATCACCTTAAATAATAGGAGTAATTATTTATTCCTCCCACATGGGGTCACATGTGTGTATTTTTAAGTCAGAGTTTACCAACTATACAAACAATGCAGATGTAGCCAGTATGCATCCATGACATGAAAAGTAACTTTGATAACTTATTTACTAGTCATTATTTAAACATTCACACATTTTCTTCAGAGATTAATAAACACAGTTGGCTCTGCACAGAGTGATGGCATTCTCAAAGCTGGACAAACATATAGTATGTGAGAGGTACCCTCCTTGGACAGACTGGATATCTTGTTTGAGAGAAAGCTGTTGTTACTTGTGTGTTATCCAAAGTGTTTCCAAGCTGCTGATTTCAGTTTCTTTTTGGGGGATAAAAATGATCAGTCTCCGCCATGTTTTTTGCATATACTGTATGTGTTAAATGCAAAGGTTCCAGATGCTAAATCTGACAGGCAGTTGATTAGACAGATGTGCGTACATAGTGCAGAGAAGTATGCAAACAGTATGATACGTTTTACAATGAAACTGGGATACTACTGCAACCCTAACTGAATGCTTTGTGCACATATACTTTTCCACATGAAGGAATTCTCACAGCAGTGATGGCTGACATCAGTGACTTCAATAGAAAATGACCTTTCTTGTCAGACAGTGCTGCCACACTCAGTATGAAGCAGAACATGGTATTATTTAAGTAGGACCATTAGAAAACCACTAGAGGGGCAAAGATATTGAGATGATGTCAAGGCAGAATTGCTGCCACTCACTTCAACATTTCCAATTTGAAAAATAAATTTAGAAAGCCTCATTTGCAAGCTAATGCACTGCCAATCTACATTGGATATGTAATTTTGATTCAATCACTGTCAGTCTGTGACCCTGGCTGGTATTATCTTCCTCAGTCTAAAAGACAGGTGATAATCTTAAGACTCACTGTGAAAGTTTCAGTCTCACATTACCTGCCATGCTTGAGTACAACAGGCATATACAGGATATGTCCTCATGTGCTTAGAGCATAATTTTAATACTTAAATAAAATTCATCAAAGATCACTTACAGACTTAATTTCTCTTTATGACGAGGGTGTAGGCAGAGGAGACCTGCCTGAGTAAGAGGAGGAAGATGAAACACCCACATACTGTCTATATAGAAATAGATAACATTTAATATAATGTTTTAGTAAAACCTTTTTCAGGTATAGACATGTAAACATAGCAGTTAAACAATAATAATTAACTTTTTTCATTCCCCCATCAAAATATATATGGATTGCATCATATTTGATGAACCGTTCAATCAAGAAAGACATGCATATAAAAATGACAAAATTAATTTCACACACGATGGGAGAAGTCCTGTGCTATGAATGATAGTCCATTTGGTGACTAGAACCCTTGTGATGTCATCAAGGTTGAAAGGGGATGAGGATATGCATAGTGTACGGGACACCCCCACACTGATTGAAATCAAAGAAAAATATGATTGGATTTACTGGACACACCCAACAGTCAGCTGATCAGAAGAGGCAGGTAGAGCTAGAGAATTGCATATGAATGGGACATAGAGAAACATTTTCCTGTTCACTGCCTGGTTTCTTTCATGCACAGGACCAACTCTTGCCGATTATCTTGTATCTCTGCTACATCTAAGCAGGGCAGTGCTTCCCTAACTGGAGTCAGCTGTGCTATCATTCTCCCTGTGCTGGAGGTGCTCACCTGAGCCACATTAACACCACGCCACCCTAACTCTTTGAAAAAATATTTTAATTATTCATATATTAACTCATTCATAGACTAACTTTATTCCGAGCTAAAGCCCTTTTCATATTCTGGTATGATATATCAAAACGGAAGTTGATACCAAATATTGATATTGCCACATTCACATAATTGTAACTTATAACCAAATAATTGCTCAAAATAAGTGAAATGACTACAGTAAATTTAAGCTGTTCATCGTTTTCCATGAAATACTGTGGTCACTCCCACTTTGTCACATTTTTTTGTTTATACAATAAAAAACAGGTTTCCCCTTGTTCTTGGATCAATTTTCACAAAGCATGTTGATGCTTATTCAATTATTGATGAAGTCAGCCATGGAGAGGGAAGCATTTGTGCCTTGCTGCTGAATGCAAAATGTTGCTGTTTCATAGAATTTGAAGATGTACTTGATTAGTGCAGTGATGATAAAGAAGTTGAACCAAAGTGAAACATCACTGTAATGACTGAAGTCAGACTTCATCTTCAGAGAATGATTTTGGAAGCCAGAGGGAGAACACAGATGCTACAAAAGGAAGGTGAAACAAACGTGGGTGCCTCTTTTTTGAGAAGCTGATAAATAAAAAAGAACCATACACTGCTTTAAGGGTTGCACAACGTCCTTGCAGAGTTTAGTTTCCCTGATTTTTCACTAAGAAAAATACCTTCTCAAGGAAACAAATCCGCAGTACACATCTTTACAGACCGAGATTGAGTAAGTGATGGAATCAGTCTCAAAAATGAGCATCAAGACTTCTCATTCATATCTATCATTATATCACAGAGGCCCTTTTAACTGCTTTAGACCTCTGTCTGGCTGGATAGTCAAGCAGCTTGTTGATATCGAGAGGAACCTGTTAGCTGTTGCTTAAAAGCAGCACCTCTGCGACAGTCTATGTAGTGCTGCTTCAGTTAATATCATCATATCATAAATGTGTTAAATGACTGTAACGGAAGAGGTCACTAATAGTATCAAACCAAGCTCAACTCTCACTCAACTCTGCAGTTCCTCCAATGTTGCTTGAAAAAAAGCATTGCGTGCTAGCGTTAGCATACTTGCGATCCTTTTTTTGCATGATAATCCTGTAGTTCCCCATAATTTCATATCGCACCACCCCCGAAGTTGTAAATAACCAGTCACCCATATCTCTTTTTGCAGCAATTTATGCCTTTTCATGTTATTAAAGCAGAGCAATGTGCATTTATTCATTCTCTTCCGAATTAAACTAATACTGCTGGACTTAAAACATAGTTATTCCACCAGAATGCAGAGGCAAGAGCTTCTTGTTTGAGATTATCAATTTACAATGACATCTTAACTCTTAACATCACCTGAATGGGAGACTCGTTTTTTCAAATATTTCAATGATAAAAGTGCAAATTCTCTTTAAAGAACTGCCTGGGAGCACTCCCCTCTTTTCTGATCACAGTTCTGCATCTTTGCTCTGGGGCTGTTTCTCTCAGCGTTCTGATCAAAGAAACTCCTTGCACCAACAAACACCATGTCACATGTCTGGGGAGAAAGCACAAACCTTTCCCATAAGAAGAAAGAATATGAGTTAAAGTACAAAGAGGGAAAAACAAAAAACAAGTAAGAAAAGATTTTCTAACTAGAAAGCAGAAGATTCAAATCTCATACGGGTCTGTTTCTCCCCAAGATGCCAAGCAATATCCCAAAAAGTTAGCGGAAAAGATAGTGGGGAAATTGTAATGAATCAAAGTTGTTTCATCAATAGATATAGAGACAGGTATGTAATTTGGTTCTGCTGGTCCGATGGAAAAAGGACCAATAATATCAACTTAGTGCACAGAGCACAGGATATTGGTGTTTCAGAATGTCCTTCAGTTTGTGTCAGAACAATAAGTGTCACGTTCATGGATCTATCAATAGTATTTTATACAGAATTGCTCAATTGCTACAGGTTTGGCGAAAATCAGACACACAGAACACTCAGACACTCGAGACCGAAAACACGGAGGACTGAGAGACTCCAGAGACACTGAGCTGCAAAGCTAGTCACTTTGGATCAGTTTATTTGTGTTTGTTCACGTGTGTGGTTTGATTTAATAAAAGATGTTAAAACCTGAATAGTTTGTCTCTGGCTGCTGTGGCATGGTCAACTGCCACAAGGTGTTTTCAATTTCCCAAGAGAATTTGGAGAAAGGACAGATGTATACAGCCTATCACAACTCAAAGAAAAGTTCAACATTTTAGAAAAATTTGCTCATTCACTTGCCTGCCCAGAGTTAATTGGGTAATTCAACACTACGTCATAATTCAACTCATTTCCAGCCTTTTTGCTAAGCTAAGTTAGGTTCCTGTGAGCATTAGAGTAATATTTACTATACTAATCCAAGAAGTGGCCTTAGATAACCCTAGCAAAGTTGCTTGCTGTTAGCTAACTTGCTTTGAGATAGACAAGTTTTCTGTGCCATCTTCTTTAATGAAACCTGCCAAGCTGTATTACTGTGGAAGTGCTGATAAGCTTCAGAGCTTTGTTGACTGTTCATCAATTCACCATCTGTAGCAGTGGAATCAATTATGTAGTTTAATATGCAGGTTGTACTCCCTTTGTAGTAGCAGGCAGAGATGTGATCACACTATACCCATTTATAATGGTTAAAATGGATGTATAGAACATACAGTGGATGTTGTGGATACTGTGCTGTCTTTACATCAGTTTGGAAACTTGTCTACTCTCGCTTTATAAAGATTTTAACAGGACCAATATTTCAAGGCCTTTGTAAGAAAGACTGCAGCCTCAATCATATTCAAAAAGAGTCAATGCATGCCTGAACAAAAACGCCTTTCATACAATATTCAACGTTAGTTGAACTGCAGTATCCACTTTGTTGCAAATGTAAATATGTATGTTTAATTTATTTGAATGTGTAACTCTGCCATTGTACTCATGCAAGCAGCGCTCATTCATAGTTCATTCTTATGAATATGAGAATGCTCTGTAGTCTCTCATGTCAGGTTTGGTGCCATCATCGCTGTAAGAGTCTGTGTGTCTCTGTGTGTGTCCTTTAGCTCTCCTAGTTCTCACAAGATGCAGAACAAAATCAGACATATGAAAGAAATCATGTAAGGCTTTGTAAAATGTTCTGCTTGAATCAATATAACATTTTTCTAATAAATAAAACTGAAATAACTGTGATAGGAGGTTTTGGG
Organism: Verasper variegatus; assembly: GCA_026259375.1. Taxonomy (NCBI): domain Eukaryota; kingdom Metazoa; phylum Chordata; class Actinopteri; order Pleuronectiformes; family Pleuronectidae; genus Verasper; species Verasper variegatus. The sequence continues at coordinate 5,125,172 of CM048045.1, read as the reverse complement.
GTCATCAGGCCCCCATACCCCTGCATGAACCAGTATTTTCCATTGGGGTCAGAGGAAAGTGGTTAGAAGAGGAAATGTTTTGGATTCATCGACTGCAGCCGTAGTCTCCAGTGTCAAAGCATTGCTACATCCACCAATCTCACAAATCTCTTTCTTAAATACATGTAGCTTCATGGCGACAGATGAGCAGACCCCTGGTGATTGTTCACAGGTTGAATTGAGCTTGTAAATAGAACTGCTACCCTTTTCTCATAGTGTTTTCCTTGTGTTTTCTTGTATCAATGAGCAGATGCATTTTCCTCACATTCAGTGTGAAAACATTTTTAAATGGTAGACAGTAAGCTTAGTCACACAAATGGTGAATGTCTCACTTTACAGTGTAACATCATTTATTTCAGTCAAGTATGAACAGAATTTGTACTTATTATTCTCCAGCTGCTGCTGATCTGAAAAACACTGTGTGTAGCTTAACATGAAAAATATAGGATCAATACATTGATCACATGTATGAACATTTCAGAAAATGCACCCTACTCCGAAAATTGAAAACATTTTCTTCTGTTGCTTGGACATGATGCAGTAGAGATTGCAGTCAGATTTGATGAACAGCGCTAGTTATAACAATATATGTAACACAATGTGTTCTCCTGGAGGTGTTCTGTATGAAGTCCCAGCAGCTGTAAGAAGAGTTCTAGTGTTCTTGCTCACAGAACAATCACACAGACATCAGCCAGTGTATTTCTTTGTATTTATGCCATTGCATAAAATGACATTGTGAAATGACAGCTCCTACCAATAAAGAAATGTTTGCTGATAAAAATCCGCCCATGAAAGACTTTATTCAAGAAATGTGTTTGGCCGAAGTTTAGCCAAACATGTCACAGCTCTTGCTACAGTTGAGTAAACTGTGCTTTTCCTGTGGCCAATAACCTCATCTCAGAAATCAGAAGTTTTCCTCACATTGAATAGAAAACTTTGGTCCTTCCTGTCTGTCTCCCTCTGTTTCTGTCTCCCTCTGTTTCTGTCTCCCTCTCTGTCTCTGCCAGTGGTCCAGGCCTGTTTGGTTTACAACGGGCAGCAAAGCGACCTGAGTGGGCAGAGTTGACTGAAGGGGCAGAGGCCAAGGCAGCACAGAGCTGATCCCAGACCAGCTGCTGCTAGGGTAAACACGCAGTGGGAGAGGTGGCAGCCGTGGATGTAGATATAGAAAGATTACAGTACTTTGACATGTATCCCACTTTAAGCAGCATTAACTATTCCGATATGCTCTGAGGAGAGCATCGCTGGCTGAAAAAAAAAACCTAATCTTTAAAAATAAGTTCGGTAACAAGTCAGTGTAAGTGCAAACATTGTGAAAGAAAGTAAAAGGAGTAAATTTAAAATTCATTCAATTTGAACGTGGAAAAAGCACAGAACTAAACAGAATAAATTCAAGATATTCAGACGGTCCAGGTTTTTTCCTGTATAGAGAATTGTGAGCCCCCCTCAAATTTCATGCCGCCTCAGCCTCCCGACAAAATTCTAGTACAATTGAAACTGCTAGTGATCATGTTTGTCCTGGGCCAAACTGATGTCTATAAACCGTTGATTACAATACAATAATTGGGTAGCCTCTTTATTATTGTCCCAGAACCTGAGCAAAAGGTAACAGCGCACACAGACACAAACAAATGAATGGATTCAGTCAACAGAAATGCTAGAGGGCTTTTATTTTGAAACGGGCAGGCTATAGATCCTTGAGCGATCTTTTTTTTCTGTCTATTCTGCTGAAAACCATGCACGGAAAGCGGAAAAAATATGTAAAAAAATCTAACGAGTTTTCCAGTTGCTTACTCTCCTGATCAGGCCTGTGTGTTAATGTAAGCATGTTTCCTTGTGTCAAAATAAAAATAGAACATTTAGGACTTTTCCATTTGAGGCCAACATCTTTTTCCATTTTCATGTCAAAGCCAATTTTGCCAATATTAAAAAGCTGAAAAGTGGTATGAAAAGCTATTCACACAGATACAATATTGAAGCTAATATAACTTCCCTGCAATACTAAAGGAAAACCACCTTATTATATGTGCTATGTCATTGACTATATAAACCTTAATTTAATTAAAGTTTTTCTTATGGATTTTCTTTGCAAATATGTGACTTTCTCTTGACAAGTTTCAGTTGAAATGTCAAAACAGGTAAAAAAAACTCAAATCACTGTTCCTCCCACATATTATAACACTTGTTAAATGTTTTTTCAAGCACAGTGAGAATTTGAACTTGGTGACACAAGCAGCAGTTGAGTGTATGTACAAGTTCAGTTAGTGGGTAGAGTTCGGAGGATATTTAGTCACGGTTCAATGTTCTTGCAGTAGACGTCAATGTAGAGACTACACTTTTTTACTCAAAAAATACATTTTTCTTTCCCTGTCTTTGTGTTTTTATTGAACATCTCCTTTATTGAATGTGACAGCTTCGATCGCCTGGAGAGCCTCTGTTGTCTTACAGTATCTGACTGGAGACGACACAAGGTCACCTATCTGGTGCAAACAAGACTCCTGAGGCATCCGCCCACCACTATCATCAACTGACAAGGTTAATGCATTCAGGTTGATGTAGAGCATTCATAGATTACACAGAAAAGTTGTGTTTATCTAACTTCTCTGACCCCAGAGCCCTGACAACATGAGCAGTATTAGTGTTTTGCATTATTATAACACAAAGTTCAAATTGTGTAAATGAATCACATCACGCCATGTAGATTTAAATCAAACTGCCTAAAGACACAATCAGAAAGTGACAGTTTCTGTTCATGTACTTAAGCCACAATTTCAGTGCTGGGTTTTCATTAATCTGCAGTCATTTTTTTTTTTTTCTTTAATAATAATTATTCATTTCAGTCAGTCTGTTGATGTGTGAAATGTGTTAGAATATCTTGTTGAACAAACTCTTGTATTCATATAATAAGTCTTTGTTCGCTACAGACCTTCTCCTCTTTATGAAAAACCCAATGCCAAACCTCCCCATCTGTCCTGGAAAATCTGAGCAGTTTGTTCTCTGAAAGAAAATAGCACTTCCCCGTATGAAGACCCTGTAAAGACTCTCAGAGCTCCTAACTTAGCCTGAAATAATTTCTAGAAATGAGTCATGGTCAAGGATTGCTCTGAGCACCTGTGAGCAAAAAAGGGACAAACCTTTACCTGCATGAGGCAGTGTGGTTGGACCTGTTGCTATTCTCTGATTAAAATGGGCCTAGAAGGGACATTGAAACAAAGAGGCCTAGTCATAGAGTTTAATCTGTACTAAGACACAATGTTATAAACATATTGAATAAATTCTAAGCCTTACTTTACAAGTAACCAATAACATTAAAACACAAGTCTAGTTGTGCAGCAGCCTGTTCACAGATAGTTTTCTTTATCACACATCCATCTATCCACCCATCCATTATCTTTACTGCCTATCTTTTAATGGTTGTGGTGGGCTGGAGCCAGTCCCAGCAGAATTTGGGTGAGAGGCGGTGTACACCCTGGACAGGCCCATTACAATTAAATATAAAATACAAAAAAATATTCACACCAACAGTCAATTTAGAGTCTCTGATCACTGTGGGAGGAAGCAGGAGTGCCTGGAGAAAATGCATTCAGACAATGGGAGAGCATGCAAACTCCACACAGAAAGGCCTCGGCCCAACTGGGATTCAAACCAAGAACTGTCTATGAATGCTCAACAGTTGCAGTGTTGGTTGGAATGTAAATCTACCGCAAACCAGCCAGCAAGCAAAGAGTAATTGAAGCACGCAAAATAACCAATAAGACCATTACAGCAGACGACCATTGTTTCCCATTAGCCCAATTAGTTGATGAGTGTAAAATCATTTAAGAGTTAAATTCAGTGCTGGTGTTGCATCACAGATGTTGGAGAATACAGTGCAGCAAATTAGTGTGTGAAGAGGTGGTGTGTGTTGCAGTCTAAAAGTAAGGGCTGAGACCAACAGGATTGTTAACACACAGATACTGCACCACTTACAACTGCAGCAGAGTTATCTTAACTTAATAACGTAATTTTCTCTTCTACTCAAGAAACACTTAACCTCTTAAAAGTCCTTTCTCCGAGCGGTATTTCACCTTAGGTGCTCTCAGAAGGGCTGAGATGCTTTGTGAATAACTTTTATCTTTACTAGGATCTAGTCTTAACTGTGAGGGGGAATTGTCATGAAAATGTCATTATTGTAAAAATGATCTCAAAATTCTGTCACTAGTGGAGCAATTATTTGTACCGGGATGTGTGATATATTCATGACAAAGTTAAAGCTGCTCTGATAAATATTTTTTATATTAGCAATAGATGAAATGACTGTGTGAGCTTGTAGTTACGAAACCAATTTATAAATCACCCTGCTGTGTAGTTCCCTTCAGCTAAACCAAACATTTTATCATCTTTAAACTCTTGTTTGGTTTTTACAGACTGTATCTTTACTGTTTCAATCTCATCAGCACCCTTTCCATACTTGGGAGCTCAAAAACCCCACGTAATCTGCGGCAGACAGACATAGTTAACAGCTAGCTGAGGAACAAATTAGAGCATTTAGCAGCTCCAGAGCCAGAGAGCCTTTCCCCCGGGATGCAGCGGAGTCTCAACAGAGCTAAAAGGAGAGTGAATATAGGACGGGGACAGACACAACCCTAAATGACTGTTATTGTAGCTCTGTGTCTGTTGGATATATAAATTAGACTTTGTCTGCAATATCAGCTCAGATAATATTTTGTGTCAGTGTTGTGTTCAAAGCTTGTTGCCTTGGTGTCCCAAAAACGAAAAGAAATAAATATTTTTATAAGCAAGAGGATCATAGCAAAACTCAACAAACCTGTCCCCAACTTGTTTGTAAAACTGATTGAGAAAGATTTTCCAAGCCTTTAAATAATATCTTTAATCAAGGTCCATACACTCGATTTAAGTAACTTTTTTTTTTTATCAATGTTGTTTTTTTTTCAAAGCCTTTGCTGAGTACATTTTCAGCACGATCACCCATCCTGGTCTCATGTTGATATATACCTGTAGCGTAGCTTGGTATCATGCAATAGTCACATGTTGTGCTAAGTATTGCATCCAGCAATCAAATATCAGCCCATTATTTTGTTGATGTTGACTGACTATGAGAGGTGAGAGCCAACAGAACACTTCCTCCTGCTGCTCAGCCATTTGTGATGAATTTCATTTTCAGTTGTCTGTCACAACCAGCATCTCTTTGTGTAAAACATACCACGGTGGCATCAAAGTGCAAATCACTGAGCTGAAACTGTGTAATCTATTGGTAAAGCCATGGTGCTGGATGGAGTGGGCTTATGTGCGATGGGCAGATGGACGCTCGGACCAGGCAGGTGGGGCGCTAGACGGACAGACTGGAGGGAGGGCCCCACGCCTCGGCCCACACTGCCTTGTCACAGTCCCTCATTGTATGCAATCCCACCTTTTTCTTACCCTCCTTCCCCCTCTTTTCACCCACATATACAAACAGACACACAGGCAGACAAACACTGCGAACTGAGAAAAGGCAACCGCTGCCATCTGTTGTAGACTTAAGGATTACCCTGCTGAAGCATATAGCGGATAGAAGAATCTTCTTTTCTTTTCTTTTCTTTTCTTTTCTTCTGGTGAGTTGTGTTCCAGGGTTAAGGTTTACAATCAGAATGGGAATACCTGTGCTCAAAATGCCTGCATTTATAACACTGACTCGAGACTCCGTGGCAGCTTTAGTACCAGTTACCAGCACAATGCTGTCAAAAGACAAATGTAGTCACGCTGAAGCACTGCTGACAATAATTCTGGGCTTAGTAGTGATGCAAAAATACATCTTTTACAGTAAGAGGGCTCAGTGCTGCCTTGTGTGCAGCTCTGGATTTTTATGAATATTGAGGCGCAGGCACTCTGGTTTAGCGAAGCTGTCCTATTACCTCTGAATGGCATGATATTAAAGAAGAGTACAGGTACAATATAAGAAGTGCAATCAAAAAGTTGCAAGACTGCATCTTTAACAAGCAAAAACCATACCTGATTTAAATTCGGCCGACATGACCATCAAAGTAGGGACGTTGTGCAGCAATGCACCATTTCTGATGCCCCTTCTATGAGTGGAATGCTCCCTGGAAGTCGTGATCTGTAAGCATGTCACTCACACTATCTGAGACCTGCGATGAATCTCTAGCGTTTTGTCCAAACAGAGACACTTAACATTTTGGGCAAGAGAAAGAAGTCGTAGTGAGCCAAATCCAGGGCAGGTAGGGAGTGCTGACAAAAAAACAGTTCAATGAGCTGTGAGCGGGCCGGCATGACACAGTTCGGGTCTAAAAGTAGAAGGTGTCGATTGACCCAAGAGGACCAATTCATTATGCACAATATATAGTAGGGGTGTAATGGTACATGTATCCGAACCAAATACCAGCTGCATGTTGATTATTGTGCTGCTCTTTGTACGTTAGCACGTTGAAGGTAACTCATAGAAGATGAGTTGACGTTATGTGTGTGTGTGTGTAAGTAAAAAAGAGCTGAATCGGCATTCCGTGTGTGTACAGGGACACTAACACATCAGAAGATACAAAAGAAATGGTACAAGCGATTCAAAATGTGTGTATGTGTGTGTACATGCAAGACGGCAGCTCTTTAAAGCACTGTTAAAAGTGGTAGGGCTGCAGGCGAGGCCATCCATCAGAACAAGACACAGGCAGGTAACTCCCACAACACTTCTCTCTTTTTCTCCTCACACTCTAGTTTCCACTCACTCTTTACAACATTGTTAATACTCTATGTAACTCTCCATCCAAGCACTCTCTCTGTGTGTGACTTAACATAGATGGGGGATGAAAAAGGATTAGATAATCAGAATTGATAGAGCATTGAATCAACATAAATTGCACCTGACTTCAGTTTGTGAAATATCCAAATTATGTCCAGCCTTTAATCTGCGATAATGTCTTTATGTCAACAGTGGATGTGAAAGCAGTCTCATGTTGAGATAAAGCCACTAAGACTTATCTTCCAATCCTGTGCTTCCTTTTTTTTTTAAACTGTAGTGTTATATTTTTCTTACAATCCCTAACCATTGTTCTATGGTAGGAGATTCAGTTTTGTACCAGTTTCTTGTTATTGTTTTCTTAGTTGCAATCAACAGTATCTTGACTATATATCTATCACTTCCAGTTACACTTTCAGATACATTTCCAAGGTACATAGTTTTGCTTTCATTTGGTATTTCATATCCCTGTATGTCTTTAATTGTGGCACCGACATCATCCCAAAAGGAGCGCAGCCTGGGGCACATCCAGAAAATATGTGCATGGTTAGCTTCTTTGCTCCCACACGCCCGCCAGCATGATTGTTCTGTAGCACTTTGTCTACTTTTTATCTTAGGTGTTATGAAGAAACGGGTCAGATTTTTCCACCCAAATTCCCTCCACATTTGTGAGTTTGTGGTAGTATGTGGTGTTTCACACATATCAAGCCACTCCTCAGGGGTGATGCCGATGCCCAGCTCCCTCTCCCATCTAGCCCTAATGTAATCAGTTGAAGCACTCGTACAGTCTCTGAGGTTTTGATATAACACAGATACCACCTTGGTTTTCGACCCATTATATACTTGCGTTAGTACATCTATCACTCCGTTAAATTTTTTTGGGCTCCCTATTTCCCTTATAAAATAATCCCTTAGCTGTAGGTATCTAAAAAAATCCTATTTTTTTAATCCATAAATTTCTCTAAGGTCCTGAAAAGACATTATGTTTCCTTTCTTGAGTATTGTACACATGGCAGTGATTCCCTTCCTCTCCCAGTTTCTGTATGTCAGGTCACTCAAGTTTGGCTTGAATCTTTCATCATATGCAATCCAGCTCAACAACCTCACTTCCTTTTCCAGTCTATGCCTTTTAATGAAATCAGCCCAGATAGTCAGTGTGTGGGAGGTTATTGGATCTATTGAACCTTTTAATGTTTTTCTCAATGTAATATTGCCCAAAAGGGATTGCACTGGTTTATTAGCCACCCTCATCTCAATCTCTTTCCATTTGGAGTTATAATGTTTGTCACACCACTTGACTATTGGTCCAAGTTGTGCTGCCTCATAGTAATCCTTTAAATTTGGGAGTGCCATACCCCCCGATTCTTAGCCAGTTGTAGCATGCTGTATTTTATTCTTGGTTTTTTACTGCTCCAAATGAACCTCGATAGCATTTTGTCCCAGGTTTTAAATCTTTCTAGCGGTATCTTAACAGGAAGGGACTGGAAAAAATACAACAGCTTAGGGAAAATTTTCATTTTAATAATGTTGATTTTTGAACTGAAGTCCAGTGATATGGTCGACCATCTCTCAATATCCCTCTTAATTTGTAGGTGGATCTGATCATAATTTATTTTCTGAAGATGGCTTATCTGTTTTGTTAAGGTTATCCCAAGATATTTTATGCTTTCTGAGTTCCATTTCCATTTATAGGCGTTTGTAGTTTCTTGGGACGAGGTATAATTAAAAGTCAGAATCTGTGTTTTACTCACATTTGTTTTATATCCTGAGTGGTCTCCGTATATACTTATAAGTTTCATCAAATGTGTTAGGCTTGCCTCAGGTCTTTCTAAATATATTATTACATCGTCTGCAAACAGACTTATTACATGTTTTTGTTCTTTTATATTTATTCCCTTTATTTTCCTCACACTGCCTTATAGCCTGCGCCAGAGGTTCAATGTATAAGGCAAAGAGAAGTGGGGACAGACAACATCCTTGGCGTGTTCCCCTCTGCAACTTTATGTTTTTTGTTAGACTACCATTCATTTTTATTCTAGCTATAGGATCCTGGTATATTGTATTGATGCATTTAATGGCTTCTTTGTTAAATCCAAATCGTTCCAATGTTAAATATAAAAATGTCCAATTTACGCTATTGAAAGCCTTTTCGGCATCAAGACTCAGCAAAATAGCCTTAGTTTCCTTCATTTGTATCGAGTTTACTATTTGCAGGGTCCTTCTTATGTTATCTAATGTTTGTCGTCCTGTAATAAATCCAGTTTGGTCCAATTCTGTCATGAAATTCTGGTATCTCCTTGCTATAATGGATGTATATGTCTTGTAATCTACATTGAGTATAGAAATGGGTCTGTAATTTTTACAATATTCTGCGTCTTTACCCTCCTTGGGGATTACAGATATGATTGCTTCATTCCATGAGGGTGGCAATCTACCTTCCTTAAGGGTACAGTTAAAGGATGAAACAAGGAGAGGGGTTAGTTCTTCTCTAAAGGTTCGGTACCACTCCGATGGAAAACCGTCACTTCCTGGTGATTTATTCGCCTTAAGCCTGGATATTGCCGTAGTTATTTCTTCAGGGGTTATAGGTGCTGTGAGAGCATTGTTTTGCTTTTCTCCAATAGATGGCAGATCAAGTAAACTAAGGAACTGTCTTTTTGCATCTTCATCCGATGAGGGTGGTTGAGAGTATAGTTTTTCGTAGTAGTCTCTGAATGTGTTCTCTATTTCTACTTCATTATGTCTTAGTTGGTCTGTGGAAGAGTCTCTGATCTTATATATCGTGTTAATCCCTTGTTGTTTCCTAATTCTCCTTGCCAGAAGCCTTGTGGCTTTAGGGCCTGTTTCATAATAATCTTGTTTCAGAAATCTAAGTTTTTTCTCTATTTCGCTCCCTAATATATTATCTATTTCCCCTTTAATGTCCTTTATTTCTTGTTGGATTTGGGCTGTGTAAGTAGTTTGGCGTTGTACCTCAAGATTTTTTAGTCTTTCCACTAAGTTGAGATACTTTGCCTGCTTAAGTTTTTTTTGTCTTGACGTGATGGCTATTAATTTCCCCCTTATCACCGCCTTCGGTGTGTCCCATAAGATTGTTGGGTTGATTTCTTCTGTGTCGTTTTCCTCAATGCTTTTCTTTATTTCATTTTTAATTTGTTCTATCGTTGTCTTGTTGTTCAGTATGCTTACATTCAGTCTCCAGGTAGTATTTTTCTGCCTTTTATTCAAAAGTACATTTAAGTGGACTGCATTATGATCTGAGATGTCAGCCACACATTTTGTGTAAATCCCAGTTATTCATAAAAATATAGTCAATTCTAGAGTGTGTTATATAAAGTAGAGTAACGTGTATAGTCTTTTTCCCTCGGATGCAGTTCACGCCATACATCAACCAGTCCATGTTCCTTCAACAACATGTTTACAAGTTTAGATATATGTGTCATATTTCTTTTAATGCTTGTTGTGTCTACCCTATGAACCAATAACATATTAAAATCACCAGCACATATCACGATACCTTCATATTCGAAGGCCATGACTGAGAATAATGATTTAAAGAATTGTTTAGTACTCTCTGGAGGAGCATATATATGTATTAATGTAACCACCTCTTTCTGTAATTTCCCCTTCACCATAATATATCGTCCCTCTGTATCCTTGATTTCTTTGAGACACTCAAAATTAGTCGAGTTTTGTATAAGTATTGCCACACCTCTTTTGTTGCTTTGTTTACATGTACTGTAATAGGTGTTTCTAAAACCGAATTTCTTTAGCTTTTCATGTTCTTCCTGGGAAAGGTGTGTTTCTTGCATAAAGACAACTTGGGCCTTAAGTTTTCTAATTTTCCTGTGCTTCCTTTGAGCTCTACCTTGAAGCTTTAGCTGTTTGTGGTGGTTTTACAGACCCCAACTCTGGATGAGTGAATGAATAAGCTCGGATAAACTTATTGTAGTTTCCTGCCCAGCATCAAACTGTAAGGAGTAAGGATGTGATACAGATTCAATCCAAAATCACCATGAAGGCATAAAGGCTCCATTTTAACCATCTAAGCTCACGGTCTAAAGTGCATGGAGCGAATGCCTTTTTGGTGTAACATGCAATAAAGCAATCTGAGTTTCATCTTTCGATCCATTTAAAAGCCAGGTGTGCTTGCACTTTGGCAGATTGTAATTACAGCAGCGGGTTTTCCTGCTAGGAATAGGGATTACTGTTGAGCATCCCTGTGTGTGGAGTAAGCAGAGTATATATGCTTTGTGCACACAGCTTTCTTGGTGCATATTACTATCCAGGTACATGCGTTAAGTTTGTTCAATTGCACTTTCTGCTGCCTCAAGACAACATGTGCCAACAATGCTGCACAGAAACCTGATTTACATGTTTCCTTTGGAAATAATGCAGACAGAAATCCAGTTCTTTGGAGAGTAAATAAATGATAAAAAGGTCATAAAGGTTTCAGGTCATAAAAGTTCAGATCATAAAAGTATTTAGACAGGTTATGTATGTATTTAGAAAGGTCATAAAAGTATTTAGAAAGATCTGCAAAAACATTACTTTTCAACTACAAAATAGGTTTCAACAACACTTTTTTCCACTACAGCGTTCGTCACGATAATAGCAATCACCACTGATTCTTCAGTTCAATGTTCTGTGTACTGAATCGAGCTTCACCAAACGTTGAATAAACAGGTGAACAGCTCTTTGTCCAGCTTCACGGTTTTGTGGACTGAGTCCTGTCTTTATTTGCCACGGCTCAATCACTGCAGGTCACTTTAACAATTTCAGAGAGAAAGCTTCAACCAGCATCACCACAGGCCATGTAAACAGCCCCCAACAGGCAGGTTTCAAAGGCCATTGTACTAGTCCTTTATAAATCTAGATTTATGTTTGAAAACCCCAAACTGTTACAGATACAACGCTATTATTAGAAGAAGAAGAATTCTGTCTCAAGCCAGTGTTCAGTTTGCCAACAGAAGACTTCAGGCTGTGGAACAACACCCATCATACATTTGATGCTGCTTCTGTTCTCTATCAAACAGAATATATTAATTCAGTTTAGTTATTTATTTTCATTCTTTTTCAATTCTTCCACTTTGCTCCGTATTTTGTCTTGAACTTTTTGTTTGGCTGTCGACCAATAACTGACAGAATTTATGCTTTTATAATGATGATGAAGTCAGGGTTTTTGTCTGAGATGTTAACAAACTGACTCCTGCTCCCTGTTTAATGAGCACTTACACTGAACCTTTAGCTTTAATCATAATTGTCTGCCGACTGTATCATGAAACATTCATTATTTCAACATTTCTGTGTATTATGGCGTCAAATACAAAAACTGCTTTATCCTACTACCATCTATCATTTGACATGTTTGACTCTGCTGCTTGCTTGGGATTTGATATTTTTCTCAGTGACATCACTTAAAGAGGGATAGAAAAAACTGATCTGAGAAAACAAACCCTCAGTTTGAGTGATGTGCTGTGTGAACTCTCACAGTAATGAGTGCACACTCACCACAAGTCAGTGACTTAGAAAAAGAGGAACTGGTGAAACACACTGTGGTGGTTTCTGAGGGAGAAGCACACATTATTTAATTTCAAGACAAAACATAAAGACAGCTTTTTGGAGTTTTTCCCCCAAACAATGAAAACAAAGCACTTTCTGGATTTCTGAGCCGTCAGGATCCCAATTATTCCCCCAATCCACGCCACTAATTTTACACAGTGACACACAGAAATGTTCCTGTGTAATGTTGTTTGAATGCAGCACCATAGACGTGCCATTAATTTTACTCTGAGTGATTTTCCACCCTTTCCTTTGGATCCCTGGCAGGAATTTTCTTCCTCAAAGACAAGGTTGCCAGGGCAACAGCCTCAGGTTAAGATGTGTATGCCATGTGTATATGAATATGTCTTCTTTGTCTGTCGTGGGTGTGTGTGTGTGTGTGCATGCATGGGTGTGTATCCCTGAATTTCCATGTGTTTGCTTCCTGATCTATCAGTATGGGCACATGTTTATATTATTCCTTGTGTTTAATTTAAATTTATTATGAATTCATGAGGCAGTAGTTGATATAATGTCACTGCATCAGAACTCGTTTTGTGGTAAATAAAGTCAATAGTTCCAGCAGTCAAATTCACAGCCTGGAGGACGATCTAATGTGGCAAAAGGCATCATAGTATAAGCATGTGCAAATAGGCTGATTTACCAGAGCCACTGGCAGAGTGTGCTCGACTTTGTGTACATGCAAGTGTTTGCTCCAGTTTTCATCTGTGTGTGTTTTCTGGCAGCGACTTCCAAAGTGTGTTTGCGTTCACGTGAGTGATAGGAACTGGAGTGAGAAGAGAGCAACAGAAAGAAAACGATGGTTGCACACAACACAAAGGTCTCTTGTGTTCTTTTTATTTTGTACCTATACTCTTGTTGTGAGGTGATCTGTTTTTCCCTTTCACTCCACAAAACACACGCAGGGAATTTCACTTTATATCCACCGATACAAATCATACCAATTAAAACAAGTCACACAAGTTTCACAATAGACTTACGTGCTTTCTTTGGAGGGGGGACACTAGAATAGAAAAAAATAGTTATCATGTTCTATCATTATGGTATTTTCATACCAAAAACCTTTAATGATGTTAAAGGTTTAGGGATCTATCTGCCTGTGTGCAGATGTGTGATATGTGTCTGTTTTTAGACAAGGTAGTTAGGTAGGTAATTACAATGCGACCGTTTCCACCTCGCTCTGATCAAGCAGCTGCAGCGTGGTAGGCAAGAGAGGATGATCTGCCTCTTTTATCAGGTATCTCTTCATGGTTATGAGAGGCAGCACACTCACTCTCGAGCACTCCAAGGATACCAGGGACAGTCGGATTGCGCAATTCAGAGCAAAGAAAAAGAAAAAAGCAAACAAGGGAGTTGGGGAGATGGGGACTTCTTGCTTTATGTTAGTGTGTCCACCATCATTTACTGTAACCCTTTTTAAGGAGGAAGATTATAGTTAATATAATTGTCTTGAGATTTTTATGTAAATCACAAGATTTTTTTCTGGTGTGGTTGAAATTTCCCCAGCATGAACTCAACATCTTAATTCATCTTAATTGAGCTAGTTATCTTTGCCATGATTCGGTTTGAAATGTGGAATTTACATGATATTTCATGATTAATCTCACACAAGTAGCGAATGATATTCTGCGCAGTGAGAGTTAATGAATTTTTAAAGACACATGATTAAATACAAGGAACACAATATATAGTATAGAGATACTGGTGCGAGTGCGGCATCTTTTAAGTCAGGTTTTAATGTTGTTTTAAACTGTTATTGTAAGAGAAAAAAAACTTCACTAATCACATTAACCCTATCTGCATTCAGATCTTCCACACCCAGTCCAGGTGGTAGAATGAAAAACCAAGATAGAAAATACGAGACACTATCCTTTTAAGTGGTGAAAAGATAAGTTATAATTTCCACTAACAGACATACAAGAGAAGTAATGGATCATCATCAGAAGTGATATGGGATTTAAGGTCAAACATTGAGAGTAATTGTATGTGAGGAAGCCTGTACATACCAGCATCTTCATTCTTATCGGATGAATGACAGAGCTTATACTGCATGTATCCACTGCCAGGTAGCACCAGCACCAGCTCACTGAAGCTCTCTCCGTCTGAACCGCTTCTTATGGTAGAAGGAAAACTGGCATGCCATGATGAGATACTTTTTCAAGCCTGAAGCACATCTTTATACTTTTGAACAACTTGTAAAGAAATACTGCAAACATCAGGGCATTTGAAATGGATGTGCGGAATGAATAATATATTACAAACATCAGTGTTCCTAAGTAATGAACTGCTGAAGTTTCTAACAACTCTTTTGAAGAGCTGCTGTATTTCTTCTAGACCAAATCTATCACTGAATGATTTATCCATTTCATCAGAATGAGAACGACTCAGAGGACAGTGTGGATGTTTGTGATGTGCAGTGTTCTGTGTTGCACATTTGAATGGTCTAGACTAGAGGACACCAAGCATAGTACAAAACACAAGTTTTAATGGGAGAAAAAAGTGCCTTTGATGATGAAATGTTAGCCTGAAATATATAGGTATTAAAATATATAATTCAGCAGTGAAGTCATATGCTGTCCACTGGGGTGTATCCTGCCTCTCACTTAATGTCAGCTGGGATTGGCCACAACCGCCCACAACACTCAAAGGAGAAGTGGTATAGATGATGGATAGATGGACTATTGAAGGGCACTGCGAATTTTAACCTCCATTAAGGAGGTCACGTTTTCATTTTGTTTGTCTGTTAGTTAGCAGGATTACGAAAAAAACTATTGTACGGATTACCACGACTTTGTGGCAGGATGAAGTATGGGTCAGGAAAGCAGGGCGACGGATCCAGGAAGGTTGTTTTTTTCGCACTCCTCAACATTGTGAGATTGGGTGTTCTTGTAGATAATGCAGAGATCTTTTTGAAAAGAATCAAGCATGTGAAGTGTGGTAATATCTAAGAGCTGATGAAGATCTGAAGTCTGATGTGGATAATAATCTTGATTCTGTGAATCAAAATAAAAAAATATATGAGTGGACTTATCTTTATTCAGTTACTTTTTACTAGCTAGATTGTATATATCTCCTGCTTAATGTGAGCAGTTTGCAGAGCAATTCTGTGTATATGGAACATCTTATTTTAATATGTGATATGATGATAAAGTGGCCTTTCAGATATGGTGGAGGTATGTGCTCTCTGTGTGCCCTTTTAGTTTTGTAATGTTGACTCATCATGGAAACACCTGAACCATGTTACATTTGTGTGAGCGTGCACATGTCCTCTGCCCCCTCACTGCTCCATGTCTGCTCTTAACATCTTCCTCGGCAGCAGAGAAAGCCCAAAACTAAGAAATCAAACCTGATGGGTTTGAATTAGCGCCTTGATTCTTCCTCTGTGTAGGAAAGATGCTACATAAATAAAATTGCCTTGCCTTTAAGAAGAGGATGAACAGGCATAGTGTGTTTATGGGTGATATGCTTTAAACACTTGAAACATCTCTATGGATCTACAGGGCCACTAGAGCCAATTATTCCAGTTTGATGATAAGTGAGCGATGAAACGATGGAGCCTGTCAATTATCTTGGTCATTTTCATTCATTACCTGTGATAAATGTTCTGATAAATTTGCAGTGTTGAGGTAATGAAACATTAAAGCAGTGTCTGTGTTGCACAGCTATGGAATAGATGTACCTTAGTGAAGACATGGTGTTGACTAAAAACGTAGAAATACAAAGGTTTATCTAGAAACATATGGATGTAATTACTCTCAGTGATCTATGTAAATGTATTAATAAGCAATGTGAGGCTGAGGTGTGTTGACAAGCCTGTTGCTAAGGAGTGCAGGCAGTGTGAAGTGGAGGACACTGTTCCTCTCTACTTTTATCAAACAGCATCTTCTCTTAAAAAGACTGCAGATGTTAAGCAAATATCCATCGGCACTGTGATACAGTTTAACTGTAACATTCCTCCCACTATCCAGAAAAGAAGCCATACGTTTTCTGGCTATGAAGGTCGCCATCTTGCGCTGAAGTAATAATGTGGAGCTGGACTCGCACTAGACTTGCACTAGCAAGTAGCAGTTTTTATAGCATTAAATAAGTGATATAAACCCAAACACATTGAACATACATCAGTGTGATAATAAGTCCCTAACCTGACATAGACCATCTCTGAGAATAATTTATTTGACGCATACTAACTTTTTAGTTTGGTCCAGAACCCATCCACTAACATGGTGAGTCTGTGGGGCACCTTGATAAGACAACAATGGTTATGAAAGTATTTAATTTTCAGTGTGTGCTTTAATATTTTAGTGCCTTATTTAAATATGCATTTTTGTTGGTATATATGATACGATATGATTGTAAATGTTTATCAGTGACAACTATACACATTTGTCTGATATTGAAACAGTGATTATCTATTTTTTTTATATATTTATAGTCTGAAATGATGACAAACTACTTTTAAAATTACTTTATAATTATACTATATCAATTCGGGAATTATTAGGGATAATATTGATACTTCCAAGGACTTTTACCAATACTACCTAATGGAAATTAAATTTATAACAAGGCAATCCAGTACTCAAGTTGCCCTTATGTCACATTTTTACTATTATTATTACTATTCATACAATATTAATACTTTGAAATCAGCATTATACACTAAGCACACAAGTCTCAATCATTTGAAAGTGCATAGCATACTTTATATTTAAAATCAGGTTAGGAATATGAAAACAAATCCAGTCCTGCCAGCTGCAACATACAGTATATAGTTAACACTAGTGTTAAAATGTTGGTTGTTTATTTGGTAATTAAGTGTGGAGCTGTTTTAGTTTGTAAGTGTTCCCTTAACATGCAATCAACTACATTCTCAGCACAAACTGCTGCAGGGGTTTGCTAATATAACTAAGCCGTATCCATCACAACCCCTTACCACTCAGTTTATCTCTTTTGTTTCACCTGAAATTACCTTAATTTTATAAGCTTTTTGTAGCTCAGCATTGAAGCTATCTGATGTTAACTATTCAATATTTAAACCCAACTCTCTCATAGCACATATAGTATTTTGTCTTTGTGGATAATCCACTCAAATCATCTGGACATCTTGTGCGTACTCTCCAATGCAATTTCCCCAAAAAATTCAAGTTGCAGTATGTTTGGAAACTTTGGGATTTCCACTGGAATGTATTTACTTTGGCTGCACAGAATGAACTTGTAATGACCGACCCACCAGCAGGATGCAGCTTATTAATGGGAAACACATAACTTCAAAATTATAAATAAACCATTACTTGTGCTTGGATTTTATCCATCAAACTGTTCAGTGAAGCAGTTGAACCCCATTATTGAAGAAAATCCCTTAACAGTAACACTTGCTGCTGGAACCGAATCCCCAAACGGCTCCTATAACAACCAAACAGAACAGTGCTCCGCTATAATGAAAACTGTAAGCTTCAAATAGATAACTTCAAAGTGGATAGTTAAAAAAAATCCAACATGAGACTGTCTATGGTGAAATGAAAAAGAAAAGTTATGAGGACTGAGGGGCCTCCTGATGGGTCTACCCTTGGAGAAGCATCCCAGTGCCTGAAATGTTACTATCCTTTCTGTCAATCTGCAGTGACCGGCCACTGAAGTATGAATGATTCAATTAAATTATTAATTTGTCATCTAAACTATCCTTTATGAATTCATGTTGAATAATTAACAGCGATGAATAACATTTGACTTCATGTGGAGAACTCTCAGAGGTTGTAAATGTAAAGATTAAACCACATGAAAGTGGCTGTGGCAGGCCAGTCAAAGACAAAGGGAATACCAAATCTCAGAATGGCTTCTATTTACACTTGCCTCTCCTTTTGGCCTCATGTTGAGAGAAAAGCTACTATATGCATTTTTTTTATATTCCTCTGTGATCTCTTGACTTAGACTGTTGAAAACACAACTTTTAACAGTTGATATATAACAAACTTTGCAGTGTTTTTCGCAATATATTTATGAAAGATATGTTGAAAAAATTGCTGCACTAAGTAAAAACAGTGTATATAGTGACATGAAAGTAATCTGCTGAGAAAAAAAGAAATTAGCATACACTGAAATACTGACCAAATGGTAAAATTTGGCTTTGTTTCATCCAGTAGAATATTACAGATGATATTGGATGTTTTTATAGAGCAGCATACAAAATAATGTCATCCAGGTTCAAGTTAACCCGATGATTCTAAAGATTTTAAAGGGATCACAGAAAAAATGAAAATTCACTTATTATCTTCTCACCACTATGCTGATGGAGGGGTGGGTGAAGTGTTTGAGTCCACAAAACACTTTTGGAGTTTCAGGGGTAAACAGTGTTGCAGCCAAATCCAATACAAGTGAAGTAACTGGTGATCAATTCATCAAACGTATACAAAGAACAGAAACAGAACAGAATTGCCTCCATTCTGCTCCTGTGGTGTCATCCAAGTGTCCACAAGCCCAGACATTCAAATTCGACTCGAAACTGCGTCATGTACACCATGTTTTTATCCTAAAAGTCTGCTACCGAAAGTAGCGAAGCTAACGTGCAGCCCGCACATCACTTGAGCGAGAGCTTGTGTGCAGTGTGTGCATGCAAACATGAAAGCGGAGGACATTTAGGCTAAAAACATGGTGTAAATGATACCTTTTTGAGTAGAATATGAATGTCGGGGCTAACAGACACTTGGATGACACCACACCAGCACGGAGGCATGTAATGCTTTTCTTCTGTTTTGGCTGCTACACTGTTACTCCAAAAGTTTTTTGTGAACTCAAACACTTCACCCACCCCTCCATTGGCATAGTGATGAGTAGATAATGAGTGGATTTTCATTTCTCAGTAAACTATCCCTTTAAGAAAACAACTAATTTCTACACCTGCATGCAGAATGTGTTGCACTGTTGTTACTGCCAAACAATGTTGGACAATTCTCCTCCATACCTCTATGTGACATTCAGTGAAAATGCAATGGCATGCACCCTACTGTCAAAAGAACGTTGTTAAAATCCTTTCTTCCCACCCTATCTGCCCATGGCAACTATGGTATGGTTCAGGGGGAAAGTAAGCTTCAGTGTCCTGTATCAAGATTTGATGAGCTTCTTGCTCCTCTATCACCATTAGATCCACACAATTTTATTGTCAGCCTGGCTACAAACAAAGAAAACAGAACTGGCACTGAACTTTGCCATTGGAGTCTTGAGATGAAGAATCAAATAACATTGACTTTCATTAAGAGGATACGAAGTGTGTGTAAAATGGTGCAGCTAAATTTGTGCGTTAAACATATTGTGTCATTTGTTCTTGCATCTAAATAAAAGCATACAGCTGAATCAGAGGGTGTATACAATACAAGGATGTAAACCTTCAGCACTGAATGCAGATTCAAACCAGTTGCTTTGAGTACATACCTGCTTCCTGAAAGGAGACATTTGACGTTTTGTGAAATAAGCTTATTCGCAGAGTTTTCTGTCAGAGGGGAATAATCTGAACACCCCATTAAACACTTACTCATATTCATTATTTAGGCAGATTAGATTCCATTTGACAAAGCCACGCTATCCCCCCCCCCCCCCAGTTTCTAGTGTCTGTGCTAAGCTAAGCAAATCAGCTGCCATGGGTCTTTAACAGATTGATGTGAGAGTGGTATAAGTACTTCCTAAAATATTAAACCTTTGCTTATATCTGTTCCACAGCACAAACAAGCCACAGTTGTGAATGTGGTTATAACCTATAAATAGAGACCTCCCTGATCATTCTGGATTAGAATAGAAGTGACAATTGGGGAGAGTGCAGTTTTCCTTTCCACAGATTTACAGGGCTTTTCCTTTGAGCCCTTTGGCTGCTCATGCTCTTGGCCTGCCCCAACTTAATCCATGCCAGAGAGAGGCACACTTCCAATTGTGTCACCACTGTTTCAGCGATTTGGAAGAACATGCCACTGGCTGCCCCAGTGTAGATGCTGTGCTCCTTGGTTTGGCTTTTATTGACCTGTTTCACTTTTCCTACTCTCATCAAGCTTCTTGAGCATAAGTGGAAAGTCTCTTAAATGTGTATGGGACTCACAAGGGCTTCTGTTGCAGAGTATTTTCAGCTTTATTCAAGGTAGCCAAAATTGGCCTCCCTCAACAGCAGCTGAAATCGGGGACAGCTGGTAGCCAGAGTCATCGCTGACTCCTGATGAATGACGAACCAAAGCAAGTCCAAGTAGCTGAGATGTAGCTGGAGGCAACTCACTGGAGCTCAGGTTTACACCTTTTAAAACTTGCTAAATATAACATTCCATAGGTGGCTTGAGCATGTTGACCTTTGGTGAAGTTTCAGAGATGCTTTACATCTTCTGTGCTTTTTGGTCCACAAGGTTATTTGTTTTCTTCAATCAGATTTTTTATCGTAATTGACTAAGGTTTCTTAACGAATCCACATTTGCAGGGACTTAATCAACATGGGCATGTGATTGCTAATTATGATAATCAGGATTAACCTGCATTTTCTTCCCACTGTTTTTGTGTTCCTTTTTTGAAGACTGAAGCATTAGCACAACCTCTCACGTTCAGGAGGACTCAGCAGCACGACTTAGTGAAACCAGTTGAAGTTCACAACTGTTCATCTTTATTAGGGTTCGGCAGGCAAGGGCGAAAAGTAGGTGAAGTTGTGACGTGGGCACAGGTCGATAACAGACGACAGGTAAACCAGGCAAGCAGGCATGAAAGGCTGGAAAGCTACTGCATGGTTACTGCAGGACAGGAGGGCGTGGCAGGGTCTGACGACGAACAGTTGGTATTGAGGAAAAAGTCAGGCATGAATGACACCTGATATTTGCATAAAAGTAGTGCATGGAAATTAGTATTAATTCACATGATCTTTTTTTCATTCAATTTTTGATTCAAATACTTTTGTGCAAAGGTGTAATCCCGGCATTTTAAGATCATCCTGCATGTGTATGGACCCAAATTAACCCCAGAGGTATAAATGAGGATTTAATACTTACAGACAAGGGACCAAGCCAGAGACTCATAAAGCACTGATCCTCGAGGCCACACACACACACACACACAGTACAACATATTGGAACAGGACAGCAGGAACCTCTCTCCCTAATTAATTCCCATTTTCATCCCGGATCTGATTGCAGGAAAAGAGGGATGCGAGAAAGGCTGCCCTCTTCAAAATGCCTAATGAGCTTAATCGACCGCACTCTACAATCTCATTTAAGCCCGTCTTCTCGGCCATGAATTAAACTATTACAAAAACCTGCTTGAACTTAACTGGCGGCTGCTTAATCACAGCAAATCACTCTAATCCTGTATGTCAGAGAGAGGGAGTCTGCAGAGGAGCTGTGCAGCGCAGTGCCCCCGCATGGGGGTGTGTCTGGGTGAAGGCGCATGTGTTTACATGTAGCATAGGTTACGTATGGCTTATGCAAATTGTGTGTGTTTGTGTGTGTACATGCAGGCAGCTCTGAAAACATGCTGTGTGTTCATTGTGACTCCATGAAAACTGTGAAGTAAGGGCAGGGTACCAGAACTCATGGCACAGTTTGCTATTTTCCCTTTGGGGGACTCAGTGTTTATTGTCTGTTTGTGCCCCCCCCCCCTCGCTTTTCGTGCCCATTCCACACATCCCTCACTCCCCCCATCGCCTTTGATGCCCCCAGCATGCTTTGCTTCAACAAAGCCTGTTAGCTGATCGTTCAATTTTCTGCTTCTAGTCCCCCCTCCCTCTGCGCCCCTCTCCTCTTCATCTCCTCATCGTCCACTCCTTGTCTTTCCCTGCTCGTGTGTCACTTCTAACTCAGCAGCTGCGGAGCATGAAAAGACAAATGAAAGACGCAAACTGTTGGTCCGATAAGGATAAAGGACAAATATTGAAAACTTTCTGTGTTTGTTGCTGCCCTCCCCTTGTTGACTTCTTCTCAGCGATTTACTCCCTCTGCCTACATTATTTATTTGTTTCATACTCTACTCATGTCACATGTTTTATCTCCATGGTGTGGGTAGGATGAGTGTTTCATCTAAAAAACATGAGTCGAGAGGCACAGTTGACATTTTAAAAGGAATGCTTATTTACAAAAGTAGAAGCAGCAGAACGCAGTAGAAGTGTTAACCTTGGTGGATTCGCAGAAAAAAGCAGAGCAACTATATGGAAACTCAAACTTCATCATAAACATTTTATCCAAAGATAAAAATCATATTTCTGGATTGTAGAAGTTACATCTATGGCATTTAGGCTGACATGATTAAATGTATCAAATACCATTAAACTATTGTTGTTGTTAGATTTATTTCTAAAGTGATTTATTCATCTTAAGTCTACCTAACCCTTTTACTTGTTACTCAGGTTTTAGTGTAAAACATTTTAGTCATAGAAAAACATAAAAGGAAGCAATATTTGTCCAGTTTTTGTGAAGACCAAGAATGAGAATTTCATCCGTCCTGACACAGCCCAGAGTTTTCAAAAGGAAACAGGGCCAACAGCTTTTCCAAAATGATCAGTTGCATTATTTAACACTAACACATACTCCCAGCTGTGATAATTCATGCACATTAACAGGTAGCCAAGGTTGTAAGGCTATAAACAGCACTGATCCTTACAACCTGACACATCTTTCTTTACTAAACCCTCAACCTTTCAAGATCTTAACTAGATCAGTCCATTCCTGAGATCAAATAAGTAAAAAATCTTGATGATCAGTTTAAAGTTAATAGTCATCTTTCATGCAAATACAGTGAGAGAATGAGCAACTGTTTTTCATAGAGGTTGTGTTTAGTATTTTTACCTCCATCAAGGTGGTTATATTTTCATCTGGGTTCATTTGTTTGGTAGTTGGCAGGAAAACTACTGGAAAAACTTACCATGAAACTTGGGGTCAGGGAAGAACCCATTCCAGGAATCCATGATCCAGAATTTGTTTTTTTATATCTCATAGAATAATTCTTTGATCTTCATGTAAAGAAAATTAGGAATGTTTGAGGAATTGATGTTTATGACTATGTGCAATTTAGAGCAGATCCAAATAAATATCTGAATCTAATATTTACAGACTTTTAACATTGAACATTTTTAAATCAACAAGAAATAATATGTATTCAAAATGTTGTTCTTATGACTTCAGTTCATCTATCTTTTTTGTGCCAAAGAACATGTATAATACAATTAACACAATAAAGTGAGTGGTCTACCGTCCTTTAAAATAAAATAGGCTACCAAGACATGTAATTTAAATGAATCAAGCATGTGAATAAAGAAGATGGACACCCAGCAAAAACAACAGAGCAAAGGGTGCAGGGTCTCTCCTAGTTTGAAAAATTTGGACTGTGAATTATTATGATATTTCAGTAGCTGTGTTGCCAATTTGTGGTTGAAGTACTCAAATCCCCTGAACACAATCACAAATCCACTGCGGCAAAATAAACAGGCAAATAAACTGATATTATTGATGCAAAAGAGGGGGAGAGAGAGAGAGAGAAAGAGAGAGCCAGAGCGGGAGTAGTAGATCGAGGCTTGGGATGTGCTGTATTTCCTTGTGTTGTCTTTGTGAAGTGCTATCATTAGAGAGCTCAGGAGACTCTAAGTCTAATTAGGCTGTTTAGTATGGAGCTGGGAGGACAAGGGCTAGACTGAGTCGAACTCTGCTGCTGCCTTTGAGCCCTCCGAGAGACACTTTTAATGAGCTCCAGGCTGTGTGTTTACTATGAGATCTCTCTCCCTCCATCTCCCACTCTCACTCATTTCCCTCACCTGCGCTGGTTGTTTCCTTCCAGCTCTCTCGCATGCAATTCACTGACAAGGAATTGATGCATTTAACACAATAAAAGCAGCGCATGCACAAACAAATGTAATGTAACACTCTGTGAGCCTTTATGATCATTTCTGTTGAGCAAAAGCTAAAGTTTGTAAAAGTTGACACAATCACAACAACAACAAAATGAACGTTATAAACTTCTTGAACAGAGCTATGAAATTGTATTATAGTGTACAGGTTTCCTTTATTGCTTTCCTTCTCTATCTAGATGCAGATACCCAATACGTGAACATGTAACTACTAACCCTATTTCTTTCTCTCCGACAACACACTAATAGATACACTCATGCACGGCCTTCAGACTTCCCTTCCCAATGCACCACTGATCCCACTCTGTCCACTTTTCATTGGACTTTAATTTCCAGCCGAGATCGACCACATTTCAGCACCGCACCGCTGCTTCTATTTTATAAGCATGTGGAAAAAGTCAACCGGGCTCTGAAGCGGCAAGTGGGGAAAACTAATCAACTCTGCATTAATTAATGATAGTGAAGGGCTTTTAAGTGACTCCGGTTTTGAGGAGAGGGTTTTTAAGTTGAGTGTGGAACACTGAGTGAAGATTCTTGTGAATAGTGGACTTGCTGGAGTACACTGGAATCAGTTTGTCCCTGGATTTGGTGTGGATACTTATTTATTTACTTCGATTTTTGTTCATATAGGCTCCAGTCTATAGATACACTGTTGTTGTAGATTGAGGCTGGGGAATGAGATTTTTGTCAAGGGCCACTCAGTGTTTATCCAGTAAAATTGTTTGACGAGCATACAAAATTTGCTTTTCATCTTTCTGATGGTGACCCTACACAAAGCTGTTTTTTAAGCAGTAGGTTGCCACCAGAAGAGACCTAGCTTTGAGCTCACCACACTTGTTGTAGGTGGTTGGGCACATCAGCAAGTTCAACATTGAAGATGATGAACACAAACTGGAAAGTCCACTCAGTCCACCTACATGGGTTTGACTGATTCTCAGACACAACAACACTTAAAGGTTCAGTGTGTCGGGTTTAGTGACATCTAGTGGTAAAGTTGCATGTTGCAGCTGAATACTCCTCACCTCACCCTCCCCTTCCAAACATAAGAGAAAACCTGTGGTGGCCTTCAGTTGTCATAAAAAGTCAAAAGGTGTTTAGTTTGTCCAGTCTGGGCTGCTGTCAAAAACATGGCGGCCTCCATAGAAAGGACTTGCTCCATATATACACATAAAGTATTTAAATATATAGGACCCATTCTAGGGTTAAGAAAACAACAATTCGTACAGTTTAGATGAAACACAGTAGTGAAAATATCACTAGGTTTATTTTATATTCACTTTCTGCCAATACATCCCTTTCACCTAAATCTTACACCCTGGACCTTTAACAGAGGTTCATATTACTGAGACAGTTATCACATTTAGGAGGATGATGGATCATCAGATGTTGTGTTCTGACCTGTTCAGATACACTGTTGACTCTTGTTTGACTCATGTTGCCATGTCAGACTAAATATGGGCATAACTGTTTTAGAATATTTGTCCTACCTACAAAATTTGCTAAACATAGTCTTAATGTGCAAGAAATACTATACTTGTATCTTTGTATTTGGTTAATTTAGGTGACCACGGCTCAGCTGTAGGTTTGTATCTATTGTTATGCTATTGTTTCTTCACCTGGTTTGGAAAAACGTTCATGAAATGGTGTAGTTATTGAATGTAAATAGTGGGCACTGACGGCCTTGATAGTAGGGATGCAACAGCTTGTTCTCAGAGAAAACAAGTGGTTAATGTATTAAGCACAGTAACAACCTTTCCAGTGTCCCCATTTTCCTTTGCCTGTCCTACAACTGAGCTACACTCACCTACCAAGCCAAGTCAATTTAATGGTTGTAGTGCCAAGTCATTACATCCAGTACATTATGTTTCATAGAGAGCAGGTCTAGAGTGAACTCTTTTTAATTTTACTTTATTACCCAACTTTCCCCCAAGAGCAAGCACTTGGCAACTTTGTCAAGAAAAAACTGTTTAAGCTGATAGAAACCTTGACAGACAGAACCATGGTGGGTGGCCATCTGCTTTGAGAGAGAGAGAGTGTGTGTTTGTCACAGGGGGAAATACAAATGTATTATCATAATAACACTGATAACACGAAATAATTATAAGACACTGATAGGACAAGTATTAGAACTAATGATAACACTTGCTCTGAAGTTAGAAATACCAGCTGAAAGTGACAAAGGTGAGAGTAGAGAGACAAGCTTGTCGGATCCTGGGAGGTCCTCAAGAAGTCCAGATCTGTAAAAGTAGGGTTATGACTCATGGCAAGCCAAAGCTTGCTTGTGATAAGCTCTATCAAAGAGGAAAGTTTTAAACTTGTAGAGAGGGTATCTGCCTCCTGAAAAGAAACTGGAAGATGGAGCCTGTAAGCTGAAAACTCTGCCCTCCATTCTACTCTTGGAGACTCTTGAAACCAAAAGTAAGTCTTCGTTTTAGCAGCATAGTGTTCCAGTGGGGTAGTATAACCTCTTTAAAGATAAAACTCTACCCCTAGTGGGGCTAATGTACAGTATGATCAGTTTTTTCCTTGTTGGGATGGCTAGTGAATGAAAAATTACAAAATCCAAAGGCATGGATCAGTTTTCCTGCTGTTTTTTTTAGACAGGATGTGCCTTATTTTGCAATATTATTGGGTGAAAAAAAGCTATTTTGGAAATTTGTTTTATGAGAGACTCAATGGACATCCTGATGAACCAGATATTCCTTGGTGTGGTGCTGGAAGCCAGGACAATGGCATTTAAAATAACAATATTGTTACAGATTGTGTTTCTTGTTTCAGAGGTGTTAGGGGACAAATAGTCTAAACTTTGTAGTTTTTTTGTTGTTGTCGTTGTTGTTGTTCAGAGTTTAAGGCTAGGGAATTACTGGGGATCCAGGTATTTATGTCCTTCAGGCACGACTTCACTGACTGGTTTTACCTTTTCAGGGATGATATCCAGGGGATCATAACACCAAAACCTTACAGGCTCATGGTTATGGATCATTAAGTTCCTGCAGGTGCATGATGTTGCACGTCAAAGAAACCAATTAAATATCGATTTGTTATGTCATTGACACAATATGTATATCAAATAATATTTTAACTTTTAACAACTAACTGCACCCCACTTGTCTTGGAAAGTGCACACGGGTTTTCTCTTAAGAACACTATTAATACAGAAGTATTTCATTTGTGGTGTTGAAGCTTTCGACTACTAAAATGTCTGGGTTCCTGATAGTCATCCAGCACTGTGATACGTTATATGATTACATCTGAATGCCATTAAATGACAAGATATAAGAAAGGTGACATCACGTTAAAAATAAAATCAAACATGGTGACCCAGTCGGTTGTAACACTAATTGGCAGTTGGTTTGTTGCAGAGCGCAATAGGTCACCTTGCCTTGTCTGAAGGTAAAATACCTTGGGGAGCTAATATGACAGCACCTGAAGCAGGCATGTCAACCAGGGAATTTTCTTTTACTTTTACCCCCTTCCTCTCACATTTCTGCCCCACCAACCTCAACCCTTCTCCCCTGTACAATTTTTGACTGTCTTCACTTCTTCAACTCAGGGCCGTGTCCCCCTCTTTGCTCCCCCCTTTTCCCTGTCTCGTAACCTCCTCTTTTTGCCTTCGTTCTTTCCTCCATTCCCCTTCCAACCTTTACTTCCCCTTCACCCCTTTCCCCTCTCTGCTTTTCTTACATCTCCCTCCCATCTCCTGGTCCCCCAGCTCCTTGTTAGGGGCAGACTCAGGTGGCTCACGGGGGCTGAGATGGATGAGGTGTCGTCCCAACGTCGACCCAACGGCATTCTCAAAGAACAGCACCAATGGCCACTATCCCACCGGCCTGTCAGGTCCGGTCCCAAGTCAGGTGACAACTATACTGTAGTCCCTTTGCTAGAGAGAACAGATTACTGCTCCTGTGGTTAGAGACATATCTTACAGGCTGGAAATCACAGCTGAGGCAGGGCAGTGCAAGTTTTAAAAAGCAGCTCTGACATTGAATTGATGTTAATTATCCGCAGCTCAGTTATTAAAGTGGATGTTGCTACTCGAATCTAATATAGTCTACTTAACACTGTGTATGTTATTCTCTTAAAGTTTATATAAAACTCCACAGTATGTTGCACACTTTTCATTGACAAGATATGTCACAGTCAAAATGTTTTGGGTGCACTCTGCATCGGCTTACTTTTTTCAGGAATGTGAAGGAGAGGGATTACTTTCAAAAATCAATGCTTTTCTTTTGATACATTCAAAGTGATAGATTAAAAGCCTTTATGTTGAAATTTAAGGAGGAGAAACCTCTTCTTTATCATTTATATTGTCAAACCTCTTCCTTGCTGTTTGTCCAAATCAATCCACGGCATTTTTACCCACCTCGATATTTTATAAAGCGACTTGATACAAACATAAATAAAATCAATGTTTCATTTTCTACTGAAGTACTTTTGAGGGTTGCGTTTTATTGTTAATTAGCGGCAGCAACAAAAAAGAGAAAAAAAGAAAAAAGTTTCAGTGTGAAGAGGCGGCAAAAAAAAATGATGATGTTTAACCTCCCTAGAAACCGCAAGCTCTAAACAGCTATTGATTTGCTAATTGCCTTCACTTTCAATTCTATTGTTCCTTAAGGTGGTATTTAACCCCTGTGACATACCGTATTTACTAAGAAAAGAACACTCAACATCACGACCTCCAAGGACCAGTGTTCAGTCCGTCGTCAAGGCCGGACTGCAGTTTCAGCCAGAACTTTTTAAAGAAAAAGTTTTTTAAGTCTAAAGCCAACAGATACATGTTTTTAAGCCTTCTACTCATTTAGTCTGTAAACCATACTGTAGATTAGAACACTGTATATTTGTACTGGACGTAAACCATGTAATGTACCCGAACCCTAAGGTATTCCCTTTTTATTTTTTCATTCGATGTGGCTCACCGACATGGTCCATCTGCAAAAGTAGGTTTTTCATAAGATAAATCATCAATAACAACACTTAGTTTTCTTGTAACAAAATTTGTCAGTGTTTAATTTAAAAATCAAAATGGAAAAAAAAGAATTTATACACACATAATAAAGAACCACCCACATGGCCACATCAAGAAGGATAAAGATTTACAGGGTTTGCATGAAAAGCATTTTATTTCTTTGATTCTGTGAGATGTAAAACCTTCACTGCCCAGTGTTTTGTGTATTCTGAACAAAGAAATTAACCAAACAGATCTCACACTGATGAAAGTGTAGGGGGCTGATGTTTCCACATAAAATTAAGATTGATTTTATTACAACAACTCATTTAGAGGCTAAGACTTAATCAATAGTAACGGTTTAGTACAAGGCTCTGGTCACCTCCAGGCAATTTGGTGCAGCACATCATTATGTTTGCTGGCCCTTTGTCTGATCACTTCTAGGTCACATTCACAATCATTTAATATGAAGGATGGCAACTGAATATGAAAATGTATTGAATTAAATGGTATTTTCAAGTCATGTTTATTTTCTCATTCAAGATAGGATTTAGGATCCATTTTAGGCCCATTTATACATACGTGTTAGATGTGGCGTTGTTAGAATTAGTGGCCCGAGGATCTTTAGGGTCCTGAAGAAGGGACAGATAGAGTCAACAACTGCTGAGGTGACCATGGTTACGATTTGGATGTCATGACTGTGTTCCAGTCTGCAGTTGGTGTTTGTTTGATAGTGTTTCTATTATATAATCTATGTTCATCGCCATCAAATGTCGCAGATACATTTTTTTTTCTCCTATTTGTCAGTTTCTGTTTGGTACAGTCACTACCTTCTTGCTGGATTACAGTGGTTGCCTAGCAACAGGACTCTAAGCTTAGTCTACCTGTCATACCAATGGTTCCATATCTGTTCCTTTGTGACTCTCAAGATGAAAAAAGTCATGGAAGGAGTCATTATGTTTCAGGTGATTTTGCTTTCTGTATGTTGTTTTTGATAATAAATATAAAGTATTTTCCGAACTTGGACCCTTGTGCTGTGGGCCCATGAGACCATCACCACCTTTGACTCCACTAGAGACAGCAGTGGGTGGGAGCTTTAAATGGGAACACCATATTGCGATCACAGACTGTGCTCTCAACCCCACGGCTGCTTGATTCCTTGTCTCTTCGTCCCCCTGTGGCCTGTGTCAATATCTCATGCATGAACCTCGGCAGCACAGCAGCTAAAGGTATCGCTCACTGCCCCTCTGAGTGTGTGTGTGTGTGTTCTCTCTCTCAGAGGGTGAGAGCTCAGGCCTGCTGCTCTGATCCTGTTGGCTTGAGATGGATCTGGAGAAGCCTCACGCTACAGCTGGCGCACTGGCAAGCTATCTACTACCAACCGTGTGTGTGTGTGTGTGTGTGTGTGTGTGTGTGTGTGTCTGTCTGTCTTTGTGTATCTGTGTGCGATCGAAGCTGCTTTAAATCTAGACAAAAAAAAGCACGTACTACTGTACATGTGTGTGTGTGTGTGTTCTCACTGCTCAAAAGACAAAAAACACCAACCAACCAGCAGCACTAAGGGATTTATTTCACTATCAAATATTCAAAGCATCAAACATTTGAGGTCTGCCGTGTGAAAGTAAGTCCACAGTGCAGCAGTGCGAAAAAGTATATAATCCTGCTGCCAGCCACATATTTTCTCTTACATTTAAATCAAAATGATGCCTGATCTCCACACAGTGATTTCTGAAGGAACTGATGCCTAATGATATAGTAACTGCTGCTAACAAAAGCTTATAGCGAGCCATATCTAATTAAAGTGTGATTCATTTACGGAAATTCCTCTTGCTAGAGTGCTTGTATTAATGGCTATAGATATTCATTTCAAAGACACGCACATGTTGTGATGTCTTGAGGGCAGAGAGATTATAACACCATTAGTTTTTCTTATAATAATATGTCTTTCAAATTCAGAATGGACAATCTTGACACCAAGCCATGTGTGAAGTAACATGTTACCTGCTATCTGTCGCTCTGCGAAGCAGTGGAGGCAGAAAGAAGTAAACAGAGCCACGTCTTTTTTACATGGGTGTTAATTCTGCATCATTCTAACTTTTTTTTATGTATGTATTTATTTATTTATTAAGTTACAGGTAAAAGTGTCAGCCTCAGAATTTTAAGATTTATTTTTAACCATTGATAACACCCCACAGTTTTAGTACCAACACAGAACAAAACTTGATATCTTGCTTTGAGGAATACAAAGATTTATTTAAGCGCAAACTCAGTGTCAGTAGATCAAGCAACTTTGTCTAGATAGAAAGTATTAAATGGACTGAAATGGCTTTCAGTGCTTAACTTTGGTGATTCTGTGACTCTTCAGATAGCACCACCAGAAAGTCATCCATGTTTACTATTAAATAAATTATCTCAATGAACACTAGGTGGATTTTGGGGATTTCAACAAAAAACTTCTGAAACCAAAATGCATAAACTCATATTATTCACATAAAAATGCCTGATTTTTTCATCAAGATCCAGGAATTATTCCTTACAAAGTATTACATTTAAAGAGGTTGAAAAAAAAACAATCTCACAATGTTAAATAAAATAAAACTATATTGATCCACACACCGGGGAAATTCAGTTGTTACAGCAGCAAAGTCAGAATGAGGTAGACTAGAGAATAAAAATATAAAAAGACAAAAGAATAAAGATAAAAGATAAGAATAATTACATAATATACACCGTTCACTGCAGAAGTCGTTTGTATAGATATGTTATTGAGTAAAGTGTAGTGATTGGTATAGATGTGTCCATATATGTGCAGGTTAGACGGCTTATACGTATATAGGCAGATATGGTATACAAAAAGAATATGAGCATGCTATACATATATATATATATACATAAATGTAGTAAACAAATGTTTTTATATATAGCACAACTAAGTTGTATATAAATACATAGGTATAGATTCACAACAGTATGCATATATAGTATATATATAGAAGGTATGCTGGTATAAATATAATTGGGTGTGAAATCACAATAAGCTGTGTAATACGGGTCGTATGCAGAGGATACTTATGTGGACAATCACATTTTCCATTAGATATAGTGTAATTCATATAAAAAAACACAACCATTCCTCCCCCAGGTCATGACAATGTAAACTACTTTGATGATCCTGTGGCTTTTACCACCATCAGATCAATTAATATAATATGCTAACCTTCTATATTAGCATATTAAGGTTGACTTTTCCTCTATAGCTCCATCATGTGATAATCGATGTTTGTCCAACACTGTAAAATAATAAAATATATGTATGTAATAAAAAGTAAATCTACATAAAATCGAAACAGACATATGCAAACTTCCTCTGCTTGACAGATTCCTGCACTTTGTTCTGCAGACACATTTCAGTCTTAAACCAAACATATTGAGGTTTATAGCCCATCCGTGACCATGAGGCAAGCTGTGATATTCTTCAAGTGTTTCAGTTGGATGAAATTGTTTTTTAAAGCTCCAGTAAAAAAGTAAAAAAAACAAAACAAAAAACAGTCAGACCCAGTCTGCCATTCTTTCACATGTCTAGCCATAATCAGGGTGAAGCCCAGGGGGACACCCTGTTGATCTGTAGCCCTGGTTATTCCACTCAAACCCTCACCCACCTCCCACTAGCATTCAACTGGAAACCTCAATGCACCGGTGTAATTATGGCCAAACAAGTCCCATATGTACACACACACACACACACACACACACACACACACACACACACACACACACACACTCCTTAACACAAGCTCACAGAGGCACACACATTCAGACATCACATTCGCTCACGCATGTGAAGGCACACATACACACAAACACTTTAGTTTGTATGGATGGATACACAGACACACACCACGTGAAGGGTGTAATAGCATGTTAATCAATGCAAAGCCCTTGATGTAGTGCAGCAGATGGCCTGAGGATGTGCGGCACAGGGCTGACAGGTACACTCCTCTTCCACTTTCTTTATACATCTTCTCTCGTTTTGTCAAGCTCCTCCTACGTTTTTCTGTCTCTCCAACGCTCATCATATTTCCCTTAATATTTCTCTTTCCTCTGAACTTTATTTTCACTCTCCACCAATATTTCCATCCTCTAATCTCACTATTTCATCCTCTTTCATCACTGCACCATTTCACTTGATTTCTTTCCCCCCCTTTCTTCGTTCCACACAGTTGATATGAATAATCAACAGCAGGCGTGGAGCGACTGAAACGCTGCCTTGCCTCCTAAGTAGTAAACAGTAAAGCGACGTCTGATGTCTTGAGGGTAACTCGTTGCTAATCCAAACTAGAGACTGAAAAATGGAGGAAAAAGCTGCAAAAAAAGAAAACTGAATTTAAATGATAGTTGGCACCTTTTGTGCCCAGAAAATCTCAAACACTTTCTCTTGATGGCAATGAGATATTTCAAGTTTTTTTCACTCTGGCTCATTTTTAAATTAAATGTAAACATTGAAACAGCACAGCTTTTATGAGTGGGTTGTGGGAATTTCAACCTTTTCAAGGCTACGTTGTGGGTGGTTAAGAAGAAAGAAAAAAATCTATTTCATAGCTGCCATATGACTCATAACAAATAATAAAAGGTGACAATATCTCATCATCAGATTACTGTATATATCTTTCTTGCCCTTAATATGTGAAGAAAGGTTTTTGGTACACCTGCACTTTGCCTCATTTGCCCTTTGATGCTGTCACTTTTTACTTTACAAGCATCAAATCAGCGGCCCTCAATTATGCAATTGGGCAAATTAGCACATAGTGTGCTGCCTGTGGAAATGCTACTCAGACACTTAACACATTGGATTCACTTTCTCTAACCAATGAAGTAAAAATTCATCTGCCACATTTAAACAGGGTGTTGAATCACTGGCAGCTGACTGATGAATCAGAGGCAGATGTGAAAAGAGAACCACGTGAGTCAGCTGATCATTTACATTTGATTCTAAAAAAAAAGCATGCATGTTCAGTGGCTTCCGGTTATTAAAGCAAAGGTTTGGTGAGGCAGCATCTGCAGATCCCTCAGTATAGACTGAGCAAAAAAGAAAGTTCTTGTGACGAGCCATATTCTAATTTGTGCTGCCACAGTTTCGGAATGAACCATTTAAAAAAAAACTTTCATCATAACAAAAAAGATCTCATGAGCAATTTGCAGAACTATTTGCATGCTCACTCGAGCTGTCGCACTACCATGTCTAACGCAGACCTTACAGTTTCAGCTGCAGACATAAAATGCAGTTTTATCTCTTACTCATTAGTCTGTGTACCTGTCATTTGGAATATTTGGCAGGTGAAAGGGACCTGCGTTTGCGTGCATCCCCCGAACTGCAATATAATTAATTAATTCTGTTTAAAAAAAAGACTGATCCACTTCTAACCTTAAACAAGTGTTCTAGTTACCTAACCATTCACTCCTTTTGTCATTAATTAGTCTTCCCTCATCAATGCCATATTTGTCTTTCACAGATATTACAGATAGCTCATTTAATTTGCGCACTGGCTTTGGACATTAAAAGTTTGTTGTCCTTGAACGTTATCCAAAGTTGTTCAGAAGCGCCTGACATTGATATTCTCGTCTGGTGATAAGACTGTGATAAACCAGCTGAACTTTAAAACAGGCTGTTCAGTCACTGTAATACGACAGTCAGGGTCACTGGAAAGTTGGGACGAGCAAGACAAATTAAAGGGAGAGTGATTAAAGGAAGCACTCCTGAAATGAGTTGAATAATGAGCTCCAATCAAAATGAACTAAATTTGTTTTAAATGAAGAACATGACCTATTTATATTTTTGGAAGTGTGTGCTGTATCTCATCATCCAATTACATGTTCTGATATAGACTGATGTGTATTGGTTATAGCTTGACAGTTCAGCTAAATAATGTAGAACAGAGGTTTGAGGGAAGTAAGGGACTCTAATTGATATTCTCTTTCTTTTTTCATCTTTTTTCCGCACCTGTCTTCTCTTGTCTGGTAGCGAGCAGTGGTGTGTGTGTGTGTGTGTGTGTGTCTGTGTGGATGTTATTGGGGAGGGCATGTGGGCAGGTCGCTCGAGATTAGCTCCAGGACAACCCTCAGGCATCAGCTCCGCACCGAGCAAGGAAGATGACCCTACCCATCCATCTCCGTCATTAACCATACACAAACACACGTGACATAAATGTTAGCAAGATCGCAAAATCAACACACACTGTCTGGCTACTACACTGAGCCACTCCATTATTCAGCAATCTGCCAACAGAGCAGGGAATGAAGAAGCAGTAGATGAAGAGATAGACTGAGACGGAATGACAAGCAACTTGTTTGTTTGCCAAATAATTAAGGAGACATCAGTCCACAGCGGAGCTCATATTTAAAGAGGGGGAACACAGGCAGGCAGAGAGAGAAGCGATGACGCTGACGGCTGCGCTGTGGATGCTGTCACTCATGTAGATTTTATCTCCGCAAAGAATCCGAGGCACTGACAAGGACAGGAAGTGCTTTCATTACAGGAGATGGTTTCACACCTTCCTGTACATGTGAGCTGAAAACACTGGGAGGATTCAAAGACTGCAATGCTCACACACTTTCTGTTCATAATGTGATGTGGCACAGTAATTACCAACAGCATTTTGTATTCAGTTACAGTGAAAAGCATATTGTCAAGGTCAGAAAGAAATCTTGTATGTCCAAAATGGAAAATTTAACACCTCTCTTGACTTAGGAAAATTAAAATAAATATGGAGATCAGATTTTCACCTAACAGTGACAATGTTTAGAAATTTGTAGACATCTGAAGTAAAGTGCCCTTTGGATGACCATCTTATTGCATATTTTATTCCAATTGGGATAGGAGGGACATCCCGGCCCTGTTCTCCGCCTGTCCAGCTACCACAGTCCGAGGCTGTTTTCAGACATTTTCCTTTCAATTATGAAAACGCAGCTGGAGTTTGTATGGGTTCACAACAACAAGGTACAAGGTAATGTCCGGAACATTCAGGTAAGGCGGGGCACCTCGGTAGAGCTTGCAGGAGGCAGAACACACAAATTCCGCCGCAGAAAGGACAATGTTTTTCGAGTCGAATTTGAATGTCGGGGCTTACGGACACTTGGATGGCACAACTGGAGCAGTATGGAGGCATGTTGTAGTTTTTTTTCAGTTGTTTTTTATGTTTGAAGAATTTTTCACCATTGATTTCAATTGTATAGGATTTGGCTGCAACGCTGTTTACCACTGAAACTCTTTTGTGGACTCAATCACTTCACCCACCCCTCCATTGTCATAGTGGATCTACAGTGTAGATAATGAGTGAATTTTCATTTTTGGGCTAAACTATCCCTTTAAGATATAAGTATCTCCCAATGCCTCCAACCCAAACGTAATTGGTTCAAACTACACAACCATGCTCACACTTTTGCTTCAGTGCTCTCATATGCAAACTGAGAGCTTCTCATGGGATTTTAAGTTGGCTATCTTCTTACTTCAGAAAAAGAGGAGTTGATACTTTCTCTTTAATACTTTTATGAGATAAAAATCTTGTTGATTCAGGAAAACAGAACATTTTATTCTTTCTGTGAATGCAATACGCTTCTGTAGGAATCAGCCTGAAATGAATGCCTGCAGACATTACTCAGGGATAACACACAAAAGCCCATAAACATAATGTTAAGGTGACAGGGTTGCGTAACCTTGTATCTCCTCGTACCCCTCACTTGCTGCTCCATCACTGTTTCATGAGGGGAGTAGTCTGTTCCACCGCTGCTTCATTTCCAATTCAGTTCAGAGTTGTTTTGCTGAGATTTTTCATGTTTAACAGCTTATTGAACATTTTCACCTCATCCAGATGCTTTGTGGCTGTACTTGAGTGTGACATTTTGTGCCTCTATAACTCTCTGTCATCACTCACTGTAAATGTCAATAAAGCTGTTCTCAGAGTACAGCTGCTGTCATTAACCTCTATTTCTGCAGTACAATATGAGGTGATAGTAAAAAAGGGATTTTTCTGCAGCACATTGATAGTCAAGTGAAAACTATTCCACAATGATCAGTTAAACATAAGCTGCAGTTCTCTACATCATAATATCCACTGAATCAGTATAATTATCAAAAGCAGAATTTGTCCGTAAAATAATGAATAGCCACAAATAACAAAATACCTCAACAATACCTCAGTCTCTTTTGTGCAGTGTTACTCTCACAGTCCTCTTCTGTTGTGCCAAATTAAAAATTTGGAACGACTAAAAACAAGTAGAAGTGTGAATGGGGTGGAGGGACAACAGTGTTTGCTTCTTCATATCAAAGTGTCTATGCTAATCAGCTGGCTGCTAATGTGAGGTTGAGCTGCTCGGGGCTCTGTGGGTATTTGGACCGCGTCATTCTGCTGTGCTGGCCAGGTGAGGCCTGCTGCCAACACCAGGCCCGCTGCCAAGATGGATTGAAAACGCACTGCCAACTCTGGGCACCAGATCCAGTCACCACATTAACCTGTGGATGCTACCGTGAAAGAGCATACAGAATATACAGGTAATTGCCAAAAAACAACAAATTCAAATCAAATCTCAAGCCTGTTAAGAAATACTAGAATGAAGACTTAGTGGTAAATTTAGAAAACAGAAACAAATAATGAAGTGAAATTTAAGCGATTACCACAAAAGGACCTATCCTATCCTAAAAGGAGTATCATGAGCATAAATCCTCTTGGCAGGAGAAAACTTTCACAAGGACCTTGCTAAGCTGAGTGAGTTTTGTAGAACTTCATGTAGATGTGATTTCAGCTGAAGTTGAAGTTGAGCATTGACACGGATGAAGCAAGCAGTAAGAATGAAACATTAAATTATGTGGTGGCTGCTGACAGCATGAACGTGAGGGCAACATTGACTCGCTATGCAACAACTCAAAGAAAGTGACTTCTAAATGTACTTCTTATGTGCACTTGTTTTCTTTCTGCTTCTTTCTGCTGCTGTCATCCAGTGTAGCAAAAGTACAGATTCACATGGAACATACACAGTACAACCAAATGTAATATCTTGCTAGCATGCTCAAAACAACAATACTAACATTATGATGTTTGTCCGGTTTACTGTTTACCATTTTAGTTTGGGGTATTAGCATGCTAACATTTATTGAACTGAACAAACCATATATAGCTTATGCTATTCTGTCTCAACAAACAGAGTAATCACCCATTTGTCCAGTTACATCGGTAAATTGCTCTCCTTAAAGAGGGGCTGAATGTTATGCAAACGTCCTAGTGAGAATGCTGGAGGGAGCCTACACATGCAGGAGACACTGACAAAGATGGCAACTTTCAAAGCGCTTGGTTATAAGGGCGGATGCCTGTGTCCATGTGCTGTAAACAAAATTTGAATTCTCCACTGGTATCTTTATGTTGTGCTGACTCCAGCATGCTCTACCCAGGGCCCACCCCTACCCAGTTTATTGCTGTGAACAAGTCTTACTCGGAAATTCTCCTGCTGCGTTCTTCATATGTGAAAGGCAAACTTGGGAAAATGTCCAGACCCATTTCTGAAAACTGCTTGATAGTATAACAGCAATATGTATGGATAGATTATTAGGGACTGGGCGGCTGTGCTGTCGGCCCTACCTATTTTTAGTTTTTGTCAGAAACTCGTAAGCAGTCAGAGAAGGCATACAAATCAAGGCAAGGAGCTGACAGACAAACAAAAGGAGTACATGCAAGGTCAGGATCAGGTAGACATATAATTTGTAAGTGACAAGA
Organism: Verasper variegatus; assembly: GCA_026259375.1. NCBI lineage: Eukaryota > Metazoa > Chordata > Actinopteri > Pleuronectiformes > Pleuronectidae > Verasper > Verasper variegatus. Next base: position 5,086,287 of record CM048045.1, on the reverse strand, counting down.
AAGCTAAGACTAAACAAGAACAAAGACAGTTCAGAAAATGATTTTTGGCATGGGGCTGATATGCATCACATAGGTATCAATAGGCGGGCAGGAAGGTTAATAGACCCAGGTAGAAGGAACACTGATGTAGTGGTCAACCCTAACCCTACATTTAACCCTAACCCTGCAAGAACAAGATACTGGTAGAGGAACAGGGATTGTTCTGCTATTACAACAGAGACGATTTTGTCGGAAAGATATAAACATAAAATATTTTAAGTGTTATCATTAAGATGTACCCCAGCTGCGAGTACGGTAAAATACTGTATGGAAAGCTAAAACTACAACTGAGCAGGAGAAGGCCATAATTTGCAAACTTTACACATGATGTATTTCTTCTATGGCAAGTTCAAGAAGTCGAGTCAAAACTTTAAAAAAATGCTTTTATTGTTTGTAAAAATTGTTAGCTTTTTCTCAAGTATCAATTGTATTAATGGAAGCCAATTGTTTTGCCCAACAGCCAAGTGGACCAGCTGAGAGTACTGAATGTCCATTACTGGCTTTAACTCTTCATTACTGAAATGCATGTGGGTGGGATGGAGCAGGCAGCAAACTGGAGGCAAGAATACAGGGAAAAGAACAATTATAATTCCACTGACAGCTATATAACAAGAGTTTGATTACATTTTGAGTCTTTAGAATTTAAATTGAAAGTTTAATAATAAGTGTTTGTTTTGTCACTCTACCGAGCAGCTGCAAAGTTTTGCTGCCTTCAGAAAAATTTGATTTTAAAATTTAGGTTATTTTTATCTTATCCTCTCTTCCTTATAACTCTCTCCCCATCACTTTCTGTCCTCTCGTCTTCACTTTCTGCTTTTATACATTATCTGACCGTCGCTTCCTTTTTCTCATTTTTTATGACGCTCCCTTCCTCTCAAGCTCTCTGTCCCTTAACCAAACAGTCGTAACTCTGTAATTGGATATGCTGGGGATCCTTAATGAAGCAGCTGACGGCCTTCTGGCTGTCCTGCCATCTTCCGCTATAAAGAAATGTGCTGACAGTGTAACACAGAAGTTATGGCACAACTTTTTAACTTCTGATGTAACTCATCCAGCTGGCAAACTGCAGTGTGAGAGCTTGTCACAGGCTTTTGTCACTGTGACTGTGTGGGTGGATCATTTGTGGAAGTATGTGTGAATATCAATGTGACGTCAGTGAGAACCTTGTAGTTTGGTAACTGCCATGTTCTCGAATTTAAGGACACTCTGGTCTTCTGTGAGTTAAAAGGAAAGAACCACTTCAGCTCACATAAGCTCATTAAATGTGTCAAGCGTATTGTCATCAAGCTTAAAATGCTCCATAACTGCTTAGTTTGTGGTGATTCATCTGACAACTGCAGCATAAGTCTCGGGCCGTGAATTACAGTCAGAAGTAGAGATGATTAAAATTCAAATTATTGTGAATGTAGTTGGCAACAGTGGCTATTGCCAACCCTGTCAACTTGTTGAGGCTTGCAACAGTCATGCAACATATGTTTTTTTTCTTAAACTTACTGTACGACAAATCTGTTGCCGTGGTGACATTTACTGGCACACAGGACCTGATGCAACACTCACTTTGGTATATTAGAAGAGTTCTGATTAAAAAACCTGGACTGCATAGTAGGGAGTGGTTTTTATTATAACCAGATTTTCATGCCAGATGGATTCATTGAAATGGCTCGTTTCCCAGAATCACCTCCTCTCACAGAACCCCAACCTTCACCACATAACATAATAATAATAATAATAATAACCCATATTATGTTTCATCTTCTTGTGGACAGTTCACATCATAACAGGATTTGACTTGATTATTTATCGTGAGAAATTGAACTATGTACATTTTCTTCTTGCACATAAAAAAGGGTTTAAAAGTTGATGTAAAAAAAAAAAACAATGTGACAAAATGCAATGGAAATATACTCTGTAAATTAACTATATGTGCTTGAAGCATGGGACTTATTTATCACTGAATCATCTGCTCCACTGTGTCCTTGATTCCCCCCATTGCCTCTGTGACATGTGTGTGAATGGATCATGGTAAGAGCTGAATAGGGAAGTGCTGTATGAATGTGTGTTTGCGTGTGACTTTGTATTAGAAAAGCACTATAATGCAGTCTACCATGAATCATTACATTTTAAGATGAAAACACGTTATGAGCTGAGGGCAAGGTCAGGTTTAGGTTAGACTTAGGCAAGTAGTAGTTATGTTTAAGATGATGTTTTCATTTTCATTGTTAGATTATCCCAGCGGAGTCTGGAAATATTTGCATATAAATATTAACCGACAATGTGTTGACTTGGACACAGACGGAAATGAAAAGACCACTCCAATCAAAGCTCTTTCTTTGATACGGGACAAGATAAAGAGACTGAGAGAAGCAGACAGAGGGAAGGTGATGGAGATGAGAGATGAAGAACAGGTACTGCTCACTGTTGTCAGGATAAGATTAGCATTTTGTCCCTGTGCTTGTTTGAGTCCCTGCACTTTGTGGTGACTGTTTTTTATTATCTGATATATCCAAGGTCAAGATTAAAATTACCACCAGTAAGGTTCCCTTAAGCAAGGCATTTAACCCCTACCACTGTGGTTGTAATTAAGGCTGATTTAAAATAATCATAGTATTGCGTGGTGATATAACACAGGTTACATTTTAGTGGGCCTAAATAACCTAATCGGCCCAGTGTGTTACTGTAAGTCCTTGTGGAAGGTGTTTCCAGATGCATGACTGACAGGGAGTTCATTAACTGGAATAAACAGCCACAGCCAACTACCGTATCAGCAACTGACTGCACTGTACAAATATATATCAACAATATAAATTATTATTACCATATATACAAAGATTTAAAAAATATATGTATTCAAAAACGTGATTTTACTTTTTCCATTGTTAAAAATATAAAAATCCTAACCCTACAGTATATGTAGCCACAGATTTACAACCAGACAACATCTTGTTATCACAGCTGTCACCAGAGATGAAAGTAAACCGGTATGGTCCAGTACACAGTAACAGTATCATTATGATCACATTTCCAACAAGAAAACAACACACCAGCACACACACACACACACACACACACACACACTGCCAGCATTAGGTTGTTAGCTTGTAAATAATCCAGTGTGTTTGTTCGTTTGTTCCCAGAACATACCTGTGTTGTGGGTTTTTAATCCAATGCTGAAGTGAACTCTGCTGCCATTTCAACTGTTACAGTCGTTACTGGCTGCTCGTCAACTTCTGCTCACTGGCTCATGTCACTGACTATTTTGCATAACTTTTAAAATAAAATGAGAGACAAAATCATTTGTGATGTTTCATGATGTTTAGTTATATTCCAATGACACTGATGACAAACAAGCAAACTTACTTCCATGGGTTGTTCTGTAACTCCGGCATGATAACGTGAACATCTTTATACAAACAATGCTTTGCTGGGTTGCGTTTGGTTTATTTGTCCTGTAGGCATACTTTTTATTTGCACTGGGCAGAGACGAATGAAAATTGGTTCCACCAAAATCCCCAAACTTCTTGTGTTTGGCTGCGGGAGGGGGATTTGAAACACTAAAGGTTGGGGTAGTAGTGTCTGTCTGTCAAAAAATGTAAACTGAAAAATCTACATAAAACTCCCTAAAAGCTCCTGAGACGTGTTGTAAACTTAAGGAATTAAAGTAATGTGATGAATTGTTTGGGTGATATCTGACAGTTCTCAGAACAGCTGCGTGTTTGTGACATATGTCACACGCACTTTCTTAGACTTGACAATAACTGGCTCATTATGGCCTTGAAAGTACACAGCGTAGATGCCGTAGCTTCACGAACCACATGCCAATATATGTCGGCACTAGTTTCTCTCATTGTAGTTTTATGTCAAGCCCCTTTTTTCTTTGCTCTATCAAAGAAAATTTCCCCACAGAGATCATTATATAGACTCGTACAAGAAAACACAGAGATATTGAAAGCGGAGCAAATGCAGAACAAAGAAGATTTTCTCTTGTGGATGTCACAGGTCTGCTGTTCTGATTCTGGAAACGACAAGAGTTTGATTGTCAAACCAGTAAAAAGGAGGAGGATTTTCACATGAGGCTGTTGTTTAAAGTTTTTGAAGATATCTCACAAAGATAGTAAAAAAGAACATGTTTTTTTAAGTTATACAACAATAATGAATGTCTTGATGTACAAAGGGCTGAGGAGCATTGTAAAGCAACATTGGTTCAGTAACTCAGCTGCAGTTGAAGCGGGTGACTGACAAAATACAAAGCCTATTCTTAATAACACAAACATTGGATTTTCCAAGGAGAGACACCAGCAGTGGATCATTTAGCATATTGTGTAATCTTCCCAAAACATCCACATAATTTTATTCATTCTTTTAATTTCAAAGTTACTTGGCTGACTTTCAAGCAACTGGGTAGATTTTAGTGCCGTTCAGTGCAATTGTTTCGCTCAAAAAGCAGGCATGCTGTTCCTGAGTGCTGCCTAATGATTCTGATAATAACAGACAGGGAGGGGGTGAATTAACTCCAAAATAAAGCAGCTCTTAGAGGAAAAAAGATGTTGTGTGCACTCATAGAACACCAGTCCTTTTGGTTGTTTTTCTAATATTAGTGTACACCAAACCACAGCAGAGAGACTTCTTGTTAATCACGCTTCAATTTACAAGCTATGGTTGGGGAGGAAAAGGCTTTTAGAGTCCTGTTCTACATACCTTTCGTCACAGTTAATTTGATTATGCAGATTGTTTTCATTTAAAGGAACTTCTTGAGAAATTTTCTGTGCGTCTGAACAACAACTTATCGGGAGCAGGTGGTGGTCACTTGACAACCTCAGCCATCCTGTCATGATCCTGCCCCTTTCTGGATCCTGTGTTTTGTTGAATATTTGAAGGGCTTTTGACTTGTTTGTTTTGTGGGTCCTTTGTTGGACTTTTGGGTTTATAGATTTTAGTCCTTGTTATCTTCCTTGTGTTTCGTTTTTGGATTCATGTCACTGCTTGAGTTCTGTTTTTTCTGTTTTATACTTTTTTGTAATTTCCCGTTTTATTTTCTTACTAACCCTTGTTTCTTATTACGGTCACTTCACTTCCTGTCTTTGTTGATTACCTGCCCCACCTTGATTAGTTTGACTTGTGTCTTGTCAGTTTCCCATTGTTGTCCTTAAGTTTAAAGTGTTTGAGTGTATTTCGTTCATTGAGTTTTCTTACCTGTCCGTTTGCTCAACTTAAGAGTTTGGGATACCTGTAAGTCTGATCTGTCCTTATGTGGTATCTGCATTTAGCTCTCAGAATAGACTGGACGCTGCACTTGCCCAGACAGCAGTGAGACCGTCTTGTTGACACAGAACACAAACCTCCTGTCAAACCCATGATTGGGTGTTAGATGTTTTGTTCATCTATCTAATATTTCCAGAAATCTACTGTGTCTGTATGTGGCCCTCATATCATGAGAACCCTGTCGATCTTATCAGTGTTACACTTGGCATCTTTATTGTTTAGGGCCCAACGAAGAGCCCTTTTGAGTTTGGTGGAATTTGGACACTCTCTGACCTCAACTCTTTCAATATTAGTAAAATTTGAAAAAGACAGGGTGATCTGTAGCAGCAGTGGCCGGGACTCATCTACACAGAGGACATTGTCATTCATGACAACAGCAACAACAACTGATCCTCCAGTTCAGTTTTTTGCATAGAGTCAAGCCTTGCCAAACTTAAATCAGGTGAACAGGTGTTTGGCAGTTTCAGAAAGAAAGTTGTAACCAGCCTTACCCCAGGCAAAACAAACAGCCCATTCCTACCAGGCATGTTTTCAACAGACACTGCTCTATTTTTCTTCATCCAAGTTCTATATATTTGATTGTATTTCTGTTTTCTTTGTTTTTATATTTCTTTATAATATCACATTTATAATTGCACTGTAAAGTATCAATCCCTCTTTAAATGTCTTTTTCATTAGGTTTGGACAACAACATTCTAGGATTCATTGCCATTTTTTTAAGTTCATGGTCTTGCTGATTAGGTAGTTCTTTCCAACGATTCACTCATAATGTCTGAATTTCACCCAGGGAACACCTCATATTGTTTGGTCTTCTTCTAAGTGCGTGGCAGTTTTCAAGTCCACAATGAGAAAACAATAATCAAGATGTATGCTTAGAAGATAGAGTCTGGCTTACCTTTGAAAATACTCACAAAGATACTGCAGTGAACAGAATTTACCACAATAAACACTCTCTGATTTGTATAAAACAATCTGCTGGTTTATCAACCTTTCACCTCTCACTGGCTCTCTGTAGATTTGGCACGTAGATTTGAATTGAGTGAGAGAGGAGAAAGAGATAAGGTGGAGGGGGAGCAGAGGAGGGAGAGAGGAGAGAGAGACCAGGAACACTTGTGCACCATCCGATTTCAGATATAGTTATAATGAAAACAATAAGAGTATAACGATAAATGATAGCAGCAATAATAATAATAATAATAACACAAAATCATAATAATGATTGTTGTTGTCCCCAGCTGTCTAGACCTATAGCAGCATAACTAAGGGGTGGTTCAGGACTCACCTGATCCAGCCATAACTATAGGCTTTAACAAAAAGGAATGTTTTAAGTCGAACCTTGAATGTAGAAATGGTGTCTACCTCCTGAACCCAGAGTGGGAGCTGGTTCCACAGGAGAGGGGACTGGTAGCTGAATGCTCTACCTCTTATTCTACTCTTACAGATTCTTGGAACCACTAGAGAGCCTGAATTTTCGGAGCGAAGTGATCTATTTGGACAATGTGGTGTTGTTGCTGATATATTAAGGGGCTTGATTGTTCAGGGCTCAGTATGTGAGGAGCAGGATCTGGAATTCTATTCTGAATTTTACAGGGAGCCAATGCAGAGAAGCTAAGAGTAATATGATCTCTCCTTCTGGTTCCTGTCAGCACTCATGCTGCAGCATTTTGGACCAACTGGAGGCTTTTCACAGACTTACAGGGACATCCTGATAATAAAGAGTTACATTAATCCAGTCTAGAGGTAACAAATGCATTGACTAGTTTCTCAGCATCCTCCTGAGCCAGGATATTGCTAATTTTCATAAACTTGGGCAGGTGGAAGAAAGCTGTCCTCGAGACTTGTTTTATATGTGGGTCAAATGCCATGACCTGGTCAAACATAACTACAATGTTCCTCACAGTTCCAAGCTTACACCATCCAAGGTGACTATCTGGTCAGACAGTGTTTCTCTGAGATGTTTAGGGCCAATAACAATTACCTCAGTTTTGTCTGAGTTAATGGTTTAGAGGAAGAGACTAGTGAAGTCAGTTGAGAAAGTTTAATCAAAGAAAAGGCTACAGGTGGTTCTATGGTTTCTGTACTAGTCAATGTGTCTGTGCTATTCATGGGGAGGAGTTGGTTGTATGTAAAGAAGCTCATGAAATCATTGCTCCTCAGAGTGAGTGTCCACCACAACGTAATTGGCAAAGCAGCTTAAAAACATGTCAGCACCATTAGTAGGAGTCTGGGTTTTGGTATCATTACTGATGTAATTTATGATTTGACTGATGTAAATAAATCATAATTTCCTTTTTTTACTGCATTCCTGCATTAACACTGTCGAGTGTGAGTTTCATGGATTTATTGAGACTAGCATCAAAGCTTCTTTCCATTGTGAAGACCTACTATACAGTAGGTTTGCTTGAAACAGCTCAGTGTGAGATCATGAAATAAGTTATCAGGAGTACAAAGAAATAAATATAGCCTCCAGGCTAGATCAGCACTATCTTCCACAGAACAGATCAACTTGTTACAGGAATTTTATAAAATCCAGTGTGATTTTCTACTGGAGATCTGCTTTTTTCCAAAATATCACTGATAAAAGGGAAAAGAAATAAATTAAAAATATGTAATACAAAAGATTCAATACTCTATAAGACTAAATGTCTCACATTAACACATTTCTTGCAGTGCAAGGTTTTCTGTGTGAATGCAAGGTCACCTCCTCCCCTGGTCTTACAACCACTCCATGCTCAATATCTCAAATCAGCACTTATAACATGAATATCCATGTTTTTCTTTCTTTTGTCAGAAATCTACCATCAAGCCCTTGTCATTCATTTGTCCCTGTTAAAAGCATTTGCCCAAGGTCAGAGTCATAATTGACCCTCCACAAGTACACAATGAGCTGTTCAGTGAATAAGAGACATTCGAAGGCCTGACAACAAGTGCAGTCTCAAGGGTCAGATGATGTTTTATTCAGTGTTACGACTCAAGGACTTAGGTTTTTTTTCCTTCTGCTTGATTAAAATATGTGTTTGCCATGGCTTATCTGTGCAGATTTATACCACTAAAGGCATCAGGTATGCTGCATTCTAATTTCAAACATTTTGTTAAACTTATTGTAAACCAAGCAGAACATTTAAAATAGTTATATTGTACCTCAGTCGTGTGTGTGCTGCTCTTAGGGATTCATTTCAACACTTACAATCCGGATCCACTGTACCACATACATGTACCTTGACCCTCAGAAAAACATTCAGTGAATTATATTAGTCAGTTTAAAAGCATACAAATAAACAACTGAAAACAACAAAAGATTCTTTATCTAGCCCACAATTTACCCACTGTGTATGTTTTGGGGGTTATTTTATTGCATCCACCAAGGAGATTTTGTTTATAATCCTTTATTGGTTGGTTACAGCTTGGTTCAATTTAAGGCGGCTGTTTGGCCTTGGTGGAGGTATGAGCTCTACTGCTATTCCAGTTGTACAATGTGATGCTTGTTTGTTGCTGAAACCCCAATTTCCCAAAAATTTAAAGATGACATCAACTCAGTGTCTTCAGTGGTAGCTATGGTCTTGGTCATAAAACACTGACCTTATTTAACCAGGCTGATTTAGAATTTCTGTTCAGCCGTATTCATTAGCAGCAGTCTTTTATGTTTGTCTTTTGAAACATTATGTGAAAGATATTAGTTTTTTTTACCTTTAAACTCAGTTACTTGTGAAAAGCACACATTTTTAAAGGTATCTTTGCAGTAGCTGAATGCTTATGACAGCTGGGCACATGACCCCGTGTCCTGCATGAACTAACGCACTGCTTAATTTAAAGAGGCTGCGAGCAAACATGGATTTAATTGAGACACATTATGCTTTATTCTAGTTCAGTTTTGTACTGTTTTTTCTGTATATAAAGGTTCTGCAATGATAAAAAAAAGTGCAAAGTCTGCAGTAAAGGGAGCTCCTCTCCCCAACAGAAAACACAACTCCAGAAGTCCTGAAACACTTCGTTAGTAGTCCGCCAAATACTTCCGCACCTTTGTTAAATTACAGTACCCTACATTTGCATAATACATACCCAACGGCTATTCTAGCACAACCCCTAACAAAGCCACCTAAATAAAGAGTGGACATCGACATTTCCTTCATGCACTTGAAGCGTTTGACCAACCACAACAGAGTGGGCCAGCTGTCCAATCAGAGCACACTTGACTTTATCAGGATGGGGGTGGGCTTAAAGAGACAAGAGCTAAAACCAAGTTTCAGAGGTTGACAAGAGGAGCTGCAGCAATGGACAGTATATAAGGATAATGTATCTCCTTTAAACAATTTAAAGCATTCACGTATGTTCTGTGAGGAAGGAAATGTATTTAACTCAGTCGTAAGTATACACACAATGTATTTTGGTATGAAACACTGTATGTAAACATAAGTTGTTTATAAGAAAGTAGGAACTTTGGGATCAGTATTGGAGAGAAAAGTCTGATTGGAGCATCCCTGCTGCACTGTGTGTTTTTCTCTGATGGTGCAGTTACTGGATCAGAAGTGATTATTGATTGTATCACACCAACTATATTGAATAGGTTATATTCTGCTTTGCAGTTTGCATTCCTAGTTTTAAACTACTTTCAGCCTTTCAAACCAAAATAAATTCAGAACCCCAAAAATTGTTTTACATCCACAACCATAAAATATAAGTAGTTCAAGAGCAAATAGTGACAACATAAATTTGCATGTGATATTTTAGAAGTTGGAAAGAGAGGAGGAAGAAGGTGAGAGTGAATAAACACTTGCAGGTGATTACAGGGATCCATTACCTTGCTTACTGTTCACTGTTTGTGTGCATTGTGCAACTCATTCATTGGGTGGCACAGAAGTTCCAAGAATCCTGAATGGAACCAGTTCAGGAACCAGAGCTAATATGGTGTAAAAGAGGAATCGCTGTCACCAGATTGGGAGTCTAGCTAGATGCATGATGGTAATTAGAGCTTTAGTGATGTGTTCTTTATAAAATAGGTCCACTGCATCCCATGATGATTGCCTACAGGGATAATAAGTATTAAAGTGTTAGCGGTTTCCTAATTGTATTATTTCCAATATACCCCTCCCCCTCCCCTCCTTTGCCATCCCTTCCCCCTCCTCTGCTCCTTCCTTTTTTTCTCCCCCAAATGAGATGGGGTGATTGACTCCTTCATTACATGAATGCTATCAAGGGAGTGGTTAATGAGAACGGATAAAGCTCTCCCTATCAGTTAGCTGACCCATTATCATCTCTTATTGTGGCAAAATCTCATTTGACTGTGTTTTAATTAAACAGTGCGGGCTAAGTAAAAGGCCGCCTTCCATTCAGCGCGGCTGAACCCGGGGCAGCGCAGAAGTAATCATTTGGCACAGGTAACTTTTAATCATCCTTCCAATGCAACATGGGACTCACCCTCTGCTGTGATATGTAGGCAGCTTATTAGAGGCCCCCTTTTGTTGGCTGCCCCCAATTGCTCTTTTTGAAGAACACAAGAAGAAAAAAAACCTCACATTTCCAAACTTGCTGTATGGTGTGGCATCAAAAAGAGAGGGGGAATAAAAGGTGAGCAAGAGTAAAAAAAAAAGGAGAAGAGAGGAGCTCAGCGAAGCAGAGAAGCAAACCAAGCTTTAATCACCCCCTCACACACCTAAAACTTTTATAACAAACGCACCTCCACTGTGCTCGAAACTGTCTGACTGTAAGTAAAGTTTTTCTGGTGTGCTGTGCACTCATCCTTGGAGGACGGAAAGTTCTCCTGTTAAGAAAACACGGAAGAAAGAAAACATTGATTTCAAGGTACGAAATTTCAGAGAAAGGACAGGAGAGTAAGAAAGGGGAAAAACAGAGGAGGAGGAAAACTATTAGAGACAGGAGAAATAGAGGAGGAACAAAACTCATGTGAGGGAGCAAGCGAGATAGGAAGGAAAACTCTCTCTCTCTCTCCGTCATGGCCTGGTAGTGCAGGCTGCCTGGCTGGCATGAAGACAGCCCAGAGGGGACAGGGAATCTCTCTGAACGACACCAAAGCCAGAGAGCTACTACTGGGGATGAAGCCGCTTGCATCGCACAGCCACCCGCTGCTCTGAATCAAGAGCTGCAAAAAGCGTTGAAAACAGCTTTGATCTGCCCTCTCTTTATCTCTTTTTCTCCTTCTTCTCCACTCGTCTGACTCTCTCCGTCCTTCCGCCTCTTTTATGCTGTCTTCAAGATCAGCCTATTCTGCTGCTCTCAATCTTGCGCCATAAAACTTTTCTCAACATATCAAAATACAAGCACCCATTGTTCCAATGTGTGTTCTCAGTGCATACATTTAACACTGCATACATGAGCTGCAGTCTCAGGTTGACTGAAGTGTGATGTGATGCATAATAAACAGATAAACCCCTGCAGAAGGGCTTTTATAATTAATGCTTACTCTTTAAAATATTAAACAACTGTATGATGATAACCATGTGCCCGCTTTGTAGTGAAAATGCTTTAGCCTGTGCACTACCTCTCCAAAATGTGACAATATCATCTGTAGCAAAACTATTTCCAGGTTTGCTCCTAGACTGGGATCTCAAAGCAGCAAATTTCTGAAACTGTGGGTATGGGGCAGGTAAATTATACATTAGGCGTTTAGGGCTTGCCATGGCAGAGTGGTACAGTGGACTGATATGAAATGGATTCGTGGTTGGACAGGAAGGGGAGGGGAGAATTGCAGGGGCTATTCATATTTAATGCCCAACATCTCCTTCCTTCTTATCTCTCTGTCTCCCTCCCACACTATTTCAACTTTTATCTCTTGTAGTCCTGCTTCTTCTTCTGAGCTAAACAGGTCAGTGAAGTTCTCTGTCTGGTTCTAAAGCAGCAGAGAAGTTGAGGGAACACAACTTAACTCCACTGCCTCTGCTTTGCTTGAAGGATAATCCTGTTTATTACAACTTGGTCGTGGCTGTACACAAGATTATAGAAATTCCATATACTTACCTGATGTGCATTGTAAGAACAACATTTGGCTAAAGCTTTGAAACTACGTCAAATTGCAGGAGCATAAATTAAATCAGGTTTAATATTGCATTTGAATTGAGCCTATTGGTTTGAAAGTAATTACCAAAGAACATCTATCTGGCGTAAATAGGCCTACTTGTTTAAATGTGATCTAGTCAGTCAATTGTTGTCATGATGTTAATTCTTTTCTGGTCTGAATCCACATAATACAACAAGAAGAAAAAAATCATTAAAAGGAGGAAATATTCCTCTGTCTCTCTTTTTTTTTTTCTTGACAACCACTCATCGAATCAAATTTAATCTAAGTTAAGTTAAAACTAAGCTCAGGACACTGGAAGAAATGCAAAGTGACTCTTTGACCTCACTGGTGGGTAGAGCCATGGACTTCCCTCTCATGTATACAGACTTGACCACCATTTCTATCAGGTATGATAACATATACACCAAAATGTTTGGTGAGATTCTTAAGACTTGCAGGTCCAAATAAAACTGACCTGGCAACCTGCCTATGCTCTCACCTCAGATGACTGGAGTCACAAGCAAGATAAATTCACAACTGAAGGAGAGACGATAGTCAAAAGTTAGCAGGTGAGTCACAGAAAAGTCGGCTTCTGCTGGAAAGGACACGTTCATGTGTTTTGGGGCCATGGCTTTGACTGAAGGGCTGGGATGTATCAGTTGGATTTTTTCATAGTGTAGCCTGTAAACTGACTTTTACCACTTAGAAACGTCTTTTGAATAAATGTTCCAAAAAACCTATTTTGGGCAATAAATACAAAAACTAAACCCAAGTTCTTAGAAACTCAATGAAACTGTACCTGTAGGTATGAACATGATTAAATGAGTAGGACAACTATTCTGTAGATAACGTTTGAGATAACGTTTGATCACCCTTTTTTGATAAACGAACTGGCTTTACCAAAATGACATTTTGGGGGGCAAACATATAGTGTTGTGTCTCGGTTTCAAAGTGAACTCAATTTGTATGCAAAATAATTATCATCCTCGGCACCGATACCCCACAGAGAGAGATCAAAGGTGTGAAATAAGTCATCCTGCTGCCTCTGCCAAAGAGTTTATTAGCCCTCGCCACTGAGATGTTTCCTTCATTAGCCTCAGTGAAATGTCAGTCACAGTGTGAGTGTATGTACAGTATGCACGTCAATGCTAATCAGACATATCTGTGGAGCGGGTGACATGCTGTGATTGATCAGTCACTGAGCATCAGACATCAGACAAGCATTAATGATGGAGGGGAGAGGAGTAGCCCTCAGAGCATGATTAGTAAGTTTTACTGCTGTGATAGAGAGAGATACAGTAGATGGAGACATAGAGGGAGGGAGACTTGATTTGCTTTTGTGTGTGTATTTGCATGTGTGCTTTATGTATTAGTTAAAAAATTAAATATTCCCCAACCAAAAGAATGCCAGGTGAGGTGTTGACCACTGGTCAACCAATGAAATGAATGATATGATCGCTGCCTCGTTGCAGGCGCGTTTGCTTTACTTCAGAGCGTCCCGTGTGGGCGGTTACTGTTTCATCCACTCCCGCCCTCCATGGCTTTATTATATGGACTTTCATATAATAAAGCTGTGGAGTGCGGGAGTGGATGGACCTGGTTAAAGAGTAACCGCCCAAATGGGATGATGTGAATATAAATTTAACGCACCCGCAACAAGGCAGGGATTCTATTGGTTGGGGAATTTTTACAGGGTTGTTCCACAAAAAAATCCAAGTGCAGAGGAGAACTCTGTGAGCAGACGATTCACGAGCGGGCAGAAAGCAGCCAGAGTGCGGAGAAGGGCCAAAGCTTGGAGCACAGGAAATCCGTGTGAGCAACAATATATCTGAGTGCAAGCTAACAGTTTGAGCAGAAGCAGAGCAAATTGAAGTGCAAGCAGGGGCTATTTGAGTGCAAGGGCAGGGTTTTGATGAAAAGTAATACACAATCTGAACATAAATTTAACAAGTCATGTGCTCAAACTGAAAGACCATTCTCTTGAATAAAAATAGGAAAAAAGTTCCATAGATCAACTGGGTTTGGTAGAGGACACCATCATGGCTTGGTCCTGGTCAGGTTGGCTGACAGCATCGATCAGCAGGTTTCTCTTCTACTGTGAGGACATAGGAAAACATCTCCTGTAATCACCCTTCGGTGCAACACATCAGAATTAAAGCAGACTGGACTGGGCCAGTAGAAAAACGCACCTAAACTGCGGGTTGTTCCTGCTTTGATCTGCCCGTTTGTATAAAAAACTAACTGTCTTTTAAGGTCTCTCTCGCCTCCTGCTTTCATCTTTGCTATCAAATTTCATTATCTGTCCACTTGTTTTGCCACATAAGACACACACACTCACTGATTCTTTTTTTCCATAACCAACTCATGTCATCGTCATTTTCACACTGTTCTGTGGGGACAAGATAAACCCAACACAAGACAGAGGGAGGAGCGACATTGTTCTTGATAATGTGAACCATGCTCCCTGAGTGTGTGTGCATGTTTTTGTGCATAGTCCCACTGTTGAGTGCCTTAAACATTAAGGCTACATCCACCAGCACCAACCACTTGGGATCAGTTAGTCAGAGAGTGGGTGATGTGATGCACACTCAGTTACAGCTGGGACTGCAGGCTTAAATTCTTGAACACATATCAATTCAATTTTATTTGTATAGCGACAAATCACAACATACATTATCTTAAGGCACTTTATGAGATCTCAAACATTATACAGAAACTCAACAGTTCCCATAATGAGCAGCTGACTAGTAACCTACAGTCATATTCAAAGGTGTACATTGCAGCAACTATAACCTGGTGCTGGATTCTGTATGTGAGTCTGTTAAGTTACGTAAGAGTTGTTCACCCAAAGAGAATTAGTGGTTCAACCCAGCAATGCATACTTGCATACATATAAACAAATACAGTGCTGTAAGTAGATTTGCCATCTGGAACACTGCATAACTGTGATGAATAGTTAATAACATAATCAGGATGTGCACAATGTAATGCACACTTGCAGTTACAGCTGGCATCAAAATTAAATAGAGAAAATCTAATTAAGATTCATAGAAATTATCATCATAGATTCATTTTTCTACACGCATAAATGGAGTGCACAGTTTACTGTCTTCATCACTAATACAGTATATTTTCCCTCTTGCTGCTTTAAAATGATTCTGACTCACCACTTTCTTAAATATGTGCTAGCCCATGCTTTCATTAAAAGATTTCCTCTGTTTTTTTTGTATAATATTTAAGATAATCAAGTATTTTAATGTCTATTGTAGAAATTATAGAAAGAACTTAATTGAGAGGAACTTGAGCTTACATATATCTCGTAAAATGTGTTTATATAAATGTTCCATCAGCCCAATGATAAATGGTGCTAGCTGCTGAAAAGACTATTTGAAAATAGTCTGTTTATCTGCAAATTCTATAACCATTTGCTATAGGGAGGACTCGTATTTGGTTGATGCAGGCATAAGTATTTGGAAAAAACGGATGATATATGTCAGTCAAACAATACAATATGCTGCAAGAGTCATTTTGGAACTTGAGGACACTTTTGGCAGTGTAAAAATGGGTCACGATTAAAATGTATTCAGTGACAAATGTTTTAAAGCCTCCCTCCTAATCTACAGACATGTGAGGGTTTGGTATTTAAATCTAGATCTTGGAGAGTTGCTTTTAAGTGCTGACTTACCTTGACGTTGCTGTTAAACATTCTGATCAAGTATAAAAAGGTTATCAGATATTGACCATCCTGTGAGCTGACATTTCCTGGGTAAAGTCCTGCAGTGTGTGAATGTGGGAGATACCAGCAGCATAATTTTCTGAAATCGTCCATATTTAAAGTGTTATTGAGATAGCGTGAAGGCCATCACTCGTATTCAAGTCTCGATATTCATTCCATTTTACTTTTCAACACATCTCAGCCACTAGGTTGTTTTATTTCAGTGACGTTTCATTCAGTATCCTGGAACTGTTTTGAAGGCCTTTATTTTGAAAAGCTTGAACAAGCAAAGGTGTTCTTTTGCTGTTGCTAGGGAACAGGGTAAAGTCAGCTGCTGTCAATCACTTAGCAAATAAAGAATAACATTAAGTAACCTGATTATAAAACTACAATCTTGACATCTATTTCAGTCACAGCTTGATGCACTTGATTTGATTTTAATATTCTCATTTAGTGAAACAGTATAGATAGAATTCCTCTATTGCCTTAGTCTAGTGGAACATGAGGTAAGTCTCTACTTTCACATCGTTGGACTAAAAACAAAAAATGGCAGGCACAATCATTCTCAACTGGGAGTGCAGGTGCTGCCTCAATGAAAGCAGGCTGACACGAGTGGATAAAGGAGAGGCGCCTAGAGCGAGCATGCAGAATGCAAAGTGCTTCAAACTCATTCAAAGCAACTACAGAAAGCACCCCATGCTGCTAGAAGTGCATCCTGTGTGATTACAGCCCTGAAGCAGTATTGGTGTGTTGGTCATGAATGAGTCGGCAGCTCCTGTACGTGAATGATTAGAGCTGGCTCCCATCTGAGAGCTTTTTCATTTTTTCTTTTCTTTATGTTAATTAGTACAAGACAGAATATTAGGATGATCTTTTCGCCACATTGCTCAGCCACGGTCATGTGTGATGACAGACAAGGATCATACCATCAAGTTGAGGTGAGGGTGATGGTCTGCTGACCACAGCAACTGGAAGAGTGGCAAACATAAAGACAGATTGTAGAGCCAGGTCAACTCACTTCATTGTCAGCCATATTGGATCTGTAAATCCATCAGTGGAGTTTGAAGAAAAAAGGATTGCTTGAATGCTACTGAGCATGGATGGACAAGCCATTGCCAGTGGTCAAAAATAGAAATAAAGTGTGTTGGTGACAATGCGGCTCACATTAAGAAAGCTATTAAAATCATGAAATGGACTCACAGCCCATGTCTCAATCAACCTGATGGCAAGAGACAGGCTGAGGGGGAAAAGCCATACTACTCCACCAAGGGGCAGATTGGGCCCAAACAACAATGTGTAATAAGGTGGAATTCAACATTTTAGATTCAGAACTTGCTTCTGGAGTCCAATACCCTGACCAGGATCTATGCACATTTCGATGCTCTGTATCCATTGATATAGAGCCCATTGGGCTGGTAACAGTGTAGACCAGTGCAGAAGATCTTGATACACATATGTATTATTATATAATTGCATACAAAATTGAAAGTCAGAACAAAAAATAATAGTGGATGTAACACATAATAAAAACTAGAATAGAGAATGCATATCTCCTTCAAGACAACTGTCCTATCTCTCCATGTTAGAGAAAGGGAAAATAATCCTTTCTTTCATCCGGATCTGTGCCACACTGTAATGGGCACCGACTCTTCTGAAAATTTTGTGGAAATCATTTCAGTAAAGTAATCCTGCTGACAGACAGACAAACAAATGGAAATAAGAATATAACCTCCTCGGTGAAGGTGAGCATAATTTTCTGCATTAATGTTTCCTCTTTTGTCAGCTACATGATTATCAGCTGTCCTCTAAAACACTACTCCAGTCCAAGGGTCTGCAAAAAAACAACAGCCCACCATCAGAGACATACTTAATGACTATGGAAAGAAAGTAAAGCAAAAACAAAAATACTGCGCTTTTCGAAAAGATCACACTGTTGATGAGGCTCTTCAAAGAGACGCTGCCCTAGCAGTCAGGCCAAGAGGGAGCAGTGGCACTAGAAGTGAAGCCACGAACGTGGGCTGTTTGGATGAATGAGCAACAGGAGACACCACAAGAGGGAATCCCATCAGTAGATGCTATCCTAAGATCTTGTCTTGAGGAGGCCCTTATCCAAAGAGCCACTGACCCGCTGAGCTGGTGGGAGACTGAGTCTACCCATGACCTGTCAAAGTGATGGCAGAGAGACTGTGTACCGCAGCAATATCAGTCCCCCAAAAAAGACGATTTTCCAAAACAGGGCACATAAGAAAATGAAAGTGGATCAGTCCTCGGCTTTAATAATTTATGAATAGTCTGACAACCTACAGTGCTTCCCCGTCAAAGGGGTTTAATGCTGCTCCAGACCATCTGCATGTCTGGAGTAGCTGCAGAAAACCCACACAGACATGGGGTGAAGTGCAAACTCCACAAAAGAAGACCCTGGTCAAAATGGGATTGGAACCAAGAACATTCTTGCAGTGAGACGACAGTGCTAATCAATGCACCACCTGAGACATGCCAAATCTAATTTAATTTTCCCTAAGAGGGTATTCAGGTCTGTGCACTAGCAAAAACAATGAACCTTGTCTTGCAGAAATTCATGTAAAGTTTTTAGGAACTTAGACCCTATAAGGTTCATATGATAATGAAGACTGAGGACATAAAGTATTCAGTATGGATGTCCATCTCTACAGAGGAAATATTTCATAAAAAGGCAAGTATATTTTATTTTGAGATATCCTAATATTTTGACTTTATTTAAGAAATCTGTATCCTTTCTTCACCCCAAGGAGTTTTACTGAGATGTGCTTGTTCAATACCTCAATTTATTAAATAAGAGATACAGGAGGGGAAGTTCATAAAACTGGAGAGCACTTCCACCAGAGCTGTTGAGGGTTTTCTGAGGTACCATCTCAGCACAAAACCCTCATTTTACAGAAGCTCTGCAGGGTTTTTTTTTAGAGGATATACTCAGCACCAGTGATCCAACCTTATTAAGCTGCTGAAATCTTTTGTCTTGCTTTCTGTGGACTGAACTCTTGCTGCGCATGGGAATGACTTTTTCCTCTTTGTAGCACAACAAATGTCTCCCTACAAAGGTGGCCAAATGCTACGAGGGGAAACTCCAACCATTTCCATGAATAAGTGGAGAATAAATTTGATCATATTTTTAAAATGGCTACAGTATCACAGTAGTTCCGATTTTTTGACACAAATAGTGAAGATTATTACAATTTCAGATCACATTTAGGTACAGTCAATACAGACAGTGTTTATTTGGACACCCACAAACCATTTTCTTCACTGTATTAAATGCCTTCCTTATTATACTATTTTGAAGACCTCCAATCAGCCTCAATTACACCCCCATCCTCATGTCACCTATATGATGGTCACATCTTCAGACTGAAATTGGTGTCATTGGTCAGTTCAATAATCCATCTATAATTTTACCATATACGTTCTCTGGTCAGCCTGTGATATGTACAGAGAAGGTGGTGCTCAGGTTTTTCCCACTTTGTGCAGTGCTCATGCAGTTCTAATACGAATCGTACCATTTCAAATAGTCTCTGGGGTGAATTTAGAATGGGATTTGATCTGATCTGAACAACCCTCTGCAGCACTTGAACTCTTACCTGAGACAAGAGAGAGAGAGAGAGAGAGAGAGAGAGAGAGAGAGAGAGAGAGAGAGATGATTGGCCTCATGCTCACCCTCCACTGAAGCTCAGCTTTTTTTCCAGCTCTAACAAGTAGCTTTAAAGGATGAGACGCTGATTAGTGAGCGGTTGAGAGAGGGTAGAAAGGGAGCGATGGCATACAGAGTTGAGGATGGAAGGAGGATGAGCAGGGGAGAGGGTGGGAGGAGGAGACAAATAGACAAGCGGAAAAGGGGATAAGTCAGAGCTGAGACGGAGGGAAGAACACGAGGATGAATGTTTTAAAGAGGAGGAGTGAGGGTGGAGTTCTGAGGCAGCGTATCAAAGTAGGGCTGAAGAGCACCAATGATTAAGAAAGTGGAAATGAACTGAGAGCAGCTCTTGAGGAGCAAAGGGGAGAGAGTGTGACCTTTATTTACCCAATGGAAGTTGAGTAGGGACATTTTTTAGTGACTCCATTACCCACATTCAATTCCAATACACTGTAAAGCTTCATATGGAATTTAAGGCTCTTGCTCAAGGGTATTAGTCACTATCCTTGTCTGATGAGGGAGAACCAGGTTAAATTGACATTTTCATCAGTTTGCACGTGATTTGGATAGATGTCGTATGAAGTTCTTGGTCACAGAGTTTCCTGATGACCATGACCACGGCTGCTCTAGAATATGGACCACCAGCACAGTTGCAGAGGCAACAGGGACTAAACTATGCAGTAGTTCCGGGCCATTTAAACCGCCGTCACAGACGGCTAACTCAGCAGCGGTTCAAACGGTGTGTGTGTGTGTGAGAGACAGGCAAGGTGCAGGAGAGATTTGGGGACGTCTCTGAAAGGTTGACAATATGGTTGATGAGGGGTTTTGTTTCAGCACAGATTTGAAAAGCACCACTCACAATTGGTTGCAGGTGGCGGGGCTTCCCACCTTTGATAAAAGAGTTTCAACATTTTCAAATATGTATAAATGTCATGACGTCCCAAGCAGTTGACTCTACGTAAGCATTGGTCCTGCAAGGTCCAAGGCAGTTTGAACACTTGGTGGCATTATGAGCCGTGTTCCATACGTTTTCTATAGATTCTGTACTAGTCCTAAAGAACAGATGTATAGAATACAGTCCAGCTTAGTTATAAATGTATTTATCCATTTATACAACATAATTTTGATATAATATATAGGTTTCAGCAGTTTGTAATGGAAATTCACATTTTGAATCATTTGTCTGCATGTTTGTGCTCGTTTGAATGCAAGATAAATAAACATATTATTATTATTAATATGCTCATTCTAATTTAATTGAACCTAACTGAATAAGAAACTAAATCATTAATGTGACCCCATGTTCCTCTCCTCTTCTCTGCCTACCTGGCTGTGTCAAGCTGCCACTCATAAACCAATCATAAGCTAACATCTCCCTCCTGAGGTCTTCCGTCACCTTTGACCCCGCCCCTGAACTCAGGTCTCCTCCAATAAGGCTTGATGTCACGGCGAAGCACTCACCCATGCCGGTGTCTGGGATAATCAGAAATGGGCCTGACCCTGAGGTGACCCGGCCTTGCTGAGGGCTGACAGGATGAGAGGCGCTGGAGTGGAACTTACAGGGTTATTTTCACACTGTCTTGTTGTCTGTCTCTGTCCCTCACGCACGCGCACACACACACACACACACATACACACACACACACACACACCCAGGTCGTCATAGGTCCCTCTTGTTGATTTACATAGATTTGCATTATTTCCAGGAGATTTACCCTAACCCTGACCTAAACCACTGACCCAATAATCTATGTATCTATCAATCAATCAGATTTTATTTATATAGCCCATATTCACAAATAACCATTTGTCTCATAGGGCTTTACAAGGTGTGACATCCGCTGCCATTAACCCTCAAAAGATTAAGGTAAAACTACAAAGAAAATCCATATTATTAAAGAAACAAACATAGAAACCTGTGAGGTGAAAGATGTGAGGATTGCCTCTCCCAGGATGAACAGAAGTCCAGTGGATGTTCCATGTAGCAGAGCATGTTAACAAAATAACAATATCTACAACATTAATGAGAAAAGACAGCGTCTACAATGAATGGAGAGGTGTGTCAATGTTTAAAGAATTTGTACGTAACAAAAAGTGAGACCGAGATGAAGGGAGCAGCGATGACAGTTGTAATGATTGGTGTTGTCGGTAGTGCTAGAATATGTGAGGAGGTTGTATTTTATATCTAGTTGTAATATCATAATCCACGACCAGCTGCCAAGCTCACCTACCTGTCTGTCTGTCCAAAGTTTACCTCTTGGGTTATGTAGGTGTCCAATAATGACCCACTGAGTTTTGTTTCCCTCATCTCCTATTCCTCTGTGAAAGTGTTTTTTCATGTGATCATCTTGCCCTTGGCAAATAACAAGGGCAAGATGATCTTGGTGATGATTTTTATGTTTTTTTATGATGAGAAACAGTGGAGCCATTGGCTTGGTCTATTAACCTTTGATACAGTGTCCATCATTCATTCCACGGAGTGGGAGCTGCAGAGGGGAAGAAAGGGAGGGATGGGACGACTGTTTTATGTTCTTCACCTGTGCTGCAGTGAGCACATGGAAAATCTGACATGAATTTCACCATCAGTAAATGAATGGCTCTGTGTGGACGTCTGTTGTGTCTGCTTGGCCACTAAGCTACAAGGGTTCCGAGCAGACTACAAAGAAGTATTATAAGAACAACTAGAAGTCCATGTTCTGTCCGTGTGTACATCTTCAAAGGAGTATGATTAGTTTCATACACCTCCTGAACGACCCACAAGGCCAGGGGGGTGCAGCATATGCCTATTAATGTCCGGTAAGCCATGTAAAATTCAATAAACTTTTTGTTAAATTCCCCAAATTTCTCCTCATGTTCCGCTAACTGTACACTTTGTGTGTGCGCTGAAACATCATTTGTTTTAAATACACATCTTGGTTGTGTATTTGGGAAAGAAAGAAAGCTGGACTACCAGCAACGCACAACACTTCCAGCCAATCAGCAACAAGGGTATTCATGCGTGTGCCCAGGACGGGAGTGTGAAGGGACAGTGGGAGCGAGATGGAGGTTTCTGAATGTCATAAAAACTATATCCGCGATACATTACTTTTTCTTTTTTTCAAACATGTGGAAACATCAGCTGTTACATCTCAAACAAGATAATGCAATCATTCCCCTGCTTTCTACCGAGGGATTGAGGCATGCCCTGAAAAGCTGTCTTCCGATAAATTACACTGCCACTACTGTTTCAGAACATAACAACTACTTTTAGCCACCGGAAATTCGATTTTAACAGTAGCACTCCAAATGCGAGGGCTAAAGCAGCACAAGCTTCAGCAAACCTAAAGAAGATAGAATAATGAAAGGGCAAAGATCCACGCACACATCAGACTTATTGAACTTGTAGTTGGTGTAAATACAGAGGATGTATTTTTTTTACAGTTAATACTAATGTTTTTGGTGGCTGATTCCAACTTGTTGAGATCAGTGGTTCACCTCGGCAATGCAGTGCATGAAAGGGGGTGGAGCTGAAGATAGAAAACAGAGTTGCACTAAACTAACTTTAATTATACATTTTTAATGAAAAAGATAATTTCCTCTACCTTCAATTGTCAAACTGACCTACTTCATGTACACTTAGATCATAATGTACCTTCATTAGAGCCTATTATCCAGTGGGTGTCTATAATGACACCTTATATCTGGAATGCAACTTTAGAGCTTGCTATAACTCAACCTAGGTGAGTCGAGGTGTAAATACTAAATAAAGTAAAGTAAAAGTTTGCAAAGTTAATAAAGTAAAAAAAAGTTAGCTTGAGATTTGCAGAGATTTGGAGAAAGGTTTTGTTTTTAATATTCAACCTCCGGTGTCTGAGCTGGCCTCTTGGAGAAATCCCATTTCCAATTCCACACCCACCTGTCATATAGTGACGCAAAGAGAGGAAGGAAAGTACGACTGAGAATGAAAATGAGATCATATATATAGTATGTATAAAGAACAAATTAACAGGTGAATAAGATCTAGACAGACGGATGAAATATGACAAAAAGAAAATGTTACTTAGAAGTTAGTGGCGCCTTGTTACAATTTCTGATCTGTCTTTGTTGGAACTCCTCGTTAAAAGTAGGAATGTCATCTCTGTTCCTGCGACTGCCTCAGTTAAGGTGTGCAATAGCCTTTCATCTGACTTTTTAAATTAGATTTTTGTGTAAATTCAGATTATTTTTTCCAGTAATAATACAAGATAAGAAAAACAAGGTGGGTAAGAGTACAAAAAACTATCATGAGATACAATGACAATCAAACGCCCACACACACACACACTAGTATAAATTCTAGATTTTCAAATAAAAGTTTGGTAAAGCAGAATTTTATCCTTTTTAAACACCTGACTGTTAAAATATACATATACATACAAATTCTTAGTGAATCCACTTGTTTTGGTTTCTCACTTGGGTTGTTAAAGAAACTATTGCTTTCTGAGGATAGAGCAGTGTGGCAGCTTACTTGTTTTTTTCAATATCCATAATTTTCACAACATTCTTGTTTAAATTAATTCATCCAACTTTTGAGCTGTGATCTCTGCTTTCCAAAATGTCCTCCTCTCCGTCCTGTTGTTATTACAGACATGTCAGAAATAACCACAATCCCTCAGCTCACCCATGAACTTGACTTTTCCAAATTAAATGACCATGTGCTGTAGGTCGTTTGTTTCTATCTTCCGATATAACTCATAGGAATCAGCTGTGTGAGATATTATTCATCATGGAAATAATATAGTCATGGATAAGGGTACTTTAGTGTGCAGAATGGGAAAGACTGAGAAACCATCTGGTTAGTAAACCACCTGCTCTACTTCCTGAGCTACAGCTGCCCCTGATGTTTCACCCTGTTTATATCACCAAACTATTCATTAAAACCAAACTTACTCTAAAATTAAACAAATGAACATACTGAGGTGTCCATAGAACTAGCAAAAATGACAGCAACCATCTTTTTGAAAAAATTAATTGATATTGACTTTTGGTCCATGTACCAGCTGCTATACTGAAGTGAACCACTAGGAGGCGATCAAGAAACTTTGGCTTCACTATTGGGGAGCAATCATGTTGTCCATCATTATACTGTATACAGTCCATGCTCCACATACTACATCACCTGAGTTCCTCTTTTACTACCGTGATGATTACTATGTCCAACAGAAGTTGCCTAATCAAACATACAGTAAGTATGGGTTATTAATAAGCTGCTTCACTGACCTAAGTGTAACCTTCACGGAAATAGATAAACTATTAAGAAAGACCAACCTGTTACTTAGTATGCATGTGTTCTTTTCACAGAGTCACAGTTTCCTCTTGGCTCCAGTCTTAAGATCCAGCGCCAAACAAGTGTAATGCTTTGCAAAATGTTTCAAATATATGTAATTATACTCCATAGGAGAGTGGCCCACTTTTTCTGTAATTTGTACAGTTTCACTGGGTGATACAAAGCTGGGCCTCGGCCACTGGTAATGATAGGGGTGGAAACAGCAAAGTGTTTTTATGTTGTATCAGCACCGAGAGAGAGAGAGACTCTACTAACGAGCGCTGTTATCTTCTCATCTTTTTGAGTGCTGCATTTGCAAAAATTAAAATTGAATTATTCATCCCACAAAAATAATAAATAACCATTGCAATTCTAATGGGAATCTGTAACATCTATATTTTATAAACGAGCAAAAGATTTAAAGACAAATGGGTTCATTATAACACACACACAAAGACACGCACCCAGAGTAATTGGTGTGATTGCTTCCCCAAACAGCCAGTCCAAACCTTCAAACAAAAGTCTACATGCAGTCTTATCCGAAGAAATCTGTGCCAGCTACACAGATAATGTCTTTGTCTCCCTCCCTCTTTCTCTCTCTGTCTATTGAAATGATTTTATGCATATTCGCAAAGGCTAATTCTCTGGCATTTGCCCCAACATACCCCCTCAGTGACTGTTTGTAGCAGTGAGCACCCTCTGTGTGCCAGTGCATGTGGTGCAATAACACAAGATATGGAGCAAGCTACACAAGGAGAGAGAAGGTTACCCTGAACTTAGACACAAGACTGGGAGTGCTGGGTTGGCTGATTGGACTCGATTCATGACCAATTCAAATCTAATGTTAACTCCAAATCTAAAAGCTTTACCAATATGGGTGAGACACCACAGAGAAAATTTTATTGAGTAAGTTGATGTATTTTGATTAATGCTAGTGTGTTTGCCTAAAAAACATCTGGATTTATATCGGGATTCAACATCATAGGGAGGTAGAAAGACTCCAGACTGCTTTATTTTCAGTTTTTAATTGTTTTTTACAGACATGTAAGCTCCTCACATTTACAGTATGTATTGCTGCCAACAAAATATACAAGATATTTTAACCTTACTTAATAAAACGATACATTTCAAAAGCAACGTACTTCAGAAAACAAAATCAAACACTGCAGTCTCAGGCAGAATTGCATATGGTCATATTGCACAATGTTTTTCCTCTCTGGCTGGTGGCATGAAAAGACGATTAACCAAAAATAAAGACAATCTAAACTAAAGCTGGCAAAAATAAAGAACAAGAAAAACTTTTTAATAAGATTTTTCTTAATTTTAGTAAGTGCCATCTGCACTGATGCACACTGCTTCCAGGCATTAGTCATAGCCTTGCACGCTGAGACAAAAGCTCCCACCTTCTTAGCCAACTTAGCTTTTGTTTAGTTTGGAGAATCAGCCTGCTGATCATTGGTTGGCAGTTTAACTAACTTATCAGTTGTGGGCTTTAGCATTAATACCTTTTCATATTAAGCAACACAGTCATTTCCAAATCACTCACTAATAATGCTGTCATCATACATTGCAAATACTTGTAGATATTAGTTTGCTTATTGTAAAAATAAAACACTAGCAGGATCAATAAAGCAAGTGAATTAAAAGGGTCTAAAGTGCTGCCATGCAATGTGGTGGCCTTGTGAACTTCACATATTGGTGTTTTCTATATGAGAAAAGATGCAATCTAAATGGGCCTTTTAAAAAAAAAGAAAAAAAATACAACAACACTATCTGACATTGTTTGTGTCTGACAGTAGAAAAACCATTGCTGATTTGCACTGAGAGCCATCCTTAAGTACAATGTCCTTAAAATATGCTGTCAATCTCTTTCAGCATAATGGAGTATATTGAGCTGGAGCATCCAGCGCCATAACACAGACAGGTGATTCAGAGATGTTTTTTCAGCCATTTTATTGATGTTAGTTGGCAAGGCAACAAGAGAGATGGGGCGTCTGCTGTATACAGTCCAGATACAGTGTAAATCTATGCATTATATATACACATTATGAAAAGGGTTAAGTCATACTTATTTTGTAAGAAAAGCACAAAATGAATGTTGAGGGTAAGAGTTGCTTTATTATTGGTAAGGGAAATTGGTAGTTGAAATTTAACTTATTTACTAATGACAGACAAATTTACATTATAAACAGTTAAGTTTCAAATCGTAATACAGCAAAATACTCTCAACTACAAACTCGTCGGGAGGTCATGGCCGTGGGAACCGGTGCCTGATTTAAGTACCCACGCCTAATTATAACTGATCTGAAAACTAAATTGCAGTACATTAGGTTTAACACTCTCTTTAGGTATTTTCTTGATGCTTTCATTCAAAGCTCTTTAAAACCAAGCTGGATGTGACTGATTCATGCTTAATAGCTTTTTGAGAAGAAACTGAATGAATTATATATCACTGAATTTATTTTACAGAAATATAAATATTATTATTGCAATGATCTGCTTCCTCAGCTTCCTGCTTTTACACAACAGGTTCATAACTGGGCAAGAATTCAAGAAAGTTAGAGCTCTCTCCTTGAGTCAAGCATTTCTTCTTTAATTTTCTATTTCATAAAAGTTGAAAAAGTTTCAATGCCGACCTTTAAGGCTGTTTAACACCTTGAGCAAAGATGAATACTTCTTTATAAAGAGTCCTCAAAATTGATGGTCAACATTAGGATTGCTGTCTGTCAATGTATTGATTTGAACCATCCACCCCCTCACTAGGCCTCAGTACTCTGGTTGTGTTCATGATCTACAAAAGGAGAATTTTCTGTGTGGTTAAGGTGTCCTTGAAAAAGAGACATTTGTTTGCATGAGTATTTAACAAAGTTTGTCGCAGGAGAAAAGCAATCATTCTGACTGCTGATGACATTTTTTTTTTTTTTTAAATGAAAACGAATTTAAGCACAGAGGCAACACAAAAGAAAACGTTTTTGAAAAGTCAGTAAATCATGAGAGGTGATTCACTTTCCTTTTTCAGATATTATAAAAGTTGCATAACTCACAGGAAACAAATTATAAATCGACTGAAGTAATTTGAAAACAAAATCTGTTAAAAAGAGACGTCTACATGCGCACACAACACACACCATTATGACATTTATTGAAATGACATGAATGCATGTCTAACTCTCTGAAGGACTGCTTTAGAACATCTGATGAACAAATACAGAAATATGATTTAATTTTAATGCCTTACTTTTTAAATGATTTATTTGAATGAGATCAGACATGACAACTAACGTAACAAAAATAATGAAAAGCCTCAGAAGGACGATGCATACCCTGCACGCAGTTGTAAACAGGCTCCTACAAATACACTATATTTGTCTCGCCCAAGTCACAAAACGTAACAAAAATATTTTTCACACATAAACAAACTGTTCATCCCTAGCATCGGGACAAATGACCCTGGCCCATTAAAACATCCATAAATCTTTTACTACACTCTGCAGGCATTCAGGATTCTAGATGCATGTGTCTTCCAAGTCATCCAATCAGCTTCAAAAGTTGTTCATCCATAGATAATCGTGAGATGATTAACCAATTCAGGATCTGAGCCTCACCTTCTCCTTTCCTCTTCTTCCATTTCTTTGCTGGCTCTGCTAAAATGTACGTACTGAGAATGCCATTAGCCCGTTAGCTACATGCTATCTAATGTTTATAGCTCTGGTTATTAGTATATGACATTTACCATAAAGTATGTTGCATTTGTTACTGGACAGTACACCAGAGTTACATAGTGCAGTTCCAGGTGTTCCGGTAGCACTAGTGGAAATGGTAGGACACTATTCTGTAATGTACAAGTTTGTGTACCATCAAAATTATTTTGCAGCTTATTTAATGGTAAAATAAACTACATTGTGTTGCCTTGAGGTAGATTGCATTATGCTGTATTGTTTTTTTTCGGTCCCATAGTTCGCAATCACGTTTGCTTTGCTTTTTAACCTCTCTAGCCAATTATTATTTGGAGACATTGGTGCATTTGTTTGAAGGCTCTGAACGTTTGCTGTATATTGATAGAAAATGTTTTAAAGTGTGAATTAAACTTGAAGACAGGGAAATCTGCAGCGTCTTTTGCCTCATTGCCTTACTGTCGTACAAGACGAGTGTAGGGATGGATGACCCAGGTCATAAAAAGACAGAGAAGGAGATTAATGAGGAGAAGGTTGGAATGGTGGCGGGTGAGGAAAATTGGTGGCAAAGAAATCAGAGTGGTCCATAAAAGTGTATCATGGGTGGGAAGTGAAGTGGACAGAGGTTTCAAGTAAAAAGCTGCAGTGGAGAGGAGTGGCTGAGACTGAGGATAGGGCAGAGTGAAGGCAGACGGGTGGGAACAGCAATAGGTGAGAAAAAGAAAGATGGTGGCGAGTCGGTAAGAGAAAGTCGAGAAGGGAGAGTGAGAGAAGCAAAGCCTTGGGTAAAGTAATGAGCAGGCAGAGACAGATGGGAAGGAACGAGGGGTAAGGAGAGTCTGATGGAGGGGTGGTAGCAAAAGATTCGAGGCATAATGTGGAAGGGAGGGTGGCAAAATAGAAGTCACAAGTTTAGTGGGTGAGGAATAATGGTCTCTTCTCCATCAGTCATCATACTGCACCACTGAAGCTACAGCAAAATTAACACTATGATTTTACTATTTACTTTATAAACAGACTTTCGGAGGTTCTGAGGTAAATTTGGCTTATTTGCACTTATAGAAACTGTGATTCGGATTAGATTATTTGTCTCTCCAGAGCTTTGGCTGAACTAAACTACTTCCTGAACAGAAGATGACGGAGAATAAACTGCTCAAAGGTCTTATTGTATAAACACACATACATTTGCATATTAGTTTTTGTCAGTTAGGAGAACATTGCACTGACTTCCCTGAGTAATTACCACACTCTTAAACCAGAACCACTACATTACTGCACTCCCCTTACCAGTTTTTAATGACTCGTGTTTCAGGTGCCAGTGTCTTTATTTTACAGGTCAAAATAAAAACAGTGAAAATAAGAAAGGTTGTCTTTCCATCTCTGCAATATTGGTACAAACCTATACTGTGTTTTGCACAATCTGAGTCTGTCATACTGTCCACCGTTGACTTCTGTATTTAAATGTCACAGATTTTATACTCAATATTTTTCATGAAATAAAACTGAATTAGCTTAATTACTGTTCACATGTGTGATATCATATATACGTTTGAATAATTGACTTAATTGGTATAATTTTTTAATTTATTGCATGTCGGCTATTTCAGAGGTCTGTTTGACAAACCGACCCAAGTTCACAACTTTTCAAATTAATAAAAGCTTTGTAGATAAATCACTGAAAAGAAAGTGATTCTATGAATGTTACTGCCTTGAAGGAGATAAGACCTCCTTACACTTTTGTCTCAGTCCGATATGGTGAAATATAAATAAACTAATTATCGAAATGATCTGGCACAACACTTATTATTGCTCTCAGGCCAGTTTTGGCCCACGGCCCGCCAGTTGCCTACTGGTGGTTAACTGGGGTAGGTTATGCTAGGGTGTAGAAGAAGACATGTTCATCTCGGTCCACAGACTGACAAAAGCTCCGCCCCCACTGACGGCAGCGTTTGCCTGTTTATTCAAATTGTATAAATTTTGAACACCAAATTTGACACTGCACTTCCCCTGGCCCTTAAAGGGATAGTTAAACCAAAGATTATCAATTATTCATTATCTACTCACCACTATGCAGATGGAGGGGTGGATGAAGTGTTTGAGTCCACAAAACACTTTTGGAGTTTCAGGGGTAAACAGCTTTGCAGCCAAATGCAAGTTGGAAAAGAATCCTATATGCATAAGTTGTACACAACAAACAAGTCCTGGCTACATTTAATGTTGTGCAAAAATTATGAGGTTGTTATGAAACTCACCCTACATGCAGAGGGTTTGTGATTTTGGGTAGGTGTGTGTTATTCGTGGCTTTTTCATTCACTGGAATCTCTATGAACCTATGCCAATGGGGAGACATGCAGAACAACCTGATGCTCAGACCATTTTCCCTCTGCAGAAGAAGCCTTTACATCTTAAACAGCTATATTTTCAGTCAAGCACTGGCCCTAAGGCAATCATCAGTCATAGAATGAAGACGCAGAGTGACAGGGTACTAATTACAGTTTAATTCATAAATAGTACTTTCAAAAAGGGTCATATGCTTGAAATCAGAAAACATATGGAGCTGAAAACAGATCTCACATGTGAAGCACATTTATTATTTTCCAAATCTCTGCTCGCGTAAAGTTGCCCACCGACTTCAAAGCAAGTTATCTGTGTATCTAGTGTAGAATCAGATACCAAAGATAGAAACAGACACATGCAATAAACAGTATCTCATCCAACGCCACTTAACATGTCTATTTTGTTTAAGCAGATAACAATGAGCATCGTTGTAACACTTATTTCCAGATCAACTGGTGTCTTGCATCAGTGATGTGGGGCATACAGTAGCAGCAGGATGAGACAAGCACTTAAATTCATCACTCATTTATAGCTACGGCTGTCACTGCTTGGTACTTACATGTGGAGTAAGCATATAAGACAAACGTATGATGCAATGAATGAACCACCTTGCCGTGGTTCCACTAATACACTCTTCCTCTTCTTTTCCTGTCAATCCTTTAAAGCACTGAATAAATATACCTTCAATGTGTGTGTTTATGTGTGCATTTGGAAAAACTTGTCAGGATGTTGTCAGGATAGACAACTATAACTTACAGCTTGTCTTACTATTTTATGTGTGTTAAAGCCATAGACTGTATATAAAAATGGATGTAGCTTCCGGCTCCAAAAGAACAAGCCTGGGCGGAATTGCTTAAAAGTGTAAAGACTGCCGTCGATCCACCAGGGGCTGTTTCAGTTGGCTCCAAGCAAACTCTGGCTCCATAGACTGCCATTCAAAAAACGCCAACTTCTTCCATGAAATACGCTGTCAAAATAAATTACCCATGGGTGATTATGGTCTCATTCGCTGATATTCCCTTTCATATAAGAGATCTGGTGGTCCATCTGAAAATAATTTTGTATTTATTAGATATTAGATCTCAAAATGTCACTGAAATAGCCACCTTTGTGTTGATTATATAGTGCGTAAATGCACCCCGAATGTCACAGTGTCTTTTATCAGAAAAGAGGTGACTGTTATCATTTGAATTATGGATGATGGCTAGCTTACGTGCTAGCATCAAATAATGACACATCATTTTGCTATGCTAGCAGTACCTGCCCCACGGCTTTGCTTTGCCACATTCTCAAACTATTCGGAAATGGTACAGCAGCATCTCCAAAGAGCCTGGATTTACTGTGGCATATTTCACTGATCTAAAAAGCCATGTCTCTGAAAAGGGGAAACACGGCAAGGAAGTTATCTGCTCATTGCTGATGGAAAAAATGTACATTCACCAGCAGACTGACTTTGTCCGCGAGTGCCTTAGTCGGCTTCATGCTATCAGAGTTCAGATTGTCTCACTGACATGTGATGGACCTTTACAAAACCAAGCCATGATCAAAGATCTTAGTGCAAAACTGAGCTGAGTCAGGATCACCTGGAGTTGTTCTTCTCAGCAGTCAGAACATGTGGAGGTTTTAACAACAACCCCAATGCAAGGCAATTTCATGGGGCCTACAATAACCTTCTTGTAAGGCACCAGGTGAAGAGGGGCACAGGCAACTGTCTTCTGCATAACAACACAGTCATCCTAGATTCAACACCTGCCAATGTCAACATTGCACGCAGGATGGATACAAGGACGAGGAACAACACCAGCAATCGTCTCGAGTCCTTGCAGATTGTTTGGGGGGGAAAAAACTTTCCCAATCTGCACATCATGTCCATGTTCTGGGACATCTACGTTTATATAATATTTTAGTTTTTGTTCTTTTTATCATAAAAAGAGATGCAACCAGTCTCATGTTAATCATGTACACATGTTTTGGAGTTGCCCATCTCTTGTCACTTACTGGAAAGAAATGTTTAACACAATCTCAGAAATAAGCAGCATACAAATTGAATTAGACCCTTTTCACCCACGTTACAATTGAACAAAATTAATAAGGATGTATTTGCTTTTGTTACTTTGTTAGCAAGACGGTTCATTCTATTTAGATGGAAATCTTATGTACCTCCTTCTCATGCTATTTGGATTAAAGATGTTTTGAATTGCATAAAATTGGCTAAAAACTGGCACACACTCAATGGGTCTATAATCAAGTTCTAAACAATGTGGGCCCCCTTCTTTTCTCATGTTAGGAGATTGTGTGACAGTTCCGTACAAAGCTGGGACTCAGTTGCAAAAAGGAAGCACGGGAGACAAAAAATAAAGTAAGAAATAAACTTTACTTCAACAATCCAAGGGTCATACACGGGTAGGCAGTCAGGAAGGCAAACAAGTACATTCGTGTAAAAGGCACAAAATCCAAAGTCGATAATCCAAGCAGAGTCCAAAACCAGGGAAGTAAATAGACAGAACTTAACACTGGAGAGCATGTACACACGGAGGAGACCATGACAATCTCGCAGAGGGTGAGTGGAAACACAGGGTATAAATAGGGAAAGCTTAATCACAAAACAAGGTACAGGTGTGTGGGGAAACCAACAGGAAGTAACACAAGACACAAGAACCCAGATAACAAAATAAAACAGGAAGTGAAAACGAACGGATATTACAGATTGGATCTCCCTGTGTTCCTAGAATGATGTATGTTTATATATATATATGTATCTATATGTATTTAAATTTTATTGGATGGGATTGGGGATGGGCATGGTATGTGAATACTCAAGGTCTCGGTTGTCAGGAAGGACTTTATTGGTTGCGCTGGTTGTACTGTAAAAACTGAATTAACAATTATATGTATATTTCGTTACTGTTGTTTTGTATGTTTTAAATTTTTTTGTCATTTTGTCACACCGTTGTTTTTGGTGGGCTTGTATTTCTATTGGATACATTACAGGTGAATTTATTCTGTAAATGTTGACCTATCGAAAAACCCAATAAACAAAGAGAAAAAGAAAAAAAGAGGGAATTTTAGACTGCAATACCAAGACAGAGACTTTGGAGATGCATTGGTGAACTTGACATCTACTACGGAACTTGTGGATTTGGCAACGATCAAGGTCATTCCAATAACTGATGATTGCATCCAAGAATTTATTCTCACTGTCTGTGATGATGTAGTGTCTGCTCAATCTCTACAAGAACTCAGATGTGGCCAAGAGAGTTTCCGATACCAACATTCTCCGATGACACTGAACTACAGTTGTAAAAGGGAAACGCAGTGTATAGGTCCAACATGACAAGGTTAACACTGAGTTCAAAAACAAAGTCAGATATTCTGTAAAAATAGCTGAAGAGATATTTAAGTACGAAGCCTTCCCAAGAGATGCTGACTTCAGTGACATTGCAAAAGCACCATTCTTCTCTCAGAATGGTTCTTACAACAGTTACTAGGGTGGAAGCAGCGACTGAAAACAAAAATGGCCAACTACCAAACTCAGCTAAAGGGCATCCGGTATTCCGAATTACTCGCAAATTCACTGAAGTCCAAAGCTCCAGAGAATGCATTGCCAGCTAAAAAAGTAAAGAGACCAAAGAGGGGAGAGGCTAACCACATACCTGACATTCCAAATGGACAGACTCCAGAAAAATTGCGAGAAATGAGAGACTGGCACAATTTTGAGTGAAGTGTTGGGATCGAAGCCAGACAAAGGACAATGGAGAGGCCTACATGGGACTTTAGAAGCCTGAGAAGAGTTTTTCTCTGGAACACACTGTTGAGTGTGGAAAAATTAACTAAGTAGGGTTGAAAACTATTTTGTAGTTGAAGAGTAACTTTTTGCAGACCTGTCTAAAGACTTTTATGACCTGTATCTACATATATATACAAACTGTCCAAATGCTTTATGACCTGAGCTGTTTTATGGTCTGAACTGTTGTTGACCTGTAAACTATCAGACCCTTTTGCCACTTATTTACTCTCTAAAGTACGGAATGGATGTCTGCTTATCTCCTTAGGAAACACATGTAAATCATTTCTTTGTTTTTAGATACCCCTCTCTCCTGCACCTACAGAACCAGTCTGAACTGGTTCTGAGGGACAGCCTTAGTTCTCCTATATAAGATCCTTGTATTTGACTGTTCTCCATCTTCACTCTGAGATCCTTGTGACTCTCTGTGTTGATCCTTTCTGCAGAAAGTCCCTATTAAAGTACACGTAGATAACTTTGGTGTTTCCAGCCTCTTGTATTTCCAGATTTCCATCACAACATCCAGAGTTCCTATGTGGACCCCTGCGGTCAACAGACCCCCACGGCCCCCCCTGGAGGGAGGCCGGAAACCTCTCAGGTAATAAATAGGGGAGCACCCTGCAACTCATTGCTTTTTCCCGTGCGCTGAAGATTTGACCAGAACCATTCCTGGTTACTCCAGATGATCCAGACACTCCAAGGGAGCAACCATCCAGACATTTGTACTTTTATTTTTACCTTAAGTTTATCTTCACTCTTTTTGTAAACTTCCCTTTTTTGTTTTACTTGATTTTTATTTTGAAAAGAGCGCGGCAAAAGTCTTTCACTTGCAGGCCGAGTTTCACAGACTTTTCCAGATCCCCTACCACAGCTACTCCTCAGCTGTTTATCCCTGCAGAAGGGCGAAGGAACTTCGCCAACGGGAGCGTAAATTTTCCCCATTTTCCGGCCACAGCTCGATCCCCGCTGCCACCGCGTCAATCAGCTGATCGCTGCTCTCGAGGCCGCACACACAATTCACTTGTCTTCCCGGAACGTGCCACTCGCGCATCAACGAACCATGGACCAGCAACAAGTAAGAGGCTTATGTCTGGGCGTATCTGCGACGTATCTGCGTTTCCGGCCACATCGCTGCACTGTTATGGTCAGACCAATTTTGCAGAGATTTTTACCTATTAAAAGATCGGTACACAGCTGGACGGGAACTTAGTTTGTCCACTTGGGTAACGAGTGATAAAGTCCCTGCAAAATTGTCTCTGGCGGTGTTTGAGATTTACTCTGCTCATTCATTGTATATTCCCTTTTTCTCTCTCTCTCTCTTTTCTCCTAAACCCGCCTGCACACACGTTCCGACCTGCATCCACACAATTCACGTTTTATACACATTCTGGGACCTAGATAGTGTGATCGCATCTCAACGCCATTCGGCGCTTTGAACCATGAGATAGATCAAAGTATCCTTTGTCTCGACCCCCCTTCTTATTCAAACCACGCGGTGCCACCGTCATTGTGAATTCAGCCATACGACGTCACCCACCTGACTTCGGACGCCATTTTAATCCCCCTCCTCTCTCTCTCTCTCTCTCTCACACACACACACACACAGACATACATTAGGTATTGCATGTGTGTTATAAGATCGTGATAAGTGCTTGTGGTGTTATCTTTGATATAGTGGATTTTGTTGGGATAGTAGTCATTGATTGACATTGATGTTATTATCTTTCAATAAATTCTAGTGTATTTAAAGTACTGGTATTTTGTGATTATTTGTGCATGTATATGTGAATACAGCTTTCACTGTTCATTATATAATCATTTAATAGTAAATATTGAGATTTCTAATTGAACTTTTTCAGATTATGAGACTGATCTTTACAGATTGATTGGTGCCCCGTCTTTTATAAATTATAATTACAAATTTAATTATTGTTAATTGATCATTTTAATGTCTTTCATTAATAATTTAATTATTCTTAATTGATAACTTTATCATTTTTAATTAATAATTTTATTATTTTTAATACATATTTTGTATTATTTTAATAATCATATTTTATTGTTTTTCATTAATAATTTTATTATTCTTTATTGATAAACTTTATAATTTTTCATCAATAATTTTATTATTTTTATACATTATTTTATTGTTTTAATAATCATATTTTATGATTATGAATAATTACCAACATCAAGTCTACCTACTATTGCACAACAGAAGTGAAGAAGCAAAACAATCGTACCATGAAACGGACAAGACTTTTTCAATGCAACGGGACATTGTTGAACAAGAATCAGGAGTGGAAGTGTTGAAAGACAGATGGGCTGCATTGTTCACAATGGATGAGGTAAGTAATTCTGTTAAATCAATGGATCAGCACATCTATGCTCACTTATTAATGTCAGTAACGAAGGAGCATAGGGATTCTCAGATGGCTCGTGGAGGGAGATTACAGACTGTTGATAAAAATGAGACAAAACTATGGAAAAAGATCAGCAACCGGTTTGTTATGTCAAAGAAAGACGCTCAAGTCCGAAGTGGTGCTCCAGGAGCGAACAAGCCAGTGCCAGACCTGTTTTTTTTTCTTCTGCCTTTAACCATCAGCAGCTACACCAGAGATCATTTGCATCAAGTCACTTGTGCCTTTAAGAGAAAGGTGTCGTGTTGACGTCACAGTCGGTGCACATGACAACAAGTCCGACAAGCATAACCACATCATTAACCCTAACCCTATCACTCTTTTATCCACCAATGTGATGCCTGGTCTTCTGTGATTAACTTGCCAAGCAAAATATGTACTTTCTTTGGCGTTAAATTCTGACCCTGCCACTTAGTGTCAAGATGCAGTTCTGAGACCGTAATACAAGGAGCAGGAAATGCCAAATAATAAATAAATCAAAATAAGCAAATTATAGATATTATAAGAAACTCACTGAGCAGTAATAAGCTCCCCAGTGTGAGTGTACATAAGTGAAAGTGGAGTGTTGTGAGGTATAAATTATACATAATCACAAGTTGGAAAGCCAGAAGACTGAGAGAAAGGTTGTGTGGATGGCTGATGGTGAATACATTTTGAATGTATTGACTATGTAAAACCAGATATAAATATACATTGGATGCCCATAGGGTTCTGAAGGGAGACTGAAACACAAGCTATAGCCCGGGTCAAGGCACAAAGGTGAGGATATCAGCTGAGTCATGTCAGGAGTGTGCCCTGTTGCAGGTTGCAACGGTTTGAAAGTGTCTCTTTTACCTCAGACACAACTTCTTACTTGTATTTCTTATGTCTTACATGTGATGACTTATTCTCATGCCACTACTGGAACTATCTCGATGATGCTTTTAATCATGTTATCATAACATTGTGAAGCAGTTATTGAATTTAACAACCACAGAGAAATACACTACAAACAACAAATTGTGCTTTGATAAATCGGAAAGGTTCTCCTGAGGTGCTTTAAACAGCATTAACCTCCTGAATGTATATGTTGAGTGTACTTAAGATAGTAATGATGAAAACAAATCCGATACAGATGGTCTCTCTCTCTCTCTCTCTCTCTCTCTCTCTCTCTCATAGCGCTCGTTCGATTTAAATATCAAAGTCTTAACTTCTCGCGCCGCATAGTCAGTTTGAAGTCAGCTCTGTGTTTCCCAAGGCTGACACATTTCTCTCACTTCACATGCAGAAACAAAGGCTGTTCTTCCAAAAGAACATTAGATGTCTGTGGTGCGAAGAGGAAGCTTTGCTGATTGATTGGATGTTGTTAAAGGGATAGTTCACTGAAATTCTCTGTAAGCCCAACATTCAAATTCGACTCAAAACAGAGTCGTTTACACCAAGTTTTTAGCCTAAACATCCGCTACTGGAGGTAGCAATGGTACCGCACAATTGGACGAGAGCTTGTGTGTAGTTTGTGCAGTGTGTAGGTGTGAACATGAACACGGCTTCAGAGGAGGATGTCAGAGGACATTTAGATCAATTTGTTTTTGTAAATGGCGCTGTTTCAAGTCGAATTTGAATGTCGGGGCTTCTCTGGTAAAGCCGCCAATCAAGTGTCTCTGTGTCACTTTGAAACAACTCCAAGGTGTACACTGACACCTACATTTCTTCTTTTCTCTTTACTGGCAGTCCCTACTGAAACCGAATTTCGCTCAGCTTAACTTTATTTGAATAAAAAGTGGCACAGATAATGTTCAGCTGTTGTGCTATGAAAATTCACTCTGAAATTGAAAAAATGTATTCAATTCAATCTTTCATTTTAGCCATAAAATGTTTGCATTGAGTTCAGCAGTTGCAAACTGATCCACTCTGTTCATCATTCACCAAAAATGTGCACAAGTTCAATGAACGTCGCACTTTTAACGTGTTCATGTACAACACACACCCCTTGCGATCCTCACTGGATAAGCAATAGGTTATACATAATGGATGGATTGATGCTTTGGTGTATAAAATCTCATATAAGGCATTACCCTTTGAAAACGTCTCAATGCCATTTTACTCTAAGTTTCTTCGAGCAGGAGGTAAAGCTGAGCTGAATTGTTTTGACACAATTAGCCCTGTTTGACGAGACACCATTATTGGCCATACCCTCTTCTCTGACAGGGTCGGCCCAATTTGTCACATTACATAGCAAAACATTGTTAAGAGTGAGCTGAGCTGGATCGAATAAGAAGGAATATTGTAATGTACATAACCTGAGCAGGGACTTGTCGCACACACACACACACACGTAGAAATGAAGAGCTGGAAAGGTCAATAAAATCCACCAATTACTGCCACTCATTACTCAGAGTGGAGAGAAGGAGCAGAGGATGAAACAGTGGGCTGAGAGAGGACAGGTGCTGGTGAAATTTTAATAATACTTAGGATAAATAATCTGTCTTTCTCGTCATCAGGTGGTCCCCTCTCACATCACCTCTTTTCTCCCTTGATCTATTTGGTAAAATCTTCTTAAGCCTGTTTTCCCCCATTTCTGCAATCAATTTTTTTTCTGGCATCTTTTTCCCCTTTTCAGAACAGAGGAGGAGCCACGGGGACCAGCATTGTCCCCACACCACCTTTTTTCCACTGTCATTTATTTCAATTTGTCATGCTTTGCTGTCCTCCCTCGGTTCAAGGGTGGAGGGGTGGGTGGAGGAGGAGCGCATCGGGCGAAGTGAGGAGAGATGGGCAAAGAAATTGGTATCTCCACTTTAGCCATAATGAAACATTTAGATGCGGGCGCAGCTATGCCTCCGCATTAATGGCTTGCGATGAAGGAGCGAGGGGAGGCAGGGGAGGACAGAGGGAGGGAGGGAGGAGAAGGGGGCCAGGCAGTCGGACCACTTCACCTTAATAACCCTTGAATCCAGGTCAGACAGGAATACCTTCAGATAATCAGTGCTGCCACATTCCCTCAATGAGCTGCTATCATGGCTGAAAAAGGTTTGGTGCTCCAAGAAGTGTGTGTGTGTGTGTACTGGCACTTCTCTTTTTGTGAGTACCAGTTTTGAGTACATTTTGGGAAAGTGTGGACATCTTGGCTGGTCCTCAGAACAAAGGTTGGGTTGGGGAATGTATTATCTAAATGAGTAATTGTCTGTTTGTGTGTGTTGTGGGGAACTAAATATGTTAACTTAATCACATTATAGGGATTTGTCTCCCTTATTGGGACAAAAAGCAAGTCCCCATAAGCAAAATGATCAAAATCTAAGTTGAAAACATGATTTAAGGATAGGATAAGGTTGAGCTTAACTAAAGGTAAGAGCAAGGTATTATGATGCATTCACAACAACCGCAAAGCTGGTTTTGGCTGCAGGATTATTTGTGTTTAATAATGCAAGGAACACAAGACAAAACCCACCAATATTTGCTTGTTCTCTACTGGAAAAGAGGATAGGAGGACTACTGACTGAAGTGATTACATCTGCTGTGTACCTGTACCTGGAAATGCCAGAGAAGCCATTGCCATCATGTATGGACCATCTAGATGCACACCGAGCTTGGGAAATTTCACAGTCTCCTCCAGGATCTGCGTCTGGATGATGGAAATCCAGTGAGGCTGTGGCCGACCTTGATGCCATGTTCCTCTCCAGTGAGTTTCATTCTCAGGGCTGACTGGCATATGATACTTCGTATAACTGAAATTGTAATGATAGGCACAACATTTTGTGTCATTCACTTAGGTCACTCAAGATGAAATATTTGAACTTGAGCAAGCGAAGCCAATGACATTTGATACATTTTTTATTTGTGCTGTGTGAGTTGCCTGGCGTAAGTAGCGTGAAATTTAGGTCTATTCGCGTCTTTGCATCGACTCTGTATGTAATCTTTGAAATATTTGCTATGTGTTTGATGTAAATGCTTCATGAGGCAAGTAGTGGTGAAGGGAGAGTTGAGTGAGTCTCCAGGAAATAAATGTGATGTCCTCTGAAGTCATGGAGACAGTCATGCAGTCAGTGAGAGTGTGGGTCAAGGCTTCAGCATTTAGTGTGTGTGTGTGTGTGTGTGTGTGTGTGTGTGTGTGTGTGTGTGTGTGTGTGTGCGCATGTCTCTGGAGTCCCTCATTCTTCTCCAGGGAATCTCAAGTGTCATATTTTTTCCTCACAGGAATGAATATTGACATTTTTCATCTCCACGTAGATTAAACTGTTAGCAAACGTCCTTTAAATTGTTCCTGCGTATAAATCTGAGCAGATCTCCTCCAGTGATAAAGTGGCTGAGATATTACATGGAAATGATGATTGACTGGCTTGATAGACTCTGGTCGCTAAAGCTTTCATGTAGTACGGAAAGCAAAAACAGAGAGCTCATCATTTGCTGCACAACTCAGCCCTTGAGAATACAAGAACCACAATCCTTGATCCTATGTCTCCAGTGTATTTCTCTTGACTCCAAAGTGGAGGGTTTCAAAGCAACTTGTGGAGCTGTTGCGGTTTGAAATCACCCCACAACCGCGTGGAGCTCTGGACTGGATTTGCAGCATTTTTTTCGCAGCTCAGATGTTGTTAAAAGATCATTAATGCTACACTGGCATTAATATCAGAACAACAGTGGCTTGACATTTATTTTACTAGCTATCGAGTCTGTTAGTGAATTTCCAACAAGACCGCCAATTGTCAACCGCCTGTCATCTGCGATGAATCTGCTCTCAACACTTGTCCCTTCAGATCAATCAGTTAATGTGCACCGGTGCTGCTTCCAGGCTTTGTGCTATTATTTATCTGTGAGTATGACACACAGAGATAAAGGCACACCCATATGCAGGGGTGTAAACACATACCAGGCTGGATCACACAGAAGTTCACACTTCAGATTCACACATAGAGAGGATTTAATGTGCCAAAATTTTAAACAAAATGTTTTAAACGATTCTTTTGTAGAAAATACAATGCACGTTATTATGTATTTCCTTTTATGTCAAGATTTACCCATTATCCTAATTTTTATTAAAACTATACAAGAAAAATTACAATTATTTTTGCTGTATGTCTTAACCCATTTAGATTTATAAATGAATAAAAATGCAAACAACCACCTAAAACATGAGGTTTTACTGAAGAGATGAAAGATATGCCAACGTCTATTAAACCTGAAGCAAAAACTAAACATTTGACAATCTTTATTTCTTGGCTTTAATTGGAAATCATTGACCTTTCCCTAAACTTTGTGAACATTTCTTTAAGAAAAATCAGCACAGTCAGCAAACTCGAGATCCCTGCTCTTCGACTGCCCCTCAAATATGTCTCTTCACAACTGAGACTTGGCTAGCTGGTTAGCAGTCACCTTGTCTGGGTCTGAATCTTCTTCATTGATCTTTTCTTATTTTCTTTCTGTCAATGAAACTCTGCTGTAATCTGCTCCAATATCGCTCCTGTTAGCCACTGTATAATATGCTACTTTAAAAGCTTTTTGAAGGTTAAGAGCCCTGAAAAACAATAATCTACAATTTTCTCACAGAAACATCAAATCACAACATCGAAAAGAAAGTGAGGAGGTGTGTTGCATTTGAATGTTATGCAGTAGTGAACAGTATAGACATGCCAATATTTAATGCAAACTCATGTCATTAGTTTTCATGAATCAATACAAGAGGGAATTGTCATCTTCCATACCAAAAAGAAAAATGTAATCAACTGTCCGGTCAGCCTGGGGCGGGATCATGATAGCTGTTTATCTTGTTCCCAGGAAGTAGTTTTAATGTGAAAGGCCATCTGTCATGGCTGCCATCAGCACCGCCGTCAGTGGTGCTAAACCCCGCCCATCATCCCCGCCCATCATTTGACTCCAAACCATTGATTGGACAGTTGATCGTTTGGTATGAACATCGTGCAGCAAAGTCATAATTTGAAAAAGGCTCTCTTGCATTTCTTCTTTTAAACTAATGACATGTAGTATTTCTATGTGTAGGCTGCCCTCTGCAGGACAACAATGTAATGCAATACACCTCAGCTTTTGTGTCCAATGAAGAAATACACCAAAAAGCAACAAACAAGTACATTTGTCATTTAATTGTGAAACAGTAAGTGAATACACAAACGGATACACATGTAATAATATGTACCTCATTTCTGACTCATATTTACTAAGCATTTTGAATCTTCCATACACTCCACACAGAGATACCGTCATGGAGATACTGTGAGTACGAGGACATTGGTACAGCAATAACGGAAACATTTAATCTCTCCCGAATCATTGAGATAAAAGAGCATTTGATATGGGCTGAAACTCGCACTCTTCCTGCTAAAATCAACCACAAAACAGACACATTACACTTGATTCATCACAACTGTTACTGATCAGATACGAAGCGACACAGCAGAGCGTTTGTTTGAGATAAGAGCTGACTGTGAGCCACTGTGAGTGAACGCTGCCATTAAGAGCGACAGAGATGCCTAAAGATGCGCCTACATTGCATCTGAGAATTGCCTTCCTCTCTTTTTTTAATGAATGCCTTTTTAACTTGTCCTGCTTCTTCTTTTGTCATCCTCAGACACACACTATCTGTAAGATAATGGCTGCCAGAGCCCGACGGCCTGCATAACTCTTCACCGTCTGACACTGTACTGTCATATCCGGCCGAGGCTTCATTAATTCCCCATCCCAGAATCAATGTCTCGCCTTTGTAACGGATTTGCAGTCCCAGGCACTTTCCTTTCCTCTCTTCCAGCTCTCCCTCTCCCCCTCTCTCTCCATCCTTCACTTTCTCTTCCTCTCTCCAGTCCAGCCTCAAGGGAAGAGATGTAAAGATGAATGACAACAGGGTCATTTTACCACAAGCAAAAATGTATTACAGATAATAGAAAGTGTATATTTGTGTGTCTGTGTGTATGAGTGCTTCTGCATGTCCCTCACTTTATTTACACACATAAACACATTTGCACATGCAGTATGTATATGAAAGGGCATGCATGCATATCTGTTTGTGCGCGTGTGTGTGTGTGTTTCTGCATGAATCGAGGGCGACGTCTTCACAAACAGTGCCACGGCCTTCAACCCTGCACTGACACTTTGCATTATTGTCACTATTTGGAGATCAGATAAGGACGTCACTCCCCGGAAATTTTCCACGACCTTTTGGCTGAAATGTCATTTTTAGTTTTGGGTCAGATGTCGGGCTCAGAGTGCTTGTATTTTGATTTTTTTCTCCACTGAATGATTGTGATTGACGGATATGCGTAGGATTTCTTGCCTTGAAGCATTGATTTTGATGTTGACATTCTCCTACAGTTACTTTCATAACTTCAATATGGATCTTTCACTAGGTGGCTGAGTCCTGTGCTACTTTGAATAATAGTAATACAAACTAATGTATTTATATTTATAGATTGTGTTAATATTTTTTAATGCATCCACAGCACAGACTAAATAATATTACTTTTACCAGTAGCTGTGGACCTAATATATAAAGTACTTTACATATGTCTTCTATAAAATACATGAGAAGAAGGGAATGAAAAACATTCTGAATCTCTACAAGCTTTAATGTTATTGATGAGTGATGCAGACTGATGAGTCTGCTTATTAAATGAATCAATAAATATGCTATATTATGTATATCTAAGAAAATCTGTCTGTATCTGGGGATTTAAGACGATGTTTTGTCTCTAGACCAATTTTTA
Organism: Verasper variegatus; assembly: GCA_026259375.1. Classification (NCBI taxonomy): domain Eukaryota; kingdom Metazoa; phylum Chordata; class Actinopteri; order Pleuronectiformes; family Pleuronectidae; genus Verasper; species Verasper variegatus. Next base: position 5,041,408 of record CM048045.1, on the reverse strand, counting down.
GGCTTATTGTGGTGTTTTTCTTATATTTTACAGTTTACATCTTACAATTGTTATATGATAATAGGGTTATTTTTAAGGTACATTTTTGTTACATTTTGGGTTTATTGCTACTTTATACTAGCCTATTACAATGCTGTGGCTAATTGAGATATAAATGAGCTTAAACTTAATTCTTTTATTTGATTTTATTTCTCAGCTGTGTATGAAACTTTCCTCTTCTTTTTAGAATTTTTCACACAGTTTATGAACTTAAGGTGTGAGCAGCCAGGTCGTTATCCCCGAGTTCAATAAATCCCAGCTCTTAGTCAACCATCAAACCCCTGTTCGCTCCTGTCGTCTCCTCCACATCTGATTTATCTTTTACCACTGACTTATCACTGCTTATGTGTAACTAAAGACGTGAAGTGATAATGAAATATATCATTTTTTTGTACCGTTATAACCCCCCCCTGTCAGCCGGGGTCATCTCAGACCAGAACATATCAGCGGGATTCAACACTTATCACTCATAATGGGCGAAGAGGGAGATAGAGGTGGGTCCTTTGTCTCTCATTTCAAACCTTCTATTTGTCAGGAGACTCAATCAATGTGTAATTACCGTGGATGGCGATCATAAAAAAAAACAATTCCAGGAGCCCTCTCAAGGTTATCCACGTAATTGTGTTATTTATAAATATGAAATGGTTGTAAATGCGTCTGCCACAGTGGATGGGGCTAACGACTGATGAACATGATATATTTCCAATTTGCAGTGTGAGATCCGTGTGGACAGGTCGATGTGGCTAAGAGCTCCTCGGACTGTGGCTAATAACACCAATAATAAAGCTTCATGCTTGAATCTGGCTCTCAGGTGAAACAGATAAGAAGCTTGAATTCATTCAACCACGTCTGACACATTAGTGCTTGGAGTGGCACTGTGATATTATTTCTAAACACACACATTTTAATGAATCATTTGTAGTGAAGAACTATAACAACTAAACTGCAGAAGGGCTTTCTTTGTTTTCGATTTTCCTGTTTCATATATATTATTTTCGTAAAAAAAAAAATCTTGATTTGCTTTTGTTTTTTAATTCTTAGTTCATCTGCCTGCTGCTCAATTGGACATTCTCCATTTCCATCTGCTCTTATTATAGGGGTGGACAATATAGCCAAAAATGATTTCCTGTCAGCCGGTATCGACTTTTTGGTTTGAAACTCTTCTTTATAGGCAGAAAATGACAAACGGCAAAATATTTTTACAAATCTTAGGCGGATCAATAATGTGTTATACCTCCTCAATGTGCTTTCACAATGCATAAGCAATATATCAATATATATTGAACCTTAATCATATATTATTATATTGATGAAAATGTCCCCACAAATCCAGCATTTCATTTGTGTAACAACAAAGCAAAGTCCAAACCAAGGACAGGTAACGTCCGTCCTCCCGACTGTCCACAGTAACTCAGTAACACAAAATAATATCATGGATGCTGTTACCTTTTTTCTCAGATAAAGGAAAATGGCATTTAGTCAAACTGTTCCTTTAGGGGGCTGGTCAGGTTATGGTCAGTCGGTGAACCTCAACACAAAGTGCACGAAGCTGTTAGGTGTCATCATTGTGACTGTCAAGAAAATAAAAGTAGATGTGAAATGTCAGGCTTTAATAGAAAACTGTTGTTTTGCTGAAGTAAACGACAAGCCAGTGTGCTTAGTTTGCAATGATGAAGAAGGCCAATCTCCAGCATCATTACAGCCGGAAACATGCAGCTGACCTGGATGACATGCAAGGACAAATGTGCTTACAAAAAGTGAATGCTCCTCAGTGGAGTTTGATGCCCAACCAACAGCTTGAATAAGAATACACTAATAGTAGCCATGTTTACATCTGTCAAGCTGCTTGAATCAGACATAATTCATCCACATGTGAGATTTTCAGGAAGATCCACTGGAGAGAATGTAGACCATTTGAATTTGAAATAAAATCTGACATGATCGAGGCACTGGTGCCATCTAGTGTTTTCATTTGACCAGCGACTGTAGAAGTTGCAAACTGTCACCTTCCGTTTACTTCCACTCTGTTTGAGCTAATTGACGAATCAAATTCACAGCATGGCTTTGCATGGAGTTCAACTTTGGTGAACTTTGATGCACAACATTCGCCTGCTTTTGTGAATGTGTGCCTGGGCCCTTACTCTGAACTTTTTATAAAGATATTTTTGGGCCTTTTTGCCTTTATTGAGGACAGTGCATGCGTTAAATGGCAAAAGTAAAAGAGGGAAAACACGCAGCAAAGTGCAAGGCCAGAAGGCTTACTCCTTACTCTTGTATTTAATGTTTGATTTTATTGTGGGCAGCCGCACTGTTGCCGTGAACTTATGTTCAGTGTTTCCAGTTAATTACCCAGATTTTGGTATCCCATTTGTCAATATACCATCAAAGATCTCTAAGTTAGTACTTCGCTCTGCATTGCTCTCTCTCTCTTTCCCTCTCTTGCTGGTGAGGCACTGGACTTTGGAAACAACCATTACTTTTTTACTGTCCATTAACATCAAATCCTCATCATCCCTCTCTCCTCATGGTGAGAAAAGATGATCTTGCAGCAACATCCATGCAGAGTCATATAACACATCAAAACACAAGATGGCACTTGATGATGCCAGATTTGATTCCATACATGCAAAATGTCATTCGATATATTGGTATCGATAAGGTTTTATTTAATATATTCAAGTTTCGTTCCATATATTCAAACTTTCAATACATATATTCAATGTATTAAAACTAAATGGTATGCCATAATACTCATATTAAAATGTTCAAACATGCCGTATCATGTTCTCAGACTGACTGACAATTTAATTCTAGCCGTCCTTTTTTATTCCATGTTTTTCCCTCCTTTGACCTCCTCATCCACTAAAACAGACTTTTATTCCCAGTTATCTATCAGCTGTCTCTTCCACAGACAGTCTCAGTGAGTCAGCCTCTCCCTCGTCAACCTCCTCTGCGCCTCCTCTTCTCTCCTAACCCACCGTGTTGCTTCATCACCCCCACCTCCACCAGCTCCCGACAGCCCTCAGGGAACCATGTCAATCCCAGACCTGTAAGAGGGGGCTTGACGTGGGCCTCAGAGGGCAGCCAGCTCCCCTTTGCTACCCTGCTCAGTGGAGGATGAAATTAGCCGGCGGTGGACCATCCACAGTGGTGGGTCACTCCAGACAACCCGGCAGCTGTGCTTGACCAGCGCTTCAGTGTCGACACTGCCACTGAGCACCCACAAACTACGCCCACCTCACCCTCCAACCCCAGGCTTCTCGCCAATAACACCTCGCACCCTGTGCCTCACCTCACGTCCATCCTGCCATTTTGCCCTTCGAGGTAAAACCATTTCACCCCTAAGCATGGGGCAGAAAAGCAGGTGCGCAGGGGTTGGAGATTGGCCATTTCACGTTATGTTAGAGAAACTTGCTGTTTAAATCAAAGCCTGTTTGATATTCCTAACAGGGAGCATGTGCCTGCGACTGTCACGTAGCAGGACTAGTTCTGCTGTATATGAGCACACTCTGGATGCCAGAGGATACTGGTTTCATCGCTTTACTGGAATGTTGGTGTCCCTGTATTTCCTCGCAGATTTCTTTCATTTCAGGCCATGATTAAGCCACTGTCTAGCTGCCTCATCTCAATTTACACTAAAAAACCCTTGGAGGTCTGTGTCTATTTCTTAGAGAATGCAGTTATGTGATGGCACTTGAATGAAACTGGAAACTGTTGTGTAATATATGCAATACCGAGCTCCCCTCCTTTGCATGTCATTACTGCAGCAGTCGAAAACCCAAAATAGCCGCGCCATTCAATTTCATCCAATCCCCGGTCTTTCATGAGCATTTGTGCCAAAAGTCCCCAAAGTTAACGGCGCAATTACTGTGAGTGTCTATTAAGGGAGGGAGGGGAGGGAGGGGATATAAAAGATGGCTGAGCGTGATTCACCGCTACATCAGACACATAAAAGAATCGAGATCTCAAGGTAGAGGTGCAAACTCCCATCTTAGAGCAAAGAAGGACAATTACGCCGAGATTTTAAAGGATGAGATAAGAGCTTGTCTTTAGAGTCTATTTGCTCCAGAATGAGCCGAGAGGAGAGGCACAGTGAGGAGAGTTTGTTGTATGATAGGAAGGTGGAAAGTAAATGACTGTCATTTGCCCTTCCTTGGAGTATTAGCTCCCCTCTGCGGCTAATTCACGTTGACATTTTTGATGGCCTAGAGTGAGCATCCTCTGATGTAGGAATGCCTAACGGCATGCTATACTTTTCTCCTATACTAGGAAGATCCTGTTATTTTTACAGATTTAAGCGTGTAAGAATTTGTAATAAATTGTCCCTTAATACAATTTGTTCCCCACCAAATAATTGGGGTGAGATGGGTGAAAAGTTAAGTAAAGAAGGTCAAAGACAAACACTTCCATCTGAGCCAAAGTTAGAAAGCGAGGGGGAAGCCAGTAAATGCCAGCCGTTGTCACTTTCGATAGACATCACAATAAAGACGCCATCTTTCAGAGAATGTTCCCTTGAAATGTCAGGGCCACGCTCAGGAGCCTTGATGGACAGCGTCTCTTTAAAAGCAATATTGGCAGTAAACATACAAGGCAGAGGCTGTCTATCTGCCTTTGCCATCGGAGTGTGGTAGAGGACGATAATCGCCGCGGAGGAACGGAACCTGCAGGAGTTGAACTTTACCTTCTACGCATTTATTAGATCTCCACGAGCTGGGAGGTTCTCTTCTGCTGCGGTCAAAAGCAGCTCTTTTTTTATCTGTAGGGGGGAAAAATCCTTCTTTTCTCCTCCTTCAGCACAGACATGTTCATAAATATGTATTTCTTCTTTGATCGTCAGGAAACAGGAACCATGTACCTCATTGAAGTATAAATGTATCTTCTTTGAGAACTTTTGTAGCCCTCAAGTCTTGTATATTTGAGGGTGTCTGTGCTGTTATTGTATTCTTACTGTGCCATCGACCACAAAATTATTCATCCACTTTATTACTGGGAACTGCAGTGCTGCAGATTTGATTAGATGTGGCATCACAGGCAAGCACCAATCCCAGAGCACTTCTTTGGTTTCTGACATTCATCCTGAATTTCATTTGGCTTTGAAATGTACGAGTCACAGTATTTTCTGGAGTTTGACCCGTATTTGTGACATGTCAGAAAATCTTTGCTGCAAACAAATCTATATCACAATTGGAAGGTTTTTTTTGGTTCTCTTTTACCATATTTGATGTTTTTATGCTCCACAACAAAAACAAAGACTCGTCATACATCTTTCAACAGTCTCCACTTACTACAAAATAAAGACTTGACAAGCTAGAGCTGATACATTACATACAGATCCATTACTGAACAATACATTTGTTTTCCCATGGTTTGCTTTCCTTTGTTTTTATCTTTCAGGATCAATGTGTTAGAGACAAACAGCTCGAGGGAGAAGGGGTTCGTCGTACCAAATAGGAGAGTTAACATGTTGGGTAATTTAAAAAAAGGGAAAGAGGCGCATTTCTCCCTATTAGGCATTTCATACTAGAGTAAGCATGTGACGTGTTCAGAGATGGTTTCCGTCTTTGTGTAGCTGAGAGGTTAGAGGAGAGGTAATGGCATAACAAAACAGTGTGTGTGTGTGTATGTCTGTATGTGCACCTGTATGTTTGTTGGTTGATGCCAGATCGGAAAAGATTTGTGGTGAGTATTGGTAAAATAAGCTTTTGCTATTTGAATTTGCCCATCTCACAAAAGGATTGTTTATTTTCTATTGGACCTCTGTGTGTGTGTGTGTGTGTGTGTGTGCGTGTCCATGTGTGTGTTTAAAGGCATGATCATTCCACATTTGTGATACCTCCTGGGAAAACACATTCAATACCCACAGGTGTGCGCAAACGCACACACACACACACACACACACACACACACACACACTCCCCTGCTAGTGTCCCCTGAGGCGCTTTAACACCTCCATCAACATTACAAGCCTTTAAAACCCGACTGATACATGGGTCACTGCTGTCAGTCACAGTATCGTAAACACAGTAAAGCAAACTCCCTGTTTTTCTTCTCATAAAAATAATTTGACAAACAAACACAAGCCTGATTAGTTTCAAACAACATGTGTTTTGTTTGCACACAATTTATGGCTAATTGCTCAGCTTTGTTTTCTGCACCTTCAAATTTGTCACCACGTGTTAAACCTACGCAGCTCTTCCCCGTCAAAGCAGATGTGTTAGTTAACGTGTGGAAGCTCTTCAAACACTAAAAAAGATGTTTGGCGTCTCTTCTTAATTACACACTATTGCAATTATACCAATTATTTTTTGGAGGAGATGTTTTCTTTTCAGTTTTTTTTTCTTTGCTTCTCATCTGTGCATACTTTGCCTCTCCCTAAAGCTGACCTGGTGGCTCACCAATCTCACTGTCATAATTACCATCATCACAATCGTTATTATCTTAATTGGCCTTATCTACTTGTTAGCAGCTCGTTAGCTAATTTACTCAGAGAATATCCCGGTAAACGCTTTGCGCGGCAAGACAAAAGGCAGCAGACGGAGATCAAGAGGAGACATCTGCCTGTTGAGAGAAGAGAAAAAAGTACCGCGAGCTCCATCTCATCTGTCACAGTAATGACTGTCTCAACAACTGTACACAATTATGTGGTGGGAAAAGCTACTGCTGCAGCTGCCGCACGATTACACATGAGAACACGCACGCTTTCCTAGTACTTGCATAAAATACACAGTCAGACCTTGACAGAAGTGTAATGATATGGTCAGACAGACCTTAGGACACATAGCAGTGCAGAAGTGAAGAAGAACACAATTATAGCCTGTGTAAGACGCCAAAGACCAAATGTGCACACACTGCGGAGCTTTTGTGTGTCAAAAAGCCAATTATAGGACAGTGAAAGGAATAGAAAAAAATACTGTAATTACAGCACGTTGATCTTTGTGGAAAATCAGGAGGAGCGGCAGAAAATATCGAAATTATCATAAATTAAAGTAAGCTAAAGGTCTTAGTATTCCATTTAATGACATGGTGACAGCTGTAGAAAAACGAATGAAAGAAGAAGACAAAAAATGTTGCAACACGAGAATATTCCAGCAGGTTTAGAGGGAAATTGTTTTATTTTCCAAAACAGCCACATCTGAATTCATTCGTAACCAAAAGCAAATGTTTTCCCAGAACATTTCATCCTGAATTATCCACACTTACTCTTTTTTTCTGACCTCCCTCCATTTCTTTCACTGTCGCTCTACTCTCTCTCTCTCTGTTGTTTCTCTTTCTTCAACGATTCCTCCACCAGCCTCCTTTCTTCTACTCCCCTGTTCTGCTCCTCTTCCTCTTTTCTTTTTTGTCACAGCGCTCCACCTTCTCTTTCTGCCCCAGGGCTATTTCCCCCTCATTTCCTTCCTCGCTACCTCATTCTTTCTACTTTACTTTTTGTCTTTTTCTGTAATGGTCTCTCTCCCTCTCTTACTCTCTGTCACTGCGTGTTGCTTTAAGGTTCTAGAGTCTAGTAGTGTCACATGTAATAGGGTCCCATGGGAGCTCTGTACACTTTCACTGGAGTCTGAGAACAGCCTGCATAATATGAAAGAGGGGGCCTCATGCACTCTTGTCCCACTTTAAACAGGGTCTGTGTCTGGTTGTTGGAGTGAGTGTGTGTGTGTGTGTTTGTGTGTGTGTGCGTGGGGAGACCTAAATCTGTGTACACCGTCCCAATAACGAGTCTAATTCATTAAAGTTGTGAAGTTCTACATATGGTTAAGGTTTATTTTATGAATGCAAGTCAATGTTATGTTGTCTGAAGTCATGAAGACACAACTGTGTGTGTGTGTGAGTGTGTGTGTGTGTGTGTGTGCGCGTGTTAAAGCCAGTAATGTAGTCATAATAAACCACTGTAGTGACTGGAGAACTGAGCGTTTCAGAGAATCATGCATGCTAAGCTTTGTGCCCAGTAGTGATTAAATATCACAACTTATAGCTTTCACATTCCAAGTTTCAGATACTTCAGATGAGTGTTGTGTATTTATTTCTAATGCTGCTCTTGTTTGAATTCAATCAATCTCTCTATCTACTCTTACTCACTGTAAGAGCAGATAGAGAGATAAATGTGTTCTATATATACTTTGGTTTCAGATTCAGAACTCTTAATTTTTGTACAGTTTATCGTGCAGTAGATTTTGTTTTGAATGGATACAAATTCCATAATTGCTGATGTGTCTACACGCAGTGGTTCATAATGACAAGGTAAGGAGATTTTTTTCAAATTTTACATTTATTGAAAATTTCAAAAGTAGTCAGACCCTTTGCTGTGAAACTTCAAATTGGGGTCAGGTTTGCTTTATTCACGCTTGTTGTTTTTATCCTTGAGATGACTGGTGTTCACCTGTATCAATTTAATTCAGTGTAAATTAGTTACAACTGATGGGGAACGTCGATGTTGTGAGACAGTCAAATACAAAACAACAACTAAGAAATACAGAAATCCTTCTCCTGACAATAATATTTCTTCTCTGCACTGAAATAAAATAACATAAAATAGCAGAGTAATATGTCCTTCAGGGTGATTTCTACTGTGAAGGAGCCTTGTTGCTACTTTGGAGCTGTTAAAACCACCTAGCACACACAAAAATCCACCAAAGTGACAGATTGACACAAAGAGCACAGCAGATGTATCTGAAAAAGCAGAAGATATTGAAAAAACACTCCAAGATATGTCCTTTTTCTCTCTGGCCTACAACAACAGACAATGCTGAGCTAGATTTTTTTGAGTAGGACCACATGTGGAGTTTGATTCAAGGGAGGATTTGCTGTGTGAGCCATGCAAAGGTGAGGATCGGTTTGAGCACTTTGTTTTAGCTAAAACCAGCTGTAAGTAACATCAACACGAACATCGCTATAATCTGAGAATGGATCCTTCTTCGGAGAAAAGTTTATCGTGTGATTACGTGTTGAATTATTCAGTGTGGCCTGTGAAGTAAAGCATACAAATTGAAATGGCCCTTGTTAGAAATAAGGTTCCCCAACCCTGTTTTTAGAAAGACATACACAAGAGCCATCAGTTCATACTGCATGCCAGGACAAAAACCAAGTCATGAGGTTCAAGGAACTCTCAATAGACCTGTACAATAGAGCAGAGCAAGGATGCCAGGACCACGTATAAAGTCTTCACCTCAGCAGTACCCCATCAGTCAGGCCTTCATGCTGGAGGATAGACTGGAGTCACTTCTAGTAAAAAGCAAATGACAGCCCTCTAGGAGTTTACCACGCAGCATGTAAAAGACTTATGCTAATACCAACCATATGGTGAAGTATGGTGGGGGCAGCATCGTGCTATGTGGGGGCTTCTCCGCAGCAGATGCAGGGTGTGTGGTCCGAACTGAGAAAAAGGATAAATGCAGCCAAACACAGAGAGATCCTTGAAGAAAACCTGCTCAGGAGAACGTGTGACATTGAGTGGTTTAGCCAAAGCCCAGACTTTAACCCTACAGAACATCTGTGTAGATTCCTGGAGTTGGCAGTTTACAGACACTTTCCCCGTCCAATGTGACGGAGCTTGAGAGGATCTGCCAGGAAGAGTGGGGAGAAAAAGGGCAAATCCAGGAGTGTAAAGCTTGCAGAGACTTATTTATGAAGACTCACAGCCTTTAATGCTGCAAAATGGACCCCTAACAAATACTGAAATAACTGCCTGAATATCTTTGTAAATGAGAAGTTTAAATTTGTAATTGATTTGCAAAAACTCATAAAAACATGTTTCAAGTCTCCTTATGAGTTATTGAGTGTGGACTGATGGCTGATCAATTTAAAAAAAAGTGTGCAAAAAAGAGTTGTGAATACTTTCATGAGCCACTATGAGTATTTCTAAAGCAGCATATGAATAAATCATTGTGTTTGCACTGTGCAGTTTCACATGTTCTTGGCAGTTGACTCGAGTGGTGTGTTTTCCAATAATAAAGACAAAGATAGAAGAATCACAGAAAGAGAGAAAGGAGGAAAGAGGAAACATGAGAAGACAAGACAATACAAACGTCATTGCTGCCATATCTAGTGCAAACCTGCCAGATTAACACTCCTGCAGAAGTAAGGGCAACTGCCGGTTGTGTAATGGGGAAAAGTATATTTATTGGGTGATTGGTAAATGGTCTGTATTTATATAAAGCTCTTCTAGTCTTGATGAACACTCAAAGCTCTTGACACTACAGTTTTCCAAAACCAAATGAGACTGGATCCATCCAACCAGCTGTGGTGCATGTACGCACCAGGAGGCCCAAACAGCCAAGAGTCCCCCTGTCAAAGTATCACTTTGAAAGCAAAAAGGTTTATAAATGTAAAAGAGGAGGCTCCCCACTGAGATCCTTTCATGCCCCAAAAAATAAATAGAGAAAATGTGATGGTGGTCTGGACAACTTTCTGCAATGCAAACTATTATCCCATTTATCTCAATCATGAGTGCTCTAATGCAAAAACTATGAATCATGTTTTGACAGTTTTTAATAAAGCTTTTCATTAGGCCATCCATTTAGGGATGATAACGACCTAGATTCATGATTTGAGCATCTTTGGTCAGCCAGGTTCTCTCTCTGAACCCTAAGAGAACTATATTATAACATGCCAATACAAGCTGGTTTTCACATATGTCTTATATCCAAACAATATCTGGATACAATTAAAAGACATAGTATGCAACTTTTCTACATAAAAAAATCTGTGTTGTATCGTTTGCTGACTTACCCCAAAATTTTACTGGCAATTTTCAATCCTAGAGAAATTTGTACTTTTAATCATGGTATTGCTCTTTTTCATTCAGTCAACTAGCAATGTCCTCATATCATCTTGGAGTGTGCCTCAGTATTGTTTTTGTCTCTCGGAAGCAACAACCTTTTTATCCAGTTTAAAGCCACATTTGTATAGTACACTTAGTTATTTATAACTTGATACAGTTTATTTTGGATATGTAGGATTTTAGCGATCAGCTGTCTCGATCAAACTTGGCTCGCAGACCCTCTGTCTGCTGAACATCATCTTAGAGAGGAGATATTTTTAACATGAAGCTGATTTATTCTGTTTTTATTTGATTTATTCATCAGGTCTACTTGTTTTGGATAGGATGAGAATAATTCTGCTCCTGGTAAAATCCTCTTGAATGATTAACACTGAAATATTCTTAACTGGGAGAATCTGACTGCAGTGACCAATTCACAACATCACCAACCTTCATGTTATTTTTCCAGACACCTCAAAAGGCAGAACATTTAATCAATTCATGACAAAATCTGATTGTACACTGTCATCTGACCCCACCCAAATGCATTAATGTATTTGATTTGATGTCTATAAGCCAATGACAGTGTTCCACATCATCTGAAGTGGGCTGCAGTAGACCCATACCCCTTTGTTTTGTATTACTAGTGGTTTATAAGTTATGCAAGCGGAATGCTGTCACACCAGAATAAAAAAAAAGAAGAAGAATCATATCTTTTTTTAACGTGATCCCTTTCATCTGAGTAGTTTCACATCATAGTAGGATATGGATCTATTTTGTATTTTTCTGGTGTGACAGCACTACGTTTCCTTAATGAGTACAGATGAAATCCATTATTACATCTTCTGTGTTTGGAACATGTTTTTGCTCTAAACAGGTGAAACAGTTCCTCCCCAATAAAACCACAAAACCAGATCTAATAAAATGTCAAGACCAGGAGCATATTTCTCTTCAAGCGCATGTTAATAGTAAAACTGTCCTGAAAGCAGCTCACTAGTCATCTGAAGGGTGTCATGTATGGTCAGTCAATAAGCTGCTTATGCACTATAGTGAATGCACCTTTGTTAATTAAACATTTGAGAGAGTTTCATAAAGTTTGCATATAGGGTACAAGAGGACCTAATTAAATTTGGACTTGAAGATATCAGAACGGTCCTTAGCCTGGGTTTTTATTTGCAGCCGTTCTTTTTATCTCATCCTTTAAAAGTTGTTTAATGACTCATTCGGCATTCATTTTATGGGTAGCAGAGTTTTTCAGAGATAAATTATTTGATTATTAACCATTTCAGCATCTCTGAAATAAAAATTGTGTCTCTTCTTTGCTCAATCAACTATAAATTTCTACCATTGAACTGCACATTCAACCCTTTAAAAAAGGGCATGAATCTGGTGTTGCTGGATGACACCTGAGCGATTCAGATGTTTTCCAGCCGACATGGTCTTTGTGCCGCCCTGCTGCCTTAAATACAGACACAGATACAGAAACAGAGAGAGACCCAAAAAGAAAAGCTTTATTTCATTGAATTAATTCAGCTGAGAAAGAAATCCCATTTCCCCTTTGGGCTCAGCGGCGTATCAGAAGAGACAATGTAACAAGAGTCTTAGTGCTACCGAGTCTGAGGAGGGTCAAAAGTCCTGAGGGTCAGGTGGGTTTTATCACTGCAAAAGTCTTATCTGACATTTGTCTCAGGGACAGGCTCAAGGAGATAATTGGAATGGGCTTCTCTCTGCCTGTCTCCTCCTGCATTTTCCTCTCGCTTTACTCTTTCTTATTTTTTCTGTCACTCCTATATACACACACACACACACACACACACACACACACATTTATCTTGACACACTCAGTATGTGCTGAAGTTGGTCTGTAAGCTTTGCCTTCACATCTTCCGATATCTTATCTTAAAGTAAGACACCCACGGTTGGCATTTTAAGATGACACATACTGAACGCACATATACACTGATAACCAGCGCTGCTGCTCACTGTCACTCACAATGGCCCACACACAAGCTGTGAATGTGTGCATGTGTGAGAGTGGGCGCGTAAGGGATTTGTATTAAGAGCCATGTACTGGCGCAGGTTGAGCTTGTGTTGTCCTCATGTTGAGGGATGTGTATGTTTGTATTTGATTGAGCTGGAGAGAGTGTGTGTGCACATGCTGTGTCATATGAGTCAGTGCTTATGCATGAGAGGATGCATTTTTGTGTTTACATCGGGGAGTAAAAGCATGTTCATGTGTGTGTGTTGTGTGTGTATGTGCCTGGTGCGAGCGATGGTAAGCGCTGATTATGCAGTAATGCTAGGGTTGTCAGGAAGCCAGCAGGCAGCCTGGTTTTAGCCACAGCGGGGGTTTGCACCATCATCACCATTACACCAGCCTCAGTTTCAATCTGAGGAAGATCTTAGCCTGGACAAAAGGGCCTCTTTTCTATGTTTCATTTCATCCTGACTGGACCTTGATTTAATTGTCGGGGTAAAAAAACACCAAAAAACACTTCACCTTGAGGAGCTGGTCACTCTGTACTGGCTGTTAAAAACAAACATGCTTTAACTGTGATGAGTTTACACTAAAATATCTTTAAAGGTCTAGTTCTCAGTAATGTTATAAAAACACATGGTTGATTTCTACCCTTGTGGATACTTATGGTTTTATTTTATGAGGTGTTTAGTTTACTGCTTTCAGCCGGCCATGAAAGCTCAACACACTGCAACCCCAGAAAACACATGCAAACAGTAAAAAAAACAAAAAAAACGCAGCATGTCAGAGAGAGAAATCATGGTTGCTCTGGGGTAAACGTAGCGAAACACTGACCCCTTGGAATGTAGCCAACATGATTTTCGTAGTTGTTGTAAAGATTTTCTTAGTTACAGTAAGCTTCACCAATCACAGACATCACTTTTACACTGGAGGATTGTGGGTAGTGTAGTACATCGTTTAACAGTCTCATAGCATGTGGTAAGTCTACCTTAGATGGTAACAATAGTATGGCTGATAATCAAAATCTCTATCCATAAAATGAATGGGAATCATGCTGTTGAGCTTTATAAAGTAATATAGATTAACACATTGATTCTACAAAAAATGCACTGTGTCATAAAATGTGCAGCAGACAACACAACTAAATACAAACACATGCTTAAACTTATAAACAGTTAGAAGTGTTCATTTCAGTGTTGACATTCCCATTGTGTCATACCTTTGCAGGTATCTGGGATACATCACATAGCTGTACTTGTATAAAAGCTCAGTCAGACCTCTGCAGCTTTTTTTTAAGCACAGACTCAAATGGGAAATACACATAATTTATACAGCACCTATCAAATCATATCAACTTGACAAAGACATTTACACTTCAAGCCACATTCCCTCATGCACAGATACTGATACAGCCCTGGGTTCAGTGTCCTGGCCAAGGACACTTCATGTGGACTGTAGGAGCCGGGGATCAATTAGGTAACAATTTAAGATGATATACTTTCAGACGTGCACTTAACTCTGGATAATCTCCTGACATTCTCTGGAGGGGCTGTATGTGAGAACAGCAAATGTCCAGTTTCTCCTGACATCCCCATAGTAAAAACTCTTGTCGTGTCTGTTAACAGCTTAACAGCTTTGAAAAACTGTCAGTTACCCTCCAGATCTCTAGTTTGTTAAGAGAGATCGTCTTAACATTGCTATTATTATCTAAACCAAAGAGGTTATGTTTTCATCCCTGTCCATTTGTTGGTCAGTTGGTTGGTAAAATTTGGTACAGCTTGATTAGGCTTTGGGGAGGTTTTTGTACAGATATACAGTTTAATAAAATTAAATTCAATCTGTAGTGCTACAGACAGAGTAGAAGTGACCACCACCCTAAAACATTTGGCCTACATGAGCACATGCCCTGCCCTCAGCCCAGATGTTCTGGGCTCAGCCTCACACCTCATCACACCCCTGTTCCTAAGTAACTGCAACATTTCAAATTATTCTGAATATTTAAAATCTAGTGAACATCTGGTTTTAAGTGACGACAGCTGAGTGGATCTGAATGAGTTACAGTGCGGTAGTTTTATAACACATGGGAAATTTAACCTGATCTATGCTGTGAATTACATATGATGAGTAGGCCAAATTTTTAAACAAAGAGATCTAAATATTGATATGAATTAAATTATTCATTAAAAACAAAAACAGTTATGACAGTTGTATTAGTACTTTACCTGAGGTACATTTATTCCTACAAAAGTAAGAATTAATCCACAAACTATATTTGCCCAAACACAAGACACTATTTCACAGAAATTACAATTAAACTAAATTGATCTCTTATCAAAAAAATGGACAAGGTACTGAATCATCTGTCAACGATCCAAGAATTAGTGTTACAAAGACTGATTTCCTAAAGAGCAAGAAATCATTTCAGAGCTTCCCGGGAGGGTGTGGGTATGAAACGAATAAAGAATTAGCTGCACTTAAAGATCCTTCTGCAGTTGTCATAAATGTGTTACATTAGGCTTTCATAAAATTATTAAATGTTTCCTTTTATGAGAGAAAAGGTAGAGCTAATAGTGTCTTAGTGTCTCACACTTTAATAGGTAGAGTAGTCAAACGTTTCCCATCTTCAAAGGGTGTAGTTTCAAAATCAAGTGTGAGAAAAGGGGGTTGTCTTTCCAGATATTTGTAGCAAACTTGAGACTTGAAACATATTTTTTTTAAACAAAAATACAGAAACAATTTCTTGGATAGTCCAGCTGTCCAGCACCAAATTTAATGGCCGCTTGGGGGCAACAGAAACTAACTTTGAATGGTAAAACATCCAGCGGAAATTTACAGACATTAGCCTTTATTTGGAGATATGTTTCTGGTCAACTAAAGAACAAATGACTTTTCAATCTTACGTTCAATTCCATTTATTTTTCTTTTACTCCTCTGTGTTAGCTATGATTTTAGCTTTTTCCAACTTTTTCTCTGGAGGTCAGAAAACAAAAACAGTAAGCCAAAAGACACTACAATGTTAAAAGGTGCAATGTGCTGTGTCATTGTGTGATTATTTCTGTAGGTTCATCACTACAGGCAACCCCTTCCTCTTACAATCAATCATGTGATCCATTGTTACAGTCACATAAACATATTGAAAATAGCTGTAAAAGATAAACTGGTTGTATTATCCTCTTCTAGTGGAGATTTAAATTACGTTCAGCATCCAGTGTGTGCAGCTCCACAACAGAAATAGTACAAATGCTGTAAAACAAATTTTAAACAAAAAAGAAAGAAAAAAAGATAATGAGTAAACCAGCCAGGCAGCAAATGTACACTGAAATTAACCATTGTTGAAGGCCTGCCTTTGTAGTTGAGCTTTCAGGACACAGACCATAATGAACTCTGCGCTACACAGCAATTTTGTTCTGCCATTTCTATTTCACCCTTGCTGGTTCTTCATTAGAGTCATCTGTACAATGGAGAGCGGAGTGAAAGGAGATCAACCTGCATCCTGTTTGTCATTATCTGCGGCTTCGCTCTGGCCGTACCTTCTCATCAAGACTCTGCTATTTGAAGAGCAAATCGGTGGGGTTGGCTGTGTTGAAGCAATTAAGCCGCCGGTTTGCAACTCATGAAAGGAAGTCCAACTTTTTACCTTCAGAAAAAGTTTGGATGTAAAGGTTGGTTTTTTTCGATGAGAAAACTGAATTAGTCGAGCAGTATGGACAGAGACAGGCAGACACAGAGATATGCCCTGCTTAAGGTTTTAAGTAACAGAGCACTGAGGGGGAGAAACGAGAGCAGGATGGAGAGAGAGAACAGAGGAGGAGGCTGCTGTAGCTGGTCATTAATAGTCAACCAGGATATACCGCTGGGGGATTGCAGACCGTGGAGCCAGTTTGATAATTCAATCTGTCAAGCGCACGCTACAAGCCAGGCCAATTAACTGGAGAGGAGGCAGGCCTGACCCCAACATCCATCCCTCGCTCATCCCTTTTTCCGTTTGCAACATCCTTGGCGTGTGTTAAACCAACATCTATGCCAGTTAAACTGTCACTCCTGCTGAGGTCAGAAAGAAGAGGGAAGTGTGTTTGTGCGTTTCTGTGAATCACTTCATTCTGGTGCTACACCCTCTGATAATGGAGATGTAGCATTTATGGACAAACAACAACCGCTGGTAATTGACCGCTGATTGCCAAACACTCGACAGGTGTACGAGCTTTCCGACAAATGAAAGCTGAGCGGTTTCTCTCTTTCTCTAATTTACAGTCACACCTTCTACTTTTTCTTTCTATCACTGCAGCTGTTCTACTTCACTTTTCATTGCACGG
Organism: Verasper variegatus; assembly: GCA_026259375.1. Lineage (NCBI taxonomy): Eukaryota > Metazoa > Chordata > Actinopteri > Pleuronectiformes > Pleuronectidae > Verasper > Verasper variegatus. Next base: position 5,024,322 of record CM048045.1, on the reverse strand, counting down.
GAGAACGCAGGATTAGAACTCTCTCTGCCGCCTCATCCTTTTACTGCATCAGACATCGGCAGCTTCCCAACTTTTCTAATAGATTACACAAAAGCTGCTAATTAAAACACTTAGAGAAGCCAAATAAATGCGGTGCGGGGGTGTGTGTGTGTGTATAAATGGCAGGGGAAGGCGACAGAGGAGGAAAAAACATCCTTTCCTGCTCACTAAAATTGTCATCAGAAAAGAGTGTGGAGATGTTTGGCGAGCAAGGTCGTGGTGAAGTTCGAAAGAAAAGTGGCACTGTTAGCAACAGACTGAATTTGTATCACAAAAAAACCCAAGCGTCAACATTTCATTTATGAAGCGTAAGAAAGGATAAAATAATTTTCTAGCTGCGGGTAGGCAGGATGGACTCAAGCCTTGCAGCTTTTTATGTTGCCTCTGTGATTGCCATCGAATAACATCCATCAAATGACAGTCATGTTCTTGACGAGAAAAAGAAGATGAAGGAGGTATTTTGAGACATGGTGAATTTCAAGTGAATATTTAAAAGGTTTTGGGATAATTACAAGTCTGGATGCAATCTTCCCATTTAGCACTGTTTAATTCAACAGATCCATGCAGGTTGTTCTCTGTATATGTTTGTAAAGTGACGCTGTGTCTTCTCCTTCCCTTCTTTCTTTCTTTCTTTCTTTCTTCAGTTGAATGGCCGTTCGTTACGTTGGCTGAGTATTATGCAGAAATCCAGCACATAATCACATCTCTTTTGACGACTCTCGGCTTGATAGTCCTCCACCAAAGCTGCATCCAAAGAATTATTTGCAGGACTCCAGACAGTTTCCATGAAAGTGCATTTTGACTTTATGTGAAAGGGAAAGATGTAAAGTTTTGAATCAAAGAGTCTCAAAAAATACTCAAAGAAGAAGGGGAAAAGGGGGATCTAGTTTTGTGTGAACTCTCAGATGGGCTTCTTTAGAGGAGTCCAGAGAGGTTTCACAGAGTGAGAGCTCAAGCAAGAGGAGTGGGAGAGAGGGGCAGACACAGAGAGAGAAGAGTCAGAGGTGGAGAACAAGTATGGCTGAGATGAAAAGGGAGAAAAGCAAGAGACTGGTGCTGTGGAGCAAAATCTGGCTCTCCTTCATCAGGAGTAGTTGCCTCAGTGAAGATGACTTTTTGGGGTTAGTGCAGTAGGGACCTCTCCCCTCCTCTAGTACACACACAAAGCCACCTGCACAGACCAGTACACACATTTCTTTTAAAGGACCCAAGCAGTTTTGGACAAGGGAGAACCACCTTAAAGACACAGGATTAATTCTGCAAACACATGCATAGCAAACACCGACCTCATACACTCCCGACTTAACTCCCTTATACAGCCTTATAGGCAAGACAGCAAACAATCATTATACCGGCAAAGTTTTTATCCTGGGCCTCGCAGAGAAGATGTGCTTTCTCCACAACAAACTGTCAGGCAGCAAAGCCAACATTGTTTGATCATGAAAGTTTTATGACATGTTTGCCTTGGCGCCGACTTTCAAATCTTGTGAGTGTCAATTAGCCGCGGCAGATCAGGAAGCCCTGCCAACTAAAAACAAACCTTTGTCTTTCTCGCTGCGACTTCAGAAGAATGAGGATTAAAAGGAACAAGAGGAAAACAAAGAGGGGATACATGTTAGATTTGCATGGCAAGCACCCCTGACACTTGTGATTTGTTTGTAGTGCGGCAATGCTGTCAACTGATCCCGCAATGCTTTTGCATGAACAGCATTTAGACATCATTTATCCCTGTTCAATTGATCCAGAAAGGTCAGGAGTGTGCGACAAAGGGTTAAAAGGGCAATATCAATCAGTCTGCTTTGATGAGTCAATGAATTAACTCTTATTCTGTTGGTAGACAGCACTGCAGCAAACAGAGGATAGTTGCAGCAATGATTTTTCAATAATAAGTGTAATTTTTCTTCACTGAACAAAAGAACCCTCTGCCTTATTGGAACAGTCACGTATATGACTTGGCTCACTGAAGGGATTTAAACATTTTAAATAAATGAAAAAATGAAATGGCCAAAATGCTATACAGTGTGAGAAGATTGTAGGCAGCTGTTGCATATGCATAATCCATTACATTTAGTCCACGGTGACTATTTTTAGTCTTGTCCGGGGTGGGTATGGGTGCTGGCAAGTCCACACTCGCCCACTGAGCCATCCATGTTTCAAGTGTAACACACACACACTAATGGTAATCATGGCACTTTTTGGTTCAGTATCGTGCCAAATCTCACTTTTCCACAGGAGCAACTAATGATCCAACAACCAATCTCCCTCCTGAGCCACTGCCGCCATTGTTATTTTAGGGCTGTTTCTGTTATGTCTGCAATGTCTTCATGGGATAACGTGACTCTAGCCTCTGTGTGAAAAGCCCCAAAAATGCAGCATCCATGTTGACTTTGCACAAAAAAAAAAGTGGTCCTAGCATGTTACACCTGGCTCTTCACCAAAAGCTAGCACTAGAATAACAAGTCCACAAAGACTGAATTAAAGTCTCTCAAGACTGATAATGAATCATCAGCATGAGCGGTAATACATTTTATTCTTAGGAAAAGACAAGACATTCATAAAAAAAGGTAACCTCAACAACAAATGTGATAGGTCCCAACCATGAAAAATGTAATCCTTGTATGTGTGGATCAACTTTTGCTGCAGTAGGAGCAGCATTCAAGTATCCACAACTTTGACGACAGTTGTTATAACATTCAGAAGCACTAACGAACCATGTGACATCAACAACCTTGATAACCAGGTTTAATACTCCCCACCAGTCAGAACTGTAGAAGCCTCTTGGATAAGGAGTAAAACATCTTAATGTATCTACAACCAAGTTCAGTTGCCCTTGATTGAATTTTTCTTAACGCTAACCAAGAACTCCACAGACATTTCAAATGGAGAGGAATGATAATGGCGAGCATCACTATCATTCCTCTCCATTTCCCAGCTGTTAGACAGCGAGTCTATTGTACAGCAATGAGATATCACTTTAATTTAAAAGAAAGGAAGCAAGGAAGACAGTGCAGTCTCTAATGTTTTCTCTTGGCGTCCATTGTGTCTTGGGAGCTAATAAAGCTGCACAGTCACTGCTCCACAAGAGGAACCCCCGCTACCACCCACACACACACACACACTTCTTTATTGGCTTAATAATGGAGGACTAAGGGCATGGTGGAAACAGTTTTCATAGGGCTGCAGCCAAAAATCAAACATGTTGGCTTTAGTTTCTCTGGAGGACTTTGTGGAACAAAACAGCGCAGTGATATAATTAACAACTGCCTCCTGAGAGACAAGTGGGTGTGTGCTTTTCTGTGTGTCACTGTGTGTTTAATACTGTGTATATCTGTGTGTCAGATGCATGAGTGTAGGCACAGTTCGTTACGCACACCCTAACCCTGTTGCACATGTATGCACGTGTACAGCGGCATGTTATTCCTCTTGCTTTTGAAGTTGAGAGGGCAAACCAGGATTCCCTCTAATCGAATAATGAACTCTGCCACTGACAAGCGCCCTTCTGCATTGCACCACACAAAATGTAACCCCCAACATCTGAAGGACGGAACAAACACAGTAGCCCAAGAAACCACATTAAGGAAAAAACTTGCGCTATCTCCTTCCTGACAGCTCACAGGGAAGCTGTAGGTAACAAATCAAACAAGGAAGTCGAAGCCCCAAAACATTTAAATGGAAGTGAGGCACGGTCTCACAATGGTTCTCGCCTTATCTCCCCTCAAACACCTGCCATGTCGGCTGCTACTTATCCTCTGATTACAGCTGTAGCCATTTTGCTGTAATTCGCCAAAAAAGTATTCCTGAAATAAATAAATATTATAACGTGCAGACAGAGAGTCGAGAAGAGGGGTGGGTGTGGAAGAGAGAGAGAGAAAGAGAGAGAAAGAGAGAGAGAGCATGCAGTGAAATATTCAAGTGAAATATTCTCAGGGAACATGGTGTTCTGAGATTGGAATAAATAAGTAGACAAGGAGCGGAGCGGGAGAAGAAAAGGGAAAAGTCAAAAGGAGGTTTGATGCGATGTCTAGTCTGCATTCATACTATACATCTCAGTGATGTCTGCAATGACCTGTGGTTCAACAGTTAGTCTGAAATACATGTATATACATGCAAATTACGTCAATCCTGTGTCTTCATACATTATATATATATATATATATATATATATATATATATATATATATATATATATATATATATATATATATATATATATATATATATATATATATATATATATATATATACACATATATATACATATATATACATATATATATATACATATATATATATAAACAGCACATCACTTATATATATATTAAGTGGAAGAAACCTCTAGAACCAGACTCAATGTAAGAGAGAGAGAGAGAGAGAGAGAGAGAGAGAGAGAGAGAGAGAGAGAGAGAGAGAGAGTAGGTGATGGTGTCGTAAACAGTTGTTATTAAGGATTGCAGCAGTTACTATAATGATAGTAATAATAATAATATAACTGTTGAGTAGGAGTGACTGACTAGATCAGAGCCGGCCATCAAGCTTCTTTTTTTTTTACGTTAAATGTTGAGTTTGAACATTCAAGTGCTGGAAATGTGTGATCTCCAATCCTCCCAACAACCTGCAACATATTAATCTTATTATGATAAAGATGCAATTGATGCAACACTTTTTGCTTATCCTACTGTCCCATCCTGATAATTAGACTTTGCAGCTGATATTGCTTCCAAGCCATTTATCTTCATTAACACTGTTTCTTCACTGCAGATAAAGAGCCATTAATTCAGGGAACTTTTCTTCATATAACATTTGCACCTGCATCCTTTTCCTGGTGTGGCAGCAACAAACAGAAACATTTGAACCCTTATCGACTCAGACAACAGGCAGCTTATATAAAATAGCCTTGCCCACCCTCTTCTTCATTACTGCTGCTGTGTTTACATTGAGAACAACTGAGGCACTGGCAACAACCATTCACTGTTTGATAGCAGCTTGTTCCACCTTGCTGTATTTTAACTCATGTTTGAAATGTTTATTGCAGCAGAACATAGTTAATGTTTGGCTTAAAGGCTTCGACTTCATCTCTCCTCCAGATATGATTACAAAGATATAATGGGGAGTGATGGGCAAATATTTATAACCCCCCTGTTGGAGCCTACAGGTGGATGCTAAATGGTGAACAGGCTGAATCAACCAGCAGCCATTCTGATGGAGCAGCAGTGGGGGGCAAGCAAAGGAAGTTTTTGCTGCTTCAATAGGCTGCCAAATAGGGAGGGTGCATTGTGGAGAGTAATGTATATAACATGATTGGAGAAGGGCTGCTCTAGTTGGCTGCCTAAAGTAGCTCACATGCGTCGCTGCATAAACAGACAATAGACAGTTGGCTTGTCAGCGCTGAGATATTCTGAAGGCTCTTTGAAATTGTGTTAATGCACACTGGGCTGGTGGAGATATATATTATTGGAGATATATATATTTCAAAATAGTACGATGCACCTCTACAATATGTTGAATTAGTTTTCTGCTGTTGGTGTAGATAATGATGTCAGTCCAAACAATCCAACTGTCAGTAAGTAGAAGTGATGTGCTGTTTATGCAGCGAAGCATCATCATCAAATTGTATTTGTTTAGCCCATATTCACAAATCACAATTTGTCTCATAGGGCTATAACAAGCTGCGACATCCTCTGTCCTTAAACCTCAACAAGAGGAAGGACAAACGTAGAAATCTCAGAGAGAGTCACGTGAGGGATTTCTCTCCCAGGACGGACAGAAGTGTAATAGATGCTGCTTGTAACTGAACACATCAATAAAATAACAGTATATTCACATGATTTTCTCTGAGTTTGACACGTCTTGCTTGAGTTGTGTTCTCAAGCCACTCGAGCCTCAGCAGATGGACTTAATGACTCAAACAAGCTTAAATGGGATTGTCAGTTAACATATAATACTGACTTATTAATATGCCCTGCCACCCATGGTTGCACAGTTGCATAAAATAATTTTGCAGCCAGTTATTGTGAGAAGACAGAAATCTGCTGCCCACTGTTTGTTTTTCCTAAGGTATGTTAGGTGAGAATCAGCCCTAATTCAGGCTGCATGTCATGTCCCTTCCATAAATATACAGTACTCAGGCACAGAGCCAATTTGCTGAATAGTCTGACTGCCTAAATTATTAGAGCCTCCTACTCTTTGTGGAATAGAGGGACACGTTGAATCCACGTGAGTGCTTTCATCCCTTTATACATATGGATTCATGAAGATGATGGAGATGCTGATAAAAAGGCAGCACGGGAGTTGAATAAGACCTTACATGGACGACCTGAGATTAAAACTGAATATTACTGGGTAGCAACTCAATATTAGGGTCATGTTATTTGATGGTGAACACTCAACGGACAAAAAAAGGAAATTAACATGTCGGTTAAGGAAATATAGAGAACATGTGTGCAGCAAAAATGATTTAGATGGTTTTATTTCAGTTTGAATGACTTGAATTTGAAGACTCAATTGTGATGGGATGTGAAGGATGTGCTGACACTGAATGTGAGGACGGTGATAGCTTCTGTGTGACACTCTGATAATGAAACAGTGCAAAGTGACTGTGAATGTAACACAAATTAATTCAGGAGTTTCAATTTATCCCATCAAATCTGCTGTGAAATACAATGTTTAAGTTTTCTTGCCCATCTGTCAGTCACTGATGCTTTACTGTCCGTCTCTCTTCTCAACCCCCAGCCCCCCACCGCTTCAAACACCACTGGCTGAGTCGCAACAACCACTGAGGTGAGAGAGTCCTCGATCCTAATTTCTCAGTATTGTCAAACAGATAGCAATGCTGCTCTCTGCTGGCCACATTAATGAAGCCATTATTATATGAACATCTGATATGGAAAACAAATCAAGTATAATTCAACTGCTATTAGTAACAGCGGCTGTGGCTCAGTGGGTAGAGTGGGATGTCCTCTAACCAGAAAATCGGCAGTTCGATCCTAGTCTTCCCCATTCTGCATGCCAAAGGGTTCTTGGGCAAGTAACTGAACCTCAAATTAGCTCTGACAGCTGTGCCATTCTCATAGAGAAAGTGCTGCCCATAAAAACACTGTATGATTGTGTGTGAATGGGTGAATGACAAAAACCTGTACTGTAAAGCACTTTGAGTGTCGTCAAGACTAGAAATGTGCTATATAAATACAGACCTTTTACCCTTTACAATAATGAATTGTTTGTTTAAGTTGTGTCTTTTGGCTTTGTGCGAGCACAATGAGTGGATCCACTGCTGGCGTCTTCAGTGCCTAATAAGGATGCATACATACTGGTTTCCTTAGCCTCAAATTGAGTGACAAGTTTCGGAGCAGGAACTTGTCCAGTTGAGCAGGAGGAGGCACTTTTTTTGGCTCTTTCTCCTCATTTTTGTCTGGATGAAGCATGAGCATCAATGACAGTGACTGATGTAAAATATTAGGGTTTCCCTTCAAAGATTCAATACAGCAATGAAATATTGTAGGTTTCATCTATACATCTATGTATGCAGCTGACCGGAAGAGGCAAACTTCTATGTCACCATACAAAATTATTTATAGAAAAGATGTAATGAATTACATATTGAAATACAGTACAATATACACATTAACCTATTAGTTAATTCAGTTAGCTAGGTTACAACATCAATGACTTCCAAATTAACATGTGGCACTATCTAGCCACATTGGCAACTTTTTCAGCAGCTACTTTACACTGAAAATAGATGCCAACATTACCACCAAAATGGCATCGTTTAGCTCCCATGAGCTGGAGCAGCAATGCTGCAATACATCTAAATCAATCAATCAATGAGGTGGATGTAAATAAACAGTCTGCTAGTTGGGGACGCAAAGAGCTCTATAAGCAGGCATCCTGCTATTGGACAGCAGGAGGAGCCAGGAGTGGAGCTAGCCATGGCGCACGTCACATTGCTTTCCATTTACTACAGTCTCCGTCAAGGTTGGTGCTACAGGGTCACTTCTGTGCTGCCAAAGAGAGCTTGAGAAAGACAATGTTTCAACATCTGCTTTGACCATGAGCCACATATAAAGACAGCACGTCTGTCTGTGTCGAGCTCTGCATCTTTATCAAGCTTTTGCGAAAGTATCATATTTACAGCTTTTCTGTACCAAACTGTTGGTCCAGAAACTAGTGAATATTTATCCTCATGTCTTTCTCTACAGTCATGTACTCATTCAGTTTCAGAAATGAGCGAGCCTTATCAGGTTTGTGTCGCATTGGGAGAGGCGTGTTTGTCAAGAGGTATAGACGGCAATAATTCCGCCACAGAATACCTTCCTAATCACGCATTACTAATCTGGCCTCGCTCTCGTCCCTGCAAACAGGGCCGTGCGCTCGCCTGGCTTTTTGTTTGCTAACCCGTCTCGCGGCCGTGTGGATAATAACGCGGACCATTGCTCTGCTCACAATGAGGAAACGGATCCCAGCTCAAATCTCATAACCTGACGGTGGCAACTCACTATTGATTTCTTTCATAAACCACGCTCGGTGTCTCTCCTTCCTGCTCCCACTCTCTCAACCCGCTGTGCTCTCGTCACTCGCAAACTGCAGACACCCCACCCACATCCCTAAAGGGTAATTACTCACTCTTTTATTTTCTCCAGCATGGCTCTGTATCAGGCTACTCATCTCTGACAGCGGTGCAGCTCAAATTAAATTCCCCCATCTGATAATGAAAGTCATTAGGTCCCTCTGGAGCTCTGTGGAAGGCCAAACAAAACCTGGTGGAGGTTCGTGTAATAACCCCAGGAAAGGACAACACGCAGCTGAACTGAGAGAAAGAAAGGCAAACACAGACTCTCTGGACACACAGCTGATCCCTTTTTACTTTGTGTTCAATCTGTAGCACCTTATTTTAAACCTATATTATAAACGTATAAATATTTAGCATACAAATGTTTATAAATATAGTGCAAGAACGTTTTAAATTAGATTTTCAAGTTTTCAGCAGTAATGTGTCCGTGCTTTGTCTTCACTAAACCTAGCAGCATGATTGAGAGCCACACTTGCATTCCAGCTAATTTGAAAGTGCTTTTATATCAGGTGACATTTCTGTACAATTCTCCCTGAGAGAAATAGCAATGTAAACCTTGTGTTATGATTTTTGACAAATGGGACAAAGGTTTGATTCTTCTTCCATCGGAATTACAGGTCTAATGAATAAAAACAGCAGAAATGGCTGTGTGTAGAGTGTGCCTGTGTGTGTGGCCCAGCTGGGGGTCCCTCAACACTCAAACCATCAGGTTCATTAGCCAACAATTACACATTCATGAATTTGCCGTTAAAATGGCATTTGCTGAGTTGAGTGCGCCCGCTCCTGTCAACCTTAAGTGCTGGGTAAAATACTTTTAATTGGGCTCAGTCTTTCGCCTGGTCGATTATGGGGGCCGGCTCTCTGTGAGCGTGGCTGAAACATTGGGGGCTAAAAGCCTCCAAGATGGTGGTTTGGCAGAGGCAGAGAGGAGGAGATGCTCTGGAGGGAAAGGTCAGAGTAATCACCATAAAAAGCAGTGTGCAAAATAATTAAAGACGGAATAATTGGCTGGGAGTTGTTTATGTGTGTATATGTAACGGTAGCAGAGACAGCAAGGGCATGTGCGCTTATGTAGAGACAGACAGTATGAAAGTATGTGCGTGTTTGAGGGCTCTGATCACTGTACAGATGTGTCAATGAATTTATGACTTGTTTAACATGCTCAGAAAGATCCTAGATCCTCATCCATTCCTATCACCAATCAGATTCTCAAGCCAGATAATGTAATAAGTCATGTTAACCAATGCCGCTGTATCTGACTTACACCAATACATCCGTCCTATTGTACACAGAGGTCCATAATTAATTCCTCAAGGAGGAAACCGAATGTGACCTTACACATAGGACATCAGGCAAGGGGGAATCCTGCATGTTTCAAGGTATTACAAGATAATGGAAAGCGCAGCAGCAAGGTACCCATCAATGTATGTCACATCAACACAGCATCAGTACCACAATCCTCAGTACAGCCAGCTTCCTAATGTTCATTTTTAAAAACTACACTGCTGCAGTGACAAAGGACTTCCTGGAGCTCTCTGAAGACCAACTCAGCATAACGAGTCTGTCACTAACAAGTGAGGAACAATGAGGAACAGCTTTGTTTTATCCCTGGTTGTATGTAATGCATATGTGTGGAAATGACAACAAATCTGAAAGTCGACCTTCAGTCTTTGAAGCTGTGGACAGGACTATGTAGATACTTATAGAAGCATGCATGAGAGAGATTTTCAGACATGAACTCCACAGAATTTCCTTACAATCTGGTCTGGAGTTTAACATGTGAAGAACATGTGAAGAACGCAGCAAGAGATTCTCTGCTCCGACATGTTAACATCAACACTGATATTTCTGAAGCGCTCAGATGAGGGGTGTTGCAGCCGGGGTGTATACTAATAATGATTCATAATTATTAATAATAATAATAATAATATTTTTTTTCTTTCTTGTTTTTTGCTTGTATCTTGTTCATATGTTCATCAGTATTGTCTCCATGAATGGCAACTCTTTCACGTCCGGACATATCTGTATTCTTTTTGGGTTGTTTTTCAGTTTTGTATACATTGTGTGTTAGGAATGCCATTAACGCACCCCTCTCGCTGGCAGTGAGTGTGCTGGCAGGAGAGACTCTAGAGAAACATGTCACATTACATTTTAGGCATTCAATTGATTTTGGTCCGTAAATTGACAGGTATTTTCTCAACAATTTGTCTTATTCGTTTAATTGTGGCCCTTGTAGGGATCCATATACGACCTTCAGTTTGGCTCAGTTCAAATCCAGGTATAGAAAAACATGGTTATAAATACATGCAGATTGTCACAATAGGTCTAAGACTAGAAATCAGAAGCTGTAATACATTGTCTGACAACGAACCTCTTTGTTTGACACATGCAGACAAATTCTAAAAAAATTGTGTGTGGAAGTGGATTCACTCATTAGCAATAAATAGAGGTTGTGTCATGGGGGGTTCTTCTTCTCTTCTGTGTCTGGAGACACTTAATATTCCAGCAGCACTAACACATCATCATTTCATGTGCCCGGACAAACAGCAGCCGTGCCAGAGTCTTGACTGTAGACACAATGGAACCAGCAGTATGAAATGAGAATCAGAGGCATGCTAATGGTCACAGGGGATCAATGCCCAAGTAACATTTAGTCGATACCTAACAATGGAACACTCTGAAAACTAAATGCCATAGGAGCACAGTGCTAGAGTTAATTGTCAGATACTTCTCTCCTGCTTTACATCAAGGGCCTAATTAGTCGAAGGGATAGGTGGCTGAATCAATGTGGACTGGAGATATACACCATGATGTGTGTTTTCTTGTTGTTGTTTTTCCTGCAGGTGAATCCATCGATTTTCAAAGTCAGAATGGCAGGTATTCTGTCTGCTTTATAATCAGAGATAATAATAACTGCTTTACTATTGTTTTCTGCTTCTATTCCTCACCTGTCGGGTCGATTTACACTCCCAAATAACAACTTGGGAGTTTTTATTGTCATAGACTTAACAATTGGAGAATATAATGGATTTCCAACTGAACAAAGGAACGCTGAGCCACGCGATTTTAGCCTAAATGGACGGGACAGCTTTTAAAACACCGTTGTTGTTGGGAGACACATCTGCTGTCACAATGGGTGGCACTTACCGATAATGTCTATAATCAGCCTATTTAATGCGTTCAACAGAGTGGTAGATATGAAACAGATGGTGAAACTGCAGGCGTACTCCAAACACAACACGCTCCATATTACTGAGCGCAGCAGTTGGTAAAGACCGCTGCATCTAAACACGTTACCTTATAGTGGCTGTGAAAGTGGAGTTGGGTTAAGAGAAGTTCTACACTTTTGTAAATCATTCTTTACAGGTACACTGGCCTAATCAGCCATGTAAAGACCAGTAGAAATGCAAAGTGTACCTTAACCTTCCATTGCAAGCAAAAGCAGGCCTACTGTCGACTTGCCACTGCAGCAGAGATATGATGAGACCCCTGTGGTCAATCACGTTTACAGTTGCTCTAGTCTTCTCAGGAGAACCGACGTTCGGTTTGAAATGTCTTTACAGGTGAAGGACAAAAGTCATAGCAGGGAGAGACACAATGTCTGATGACCATCTTGTTTGGTGAAAATGCCACTGTGAACTGTTTGTCAAATGAAGTGTACTTTTGGGAGCCGACAATTGGAGAGGACGCTTGCACTCAGATTCTTGCTGAGAGGTGATGGCTGCAATCAAAGCCCCTGAAATTGAAATAAGTCGTCCATTCAAGGCCACACACAACATGGAAACATGCTCTTGCACTGACCAATCTGCAATTTTTTTTAAGGTTTTTATAAGATAGAATTATTACTGTAGGTTACTTACAATTTTAACTGTTTTGCTATAAACAATTTTACATTACAATTTTGTATTAATTTTAGTCAACATGTTACTGAGCCAATCATAACAGGCACCACATTTTACACCTTATAATAACACATCTGCTGATATCTCCCCAGTTGGCGATGTGAGTTATCACTTCTATGTCCTTCTTACTGTCAGTGGTTGACAGGATGACCTCACTGTCAAGAAATGTCATCTTACTAATGATGTAATTGCACATTTTATTGATCTTTTACGTGATATTGCTGCATTTGACCCTCCTCTTGTGATTTTATTGTACATTGTTTTAATCATGTTTAAAGTCAACCCTTGACACAATAGCCTCACTAGAACTAAAAAAGGTAACTACTAATCCAGTACTTTTAAGTGAAAACAAGAAAATTAAACAATGGACAAAATTCAGTTAAACAGCAGAAAGAAAAACATTAAAAACTTCTTTGAACAGCTCACTATTTGCATATAGATGAGCTAACGTCTCTACATTGATAAACAACTCAAATAACACAAATATCCTCTCCTTGATTGTTTTTGTTTTGGGATGAGGAAACACTGCCTTCTTCAAATAAGTCTTCTTCTAAAGACAGTAGAAGTCAAGATTGTTAATGACCTCAGGTCCATTACTGAAATTAAGAAAAATTTCTGTATTACTTGACGTAAGTGCAGCCTTTACATATTATTTGATTGGTGACTGATTGGCCTCTCTGGTTCTCTTATTCGGGCAGACTTATCTTACAGATCCATTTTTTGTCAGCATGGATGAGTGTATATCTAAAAGCTTTTAAAATGAATTGTTGGCTTTTCACATTTACAAGCTGCCACATGGAGTTCCCATCACTATGCTCATACATTGCAATGTCTCATGATGACCCAGGGTGAATCTGTATTTTAAGGATAAAGCTGAAAGTCAGATAGAAGCTCAACGTGAAACTAGCTCTAGTTTTAAGCCCCTGTCAATGAGTGGCAAACATAGGAGTGTCAGGGATTATGGTGAAGGCAGAGAAGGAGATGGACCCAGGATGCAGATTTTTAACAAAAATAGTATTTTTAAGGATAAAGGTAAAAAAAAAAAAAAAAAAAAAAAAGCACACAGGAGATGAGGACGGGAGCTCAGGAGACACAGGATACATAAAACACTGGAGAAAAAGACAGGACATAACCACAGTTAGACAACGATCCGACAAGGACAAAGGGAAGCACAGAGGCTTATATACACACACAGGGAAGGCAAGGGCAATTGGACACAGGTGGAACACATGAGGACTGGTGCAGACAATCACAGACAGGAAGTGAAGAAAGGAAACACACAAGGAACAGAGACTACAAAATAAAACAGGAAACAGAACACGGAGTGGGAAAACCAGAGACACAGAAACACATACAAACATAAGCACAAGAATATACATGAAACACGAGGTACTAATAAACTGGAAACGGTGGAAACTAAACACTAGAAAATACAAGACCATGACAAGGAGTCATCTTTGGTTCAGATGTTTTAACCCCTACATTAAAAATAACTAAAATCGCATTTTATCATCTGAAGATTTTTCTGTCTTAAGCTAGCACAGACATGACGGCATGCTTTTACTACCTCCATGACTGTTATCATGTTCTGCTTTCTGGTCTCCATAGGAAGTCTATCTCTACAATTGTTTCATAAACTGCACCATAAAGCTGGCCATAAAGCGAACTTACATTACACTACATTTCAAGTCTGGCTACCTGTCGGCTTCAGGGTTGATTTTAAGAGCCTTTTGTTGGTTTATCAAGCTTTTAATGGTCTTAGTCTTATTTATTTATTAGGCTTGTGTTTGTTTCAAAAACTGTAGGATCTGTGTCTTTCTTTCATTGCCATAACTTTCATTTCTGGTTTTACTCACTTTGATACATCTATTTAGATTCATCTTTTTTTTTTTTAACTTCACCTTTTCTGTCTAATGTTTCTCTTCTGAATTTTCAAATGTTGTATCCTACTTCTGTTGTTTTGTTATTGCAATTTTCTGATATTTATCATGGCATTTCCTTCATTCCTCATTTATTTATAAAATAGGTGTTTACTGCTTATTGTGCATGAATGGTAGTGAGCTGAAGGGCTGCTTTGTGTTTGAATGAAAAGTCTGATTGATTGTTTGATTGACTTATTTATTGATCCATAATTACTGTGCATGAAATCAGTGTAAACTCCAATAAGTGTGCGTTGTACACCCTCACAGTGTTAGACAGCAGGTCAGAGGATATGATCTTCAGAGGAAAAGGCAACCTGCCATTGAAAATGACCTTTCAGCTGACGAGCCGTCATTTACAATGCATCAGAGATGGCCTTGCGGTGGCAATACCGTTTGGCATTGAGCTCAGCACCATTCACGCTTGCGAGAAAGACAAAAAAATTCTAATTAACATCCCCAGTGACCCGAAAATAAACATTTATTTTCCCATCTTCTACACGGATTTTTGACACTATCCTTTGATAGCCTCTGATTTCAATTTTCATCTGGGTTTTGCATCCCCGTGTCTCAACCTGTAATTTATGCATCAAATTCATGCATAATTAATTTTGAATTTACCACCGTGTAAGTATTAAAACACCAAAACAAATTCTGTGATAATGGAAGTGTTTGAGGTCTCCTTCATTTCAAATTAATACCTTCCCCGCCCCCACCTTTCTTTCTCTCTTTGAGAAGGAATGAATCATAAAATATCAGCTGAGAACACAGCATACCTGCTCTTTTGGTGATTTAACATTCATATGTTCCTTTGCAATATAAGATGAACAGATGGGCACTGCTTCCATGTTTCTGTGGTAAAACTTGATTTGTATTAAGTAATTAGTAATTAACATATATTTTTCTTGTTATAAACACTTCACACACACATGAAAGAAAGTGATGAAGCCCTTAAAACATTAAAATTGAATCAAAAATAGCCCAATACTGTGTGTGATGCATTAGCAACACACTTAAACCTTTCATTGTTTCAGTGTATTCAAATCCTATTCAAAAGGTTAATTATGCTATTTATGTATCTTAAAATCAGGTTGGTGGAATTAAACAGTCAGGTGCTTGAAGAGAGGCGCTCAGCTGAAATGTAACTCTATGTGAAGGTGAAGACTTTAATTGTGCCATATACACTGTGTACCAATAAATTACGAGAGCTCCTTAATAGCCATCATGACAATCCCTGTCTTACTTGCATTGATTAAATAGTTCCACTACAGTATATCCTGTCTCTTCACCAACTGCATTACCTATTCATGGCATTGGGTCTAAAAGGTGAAACTAATAACAAGCTGTCTGACAGCTGCTTTTACCTAAAAGTGCCATGTAGCATCATGAGTGCTTACACTTTCAGCAAGGCTGGCATGAGTGCATACTGAACCCCTGTCGTTCAAATGTTAGAGGCTTTGGGATTTTAACTTTGCAGTATAATCTGTCTTCATCAAAGAGGTTGAGATATGTGCTCGTATTTGTACTTAAAAATGGAAGCAAAACCATTTTTTTGTATTTTAATCGCCACCAGACATTGATGGAGTGGAGGACATTCCATTCGATGGCCTAGAAAGACATGCAAAACTGGGGTATGCTCCAACTACAGTGTGTGATGGTCTGTCTGAAGGCAAAAGTGTTTGTAGTCGGTTCTGAACAGCGACACTCGAAGACATTGGGAAAAACCTGGAGTCTGCTGTCCTGGATCTTAACTGCTGATTAAATACAGAAACAAATAGCCACCAAACACGAGTAAAATATATTTTATACAATATATAGAGACAATTTAATCATAGTTAAGTCAGTGAGGCGTCTATTAGAACGTCATATTTCTTGTTTAGTATTTTTGTCAAAAACATCAAACTGTTGTCTAAGTCTAATCACACATCCTGCACCCTGTCAGGTCCATCGATTGGTAGAGAAAGCGGGTCCTTGTACAGACACATGGTTAGTCTGACACAAATAACCTAACATACACTATGCGTTTGACACTGGAATTTCAGACAGGAGGGCACCAGGAGGCCCCAAAACCAGGGACAAGAGGATCTGTATCTGTGGATCATTAGGAATACATGTAGTAAATGTTAAAACTACTTTTATTTCTGCAATACAGAGGGGCGAGATGCAGTAATCATTTAGATGAAGGTTGAGGCCGACACTCTCACTCTTTCTCTGAATGCTTTCATTGTGTTGCACACGTTGGCATATCTGAAAAGTGACAATAGTTGAATTATCAGTTTCAAATGTGACATGGGCGAATGACAAAATTTACGTAGCAGCAGATGCAGATAAGATAGGTTTGGACCATTTAAAGCCTATGAAATGATACCAACACATGCTGATATTACATGATGTGAAAAGACCAGTTCTTTGTGGCTGCACATGGGTTTGATGCACTCATCAGAAAGCTAACATGTTCACAATAGTAATGCCGGCATGTTCATACTCATACAATATAATGTAGAGTATGCACACTGTGTTAGTTTAGCTTGAAAGCATGCAAATATCTGCTAATTAGCACGAAACACTAAGTACATCCGAAGTTGATGGGAAAGCATAATGGATGAACCAAACATAACAGCAACCATTCCAGTTGACAAGATAGTGCACTCTGAAACACAAATGTCAGCTGCATGGTGGTTTTACAGGAAAAGACATTATCATTCATAGTTTGATGACCACAAACATCTGTTCCAGATTCAGCAGCAATCCATCTAACAGCTCTTGAGATACAGTTTGGACCAACTAATGGAATGACATTGCCTTCCCTTGAGCTGTATCGCAGAGATGGGAAGCCCATATTATTCTAAATGTACTCGCAGACCCAATGGTCATATGACTGCAACTGTTGCCCGAATGAGTGAGCAAAGGGAGCAACTATTCTATTACCGTGCCCTGGAGCCCTGGAGCACAATGCAAAATTCTGACCACCGCAAAAATGGATGCTGAACTCTCGAGATTTGATGACGGCAACTGGGTCCAATGTGACTCTTGAAGGTCATCAACTCATCAATGTACTGATTAAGGTCTACAGCCTTTATTTTAGAGTCAGTTTTCTGCTGTTTGGTCTGCATGACTTCCTCAACTGCACATAATCCTATATACACTGTAGAATATAATGCTTCCGTGGCAATGTTAGAAAACGGTTAATATTCTGAGCAGGGCAGGAAAATTACACTTGATGAGCAAAAAAGAAAATAACTGACTTAAATTAGAGCACTCATGTGTCAACACAGCAATTAAAAAGGTCCTCGCTTAATGGAGTGTAAGATTTATCAGGCATATTAGCAGTTTAAGTCTTCTACAGCAGGACGCTGTCAGTCAACAGTCACCGTGTGCCTCCTATCAGCTCTGGTTACTTTGTTTTGTCTGTGCAACAGTTTTTTTCCTTCTGCCATTAAACATTTAATATCATAACATGAGATTTTTCATAATAGATAGCTGGGAGTTAGGAGTCTGAGCTCGATCAATACTGCTGTTCACCTCTGAACTAGCTGTTGTCATGCCCTTTCTCAGAGTCTGTCAACTGGTGATCAAGAAAAAAGGTTGGACAGCAAAGACAGGAGTGTTTTACCAGGAAAGACTAGTTTGATTTTGCACACCCTCACTGGTTATTTCAGCCATTGAGATGCCATTATTATTTTTGTAGACTGTGGCAATTTAAGAACACTACACAGGGTTGGTTAAAGAATATAGCAAAAATAAGCAAATATGTCTTGCAGTGGCTCTGTGTCCTTGAGGAGAGTAGTGATGGGAATAGCTGGTTTCATTTTAGATCCAGTCCTGGATTGGTAAAATGCCAAGAATTGAAATATCAAATTTACAGTCCATCTTGATTTTCCCTTCTACTTCTCCCAGAAATTACAGGTGTCAGTAATTAACGAAAAAAATAAACTGACAACTCAGTTAAACCTCCTTATTTTTCCTGGTTGAATCATTAGACACAAGTGATTTGTTCCAGGACTGTCAGAATATTGAAAATCCAATGATCATTTGTATTTCTACAGTTTGTGGTTATGATAAACGGTGTGATTTTTGTTAATGTTGATTGGTGGACAATATGACTTTCAAACACACTGTGGCTTTTGAGGTTCTGACGGATGTCTCATGTCTCCTGTGACCACTTCAGAACAGATCTCACTTTCCAGCTCAACATGCAAATTAACATTTATGTCATTTGTGTTAGTTAAGACAAAACAATGTTTTTTTCAGCCAGTCTGAGTTTATAGGTGTGTCTGATGTCACTGTGTGTGTGTGTGTGTGTGTGTGTGTGTGTGTGTGTGTGTGTGTGTGTGTGTGTGTTTGTTTGTGTCTGTGTGTGTTTGTTTGTGTCTGTGTGTGTTTGTTTGTGTCTGTGTGTCTGGCAGGAGAGTCCGAATGAATCTCACGCAGCTGTGCTGTGAAGAAAGATTTGACCAATTTAATGAAAGCATGTGGTGATCAGTGTTGATATTGTGGAGGTGGTTTCAAACAAATCAACGAGAAGTAAAAAAATACATTTGATTCATAATAAAACCTGCAGCGGCTCAGAGGAAATCAGCTGAGAAGGAGGTCCTTCATATTTGGCCAAGGACCACCTCCGAATGTGGTCTGGTGTGATTGGATCTCTATACGATCTGAATGCGTTGTGAAAAAAGGTTCTTTACATTTCTGGTGTTCTATAATACAATATTACCGAATACAACAGAAAATATCTATTTAAGAAGCCATCAAGCTACCTACACTGTGCAAACTGCAGTAGGCTACAGTAGGATATATAGCAGCAGCATGTCATAACTCCATCAGACAGATTCAACTCTGCAGTTAGAATCACTTCTAAGACAACTGCTTTTATTGTGGCCTTTGACTGCTGTGAAGATGAAGCAGCAGAGTCAACTAATAATGGACAAGAGTGAAAATGTGTTGGAAATGTGGTCAAATCTCCCCTCAACAATACCTCGTGGGAAAGTGCTGACAGGACTGAGCCCGGGGGGAAGAAAGATTGGAGCTTTTCAATAGACCTTTATCATTGTTATGAGCCAGAATGGACAAGGGGTGAGCTTTGCAGGACGGTGTGGTAATGTGCATGTTAGCAGCTTGTATGGAAAGATAGAGAGGAAAGCAGGGGTGGGGGAGTAGGGGTGAGTTTTATTTCTTCCCTCAGCATTTCATTACTTTCAATTTCCCATTCATACAAGCATCACCGGAGTCAGCAAACAGCGGCACAGAGTAAATGGAAATGAAGCTGGAGCATCTCGCCGTGCTTTGGCTGCCGTCAGCGTGGTGCATTTAGTTGTGTACACAAGCTGCCACCACAGACAGTGGGGGCCGTTTGCGGCCAGCGTCTCCTTAAAGCAGCGGGTGTTTGTCATTTGTTTGGCGAGATTACATGGTGGGTGATCTCGCTTACGAGGGTTTTATTCTTTGTTTCATGCCGGATGGGTGGGCAATGTTTGGATGGAATTGAGGGAAGATGAGCAACCGTGAGAAATAAATACGAAAATGAATCATCAGAGAAAGAGGAGTGTCTGTGCAGCACAAACGTTTTTGCATGTCGCCTGAGAGTGAAACCATGAAAATACAGCTGGAGAGAAAAAAAAGCAAAATGGAACACATATCTGTATTGTACATCATTGATGTGGATAAACATTCAAATAAAACAATTAGGAAAAGGATCCTGTAAAGATTTTCCCCCTTTCGTTGGGCGGGAAAGAAAACTTTAAATTCCGAAACTTAATGTCAGGTCATTTAACAAGGATATCCCTTCATTTGCACACACAAAAAAAATCATAAATTAAAATCTAACATCGGAGCTCATTTTCCACATGACAGATCCCTTCCAAGTGAATGAAACAAGCTTTGAAAGAGTTTTGAAGGAAAGAGAGTGGAGTCAAAAGTACACAGAAGGATCATAATTAGGAGGAGGAGGGGGGGTGGCTTCAA
This sequence comes from Verasper variegatus, assembly GCA_026259375.1. NCBI lineage: Eukaryota > Metazoa > Chordata > Actinopteri > Pleuronectiformes > Pleuronectidae > Verasper > Verasper variegatus. Next base: position 5,003,932 of record CM048045.1, on the reverse strand, counting down.
ATGTCGGTTCCGCTAGCTTAGACTTCTCCCTCTACCACGTCATGCAATCTGCCTTTCTAATTCCCCAAAGCCCCCCAGGCCAATTTTCTGCTATGGTAGCACTATCCTTCCAAAGAATTGCTTATGTTAATATGACGGATAAAATACCCCAGCAATTAAGCAATTAATGTGTCTGAAATTTACTGTTGTTGTTTACTGCCCTCAAATATTGCCATTTTCATGCCTCCCTGACCAAGTGAGAAGGAGTAACAGAAAACTAGAATAAACTTTTATTTTATTTTTTTTTAAAGATTATTTCCTGAGTCTAGGATTGGTTGGATTGTCTCTCATACTGAAAAGAATACAGTACATGTCCAAGGTGATACACACACTAAAGGACAGAGGGGATTTTATTCATTAATGTTAATCTTTGGATTAAATGGATGCTTGATTCCTAATGTATTTATCATACTGACACTATATTTGGATTCACAAATCACAGTTTGCCTCATAGGGGCTAGGCAACCAAACCCATTATTAAGAGTTTATTAGAAAATGTTAAATCTTCACATTTTATCAAAAGTAAATAGTCAGGGCTGATTTCAATGAACAATGTGTATATGTGCTGTTTGTTACATATGAACTTCACATGGAAACAATTCTACACTGTATGTATTCATAGCAGTATTTTATTTTATTTGTCCAAAGGTTGGTTGAATGATCACATCTGAAGTACAATCCGATGTATTTTAGTGAACAATTCTGATCACAGCATGAGCATACTGAGTATTTTATTTTCCTTTCAGAGTAAAGTTTTGCTGTAACGCTTCAGTGTAGCATGTGAAACAGTCAGGGATGAGATGAAGAGAAGGTACAATGAAAGACTGGCGGCTGAAGAGAGGATGAGAGACATGGAGCGAGAGAAATAGAGAGACAGTTGCTCATCATAATATAACCCAGAGCTGAGGAAAGGGATGGAAAATTACAGAGGCTCCTAAGTGCACTTTTTGATGCTGAAAGACCAGGCAAGGCCCTTTGAATCAGCACATCAGTCCCTTTTTCATGGCATAGTGCCGAGCCATAAAGGCATGGGTAAATAACACCTGCAGCACTCAGTCCAACAAACACTCCTCAGCATCACACAGACACTGTGTGTGTGTGTGTGTGTGTGTGTGTGTGTGTGTGTGTGTGTGCGTGTGTGCGTGTTCTGCTTGTTGGTATGTGAACTGCTTTTCTTTAAACTCAAACAGTATGTTGCTCTCTGTTCTGACCCTCACTTCTCTCTTTCCTTCTTTGATCTGCCCTCTCTCACCTGGTTTGAGCTTCAGTTTACATTTGTAAGGGAAAATTAACTAACTCACTGCTGAGACCTTGACAAACAGGGAGTTTGCTACAGCAGACGGACACAGCAGATAGACACAGATGATGATTTCATGTCTTTTTTTCATATTACGTTTTATGAACGCCTCTTTGTATTAGTTCGGGCTCATCTTTTTTCATATTGTTTTTATGAAATGCCTCTTTCTATAAGTTCTGGCTTTTGTGAACTTGCGGCCAGTTCCATTTTGAGCACCCGTGATTGTTGTGTAAACTCTGCAGAGTTAACTATTAAAAAGAATTAAAAGCAACTCCGGTCTGAGAATTTCACTATTTCAAATCTCAAGATGAATTTCCATCACAGTTTCCATTCACAACTACCATTATCCTTCCTCAAACATCTCAGGTCAGATCCTTTCCCACGTCCTGTGACTCTTTTTGGTCTTGCCTTTCTTTATTTCACCTTCAAGTATAACCCTGATTACCTGTTATCTCTTTTTATTAGCTTCAAAACTTTGTCCCAGATGCTTCCTCCTGTGGCAAAACACAAAGACATAAAGTTTTAAAGTGACCTCCCAAGTTTATTTGGGGTATGTCTATAATTTATGTTTTTGAAGTTATGGGTTACACCAGTGAAATGTTTATGTCCCTTTTTGTTTAACCTGAGTGATGGTAGTGCATTGGGTAAGGTGTTTTCATAGTTGAAGTACGTACACACCAAAAAGTCAACTGGAGAAATTTTCAATTAATCTTTAGCTGGTTGCAAAAATACAATCAAATTAATTGTATGCTGTTTATATTAAACATCTGAGTTAATCAGGACACAACTGCACTATAAACAAAATATATACTTAACCCTTGTGTTAGTCCTGGGTCGGATTGACCCAGAGTGTGTGTGTCTGTATGTGTGTGTGTGCGTGCCTGCGTGCGTGCGTGTGATCATCCGCAAGCCCTGGCCGGTCAGGGTTAGGGTTAGGGTGACCCAAGGATTGTCATTATCCAATTCTCCTGGGGTAATTGAGACCAATGGATTGTCATTCTCGATTCTCCTGGGGCGTCATTTAGACCCCCAGAGAGGGCGCTGTGGTGCTCTGTGGGGTCATTTAGACCCACACCTCATTCCAATTGTAATCTAGGGGGGTACATTAGACCCACAAAGAAGCCGGCGCGTCATTCTCCATGTGCCACCCTCCCGGACCATGGCACGATGTCACGTCAGGAGCATTTCACCAGAGAACAGGTTCTCCAACAGCTATTCTCCCAGCAACCATCCTCTGAACCCGAAGACGACGCGAAAGAGCCAGACCGAGAAGCGGACGGACAAGGAGATGGAGAAGCAGACAGAAAAGCAGGCCGAGAAGAAGACAGAGAGGACGGCGATGAAGACAAAGACGAAGACGACGATGGTGACTACGAAGACGACGACGGCGACAAAGACTACGACCCAGTGGGTGATGCTTCTGCAGATTCGTCATCCTTTGAAGAAGAAGAAGAAGAAGAAGGACTAGACCACGGCAACACCACCGGACTCGTAGAAAGAGAGACCTTCCCGTCAAGAAACAGGGAAATAACATGGTCTTCGAGGGCATACGGCCAAGAGAAGGGCCGCTGCTCCTCCTCCTCCTCTGCTGCGGCTCAAAGCGGGGTCCCCCTGGGCCCCACGATCCACGTGACGACCCACACCGGTGACCTAGCCTCGACATTCCACCTGGTCAACACGCCAACGGTAGAGAACATCATCCTGGAGATGATGAATCGGAAGGGTTGTCGAAAATACGGCGCAGAATGGAAAGGGATGGACGAGACCGAACTGCGTGCCTACGTAGGGCTGCTGATCTTAGCGGGCGTGTACAGGTCCTGGGGCGAGGCTGCCGCCAGCCTGTGGGACACCACGATGCCCCTAAAACTCTTCCACACGTACTCCAGACTGCTGCGCTTTGACGACCGTAAGATGAGACTCACGAGACGAACCACGGAAAAATTGATATTATTATTATGTTATGTTATGTTATGTTATGTAAATAGCGGCTGCTAGTCCTTGTCCTCATCTCATCTCCTCTCATCAGCACATGCCCAGCAAGTGTACACCGGAAAGCCGAGTGGCGGACGCCCAGAACAGAACCAGGGGTTGCGGGTACTGCTTGATGTAACGGAGGGACTGCATAGCCGTAACGTCACGTCCTACGAACTTGCGCGGCAGCTCCTGGAGAGGAAGTTCGCCGTGGTCGGCAAGGTTCGGAAGAACAAGCCCGAGCTCCCGACCGGGCTGCTCATGGTCAAGGGAAGAGAAGTGTTCTCATCCCAAAGAAAAACAGGAACGTGGTGCTCCTGAGCACATGGCACGCCGAGGCCGACATTCTCATTGTCTCTTCCTACAATGCCTTTGTGATATGCCAATAAGATGTAAATAAAAACAGTGCAAACAACTTACTCATGTTTCCTATTATTTTGATTAACAAGGCTTCCATACAACCTCCATCTAACGAGCCAGTTTATTAGTTAGCTTGCTTGTTATACAGCATGAAGAGTCATTAATAAAGTGAAACAACATAACTTTTAGTGGCAACAGCGGCCACTGAGGTCACAAATTGTAATTGCACTCAATTAGTGTGTTAATATGGAAGGCAAGAGCAGTAATACTGCTTTACCCATCAGATGCACTAACGTTATGTTAAACATCACCTTCACACACTGTGCAAATCAGCTGCAAGTATGTAGCTTAGCTGGCTATGATAACGGGCTGTGTTACAAATAAAGTTAAAAGGCTGGTAGACTGGAACTCTGTTCATGAGAAGTGTAGAGACGTGGCTGCACTCAAAAAATATTTTTACAGGAGAAACTTGAATAGATAATAGTAAAAAGAGGCAAATGTAAATACACAGAGGAAGGGAAATTGTCCTTTGAATGTCTGATTAAAACCTGTATTAGTAATTGCAGTATTTATTTATGAATTCTTCAGTGCATCTTTAAATTGTAACTGTTGACTGTTGATTGTTGTATCTTACAAAATCTGGAGAAAATATTTCAGATTATTTGCAGAGATGTTCATTTTTTCCTTCTCTCAACCTATAGAGAATTAATTCATTAGCTTCAGTCAAATGAAAAGCCAGTTTTCAGCTGAAATGAGAAGCCTAGAAAAAAGTGTAATTACAGATTCTGCTGAAAAGGCATTTCCCACATATAAATAACTTTCTGTCAACTCAGTGATAGGCAGGTTATTGGATTTTAATGGTATATGTTCCCATTGTATGAGTGTGTGTGTGTGTCTTTGCATGTGCATATAGTTCTGAGTGTAAGGAAATGTGATTGTGTTTAGGATGGGGGGTGCCCTTATTCTTGACTTGAGTCAAAACGTCTGCACTTCCCAGCTTGTCACTCATGTTGATGAGCTGTCATTCATCGTGAGGCTCAAAACCCTCCACAGAAGTGTGTTAGAAGTGGGTGGAGCTAATGAAGCAACTAAAGCTGTGTGTAAAAAATATAAAAACCTCCACAAATCAGAAGCAGAATCCTGCGTGTGTCTGCTACCCACAATAATCAGCAAATCCCCCCTGATCTTTTAACATATGAACTGCGACCGGACTCATCACCTGTGATTAAACACACATCCCATATACACAGTACACAGAAAAGTATCTGTGAATTTTCGCAGCACCAGTGTGTTTACTCTATGACAGCATGCCTTGCTTGTGGTTATCAAAAGCTATTTCTTTGTGGAACCATTTACAGCAGCAAAGCCACTGAGAACGTATTCACCACTGGCTCTGTTTGTCTTTATATGATCCATTTTGATGTAGGAGCTAGTTTGTCATCGGTAGTGACAAAGCAGAAGTGAAGTGGTCAAAGGAGGTGTCATGGGTTTTCACAATAAAACAAATCCTTGCCGGACTCTATTAGGTCAGTGGTGGACAGTGGTGGTGGTCAGATGGCATTACCGTAGTAAGCATCAATACCAGCAAGCTTCTGTAGTGGCTCTGATTACCCCCTCACAGTATCATGGTTGAGTCACATCAGAGGGTGGCACAGTGAACTCCATTATTTCACCCTCACCACAGGTGGTGCCTGAAGCTTTGTGACATAGAGATTATAGTGCTAGGAATTAAACTAGTGTGAGCACCATTCAGTCACGCTACAAACTGCGATAGCTCTGGAAGTGTCAGTAGACATATTTGAACCATCATCTTTTAACATACGATTGGATGATCCAACACAGCAAACAAGCTACAACAGCTGCCTCCATTTCTCTGGCCTTCCATTCCCCCTACAGAGTGCTGTCAAGACAGTTTGTTTATTCAGAGTCAACTGCAAGATTCATGTGTCCCCAAAACTGAACATGACCTGAAGGCTTCCACAGATTATTTAGGGCACTTACCCACCTACCTTGTTTGGACCTTTTTGACTTTTCAGTTTAGTCTGAGCCAAAAGTAACAGGTATGAAAGGTGTCAAAAGGCATGGTCTTAGTCCGGATCACATTGAATCATGATTCAGTTCGTTTTTTGGGATAGTTCCAATGCTCTGACCAATTGAAAGAAGTTGAGAAAGGATTAACCAATAGAAGAAGAAAAAAAAAAGAGCTCATAGGATTGCTTGTAATCTTCTCTGATTGTATCATCTCCAACAATATATATATTTGAATGACAAGGAGGTTGGCGATGCTGGTAGTAATAACATAATGATTAAAGTGACAAATAAATGAACAAAATGGTCAAGTTCATTATATTCTCCAATCAAGCAGAAAGACTCATACTCCCCGATTTGCAGCCTACATATAGATGATGACAACAGGACGTATGTATGTAATACAATAATCTTTAATGTGCCACCAAAACTAATCAAACGAAATATGAAATGGCAACAATGAAACAAAAACATTAACCTTGTTACCTGTGTGCAGACCTTTAGATGTCAAAACACACGATTACACTTTGGGTGTGGTTACATAACATGACCCTTGATTTGGACATCATAGCAGTCTCTTTCTCCAGATGTGTATTAATAGCAGGCGTAAATGCAAAGGCAGATGTGATGTGCAGGAGCGGCTCATAGATTAGCACCAGAAATATATGGGGTTCTGGGTGAGGATGTCTTTATAAAAAACACACTCGCTCCAGGTATATTTTCCTCCACTTTGCCCCACGTCTCTGTCCCCTTTTGCCCTCCACTGTTCAGCCATCCATCACCACATCTCTTCTCCATACCTGACATCCTTCCTCTCCTCCGCTGACTGACAGGCATCACTCCACTGCCTCAGCAACCCCCCGAACACCTCCCTCTTCGTATAGAGACAGACAGATGGGTGGATGGATGGCAGGTACAAAAGGGAAGGTGGATTTGCCACTCCACCTCTGTGCTGTTATGATATTGAACGCCCGCCCACTCCTGTCATCGCCGTGATAGCGAATAGATTGCCTTTACACTCAGCCACTTCACACATCTGAACAGCCCTCTCTCTCTTTCCTCCCTTCTGCTCTCTTCCATTTATTTCCTTTAAATTCCCTTCTCTCACCTCATCTCTCCAGAGTTTCATTTTTCTTTCTACCTCTGGCATAAAAGCAACACTGGCGTGACGTTAAAGATCAATTTAACAATATATACTGAGCGCAGTTCCCGGGAGAAATTTGTAATCAAGAAGTGTATCGATCTGGTGTATTATTCTGTAGTTTGCTGTGAATGTTGGAACAAAGTCACATAATAACGCTTGATTATGGGCAGATACATCCCAGGTTTAGTACAAAAAAAAGGACACTAAGGTAATACCTGGAATTGAGTTTCTCCAGAGAAAAACTCAGTCAGAGAGTTACTCAGATGATTGTTTTTTACTTTGAGAGAGTGGGGAACTTTATGTAACTGTTGTAAAGAAATGCGTCACCATAGTTCATACTGTGGAAGAATTTAGAGGTGCAGCAAGATAAGAGAAAGCTAGCATGGTAGCAGTTTGCAACATCGTGATTGTTTATTTTTTTCATCTAGAGGTTGGTCATGCATCATGGTGCTGTAAATTAGATCAAGATAATAAACAGGTTAAATGAACAGGCCCCAGTTCACTGAGCAAGATGCATTCAGGTGAAGTGTTAGCCTGCTTTGACCTCTGCTATGAATTTACCAACAACACATGACCACTCCCACTGACTTATTTCCAAACTTACCATGACAATTCACTGTGGCTCAGGAGGTAGAGCAAGTCAAACCATTGGGTTGGCAGTTGGATCCCAGTATCCCCCGTCCAAAGTGTCCTTGGGCAAGACACTGAATCCCAAAGTGCCCCGTGTTGCCAGTGTTGGACAGAGAAAGTGCTGCACGTTGATGTACTGAATTGGTGGATGGCAAAATACTTTAAGCAGTCATCAAGGCTAGAAAAGCACATATAGATACAGAGCATTTACCATTTAGAAAATTACATGTTTCATTTGTTAAACTGGGACTGAAAACTCATGCCCTGTCAATATTAATGTGGGTAGTTTGCAAAACCAACTTTTTCCTTGGCATGCGAGTCTCCTGTCCACACAAACAACCCTTTAAATCACTAAGACAGAAATTTCTACATACGCTCCCAAAGTACAGATTTGCACAGCAATGTAAAAAAAGGAATCAGACACAAGGTAAAATTTCAGAAACAGTCTTTAATAAGGACTTGGGTTCGGCAAAGTGCTGTCAAAATCAGGCAGCAGTCACAAAAACAAAGCTTGGTCACAGACCAAGAAACTATGGTGGAACACTGATATGTAGATGAACTGACGATGAAGTAAAGAAAACTTAGGTCTTAAATACAGGAATTTACTAAACACAGATGGAAATAATAAAGGCGGGACAGGTAATAAACTGGAAGCAAGACACAGACAGAAGCACGAAGTAACACAATCTGGAAGGAGAAACAACAGTGAGAACAAATAAAACAGGAAGTAACCAAAGACAGAAAAACTCAGGAACTGGATTTTATGTATACATAAAAGTGTATACAAAGAAGTTAAAATTAGCTTTATTTCAACTGACAACAACAGTAAAATGCTGCTCTTACTTTTGATACTTAAAATACCTTGTTGCTAATGATCTTATACTTGTAGGTAATAACAGTACTAATTTCAATACAATACTTGTTTCTACAGTACAATGTTGGAAGTAAAGAATCTAAATATGTCTCTCAGGACTAAGTGATAATAATAACTGAAAACATGAAGAAAAATGTATTAAACCACAGAACCTCTCAAAAGCTTCTCCTGCTCGAGATGCTCAGTGTTGAGACTCCACAGCACGTTCTGATTTGTTTGTTGGTCCAAAGCTGTGTCATGAGATTAGAGACTGTCTCACAGCAGGCGTAAGTAGAAAGATTGAGAGACTGTACTTCCATCGGGCTCCATCAGACTCCACCACTCTTTCACCACTGTTTATGTCTTTGGGCAAAAGGGAATACGCACAGTGTTGTCAAGTTTGAGGCGAGTCAAGTGACAGAAGGAACACAGATTCAAAAATGCAGCACAGTAAATATTTAATGCTATTTGTGCTGGTAGAATCCTGTGAAGAGTTTTGCGGATCTGCTCTTGTTTCTGAACAATTTCTGATTCCCTCTGATCAGTTTGGCATCAAGGTGAACTGTGACCAAGTGCACGGGTGCCTCAGTGGCCCCATGGGTAAGGTGTGTACCACATAACCACAGTGTCAGGGGTTGGAATCCCAGCTGGGGACTGTTTTCAAAGCCGTATGCTTCGCTCCTCCCAAAGGCAGAGGGGCAAAAATGAAAAACTGTCTTTCAAAAAGATCCCCCAGTTTCCTCCAACATCAGGATTGCTGTTTTTGAAAACATAGTTTTGTGTGCACAAACTGTGTGTGTGCAAAATGTGCACCACTTCAGCCTCCTCACGTGAGCTGGCTTCCCTCAACACCTTACTGCGCTGTTTTCATCTCCTTCTGAGAGGAAGTTGGAGCGAGGAGCATGCCAGCTGTGCCGGATGCACCCAACAGCTGGCAGAGGCGACAGCCACCTTGTGACAACATGCCATAGCAGCTCTGAATGCTCCATTTCAAAGAGAAAGCTTGTGACACTTGGCAGACAATGGAAATTCCACATTAAAACACTTGGATTTCAGTTTTTAATGCAGATGTGAATGAAGTGACAGCCGCTCTCTTCCAGCCCCGTGGTTACTGATTTTAGTTTCTCAAAAAAATGTCCTCACACACCATTCTTCTGTCACAGTATTACTGATGCATGCTGCTGTAGGATCAAATCTAATTAGCTTTGTGTAGCCCATATTCATAAATCCTTATTCGCCTCATAGAGCCTAACAAACTGTACAAGGTGTGACATCTTCTGTCAATCATCAATCATCAAGTATCAATGGCTTCTTTATGGAAGTCTAGCATAAGAAAGTGAGAGCTAACTGGGCTTTAGAGCCAAGAGATGCCAGAGATACCAGAATTTGGTTCTCCTACATTGAATTATTTTTCAATGCAGAGGCAGTTTAAGTAAGATCTTTCTGGCTCTGTCACACACTTTCTGGCCAAGCCACACGCACGAGCATGGGTGTCTGCGGAATGTCTTGCTTATCAGCCCAACCGCCCTGCCTGAGCTACTGTAGTGTTGTATTTAAAAAATACCAAAGAAAACTTTTCCAAGGGAGCATGAAATCACGTTAATAAATATATATACACAATTTGGTCTTGTTCTTAGTTATACTCTTAAGAAATGAATACCATTAATAGAATCCGAATCCAAATGATAATGATGCTTTAAACGATTGTAAAGGTTTCAGGTGTGATGCATACATGTTGATACCAGCTCAACTCCATTACCTCTCATCTTGGTCTGCCTCTCTCTCACTCATGTGTTCCTCATAGGCAACTGCCTATCGATGTTCCTATCTCTGCTTCCAATCTCATTCTGATTAACAGAGGGAGAAAAACCTTGAACTGTGCATATTCAACTATTGTCCTCCCGCACTCTTGTTCAATAGTTATTTGAGAACAAATCTCACGAAACACGAAACAGCCCCAACAAAGTTACACACTTACACTTAGAGACGTTGTGAGCGACAACAAACATTGGCGGATGGGTTCACAACCTGTTGTTTCATGGCTTTGCAGCACAACGTTTTTTAATGACAATAAGGCATCTACTAAGTTAAACTATCTCATAGCATTATAAAGTCATCTTGTACAACAACTCTGAAAGGCTTAATAGTTTATTTCCCATGTACAACCGACAGAAACTTAACATAGGCTGAAAGTAGCAAGCCTAGGATAGTAAAACAAACACAAATACCAAACAGGAACTGTTGAGCATTGTAGCAATTTATACCAAAGATCGAGCATGTAAACAACACATTTCTCACCTTGTGCTTCTTTGATGTTCTGATCTAGACAAGCCTGGGCAAATTACTGAGTAGACACCAATCAGAGGCTGCATGCATCAATTTTCATTTTGATGACATCATCACATAGACGTCTCACAGGCAGTATTTTACAGTATTTTCAAAATATAAAAATGCAAAACACATTTTTCATTAAACCTATCAAATATAAATTACAAGAGTATTTAAGTATTTTAGTATTTAGAAGTATTTTAAATACATCTTTCATAAATACTGCCCCTCCCAGGGTACAGTGACATTAATAAAAAGTAGTTAGGGTCTCTGTAGACTGCCTCTGATATCCACCATTACATTCAGCAGTTTAAAACGCTGTGGTTGTATCATACCAAACAATGAGGTGACTTTAATTACACACCCAACCATCAATAGGGCTCCATTTGACTTTACTGGGTCAAAGTAGTTTTCAGTTGTTTCCAGTGAGGGCGAAAATTCCAGCAGGACCCCTGCTTCTAACATCTGCAGGAGGTGATTGGTCAAAACATCCAAAAAGTCGCTTAAACTGCAGCAAGTGAGCGCTCCCGCAACAGACAGCAGGACTCACTGACATTCTCTCGTCCCTTTGGTTTTCATAATACACATGCTGTGAAACACACAGACCTTTAAAACACACATCATTAGAGCTGCTCTTAAGTCTCAGTCACTGCTTATGTGTCACAGCTGCACTTCTGTCTCTTGGCATCTTTTCTGAATGTGTGTGTGTGTGTGTGTGTGTGTGTGTGTGTGTGTGTGTGTCTGTGTGCTCCAAGAATTCCTCCTGCATTCAGCACTGAGTGCCACATGAAATAACTACTCACCATCCCTACTGGCCTTGTATCCAACCGCGTGTGGCATTTTGCCGTTAATGCACTGACCTGCCAAGAACCCTGGGTAAATGGAGGTCCTGCTGTTGCAGCCAGATCACAACACAACAAACTAAACACAACAAGCAGGGTTCAACTCAGTGGAGACCTGACCACAACACTAATGGAGCACTCGCCGCTTTCATATTTACATCAGGGATGCTTTAATTTCTTTTATTTCTGGTTCTATAATTGTGTCTCTGAGGAAGTGTGTGTGTGTGTGTGTGTGTAGCGTAACAGGTTTGTTTGTTCTCTGGTGAGTGGAATCACAGCAGAGTTGTGCAAACAACACACAACACTCATTACTACAGTATCCAAGCCTCTGCTCTGAAGACGTGGCAGGAGTCAAGCAGCTCTTCTCAGTATCTCAGCTCCCTACAGGCACACACACACACACACACACACACACACACACACACACACACACACACACACACACATACACACATGATACCACACATAAGCACAAATCCGTCTCAGTGTTGAGATCACCTCTGTGGAAGTGAATCTATGTAATTCAGTTTCAGCATTTCTATGAGTAACTGTTGTGTGCTGGAGGTTGCATGTGTGTATCACATTGTATTTGTAGGATTAGTCAACTAAGATTTGTAATTGAAGCAAATGTCAGAGAGGAAGCTTTACCAACTGCAGAGAAGTCACTATCTCACAGTACAGCTCCAGGCTGCTGGTGGCTGCTCTTAATCTCACATCCAGTGTCGAAGCACAGGCATTCAGTCACAATAGCAATTTATATTAGGTATTAGAAAACCAAAGCAAATCAGTTGTGACAGTTCAAAGTTTATGATTCAACAGTTATTTCACATCTATTTACATATTCTTTGTATGGTTCTCTTTTTTGTCCATTCCATGCAAATGTCAAAAAGATGGCATCTGTGAAAGAGGTCCCATTCCCAGTGAAGGTATAAAAGGCTCCTTTTAAGGTCATGAAAACACAATTCTTAATTTAAGGTGATTAAATACTAATTATACATAATCACAGATATCCATTTCTGCCTGGAGATTGTCCTGAAATCCTACACACTGCTCCTTTGGGAATTATAATCTGATGGAATTTGAGGCTAACTATGACACAGAAATGAAAATGAACTAATTTTATGCAAAATCAATAATCCATTCACCATATCATCATCATGGCTATGTTTAGGGCTTCAGTTATCTTCACAGCAGCTTATACATTTCAATAGTTGTTAGAGATTTCTTTCCCTCCACTATCATCCTGTGTTACAACATCTGACAGTGTAACATCACCAACTTATTGCTGTAGAATAATGTATCTTTCTGTTTTTCTTTACAAAGATGTTTTTTAGTATCTTAAAGGAGAATCCCTGTATTTTTCAACTGGGGCCCTATGTTTATAAATGTGGGTGTGCAAATGAATGCTACTTTTAAAAAAATGTTGGAATCGGTCCAGTAGATTTCCTCTGCTGGCAGCTGCAACACGACATCAGTGTGTAATCCTATGGGGCAACTTCAACAGTCCACAAAATGTCCACTAAAAGTAATCTTTTCACCAATAAAAGGCTCAAATTGTTTTTCTGTGTCTTTTGGACTGATTCTGACCAGTACCATTCATTTACAAACCCACATTTATAAATATAGGGTATGTAGCCTAAACCAGTTTATATCTCTGACTGTGCAGCCTTACTCTGATGACACGTCCTCGACAGATGTACCATTAACATTTTGTAACAGTTTTGGATTCTCAGAGATCACGACTGACTGTGCTAAGATTATTTGTTTTTTTTAATAATTTTTGTGACTCATTATCTTCATGAGTTGGAGTCTGTTTATCACAGTGCATGTAATTTTTGACCAACTTAATTATGCTCTGTACTCCAACTAATTTATTTACATATCTTTGTTGGAAGAGTTCATAAGTCATAAAAAAGATCACAAGACGCATAGTGTACGAACTGTCTTTCCCTGATATATGGACAGAGATGGGAGTAGAAGGAAGTTAAACTACTGAATTCAAGCTAACTCTAAATTTAATAAATAATCTCCACCACTCATTTTCACTTCATTCGTTTTCTCCTTAACTTTTTTGAAACTTTGTATTTTCTCATATTTTTCCATATTGTTTAATTGTCTGCCTGATATATATTCGTATCTGAAACTCTGAAACTCTCAGTAGGATTTGCATGATTGAAATAATTGAAGATTGGCACAATTATAAACTACTAACAATTCTTCTTCCACTTAACTGTGGCAAAACCTGGTTTAAGTCTTTAGTTTTTTTCCCAGCATTCCCTGCTTCAGGGAAGAGAATGAAAGGAGTCATCTATTGTTGTATTGCAGCATGCCTGATTTCTGTTCCGACATGTTTAACTGTGTCAGTAAATCCTCTATAGCTCGAATCCTCATGGTCCACAACGCTGCAGTGAGGATATTAAGTGCAGAGATTTCAGGCTGGTTCAAGGTCAGTGGCTAACGACTGAATCTACTGCACAGTCTCAGAGAAACCAAATCATTGCTCACATAAAAAATAAAGCAGAAGACGAGAAATGTCCGCAAACTAGTTCACGTTCCCCAAAATGTTTGTATTCTACCTCGCAGGCCCATCCTCAGATCTTCATCACTGAAGTGCAATGAATCCTGGGATAGGTTGGCCTGAGTAGGATCCAGGGATGTTAGGGCATTTATTCCTGGAACCTTTGGAATGGGAGAGCCATCTGTCTTCAAATGCAGCTCCGATGGATGCAGTTGCTGAATTGAGACCCTGCTCTGGAGTGGCAAGAAATATCTTTACATCACATATCATATCCCTGGGAAATATAGGCTATGTCACACTGAGTGTAAAAATATGTGTATTATGACACCTGGTTGCCATGGGTTAAAAGTCAAGATCAGTACTAAACAATATGATTCTAGTGCGACTTTAAAAAAACAATCAAATTAATACAAGTATGAATGAGTCAGGTTAAAGTTTCAGAGATGACCAGTGTGTTCTGACTCCTGCTGTGAACATACAATATGTGATCAAACAGTCTCCTAATGACTCTCATTCATCAAAACTTTTAATGTGTCTCTGTCTGCCTCAATAAATTAGTGTAACCCTGATGGTAATGCGGCTGTATAATCATATTGCCTGTTTACATGACTGAAAAGGCACACACACACACACACACGCACGCACACAAACAAAGTCTTAAAATCTTAATGACATTAGCGAAGTCTGTATTTTTGTGTGTAAGTTACATCAGTAATGGCTTTAGTCAAACTCCTGTCAAAGGCACCTGTGAACTGCGCCGATAAAAGCATGCTTGGTGTTGTTTTCTCATAGAAGGTTGTTGTGTTGTTGTTTATATCCCTCTGTCATCACAACATAATCTCCTTATGGAAATTCATCATTATAAACCACCACACTAGCACAACACCTGCTGGAGCTCCAGCTACGGACTGTAGGTGCACGATGAAATGGAGATGTAAATAAATAATAATAATAAGTGTCACCTCCGGGGTGAAAAGCTGCAGAATTGTGACACATCCCACATGCCTTTCCAGCTTCCACTTGTCAGCTTAAAGAAATATATAAAATAATCCGGATGCTTTTCACCTAAGAGCTTAGGTACGCCGCGCTCCTGTTTCAGGATCATTTTTTTGTCTGGAGTGGACTTAGCATACATCCGCCTCATTTTACGCTTCTTATCTTCCCTCCCTCTTCCTTGTCACCTTTTCTTTGATTCCGTTTGACTTTGTTTTTCGCTCCTTGTTGACAGATTTGAGTCCTTTGTTTGTTGTTTAAACCAAGCGAGGGTTTAGTCCTGCACTGACACAGCTCTTGGCCTTGACACCGAACTGTTTGACTCAAGGCAAACAGCTTTTTCTTCTTGTTCGCCCCCCTCCCTGCACTAGTGTAATCCTCACAGATAAAGCAGCCTCCTTGAACACAGTGGAGTGTAGCAGTTGCTTAGGCAACAGACTATCCCATCTAATCCAACCTGTTCCCATCTCTCTAAAGTCTGAATACCTGACGAACTGAAAGGCTTCCTAAACCCTCTACTTGTTAGCTTTGAGTCTGGGGAATAACATTTTCAACTAACACTGGATTATTCATCGACATCACAGCAGCCTCTTGCTGCGCTGGCTGCATGACTGTGATTGTATTTAGTTCAAAGATTAATCAAGGAGCAACAATTGCATGACTGTGATAACAAGGTTCACCCACAGCAGTGTGTCCAGCAGTTGAGAATTAAAGTGATAGTTCATCCAAAAATTTAAATTCACTCATTATCTACTCACCACTATGCCGAGGGAGGGGTGGGTGAAGTGTTTGAGTCCACAAAACACTTCTGGAGTCAACTTTGTTAGAGCAGAATCCAATACAATGGTGAGTCCTTCTTTAGATATAATAAAACAACAGGAAAACCATAACATGTCTCCATACTCAAGTCAAATTTGAATGTCGGGGCTTGCAGACACTTGGATTACACCACACAAGCAATATGGAGGCATGTTGTGTTTTTTCTGTTGTTTTATTATGTCTAAAGATAGGTCACTAATCAGCTACACTGTTTACCCCTGAGACTCCAAAAGTGTCTCCCCCCCATCAGCATAATGGTGAGTAGATAATTAGTGAATTTTCATTTCTGGGCGAACTATCCCTTTAAGTGTAACTACAGTGTATGTTCTAAACCTGCCTGTTTGTAATGGGCTGTTCTCTTGTCCTGTCTTAATGCTCCTGAGCTACTTCAGAATTATCCCATGTCATTAGTGAGTCCTCCTCAAACAGTTCTACAACACACTGTCACTTTGTATTGTTTGTGTGCTGGATATTGTGTGCAGAGATTTGTATAAACAGTCTATGGTGCAGAGTGAAGTTTGAAAACTTTGTGTGCATCCTACCTGATTACGTAAACGTTTCAAAATAAAAGCTCTATATTTCAGCTCAATATAAAGCATTGCAGCAACAAAATGAACATTGTGCTCTTACTTTGAATAAAAATTGCTGAACAGGAAGTGATTTTAGGAATGTCACCTCCATGATGATATCTGCACCTGTTGCAGGTCTGTCTGGTAAAAGAGTCAAATCATCAAAATGATTTCCTACTGTAGTTTATCCAAAGACCTAGAAGTCTGCAGACTGACTGTTAGCACACTGGTCACCTGTTTATTCAATTTGTATTAATACCTTAACTTATTTATAAAATATTGCGTGTCCAAATCGCATTAAACTGGGTACTGCACTTTCTTCAGTCATTAACAACACACGTGCCAAATGGGAAGCCAATAGGATGAACAGTTCAGAGATATGTGTTCCACACTGACAAACATTTGTCGAAGTAGTCGGTTGATGACAGTGGAGGTGACAGGACAGCACATTGTTTGTCTTTGCCTTGCCCACCCTAACCCCTTCCCCCCAAAAAAGAGTCATTCTTCAGTGCAGCTCTTCTAAGCAGTTTCTACCTTAGAGAGAAATGATGGGGCAGAGATGACCTGGCCGGGAGTCTTATAATCTTGCCTGGGGTGCGGAGGAGCAGCAAAGTGTTGGGGACATCGTATTGATTTATATAAAACTCAATGTTCCCTCTGCTGCCCAGATCTGAGTGTGTCTGGACCGTGAGAGCGATAAGGGATTGGACTAATGTGAGTGCAGAGCAAAAAGGGCCTTGATGCCAAATGGATAAGCTCAGAGTTTTAAAAAGCTGAAAGTTTTCACTCTCTGCTGTGTTGTCTTGTTTTTATGTTTTTTCCTTCATTGTGGTGCTGTGACAGTGCTGGTTCTTGATGAATTGGAGCATTAAGGATTATGTTCTCCAACAGATGCCCCAAGTGATTGGGGGCAAAACCTGGAATATGTCAAGTAACGGTCTGAGTGGATCTAGCAACCATTGCATGGATTTTGGACAGATTTACAGTATGAGCTCAATTAACGCAGTTCACAGTGGCACAGACCAGTCTGCACACTTTACCTTGTCATAGTGTTTGTTTTATAATGTTATCTGAAGGCAGCTGAATCTTGACTGATACTGCAGGTGCAGCATGTACAAAATCCATATAAACACAGTACACTGTCTGCAAGGTGTGAGCTCACCTTAGGCTATATTCAGAAAAATGAAAACACGGAATAGTAATTCCCACCTCAGGCAAACAAAGTCATTTATAAACATTTTAATGTCAAATTTCATTCATCTAATCCTCTTTGGAAACATTGTCTTATTATTTTCCAATTATGCAGAGTGGCTAGTAAATTGCTTTTCTTTAATTACTTCATTATATTTTTCTTACAATATATGATGAACACACCCTCAAGTATCAGTTCACATGTTAATTAAGACATCCACTTTGCTGAAATCAGGCAAACTACGGAAAACTATTGAGGTATGGACATCTTAACACATGGAGCGACACAGCAGTGGAGGAAGCATTTAAACATCACAATGTCAAATTCTCTGATACAAGAACATACAAGAGTGGAGTGGATTGTGATTAAATAAAAGTTTAATCTGTAAAAATGTAGTGCGATCATTAAAAGTAAAAGCAGTGATCCTGCAGAATGACTCCGGTCATTAATATGTTGCTATTACTGATGCATTCTGGAGTATAGGTATAAGAATATTGTGTATACATATTATTGGGTAGTCTAATCTCCAACAGTGCATCATATTTTAGAAACTGATGTTTTGTGTATAGAATATTACAATAAAAGTAACTATATAATATATATGTGTGTGAATGTATTTGTTAGAACCCTGCAGGTGTTCAGAAATAAGGGAAATGAGGAAGCAACAACTGCAGACGATACAAAGCTGTTCATTGTTCAGTAAACCAAAATTAAATAAACAAATCAAGTCAGGTGAGGCACAGAACAAAGGAAGGGCTGCAGGGGGCGACAAATCTGAAAATAAATGAAAGAAGAAAGAAAAAAAACACATGGTAGCTCACGAATACACACCATCTCATTAACACAACTCTCTAAGCTGTGAGGAGGTGGTTCAGGTGGATTGTGGTTGAGAAAAGTGCAGGGATTTGATAGCAGACACAAGCATTCACATCCTGAGCTTGTTGTTAACATTTTGTGACATACCAGACATGTTCACTTGAATGGGAAATTGGTCTGAGACTTTTGGACCCCACTGTATCTGCTGCTTGGAGCTTAGTGATCAATCATAAATCCAAGTTCTGGGCAACAGGTTGCAAATGTTTGGACCAACCGAGATGTTGAATTTGAAATGAGAAATTTTGTCGGAACCACTGAATTTATTTACTTTTTTGTTTATGCAAAGTTGTTGCTGCATTTTTCATTTCTTGAGATTGATTCATTGGCTCTGATCTCAAGACAAATTAAAAATAAATAGTATACAATGAAAACCATATTAATGCTGTTTTTCAAGATATGTAAGTCAAGGTGAGTAATTAATGCCATGGAAACACGAGGAATCGTAAAGACAAATTCAGATTTGATGATGGATTATGCAACTATGAAATGCAAGTGTAATGAAACCTTGAAAACAGTACAATTCAGGCAAAAACATAAAAATGAACATGAAGAAACTAGAAAAGTTGATATTGGTTGATTTTTTCTTTCATTTCAGCTCGGTACACCTCTCAAATGATATGTGACTAGTTTGGATTCACATGGTAAATAAGAACATACAGTATAGTCATCATCTACTGTACAGGGGATTCATCTCTTTGATTAAAAGAACATGTGTTCCTTATTTCCACTAGGGCATAATGGTTCATTATGGTAGGATGCAACATGTGACTTTTCCTTGTTTTCTTTTTTCATATGCTGTGTTCATGCTTTGAAATAATTGTGTGCACTGTGCGGTGTGTTTTCTGTTTGCCTTTCAAACATGGAAACTCATGACCAGACTCCTCCAACACAGCCTCTCATCCAGTGTTTCCATTACAAAGGGAAGTGCACACGCTTTGATGGAGAATTGGTGCTCTCCTGCTCCCTCTCTAAAACCCTAATGATACCTGCTTCCAAGCCTATTTCTGGAACATCAAAGGATCAACTAGCCTAAGTGGCTCATGCCACAGTGTGAGGGTACATGCTGGAGCCCCTATTTAGAAACTCCCATCATTACCATGCTGATGTAAGGAGAGTTATTTTTTTATGTGTGGCAAAGGGGGTTCACATGTGAGAAGTTCCGGCAGCCAGGATGTGTCCAATGTGAATCAATGGCGCCATCCCATGGGCAGCAGTGGTACTAACTGTGAGTGGCTGATCATTTTTGTGAATCCATCCATCTTCAATATCACTTTTTTCTTTTGAGGGTCGCAGGGGAGCTGGAGCCAATCCCAGCTGACATTGAGTAAGAGGTCGGGTTCACCCTGGCAGGTCGCCAGTCCATCGCAGGTGCAACACAGAGACAGACAACCATTCACTCTCAGATTCAAACTTATGGTCAGTTTAGAGTCTCCAAATCACCCAACCCCAATGTGCATGTCTTTTGGGAGGAAGCCGGAGTACCTGGAGAAATGCACTCAGACACTGTGAGAGCATGCAATCTCCACACAGAAAGCCTCACCAGGGTTTCAAACCAGGAACCTTTCTGCTGTGAGGCAACAGTGCTAACCACTACCACACTATAACAGATTGAACCACAGATGTCGAAAAATACATAAAGTGTTATTAAAGTGGACTTAAAAGTAAACAACAAATTAAAGTAGATACTCAATACTCAGATGTTGACCTCTGACCTCCTTCATTTAAGCAGATTTCTCCCTGTCACATGAAGAGAGCTGAACAAAGTCACGTTTACTTGGGATTTTTCTGTACCTGTGCCTGAATACCATCCTTCAACAGCATCTGCTGCTAGAGGAAGGCCAGAGTGATGCTGTACATCTGTTGCTAAGCGACCACTTTGACTTTTATTTGGTTGTATAAGACCACAAACAGGATTTTCAGTCAAGGTTGCATCAAATGTGGAAATTAAAAGTTACTGAGACTCTATATATATATTTTCAAATATAACTCAGATCTTACCCTTTTACATCATCAGAGAGGTTTTAGATTAGAGGTTTTCAAACCGGAGGGTGGGCCTCTCCATGAGAGTTGAAAGGGGGAAGACATGAAGTAAAGATAGTGTGGGGGTGAAAGGGACAGGTGCATGTTGGTGTTCTGACAAGGCATCCGAATATTAATACTCCTTCTGCTCCTGAATCCCAACAATCAAAAGTATATAAATAAATAAATAATAATATAAAATAATGTCATGTGTTTTAGCTTATTCTGAGCATTTTCAATGAAGAAATATCAACAACTGTGAATGTTTGGTATGAATCCTTAGTCCTTGTATTTGAAAATAAAAGAGAAAATATGTCTTATCCCTTGTGTTGTCCCTGCTTCCCCCGGCTGTTGGCCCCCTCACATAGCCCACCCCATATTAGGACGGACACATAGGGCAATAGACAAGTGAGCAGCCCTTGCAGATGTATTTGTTACACCCGCGGCACACGGTGTGAGTTTTACAGTCCTTCTTCCTGGGGCATATCTGACACCTCTTCCTCTTACTCGCCCCGAGCGGAGCTGCTGCTAGGGCTATGGAGGAGGCCGGACGCTCGGGTCGAGCATCGTAGTTGTCGTGGTCAAGAGCTGTCTGTGCGGCGGCGGCAGCTTTTACAGCCTTCACAACTGCGGCGGACGCTTCCGTGCGGGGGATGTCACCATCTTCGTCTTCGCCGCCGTCGTTGCCGTCCTCTCTGTCTTCTTCTCGGTCTGCTTGTCCGTCTGCTTCTCGTTCTGGCTCTTTCCCGTCGTCTTCGGGTTCAGAGGATGGTTGCTGGGAGAATAGCTGTTGGAGAACCTGTTCTCTGGTGAAACGCTCCTGACTTGACATCGTGCCATGGTCCGGGAGGGGGGCACGTGGAGAATGACGCACCGGCTTCTTTGTGGGTCTAATGTACCCCCCCTAGATTACAATTGGAATGAGGTGTGGGTCTAAATGACCCCACAGAGCACCACAGCGCCCTCTCTGGGGGTCTAAATGACCCCCCAGGAGAATTGGATAATGACAATCCTTGGGTCACCCTAACCCTAACCCTGACCGGCCAGGGCTTGCAGATGATCACATGCACGCACGCACACACGCACACACGCACACACACACACACATACAGACACACACACACACACTCTGGGTCAATTCGACCCAGGAACAACCCGAGGGATCATAAAGTAACAAAATGATCATAATGTCACATATGACTAAAATGGTTTATGGCTCAAGAAACTATTATAACATTTTTGTGTCCAGCTCTAATCTGGAGAAATCACTTGAGGGAACTCGGTACACTTTACTCACTGAGTAAGTAAGCCAATGGGAAACAATACGTGCACTATAAATGGTATAAAACATTTCACTGAACATTCAGACAGCCCTACAAAATGGCGAACTCACTATATAGTGGAGTATATAGTGATTGCGAGTGATTTCGCACACAGCCACTATAAAGTCTACTATATAGAGAACTTTCCATTTTGTAGTCTGAATAAATGCAGACCATTTACCACAAGCTCGTCATACCAGGCACGGCTAAAGCAGCAAGAGCTGATTGTGTCACATTTAGCATTGGTGGTTCAGCTTTGATTTGAAATAGGAACATTGTATCATTTCTAATGTTAAATGGATTGTATTTATATAGCCCTGTTCTAGTCTTTTCCACCACTCAAAGCACTTTACAGTACAAGTCACACACACACACACACACACACACACATGCACACACACTCTTTCACACATAATCACACTCTCTCTCACACACTCTCACACTCTCACACACTCACACACACACACACACACACACACACACACACACACACACACACACACTCATACTGCAGGCTGGAGAAGCCAGAGATCGATCCACTCACCTTCTGGTTAGTGGACGACCCTCTATACCCCCTGAGCTGCACAACTGCTGACAAAGTCCTAATTTAAAACCGTACATTAAAAAATGACCAATATGTCTCAGCTAACATTATGATCAGCTTCAGTTATGTACAGATTGTGGCATTTGCGCATAAAATCGAACATGTTGACCCATGGATGTTTGTCTCGGTCGTTCAGTTTGCCTTGATAAATATTGACTGTAGTCATACACTGCAGAGACAAAAAGATCAACTTCTGAGCTTCTTCAGGCATTGAAAAGTCCTTATCCGCATCATTATGTTTGATGCAGGAGTGAACTGAACCGAGAATACCAAATCCTATGTCGCAGTTGTCTGCTGCCACTGTACGACAGTGCGGCGAGGCGACCCAGAGAACACAGTCCATTTGTTCATCATGTTCTGTTTTTCTCTCTTGTTCAGTCCTTATAATTGCTTTCCCCTTTTTCCATTTGCCTCATCTCAGTTTCTTCCTGTGCACTATGGGATTCTGGGGAATGTATTCTAACTTCAAGCTGCAATCAAAAATAAAACACTCTAGATAAAACTGCAGTGTGAGAAAAAAATAACTGTTTTTGGGTCCCCGAAACTGGCTCCTTCCATCTGTTTCCATCTCTTTTGCTTTATTCTTTAACAGGCTGTAAAGCTGCAGAGGAATGAAACACCTGGAGCAGAGAGAAAGTCGGGAGCCACAAAATATCCTCCACATACAGTTACTGCTGCTGCTTAAAAAGGCCATTACATCTTTCCACATTATGTAATCTTACCTGTGTAAAGTGCAACTTTATTTATATAGCACTTTTCAAAACAGCCAGTGCCAATAGGACAATTAAACACAAGAATACAAAACATCGAAGGCAAGATGCAAAATAATACAGTGTCATCTACCAATAATTCCACAAATGTCTGTCGGTCAACCTATCAGCTTGACAAAGTCAAGTGTCACATTTGGTGCGATTTGGACATGCTATTCTTTCAATATTAATAAAATGTGTGTAAACAAGCGACCAGCACTCTGTATTAGCCTCTGACCTCTCAAATAGCCAAGATGCAATGTTGAAAAAGACACCAGTTAAGTTAATCTTTCAAACTTTCACATAAGCCATACACGTGAACATCAATAAAGCAAATTCAGTTTAATTTTATGAAAATTTACAACATAACCTTCACTGCAAATAATCCAGGTAGGATGAACATGAAGTTTTCTAACTTCACTCTGCACCATAGACTGTTCAGTGGGGTCCAAAAGCTCTGCACACAAACAATACAAAGTGACAGTATAATGTAGAACTGTTTGAGGAGGACTCACTAATGACAAGTAATAATTCTGAGGTAGCTCTGGAGCTTTAACACAGGATAAGAGAACATTACAAACAGGCAGGTTTAAAACAGACACTGCACTTATTTAAAATCAAAGACAACAAATGATATAACAGAAATTCTAAAATCAAAGACAAATTAATGAGCAGATAAAATAATACAACATCATTTAAAAGTAGTGGCAAGAAGGTAAAAGAAACATAAGTAGCAAAACAATAGGTAAAAAAGTCCACAGTCTATTTCCAAAAAGCTGATCGAGACGTCTCATAACTAGAGAGCTTATGCTAAGTGTGGAAATATTACAATTTTACTCTGAGCTTTTTGTTGCCTGTAACGGGCATATTGCAGACATAATTCCTATTATTTCTTTCATCGTGACTGCTGCCGGGAAGTGACAGATTGTTTTGGGGGCAAGTCGCTAATAGAGTGCAGAGAACAGTCTCACCAGAGACAAGTGGGGCTCCATTCTCTGTTTGCATCTGCAAAGGGGGACACACTTACAGATTGGACGGACCTGGCTTGTCAAGTAGCGCAGAGGGAGTCTGCGAAACCAACACCTGCGATAACCGTTCACAGTCACACACGATAGAGCAGGTAGCCTGAATCCACTGGGACACTTTCGAGGGTTGGATGGAAGGGAATGTCTCTGAGGAATCTCGCTGCCTGTCAGTGTGCTGTGTTGTGTTTGAATATGTTTCACACATTATTTTCTCCGAACAGATGAGTCAGGCCCAGCGATGTTGCAGTGGTTAAGACCCCCTACCTGTCAAACCATTTTTACCCCTGCTGTCCAGGGAATTGAATCCTCCAGAAGCCATTCTCTTCTCTCTCTCCTTCTCAGAGCAAGACTTTCCTCCCTGCTGAAAACTATGGTTGGTGTGGTTAGTGATAACTGTGCTCCTGTTTGTGTGGTGAATAAAGCTTTCTTTTCCCAATGTGCAAAATATTTTGTGCATTTTAAAGCTATAGGCTACATCCAGAAGTGTTTTTTTAGGGGTGTTTTCAAACTAAAGTGTTTGAAAAGTGTTTTGGCTCCATCTCAGTTTTAAACCCCATCAATACTAACATGCCTGGAAACCACTGACGTACACTGGGCACGCGCGTCCTGCTGGACACAGGAATGGTCACATATTGCTTGATTAATAATAGATGGTCTCATACACATGGAATAAGTTGTATGATTGTAAAATGCAGAATTTGACTGCACAACAGCTGTTAGTGGAGGTTACAGAGGTTCAGCAATGCTTGTAATTGATTATCCATGTTGTCTTCTACACTGGTAGTTGAGGCTAAGGCTGCCTCTTTACGTGATGGGGTCATGTGATAGGGGCATGACAAATCAGAGAAGGCTAAGTCGGGACCGAAAAGTCCCAAACAGCAGGTGGTTGTGAGTGTCTACGTCATTGTTTCCAAACATCTCAGTTTCTTCCCATCCAGACTAAAATGCTGACCTGGAGTTTTCAAACTGAAATGGCTCCAGCAGCGTTTCCACACTTCTCAGTTTTAGCTGCTCTAAATATCCAGAGTAGTGCCCAGGTGTAGCCGAGTTAGAAGTGCTAGTTGTAGTGTTGATGTAGCCCTGGTTTCTTTCTCAGTGTTTGCCAAGTTAAATCATTTCAGCACTTTCATATTACATATTGAACAAACTTAAAATGCTCCAAACCAACAAGACAATGTGGTTTAACAAGCAACCACTATGTGGTCTGGAGGTATTTACAGGCCCCTGAGCCTCTGATTCAAGTGACTGCCCTCATCTCTTGTTGGAAAGTCAATCAATATACAGAGACACATCATGACTATACAAGGAGACTTCACACAAGCCGCAAACAACAAAAATGACTCGAAAAAACGACCTCAGACATGAAGCAATGAAAGAGAGAGGCATAGTGGAAGTGAAAACAAATACTGTTAATGTAGAACAACTGCTAAAAGAGACAAGCAGCTGCAAAGAATCAAATGGAAAACCAAGAGATGCAAAACGCCTGAGACTTAAAACAGCTACACAGACACAAATAACCAATATGAGATTCTATCACACCACAGACGGATGGAATTAATAAAAACATAAGCACAATAAACACAAACAGATGCAAAACAGCTGCAAAGAGATCACAAAGACATGCAAAATAAACAGAAAGAGATGCAAGCACCTCAAAAAACATGCAAAAGGGTGGTATAACCACTGAGTATCTTGTTTCTTGATGAGGAGAGGACTTTTACAAGTCGGTGTGCGGGGCCCTTTTTCCCATGACTACACTCAGCACTGCTCCAGAAGTCCTGACCTCACAGTAAAGCTGCAGGGTGCACTCTCCCACACACACACACACACACACACACACACCTGCTGACTGAACAAAACCATATGATTCTTAAATGCAGACCATAAAAACACACAAGATGTACACCACTTTTCTTTTTACATATGAACACAATGAACTGTTTGTGTGTACTGGTCAGTCATACATTTAGCTTTGTCCTGCCAGCTCAGATCAGCACAATAAAATGCATGTTTGGATGTAACCACAACATAAAGGTGAAGGAGTGTATCATATTCAACTCAAATTCGACCGAAATGGCATCATTTACGCCATGTTTACGTGTGCGTGCGGACACGGCTCCAGAGGAGGATAACAGAGGTTATTTAGGCTAAGAACATGGTATAAATGACGCTGTTTTGGAGGGAATTTTAAAGGCGGGGCTTACGGACACTTGGATGACACCACAGGAACTCAAACTGGCAGCTGCTGCAGGAGGACTCCAGCCTCTGTATGACGTACAGATTCTGAAAAGTTAATTAAATTAGAAGCTGAGGACATGGTGCACTTGTTTCTTTAGCTGGCTTCCATTCAGTTTAATCCCTCAGTCATTTGGACACTGCAGAATTTACTTTTTGGAAAGCATGGTGTGTCATGGGCACAATCTGGAGTGGTTGTAATGCAGCTTTAAAAGTAAAAATGAAAGTATATGTAACGAATGTCTTGTTTTTCTTTGTTTTGCTTAACAGAAAATGTATAATTTGGGGCTTTGGGCTGTTCTCTATCAATCTCGATACCAATTGATAGAGAAAATAATACAGGTTATTCCATTATTCAGGTTAATCTTTGGGTTGTTGTTGTTGTGGCTTATGTGTGATGTTGTTCTTATTAAGTGATTGTGAAGATCTAGGGAGCACTGGTGCACTGCTGAGGTGAGAAGGATGAGAGCGATACTAAACTGACAGAGCTGATGAGGATCAGTGGCTACTTCCACCTGCTGGTCCAGACTGGACATGACATGGAAAAGCCAAAGTATAATTTGTTTGGTATCTTTCAGAATCAAATGTGTTCTCGTCACAAATATGACCTGACACATAACTCAGCTGAGTTAATCATATCACAGCATCATATCTCTCCCTCGGCTGTGTTTCATCAATCAAAAGCTTATTGAACACTGTTTGTCTGAGGTTTCTGTGCGTCAGTCAGCAGACACACCAATCGACCATAAGGTGATTAGGAATGACAATAGAAAAGAAGTTAAACCTATTGAAACTTAATGATCTATGCATTGTATACATCACAGTATATAACGGAATGATGCAGATCATAATCCACTACATACATCTAAGCTTTAATGTAATTTTTTTGTTTCACTGATGGTTGTTTTCTTTGTGACCAGCAGAGGTCGTGGTTTACCATCACTACCTTCACTGGACCCACAGATGAAAAGGACTCAGAGCAGCTCTGCTGATAGAAGAATATAGAGTACAACGTCTTCACACTGGATTTTGCTCAGTTTAACAAAACGCAGGTACTTATCTTATTTGTCAGAAATAAATCCTCCTCCATGAGGGTTCAGTTTGTATTGAAACTGTATGATCAGTGCTGTAGGTTGTGGTGCTGTTGAACTGTATTGCATTTTCTGCTGTTAAAGGTTGGTTCACCTCAAAATTAAAATGCACTCATTATCTATGCTGTTGGAGTGGTGGGCAGAGTGCTTGAGTCCATAAAATAATTTTGGAGTTTCAGGGGTAAACAGTGTTGCAGCCAAATCCAATAAAATTGAAGTAAAAGGTGAACGATTCTTCACTGCTCCTCTGTTGTCATTTACACCATGTTTTTAGCCTAAATGTGCCTGTGATCCACACTTTACACTACAAGCCACATTCACAAACACATTCACACAGCGCTACTATATGCTTTGGTGTTTCTATCACACACCATTCATGCACTGCCTCAGGGGCAGTTTGGGGTTCAGTATCTTGCCCAAGGACACCGCCTGGAGGAGCTGTGGGCTTCAAGCCATTGACCTTCTGGTTAGAGGAACATCCACTCTGCCTCCTTAGCCACAGCCACCCTATAACCTGTTAACATAATGCAATTCAGGAGGACTGTTGTGTACAACTCTTTATCGCTATTAGATTATATTAGTTTCAGCCTGGTATTACGATACTAAACCAACAACAGAGTTCATTTTGTCATAATTTTATTCTGCTGCTCACAGAAGAGACAGTTGTTGACGATGAATATTTCCTTTCAGAATAACAAATACTTTGTGCTGAGGATGCCAGTGAAAAATCACCAGCCTCGTTCAGTTTACACAGTTCAAGTGGACTGATATAGTTTTCTGCATGTGTGTCTTTTAAAGATGCAGATGCATTCATGTGGACTTTACTTCATGAGAAGTGAAGTGACATGATGGAGGCACATGTTCCCTCCCTTATAAACCAGGTTTGCTGATATATGCTGTCTCTAATTTTTAAATAGCCACAGATGTTTGATAATACATGATCAGTAACTGTCATCGGTTTCTGTTTCCTTTGTCCGGTAAAATAACTGTTATTGAAACTTAAGCAAGAAAATTACATTAAATGAAGATGACACCACCGTATCCTAAATCTGCGTCCCTGGTTGTTGTGTTAGTTTTCCACCATCTTCAACTCCAGAAAAACTAATCACAAAGGATTACACTGCATCATAGCTGCCAACTTGAAAAAATACACAATGTCAGAAGAAGGAGAATTGCCACTGTGGTGCAAACCGCATGTGTGACTGTTTAATAGTGTGCTGTCCTGCAGGAAGGGGATGGAGGTCACGGCTCACTGATGGATACTGGACGAGCAGTCTTCCTCTTAACGTGGGACAGATGTGGTCAGAACTTCACTGCCTGTTCAGCCAAAGAAGCCACTGTTGCTCAGTCTAACCAGCTCCAACCAAAAGAGTCAAATGCAGCAATTATTGTGTGGAAGAAAACGTACAGCGGAAGAAACCACATTTCTTTGTGTGTGTGTGTGTGTGTGTGTGTGTATGATTAAAGCTGCCCCCAAGCTCGGCCAGGTGAGCTGCACCTCTGGACTTTAAATCGATTGATATTTACCAGTGGCAGGATGTAACAAAGTACATTTACTCAGTTACTGTGCCCAAGTATTTAAATTTGTCTAAATTTTGTTTGTTAACTGATTAAGGGGTTTGAATACAAAACAAACAATTCATCAAGTCAGAATCTTCTACAATCAAATTTGATGATTTAACAAAAATTACATATTGACATACAATTATGTTTTGAGGTAATATTGCATCTCCACCCTCACACATGTACACACTTATTATACACATATACACACACACACAGACACGTGCACAAACACACACACACACACACACACACACACACACACACACACACACACACACACACACACAAACAACAAAGTAACTTTAAAGACAAATGTTTCCTTACAGTTTATAAATGGTGAGTGACTATGTGGCTTCTCCTTTGTTACAGAGCTAGTACATTTTTCATGTATTTGTACTTTACTTAAGTAGATTTATTTTCAGTTACTTTTCACTCTTACTCTATCACATATATTAGCAAATATCTGTACTTTCTACTCAACAATACATTTTACAACGCATTGCATCATTTTTTTTTTTATTTAATATAAAGCTTTGTAAAAGCAGAAAGTAGAGCTGGTTCAGGTCAGACCCAGACCTACTCTTAGTTATGCTAAGCTTAGATTGTCGGGGGGACATATGACACATGGAGCTTCCTTTTCCTCTTTCCTCTTCATCTCTATCATACATTTTCTTATGTGTAAATACTTTAAACATTGACACACGTTTCCACATGCTTCTAATCAATCTTGTGAATATATGTGTTCATGCAGCATCTATTGCATTTCTGTCCTCCCTGTTTTTTTCCCCAGGATGTTGCATCTTGTAAAGGGCTATACAAATACAATTTGATTGATTGACTGATAAATTGATTGAAAACTTGGACTTGCTCAATGAGCTTCATGCAGGACAAAGAGCCAGAAGTAATTGTGAACTTACTTTTCAAATATCATGAAGTAATTTCTTTTCTACCATCATAAATACAAAGGTTACATCATCATCTGAATTAATAATTTACGATAGTTGATGTTTTATTATTCTCAGATTGATTGACATTAAGTTTTATCCCATAGAACAACAAAGTGCTGCTAATAGATGCACTGTATGAATGTGTGTGTGAGTGGGTGAATGTAAAACTGTACTCTAAAGCGCTTTGAGTGGTCATCAAGACTAGAAAAGCGCTATATAAATACAAAACCATTTACCATTTACCATCTATAACTCTGCTAAAGTATATGAAGATATCTAAAGTAGCTACTATCTGGGTAAATGTTGGATTACATGTTTGCAGCTGTCACTGTAAACATTTCTCTCTGTGACTTCACATCCAAACCATGGATGTGTGACAAGTTCACTTTTGCCTTCAGTCCACATGTGTGTAAAATTCAAACAGGGTTCTTTCATCACAGGCACTCACATTATGCAACCTGTTTATGCGCATAGAGATCACTGATCAGCCAGATCCTCGAGGCCCAGCCAGGCGCTCTGAACACCACATGGAGGCCATGTTCTAGACTTTACAGTTATCTAATGCTGGCCGCTCCTCTTTGTGAGCCAGAGCCTTTTGTCACAGTCATCTGGCATCTGTTGTTACTATGTAACGATGATCAGAAAATCTACCAGGAACGGCACCTAGTGTTTTGTGTGTGTGTGTGTGTGTGTGTGTGTGTGTGTGTGTGTGTGTGTGTGTGTGTGTGTGTGTGTGTGTGTGTGTGTGTGTGCGTTACTGATATTGTAGGGAATGTAAATCTGTTTACATAGTCACATTATGAGGACTTGACTTCTATATGGAGTATTCTCTATTAAAAAAATACATTTTAAGGTAAATACATGTTTTAAGGTCAGGTTTAGGTTTAGATAAAGGTTAGTGTTGGGGTTAAACAAGTAACTATGGTTCAAGTAAGTCTCCAGGAAATCAATGTAAGTCAATGTAAAGTCCTCTGAAGTTCTGGAGACACAACTGTGTGTGTGTGTGTGTATGTGTGTGTGTGTGTTTGCTGCATGGCACACAGGGGGCCAGTGCTGTCTGTATAATCACTTGGGCAATCTGGGACTAAGCTCTCGTCATCATTTCTCTACGTGGTCGTCACTCTTCCTGTCTCCCTCTCCCTCTCTGACTCTCATTTACATTTATTACGATTGCCTGAAGTGACTCATGCATTATAGGTCATACTCCCTGCCTCATCCATGTTATCACATAAAGTGTTGAACAAACTAAACTAAAGTATACATTTACATTTTTCCGTTTTGGTTAGTTCTTATCATACTGATGCTTTTCAAAGGCTCTTGTTTCTGATAAGTTTGGTTTTGATTAGTTATTTGATGCTAGAAAAGGGAAGAGGATCTTTATTTATTTGCCCTGCCTAGACTGAGCATGGTCTAAATCCCAAATAGTTATTCCTTTGTAATAGACAGGAGCTGTTACTTTTCTTTATATCTTTTCAATTTGTCTTTCAAAGTCTTCTGAATTCTCCGATGGGAGCTTGGAAAACACCCAGACATAATAATGTCCGTTTCTAATCAGCCCATCCTTTGCGGTCACTTCTTTCCAGAAGAATATAATTAAATATCAATAATTTCTTCTGTTCTACTTTTGCCACCCGGGTGTTTGAAATGCCTCAACCTCAGCAGAGCTGAAGTGCCGAGGGACGGCTTGGGCCTGGGGGCCACATGAGTCAAACTGTATACTGGGAACTATTCAAGTGGTTTTAATGTGGTTACACAACCCATTTGCAACATGTGCAGAAGAAGCTGAAGCTCAAGGGATGAAATGCAGAGGCATTCCTCTGCCGTGAGCTCCTCCAACCATTTGGATAGGTACAAGTTCTTTAATAATCTGCTGTGTCAGTGTGGAGAACGGCCCTGTGACCAGACATGCCTCGCCGCACAGCTTCCACTTCTCTGTGCACTCATTGACCATGGGTAGAGAAATCACAGGCCCAGTCTGCACACTGTAACTTCTCCATACTTGATTACATCAATTTAATGACATGCCCTGAGCCCTGCTATTGATGTGGCATCATAGAAAGTACCCAGGACATGACTGCCAAGACTTGGGCTCTCATTAAAGCCAGTGTGCCAAACCATTAGCTAAGAAGCAGCATGTGGAAGTACTCAGGCTGTGTTAGGGATACTCTCCTCTGAGGATCACCTAACCATGCTGGAGCACAGCAATTACTGCAGAAGAGATAATCTTGCATTGGACCACAGATTTATTCAACTTCTGTACCCTTTCTGTGTTTGGGTATAAAGTCCAGAGTTTCACAATTGTCACAAAGAAATGAGATCACAGCTGATAGTGTTTCTTTCTCCTTATGGTATGAAGGGTGTTGCAGCAGAAAACGGCGATCACAATTTTGTGAAAACTTCTGTTATCGGCTATGTGCAGGAGACTGCAACGAAACCACCGCACACCCCTTAACAAGGCCCCATGCCTTAGCTTTCTGCAGAACCCATTGCAATTTAGAAGTTTTGTGGAAGACAAGTAGCCAATTTCTAAATGTGTGTGTATGATGTACCTGGGATGGTGGTGGGGGTTTGCTTAGGAAGGGGTCGGTTTGGTGCGATGTTCTTGTATTTTCCTTAGAGCAATACTAACACTGCACTACAAGTATTTTTTATTATTCTACTTACATTACAAAGATAGAACAGAGCACTGTCACATTATTACAAGATAAAACACAGTTCTGGTTGGTCCATACCTTGTAATATGTATTTGAATAATTTAATGTTTTTACTTTTATTCTTTGTCTCAGTTACCTCCTGGAATCATCATCTTTATATTATCTGTGTCAGCTCTGTCTTTGGTGAAGAAGTGTTAATAGTCTAATCCTGCACCATGGCGGTCCAGCTGCAGAAACACAGGCCTGTTCAATGTTGAGGTCATATTTGGCAAATGCAAGTCACATTGTTTAAAAATGTTGTTAGAAGGCACATGGTTGGATATTGTGTGGAGTTGTTGTTATTTTCTGTGGCCATGTTTGTTAAAGTGATGTAAGGCAGAAGCCCAGGGCCTATCGAATATAGAAATATAGGATTCCCCCATACAGTGAAATAAATATAAATAAAATCACATCATAAATCTGAATTGTAACATGTTTGGAACATGTTTAAGCTGACTTTTACTTGAAGCACTTACTGTATCAAATATTGTATATCAGTGCTGCCACAGATAGAAAAGACTTCACAGGGAACTGCAATTTATAGCTGTTAAAATAATGGGTTTCAATGGCAAGTGTTTAATATTTTCCTTTTATTAGGCACTCTCAACTTGTGTGATGGTTTAGGCTGAATTTCCACCATCACAGGTCACATCATCAAGATAACATGCACAATAATAATGTGCTGAGAGGAATGTCCTCCACTCAGGAGAGATATAAAAAACATTTTCATTTCAATGCACAACAAGAGGAGAAAGTGATGTGATGTGGTGTCTCCATCGTAATGTCATCATGATTAAAGGCTGTGTGTAGAAGAGGAAACACCCACCCTCTTCAGCAGTCCCTGGATGAAGAGGACACTGATGATCTGAATGTAATAATGAGTGGACTCTGCTGGGCTCAACCAGGCAACTGGATGGTGAATGGGACGACAGCAGAAAGGACAGCTGACAGTGAGAGAGGGGCATTAAGATTACAGAAGGAAAGACAAGTAACATATATTGAAAAAACAACAAATTGGTCACTGGCTACATTCTGATTACTGTACTTTAAGAACAACTTTCCCTCCCTCTCTTTCTTTCTTGCTGTGCAATTGCTTCCAGTCAGGAACTACATCTCTGACTATTTTCTTTTTCCATTTCACACAGACACAGTCCTGGAAAAGGTGCTGAGTTTGGGATATCGACTCCTGACTATGTTTCAATTGTGTAAGAGCCACTACACTACAAACGACTCATGACGAAGCATATAAACAAATAAAACACAGCCCAGAACTTTCAAAACATGTCAAGTACAGCTTTCTCAGAGTACAATCCTCATATCTGTTAAATGGATTTTCCAAAATGCCAATTTCCTACGGATCATACAAGTGAGATATGACTTTTTAACTGCTGATGTTGCGCTTGCATGGGTAGACTTTGGAAGGGCTTGCTCTTACCCTCTGCTTCCAGTCTTAAATGTGAGCTGAGCCAACTGCTTGCTGGCTCCACAATCATATTAAACAGACAAACATGACAGAATGATAATTCCTCTTAAGTAACTCTGGCAAAACATATCATACACATTTATTTGCCAAAATGTTGGAAGACTTTTGAAACTCAAACCTACCAGGGAATATTTCATGTCATAATGGAGATGGTGGAGAAGAGAGCAACAAGAAAAACCTCAGAAAATGTAAAAATTTGGAATCTATTTCTATGAGGTAAAACCGGCTTGTCCTTGAGTTTATACAATTTAAACTGTAATTGTCAGTCTCAGTTGGATTCTATACTTGTTGCAGAACTCAACAAATCATCTTACTGTCTTCGCCAGAGAACCAGAGCCAAAATCTAATACGGCACATAAAGAAATCCTCTGGGAAAGCTTTTATGAGGAGCGAGCATTCAGTCTACAGCTCAGAGATTCCCAAGATGGTCATTTTTTTCTACATTGTGGTTGGTAGGATTTTAAGAACTCAATAAAGTCTAATCCTGATTTCTGTGTTAGAGAGTGAAACCTCTTTCCTTTGCTGGATCGCCTCCTTAGTTCGGTATTTTCATATTTTATATATTTTTTTCGCACTTGTGATAACAAGATCAACCAGGCATTTAAATGCCAATTCAAATGACATATTTTCAACACTGACAGCTGGGCTTTGAGGAGGAGAGCACAGGAAGGAATGGTGGAGAATCATGTGGTGCACATCGACTTGGGGACCATGCCAAGACCTTACATTGTGTCAATCACGTTTGCACACTGACTCTGAAACTTCTGTCTGTCATTAAAGATCTCGAAAAAAAGGTTTTGTGTTTCAGAGAGTTGTTGGAGCATTCAGAGCCGGACAAAAAGACAAGTAGCTGGAATTTGATTTAAGATATTTCACTGATATTTCCCTGTTTGTGGTGTGTGCCCTGTTCCGCTGATAATTGCTGATAACAAATAGGCATTGTGTGTGTGTGTGTGTGTTTGTGTGTGACCTTATATTGCCATGAATGAGGGTTATAAATTACACAAAACACTTTAGAAAAATATGGAGTGGGTGTACAAAGACCTTGACTTTGCTCCTGTTGGTCTTCATTTATTTACCACTGTTGAAGGACCTTTATTCAGCTTCCACCACAGTTGAATTTGAAATGCAAGGTTAAATCTTGACTCATTTTTTAGGCAGGAACACAAGAAGCTACTACATGCTAAATAAGGGTGAGAGGCTCTGAACCAAGTCAGACCAATCAGTCAAACAGGAAAGTCAGTGCAAACTTCTACAAAAAGTGATGTTAACAGATGTGCATTATGCAACACTGGCGTAATGCACCTGCCTCTCCTGCATGCTGAGCACTGGCAGCTGTATGAGTGCAACTCTTCTAACTTTGAAAACCTCCTCATGCTCCTCTCCTTAAAATAGATGGCAAGTTAAGATAATGATACTTTTAACAATAATAATGGTGTAGATTATTGGGTTTGAAGAGAAGAATACATTTCAATGAATATCTGCCATTGACTTTCATAGCTGCAGAGCAGTCAGGGCATTATTCTTAGGAAATACATTCATATTGGATGTTACTGTGCCTCAGGATTTCTGTCCACTACCCACTTTCAGAGCCAATACCGGAAACAGTTTGCCCATTTTACAGTGAAGTGGAAAGGGAGGGTGTGGAGGTTGATCGGCCGATGGGTGTGACACCGCTAAACTTTTTTTAGTTGGTTTCCAGATTTCTAAGAGCATGATTAGAGGCTCTGCATTGTGAAAGTCTCCTTTTTAACATTTCTGTGAAAGAAACTTTCCCTCTGATGGAGCAGATTCATTATGTTAATGATTTAATTTCTCACAGTAAAAGAGGTTTAGGATGAGAATGCAAATATATTCTTGCTTATTGCCACAGAATGTAATCTGTGGTTTTGCATCAGCATTAAGAAGTCAATTTAGTGGCTTTGTTCATGCAAACAAAAGACATGAGCTGGACACCATTAGAAATGTCTGTGAGAAATGCAGTTTGAGTGTTTGGCAAATTAAACATTACTTTCCTGAGGGTGAGGCGTTGGATGGGCCCTTTGGTTGTTTGTCAGACAGGATGTACTGACTGAGCTCATTTCCTTACAGCCAGAAGCGAAACTCAACACTGGCGTAATGCACCTGCCTCTCCTGCATCCTGGACTCCATCATGGAGAGCAGGGAGCGGTTCCTCTCAGCGACATCCTGCTCCCTCTCCTGCAGGTTCTGTTGTAGAAGCTTGTTTGCGTCTTGCAGAGAGGCATTCTCCTCTTGCCACTCTTTTAAATGGACCTTCAACAGCTCCTGTGTTTTCCTCTGGGTAGCTGCTACTTCAATGTTCACCTTTGTCAGGTTTTCCAGCTAAGCACCGTAAGAGGCTTTGATTGTCTCAAAGTCTTAATGAGCTTCAGCTTCAAGTCGTTTTTTGAGCTGATCAAGTTCACACTGTTTCTTGCAGTATTGTTGCTGTGATGAAGCTCAGACATTAGTTCAGTGTATCTGCAGCGCTGACCTTCTCTTTCAGCTGCTGGATTTCCTCCAGAGCGTTCTCCCTCTGTACGATGGCTGCCTCCTCACACAGCTGCTGTAGCAGTTTCTTTGGACTCAGCCTCTGCTTCCCCAGCTCCAATATGAGTTAAGATCAGCGACTTTGTTTTCTGAACCCCAGCTGTAGCTGACAAAGACAATGTTTCTTTTGTCAAGAGAAAACAAGTAAAAGAAACTAAAAGATACACAATACTGCATTTTTATGTGTGAGGGTACTGCTTCATCATGCTGCAATGAATATAGTGCCTTTCATCCTTATTTCGTATATATCATATATTTGGTGACACTGTCTGTATATTGAGTTGAAAAAACAATGAATTTCATCACAGGAAATGTCCGGCAAACATGTGGATTTAGGTTGAGAATTTCAAGAAAAAATTATAATAAAGAAATATATGTTGGAAATGTCCAAAAATAACTGTAATATTCCAAGATATCTTGCTTTATTCTAACTGGCTCCAATAAACGTTAATATGGGACATTTGCCTCTGCCAACTTAGTTAAATCTAGTCTCATACATGCTTACAATAAATATGCAATCAGTCTGTTTGGTATACATCAACTTCAACCTGCCACCACCACCCCAGAGGAAACGCAGGGCCAGTCTTTTCTCACTAAGCTCATTCATGGCGATTTGAGTCTTGGTGGGAGTCAGCTACTGCCCCTAGTCTGCCAGGGCGACAAATGGTCAGCAAATGGTTTTGATGACCATGAAAACAAAACAGAAGGAAAACACATGGCGGCTCAGATCTCGACCCAGCCGAACACTTCACAAAAACTCTGCCTTGCCACGTGAGAGATGGTATTTTTCAGACATCATCGACAAAACATCAGATGATGTCTTTTGGAGGGATGGCGTTGTGCCCCTCCAGCTGAGTTTCAGACACATATTGAAGGTGTCCTGGCATCTTTTGATAGTGCAGCACCCTATTAAGACATGTAATTCAGTTTTGTTTTGGCAGTTGTCTGCGAGTTATAAAAACACACAGGTTTATGAAGCCTTCAAGAGAAAGACCCCAAGGAACTGTTCGCAACATGTCTGTGGAGCTGTTTGCTTAAAGTTGTCTACTTCAGCATTTAACATGCACCATTATACCTATAACAGCTGAAAGGAAATGAGTCTGCACACACGCGCACACACACACGCGCGCACACACACACACACACACACACAGTGATTCATGCTTTCCATGGTGTAAGTAATGGGTCAATAAAATTGTTTTCACAGTCTCTCTAATCTCCTATAGGGCAACTAAACAGCCTCATCAGATGGAACAGAGACAGTAAAATGAGATCGGGTGTCACAGCAGTTGTTGGAGACCTGGGGGGAGGGGAGTGTCTGGACCCCAAAATCTGTTTTAGGATCAAACTACTGTCAGAGGGCACAAAGTTCTACTTCACTTCTTGGGTTGTACTAAATATTCATAAATATATGACTAAGTTAATTGTTAAGTTAAGAACTTACCACTACGAACTGGTTTCGTAAAACAGTTAGCAGAATTAAAACCGAGCTGGTGAAGCATATGTAAACTGGTTCCTAAGAAACATCTGAACTGTACAGATGAATTCAGATTTTACCCCAAATATGCTGAGTGATTTATTCTAAAACTGGGTAAATTTTTCTGCTGGATCAGGAAGTGTGGTTGGCTTCATTCAGTGTGAGCATGTATGATTTCCCTCGTGGCTGTTGTCAAAAGATGCATCATAAACTGTAGTCAGCTTGTTTCAATATAGTACAGTTTACATTTTGTGTGGTCAAAGTGTGCTGTGATACAGGGTAAAACACAATTCTGCAGCAGACAGTATTTGTCTGCACTTCTCATTCTCCATTAATGGTTAACCAACAAACGCTATCCCGGCCTGTCTCTCTTTTGTCACAGTGTCATTTTGCTGAACCAAACAAATAGCGTGAGTTTTTTTCTGGTTAAAATGTTTTGCACGTGTACAACATGAAAATATCAGTGGCTGCTCTGCTTTATGTTAGCGTAATGTTGTTTGGTCATTTAGTCACACGATAATTTTGGGGTGAGCTAATTTTTTCAGTTTACACTAGCATTAAACAACATTTTGGTCAATAATAGGTCAGACTATGTACCATATATGCTTGTTGTACTCTTCAATCCACTTACAACTTTATTTTCGCAAGCTGATGTTAGGCATAAGCCATTTTCAGAAATGAACTCCAGAATATGGGTCCATACACAAAAACCTATATCACACACTGTCATAGGTAATGAAAAACAGAGACAGAGGTAGGTTCAGGCCCATGGTGTTTAATGTGGAGGTTCAATACGCAAGAATGTGTCCAGAAAAGCAGAAGTACCAAGAACGAGGAGGTTGAATGTCATACACATAGGACATGACAAACAAAATGCTGGACCGCTAAACCCTAAGGTTACAAGACAAACTGGCAGATATAAGAGAGAAACACAGAGAGTAAATACTAAATGGGAGGGGAGACAATGAGACACAGCTGTGACACATGAGGACAGGAGTGGGTAACAGAGGATAGGGAGACACAGGAGGGAAGTGACCTGAAAAAAGACCAGATGTGAGTTTCAGAATAAAACAAGAAACAAGTCAACAAATCTGAGCAATGACAGATACTTAAACTAACTTAACTTAACATAGGGATGTGACAACGAGAGGAAAGAGAAAGACTGAACAAGCATCATATGATTCCTTTAATTGATCATTAATAAAACAATATACCAAGTGTGACAAAGCAACCCCAACACAGTCCATTACAAAGTGATTATTTCAGTGGTGATGATGTACCTACAATTAAAAGCACTCAGTAGAGATGCACGGTTCGGCTCTGACGTCCTAATCCACATGTATGCTTGACTCATCCACCCATCACCCACCCAAAGGAATTATTTTCTCTAATTTAAAGACCCACAACCGCATGAACATTCCAAAAATAAAGTAGCATCCACTGTGCCATGGTTTTGGGGACTCCGCCTCACCTCAATGATGCACCAGCTACGCTGAATGAGCACTCACTTGCAGCATTTGTTGCAGGAATGCACAAGATTCACTTAGCAAAGTGCTGCAGCCGTGGGAATGAGCGGCCTTGTTTCTTCCAAAACGAAAGCAAATTGTCATCAAATTGGCCTATTTCACCAACCCAAGCCCACCCACTATAATTCAGATATGTTTATTTTACAACATTTCCCACCTGACCTGCAGATCAACCGGGAGGAAAATTGCAATCTGCTTATCACTAGTACACAAACTAGATTCAAACATGAAAAGTAGATCTACACAGTGTTTGGTAGGATTTTAACCCCTATGACTGATGTGACAAAGACAAAGCCCCTGCCAGGGTTTCAACATAATGCAAACATGTGCAGTAGGGCCCCCTCTGCATGTTACATGTTTGCATAGGCAGAATCTTTTGGTCGTATTGATGTTGCCCAGATTAGTGGCTTGCCTGCATCTGAAAGGCACATGACACACTGAACATTAAGTACAAGCAAGGTTGTTCTTGTCATGGGTTTTTTTTTTCTTCGTGTTCTCACTTTGGCTCAGAAGAGAAAGATTGATTGAGGGAGGATTGTTTGCAGTTTTTTTACATAATTTTAGGGTTTTTAAGCACTTTGAGTCTGGAAATGTGAATATACAGTGAACCTGATTTAGACTAGCCTTTCGGAGCAGTGACTATCAAATTAAAGCGAGGCAGAGAGCTATGGTCAGCCGACATTGTACAGTGTGATGACAAATCTACAAAATGCCCTCTATGTCTCTCTCACTAATGTGACCAGTTGATGGCTGTTTGAAACACTGTAGTTGGTGTATTACAGGCTGCCTTCACAGGCTTATGATTAAATCTTTTCTAAAACTGACTCATTTTCATGTCCAGGAAAATGTCCCTGCTGTGAAGCTTGTTTGAAGGCTCTAT
Organism: Verasper variegatus; assembly: GCA_026259375.1. Lineage (NCBI taxonomy): Eukaryota > Metazoa > Chordata > Actinopteri > Pleuronectiformes > Pleuronectidae > Verasper > Verasper variegatus. The sequence continues at coordinate 4,963,306 of CM048045.1, read as the reverse complement.
TATTGTCCTTCAGTTTTACATGGGATGTCTCCACACTAGTGCCAGTCAACCCGGCCCATCCCAGCACCACAAACAGAAAACCATATGAGATCAAAGGCTGGTAATGAAGTCGACCGCCAACTGCAGGTCTTACTTCACGAGTTGGATGGAAAAATGCAAACGTTTACTTCAGTTAGGCATAAATCAAATACACTTTAAGACTGTGATTTCTCCCAGCTTGGATTCATTGATGTGCAATCAGGGCTCTTAAATGACAAAATTGCCAACAACTATATTCCACCTTTTATTTCTTCAGCGATTTGGGGTTTTTTCAACTTTGACTGATTGTCTATGTGTATGCATCGTCCATCTTTATATACAGTGTGTGGTTTGGGCCTGGCCAAGCCAAAGAAACAACACGATCGGGGATGGAGCTGCAGTGTCAAGGTCTCGCTGATACACATGCGCTTGGGCAATCGCATGTTGGTCTTTGCTGTTATTGATGAACTTTCACAAACCTTTGGGTAGTCAAACCACTGATTGGTAATAGTTGTGTGGCAAAAGCTATCACTGGCCCAAACAACTACATACTTTACAAGTTCATCCATAAACAAGCCTGTCTCATTCTTAGGTCTGGGATCTCTGTTATGTGTTTCCAAGGAACCCAGCAGGCACTGAAGGTTGTAGGTCTAATGACGGGCGTGTGGATAATTACAGCATTCTTAGATATGGCAGCATAAATGGCTGTTACCCGCTGACCTGGCACTGGCTCTGTTTCTGCCACGTCTGGGACTTTGAACAGGTTAAATCCTGCCTCAGGAGTAAGCAGTTTTGTATTTAAGGGTAAATCCAGTTCTGACACTGACATTGCAGCGCTATAGTATATCTTACTATAGTACATCTTCTTCACGAATGAAAAGAACCGCAGTCTTTTGAGAACATTTTAATGAAAATCAATCTTCTTCCATACCCTCAAGCTAACAACACATTTTCTGTAGATACTCTGTGCATTTCTCTTTGTCCAACTGCTTCCCTGTCTATCCTCTCATAGACACAACAATACCAAATTTTAATTGACAGTTGTAAACATTTAATGATGTACACAACAGGCATTTAAGTGCCACAGTAGGAAACAATATAACCTGTTTTGATGAACAATTGCATCATTCGATGTCTGTCTAATTGTTGACAAAGGTGTTTTTTTTGTGCAAAATCTGTGTAGTCACACACACACAGACACACACAGACACACACACACACACACAAAAACGTGTTTAGTGTTTAATGTTTGTGTCACTGTGTCTGAAATGTGCTTTATTCAGTTAATTAAACTGACGGACATGATATGTGGGTAAATGGGGTAAGGTTCATTACGCACTAGAATCTTGAAACAGTTATTGATCACTCTGACAGATTTAATCTACACATTGATTTATTTGGGGTCATTTGTCATGATCCTCCATTATTAATGGCTTAGAGTTTGTCAAACACATTTCCCTCTATGGTGGGGTTGTACGTTTTTGCAGTGTGAATGCTGCATTAATGTTACTCAGACCTGTGTATGTGCTAATGTTCAGAAGGGAATTGTGATTGAAGTCTAGGAATTGTATGGTTATTTTTTATTGATATAGCATGCAAAGGCTTTCCACTGCCTCAAGACATCAATGTGCCTGACCACTCCTCATTTTAGGACCAATATGCAGTATATTGGTACCAATATGCAGCATATTGGTCCTAAAAGGTTATATGCTCATGTGCGAGGGCATTTGATGCAATAACATTGATACTGGACTGGAAAATGGTAGTTGTGTCAATCTGAAATTAAAGCAAACATTTGCATCCTGCTTTACACTTAAGAAGCAACTTATGAACTCTAAGCAAAAAAGGAGTTATTAGGTTCATCATCATACAATATTTGATGTTAGTAGGCATCAAATGTCACATTGAATGATGCTTCCAAAGCCTGAAGAAAGAACTGCAGCCATTGTTTATGTTTCTAACAGTGACACAACAGGAGCACACACTGTTCCCTGCTGACTGACATGGATTAGAGATCTCTGACATATTGAATTTCACATCAGGTGAAGGCCTAGACCAGTAGTGAGCATATTCACATCAGCTAATTTTTCATAGTAAATGATGACTTCAGTGTCATTTTGTGATGATGCTTTGATTTTTTCCCCACACCTAATATTCAACACCTGTGTGAAAGAACAGACATGAATTCAAAAATATATACTGTATGTTAAAGGGAAAATTGATTACACGAAAAAAAATAACGTACCCAGTATGTTTGACCCTATATGGTTTTACTTTAAGTTTGTCTATTTTTATTTTATCTATAAGAGGTTTGTGTTATATTTAATATTTTTGTTTTATATTTTAGTGTATGTTTAATATGGACATTTCACACAGGTCAATTTTGAGTAATTCTTATCATTTTACCGCCAATGACTACTAATACTAATACTAATACTAATACTAGTAGAGTAGTACAGAGTGCGTGAACTGTAATGATGCCTTCAGGTGCTCCTTGTAAACCAATGCTTTTCACCTCAGTTTAGCTGCAGACTGTAATTTAACTAGCCGACAGTGGACAAACTGTAACTACTGACCACTCGGCAGAAATATATATATGACAGTTTTTTCTACAAACTAGTGACACATTTAACCTTGCACAGTTTTTTAGATACACAAAACACCAACGAGCTCGGTTTAATATATTCACAATCAGACTGTTTAACCCTTGCGTCAATATGTCCGAACGCTCTTGAAGGCAGCACAACGGCCAGTGAAAGGGGTGTGTGACGTCATGGCAAGGTGCCCCCTCCATGTTTGAGAAGTTTGAGCCGCTCCGACAAACAGAGAAACTTCCACACACTGAGCTCTGTGTCTGCTCAGGACCTGTCATGGCACCGCGACGTTATTTCATGTTTCATCTTAGGTGGCCTCGCTTCGTTTGTCATTATTACTGAGGTAACTCGGTCCTTTGAACCCGGCACAGAGCGCAGCGGGTCCTGGACTCATGCCCCACACTCACGTTAGAATTAACGGATAACTAACGTGAAGTTGCCCGGTTCAACGTGACTCCTTGGCTGTTGGTGCGTTTAACTTCCCCGCAGTCAACTATTGGGCTCCGTGGTTCCTCGGAGAGTCCCCGCATCCTCGGCCGGCTCGTCCCGCATGAACCGTGTCGAAGCATCGACGAGGGGTCGGGGGCTCCGCCAGCAGAGCCGGGCTTCAGGATGAGGATGCCCCGAGGAGGACGCCTGTTCCTGGCGACGTGCCTCGGCTCGCTCCTGGTTCTCGTGCTTTACTTCCAGAGCATCACCAAGCCAGGTGAGACCTCACGTGCTGTCTCTCACATATTAATACGGTAGTAACATGATTGGAACAGCACATCCGGGCGGCTTTAGAAGGCAGGGGGAACAAAGAGGGTTGAACTATAGGGTCCACGCTCAGGTACGTCTGCTTCAGGTTGTAACTTTAACTTCACCCCTATGGACACAGAATACTTTATTGTGTTGAGTGCTGTCAGTCAAAGTACATTCATGACTATAACATTATGACTTGATATGATAATATTTCAATAAATTAGTGTTATATGGTTACTTAAGTAATAACTACTTAATACTATAGTGTAGTGGCCTTCCCTCCACATTTAATGCAGCATTCAGGCTTTTAAATTCTTGCAAGGGTTGTGCATCTGTGGTAAAAGTTAATATACAAGTGAGCGCGTACATGTGTGCATGTATGAAACTGAGGGCATGTGCACAGACATAATGAAACGTGAATGAATAAAGTATGAATACGCTCACTGTGAACAGTGGAATGTTTTGAAACCCCCCTAGACCTCCTGCATTCCTTTGCTGCAGCCCTCCTCTCTTCTCCTCTCCTCTCCTCTCTTCTCCTCTCCTCTCCTTACCTCTTCCTTTGTTTCCTGGGCTCAGCCCATTCTGGACATTGACAAATTGTCCCCCAGGGGAAAGCTCAGTCAGAGAGAAAGATAGGAGCGGTGGAGGTGATGGAGTTGTGTTGACCATACATGCCAAAGCAAAGTGGTACATGGATGAGCAGAAGAGAGGGAGGAAGAGGTGTTTGTAAAGAGTACAGAGGAAGAGGAGATGGTCAGAGAGACAGAGGGTTAGTCAGTATGACTTTTTGCTGAGTGTTCTGATGAAATCTGCACAGCATGTTCAGGATGATGTTTCACAGTAATGGGGAAACACACCTGTATACAGAATCAGATGTGTCAGGTATGACACATAATCATTAAGGATGTAAAAAGCATTACCCCATAGTTTCTCTTGAATAGTTTCCAGCTGGAAAAGCACAAAACCACAGTAATAAATCACTGAGCATATGGAGAAACCTACAAGTAACACACTTAAGCACTCCCATTGACACCCCCACCCCCATCTAGGTGCATATATCCTTACTGTCTGACCTGTTTAGGCTTGTCTGATTTTCAGCCCCACCAGTGGCCATGCAAGCCACATAAGAAAGGACTAGTTCAGAGGATAGCAACAAAGCACAAGGCGTCCTAAAATTACTGTGTATCTAGTCAGACTGGCTTTGAAAGCCACGTTTCTTATTTTCTTCTGCTTTATCAACTTGATTTGATTGGCTAGCGTCTGCACTTGAATATTTCTTCAATTGTGATTTGATTGACTTGTACTTGCACTGTTTGCAAAGTTTAGTTTTTTTCCTCAACTTCTATCTCATGCAGCGCAAGTGTGCAGTTTGCCCAGATTTTTTGATGTTTCAACCATGTGAGAAGGACTATGTTTTAGATTGCTTGAAGGTTGTCTTTTTTTTCTTTTATTGTGTTTATTTGTGTCTCAACTGCAAATTAGTTTCCCAGTTTCCCAAACATAACCTGTGAAGCCCAACAGTCACTCTGGTGATGAATGACAAAAGCTTTTCTTTCTGCATGTCAACTATATGGCAGGACTACTTTTCCATTGTTCCTATGTTCCTCTTTTGCGATTTCATTGTCGTCATAAAATTTCCCATGTAACACTGGGCTAAAGCCTCCCTTCCCAAAATGAGAGTGATACTTGCTATTGCTGCATAGACATACTCCTGTTTTTGTAAGTTGAGGACAGGGACATTGTAGAACTCATTTGGAAATGCCCTAATGTTTCCAAACTACTTATCTGTCAGAGCCACATCCCCCAATTAAACCCACTGTTTAATACCGGACACACAGTAAAGTGCGTATTATTTTTGCTGCAATTGTCTGACTTCCTGGGTTTGGCACTGAGGAATGAAATGCAAGTAATGTCTGTTGTGCTGTTATAAACTAGTAAGTTAGAAGATTTATGTGATGTTAACTTCAAGTATCTGCATTAGTGAGATTCAGATGTTAGATTATTATAAACTTTAGTTAACATAAAATCAGTTGTTCAAGGTACTCCTCACATGGATGGCTAAATAAAAGATGTAGCATGCTGCTTCAGGCTAAACCAAAACAAAAAACATTTATAGTATACTGAAGCTCAGTTACAGGTCAATGGTGTTGGTGAACTTCTTGAATATGGCTACAACCACACTGATTCGTTTTACTTTAAAACACATCATATGTGCTACATTTACCATTGTTGTCCACACTGCTCTGGAGTCATATAATGGAGGCTTTTGGAAACGCTGCTGTGCTAGTCCCATTTTAGTTTGAAAACCCTGGGGTTTGCATTTTAGTCTTCAGAAAGATACTTTTGCAAATGTTGACACAGACACTCTCCTTTGCTTCCTGGTTCGTATCAGTAATGACAAGGGTTGGGTACCAGAACTTGAGGGAATGGTAAGGGTGTGCACACACACACACACTCTCTCTCTCTCTCTCTCTCTCTCTCTCTCTCTCTCTCACTCACAGACTCTGCTGACGTATCTGATCTGCTACATTTTAACATTGATTTGTTTGAAATAATGCCACAATATCAACACTTATCACCACATAATGATCGATACTTTTTTTCAATGAGTCAAATCTTTCTCACAGCTGTGCATTCATTCACTCATGCTGTCACACACTGACACACACACACAAACAGTGTGATCGGACACTTGTGTAAACTTAGTCAATGTATGGAGGGCCAGAGGAGATGGCGGGGTGTGCTCGGATTGGCTCGAAGTGGTTGGCTGCGCGAAGCACGAATGATAGAGACACAGAGGGGACCAGTAACTTACTGACAGGGCCAGTAAAAACTTTAAAACAATCCATTTTATACCATCCAAACATGTATGAAAAGACCCAAATAAAGACTGTAAGCAAATATAGTTGAGCTGTGCATGGCTCCCTGGGTGCCTTGATGGAGCTGTGGCCGGGCTGTGTGCACTCGGACGGCCCCTGGGTCCATGCCCTGGTGCCATGCATGGCTCCCTGGGTGTCTGAGCCATTGACTCACCATTGATCTGACTGTGTGCACTGATCAGAAATTAGCTTGGCTTGATCACGTTCCAGGGGTGAGTCACATGGTCTTGCTCTCTCTCACTTTATTTAACATATACTCCCTCCTTCACTCTCACTCACGTACTCACAGGTCCAGAAATTTGGCACCGACTGATTTAACATGAATCGGTACACGGTAGTATAGATGTAGTTCGGTCAGTACCCTTAAAAGTACTGAGTTCAGTACCCAACCCTAGTAATGACTTGTTGATAATAAATTGCCAATCTTGGCACCGATTGGCATTCGTCCGACAATGAATTTGTTTACAGGTTTACAGCTATATAGGACACCCTATCTCTTGCCTGTTGCATCTCAGAAGGATCCATTGATACACAGCTTTAAAGTCACAAGTGTAGTTGTTACTGATGGGTAAGATGATATTAACCTTGTAATTACTGTCCCTCTACTGGGTGCTCAAGAGAAAATGTTGTATTTGTGATTAAAGAAGCACTCGCACAATCTATTATATCTGCATGTCCTGCCATGAAGTCAGACTAGTGTAAGAATTTTTTTTTCTTTTTTAATAACATTTTTGATTTTACGTAGGATATACTTTCTCGAACATGTGCCATTTCCAGTCAGCCTCTCTTATTAGATACATCATAATTTGAACAAAAATAGAGATGCACACCCACTCCCTTTTTCCTCTCACTCTATTTTATGTGGTTGCGTTGACCCAGCAGAGCTGTGGTGCTGTGTCGTTCGAGTTTACATACTGTATGTGTTACTGTGCCAAGTAAGTTTGTGGAAGGGTGTGTGTACAGTGTGGGTATTTGTCAAAGATGGAGTAAAGTTGTCAGCATTTAAATCCACACTTGCTGTTTGACACAGGAAACCATTTTCAATCGTCAGCCTTTAGCACCAAAACCAAGGATTCAAACTTTTAAAGTTGCAGTGTGTAGAATTTAGTGTCATAAAGTGGTGAAGTGTCATGTTGCAGCTGAATACCTACACCTCATCCTCCCCTTCCAAACATGAACGAGAACCTGTGGTAACCTTCAGTTTTCATAAAAACTCAAAAGGTGTTTAGTTTGTCCAGTCTGGGCCACTAAAAGAAACATGGCGGCCTAGATCCCTTTCACCTAAATCTTACACACTGGACCTTTAAATGTAGTCTTTCTATCAAATTGAGTTAAAAAACTGGAGTTGCTCTTGTTGTCAAGTTGCTCTTGACCACACCTAGAGCTTGAATGTGACTGAGGGTTGTTTAATATCTTGTTGGGTTAATTTCTGAATCATGAGAATATTCTCTGTTGATGGTGCAGTTTGCGCTGCATTCACCCTGTCCAACTTTTCCACTTCATTTGTTAGGCAGCTGTACACGACTTCAGATACTAGAGGGTGGGAAAACTCTTCCCTCTCTTTCCCAGCTATGGGAAACAATAGCGATTTGTCTGATCAACAAGCCAAACTGCCCGCGGGTACCTGAATAACATATTTTGTGGCTGCTTTACACCATGCCAGTGTTGTAGGTCTCAACTAATCTATCACAACTGTTGTCACATACACTGATTAAATGTGGGATGAATTAAAAAATGAACTGCCACAGATGACTGGCAGGTTTTTGTGGGTGGTTTTGCCAGACGTCTTCAGTCTGCTGGTTCCTCAGACAGCGACTGAGTCCACCTCTCAACTCTAAGCAGAGACAACATCAATGCCTGCTCTGATGTGTTTGCCCACACACAGTCTGTGCACGATTGTGCACAGTGTAATTTATTTTCGCTAAACCTTCCGAAGGCACACAAACACACTGTAATCTCTGTCACTGAACACATGTATTTACCCACAAATACTTTTACTCACCCCCGTACATGTCTGCTCATACACTGACACAGTATCATCCTGTAATTGAACACATCAGTGCTACGTTATGGGTATGCATGCACATTGCCATTTGTAAAAGACAATGTGATGCCTTTAGGGTCTGTGCAATGCTGGCAGCTTTTTAGAGCATGCTGTACACCACATGCTAAACCTACTGGCTGTTTGTCCTGCGTCATGTTGTCGGATCTCTAAAGGTCTATTTGTTTATATGTCAAACATGCTCTCGTAAATCACAGAACCTTCTGGCTTCTCTGTTTTTTTAACCGACAACACAGAGGGTTTTGTAAAGAGGAACAACTAAAGCACTAGTGGATTATACGCAAAGATAGGAACTGGAGGCTTGAGTTAGAGGTTGAAGATGATATTGTGATTTCAGTGCTTAATGATTTGGTCAGACTCTGCCTCTAGTCTTACTTGTTCTTTTAAACAAGTAGCACTGGTTGGGATTGTCAACATTTATTTTGGAGTGGAGCTGTTATCTCTTTGTGGCAACTTCTGTACTTTGTAGCTTCTCTGTTATTTCAGGTATGAAGGAGTTTAGAAGGAGATTATCAGGGAGTATTATGGTCACAGCAAAAAACTGGACTCAACATTGTGACATGCTTGAATGCCATCCATCCATTATCTATACTGCAAATAATGACATCAGAGAAACAAAGTTATTTTCGCACCAGCCCACAGTCGTTAAGGAACAGACAGCATACCTCTGAACATAGGCAGAGCAGAGTTGACTGAGTAAGTCAACTCATGCTGTTTTTGTTCCAACAGTCAGATAGTTAGATGGTAGTGTGGTATCCAGACCTCGTGGTGTGGGGATACTTTGGCGATGTCACATTTGGCCAAAAGGTTGATGAGGACAGCCCCAAGTCTGACACAGAACAGACAAGAATACTGTATATTGTGAACACAGACAACAAGCTCTTACTCTATCAGCAGCAATTGGACCATTCCCTTGGAAGTAACAAAACACCCCAGGAACAAACTGCAGCACAGCTATGGGTTTAAACATATCATCACACATGCTGTAGTTTTTGAATTCTTTGAAAAATGAATGACCCAACTAGTATGAGGTGTAAACAATTTACACTTTAGAATATTTAATGTCATTTTATTTTAATATACTTTAGTTGTTTAAATAAGATTTTCTGTTTTTAGCTCACACAATCCTAGGTCAGTGTTCAATGGCTGACTGTACTACTAGGTAATTTTAACTGACACCTTTAAGCTGAAATAGTGACTTAATTATTGAGAATACAGTATGTTTATTGATTTTATTGACTAAAAATGTTCCTGGGGTCACCGGACCCCCTTTGGCTTCTTTCATCCTGGCCCTGAACTTTCAAGCTGTATTTACACAAATGTGAATAGTAACCTAAACTCTTGAGAGCCTCAACCACTGAGGGGGGCCTCTCTACTCTTATGTCTAACCTGAATGAACTCATAGTCTGTCAGACTAAAACCCTTTCATGTTGTGAAGAATTAGAGGGTCAGCCTGAGGTCTACCATCATTATATCTTTCTGAAGTTGATGTCTTAATTACCTAAAAAATCAGTTACAGGCATGTTTCCTTCTGAATTTTTAACCCATTTTAAAGAATTGTGTAATTAGAAGGGTATGAAGGAGACTAGAAGTAGGTTCCTGTGCCATTACTAAAGGATATCACTGATCGTTAAGTCAGCCTATCTTGTTGCCCTAATTACCACCGTCTGCAGCTCGTAGCCTTTGGATGGTGTGACACTTTCAAATCAAGCTATGCCCAAAACAAACAGAATGTCTGGCGGCTTGACTCTCCTAGTAACCCCTTTTTCTTTACTGCTTTCATTTGTGTCATCTTATTTTCTCTTTCAGTCACTTGCAGCTTTATTTTGAAACGTTTGCATACCTCAATCAAAGTAAACTACATCGTGGTTTTGTTTTAGCTCATGGAAACTTCCATCAAGTGGGCCTCATGAAAGATAGTTGTGCAGTTAAGTGCAGTTTTACTTTATTGACGTCACAGAATCCTCTGCTCCGTTGTCACATAGGGGAAGACCAAAGCAAAAGAGATTATCATTATTTGCCAGTAGAGGAGAGCAGAGGTGGTCTTCAGCTCTACATCAGCTTAAAAGTTTTAAAGGATTTGGACCCACACGATCAAAGTGTTAAGTTCTTGGCAAACAATGTCACTGCCTTCCTGTCAACTGATTAGTCATTAGATAGTGCTTTCTGTTTATCACAATTCAGACCAGTATACAGACTTAATGGAACCTTGTTTGTCTGGGAGTATAACAGCAGTGCAGCCTCACACGCCAAGCAGACCCAGGTTAAAAACGTTTGTCTATGTGTAGTAAGACTGGGGCCTCTTGTGCTCTTCGTCAACTGCCAGTTGTTGTATCACTTCCTGGAGTCTGAGAGGAAGTGGTGGTTTTCTGGCGTATGTGATAGAGCACATAACACAAAAAAAATATGTGGTTTGTGATGAGCAGATCAACAGAGAAGATGCTGACAATTTAAGTGCAGGTAAAAGCTTTGATGCATATAAACGATATGAAAAGTCTTTCCTGAGTTAAACCTTTTATCTGACAAAAGATAGCATCACTAATGGAGGTAAAACTCTTGGTGGGCATATAACTTGTAGGCCCAGTAGCCAAAGAAACATTTATGTATACTACATTTCAAGAGAAAGGATCAGTGAAGCTGGATCTTATAGTAAACTTTGTAAATTTATAGATCCACAAATCAAGCACCATGACAGAAAGAAAATCCCTCTTCAAAACCGGGACAAGATGCCATCCACTCCTCAACAAGCCCACACATTCACACCTATGTACACACATTAAGAGATGTATCCAGACAACACACAGCTGGTATCACAATCAGAATTATCTGCACACAACACAAAGAGTCTTTACACAGTGTCAGTTTCTCCACCTTGGTAAAAGTAGTATAAGACAAAAGACACAAGCTGTTTCCCAATTCAGGGGCCGGATCCTTCGCAGGCAGAGCACAGCGGTGCAGCTAGTCAGTTCCATATTTAAGGATCCTTCAAACATGGCCAACAAATGAGTCCTTCCATTCCTGCAAAGAAGGATACAATGAGGGGTGCTTTTTTGGTCCAATCTTCCCCAGGATTCATTGCATGTGGGTGGAGGCAACATGGTATCTTTTTTGGCAGCTGAGCTGCAGTAATTGCAGCGGCCCAAAGTAGTTAACGATGCAATGATAAGAGTAGGACAAGCTGGAGATGCAAATAGGAGACCAGATAGTCTAATTTCTGTTAAGCCTTTGCGGTCTACTAGGTCAAAAAACAAAAAAACGCCTCCATACTGCTCATTTGGTGTCATACAAGTGTCCGTAAGGCCGACATTCAAATTCTACTCGAAACAGCATCATTTACCTCACTTGTTTAGCCTAAATGTTTGCTGATATCCTCCTCCTAGTTACTGCTTCAGTTCTCATGAGAGCTTGTGAGCATTGCAAGAACTCGCGATAGCTGCAGTTACTGCTGCATGATGCCATTTTGAGTCGAAAATGAATGTCAGGGCTTACGTACACTCGGACACCACACGAGCAGTATGGAGGCATTTTATGTTTTTTCCTGTATTTTTTATTTCTTTTGAAGAAGTGGTCGACAGTAACTTCAATTGTATTGGATTTGGCTGCAACACTGTTTACCCCTGAAACTATAGTGTTTGTGGACTCAATCACCTCACCCACCCACCATCAGTGGTGAATAGATAATGAGTGAATTTTAATTTGTTGCTGAACTATCCCTTTGAGGTGGCTAAAATGTGTTAAATCCTTGGGTACTTTGGGAACTGTTTTTCCTTTTTAGGATTCCCAAGAGATTAACACACTCAAGTACCCATGTTGTCGGTAACAAGTTTATGGTCACAGGGTGATAGGAATTCTCCACAGGCTGCTACTGCATGGAAATTACAAGCTACATGACTTCCTCTTCTGTGTCAAATGTCACATTTTTGAAAAATATACAGATTGGGGGACAACGTGGTCGAGGTCCAGACAGGATGTGAATTCAAATGTGATCCACATTTGACACACTTGTGCTTATGTTGTATTTGGGTGCAGCCCCATTGGAATTTTAATTTTGTTCTTTTTAAATGGATCATTAGCATTTTGAAAATCACTACATGTTTGTAACTAATTCAGTCAGAACCAGGTAGACATGTTACACGAGAAGATACATAAATAATGAATGACAACATGAGACTGGTGGTGGTGTCATGTAGTGATTTTGTGACAAAACCAGTGTTGTTCAAATTTTAATACCTATACCTTAACTTTGAAGTGCGGAATGTTTGACTTATTCAACAAATGGTGTATTTATCTTAAACTACTCAATCTTTTCAATCTTTGAAAGAAAAGTGCTCCTCTGGTGACTTCAAGTGATATCAGCTCTGTATGTGACATCTACTCTCCCCTGCCCCTGTCTTCCCCTCATGATATCAGTAAGAATTATAAACGTAGATATTTCCTCTCCATTGTGCAGTGTTTATACTTGAAAACAGACAATAAACCTTTCATATGAGCAGAGCCTTTAAGTGTCTCTTGACCTACTTTTCCAACTTCCTGAGGAAGCGTCTTGAGTTTGCTGAAGGCTTTGCTGCTTCAGATGTGAACGGCTGTCCTGTTGACTGAGACCTTAGACGCCTCTTTCTTTATACTCTGTGCTACCTGGGACTGATTTTTCTGTCTGATAAGCCTCTGAGTTGGACTTGCACTGTCACCTCTTTCCTTCAGTCTTTCATCCTAATCATTGCTGTGTTTCTCGGAGTGCTGTCGCTTATATAAATGCAAACTGTGCGTGTGTGCCCTGTTTAGCTTATGATGTGAATTTTATACGTATCAACTAAAGCCTTTCAGCGGGGCCCAGCGCGACTTAGATGTCTATCTTTGTGTGTTCAGATGATGTGGCACAGCTTTACCCGGAGGAAGCTGAGGATTTTTGGTGATTCATGTGTGCTCACGCAGAGTAAGGATGGTCAGAGGCAGTATCACGGCAGTCTCAGGCTCACTGTCTATCTCAGATCCTCTTTCATGACACGCTGTATCTGCTGACTCACCAGCTTTCTGATTGTTCTTCTTTTCATTTTGGTTTGTTCTCCAAAATGGCAGGAAGCTGTTATGATTTAGAGCTTGTCGTCACAGTCCCCAAGACAACACAGAGGGTTACTGTGATTCTGTGCCATATCAAAAAGCATTCTTTTTTTTAAACCAGCTCAGCAGAGAAAAGAGACACTGAGGCAGACACACAGCCTCTGGTTTCTTCTAGATTCCATTCCTCTATAGAATAACCCCTCACCTTGCGTTTTATTGGCAGCTGATATGCTTTCCATATAAAGTACTTTCCATGTGAAGTGGTTTCCCTCATGCAAATATCTATATGAAGCACACTCCCCCCATCTCCCTGCTCCCCTTTCTCATTCCAGCTTTGTGTAAGATGTAAAGAAATCCACATGTGCAAAACAAATCACTTTGTGTTCAGCACCATGAGCTGCAGAGACCAACACTGACTGCCATCAGGCCTGGAGAGAAGGGGGATGGGAGTTGGGTGGTGGGGGGGTAGCGGCAGGAGAAAACAGATGTGTTTATAGAGGCTGGAGGAGGGAGGGGACATGATAACAAGGTCCCCATCCTGATATTTTAACCTTTTCAATCCAGCAGAGCCTCTAGCAGGTACCAACATTACGTATGCTCCAACCCTCAGCTAATCAGCAACGCATATTTATTGTTGTTTGGTTGTGTAATGTTAGGAAATGGGTGGTGGGAGCACTCCACATGTGCTTTGTTTTGTTTTGTCCTGCAGTTAATTTACTGTGGATGGTTAAAATAACCTTAAGTCAAATTTAAAAAAAAACGGATTAAGACAAATAAGTTGCAGCAAGATCAAAGAGAGACTGAAAGGAGGAGATGTGTAACTTCTATAAGATCTACAGAAAGAGTTTGGAAGGAACACACTGTTCCTATAATGGAACCTATAGATATTTATACGGGGTGGCTGTGGCTGAGGGGTAAAGCGGTTGTCCTCCAACCAGAAGGTCAGCAGTTCGTTCTCCAGTCTTCCCCATCTGCATGCCGAAGTATCCTTGGGCAAGATGCTGAACCCTGAATTGCCCCTCATAGAACAACAAAAGCGCTGCTAATAGATGCACTGTATGCATGTGTGTGTGAGTGGGTGAATGTAAAACTGTACTGTAAAGAGCTTTGAGTGGTCATCAAGACTTGAAAAGTGCTATATAAATACAAAACCATTTACCATTTATACGAAGGATCACGTCATGACAAAGGCAGAGCAGAGGGGTGGAACTGCATCTTTACAGTGTAATTCAAACCTGCAAATCCATGAGACATTGTGTTTCTCATTTGTACATTACTATGAGAAGTGTGAAATAAATCTCAGTTCATTATTTAACTGATTTTGAACGCTGGGCTTATGAAAAGCACCAGTCATGCGGTCAAATTTAAATCAGTCATGACAGGCGGGGAAAATCCTATAGACCAGTTCTCTTGTTGACATAGAACCAGCAACATGTAACACATTTACTGTGGTGTTACCATTTCAAATCAGTCGCATCAGAAGGTAAGGACCGAAGTGAAACACTTTTAAACACATTGTGTAAAGTTGTTTGTCTGATGCACAGCAAAGAAAAATTAATCTTCCCCTGTTCAACTGTAGAATTGGGTGTGAAGACTGTCAGTGGACCAGGGAAAAGCAGGAGAGGTCCACTGCAGACTCTCTACAATGGGGAGCAGGTGAGAGCATAAACACACACACACACACACATACACACACACACACACACACACACACACACACACACACAACCTATATGTCTGTTTCTTCAGGCCAATTCATAACTCTGTGTTGAATCAATGCTATAGTCTGACATGTGCCTCTCTTGAAATGTAACAACACAACGTGGTGACACAGACCAAGAGAACTGTGATTGGTCTGCTTGGTTTTAAGTCTCATCCATATCTCAGTGGTCAGAAAAAACAGCAAACCTAACCCTCCTTCTGCCTCAATCAGTTCAATAGTCGTACACATCATTCCAACAAAGGCATAGGCTACAGCATTTGAGGGCAAACACAGTTGCTCAACTAGCCTGTCCCATTTCGAAGGATCCTCCAAATTTGGCTGACAAATGCGTTGTTTCGTTCCTGGTTCAACCAAACACCTGATGGTACTCATGTTAAAAACCAATGGGATTTAAACTGCACGTCTGTTGCTAGGTGGCATCGAAAAGAGCAGGGGAAAGCTGGTGACGCTTATGGAAAACTTTCGTAAACCAGAGCTTCGCATTTCAGTTCAGCCTTTTCGATACACACCCCTGAATTGGGACACAGATTCTGTGTTGATCCTACACAGAGATGTAAATTGGCAGATCCTACCAGCTTTGCAATGAGCGAATAGTTACTGGTCAAACCACAAATCCTGAATAATGAATGAATGTGTATTTTCATTTAATGGGTCTGTTGTCTCCAGATCTTTATATGTCCTTCACTTGTGCTCTAGCAGAATCATTTTCTGTTTTATGCTCTTACCCAGAGTTTGATACCCTCTCACATCTATTGTCTCTTCATATCTTCATCACATCTGTGAAGCTACAGCTAGCAGCTTAGCATACATACTGGAAACAGAGGCAAACAGCTATAGCCCGGCTAAGTCCAAAGGTACCTGCACCCGTAAAGCTGATTCATTTACAATTTGTGTCTTGTTTATTTTCTCTGCACACAAAACCAATGTGTAAAAGTTTCAGCCTGGAGCTCTTTGCAGATGTTAAACTCAAATATTACATTTCCTGTGGAACAGATGTTGACATAGGAAGAGAAAGGGTTTTAGTACTTATCCTAGATTTCTCTGAAACTATAATTTGATGAAAGATTTGGCATCTTAGTGAAGGTCTCAGCTGTTGGATATGAACATTGAGGATCACAGGAACTTGAACACTGGTTATCTAATGATACTTATTGTCACACAGTGGATGGCTGATTGGATATGATGGGTAGAACAGATTCAAGGCCAACAAAGAGTTCACGCCGCAGCCTGCTAGGCTGGTTTAGCATGCAATACGATGGAGAATACATGTAGCCATCACATTAAAAATCCTACAGTCACCAACTGTAAATGGTATATTTTTCTAAATTTGTCAGCTTTAATGAGAGAAGGGCAGATTATGTGTGTTCCAGCAGTTTCCTGTTGTTTAATATTTTTAATATTAACGGAAACTTGGCATATGCAGTTTTTATACATGATTTAAAATTATATGTAGATAAATGATGTGTATAAAAATTCTCCTCTGGACTGACATTTCTCACTGCAGCAATTTTTAAAAGTTGTTTCTGTTTTTTTTTGCTTCTTCCTCCCTCTTCGGTCCCTCTTTTCCTGTGCACTACATTGTCCTCATCCCAAGCAGCTGGAGCTGTTGGCAGCTCAGAGGTCCCTCCAAGGCCGCAGGGAGCTGTTGGAGCAGGCGTGTCTGAGCAACATGAGGAAACGCCGGGTACTCTCGCCCGAGGATCTCAAACACCTCATTGTGGATGATAAACACAGCCTTATTTACTGCTACGTCCCCAAGGTTGGTTAACATGAAGAAGTGCAGCCGGAATTTTAGACCGCAGGTTTTTTAGACTGTGTTAGATGGGACTGGGGATGGGGAGGGAGGGGAGGAGGGTTACATGCTTGATAACTAGTTACAAATGGATCACAATTATTGTGGTTTGGATGCATTTTGAGACTCTCCCTCTCAGAGCCAAGACTTAAATCTGAACACGATACATACATATTGTTTGTTCATTTTGACTTGCACTTTTTGACTGCTTCTTAAAAGAGTTGAACTTGCTTGTGAATCAAAGTGAACATCCACACACACGATACCACAAACAGACACTGCCAATACCAAAGCTGATCTGGCCATTTACAAAAAATGTGCTCACAGAAAAATAAATAAAAGGTTCAGAGTTCAAATTGTAGCCAAGAGTGTTAGCCTGTTAGGATTAGGGATTAGGGCTGTAACAGTATCAGATATTCGCTTAGTAACTACAGTGTCCAAAATAATTCACAATTACAATATCACAGTATCAATTGAAAGTATTAATAAAAGACAATGATGCTTTCAGTCAATTTAATCTTTAACACAATTTTTTCCACCAGGAGGTTGTGTTTTCAGCCTTATTTGCTTGTTTGTTGATAAGATTACACAAAAAACTACTGGACTGATTACTATGAAACTTGGTGGAAGATGTGGTTTAGGTAAGGGAAGAACTCATTCATTTTTGGTGCAGTTTTGAATCAGGGGGCGGATCCATGGCAGGCACATCTATGGGACTAATATCTATGTGAAATTTGGGGGAGTTTGATAGAATTTAAGTGGACTGTTGGGCCTGAGTGGTGGTATGCACTTTCCTGAGGGCCATTCTACTTTATTGAGGGTTTCATTATAGTTTTGGTAAATTAATTATCTTCAATATACAACAAAATGCTACAAAATACTCATACCTACTGGGGTTGTGCAGATAGATGATGCTCTCATTGATGGTCAGAGCAATTATTGTTGTTGTATTGATTTACACTAATCATTGTATTATCAACATTTAAATCATGAATTTTTTAAATATAATGATTTTTTGTCAATATGTAGATATTATGACATCTCAGTGTGGTACAGTGACTGAAAACAGCAGCTTTAAGTGCCTTAATACATAAATGAAAATGTTCCTCGCTTTTATGACTTCCAGGTAGCCTGCACAAATTGGAAGCGTGTCCTCATGGTCCTCACTAGTGACGGTCGCTACACTGACCCCCTTGCCATCCCTGCCAATGAGGCGCACGTAGCTGGTAACCTCCGCACGCTGTCTGAGTTCTCAGTCTCTGAGATCAACCAACGCCTTCGCAGCTACCTCAAGTTCATCTTCGTGCGAGAGCCCTTCGAGCGCTTGGTGTCCGCTTACCGGAACAAGTTCACACGTCGCTACAACACAGCTTTCCACAAGCGATACGGAACCAAGATCATCCGCCGGCACCGGCCCAACCCAGAGGCAGAAGCACTGGAGAAAGGGAATAATGTGTCTTTCCACGAGTTTGTCCAGTATCTCGTGGACCCTCGAACCCAACGGGAGGAACCCTTGAACGAGCACTGGGAGCGGGTGCACTCGCTCTGCCACCCCTGTCTCATCCACTATGATGTGGTGGGGAAGTACGAGACCCTGGAGCCCGATGCTCAGGCTGTGCTCAGTTTGACTGGAGTGGAGGGAATGCTTCAATTTCCAACATCTGGTAAGAGCACCAGGACTGATGGCAACATGGCTGCAAGCTTCTTTAAGCAAATCAGTCCTTTCTACCAAAAGAAACTGTTCAACCTGTATCGCATGGACTTCCTGCTCTTCAACTACTCCACGCCAGAGTATCTCAGGACTCGGTGAGTGACAGAGAACAAGTGATGGACGTCAGTGCTAATGATGGATCGGTCGTGATAGATTTCCTTTCACATCTCATTCACACTTTTTTACCTAAGATGATTTTTGCACTTTGCGGTCCATCACAGACACAGACTTGTAACTACTACTCTCCAAGACAAAAACTGACTGGCTGTGGAGAACTTGATTTTTTTGTTTTCTATTTTCTGGTTTCACTGAACTTTGTAAGTGGAACCAAATTTCTTCCTGGGAATGAAAAAGACAATTTGTGCTTTTATCTACCAAGAATATATCTAATTTGCTGCCAAGGGTGTAAACTTTATTTTTTTGATTTTTAGCAGAATTTGAATTTAGACAGTGTTCCCAAAATGTGTTTGAAAATGCAGGTGACACATTAACTTCCCACATCTTCACAAGCAGGCCCTTCCTGTCAGGGCTATAGGTTCTGATAGAATCAGTATTTATTTTTTTGCCATTTCTCGCCTAGAAGTAATCGAGCAAACTTTTCTCTGACTTAAATCTGTTCCAAGTGGTTGTGGAGTTGGGTTAATGTGCCCTTACCCTTGCAGCCATGTCCGCTGCAGAAAAAAAAAAAGGTTTCCCATGGCTTGGTTTTCTGAGCCATAAATTCAAGTCCCACCTCAGAGGAGCAGGTTCTCCTCTCACATGGGTTTACAGGTGAATGTGCTGACACTGAACGCAGCAGATCA
Source organism: Verasper variegatus (assembly GCA_026259375.1). Classification (NCBI taxonomy): domain Eukaryota; kingdom Metazoa; phylum Chordata; class Actinopteri; order Pleuronectiformes; family Pleuronectidae; genus Verasper; species Verasper variegatus. The sequence continues at coordinate 4,943,925 of CM048045.1, read as the reverse complement.
TTTCAGAGCACCAAGCTTGAATTACTCTGGAAGGCGTTTATTTATGTATGTCAGAGCATGAAGTATTTATTGTGGGAACGTGTGGATTTGGGCTCCTGATTTTTTGTGAAAATGAATTTTATATGAAATGATGACAATTTATTTTCCTCAGAGTAAACATTTGCTTGCATGGAAAGCTACTTGCTGTCTTGGCTTTTGCACATAAATTGATGCCAAATAGAAATCTTTCAAGCAACTCTAAACGTATCACATGACTTTATTTTCTGATCAAACCAAGCTGGATAACTACATCCAGAGCTTGTGTCTTGTTTTCAACAGCACTCATTGACACTATCTGATATTTCTATCTGTGAGTCATTTCCAGGGAAATACAGCCCCTGTTGAGTTTCAGTAAAAACTTGCTGCCATCCCTCCTCTATCGCTGTCTGTATTTAGCTCTGGGCAGGTAGACTGAACAAACAGCTGCATAGCTGTGGTCGGGGCCGGGTCCAGCCCAGCACAGCTCCTGCTCAGAGCTGCCCTTGTTAGGGTGGAGGCTCTGGCACATGACGGGTTAATCCACACATAGTCATGTCCACAGCTCTGAACAGCCCCGTTCAGCAAATGAACTGACTTTATGCTAATAGCTCAGAGGTGAATGGAGGAAGATGTATGTTGATGACCTGCACTGCAGGAATATCAGTCTGAACAAACAGCTGCATACAGTATGAATGTTTAAAGGGAAACTTCAACAAATTCGCACATCAATGTGTGTTGATAGTGGTGTGATACAGAGTGTAAAGCCTATTGGCACTCAAAGCCACGTTAGCCAAAGGCAGCATAACGTTCCTGAATCTCTGATTAAACTGTCAATGGTTGAGTTGCATTGTGAGTAATGCAGGTTTTTAAAAGGAAGAAGAATGTATAGAATAAAGAAGATGATATCTCTTGTTCTGCTCCATCGTGTTTCAGACTGTCCTTTTATACTGATATCATTATTTCATGAAAAATGCAATAGGTTTACGTAATTTCATTTGATGCAGTCATATCTGCTGGTGCATGTGCAAAACCAATATCTTTTAGAAAACTAATGCAGTTAGCTAAGCTACCTTGTTTTCTCTAGGTCATTTTACTGAAAAAAATCAACGATAGTTGTTTAAGGAAAAAAAGAGGACGAAGGTAATGTTAAATTATTTTAGTGCTGTAAATTCCAAAAAAAAATGCCAAGGTTTTTTTGTAATTTGTGACTTAGCACTAATTGTGAGCGAAACAGAAACAGCAGCTTCAGTGAATTCAATTCAGATCAGTTGAAAATGCAGAAACTGTTGTAAAGGAGAGAATGAGATTCAACCTTAAAAAAAAGATTTCCAATCATAAATGAATGATGACTAAATATCAACTTGGGTTAAAAAGAACTGTCTTAACGAGGAGATTCTCCGGAAATGCTTTTGAACTAAATTAAAGCTTGTGTAAGTGTGTAAGATTTAGCTGAAAGATTTAGCTGAAAGGGCTAATATGTAAAAGTACATATGACGGAAGCATCATATCTAATACATCTAATATCTGTAACTAACTAATCTGGACCTGTCATGTCTGTGTTCAGCTTGATATTCCTGGAAACAACAAAAATCTATGAAATCATACATTTGCAGCATGATCAGTGTGAATAATTGTGCTACTGCATGTGAAGACAAGTCGGAGCAGGTCGGCACAGGTCCACTCTGGAAACATTTCAGTTTTTCTTCCTGTATTCACCCCAGAAATGTACAATATCTGAGTGTTAACACTTTTAAAAGTGACTTCTTCTATTTCTCAAGCCTTACATTTTTGCTTATCATTTTATTATTATTCATGATTGCCATGGATCACAGGGTTTTTCCTTTTTAATGCTCCTCTTTGTTGCAGCGTGTGATTTAAACCATCATCTGCAGGAAGCTGAATTTGCCAAAACCCAACCACACCCTTAATGTTTCTTCTTCTTCTTACTGACTATGATGATATGCTGCACAAAATATATGTTTTACCTTTTAATTTCCTTTTTCTTTCCTGTAAAATACAGAATACAAATAACAGGTCATTTTCTCTTTGATTACACATTGTGTATTTCCATGTCATTTCCCAGACGCTGCTGTGCACATGCACAGCTAAGTCACGTCTCAAGTCGTTTACTGTTGAACTGTCTCTTTAGTCAGACCAGTGACTTGGTGAGTCATTGTTTAACACACCCATTACTTGTGCCATGAAACTGTGAATGTGTTAACCGAAGTGCACTTGCTGATGTGGTGATTGACTGGCTGGTTAACCTTGAAGTCTCAACAAATACAATCTCTGAACAGCAGCATCGAGCGTCTGTCGTCTTTTATCGTTTCTCATTACAAACACAGATATTCTCTCCTAAACAGTTTACTTCCTATGCTAATGATGGAGGAAGCTTCTCATTGACTTATAGTGGACAAAGATAAATGCCCTACTTATGGCTGCAGCCTGCAGCATTGGACTAATGAGTCATCCTAAGAAAACCAAATCCATGCATTCCAAGAGCCATGTTGCATAAAATATTTTGTATAGTGTAGCATAGTTGTGATAAAATCACACGATTTAAGAGATCTGCAATTTAGCATTTATCATTCTTACTTTGAGTGTGAGTATGGCATCTTATTATTATTCTGACAGTGTAGATGTGCATAAAATAAGGAACAATCCCTAACAAAAAATAATTATGATCAATTTGTGGATTTTGATTTTGCACCCACACTTGGCCATAAAAATCTGAGAAATCACTAGAATATTGTACAAAACCTCAGGTGTTGCAAAAAATGTGGCTGAGGTGTAAGACTCGTGTATCGATCATCAATACAGCAAATTCTTTAAGACTTAAAAGATACTGAAAATACATGAAACAGCTGCAGATAAATGTGGAGCAATAATGAGTGTGGCCTTTCTCAAATGAAAACAAAACAAATATAATAACTGTTTCCATCTTATTTGAGTCCATGGTGCACATTGAATTACTTTTCACTTGTTGCAGCTCTCTGTCTGCAGTGATTTAAAGAAACTGGAAATGTGGATAAATTGTGAGCTTCATTTTGATGGAAAACTGTGAAAGTAAGAAATTATAAACCATACACAGGCCAGTAGTGGCTTTAATGTCTAACTTGTGTTTTGGCTGATCCAAGTGATGTTGCCACAGGAAGACAGATTTCGTAGCACTGTTGGTTTTTATTAAAATATAATTAATCGTAGCCACAAAGTCACAGAAACACTCACCAAACACCAACATGTTTTTGACTCCACTCCTGATCTTTACACAGACTCACATAAAGACAGTATAGCTGACTGTAGCTGTGGAAGCTCTGGTGACAGTGAACACAGCGAGATTAGAAAATAAAGACATTTGAAACGCCCCTTCAGTCATCATGTGGCAGTGTCAACACTGAGGTACAGTACAAAGTTTTGCCTAAAGATAAAGGACTGAAGCTAATAGGTTTTAACATTGACATGGTTGTAGATGATGAGATTTCAGTTAAGACAGTTAACATTAATTTAGTTTTCAAGGCAACTATTACAAACAAAGTTTGCAATTAGCCATCACACTCCTAGATGAACTGACTGACAGGGCTGGATGATAAACCTCATATTTTAAAGGAACATTTTGGGAAACATACATGCAAGACCCATCTACAGTGACCAGAAAGAACTCGTACATGTCTTCAGCCAGTGGGCAGTTGGTTTAGATAACTTAATTAGCTGGCCACCAAACTGAAGGGGGAAACATTTCCAAAGTAAAAAAAAAACATTTTACCAATAAGTACTATTTATCTTTTTGGTTGAAATGTTATAGATTGTAGTTTATAATCTGTAACATTATTCTTAGTTTAGTAATGTGCTCAGCTAATTGCACATTGGTACAATGGTGTAGAAAACCAAAATGTCTGGGCTACCCTCTGTTCCCCGATGAGATGTTCATGGGGTTACAGCCACATCAAAACTCCTAAACTGTTCCGTCCATATGGTGCTACTGTTATTACAGAAATGGTTGAGCGAACCACACAGCTCAGAACCACATGGTGTAGCCTATAGTGTGGCGTATAGTAGGAACCACATGTCAACTATGTGTCGAAAGGCTATTCCAAATCTGAAAATGTAGTTATTTGCATCATTTTATATGTGCATGGATTTTCTTTACTAATGGAACAGAACCTGAAGTTGTGGTTTCCTTTTGGCTCTCAGGCATTTGTTTCTTCTAAATCTTGGCAATAAACGAATACACGTATTTCCCAAACAATGAACTATTTCTTTAACCTTTTACTATCTCCATGACAACACTATTCCATGTATATAATATAAGAATAACTACAGAAACCAATAAGCCTTGTCCTGAGGCCTAGAATCTATCAGATGTGACCCAACACAACAATGGAATTAAATCCATTGATGTATTTAAATAAATATTACATTCATTATCTATAGATTTCAGGTTATTTCATTCAGCCGCACTGATTAAGACACACTTACTGTATGTTCTGTTACACTTCTAGTTATCACAGTATCACAGTTAACATTTGAATCTCATACAGGAAGCTCAAGTGAAATAAACTGTGATTCAATTAGTACGTAATTCTAGTAGAAAGTACTGTGTAACAGTGTCACAATAAAAGCTTTTAGCAAAGCAATATTCACACTGAAATACCTCACATACATATTCAGTCATTGACGAGAAACGCCTCAGATTTCAGTGTTTATGAGGTTTGTCTCTAAAATTACTATAACAGCGAAAAGGTTCCATTTGACTTCATGAGTGCATTTTCACTTTTTTCCAGATACTGTGTACATTTTTAAATGAAGCTCATACACACTAAGAAATGCAAATATGCGAGTACCATAGATAGAGATGTGTACTTCAGACTAACAGTACTGGTTCCTAAATATTATGGTTTCTGCTGTAATGGTAATCTTTTGTGTAGTCAAGGGACAATTAGACACATTTTTACCCAGGATGGTGTCAACAAATGCGTAAACATCTGTGTTGGAAAAAATCTCTCAACTTTTTTCTGGGGTCAACTCTAGGCAATTAATGCAAGGCCAAAATTCACTTTCCTGTCTGTCTGAACACCCTTGAGAGTAACGCGTGCACGTATATGCACTCACTGCAGCACTGATGAGGTTTTATGGTTCATGATGAGCAGTAAGGCAGGAAGTGAGGAAATACCCAAGATCCTCAGCAGCTAGACAGTCGATCTAAACACATAAACCTGGCATGATGAAAACAAATAAAAATCATCTGAGTGGCAGCACAAAATTCACTATAGATAAAATAGTGCTAAATATGTTTTGAATATTGAGATTGCTATACAAACACTGGGATGTGTGGACACATTTTTTTTGGGGGGGGGTGCGTTGGAAAAGTGTTGAGGCCTTTATATTTTGATGTACAATCTGAAAAACAAACTCATTGCTTATAAGTATTACTGGTATTATTTGCATGTGCCAGTTTAATGGCGTTATTATACATGTATCTACTCTATGTGCAAACTGAAAGCAACATATAATCTGCATATTAGACATTCTGGAGGTTGTGAGGCCTTTCAGTCAGAATTAGGGACACACAACGAACTTTCTTCAACCTGTGACGTGTGGTGTCATCCAAGTGTCCGGAAGCCCCGACATTCATATTCGACTCGAAACAAGGTAATTATGATCGTGTTTTTAGCTTAAAAGTCCTCTGATATCTTACGAGGTACATTCAGGCACCTTCGGAAATGCTGACGTCCGCTAGCTTAGCCACTTCTGGTGGAATTTTATGCTTAAACATGATCTTAATGACCTTGTTTCGAGTCGAATATGAATTTCAGGGCTTGCGGACACTTGGATGACACCACACGAGCAGTATGGAGGCATGTTGTGTTTTTTCTGTTGTTTAATTATGTCTGAAGATAGGTCACTAATCAGCTACACTGTTTACACCTGAAACTCCAAAAGTGTTTGGACGACTCAAACACAAAACTTTGTGCTAAGCTACATTATTTAGTTGCTGGCTGTAACACCATATTTAGTGTACAGCCATTAAATGTTTTCATTCTCCTCATCTAGCTCCAGCAAGAAAACAAATACAATGATTTTTCAAAATGTCAAACAACTGGATTTAGATTGTATTGCACTAGTAAGTACCATTGGAACAGTATTTCTAGTCACAAACACATAAGCTATAGACGTCAAAAAACTTGCTGGTGTATGCCCCACACTAAAACAGTCTGTATGGTCAGTGTAGTATCGCTCCTCATCTCATTTCACAAAAAATAAACAAAAACTGATGTAATGGTTCTCTGACAAACAGAGTGCATGAAACTGCAAGGAAAGCGTCTCAAAAAAGCATAGAGGGGAAAACTTAGGAAAATGCAGGATTTTGTGCATGAACACAGCATCTCTCATACGTGCATGAAAATTCCAGTTGGCTACTACATACATCAACCTCTGACCTTAAGGAATAGTACAGCCCATCTAAATGTGGACTGCTTTAATTTTCTTTTTTCCATACAAGTTCCAACTAATCTCCACAACTTCACCACAACTTCACAGTGTAGGCCATTTGAGATAAATGGAGATAAAGGGCAGAGGATGTCACACCTTGTTAAAGCCCTATGAGACAAATTGTGATTTGTGAATATGGGCTATACAAATAAAATTTGATTGATTGATTGATTGATGAATCTACAGGCCAACACATCTGATATTCTGTCATTACGCCCTGCTGCTGTGATGTCAAAGTTGGTACATATTTCAGAACAGAAGCGCTATGAGACGAGGTGAACACAGAGCCACCAAACTCAAATCTAGTTAGTGCAGCAAAACTAAAAGACGGATGAATAAAGAGGAATGACTTTTAACTAAGTTCAACATACTGTAGTAGATGTACTGAAGGACAGAGAACTTAAACTTCTCGTTTGCACTCGAATAAAGAAAATCGAGACATGTTTAGGGAGCAAACCCTATTCACCCAGACGATGGGTGCCACATGTGCTGTCTCTCAACCAGTGTAAAGGTTTGAATTTGTGTCAAGGAGAAATCGCTTGGTATGAACTGGCCCAGTGATCAGAAAATGCTTTACTGTCCAATCAAAAGCATCTCTGTGCTAACAACACTCTGTGCATCATGACAGTGGCTGGCTAAGAGTTCAGGGTAAAGGGGTGAAAATTCATAGGCCCAGGCTCTGAGCCCAGGAGACGCAGCGGAAGCACAGGGCCAGGAAGCCGGTGCCCAGCAGGTCCCCCAGGGCGGTCAGGTATGGGATGGAGAAGTTGTCAGGGTCCAGACTCCTCCTCCACATGAACCGGACTATGAGGTCAGCAAAGTAAAGGAGGATGGCCACCTGAAAAAGAGGAGAAAACAGAGGATGAAAGTGGAAGAAAAAGAAAAGTTAGATTTTTGAAGCTGCAAGCTCCAGCATATACATAAGCAATGAGCATGAAAACGTGTGTGTCTGTCATGTAATTGTGCATTGAAAAAAATCTCAACTAATTTTAGGGGAAAAAAACTAATTATGATTCAATCAATGAAAAAATCAACATTGCATATTCATGTTAAAGAGAAAAAAACTAAAACAAATCGGCCTGATGCTAGTCAGTAGCCTAGTGACAAATGATCAGCTATGAGCTACAATCAGCCTATTTAACAGTATTTCCCATCAACCTGATTCAGTGACAACTGCATCACACCACATACTGGGAGTGTGTAGAAAACAGATAAATGGAAATAGTTACTGAAGTAATGGATCATGGTTAAAATAGGTTGTTCAATACAGAAAACTCCTTCCCACATCTATTAAGTGTCAGCTGCAGAATGGGAGTTCCTGTTGTGTGGGAAATGTGGTTGGTTGGAGACCAACAGCCACCCCCCAAGATGGCTTCTCTTTCTCTTTGTATCCAATACAATTTGCCTGATAAAGGTCTAGTATCGAAAAGGTACAAATAAATATTCCACTGTAAGTAAAACAGTGTGCAAGAGTGTTTTTAAAAAAAAAAGTTTAACAGCAATGGATAAACATTTTGATTGGATATTAAAGGTAATGGACAAATTGAAATAGTATTCAACTGGAATTACCGCACTGTAGCTGATCCCCCTGCCAACCAGTGCAGTTTACGTGGACATAAATGTACCTTTAATCAGTTCATCTTTGACTTTAAGTGACAACGGGTTAAAAATTCCCTCAAAGCGGTATTGAGAAATCACATTCAAGAGGCCAAAAACATGTTTGGTGAGGCCTCGCCCTTTGACCACAAAAAAGTTAATGAGTGAGTCCAAGTGAGCATGTGGGCCGAATTTAAAAAAGAATTCCCTTGAAGGATATTACATTCACAAGACAATACATGTGTTTTGAGAGGTAACAGTAAGTTTTTATCAGGTCCTCCAAGTGAATGAGGGAAATTCCCTCACGGTGTTCTTGTTCGCGAGAAGGAAACGGACAGATGTACGTGTGGACAGACAACCCCCAAAAATAATGCCTCTAGGGACTGGCTGTCACGAGCACACAGGCATTATAAAACCCTCTAACTAGTAAACCTCTAATTGTGTATTTCTATCTGCACCTTTGTTATGTTTCAGGGGTGTTAGGTTATTACATCATCCAGACCAGTGATCTCAGTAGCAGCTTCCTATGAATCTTCCAAGCAATAAAATCATTCAAGCACTGAGTCAACTTCTCTGCAAATAAGAAATCTGAGTTTTATTTGTGTGACTGACTGGATACCACACAACACAACATCTGAGCTAACTCTGTATGTTTGTGTTATCACCAACATTGAGCAGCTGAGATAACGTTATATTGCGGAGGTCAGAAAGGTGAGTGTGGCCGGAGTGCAGTGCCCTTTTGGTTCTGTCCAGGAACAGATCTCCATCTCACCGAGCTGCTGAAACACCAACATCTGGCACAGGTCATTTCAGTTAGGTCACAAGTGGCAGCGGGCGATTTTTATCAGGCTGTGCAAAGTACACTCTGATGACTGGTTTCCACAGTTTGTATCAGAGGGTAGTGTGAAACCTCAGGGCCAATGAGTTCATGAGAAACAGCCCAGGGCACAGACAATCAGTCAGTTTACCTGTAGCAGAGCAGCGCAGAGGTAGCAGATGGTGAAGGGTACAGAGATTGGCGCCTCGTCTCCCTGCAGCAGAGAGATGGCGTAGAGGAAGACCAGGTGACCGGGGACGACCAGCATCAGAAGGACGCGGCCTGACTTGGAGTTCACCCCTGGGAGACACAGAGAAAAGAAGATGGTTCATTTATTAAGGTAACATGATCCCTTTAAGCATCACTTTATTCCCTTGGTGTCATCTCAGCTCCATCTGGATGGATTTTGGTGTTCCATTGTTCCTGTGTAACAGGATCCTCAGGATGCGTGTCAAATCCTGTTACCCACTCACCAGTGTTTAGACTCCAGCAGAGGAATTCATACATTATCTTAGAGGGATGACTAAACCTTGGTTCATTATGTGTTTTCTAAACTAATTACTGTAATAAAATTAAATATGATCAAATGACTACAGATTTTTTGGCCACAAGGAATCAGCAGAACAAGTTAAAGGCACAACATGAAAGCCATTTTCAGACATGAACTCCACACGTCCACACAAATGGGTTCAGAATTTTGACAGTTAGATGTGTTTACAACAACACAGAAATCTCCGGAGCATTCAGGTGAGGGGTGGAACATCGTCAGCCCTTATCATCAAAGGGTCTCTTGACATCTTGATCGGCGCCACGACACATTTGGCACCTCTTTTTCATCTTGGGATATTTGTCATCTTTTTATTATTATTTCTTTTGTGTCTGTCGGGTTTTGGAAACATAATCACGCCCACTCACTTGTGGTGAATCCTGCAGAGAATCTTCTGCTGTGTTCTCACAAGGGCTCACTCAGACATTATCAAGAGTTCTTACTAGGTGGCTGGCAGGAGAAACTCTAGAGAAACTCTGCAGCTTCTCACTCATTTGTGTTCTCACATGCAGCCCCTCCAGAGAAAATCAGGAGACTATCTGGAGTTCAGTGCATGTCTGAAAGCAGCTTAACTGTTACCCATCATATCATTATGTATATGTTATCAATACATTATGCAGCAGGAACAGCTCATTTTGAAAGTAAAATTTCAACTTATTAATGGTGATTGCCTGTCCATCATGGCTGTGTTACCTGAAGAGAAGAAGGTGATGCAGGGATTGGGCCAGTGCTGCCTCATCTTATAGGGCAGCACCCCAGGGATGCTCCAGAAGTGCAGGTAGGTCGAGATCCTACTGGCCTGGATGGCCACCAAGTTACCACCCACCCCTGCACACAGGGAGGGACAAATACAAAGGACAAACAGACTGAGGAGGTGAGTAAATCAATGAGAATATGAATGATGTTGCAATACAATGCAGAGAACATTTAATCAGTGGTTGTTCGGGGTGCGTCTGTGGCTGAGGGGATAGAGCGGGCGTCCTCTAACCAGACGGGCGGTGGCTCGATCTCAGTCTTCCCCAATCTCCCTGCCGAAGTGTCCTTGGGCAAGATACTGAACCAAAAATTGCCCCTCATAGAAAAAGTGCTGCCCATAGATGCACTGTATGAATGTGTGTGTGAATGGGTGATTAGCAATAAACTGTACTGAAAGTGGTCAAGACTAGAAAAGTGCTATATAAATACAGACCATTTATATATAAATACAGACCATAACATGAATCCTATCAAAATGTGACCAAGGCTTATATAGCATGGTTTTTACATTCATATCAAAAGCTGATATTAATTGTGTGGTATATAATAACAATACATAACCAATTACAACAGAGTTATTTCAAACATAAACACGCTTTAAACCTCTTATATCACCGCCTGCTGTCATGGTTTGGTATTCTGAGTGTTTATTTTGTCCTTCTGTACTAAGACTGTTTTCTGTTTTGTCATTACCTTGTGTTCTTGACTTCCTTGTGTTTATGTTTGTCTGAGTTGTTTCGGTGTCCTTGTGTTCTGTTTCCTGTTTTATTTTGTAGTCTCTGTTCATAGTGTGTTTTCTCTCTTCACTTCCTGTTTTATTTAGTTGTCTGGGTTCTTGTGTCTAGTGTCTAGTTTGACTTCCTGTCTGTGATTGTCTGCACCAGTCCTCATGTGTTTCACCTGTGTCCAATTGCCAATTGTGTGTTGATATAAGTCTCTGTGCTCCCTTTTATCCTTGTCGGATCGTCGTCATTTTACCATGGTTATGTCCTGTCCTCCTGTCCTGATCTCCTGTGCTTTTGTATCCTGTATCTCCTGAGCTCCCTGTCCTGATCTCCCGTGTAAGCCTCCTGTGTTTTTCTCCTGTGTGTTTTTGTTTTTTCAGTTTTGACTTTTGAGATTCTGGCTTTTGTTATTTTTCGGTTCAAGACTTTTCATTAAAAAGACTCTTAGTTTAAACTCTGCATCCTGGGTCCATCTGCCTCACAAACTGGACACCTGCACTCTAATGAAGCCAAGGAATGAAACACGCTTGGTCAGGCCAAGGTTTATTAAGAGCCATCACAAGTCCATCTTAACAAACATCACTGGCTAAAACCTGGCCGGTGAAGTCACAGTAAGCAAAAGACCAATGGAAACAAATATAAGAGCACAAGAGCAGCAACACTTCCCTATAGAAAGAGGGTGAACCACATGTGACCATATGGATCTGATGCTGAAATATGCAGAACGTATCCTCTTAAGACTCTGGTAGACAGCTGGTTTCTGACTGACTCTGCATCATGATGTCTTATCTGTCTGTCAGTTCTGATCTTTAAATCTTTCCCACATGTCACAATCTTCAAATCAACCAAGCAGGTTCACCAGGTTCAAACATCAGAGATGTAAGATCAGTGGTATTCTGTCAGGGCAAGTAAGTCATGCAGTGGTTCAACTGTCAAATCTAAACAGACTTCAATTAAACGACATGTAAGTGTTATCTCCATACATCTGATCCCCAAACAGCGTTGTACCTCATAAATGAACTGATGTTGCCTGTTTGCATTCATTTTCAATAAACGCCCTGTTGTGGTGGCAGTGAGTCATTCTCTGAGGAAGCCAGCTTGACTTGCAGCCACTGCTATAGTTTGTGTCATTTTCGTGACTGTGTCCTGTTGACAAAAGCCGGAGCTTGTAAAGTGAAGGAGAGCAGCTGGTACTGGACTTTTCCGTGTGAGCATTGAGGATCGAACCTGGGATCTCAAAACCTAATCACCCCCCCACTGTTCTGTGTAAAGGTCCCTGCATGCCACTGGATTCTGTCCTTTTCTTCAAGAGTGAGGAAAGGCAGTTTCTTTTTTGTACTTCCTCTAAGCCTTTTCTACATCCCACCGGCTTTAAAAATGTAAATCCATTTTATTTCTACTGCTGACAACGTATCTGCTGCGCCTAATTCAGTTACATCAAACACCTTTCCAAGTTACTCACCCACCCAAAAAAATGGGGCACAGATGTTCTTTTGAGATGGAAAAAACTGGGGTAAAACAATGGTTTATATGCGAGCCGGCAAGGGAAAATGGGAAATTCAAACCAGATTGGTGAGTTCAGAATTTCCCAGAGAGAAAGAGAGAGATTGAGAGACAGCAGTTAGAAAGGAAGAGACAAAATTAGTTGATTATTAAAGGCCCTGTCAGCTGTGCCTGGGTACTTGATGTGCACCATTAGTGGTTTAAATCGACTCTCCAATACTCAGTGGATCCCGGCGTGCATCAGCTCATAGCATAACCATTCATTCTGAAGGCTGCTGCTTTTCCTTCCATTTCTCTATGTCTGAGTCTATCTTACATCATTCTGACACAGCATTAGGTACAAGTATAATCCATTCTCTGATTTATACAGCTGACGTAGATTTTCACATGAGAAGAGAGCTGCATACAAATCCAAACAGTTCCATCCAAACTACATTTAACAAACTTGCAAAACTGTAACTTCACAGTGAATCATGAAAGTGGTTTGATGCAAATAGCTGCTGCTTCTCCAAATGTTCCAGTGGTTCCAAAGCCTCATTGAAAACCTTTGGCAGCTCTGCATGATTGATTCTATCGACAATAAATCATGTAGACTTTAATATTAGAGAAACATTTTCCAAAGAATCACAGATGATTTTAGACAGACATCCTACCTCCCAGACAGCCACTGGGTTTAGTTCAGTTCATAAATGGCTATTTCAATCTACTCAGATTTTCCTTAAATAAGAAGATAGACTCGCAAAAGTTGTGGACTTCTTAAAAAATGTAATAAAAGGAGGTGAGCTCCATACTGCAACACCCACAAATTAAAGCAAGAGTCGTGACACACAAGATTACAGGGCTCCAGCAAACTGGAGTAATCCCAGTTAGTCTGGCACATTAATCTTACAAGTATAAGAAGGCTCTGTCATGTAAAAGCAGCTGATTACTCATTAAGAGAAAAATATAACTGCATAATAATATAACTGGATAGACTTTGACCATATGATCAAGTGTGTCTGACTGAAATCAATGTTTTCTTCTCCCACATTTAAACCTCAGTTATTCCTTTTTTCAGATCAATAAAATATCAATGCAATAGTGATGGCGTCTCTTACCGTGCTCTTTATGAACCTCCCATAGACAGTGATGTGTGTGGGTTTGGATTCACTTTGGGTTCAAGGGACTCATTGCTGAATCTTTAACATTCTGACGTGTGTGAGGAGCATGTGAATGAGTGTGTACTGTCAAACACTGCAGATGAGACTCTCATTTTACCACTTAACTTTATGGACCAATCAGCTTACCGTTGATGACGGGTGTAAAGACAGCCATGCCCTCAAAGTTGGGATCGTTCACTGTCTTGTCCAGTATAAGGCCTCCAAAACTGGAAGTCACAAACACAGAGGCAATCAGAGCCACACACACAGTCATGGCCAAGTGAATGTTTGAAGCGAATTTGAAGAAATTCCTTCCCATGAGATATCTGGTTCACGAGAAAAGGAAGGACGGACAGATGCACAACCTGAAAACAAGTCCCCGATGCAGAGACATAAAAATACATAAATGAAATATAAAAAAGTTGTGGGATGTAGGAGGAATCAGAAATAGCCTATATGAAAATCACACCCAAAATATAACTAAATAAAATACCAATATACAAAATCTTCAATACAGATTGTATATAAGAATCAAGGAGAAAATTGTACAAATGTTAGTATGACAGAAATAAAAATACAAAAGGGATGAATATATGCTACAAATAAAGTATGAGATTAAAAGAGCTAATTTTCATTACAAATCAAATGTTTAAACAACTGAGCATTTATAAGTCTATTTTTGTAGGATGAAGGTATATTTATAGTTATTACAATTAATAGTTGCCAAAATAATACCTAAAACAATTCTGTCTGTCTGACAAGTCTGACAGTTTCTAATTTTTCAGCATAATTATAAATCATCAACCTCGAACCTCAGTATAAAATTCGACTTAATAAATGACTGTGATAATCAACAATTCATGAACAAAGGTGAGTGTGTGATGATACTGTGTGTACCTGCTGATGGACATGGCCACTATAACAGGCTGCCAGCCTGAGCGGAGGACCTCCCTGATCTGAGGGCTCTGTCGAGCCACCACCACCCACACAGGGATCAGAGCCAAGAAGACCAGACACACCAGAGGAGACAGGTACCATATATCTGCAGGAACACATGGAGGGTGGTGAAGACACATACTTCTGTGCATTATCTTGTCTGTGGTCATCAAAGGGTGAGCATCTATACTAGATAGATAGGATAAGGATTTATGATCTCGGTCACCTCAGATGAAGTTAAGAAGAAGGCATCCCCTCATCCCACCTTTTTCTGCTTATCAGCACGCACAATTTCTGAATACCTACGTGTTTGTGGTTATGTTATTGTATCTCATATGTACTCAACAGTTGACCAAAGATAGCCTGATATAAACAATGAATTGTTCTAGGTGATCTTTTTTTGAAAACTTCTCATATTTCTTTACCTCCATTCACTGAGCCTCCCATGAAACTGTTTGAAGCCCCTCTAAGGAGAACCATACCCCACTGGTATACCCCACCTTCATAAGGGTTCACCTCTGTATTATATGTGTTAGCACAGAGGTCAAGTTAGTGATGGTGCTGTGCTGAACTACAAACCCCTCATGTGTGTATAGAGGACAGAAACTTAGAAACACCTCTTTATATGATGTGGTCCACTAACATTTAACTGTAACCTCAGTATGAAAATGAACATTATGATCTTATGAGCACACACACACACACACACACACACACACACACACACACACACACACACACACACACACGATGAGATGTCTGCGAAGACAAATCTGACTTTTGCTGCCACCTTGTGTTCTATTTTTTATCATGATGAATACAAAATGTCTCTTTTATGGGGAAAAACAAATCACAAATCCAGATCTGCCAAGTTGAAGGAAACCCATAAAATGTCATCATATTTAAAAGTCGTAGTAGAAGTACTGAATTGACTGATGGCCAAACAAAGCAGAGCAGCACAGACAAAGTGAGACATAGAATCAGAAATCAGATCTGAGATCTGGTTCATCTCCCTCATGGCTCTGCGTCCAGTGTTACTTTATCTGCTCACCTATGTGATTATAGAGCGTGGTGCTGACCCCGGCCAGCAGGGACAGGGTGATCAAATCCCCCAGACTGGCGGCGATGGGGGTGGCCACGTTGTCGGGGTTGATCCCCACCTTCCTGGAGCCGATGATCACTCCGATCATCACCAGGCCTAAACGTTGTTGGGGGAGTAGAAGAAGGAGATGAGTGAAAGTGAAGACAGGAACAGATGAGTTGGTGTCAGAAGACAAAAACAGAAAATAAGACAAAAGAGAAATAAACACAACTGCCAATACTTTTCTGAAGGAAAGATTCAAACAGAAAGACAAAATCTGATGGGAGAAAACATTCATTCATGACAACACAATGCTTTCAGCGGGAGCAAGTTCGTTTTTCTTTCTTTCTTTTCTCTTTTCAATAAAGACAATTTCCAATTATGCTCAGTGTGACACATGCTGCAAAACAGAAAGGCAGTAAAACGAGCTGCATTAGGAACTGAGCAGAATTAAAAATGTATCATACATCAGCAAACTAATTGACAAAGAAGTGGTGAAATGAAAGAGAAATGAAAAATGTAAAGAAAAAGTTCAGTCCCCAGCTGAGAGATGACTCATATATATATATATATATACGCACAGTTTAAAACCTGCTGGGTCTCTATGTTGGGAGACAATGTTTGATAGTGTGACACTTTCTGTTCCTTTCTATTAATCCATTAAAAGGACGTTTACCAAACTGAATCATCTAGAAGATATTTTCTGAATACAATGGAAATGCAGAATATATTTTAAACACTTCAGTTCTTCATTTTGGATTGTTTGAACTGCTTTGGAATTTAAATGTGAAAAGAAGCCAAACTGATTTTTTAACTTTCATTCACAAAGTGCAGGGGTGGAGTGGTTGTAACCTCCCAATAATAAACACTGGCCCCTCCAATCACCATACCATCACAATGACTGAAACATTCTGACTATTACAACACATGATAGAGTGGCTGTTTTTCTCGAATCGAGAAACTTTGTTCACCCCAGTTTGATTGGAGCTACTTTGGATACTAGATACTACTAAATTATAGGAACTATCTGACCTTGTCATTTGACCCCACCCCTCAATGTTCAACCGGAACTTACACTTTCAGTTCTCACATTACAGACCTGCTCTGTAAATACAAACTTTGTCATCTACATTTACAGTCATGTAAAATGTATCGTAATGTAAGGTAATTTTTCTCTTCATTTCCAATAAAATAGTGACATCCTCAATAAATGTTATTGTTAATTTAAGTTTGATAAATATAGTGATACAAATGCTGTGATGTTGTCATGAAAATTACCTTGTTTCATACATTAAGATGTATATATGTAGTTTGTTTCTTTTCAGTAAATCTGAACCAGCTGCATTTGAATCTGGAGACCGTGTTGATGTTTATCATGTGAAGCTCCTGCACCACTCATTATCTTAATGTACAATCAATACCAATCATCTATCTGACTTCCTTTGTTACTTTTTATTTCAATAAATATTTTTCTATAAATTTACATTTATTATATAAAAATGTTTTTTCCATTACACATTTACCTTTGTACAATTCAAGCTTATTTACATTGAACAGTTGACATCTCAATGAAAAGTGGTGGAAGGGAGTGTTCTAAAACTTTTGTATGCGTGTTTTGCAGGTATGTACAATATGCCTGTACAGTGTATGAAAAACAATAAATGTGTCCCTGGCCACTGACCTAGAGAGAGAGCAGCTACGAATGCAGTGGTGATGCTGCTGGCACAAAGAACAGCTGCCTGGTCTATTTCTATACCTCCTCGAGAAATTGCCCCTAAGCACACGGCTGCCACCGCAGCGAGGAAGCCCACCACTGTGGCCTGAACCTGCACAAAGTCAAAAGAAACAGAACCCATTAATCATGTTGTGTCATCTACATAGGGCTGCAATGAACATTTCTTTATTATCATAGATTAATCTGATATTACTCAATCAAATAATGAGTAATTTGGTCAACGAAACATCAAAGAAACACCCAAAAGTATTTATTTCTGTGTTTTTGTCAAAACAGAGGTCCAGGACCCAAAGATGATCAGTTCACAATAAAAACAGGTTACCTGTATTAGAGCCAGATTACTGCACATCATGGTCCATTGTTTATCAGGGTCGTCCATTTGTCCTGTGTTGGACTGAAAACATGGAGATACCAATTTCAAAAAGGCACTGTCAATTGATGACATTATATAAATTCCATATTTAAAGTACTGAAAAACTGTGACAATTACATGTTAGTGTGGAATGTTTAGAAATAATACCTAAAGGGATAGTTCCCAGAAAAAATGAAAATTCACTCATTATCTACTCAGCACTATGCTGATTGAGGGGTGGGTGAAGTGTTTGAGTCCACAAAAAACGTTTGGAGTCTCAGAGGTAAACAGCGTTGCACCCAAATCCAATACATTTGAAAGAAATTCTGAATGGTGTTACCCCATTCACCTGTACCTTCACGTTTGTCCTGTTATAAGTTCCAAGTGAGTTTGAGGATTGTATTTTTCTAGTACCTCATGTGTAATAAATAATTGTAATAAATAATAATCAAACAGAAATATGTGGGCTTGATGAATTTGAGAGTTACCAGAGTTTATTTTTACACAGTGTTTGTGCTTGTGATTCTGTCTCTGTTGGACATTTTTTTAGCGACTACTGTGCCATCTACCGAAGCCCAAGTGCGACAACATAACTCTGCGTGTTATATTACACATGACTCTGTCAAGTCTTACGGCAAGAAACCATTTAGAGTTAAGTAGTTAACATGATGGACATATTTATGTGCAGCTAAATAAATATACCTTGTGATGATATTTCACACTTCATAAAAGGTTTAAAAAAATACTGTCCCCTAAGTGTGACTTTGAACTGAATCAATTGTGCATGATAGATTGTAGGTAGGGAAATAAATGTAAGTACTAAGGATTAGGGCTGTGCCTATTCGAACTGTCATGACCCGTTCAATTTCAAAATATTCAGTCTTGAAGCTCATCAGACCGGCTGTAGTAGTTTGCCTCCTGATCCAGCAGAGGGCGATCGCTTGACCTAATGCGTGCCTATCAGAGAAGACAATGTGACACCAGAGCATCAGAGAAGTGGCATGTGGAAGTGTTTGGGGTTCTACACTGTGAACAGTCCTGAACATAGGTGAGACTGTTTGTTGACTTTGTACCATGCATTAATCTGTGAGCTCACCCGTTAACTTTCCACCAAAGTGAGGCAGCGGAGGAGGCACGGTTTGATTTGTGTGTGTGTGTGTGTGTTACAGTGGAGGAGATATTTGAATGTATTTGACCTGACTGCGTGTCAAATCAAATTAATTGGAACTTGATTTTTAGAAAAAGTGACAGCCCTACTAAGGATATAGTGAGATCTCCTTCTATGTCTTTGGACGTAAAGTTCTCAAACAAATATGAAATTGCATGTGGACCTTAAATAATAAGGTTATTAGGTTATTCTTACAGCAGTGGAGAGTCGGGCAGCCAGGGTCATCTCCAGGTTTCCTTTGAGTCCGACCAGTGCCGGCACCAGGATGAAAATCTCTGTTATCACCTTAAACACCTCCCAGTGCTGCAACACATACGCACATAAAACACACAAACATACAGCACATTCAGTGAATTACAATTCCTTCACTTCTTCCATCTTAATACTGGAATATTACAATTTTGAAAACATCAGTGTCATCGTAGCCACCATTGATGAACTCTCTGAACCTGCTCCCTTCCCGGTACACTTAAATAAGCACATAACATATTCTGGACTAACACAGTAGCCTACTTTCTCCTGTTTCCACATCTCTGAGCATTGTGTGATGCCACACCATAATGCACAGGTTCACTGGGTTTAGAAGACGTACAGTTCACAGAGTCTGCCTCATATTCTCTGACTACAATTCCAGCTGGCAGGTCCCGGACGGTTTAGATCTTTAAATAGATGCACATATAAAAAAAAACAACATGGCTGCCAAGAGCAGAGTGATGTGGAGCAGAGGGAGGTGGGGAATTAAAGATGAGAGGCCGGATGTGCAGGAAGGAGAAAATAAGTTTTGTTGCAAAAAAATAGAAACACAGAGAGTTAGTTAGTTTCATACATCTGTGTGATAAGATCTAAAATGACAGAAACCATCTTTGAGAATTATTTTTTTTTACTTTTCAGTTTGGTCCATGTATCATACACTAGCATGGAGGAGGTGGGATTTCTAACCTTTACTGCAGTTGGCCACCAGGTGGATAAACTTTGGCTTTACTTTTGGAGCGCTACCATGATGACCATCTTTATACAATAAGGCCCAATCCCATTTCACCACTTCTCCCTACCCCTTAGCCCTCCCCCTCTGTTTTGTGCGTTCACGCGTAAGGGTAGCGTGTCCCTCGAAATGGAGATTTTTCAGAAACACACTTCAAACGGAGGGCTATGAGAATTTCCCAGAATGCCTTGCGAATCAGCGGCAAGATGGAAGGTTATTAATAAGGTTTTCAACATTACGGTAATAATTGTAATATCTTAGTTTAATATCGTTTCAATGTATTATGGTCATCTTTTTCACAACAACCTTCATTGTGCATGATAATCCCGGTTTTTCACATAATTTCATGTCGCATCCCCCCTCTTTGAAGATACACGATGCACTTGATTTAACCAACTGAACTTAACTGCTTCTCTAATGACAATTTGTCACTTTAGTACCTGATAGCAAAAGCATTGGTTTATTTAAAATCTCAACAATGTTATTACAATGACATCCTTTGAAAACCTTTTGTCGCATCTGTTTACATCAATGACTACTGATGACGTGTCAGGTTTCCAGCGACGACCTCTGATGATGTAACGGCTTCTTGAAGGGCTGTCCCAATTCGTAGGGGAAGATTTACCCCTTGTGACTCCATTTAAGGGGCAAACAAGGGGTAGGGGTAGGGCCAAGGGGTGAAATGGGGTTGGGCCTATGCCTCAACATCACCAGCTCAACAGGGCTCATTGGTGAGTTGAGTCTAGATATTTTTGTGCGAAATAAATGACTCAAGTGAAAATGCTTTTCAAAAAGTTGAAATATCATAAGCAAGTTTTGACTTGACTGAGATGTAAGGTGTTAAAAAATTTAAAAAGAGGCAGATGAAAACGTGAAATGTGTGCGGAGCGATGAGGAGATTATAACCTTACTCAAATAAATACAAGAACCAAACATAAATGCAATATTTCCATGACCAATGATAACATTTCCGCCTTCTGACTTCAGAGGACAACTAGCAGGTCCAGGATGGAAGGATAAATTGGAATAGTTCATTAGAGGTGTGTGTTTTGTGCCTCAGTCTGTGTGTGTGTGTGTGTGTGTGTGTGTGTGTGTGTATGTGTGTGTGTGTGTGTGTGTGTGTGTGCCTATTTATACACTTCACTCTCACTTTGTGGACTGGTGGGTCTAGCTGACGCCTGTCATATTGGGAGGCTATCTTGGGACATGGCCTGCTTCTGCCATAACACCATTGCTGCTGCTGCTCGGCTGTGACAGGCTAGAAGCCAAAACACTGCAATTCTCACAATATCTCAGGAGAAAAATCAACGCTTATAATTACTGATATTAATTCTGGAGACACCATTACTATATCATCAGCATGTGCACTTAGTTATAATCATCATCAGAACAGTTTGCACAACACTTTATATCTACACTAAAGAAGGAACTACTGGAACCATTGGACAGTGTGGACATTGCTTTCAGAATCAATGTCTTTACACTATATCTCTGTCCTGCTTTCATCCTCCATCACTTATTAAATTAACTGTTCCCTTTCATCCCAAGGCTCTCCTCTCTCTCCCACATCCAAATCTGATTTGGTAATCTCAGTATGGCGGATGTTAAAGAAGGCTGCACATGATGTGCACTATCAATGGAGAGGCTGGCATGTTATAACTAATATACATATTGCATCTTTTTCAATATTTCCATTCATTCATCCGTCAATCAATCCTTCAATTGACACATCCATCTATTCACCCGTTCCAGTTATCTGCTTGTTTTAAAGGAAAAACACTCTCTTTCCTCTTTCATCCTTTTTCGCACTAATTTCAAAATTCTGCCTCTGTCGTCCAACTCAACCATCAGCTGTCTCTTTCTCATCACTCTCTCCACCTGAAGACAGAGAGCTGCCTGAGTTATGAAGAAGTTAGACAAGGCTGATTTATGATACTTAATAAAAGACCAATGTCGGTCTGACCCTTATTTAAACATGAGGATGAAATGATGCCAGCTGAGACCACTCTCAACTCAGCACAAGGTGAAGTTAATTTCTGACAATACTACTGTCAATCTTCCAACACCAAAAGTCAGCAAGTTCAAGTCCATCCTTTCAGGGATGCTGGAAGTTAGCAGCTGGGGGAAAAAGTGGCATCAAATGCTTCCTCAGATTGTTACTTATTCTTTGACACTTTCCGATTCAAATAAAATTTTGCCAACTTTAGACCATTTTATTCAAACTTACTGTAGGTATATTTGTGTTCACCCATTTTAGGAATGACATCCATATTGGGTGAGTCTTCCTCACCTCACAATTAAGGTCAACATTCAGTCCCAGTGGTGGAACTAGTAATGCATAATACAGTAGAAAACAAGGGTGTTTGAGTTCAGGATGGTGGACTGGCAGAGCAAAGCAAGAACAACTTTCTTGTAGGAAATCGGTCGAAACCAACCATGATATTTTTACAAACCCTAACCATGTCATAACTAGAGTTCATTTGTCATAACCTCAATATGTTCCTATGTATCCCACTGTAGTAGCCTTGTGCAGATGTTAAACAGTGTTTACAATTTTAAATGGGTGTTAAAACTGTAAAAAGGAGATATAATAGAAAATGAGTTACAACATGTTATAGAACTTATCATATAAAGTATTGTGCTGGTATTGGTAACTAAATGGATATCAAACTGACACTAGTATCAAGTATTTCAGCTAGTAGCCAACCCCATTCATTGGCCTGTCAATCAGTGTCTCACAAAATATCTTAGATTTCATTACTTGTATAAGATCCATAATGATGCCAGCGGAGACCATTCCGAGTCCTGACACCAGGTACGGCACCATGACCTGAGCAGCAATCAACCACGAGCTCTCTGGCAGGAAACCATGTTCGGATCGAGTCAACTTCCATGTGACGCCGCGCAACTTTTTGCCCTGGTAGCGCAGCTCCAGCTCCAGACGAGTCACCACCATGTTGAATGAGGGCTTACTTAATCACATAGAGTTGTTATTCCATTGTTAGTGTAACTGCAATCCAAACAAAAAGGATGAGTCGAGGCAAAAAACATCAGCTTCTGATGCTGTATATCCAAATGAACTTAGTTTCACTGTTTCAGTTGTCTTAAGAATGGAGCAGGGTGAATGCTGAATAAGAAAACATCCAGTGTTCTTTTTCTTGATTTAAAGCAGTCAGGACATTCTTGAAGAGCTGTGACACAGAATTTAGGAATGCATGGTTGCTCAGCTCTTGATTACAAAGAAATGAATAAGGGAACCAATCAACCTATGTTAACCTTTTTGTGGAGAAACTCGAAAAAATTATCAGATTCTGCCATATCTTCAGATGCTCTGAAGAGAAATCTAGATATGAACATGTCGAAGACTGACCCGTAATTTTCCATTTCTTCAGATCAGGCAAAATCCGTAAAATTAAAGGCGTCAGCACAAAGTTGAGGATTAATGGAGTGTGGCATCTTTGGCCCATTGGTGAGTCAGCAGTGATGACGTATCCATTTGTCAACACCACTGGGGAACACAATCATTAAGACCAGTTGTGATTCATAGGTCGCAATGATCTTCCCAAGCACTGGTAGGCTACTCAGTCTCTGCTTCTCTTCAGCTTTAACCAAAGATTAGTTTGATGTCCACGAATCACACCATGGATAGTTAAAGAAGTCTTGATTAAGTCCAGTTTCTTTGACCTCGTTGAGGATCCATTTCATGTAGTTCAAAGTCCTTTCAACTGAGTTTGTTGGATGTAGCTGTGAATCCGTGTGATCCAGTGTGGGAACTAGTTGGCCTACAGTGTAAAGGCACAGTCATATCATTGTGCTTTCCGTGACAACTAAATGACTGACAGTGACAAGAAGATGATGGATTGTCCAAAAGCTCTTGAAAGGAGTTAGAAGCAGAGTGATCCCTGTATGTCTTTGATGTTCCGGCCTCTTCCTCTCTTTCTGGCAGGGTGAAGTGAAGAGGAAAACAGAAAGAGCTCCATAACGGCAATAAGTGATCTGATAGGTCCACTGACGGAATGCAGCAGCCAGCTCCTGCCAGGCTGGTGTGTTTCTATCCTCCTGTCAGCATCAGGGTAGTCCTGCTCCCTGTGCTCTGCTCAGCTGTGACGTAGCAGAGAAAGAGGCAGGACCGTCAGCGCTGCCCGACGTGCAAACTCATGAGAGAAACGACCGCCTCACCCCCTCACACTCTCCCTCTTGCTATTTCATGCTGCGTGTCTGTCTCTCGTCCTACCTCCCTGGAGCCATGTGACATCCCCTTCTCTATGTCGGCCAGTCTTGCTGCGTTTCTCTCTCCATCATCCCTCTTTTCCTGTTCTCTCTCTCCCTATATCGTGACTCATTCTTTCTCTCTGTGCATTTCCTCCGTCTCTACCTCCGGTTCACCTGCTGTAAGTGCATTTGTACTGTGATCCTGTCATAGCCCTGGTACTATATCTCCTTGTTCTCTAACACCACAAGTAAAAAGCATCATATTATACTATGTGAATAGTATATTGCCCTGCTTTTTAGAAAATGGACTGAACTAAAATATTGCCATCATAATACATTTCTGCACATGAGAATCTGCAAATCTACACATCAAACACATGCTGACTTGTTTGTTGAATCAAGGTCATGTGTAGTCTTTGCCTTACTATTATCGGCTTCACACTTGGCATATGTATCATTATGGGCTCAAATAAGTACAGTGTTGGATTTGGTGCAATTTGGACACATGATACTGTCAATCTTAATACAATTTAAATAAACAGTGACCACTGCTCTGTTGCAGCAGACTAGGACTCATCAACGTAAGTGACACTGTCGATCACAACAACAGCGTGTTCACAACAACGACAACTGATTACTCAATTCGGGGTTCTGTGGATTTACAACTGGCAATGCAAAAGTTTCAATAAGATAATGACTGCATTATCAAAAGTTTATACAGGAAAACATATTCACTCACAATTATGTTTTTGTTACAATTTAACTGTAGTTTGTGGAATTTGAAATACTTAGGATGCTAGTGTTATAGTTGTAACAGGCACTAGTTGTTACACACGCTGGGAGGCTGACCCCAGTTTACATAGCATGTGATGAACATTTATTTGAACCAACAATGGGATTTATTTTGAAGAATGAAAGATCAAGGAACAAACTATGAAAGCCAAGTAATGGTATGGAGGTGTCATGTCAGAAATATATTTCCATTTGAACCATAACTTGCACAAAAATTACAAACCAGTGAAAATGAAAACACGTGCTGGCAGATGCAGAATGTAGGACGTAACATGTGGGACTAAAGGTGGAGGTACGACAAAGGCAATGGTTGTTTGGACAAGATCCAAAACCACCAGGCTACAGTAATCACCCTAATTACTGAGAGTCAAGTGTTCTTATCTTTTTCTCCTCTCCATTCAGACAGGATATTTTCCATGTCCTTCTATGCCCCCTGTGCTGTGAAACGCAGCACTCAGCCAAACTCATGACTAATCGCTCTCCGTCAGACGCGGGAGGGTAACTGTCACCATAGAGGAGACAGTGGAGGAAACACTGATGAGCAACAGATGGAGTGAAGGGAAGGAGGAGAATGAGGGTGGACTTGTGTTTATCAGAGGAGGACGGAGAGGGAGTATTAGGGACCAGCTCCACACAAAGCAGACAGCAGTGTGTCTGATTTCCCTGAGCACAGATGGCAGGGACGCCTGGCAGAGAATAAAGACACAAAGAGCTCTCTCACACACACACACACACACACACACACACACACACACACACACACACACACACACACACACACACACACACAGGTATTTGCTTCACATCAATTAACAGAGAAGACACAAGCTGTCAACTAAAGACAGAAACACACTCAGAATACACAGCGAGCCTCCAGGTGACGAACAGCAGGTAGAACAAAGACCCTGTTAAAGCATTTACAACAGAGATAACATGGTTTTTAATGTACAAGAGCAATATAGAACGTAGATGAGAATACTCATTTTGTTTTTGAATCAGCTGCAGTATTAGACTACACTCAGTTTTCATATCAGATACAAACCTTTTTTTGTATTCCACTTAAACACATTCCACAGGATGTTTAGGATGAAGTCAGGTTTTACGTTTATGTCAGATTTTATGAAAAAAAGCCAAATATTAGCTGGTTGCAGGCTGTCTCATATCATGAGGTCCTGCTCTTTCTGCTGTTCTGAAGTATATTAGCACATTACCACAGTTTGGTCTGTGGTGATGCTGATTGTAGTTTTTTTTCTGAAACTGCCAAGGGGCCTATGATCAAACAGCTTCTGTATTTTATACCGATTTAATAGTTGGATTTTCTTTCTTACTGTTCAACTGAGTGGTTTATATACAGGTTTGAATGATTTACTGAACTGCTGTTATTTTTTCATACACTGCATGTCAGAGTTCTTCACACCTAAGTTCACAATTTTTTCAAAATAAAAGCTCTGTAATTCAGCTTCATATAAAGCATTGAAGCAACAAGACCTACATAGTGCTTTTACTTTGTAGACATTTGCCAAAGAGGAAGTGATTCTAGGAATGTTGTTGCCATGACAAAGATCAGCATCCGCTGCAACACTCGTGAATGACTGTCAGTCCGATGTGGTGATATAAAAATTTTCAAATGATTAAAATGACCTGTCCCACAAGCTGCCAGTTGCCAACCATTGCTGTAGTTATCCGAGGATGCAGAGAAGACATGTTCAACTTGGTCCACAAGAGGACAAAAACATGTTTTTTAAAGCCACTGTGACCTTGACCTTTGACCACTGAAATCTAATCAGTTAATCAGTGAGCCTTTATAACAAATGTGATAACGTTTGTACCAAATTTGAAGTCATTCCCTCAAGCTGATCTTAAGATATCATGTTCAAGAAAAACATAAACATACTTGTTGAGGCCACTATGACCTTGATCGTTGACCTTTGTCTGCCAAAATCAAGTTCACTCAAGTCCAAGTGAATTGTAACATCTTCAAAAACTATGCAAGTTATTAAAGATGTAATCAAAATATTGATTTAAATTGTGATTTCCTGTTGCTGCAGGACTGTGCACACTCACCTGAACACTGTCCAGCACCATGCCAGCCATCACCATGCCCATCCCAGCCAGCACGTAGGGAAATAGCACCTGAAGACAGATTGCTATGGACGACTCCTCGTCCATCTTGGCTGCTGACACTTTCGGCCTCTCCTCTGCCTGCCTTTTAGGAGGCAGAGGCTGGAGGGCCGGGGGTGAGATGAGGTCATCCTGCCCCTCTAAGGTGCCTCCCAATCGGTCACTGGGACTCCCACCTAATGGGCTCTTCACCTTGGAGCGTGACTTCTTGTTCTTTTTCCTGTGGCGGGGCTGCTGTGGCGCCTTCTCCTCACCAGGCATGATGGCAGTGGAGGCTGTGACAGTTGGGGTAAGGGCGGCTTAATCTGGGGATACAGAATAAATGGGACATATCTCTTTTATCGAATATAGAGCCAAACATCTGACATAGGGAGTAAAAGTTTATCAAACAAGTCAAAAATGATTACTTCATAAAAACTACATTCGGTTAAATAGTTCAAATGGAGTGTAAAAAAACATAAAGCTGTATACAGTTCATTTAACTTCAAATAAAATAAAATAAAATAAGTTATTATAATCCAGATAACATCTTATTATTTATTATTTACTTTACTACCAGTCAGTCGACTTTAAGATAGCTGGCCTAGCCCTACACACATACGCACACACAAACACACTCAGTTATTTATTGAGGGCACTCATAGGCACAATGCATTCCATAACCATCGCTACTAAACACATAACCTGAACCTAACTCTAACCCCAATGGTAATATCAAGTCTTAACCCTCAAACAGGCCCTGACTTTCGGGATATATCTGTACAAGTACACACACACATTCTATGTAAGAAAAGCAGATATTATTTGACAGCAAAGACCCCAAAAACCAGGAAAACCAAGGAGTTGAAAAATAAATTGAGCAGGTGAAAGATATTGGATGTGGAAGAATAAGATACATTTTGTGGCTTGGTTTACTGTATTGATGGGTTTAAGGGGAAAGTATAAATGTTTCTATTATTATTATTATTGAATTTTTTTAACTGACTGCATTATTGATGTAGTAAGTTATATTGTTTTCAGTCACTTGTTAACCCAAAAATGTATTATTCATATCATTAATCATCCTTTAAACACATGTATTAAAATGGTAACTGTCTAATATAGGATAGCTTGTATATACAGTATTTCTTTTAAAAAGAAGATGACATCAGTGTTCTAGAGGATTCTGCGGAGCTGGTGTGGATAGAGTCTCTGAGGAGGACAAGGGTCTTCAGAAACCCACAGAACCCTTTGACCTACCCTGATGAGTGTCTTAATGAAAGATATAGATCCTCATCAGAGGGAATGATAAACCTTTGTCAGCTGCTGGAGCCGAACATAACCAACCTGACACTGAGCAACGTGCTCACAGTACCACAGACTGTGTGCATTGATCTACGGTTCTTTGCTTGTGGGAGTTAATGATATTGATGTACTGGGCGTGTTAGTGTGGGGATAACCAGAAATAGTTTCATACTTTATCCTTCCTTTCAAGTCATTTTATCCTGTGAAATGAAATATTTATTTGGACTGGGGTATATAAACGTTAAAGATTCACCTTGTAACAGCCCTCACCCCCCCTTTCTGACTGAGACAGTCAGCACTGACACGATTGTGTGCACTCTCCTTAAGGGTTCAGTGTGTAATATTTAGGTGAAAGGGATCTAGTGACTGAAATTTAAAATAAAATATTCCTAGTGATGATTTCACAAGTGTGTTTCATCTGAATTGTACAGAATGTTGTTGTCTTTACATGAGAGTTGGCCCTTTATATTTAAATACTTTATATTTACAACTTGAGTGGGTCCTCTCTACAGAGGCTGCCATGTTTTTTACAGTAGTCCAAACTGGACAAACTAAACAGATTTTGAGTTTTTATGCCAACTGAAGGCAACAACAGGTTTTCTTTCATGTTTGGAAGGGGAGGGTGAGGTGAGGGGTATTCAGCTGCAACATGCAACTTCACCACTAGATGTCTCTAAATTCTACACACTGTACCTTTAAAGGGAAAGATAAGGGAAGTTTAAAACAATGTCTGGTTAGTTAACTCGATCTATGCCGCTAACACACCCACTGCAACTCAAAATGTCCCTGTTTCCAGATGCGCCAGAAGCATCCTGTCACCTAGATACCAAATGCGCACAGTCACGTTCCGTGGGCCATGGCGCACAAAAACAGAAGCTACATCATGTGATTCAGTGAAACGTTTCATTGCTCATCCAAGAGGCTTCTTCACTACAGCTCCACAGATCTTGTTGGAGTTATTTATCTTGTTTCCTTCCTCGTTTCGTAGTCACATAATATATTTTTTCCAAATGTCACAAGGCTGTGTAACTGACACATTAACCCAATCAGAGATGTTTTACCAGCTGTTCTTCCTGCAGTCAGCAGCTGTAACTGTGTTTCTTTTAGTCTGGATGATGTGTTTGTTCTCTCATATTTTATAATATAACAGTTTGCTCCTCGTTGTTAAATGTGAGGCTCGGCTGCCAGTCAAACTTCTCCATGTCTGTGATTGGTCATACGCAGTAAACACCGCCCCTTGCATGTACAAGCGCTCAGAGCTTGAGGAGGAAAACCTGGGTTAACTAAGTGACCGCTTAGCCTGACTGGGTTTGTTAGGTTAAGTTCAGCTGGATCTCGGGGAACATATCCTGGGTCTGTTGAACTCGCTTCGTAGTACAGACCTCAGCTCTCATGTATCTGTTTACACGATGGGAGAGTTGATTATCCACAAAGTCAGTTCTGCACGGACCTAATGACAAGAGGAATAAAAAACATGAAATACACACAGAGTCCCGGAGTGTCAGCGATCATCTGCAGCTCCACGACAACATCAGCTTAGACACACACTCTATCCGCCGTGCGGCGCTCCACTGCAGGCTGCCATGTGTCCATCCCATAATACCACAGTGCTGCTCCGGTAACTAATGGTTACACAGCCAGGCGCTCTTCCGATTGGATAGAACCAGTAGTAGACTGTGTAGCACCGCCCCCATGTGGAGAGAGTGGTTAAATGACGTGGGGATCCCAGTGTTAAATCAAGCCCTCACTCTTCAAATAACCAACAGTGTTTGACCATGTATTTGTAATAACATTAAATAAAATTAAATAACACATTTTAAGAGGTTGACGATCAATAGATACCATACTGAGACCATAATACACATTTAAGAGCTATGTTGTAGACCCATGATATTTCCAAAGCCCCCTAGTTTAACCACTGTAGGTAGTGAAATCACTAGCTAAGTCCGTGGCAGGCACTGCTGATAATGAAGACACATGCTCAGTCAACATATACGCTCATTAACTAGTGGCTGAACAGCACATTACTAGCATCTCTCCAGGCTACCCAACAGAATTAAGCCTACAACACACACCCTCAGTGGATATAAGTGTCTGTTAAAGAGGTTTGATCTATCGTCCTTACCTTTGTCTCCAGAGCTTGTGAGGCCGAGAGTGTGCACAGCTGAGGTGAACGCAAGCCCTCAAAAATAACTGGGTGTGTGCTTGCTATGCTGTGTGTGTGTGTGTTTGAGTGTAAATGTCTCCCTACGTTAAGGCTATGTGTCCTCATTACGTGTGCTCTTGCATTTTTGTACATATGTCTCTGCGTTAAGCCCGTTCTCTATGTGTGTGTGTGCATGCGTGCATCATGGGGCACCGTCTTGAATTTCATGGCATTGGCAGATAGGGATATCCTCCTCCTGTCACTTTCCATCTCTGGCAGACTGGTGACAGCAGCTACAGCACTTTCACTGGTTCATTCATAGAAGGAACAGACTCGTCACATTCAGCCACTTCATGTAAACTACATGTTTAAAAAACCTACAGGCCACTAACCTGTATACATACACACACATATATCTTATCTATCATTGAGAACATGGCTGGTTTGTTGCTGTAAACTAACCTGTAAGTGTAACAAGGAGCAGTATCATGATCTTTTCACAGGTTACACTGCTTCTTTGTAATGTAACACCACACTGAGTGCATGCTGGGACATTTACTGTTTATGTCACACTGATGTTGTTAATACCTTAGCGGTCTGTGTCTAAATACAACTCTCACTGGTGTATTTCATTCACGTGGGAGACAGAGTGAAAATTTCTTCTTCTGCCTTAACACCGAAAAAGTATCAGGTATCAGGCTGCTCTCACTGCCAGCTGTAAGTCATAACCATTCCAGTAATGTGGAACTAATTGTGTCGGCTGCTGCACAGTGGTGGTATAGATACAATCAGAGCCAAATGCTATTTAAAATCTTGTGTTTTATATATTATATTCTAACAGGATGCCTTGTAGGGTATTCTTGATGGTGTGTAATGTGCTATTACATTACAGAACATTTCTTCTTACACCTTATATGTCTAAGGACTGGCACCTTTTATTGACCTGCCCGTCCGTCCATTTTATACAATAATAATATCTTTGAAAGAAAATGAAAAGACAAGATAAGGCATGATTCGATATGATATGTTACGTTACGATACAATAGGGCAGAATATGATACGATACAACACGATTCGATATGATATGATATGGCACAATCTGATATGGCATGATACAATATGGCACAGTAAGATAAAAGTGCAGTATCTTATCTTACTGTATCGAGATAAAAGATTTGTTCCAGCATGATGTCCTACGGTACGATATCCTACAGCATGATACACTACAAAGCAAGATAAAATACAGCACGATACACTATGGCATGATACTATACAGCACAAAACCTGGAGTAGATCTGGCTGTTATCATCCAAATCCATCACCAATGGTTGGAACTAGATCATTGTCATCACCCTCCAGTGTTAATGTCATCCTGAGCATTGAACAGTTTGAGAGATTGGGAGATTAAATCATGTTTCACCATGTGAGGACTGGTCTTTGGTTCTTTGAGTCACTGTCCAGAGGCAAGAAGCTCAAACTCTTGACACAGAGGAGGAAGAGGAGGATGAGGAGGAAGGGGACACCCTGAAATCCAGAGTTTTCTACTCAGCAAACAAACTGAGCTTCTTAAACTTTATCGGGCTTTGTTTTAACAGACTGGCTCTTTCGCAGTGGTGAGCACTGTCGGCCTCACAGCAAGATGGTTTGAATCCCAGCTTGGCTACAGGGCCTTACTGTGTGGAGTCTCCATGTTCTCTCCATGTTTGCATGGGTTTCAAAGACATGCAGTTTGGGGTTGGGTTGATGTAAGACTACTGCTGCAATACACAAGCGATGTGTCAAGGGTGTACCTCACCTCTCACTCAGTGTCAGCTGGGAGTGGCTCCAGCTTCATCTAAAACCTCAAAGGATAAGCGGTGTAGATGGATGGTTCAGTGTATACACCAGCTTGTTACTGACCTTTTGGGTGTAGGAGCGTTGCTGCTGAGCAGGTAGAGCACAGTGGGTTTCTACAAGAAGTATTTTTTTCTGGCAAGTTTGCTGATTAGAGCAGATGTTGAGAGTGTTGCTGTAGCAGAACTGAGGATGTAACATCGGCAACATCTGAGTCTCACAAAACTGTTGAAAGATTTAGGATATAGAGTGAAATTACTGCTGGGTGACCATATGGACAGTTCAACCAGATAAAATGCAGTGAATTTATTAACAGTTTCTCAACATTACCAAGCAATTGGCTGTAGATGAATCAACACCCAGGGAGTTCTTTAGTAACCATATGGAAATCATCTGAACTACGTCTCTGCAGAGAACTCCTGACTATACATTACCCTAACGCCGGTTTATTTTATTTATTTTTTAAAATCTTTATATGCTTATATTTCTACTCTTGCATGGAGCTATTGTAACCAACACAATTTCCCCCTGGGATCAATGAAGTGTTTCTGATTCTGATTCTTCTGTTGAGGCTGCAGGACATCCTCATCTTCCTCCTGGTCTTGTGTTTACAGACAAAATCAACAAACCAACATGAGAAACCAACTCCTGTAATTATATTCTTGTTGCTCTAGGGTCCTTAAGTATGGCTGCTCTGAGGCGAACATTGACTTTTTAACCATAAGCAGGTGACATAGGTTACTTACTAACAGTACACAGTTTCACCACTAGGTGGTGGCATGCATTAAAGTGAAACACGTCCAGCTCATATCTTTTACTGTTAGAACAAAATCTCACCCACTTGCAACAATATAGTGAAGCTAAAACCACGGACTTTATTTATATTTGAGTTGACACGTATGAAGAGCAATTTTCCAATTCTAAGGATGTATGGAAAAAAAACTTCCAGGTGCAGTGAGTCTTGTTGGTATCAGCACGGTGGTCTGTGAGGATGATATGTCTGTCACAGGCTTTAAGTCTTATTTGAGTTTATAGTAACATGATCCATGTTATAGTTATGGGTTCCTATATCCTTCTATTCAGAGGTGGAAAGCCCCTGGAGGTTATGGAAATCTGGTTTACAGCCCCTCGCTGTTTATTTTCAACTCATATTAACTATAATCAAAACCAGGAAAGACTCAGATTGCCATCCTGTGTGTACCGTGTAACATCACTATGGCTGTATGAGCTTTGGCATTTTCAGCACCTCATTAACGCCTCCTTGCAGATGTGGTGCACATGCATGCACCGGCACAACTTCATGTATGAGTTACATCATTTAGAAAAACTTAACAGAATTTCTTTTTTCATCACAGACAAGTGATACTGGCTCAGGTGGCAGAGTTTTTATTTATAGTTGTTATAGCACTGCAATCCATAATCCATGACTGGAGGATTGTCACATTAATCAGTTTATGAATAATACCTGGTTGAGATCATGTTAATTTAACATTCCACCAGAGTAATGTGAATCTTTCAGTCATCTATAGAAATACTTCCTATTGAGCGAAATTACAGAGCTTTTTTTTTTTAAGTTGTGAACTTGGGTTGATTGCTTAACAGACTCTGAAATAGCTGATATGTAATGTATGAAGAATATTACACTGGTTCAGTAAATCATTTAACATTATATAAAATCCACACAGGTCAAATGGTAAATGTTCTGTATTTATATAGCACCTTTCTAGTCTTGACGACCACTTTACAGCACAGTGCCATTCACCCACAGATTCCTACAGTGCATCTATGCGCAGCACTTTCTCTATCACATACCCCTCATACACTGCCGAAACAGCCGTCAGGAGCAATTTGGGTTTCAGTATCAGCCTAAGGACACTTGAGCACACAGAGTGGGGGAGAAGGGGATCGTACCGCTGATCATCTGGCTCGTGGGCATTGACAGATAAACCAGGAAGGCTGAAAAGAAAGTGATGCTGCCTCAGGTGGCAGTTTTTATTTATAGTTATTATGTAGTTGTATGCAATCTAAATCCCTTGACTGGTCATTGGCACATGACCGCAACCCATTACACAGAGGTGAGTGAAAACACCTGATTCACCTGTGTGTTGGGATGACCGATGTACTTAAAAATGTACAGTAAATGGTGGATATTATCTATCTATTACTGTACCAGCAGCAGGACAATCATTACAAATCGCTGTGATCAAACTGGTTTCAACAATACATGTATTATTACTCCCAGGAAAAGATCAAAATCATCAACAAACCGATCTTAACAAGTATAAGTATCTGATATACTGTATCTTATTCCTCATTACCATAGAGCTCCGTTTGCCCAGAAGCTATTGCAAATAATTCAACAAGTCACATTCTTTTTTTTCTTTTCAGAACAGACTACAGTTTATTTTGAGTTGATTCAACATTTGTCATCCTGATGCTGTGCACACTCTCTGAATCACATGTGTATTAATCTTCAGATGAATGTATCCCCAGTGAAATGTCCTTCTGAGTAACATTCACTAATTCCTACATCGCCCAGTTGTTTTGGGGTATTTAGTGAGCCATCTTTAAAAATGAGACTTCAGTGTACGTCTGTGAGCTCTCTTTAAAGAGGTACCACTGCAGTAAGGACAAATTGGAGACATACACAGGCTGCAGGGGTCTGGTAGTATCAGGAGACAGACACAAACAAATGCTTTGTTTAGGTATTTTCATGGGGAAAAAGAGCTGGAAACTGATACAAAGTTATACACGATGTTGTCAGTGGGTAATAAGATTATTGTCCTGTGTTGAATATGAAAGGAAACACGGTGTAAAACAGGTAATTCTTTGTATTACTGAGCCTGTGGGTGGAGTCTACAGGATGGAGCAAGCGTGCATTAACACTAATAAGTATTCGTTTGAAAACGCATCTACTCTGAAACAGATATACGCCTGGCATCCACAATACTCTGGAGATTTAGAGCCGCTAACACAAAGAAGTATGGAAATGCTGCCGGACCCCTTTTAGTTTGAAAACTCAAGGGGCTGCGTTTTATTCTGGACAGGCAGAAAATTTGATTTTGGAGACAGTGATGTAGAAACACACAACCGCTTACTGATTAGATCTTATCGATATTGACGTAACATTCGCGGATTTCTTCATGCGCCCATCACTTGATCTCCTGGAAGAAAACAACCGACAACAACTTCGGTAACCAGTGTAGAATGCAAGATGGATAATCAATTACAAGAGTTGTTGCCCCCGTTGTCTTTGATAACAGCAACTGCAGTTAAATTCTGCATTTTACAATGAAACAACTGTTTACATGTGTAGGAGATGATCCATTGTTCGAGCAATTCCTGTTTTAAATGCACGTATACGTTCATTGTCTAGTGATATGCATATGCAGGCCTGTTAGTATGGACGGGGATTTAAACTGATTCAGAGCCTAAACACTTGTATAGCCTGAGTGACGACAGTACCAGGATTTTCTTACAGTAGCTTGTGCTCGAGCCTAAATATTTTCTTTTACAGAAATCCTGTAAACTGAGAGTGTGGAGTTTAAAAGGAGTGAGCATAAAACAGGCAGAAA
Source organism: Verasper variegatus (assembly GCA_026259375.1). Taxonomy (NCBI): domain Eukaryota; kingdom Metazoa; phylum Chordata; class Actinopteri; order Pleuronectiformes; family Pleuronectidae; genus Verasper; species Verasper variegatus. The sequence goes on along the minus strand of CM048045.1, from coordinate 4,908,118 downwards.
GGTTCTTACAAACACATGTGCCTCAGTCCCATAATGGGGAGGATAGGATCCTGTGTTGGCGACACTTGACCTCTAGTTTTCATTTTCTAATACTGCTCCATGATGACTGCTCACTGCTCATTCCCTCTACGAGAAGAGAGAAAATAATTAACGGCGTGTCTTCAGGACAGCCAGAGTCTTGTGCCTTGCAGTGTTTTATAAGCTGCTGCCGACAGAGTAGCTCTGGTACTTGTGTGACGATAAGCGCAGGTGGTGAGAGATAGCCATGTGCATCGAGAATCTCTGGCCCGTGAGGTGGAAACTATCGTGGAAACTTGTAATGTTGCTATAAATAAATGTCCCTGTCCACTGTTGCCAACCACACTATCAGTACTTCAGTCAGTCTGTCATTGGTCAGTGTGTGTTTCTCTCTCTCTGTGTACCTGACTCTTTATGTCTCAATATCAAACATATACTACTTTGTGTATTTGTCTGTCTGTGTGTCTGAGACAGCTAATGCCTTCAAATAGCTTCACAAAACAGCAAAATCAACCTATTTACTGTAGTTGTTTTGGGGGGAGCTATACATATACAGATATGCAGAAGTATAGGTATCAGCAAACTATATTTGTCTAAATGTGTTTGTCTCTGTGGTCCACCTCTGCTTTACCTTGGAGCACCTGTTACTGGTCACACCAGCAGCTGTTAGCCTTGTGATTATCCTACTCTATCGCCCTGTCACACACACACACAGAATTTATTAATTGATTTATGTGACAAAACCTTTTTTTTTGTTTTTTGTCACATTTCTGTCTTTAAAAGCGCAGAAGTTTGAGTTTCTGCTCACACTAAACCTGTTCTGGTGTTTCTTTTAAAAGGTCTTTCTGTGCAATACAGGTACTTCTCTTGTGTTTACATTTTGACTAGAGAATAAAAGCAAACTGAGTTAAATATTTTTATGGTTTAAAGATTTTAAAGGCGATTTAAAGTTCATAGTTGAGAAAAAATATTTAGTTGCGATTATGAGTTAAATTTAAATAAGCTACCATCAATATTCTAAATAACTCTGTTACTAATTTACTACCGCTGAGTGCAAGACGATTCAGGTTACATGACTCTGCATTTTGAAATTATTGGGTTCAAGCGTCAAGGGTCAAAGAGTCTTCTGCTTGGTATTTTGGTAGCTTGTGTGGGATGGGTGTCTGTCTGAGGGTGTGAGAGGTGTGATGTGTCCTGCCTGCAGGGAAGCAGTACACAGCAGTTTATCTGGATTACTGTGCTCACACATAAACATACCTCTTGACCCCATTCTGGAAGAAAACAACTACCATTAGCCTCGGCTACGAGTGTAGATGAATAATCAATTTATGAATCAATGCTACAACTCTGTGCAGTGCAGAACCACAGACTCACCTTTGGCTAAATTAGGTTGTCATAGCCTGATTTCAGCACCTGATTTACTATGACAGCAGCACATTACACTCAGCTGTTGGACGTAACCTGGTGCAGCCCTCCAGACGCACTCTGGAAGAAGCAGTGGGATTTCTCTGAGTTCACTTTGCTCAGAGAAGAAATGATTTTCAAAATATTTACTTTGGCCACAGATGAACTCCAAATGTTTCTGTTAAAAACTGTTGCTGCTACTGTAAATCTTTTACTTAAAACATTACTAAATTATGATGTGATAATATTGATATTATTTACTACCAGTAGCATGGCGTTAAAGGTGCCTACTACCTTATTACTGCAACGTCTATGCTCAGTTCTTGTCTGGGAGAACTATGATTAATGTTAAACTCCCTCCTCTTCACCTCTCTCCATACTTCTTGTCTCTTTATATTGACTGACAAATGAAAGCATAATGCAAAAAATATAGATAATAATAGATAAGGAAACAAAACAGTTTAATGGGAAACACAAGGGGGCGAAAGTGAAGTTTGATAGACACAAACCTGCATTACGGTCATCAGATACAACATGAAATACATATATGCAGTGAGAGGAGAGACTGAGGTGTAAACACACACAAATGACACTTCAGTCAAGCGATCGGACGAATACAATTTCTTTATTGTATTTATATATTAATTTTTTTGGGATGTTATTTATTTTTTCTAACAAAGTCTAACGTTCACATTTAAGCTTTAGACGACATAGACAGAAGGAGAATGGCGTAAACATGACCTTATTTATAACTGTGACTAGTCTTAATCCTGTTGAGTAACTGAGCATTTGTCTGTGTGCTATGGCAGCTCACTGCACGAAAAGAGAGACCAAAAAGACTGACAGAGACCAAAAAGACTGACAGAGACCAAAAAGACTGACAGAGAAGAAAAAAGAGAAAAACACAAGATTTTAAGAGGTCTAAATGTGTGGATATTACTAAGTTTCCTATTTTGCTCCTTACGATAGCATTTTGGAGATTGCTTGAAGACTTAAGGTAACTAATATTAAAATAAAAAATTTAAATTCTGTACATAGGTAAATGAAAAACATGATGATTTGGGTAATGGAACTGATCTGAGTAGTCCTAATATGAACTTCATGTGAAGGAACTATGGTGACACAGCACTAAGTCTGATACAAGTGTGAATGAAAGAGTGTGTGTGGAAAACGAGAGAGAAGGAAATTAGGAGAAGATAAAAAGAGGAAGGTCACCCGGCTGACAGAAACAGAATAAAACAGGACGTGATAAGAAAGAAAAAGTCAGGCCAGAAAAGTATGAGGAAGTAAGAAAAATAGAGCGAGGATGCCATCTGTTGGCGGATAAAGGAAAATACAACTAGCGGTGTACGCCGGCCATCTGGGGGCTGATAAAGGGTATTACAGCTAGGGATAAAACAAGGATGCCACCTGTGGAAGACCAAAGGACATTACAGCTCGGGTTACAACTGGTTTGACATCATTGGATTGGCTTGTGTTTTTAATTGTTTATTCTTTTATATATATATATTTTTTCCCACTAAGAGACATTGGGGGAACTTTTTACAGTTAGAGATACACACCCTTGACATACAGATACACACATTACAGCAACGTGTCACAGCACTCGGAAAACATCGGGTGGCTGACAATTGGATGATCTGGTTTCTTCTGTGGCTGTACCTTCTGCTTGGAATACTGATGTACTGATAAGTGTGCTGTTCTGGCGATATTATCATTGAAAATATATATAAATAATTAGATAAAATTAAATTAAAAAGTGTGTTTTATCCCGAATCATGGCCGCCGCCCCCGTCCCGACCCCCAACACCCTCAAAACATTGGCAGAGGTGGTGGAAAGCAGGGTTGTGGCAGCAGTACTAGTAAAAGACCGAGAATCCACAAGAAAACAAATTCGGGAATACTTTGCAGAATGGAAGGATCTAGGATTCCTGTCGAAAGAGCCTGAGGCCCCAGCCCCTGACGGCCCTGCCTTAGGGAAAATAATGAGCCTGGTAAAAGGCCGCCACATAGTGGCAGCTGCAGACTACACTAGTGTAGGAAGTCCCATCTGGGGACTGAAGAAAACAAAATGGGACAAGGCTCAGAACAAATATCTGATAGTGACTGCCATGACCAACATGATGAAGAAATACTCTCCCAGCACCACAAACCCATCCCACACCTCTTACACTCCCTCTGCACCCCCTCCTCCTGCCACCGGCCTGTACCCAGTCTTCCCCGACCCTCCCCTATATGACAACACTGGTTGCAGCTCAAAGCCACCACTACAAGCCCCTGTTTTCCACATCACTAGTGGAGAGGTGAACCTGGAAAGTGATGTCATGGATGCAACAGAAAAAGCTCATCGAGAGCTGAATGAACGTGTGGCGTGCCTGACTGAGCGGGTGAACGACTTACAAAGAGAAGCAGAAGAGGAGACCGAATCTGAGAACCACTCAGGTCGAGAAGGTGGAGCAGCCAGTCCTCTGCTTATGGACCTCAACCACCCAATTAATTCATCTACACCCCTCGGTCCTCAGCCCAGCCTCCTCCACTGGGGCCCACACAGAGACAACAGACAGGATCACTCAAGTACCTCCAGCGGACCTGATCTTCCACATGCCCTCCCCACAACCAATTATCCTCCCCCTTCCAGGAGTACTACCCCTCCCAGGAGGGATGCATCCATTCCGCCACAGGATCAGGACAATTGGCAAGAACAGACCTCCATTCCTACCAGGGCTTGGTTACCTGCCAGAGGAAAATTCATTGGGATGATAGAGGGAGGCCTGTTTCCTGAAGGAAACGATACGATCAGTGGGGACAGGGTCCCCCTCCGTTCCGACCAAGACAAGGGTACAGGCCGTGGTCAGTACAGAGGTCAAAACAGAGGAAACCCCAATACCGGATGCTTCATATGCGGCCAGCCTGACCACTGGTTCCGAGACTGCCCTCATGGGGGACAAAGAGGAACACCAGCCCCCTACAGAGGACAAGGCCCCCAGCATGGAGGCCCCCCAGGACGAGGCCGAGGAAGAGGCATACCCCCGCAACCACACCAGATGCCATCTTCCGCCTGGGAATACGGCTACGTATATGACCAATGAAGTTGCCCAGTGTCCACAGCAGGTCACGTCGTGCCCCCCCGAATTTGACACCATAGTGACCTGTAACATCAATGGAGAGCCCATCCCCTTCATGGTCGACACAGGAGCAACAGCATCATGTATAAATACAGACCAATACCCACTTTCGAACAAATCCCTCACCATCATTGGCTTTTCAGGAAAGAAGGAGGACGAGGCAGCACCTCACATCACACTGGCCATAGGGGTGGGATATGAAGCTAGATCCATGGGGCCTATGGTGAAGACCTCCCTTTCTATCGCCTGGAACCCCACACATGCCCCCCAACCTTTTGTCTCCCCTTGTGGACTGAGGTGGAAAATTCATCACAAGGGTCAGAACACTGGCATCTGCGAAAAACAGGACCTGGACAGGGATCACAGAAGAGAACACACTGACCACCCTGATGCATCCAATATGTTAACCCATATTCCATTATCGCTATGGACCACACACCCCCATGACGTTGGTCATGTGCCACAACATCAGGTAACAGTCAAAATCAGACATGGTGTATACCCCGTTTGACGGCCCCAATACCGTCTCAAACCTGAGCAAACGGAGGGAATAAAAAACACGATAGATGGCTTACTGGAAGCCAGAGTCACTTTTTACTCCCTACGCGCACTCCATGGAACACCCCTCTCCTCCCAGTCCCCAAAGCAGGAGGCCGGGGATGGAGAATGGTTCATGACCTCAGAGCCATTAATGACGCCACAGAACCTACAGGCTGTCCAGTACCTGATCCTTACCTGGACCTACAGAACCTGAACCCGTCTCATAGACTTAGCCAATGCCTTCTTCTGCCTCCCGCTGGATCCAGACTCACAAGCCATGTTTGCATTTACTTTTTCACCAGCCAGAAAAATTAAAATCCCCCAGGCGCTCAAACAGCCTCACATCACCTTCGAATCCAAACCCATCAACATGGCTAATGGAATGACATCGGACACACACACGCCCCACATAACTGTGAGGCCCTCTCCAAGAAGAGATCAAACTCAGAGAAGAAGAAGAAGCACAGGAGATCAGGACAGGAGGACATAACCATGGTAAGACAACGAGACAGAGAACACCACTAAATACGACAACGATCCGATAAGGACAAGGGGAAGCACAGAGGCTTAAATACACACAGGGAAGGCAGGGGCACAGGTGTAACACATGAGGACTGGTGCAGACAATCACGGACAGGAAGTAAAGAAAGAAAACCCAAGGAACAGAGACTACAAAATAAAGCAGGAAACAGAACACGGAATGTGAAAACATGAAACACAGGAACAACAAACAACCAGACAAACATACAGGGATGTATACCAGAATACCAGACCATGACAACAGTTCCTTTAGAAATGAATCCACAAATGCATTAGTAATTATTCACACCCATGAACATAGTATAGTTTTATATTACCTGTGGATTAAGGAAGAGAGGAGAACAAAGGTTAGCATCTTGCTCACGCTCAACTCATTTATTATGAGTTGCGCAAGCGCAGAGCCTGTCCCTACGGTCTCCCTTCAGGATCCACCGCTGTACCACCGCTAGTACAAGAGAAGAGCTTTTTTGATGGCTTCAGCATTATCGAAAACTCACTAAGCGCGACCATCAGGCCTGGTGAAAATGTAAATATTCAGGAGTAATTGGAAATGGTTGTGGCAAAATGGCTCAAATGCGCTCCCTTCGGTACACACGTGTATAATGACTGGACGAAAAAAAAGATCCCACCCCCAATTTGATTGACGTGACAGAAAGTCGGCCATTTGGGATTTAGTTGCCATTTTGGCCATTTTACACTCAAGGTGTGCATCTTCACTAGCCTCACGATTCGATTCATCATAATGCATCTCTATACGTCTCGATGCATCTCAATGCATTTCAATGTATCACATCCACAATTTTCTGTATTACTACATATGGATGCTTTTTCATGAATTAATAAAATCAGTCAGACATGAATTTAGTTTTTATTTAGAAAGTGCTTTTAAAATTATTATCAACTGTCACTGTTATTACAATTATGCCGTAATTTACTAAATAAGGTTTTCTAAAAATCTGACTACAACAGTTAGTCCATGACAGTGGTCTGTGCTCTCCACAGTGATTTGACATTCATTCAGTTTAGACTTATGTGATGCTTAAAAGGACAAGTTTGATTATTGTATCAAGGTTGCCTCACCTGGCCCCCCTCAGCAGCGCCACTGCTCTGAGGCGTATTACTCCGCAAGTCAAGTGACTCGGCTCCACTCATTTTATAAAAACCTGCTCATATTTATGTTCCTGTATAAACGGGATGTCGCTTCTTCTGCAACAATGAAGTTAAAACCCAGCGTTGAGTCATAATCTGCAGGAAGAACTTCTGTCTGCAGGAGTCTGTGTGCTCTTCTCTGTTACTCTTCACACAAACTGATAATCACATGTATTTCGTTATTAATTGATGATGTAAAATCATGACTTTGGATCATTACATTACATGTGTCTTATAAACTGTAGAGTGAATCAAACAAACACAAACTAGTAGGGTCCAAGCTATAAAGTGCAGACCACATGGTGAATATTATGTAAATTGAATTAAAGTTGTATAATAAGGCTTGCCACTTCCTGTTGCCACTAAGTTGCGCTATCACTACTTACAGACTAATTGATCTGTTTAGGTTGGGGCTCCGATGAAACCTGAGCAATTTGGGGCCAATTGTACAATGCAGAGCAGAGTTTTAAAAAACGTCCTTTTCACAGTGAATCAGTATGTAGGAGTTAATATTGAAATATGGAGCAGTTCAGGCCGGGAGACTGATCATGTGATCATGTTGGTGCTGATTGGACAATGCAAGGTGGAGTTATGACAACGTTGTCTCCTTTGGCGAAGGATCAACCTTCCGATCCATTCAGGCCAGGACTTTGATCATGTGAAAGAGGTTTGAGGCTGGTTGGACAATGCACAGAGGCGTTATAATAAATCCCTCTTTATTGGCGGATCATCAAAATTTGACAACACGCCACGGTCACACCTTGTGACGTAAACTAAAACTTTTAATAACTTTTAATCTCCATGGAGTTGAGATGACTCTCACTGAACTTAAAGTTGATCTGATGAAAGCTCTAGGAGGAGTTTGTCAAAATACAACATGTGTAAATGATCAAAAACGGCCACTTAATTCAAAATGGTCGACTTCCTGTTTGGTCTAGCATGGTGATCGAAGAGGGTTTTTTGTTCGTAATGAAATCACACACGTCACTACCGATTTTTGAAGTATATTTTTGTGGCTTTTTATTGCCCTTTAATTGATAGGAAGGAGAGAAAGCTGTGAAAGGTGGTCAGAGAAAGAGTGGGGGAGGACATGCAGAAAATGGCCACAGGTCAAAATCGAACCTGGGCCGCTGCGGGTTGAGGCCTTGCCTCGTTGGGGCAGCAGATCTACCAGGTGAGCTAAACGCTCCCCCCACTACCAATTTTTGTAAAGGTCAGTCAATCGTGGTTGTCAGTTTGTTGCTGAACTTTATGGGGCACTATTCAGCTATATTGCCACACCCATTCCTGAAAACCATATGGATGTCTTCATGGGTGGCTGTTGTTACACACATGTAGGTTGAGGGAGATTGAACAAAGTACACTGAAGTTTGACAAAAACTCACAATGGATGAGGAGGAGTACATCAAAGTGTAAGACATGCAAAAAATAAGACGTTACTTGTTGCCACCAGGGGGCGCTGTGCTTTTAAGTCATGATTTTTGTGTAGATGTCTCTTGTCATACATGTCCAGTCTGGGGTCAATTGGACCATGTATGTCCAAGATACAACAGACTCGTGTTTTGATGGTGATTCATAAAAATATGACGCCCCTCCATGGTCACACTGTGTGACAAAAACTCACAATTTGAGTTAGTTTTAATCTCCATCTTGTCAAGATGAAACTCACCAAATTTTAAGTTGATCTGATAAAAGCTCTTGGAGGAGTTTAGTAAAATACACAATGTGTAAAATGGCCACAAAATCCCAAAAAGGACTATTTCCTGTTGCGTTAAGGAAATTGGCCATTTTGCCACGCCCATTTCAAATTTCTCCACACTACGTAAATGTTCATCAGGCCTGACACGCCCGCTAAGTTTGGTGAGTTTTCGAGCATGTTTAAGCCATCAAAATGCGATTAATTTTCCTGATTAATCAAACGAAAAGCAATAGTCGCTGCTCAGGCCCTAATAAAGATACATAAAATATGAACCCATTTGTCAGTAAAGACAATCTTCTAAAATATTAGAACAGATTTAACATCATTGAGTATTAAATACATTTATACAAGTACGAAAAATCCATACACCCCTTGCTCTTATTGTGGGCAAATGGAACATCCCACCTGAGACAATACCAAGTCACTCAATGTATAGGGGCTTAAAGTTGGCTCTAATATCAAACCACACCATTACACACAGCTGTTTGCAGGATGCATAGCCATGAGGTAATGTATCGTAACTCTCTTGCTGATCTCATGCATCTTGCTTATAAGAGACATGGAGTTGGTGAGGAACAGACTCTGGAGCCCTGGTCTGTACGGGTTAGCCTTTAACCTAGCGTGGCCCGGCTCACTCTCCCCGCTTAGGTTTCCTCTCCCTGCACCTAAACATAGGCTTTTCGAGCCTGACTGTCGTAAATACTGACCTCGCAGGTAATCAATGTCTCCCGGTGACAGACATTGAGAATAGTTTATAGAAAACTTCTCCCTGATTGTCTCATTTGCTGTTAGTTTAGAAATTGGCAGCGATATTAAAATAAGACAGTTTCATAACCAGTAAAAACTCCTTGCTTTAACTTTTCATCTTGTTTTTATGTGAATAATGTCTTGATTTGGTTTAACATTAGTATTAGTGCGTTAACATTGTTGTTTGTACAGGTATTATTATCACTACTTATACAATTATAATATGTCATATTATTAGTGATGCTAATAATACAACCGTGGGGAACTTAAAGGCTTGAAAGATGGTTGATAACAAGCTGCTGCGCTGTTATATAATAAAGTGAGCAGACTCTTTGATACCTCCCACAGAACCAGCAGCCTGCTGAGAGCAAAGGGAAACAGGCCAGAGTGCAGGAAAGGTTGTAAAACAACCAGCCCTCTGAGACTCTTCTGTCACTGAGGCCTGGCAAAACAACCTCAAGCAACAGCTGCACATCACTCACCATTTGTATTTTCATGTTGTTGGCATGTCACTTCACCATGATTATTAATCACTGCTCTTTCCTGCACTCAAACACCGCTGGATGCATTTGAACCAGTTCTATTCTCCTTGTAAACAAATCTGGAATCACTTCCACATCAGCTCACCAGAATGTTTCTTTCCCACAACTGATCCAGCACATGAAACATGTCCTTCCTCTGTTGTTATCCAAAACCAAGAAAATGAAGAATGAATAAATACATGTGAAAATGTTGGCTGGTTTGTTTGTTAGTTTGTTTCCTTCCACATCACCGCCTGCGCACAATAAACACAGCAAAACCAGACTGGTGCGATGACATCACTTGTCCTGAGCAGAATCTCGCCACTGGTCTGATTGTGCACAGGGCTGGTGTGATGTGTCAGCGTCGCAACATAGAAGTAGGTCTTCATTCCTTCAATCCTGCAACGATTGGTACACACACACACACACACAAAATGTTCAAGTCAGTTCCTGTGGACGTTCTCTGGAGTTTCTCCTGCCAGCCACCTAGTAAAAGACATGTGATCTCCACAACAGAATTCATATATTACATTGTGTTCCTCGCCTGAACATTCTGCAGATTTTCCTGTTATTGTGAGCATGTGTGACTGGATAATCTCCTGCTTCGTTCTTATGTGTGTTAGGCAAACTCCAGACATCTACACACACACAAACACAGACACGCACAGGTGGGCCAAAGGGTATATGACTTCAGAACTTTAAAGCTCTTGAAGTAAAAACTCTGAAAGGCCCAAAATCTTAAAAAAGGTGAAAACATGGGTGCTTGTCAGTGTGTGTACTTTGTGAGGACCATTTTAAGCATAGACCTTACAGAGTGAGGACATTTTGACCTGTCCTCACTTTTTCAATGGACTGATTAAGGGTTAAGACTTGGCTTTAGGGCTATGTTGAGATAGAAACGCAGTGCCCAGAACGAGCACCCAGAGAAGCATAGGCACACTGTGTTAAAATTAGGTTTAGGTTAGGGTCAGGCATGTAGTTTTGATGGTTAAGGTTAGAGTAAGGGGCTAGGGAATGCATAATGCCGATGTGTCTGCACTAAGATAGAAACACAAGAATGTGTGTGTGTGTGTGGGGGGGGGGGGCTTTGAATGTGAAAGTGCTTCCTCAGATGAGTGTTGCTCACCACATCTGCTGTTTCTGTTTGGAGATCAGCTTGTTTGAGTCCAAGCGTTAAGTACACAAAATGATCCAAAAGAATGTCACTGAACCGCTTTTCATTTTCTGTCTGGGGTGAGTCACACACTGGAGGACGTTCAAAGTGAAGGCATCCGAGAGAGAAAGAGAGAGAGAGAGAAAGAAAGAGAGAAACCTCTTCCCTCTCTCCACCAGGTAGCATTCAGAATCCCAGCAGGACCTAGTCCTGTTACTTAATAATTAGTGTCAACGTTACATAAAAGCTCTCTAATGTACAGACGATAAAACAAGACCAGTACGGTAGAGAGAAAAAAAAGGTCTTACCTTCACGTTTATTAACAGCATCAGAGTGACTAGGCAGTGACTGACACAGAAACCAGAGTCCCCTCTGTGGTTAGGTTTGGGCAACAAAAGCACTTTGGTTTTAGGTTATGAAAATTTAAATTAACATGTTGTGCCTGAACTTGCTGAGAACCTTTTCTGCGTTAAATCAGACCACAGGTCCTGCCTTGCCTCTGTGCCTCTCTGCCAACACTGTCAAACACATGCTAATGTTAGCTTAGAAATGGAGACTGCTAACATCAATGAACAACCAGTTCCCAGCACAACGCAGACTCCATCACAAACAAACTAAAAACAAAAGCTTTATCTTGTTACGCCCAAACTACAATGTGACCAACGCTGGGAAAACAAGTGTCAAAGCCAATATAAAGGTAAATTCCTGGGATATTCAATAAATATTGTTTTCCTTCAGAAAACATCTGGAACATTGTAATAATTAGTACATGTGGTTGTGGCTGAGGGTTAGAGTGGTCGTCCTCCAACCTGAAGGTCGGCAGTTCGATCCCCAGTCTTCCCCATCTGCATGACGAATTGCCCCTCATTGAACAACAAAGTGCTGCTCATGTCTGTGAATTGATGAATGTCAATTGTAAAGTACTGTAAAGAGTTTTGAGTGGTCATCAAGACTAGAAAAGCTCTATATAAATACAAAACCATTTACATGCAATGTTTCACATAGTCCAACGACATGCAGGTTAATTTGACCTGAGTTTGTCTTTCACATATGAAAAAGCAGGAGATTGTTCACAAGAACACAGACTCTCTGTACTGTTCAGGTGAGGTGAGGGTTCAGGTGAGGGATGGTGCTTTTTTTGCATTGGTCTTAGAAACGTCATCGCACTGCTCATGGTGAATCCTCCAGAGAATCTCCTGCTGTGTTCTCACATGGGTTCAATCGGACATTATCCTGTGCTTTTAGGGGAGGAGAAACTCCAGAGTTGAGTGCATGTCTGAAAGCAGCTTTGGAGACTCTAAATTGGCTGTTGGTGGGAATGCAAGAGTCAGCCCATTGATAGGATGTTGATAGATTATCATCATATATAACAGGATTCATGTAATGTCATTCCTTCAATGTGAGCTAAAATGGTCTTGACTCATGCATGTCATGTGTTTGTTTTGGCCAATGCCCATGTTTGTACATACCAAACCACAGAGTATGAGCATGAGCAACAGGATGCTGACTGCAGTTCACACAACGTCCATTACGTACCATTAATTAACAAGGGGTTTTCTGAATGTTACACATAGTAACATTACGTTTCCTTCAAAATGTACATGCTGTTGCAAATACATTTCATATACAGGGTTGTACTGGGGGTTTATGGGTAACATTTTTTTCCCAATAAATATGAATTGAATTAAATGCTTTCTGTGGTGCAGTAAAAGTCTTTGGATTTAGTGAAATCTTTTATCATGAACTTATGAACTTTAATACTAATACTTAAAAAAATGTTGTGTGTATAAACAGTAATAGTAAAGTAAATGCTGTAGATGTCAAGCATATTTGCAAAAGCTCCAACTCGTGTTTTTTCGGTAAATAGCAATAATGCCTGCTTGCAAACACTAATACAAATTCCTGTGGCTAGTTGTAAGCACCATGTGGAAATAGAGGAACTGAATGTTCAAACGGCTTCATGTGACAGTTGTGCATTGAACTTAATGTATTCAATTTATACTAAATATAAATTAGAAAGGTTCACATTGTAGCCAGTGAACAAACTTAAAGCAGCATTAATGATGATTATTTTCACTAATATGTCCCTTCAGTATGATAAAGCAGCACATTAAATAAACTCTTTCTTCAGCTGTTTTTAATAAGAGATTCTTAAAGTTTCAAACACAACACTTGAGGGAGCCTTACCATGCACACGCACAGAAACACACACACATATACATGTGCACACATTATCCCAATATAGACACTCCATCTTTTCTACCCCACTCACACAAAGGATTTTCTATTGAATGCATCGGACAAAATGCGCCTGTGAGATGTTCTGGATGTGATTTTCTCATCTCATTGTGGTTTTGGACCATGATGTGATGGGATCATTTTACTGAATGAATGGTTTCTCTTGGAAATGTCCGGGGCTGGTCTGACATTCATATAAAAGCATGGAAAAATTACTGAGGAGTACAAACCCACATACACATGTATCTACACACACACACACACACACACACACAAACACACAGGGATAGAGAATAGTCTGACCACAGGAGAAAACTTTAACGCTAACCAGGAAATGTTGGATGACGATGACAGTTTCTGGAAAACACATTTTCTGACTGGGCATGTGCATCTTCTTGCATAATTCTCCCACAGACATATTGAACATTATAATAAGAATCAGTTTGAGTGCGTGAGTGGCAACTCTTAACTCTTTGGCAGGGTTTCTTCTTGACTTTAAAGCAGGCGAGCAGAGCCTCATGGTTTTCTTCCAAGTACAACCTAATCAGTCTTATAATTGGTCTGAGCCCTCAACAGTGGATAGTAAAACTACAATCAAGACACTCATGAGTGAGGATAAATATACAAACACACTCTGTGGTTGCATAAGCACAGGCACAAACACACAATGTCTCTGTCTCTCTCGCTGCTGGATTCGTAGCATGTGGTAGCGTTTAAAGCTCTGCCTTCAAGACAAAACTCAGGCACACTTTACTCCCATACAACTTTCTTTCCTGTGTGTGCGTCCCTACCTCTGTGTTCTCTCTTGGATGCCCTACCCCGAAGTCTTCGTAAGGTCTCAATTTCTGTACATTCCTGTGTAACAGAGAAAGCAGATATCCCAGGAGAGACACACTGTTTTATAACAAACACTATCCCAGGCCTCAATATTGAAAGCACCCACTCCCAGTAAAAAGCCATATAAAGCCAGATGCAGGACCTGTCTGCATGGCAAGCAACACTTATGTGCTCAAGCAAACACATGGGAGAAACAGTGCTAAATCTAAAAAATCGTCAAACGTTCTCCCCCTGCTTCTGCTGTATCAGGTCTGTAGCTGAAGACACCAGTCACATTTATCCCATGTTCTCAGCTCATTACTTGTGTCACATAATGAGACACAGGTCACTTACAGAGTGTCATTGGTACTGTATGAATTGTCTACTTTAAGTGCCCATTATTAAGTAGGTTGATTCTTGTCTTATCAATAAAAGATGGTGCTGCCAATGTTGGAAAGTAACAAAGTATGTTTACTTTACTTAAGTATTTTATGCCACTTAATACTTGTGCACCACTAATTTTGGAAGGAACTTTTTGACTACATGATCCACAAACAGTATAGTGTATTTTACAGATAAAGGCACTATCTACTTTTCAGATGAAGATCTTAAAAGAGCAAAGTGTAACCCCTTAAATAAGGGCTATGTGTTTTTAGATTGCATATTTAATTATTTCTTTAACTAATGTCTACTTTTTGACTGTCCTCTTTGCAAATTTCCCCATTATTGGATTAGTAAAAGATTATCTTATCTAATTTTAGGATTATAGCAATAAAAAGATATTATATATAAAAGTACACTGTAAAATAATCATTCAGGATGCCACATACTACTACTACTACTACTACTAATAATAATAATAATAATTAGCAGTCAATAAGTAAACCATTTCTAATATAATAATTTTAAAAAGTAAAAGGTAGATTTATCCTGTGACCCTCTGGAAGGTTGGGAGCCACAGGATTGGACAACCTGTGTTTATACAAAGCTCAACTACTGGAGCGCTTTTAGTTTTCATTCTATATTTTCAATGTTACTTAAGTCAAACTTTGAATGCAAGGATTAAATGCCTAATACTTCTCTAACATTATTGTAATAGTGCTATCACTTAAAGGTGCTAATGTTCTCACCAGAATCATGTGGTGGGCAATGGCACTCACCAAGAGCTTCATTCTGTGATCTGTTTTTAAGACAAGATATTATAAGAGAAGCTCTACATCTTCAGGGTATATCAGACGCTACTGTACTGTGACTCACTATGGGAAAGTGACAAGACGGACTGGCCAGGCTGGGGCTAGCTGGTTAGCATGCTAACTTTAGTAGGAGCGTTGATAGAAAAAATGATAGATGATAGAAAAAGGGGTGAGCGTTGATGTTGCAGATCTTGGCAAGTTAAGGAATGAAGTTTTCTGCAGAGCTTTTGATAGCTTTATATAGTAACATTGGCCAAGTAGCAATGGAACAATTACACATATACCTATCCCTCCATGTGTGACATCCCTTCAACTCTGTTTCATGGCAGACATTTTGACTTAAAGTGGGACAAAGCTCAGTTGTTGACGATAACATTCTATTTATTCTATGTCCTAGAGTCCCTTAAAGGGATAGTTTACTGAAAAATATCTACTCACCACTATTCCAATGGAGGGGTAGGTGAAGTGTTTGAGACAACAAAACACTTTTGGAGTTTCAGGGGTAAACTTTGTTGCAGCCGAATCCGATACAATTAAAGCAACTTCCAACTTATACGTGATGTAATAAAACAACAGGAAAAACACAACATGCCTCCATACTGCTCGTGTGGTATCATCCAAGTCACCGCAAGCCCCGACATTCATATTTGACTCGAAACAGCCTTATTTACGCCATGTTTTTAGCCTAAATGTCCGCTGATATCTTCCTATGAGGTGCATTCATGGACCCTTGGACAAACCATCTTGTTGCTATGTCCGCCAGCTTAGCCACTTCCAGTGACTTTTAGGCTGAAAGCATGGTGTACTGTAAATGAGCTGGTTTCGAGTCGAATATGCTCTCTATGTGTACATGTAAAGTATTGTATAGTGTTTGGGAAACAAGTACATCACATTTTACTTTGCACATGCCCACTGTTGCTTTGTTTTATGAGCATGAACCAGACACAACAACAAAAATGTTGGCTATAGAAAGGTTTCTATATGTTCGGTTAGCACTGCTACGTCTAATTTAAAGTTTGCAGATAAATGTAGCATCACTACACCACATTGCCAGTATGTAGCTCCTACCAACCCACAACGTCCCTCCACAAAAGTTCTGCTATGTTGAAATTGTATTGCTCACGTATTTGATTGTCTTGCTTGAACTGTTGGCTGCGCTGCCCCCCACAGGATTTCCTGAGGAACTGCTCCCTTACAACTGTTTTGTCCATAACCTTTAGAATACGTGCAAAAATACGGATGAAATGAATTCAGAGTATATACAGAGGGTGCTGGCTGTTTCCATATATACATCTAACACTGAGGATATAGGAGTCCTCAGCCTTTATTTACAGTTTTTTCAACCACAGTCATCTTGAGCTGGTCTCATCTGCCGTGACTATCTCCCCAGTGGGAGTAGTTGGGATTACAACCCAAACTTCTGAAAGAAATAGCGCCCTGATGTTGCTGGGAAGCTGCGACATCCAACTTCAATGGGGAACAGTGTGGTATTCCATCCTTTGACAAGGGCGTCATTGATACAGTCCAGGTACTGTCTTTCTTCACTGGGTGAGAGATGGATAATCTATCCTTCCATGGAACTGTGAGTTCAGCTATTAAAATGGGATTTGTCACTACTGTACACTGTTTCTTTCCACACACACCCTCCTCTTCCAAACAAATGCCATGTTCATGTCATATGGGAGTGACCATAATTAACTGTTATGTAATTGTAACTGGAATATATCTGCCTGAAAAAAACGAAGAAATGCCTTACTTATGTTGACATTATGAAACCCAGATTTAATATCAATGTCAATGCAATGTGATGTGAGTGTGGCATAACATTCATTATAACATGGTTACCATTAGCAATGCTTACAGTGTCGCTTACCACTATGCATTTCACATTAACTTATTGGTGTCAAATTTCATTTTATTGCAACACTCACCTCCCCTCCATGTGTGAGAAAGTAAAAAAGAGCAGTCTCTGTTGGTGTTTTACTCACTGACACCTGAGCAGAGTGTCCAGGTTTTTCAGTTTGAGTGAAAGTCTCTCTAACCAGCTGACAACACTGTTGCTGATGCCCAGAAGGCACAAGGCGCTGCACAGGCTGCTGCTTGCGAAAGCCAAACCGAATGACTGCTGAATTACTCTGTGTCCTAGGGTAAGAGACCAGGCTATTTTTCATCCTTGCTCCAGGCCAATGAAAAGATTTTGGATCCGTCAGTCCACACCCTTTTTGAAAAATGGACATCCAGTGAAGTTAAATTAGAATCTGTCTCCTGGATGGAGCAGTTAATTGACTCAAATTGATGTTGGAGACAAAGCTCTGCTTGAAGGCACTGTGGCTGCTCCTTACTCCCTTTAATCAGACTGATTTTACCCACAAGCCAAAACCTTAAAGCAAACAAGTGGTAATTTCACCCTGTTAGAAAGCCTTCAGTCTATCTTGACTTTCTCCTTCCATGTCTTTATCAGTATTAATGAGTCTTTGGAAAGTGGGTTTACCAATGACAATTACAATATAAAGACACTGTGACATCAATGGCATAGTTTGTTTCTATTGTAGAACTGAAGCCATGTCTGTTATTTATCTTGTATGAACATCCTGGGTGGGTCTGGGATTGGACCTTTTTGCCAAGCTGGGAGTAGGAGACATGATGAGATTGATCGGTGAACGCACAGAAAGCCTGTCCAATTCAAATAAACCTAAACCTAATTCTAACCCTAACCCTAAATCCAAGTCTTAACCCTGGAACAAGCCATTAAAAGTGGGTCAGAAAGTGATTACCGGCCAAAATGTCCTCACTTTCCCCCACTCTGTAGGTTCTAGGCTCAGAATGGTCCTCCCAAAGATATCTGTGAAAGTACACACACATACATACACACATTTATTTGATCTAGTAAATGAGTGTGTGATTGGAGTGTGTGTTTACATGAGAGATACTGTAGTGAGACAAAGCGAGTGAAGGATGACTCAGTGTTTATTGGTGCGTTGAGAGAATAGGTGCAGTATATCTATATACCCCTGTTGTGAAACTGCAGTAGCCACAAACCGATATCTGAAGTAGGATTTGCACCAGGCTTACGGTCGACACAAAGTGCTGCTGTGTGCCTGCCAGGTCCCTGACTGTGTGTGTAATGTCAAAGTTGCAGTTTCTGATTTGGACAAAATGCAGGAAATAAAACCCAATTACAGGTCTAACTTTGGCACCATCTCAAAAGTCCAAAGTGAATCATTTCAAATCATGTGTTCACAGATCAAGCTATATGCATGTGCATGTGACTGGGATTGCATCCTTGTACATGATTTATGGAGGAAAGAAATGTATCACAGCACAGCGCATTCACACCGGCCTGACAGCATCCTTTTTATTAAAATTAATGACCTACTACAGAGCATAAAGTTCAGAAAAGAATAGAAAAGCAACAGTAAAATCTACACTGGTGGCTTATAAATGCTTCTATATACGTAAAACAGCTTCAGGTCGAGATATTTAGTTTCCTGGTCCTGCATGCTAGAGCAGCTGCCAACAGCATTAATAATGAATCGACTCCAGTTTGTTAGTCAACCAGGCACTGAGCTGAGCTCGTTGGCACAGCGGGCTGGAAATGTGATTGAGGAGGTCACAGGTTCAGATCTCAGGTTAATGAAGAACTTGTATGATTTGGAACACACGCAGTTATTCAGCCAGCAAAATGACACACTGGCAATTTTTCCTCTCGCCCTTCTAGCAGGCACAAACAAGTGAATTGTAAAACCATATGTAAAACCAACTGGTTTGGAGTCTTTCGACTTGTTTGAATAATGATTTTATCACAACAGTTTTGCAAACAAACATTCTGGCTAAGATTGATTGATAGATGCACCAAATGATCCCCTATAGACAACAGGGGAGATCAATTTAAAGTCCACAATTTATTTTGAATATTGGCTGTAAAATGGTACTATTACTGAAAACATATTTGCACAAATATGGTATGTTACAAAAACAAGAACTTTAACAATAATGATGATACTGAATTTGATTTGTGTTGCGCTGCTCATGTACAAAATGCAGCTCAAGGTTCTTTGAAAAATAGACCATACAGAGGTACAATATTAAATAGGGGAAAGGTAAAATAATAAACCAATAAAATTAAGCAAGTTAAATTTAATACTACCACCAAAATATACATGTATAGTATATACCAGCCACAACATAAGTTATCATTATCATAATCACTGTCCAATTGTAACTGTAACTGTAGCTTTGCACTGATGAAAACATCAGAATGATGATATCAATCACTGTCATGTTAGCCTGTAGCCAAATTGTTGCGATCAACAAATCATATTTCTCTGTTCAGCTGCAGTGTAGTGATGGAATTATGGCTCCTTGAAGGGACCTGGATCTTACGGCTCTGTTCCTTTCTGAAAGCCGTTCAAAAGACAACTCATAACCGTCGAACCTCAGAACGTTGAGGCTAGGTCACCGGTGCGGCTCGTCGGGGACCCCGCTTTGAGCTGCAGCAGAGGAGGAAGAATAGGAGGAGGAGGAGGAGCAGTGGCCCTCTTCTCGGCCATACACCCTTGAGGACCATGTTATTTCCCTGTTTCTTGACGGGAAGGTCTCTCTTTCTATGAGTCTGGTGGTGTCGCCGTGGTCTTGTCCTCCTTCTTCTTCTTCAAAGGATGATGAATCTGTAGAAGCATCACCCACTGGGTCGTAGTCTTCATCACCATCGTCGTCTTCGTAGTCACCGTCGTCTTCGTCTTCATCACCGTCTCCGTCCTCTCTGTCTTCTTCTCGGTCTGCTTTTCTATCTGCTTCTCGGTCTGCTTCTCCATCTCCTTGTCCGTCTGCTTCTCGTTCTGGCTCTTTCGTGTCGTCTTCGGGTTCAGAGGATGGTTGCTGGGAGAATAGCTGTTGGAGAACCTGTTCTCTGGTGAAACGCTCCTGACGTGACATCGTGCCATGGTCCGGGAGGGGGGCACATGGAGAATGACGCATTGGCTTCTTTGAGGGTCTAATGTATCCCCCCCTAGATTACAATTGGAATCAGGTGTGGGTCTAAATAACCCCACAGAGCACCACAGCGCCCTCTCTGGGGGTCTAAATGACCCCCCCAGGAGACACACCCACAATCATGGGTCAATCTGACCCAGGAACAACACAAGGGTTAAGGGGACGGGGAACGGGGGGGTTACAACGTCACTCACAAAGAGCAGACGAGGAGGAAGTGTTCAAACAAGATTACGGAGACTAACGTGAGAAAGATAACTATCATTTCATGCAAACTCTTATTTAAAAGTTTATTTAGCTGCCTAGTTACATAGCAACTAGTTAGGCAACAACTCAACACTGGCACATAGCCTGAAGGAAAGTTTAATCAGCTCACAGATAAAAGAGCATGTTGGGTTTAAAAGTGATCACAAACACTTGTTGATTATGTTATATGGCTTCATATATACATTAAGCAGTCCTGAGAGATGGGACATTATTATTAGGCAAGGGCTTACTCCCCCCCTGCCCTTCTGTAAGAGGGGAATGTTGTCACGGTTCACGTTTTTCTTAACTGTAAATGCTGCTCATCATACTGCAAATGCTGCTATTTACTACATTACATTACTTTGTGTTGAGTACTTTTGCACTATTCTGGATTGCACTACTCTCATCCTATATTCACTGTGACTGCATACTATGTTGTATTATGTGCTATGTTTTGAGTAATTAATATGTTAGGTAGTTATATGTTCTGTCTACTTTTATGTTTACACTGGGGATCAGAGAGAAACAGCATTTCAATCCCATCTATGTCCCGTACATATGGCAGAATTGACAATAAAGTTGACTTTGACTTGACTGGTGTGGATTTTATTAATGAAGGCCCGGCAGAGGATGACATTTGGACACACTGATAAAAAGAACAGCTCAATATGACTTGGTTCCCTTCCTTCTTCCCAAAGAGCCATTGAGAAGAATCTGATCATTTGTAAATGTCACAACACTACTACACTGCTGAAAATCTGAATGTGTTTTCATGTACACAATAT
Source organism: Verasper variegatus (assembly GCA_026259375.1). Classification (NCBI taxonomy): domain Eukaryota; kingdom Metazoa; phylum Chordata; class Actinopteri; order Pleuronectiformes; family Pleuronectidae; genus Verasper; species Verasper variegatus. The sequence goes on along the minus strand of CM048045.1, from coordinate 4,886,955 downwards.
GTAGCTCAGTGTGTATCCTGGGTGAGTGAGCACCACTTCATATAAAGTGAGAGACTGCCATTTAAAGATTAGAAACCAATACTTAATATTGAATACAAAGTGCCACTTCCTTATGCTCATGGTTGTGTGCTGTTGATTGCTGTGGTCACCTCCTGCAGCAGTATCCTGATAGATCATTATACTGTAAATTCCCACTTCCACTGCAGCATCCACCTGTAAGTCCCTAAAAACTACTTAACTCCAGAGGAAAAGTTATTATGATCACTACATGCTGTGCTAAGCAGTGGGTTGTTCTGTATATATTTTTTTATTTTAATGTCTCTGGAGAGAAGCACAGGTTTATCACACATTTTTAAGAACCAATCATATCTGACAGTTCCTTGACATACTACAGATAGAAAATATTTCAACAGAATAACAATTTTCTTTCCCAAACAGTCCTGGCTTGGACAGTCCTGGCTTGGATACTAAGGTGATTATTCTAAAAACGTGTTGTTTTAAGGTTTTCCAGGTTTGAAAAACTGGCACAGTGGGTAATAAAACACTAGTTATTTGGCTGTGTGTTCAAATGTCCAGCAGGCATGGAGGTGTTGGCAAATAGTTTCAAATGTCAAAGCTGAGTTTTATATCTCAATCTGATATGTGCCAGTGTTTTCATACGGTTTCTGCACCAATTGAAAACTAAAGATAATCTTTATCTATTAGTTTTAATAAAGAGCAGCTATTATCTGAGCTTTAAGAAGCGTTGGGAAGCCATGGGCCCCAAGTCGGTAACTTTCCAAGCCCGGCTCAGTGCTTGTACTGCAGTGCAAGGAATGCAGTGGTTGTTTTAACATTACAATGGCTTGGCAGGACTCTCTGTGGTCAACCACTCGGTCTCAGACACCCTCAGACATGCCCTGCAGGGTGCCTCCAACAACAAGCCTCAGAGAGTGGAGGCAATCACAAATATAAGTTATATGGAGAATGACTCTACAAGCCACAGCAGGGTATCACAGAACGTGTTAGAAAAGAAAGTGTCTCAGTGATACAGTAAAAGAAATGTACACCCTCTTTTTAATGTTGCATATCAAAGTACAGCAACACTTATTTTGGCATTCGATGAAAAGTGGAAGCAATTAGCAAAGCAGAGGGCTGTATTTTTGGTGGAGGATCAGGATCAGGAATTCCGACCCAATTCTATGCCACACACTGAAAGAAAAACAACAATTGACAGATGAGAGACAGAAACCTAGAACCAGACTTTCCACAGATGTTTCGGAAAACAAGACACAGATGAAGCAAATATTTAAATTAGATTAGAGTAGATCTGTTGTACCCCATGCATGTGATTTTAAACAAATCGATTTTATTTTTATTCTCACCTCTGATGCAGGAACTATAGGGATCCTGCAGCAGGAAGAAATATGTCAGAAAAATACATATTTTGGTATCTAAAAAGAAAGAAAGAAAGAAAACACCAATGCAGCAGTGATGCATTAGTCTCAACAGCTGGAAGCTCTCTGGTTCCTACTGAAGACGTTGGAAGTAATTTTTTACCAAATATACAGTGTATTTGTTGCAGATTATTTTAAGTAGTAGATTAGTACATATTTGGTGTTGCGAGTACAGCTGCAGGATGGTGTATCTGGGACTAGGTAAAATAAACGTATGTAAATGTCACAGGATGATTTTCTTGACAACATCAAAATTACTTTTGTTAATTAGTTAATAACACAACATGTGAACGAGGCAACATTACTAAAATCAGTGCCACTATAACAACACACAAGTGATCAGACAATCAGAAAGATAAAATTAAGCTGGATGTTCCATGATGATAATGATAATCCATGGAGAAACAGCAATAAAAAACTTGTCACCTACCCAACTTACCCACACTTGACTCAGCTCAACTGACTGCACAGATCCAGGTATGCTGATATACCCTCAAGCTGCTAGCCGAAAGCAGAGATGAGGAGCAGGCTTAAAGGGATGGTTCACTGAAAAATAAAGAATTCACTCATCAACTACTCACCTCTATGCCTATAGAGGGGTGAGTGAAGTGCTTGAGCCCACAAAACACTTCTGGAGCTTCAGGGGTAAACTTTCTTAGAGCAGTATCCAATAAAGTTGAAATCAATGGTATCCTCTTCTTCAGATGAAATAAAACAACAGAAAAAAACAACACGCCTCCATACTACTCGTGTGGTGTCATCAAAGTGTCCACAAGCCCAGGCATTCATATTTGACTTGAAACGAGGTCATCTACAATGTGTTTTAAGCCTAAATGCAGTGGTGGGAAGTAACGAAGTACAAATACTTCGTTAGTACAAATACTTTGTTACTGTACTTAAGTAGATTTTTCACATATCTGTACTTAACTTGAGTATTTATTTTCCTGACGACTTTTTATTTTTACTCGATACATTTGAACACAAATTTCTGTACTTTCTACTTCTTATATTCTCAAAACTGTCTCGTTACCTGAGCAGCGGAGGTTGGCGCAACGTGCGCCTTTATGCACGGCGCACCTCTCTTTCGCTCACTCGCGTGTCCCCTCGCGCAGTCCTGGCGGCGTGTTTGGCGTTGGGGGGGGGGCGAGACCCTAAGCGTCCAGGAGGTTGGTTGGGCTGCCTTGATCGACCGGGGTCGAGCAGGCTGTACTGGTAATGATCCCTCTGCAGATTCACCTTCAGAAACTTTGTTAAGAGTTTTACTTTCTCTAGATAGTCAAGTTTGATCGTCTTCTCTGCGCTCCGCCAGATTATACTGTGGTCTATTAGTGTTCTTAGGCAGACACAAGAGGCACTTGTTTATTCTGTTGGTTCTTTGTTGCCCCCAAGTTCAGATACACTAGTCCATTACTATTTGAACCTCAGCATCTCGGGTTCCAAATTTGTAAAATTATACAGTATACAGGAGTCACTTTCAGGTAAGATATCTGTACTTTTACTCAAGTCTGGCTTTCAAGTACTTTATATACCACTGCCTAAATGTCCTCGGATATCTTCCTATGAGGTGCACTCACGGACCATCAGACGTGCTAACGTCCGCTAGCTTAGCCACTTCTGGTGGACCTTTAGGCTAAAAACACGGTGTAAATGACCACTTTAATTTGTGTGACTTATCAGACTTGCAGCATGTGGATGAGCATTAGCAGAACCTAGATTGAGGTTTCAACCTATTTTCAATCCATCCATCCATCCATCCATCCATTTTCTTGCACAAATGCTTATCTGAGATTGGGTCATGGTGGCAGCCAGCTAAGCAGGATTTTCAGACATCTCTCACCCTAGCCAATGCTTTCCAGCTCCTCCTGGGGAATCTTGAGGCGTTCCCAGGCCAGATGGGAGATCTATTTCCTCCAGCAAGTTATAGGTCTTTCCCTGGTTCTCCTCCCATTTGGGCGTTCCTGTAATCCCCCAATAGAAGTTGTCGTGGAAGCATCTTGATTAGATACCAAAACCACCTCAACTGGTTTCTGTTGATGTGAATGAGCAGCTGTTCTGCTTCGAGCAACCCCTTGAAGTCCAAACTCTGGCTAAGCCTTGCGACTTTCAGCCCCTTGAAAAATCTAATTTCAGCCCCTTATCTTTTTCTTTACCCAGAGTTTATGACTCTCTGTGACGGTCAGAAAGTTGCAGCTCAGCTCTCTCTTCACAATGGTCTGGTACACCTGCATAACTGCTGATGCTGCACCAACACATCTGTCCATCTTGCGCTCCATCTTCAATAACACCACTCATTCATAAACCCACTTGGGACAGCAACACACCCCCAACCCAGAGAGAGCAATCTACCATTTTCTGGCAGAGAACCGTGGTCTTAAACTTAGAGGAACTGACTCTGAAGGGCACGGCAAAAAGAGAAGTTGAAGTCAGTAAAGTGTGCAGGGGGAGGGGAGTTTTGGATGTTGTTCAACTACCCCACAAACTCTTAATTAGTGCTGATGCCTTTGTTATAGATCTGAATGAAATGCATCATTGACATGGGGTAGACAGGTCATCCACATAGACATAGTAAGGGAACCTACAAGGGGCTAATATAGAAATTGTGAGTGCACCTGTAGAAAAATAGCTCTTTTTTCATTTCAGGTTTTATTCCTGTGATCCTCTGTGATCTGTATTGACTTTTCTCTCTCTTAAGCTAATGGAGATTCCTGATGCATGTTGTCTGCAGGCCATTCTGCAGATGCCATGACACACAAAAAAAACCCAATGAGAGGGATGCAGCAGTAGCCAGTCTTATGAAAGTGTATCCTCTGCATTTTTATGAAAAGCTGCTGTTTATGAGCACACAAACTGAAGATGTTTTTTCTTTCTTTACTGTTTCTATTGTTTGTTTAGCCTCCTTCACATCTCCTCCAGCCTTTCCTCTCCAGCCACAATACAAGCCTGTTTACCCTCAAGAGGACCCGACAATGTTCAGAGGTCCAATTTTCAGATTCCAGTATAAATTATACGGTGGTTGTGACAAAACAAAACCTCAGATAAAACTGAAAGAAATTATTCTCCATGCCTCCCCTCCCCCCCCCCTCTCTCTCTCTCTATGCCACAACATTGCAAAATACAGAGCTGATGAATGATTGATGAAACCCTGACTAGTGAAACATAAAATCTCACTCTGTACAAAGTCAAACGAAAGAACAGTAACCAACGGACCGCATTTCGAAAGATCTCTTTGAGAAATCTATGCCAATGAGCATTCTGGGTAAACCATGTGTAGAAAAACCCGGCTGACGTGACGAACTAGCAGCAGATTGGAGCTTCAGTTATACAAACAGGGGACAGAAGTTGTCTCATTTGTTGAGCGAGAACAACATACCACAGAACCAGTTGTGTTAACACTGTTGTATTAAGTTTAGAGACGTCAAAGGCTTTGATTGTCTCTGTGGTTAAATGATACAAACCCTGGTCTCTGATCTTAGTTAGAATCTATGCACACCCATTCATATGCTGACCTTTTTCCTTCTGCCATTTTCAAACCAAATGTCAAAGGGCACATATTTGCATGATCCTATGTATGATGATCAATCACACTATTTGTTGACTAGCCTGGTATCACTGCTATGAATCTGACAGACTCAGTAACAAACAAAAATGTTGTATTGACAGGGCATGATACAGAAGAGGCGGACATGTGTTCTTTAAAGAGAACTTAAAAGTTCCTCAAGCATCTGCTTGTGCTTCACAACTTGAATGAATAAAAACAGCATGGCCTCATATGACGACAATCACTTTGCATTGTATCCAGTGCCACAATGAACTCAGCTGCAGGGGCACAATCACTGGTAAACATTAGTTCTGAACAAGAAACATAAAATATGAACAATTAACTAATGCATATGTAGTTACAACTTTTTCATTCTTCTTTTTCACCATGTTCATTTTTAACTAACACATTCGATTTCAATGTCTAGCTGACTGTACATAAACTTATACATACATAAATTTATTTATTCAATTATTTATTTAATGAGATTATGATTTTTTTTAAATCACTCTATATTAAGCATACATATTAAGTACTTATAGTGCACTGCATGTTGCCATTATGTCAATGTGAATGTACCCTTGCATTCAAAACAGCAAGTTTGTAATTACCCAAATTGAGAATAAAGTAAATATAGACAGTTGAGTTCACTAATCATTCTTTTACATGGCATAGTGGTCAAAGGACATATTTATGTTTTGTCAGGTTTTCCTTAAAAATGAGTCCCTGTATAAACGTTAAAAGAGATTATACCTGGTGTCATCACAAGTCAACAGTTCTCATTGTGTAGTGGCATAGGAGACATTTCAACAAAGTAACACAAAGTATTGTACAAACATAGTTTAGCAATTTGCAGCAGTTTGAATTAATTTCAATTTATCACTGGGACTGACTACTTGAAAAACAAAATCCATGAAAAAAACTTTGAAGGCTGCAGCTCTCAATTCAAATGTGAGCTTTGAATGTACATCCACATCTCTAAAGTAGCACACCTTCAAAAGTATGAATTTATGTTTCAGTGTGTGTGACGTGTGTGTGTCTGACTGAATGTCTGTTAAACTGTAATAGACGCTGGTGAGTGTGGAAATCAGCCAGACAGCCTTCACAATCAAAGTCAGAAGGGATCATCTGTTGGACTGTGATCTCGTTACCTTGCTTCCTCTGGAGCACAGTTTAGAGTAAAATGACCTCAGTCATGTATGTAAAATGGTGGAGTTACACAAAATACAAGATTATTAATTCGCAGGAGAAAATCAGTCTCATGTCTGGATTTTATTTATTTGCTTTCTGTCTAATAGTTGCATCATGGCCTTGAGATGCAGTAACCTTTCACAATTGATTGTCTCTATATCAGGAGCAGTTTGGTTCAGCAGATGGAGACAGACAAGCTGAGAAATCCAATCATGGAAGTATCTTTTGTTCTCTGCTGAGCTAAGTATCCACAGTTTCCTCAGCTTTGTCTTCTTTGGTGGATGCCAGCAGTGGATAGAGGCATTACAGTGTCATTCTTATTTTGCTCTCTCTCTCTCTGTCACACACACACACACACCCTTCCATGACGACGTTTGAATAGAAACCATAGAAATACAGACAAAAGGCAGAAAGTAAAAAAAAGCTCTTGGCTGACGAGAACCATAATCACCATCTTCTCCACATAACACAAATAGATTCCAGATGCTGAATGTATATAGTACACTAATGGGGGCAGGATCTCTGTATGAAAAGCAGAACAAAATTTGTGCAGCAGTTATGGCAGCTTTTCAGGATGTAATTTAGTGATGCTTTAATTTTAATGACTGGAATAGCTGGTCTTATGTGCTGCTGCAATTGAGCCCAAACTGTGTTTAGAACAAGGTGGTGATGCCTTTGTAATCAGCCCCAGTCAGCACTTTGAATTAATGTGTAGATGTTTCCTGGATGTTTCTAGGACGATGCAGTTCAATGTTCTGTAATGTTCCTAAGGTCCAGCAACATGGAACAAACACAATGTTTCCTAAAAATTCAGCAAATGGAAAACTGCCTCTTGAGTTTCACAATGACTACGACTTGAGAATGACACATGATGAGAGCTTGCAGGATGTCATAAGCTGAGACAGGTCATTGTGGGAAGCGACTGCGCTCAGTGAGTTTCATGGCAATCTGCCAATTGGATTTTGAGATATATTGCACACAAGCAGCATGATAGGGGAAATGTCAAGGGTGAGCAGATGCATGAGGACTGAACATCGACCCATAATGAAATCCTGAAATATTTAAATGCATTGTTTTGAGCCAGCATTGGTCAATAGGAAACTTTGAACAGGCAATATTAGATGAAAACTTAGGGGGTCACCAAGGTATTTAACATCCTCTGGAGACCATGAATGTATTTACTTATTCTAAAACCAATTTCAGACATGAACTCTGGAGAATGTCTGCACCTTTGGGTCCTGATTACAGCAGGAGATTTTCCAGGCTGACGCAAAAACTGCACATCTGTCCTCAGGCCATCGAGTGTGTGTTACACGGCAGACTTCACGCAGTAAACTTTAGGGTGGAGCTGTTTGGACAAATGTCAAATTCAGTCTATTAAAATCAACCTAGGAGGCCCAGTGCTGTAAACCAAAAAAAGTAAACTATTAACCTGAAGCAGAGAATAGAGTCCAATTCCTGTGTGGGAATTTATGGGATGTGGCTGGACACTGGTGACACACATGAGAGTTGGACCTTTACAATGATACGGCCATAACCCTGCACACACACGCACACACACACACACACACACAAAGTCAAAGGCACAAGTTTGAAAAGTACTGCTTTGCCACACACCATGGACTTGAGCGCTTCAAGGGTTTGTGTGCTATAACGTTGTTGGAGGTGTACTTTGTACAGTGTTTGTGTGTGTGTGTGTGGAGGTACAGCCAAATAACTACACCACAGTGGAGTAGATCGTGGCGCCGACGCTGCTGGACTGGTTCCATACTGGTTTTCTATACTGTTCTTCATGCATGTTGATGCATAATGCTACACCGTGCTGTTGACTGCCTATTGAGATAATGCACGTCAGCTTTAAAGTGCATACCAGGTGTGAAAATATCAAAATTAAGGCAAGTTTTAAACAATATGTTTCCCTGAATTATCGTGACAAAATACTTTTGGCAAATCATGCATGCTCGTCTTTACGACACACCACATGCACAATAAAACCTTGACGCTAATCATAAATGAAAATACCACAGTCATGGGTTCTACAGTAGATGCCAGAGTATCCTCCAGCTGTAATAAAAGCTATGTTAATGAACCCAAAGCCACAGAGCCTCTGTGAAATGTCTGTCAGTGCTGCTGGTTGCCTCATTTGTGTTAACCTTCTTGATGACAGTCATGTGTTTAGAGTCGTCGTCCTAAAAAGAACCTTATTTTTTTACTTTGGTGCACACACATTATATTACCTCTGTGTCCATTTATTAAATAACGTTGTTAAACGAGAACTAGAGCACAGTGAGGATTATAATTTCTCGCGCTCTCCTTTTGAAGACTGCACACAGCTCATACAGGCGGGATATGTATCTCCTACAGAAGAATAAGTTTACACAAAGCCATAATTCAGAGAGGGGCCAATGATAATAACTCAATTATATCCCAGGAAAGCTTGAGCCCCGCAAAATTTCAAAATCCATTACAGTGGGGTGGTCTTTGTTGCCAGCAGGGCCAGTTTGATTGAAAAAGTGTGTACAGCCATTGACTTTGCACAGAGCAGTTTATTCATCAGTGCTATTCAACTGGATTTAGTTCTCCAATAGCATGGCCGAAGTCAAGGTAAATTAGCCGAGAATATTGGTTTGAGATCAGTTTCATGTCTTATACCTCTAGTGGCATGACTGTGACTGTCGACAGAGATATCAAAGTGGCTGTTTCACTGAACAGCGTGCTCATGTTGTGCTGTGTTTCTGATATGTGATGTAAAACACAGTAATATAAATACACTAAATACAAGTATGATGAAGCTCAGTCACCAGAGTAAACATGGTTACTATGGCACTATTCAATCAAGCTATGAGACAAGATCGAAATGATGTGATGGTGATGGGATATTTTATGATTTACCGTGTGAGATGTGATGGTATTGAATGAATGCAGATAAAATGAGGAAATCAAGTGAGGTGAAGTGATATAAACATAAACTAATGTATTTCATAGACGGAGGGGTGTAGCCTCAAAAGTGATGAAAGAACAAGCACTTTACCATGACATGAAATTTCCTGTACCATATTTGAATATGATGAATATGTTCACTGTGTGTATTGGTGAGTGTTTTGTATGAAAATGAATGCGTTTTCTTTGTTTCATCAGTAATTGGCTCAATCTCCCGTGGTTTGGCCCAAGTCCTGCTCTGTTCCTGGCTGGAAGACAGTGTCACTGACCTGGTGGAAACGCTCCTGAGCCTGCCCAAACATGCATACAGCCATGCACCCGCACGCACACACACACACACACACACACACACGCGCGAACTACACACTATCTTGCTCTCTCTCACACACATGCAGATCCACGCAAATCTTGGCACTCTGCAAGGTCATTATCACTTGACTGATACCAACACTAAGAACGACAAGACACACATTCTCAGATACAAATGCACGTAAGCACGTACGCATGCACACACACACACATACACACACACAATTTAATGCCAGTCCATGATTATGGCAAATTTGTTGCTTTTGTCAAGTTTATTTAGGAAACAGTGGGAGTATCATAACAACTATGAATCTTACACTGACATATGTATCGAAAAAGATGAGTTAAAGGATCATATTTATGTTGAAGTTTGGCCATGAGCAACGCAAAGATTCAGATGCAGAATATCGGCTGAACTGACAACAACTGCTGATTGTCCCTGTAGTGGAGAAGCTGGAGAAGCCAGTGCTAGTATAGGTCCACAAGCCCATCCAGAGGTGTACACGACTCTTCTAATTTCACCGTCTTCCCCAAAAAGCTGCGTCTGGATGACTGACATTTCCAGCACTACCTGAGGCTGACCAGTGGCCAGTTTGATAACTTGGGTCGGTGCAAGAATCTGTCTCCGGTTAGTTTTATTCTCAACCCTAAGCATGCAACTAAAATGAGATTCCTTCTCAACATGTCTGAGTGACATCCAGGACATCTTAAAGGAAATTGGGGTAGAACTTCTGTTTTCACTGCTGTACCTCCTGGAGGTACAGAATTCCAAGTGCATTAACTTGGAGAAGAGCATCATTCTTGAGGGTTTGCCCATCTCATGTGACCTTGGAACACCTCAATAAAGAGATGGCGGGATGACCTCGCTTGATGAGCATCCACCGCAACACAGATCCTGAGAAGTGCCCAAGAATAGACAAATGAATAGCAGGATAAACAAAGTCATGAAAATGTTTTTTGTGTAACAGACTCGCTGACTCTCTTTAACTGTCAATGCTGCCCAGTCATCATTATAGTATTTATTTACCTACCACAGTCACAATGTGCTTTTTGTTTGTATGTGTGTGCATTGATTTATACTTAGTGTTTATATTTAAATCTCTACTGTATGTGTATATTTTCAGCCAGTCTCCTAATAGGGTTATGCGAACTGACTGAATTTGAGATCCCAATAATGATATCCTTTGTAAATTTGGGCCAAATTACTACCAATAAACACCTCAATTATGGCTTGTCCACCCATGGCGTAGCAGCCAAAAGCAAAAGTTTCCTGACCAATCTGTCTTTGGTTTTACGGGTGTGGTTGAGCACTTAGCCAGGCTGAATATCCAAGAGACTTTTACTGAATACATTCATTACTTGTGGCATGAAAACATAAAGAGAGGAGGGCATGTCGGGTGCATGTTGCATATCATCAATATTTCCAGCAACTAGCTGATTAGAACAGTGGAGTAGTGAGCAATGCAGAGCCTGATATTTCCCTCTGGAGTTGGTGGAGACCAAAAATGGAGCTAAAAGGAAAGAAAATTAGACTTCTAGTAATTGTTGGTGCACATTAATGTGATTTGGGGGAAGTACCTTAGACGAGAGGTCTGACAGGAGGGGGTGGGATGTATTGGTTGCATATTTTCAGCCTGCTCTTGATAACTTTTCCAGGTTTAACAACCCTAGCTTTAAGAAGTTGTGTCTTATGTTTCTGCGCAATTTTGCACGATCAGAAACTCAGTCAGTGTATCACTGACAAGACTGATGTGTAATGTATTAACAGAAAACACAAAGAATATATTCTTAAGAATTCAAGACAAGGAAGATAAGGAAGATAAGAAAACCACACAAGCAATTAAAAGTATGAAGGAGGCTTCCAAAGATCCCATGCCTTTGATGTTGCTTTGGTGAGGAGATGTTGCGTGTGTTAGCTTGTCTGCGCTCATCAGTGTGACTCACCCATCACATGCTGTTGTTGCTGTCGGCTGTTTCACACACTTACAAAAACTGAGCAAACTTGAATATCTGTGAGTGTGTAGTATAATTCAATATGTTTTTTCATCTTCATCTTTGGCGGCATAACCTCTCTTGTGTTATGCTGATTTTGCACATTCTAGGTAAAAGCAAAACTGAAACATCAACTTAATCAGGGACTAAAAAACATCAACGTTCATGATGTGTTTTTTCCAGAGAGAAAAGGTTAGGACATGAAAATCACCAAAAGTGGTTTTAGCAATGTCTTCACAGAGAGGAGGAAAAGAGAGTGGCAGTGATGTAAGGCAATGCTCATTAAACTGTTCAATTAGCCTCATGCTGTTGCCCACAGGCGTTATTTGGAGCCAGAAAAATATCATTGCATCACAAGTTTCCACTTTTTTAATCTCTCAATGCTTTGCTGAATTTGGCACACTGTAAGCAGCAGCTCGAGATAAGGGACTGTGCCCAGTAAATCTGGAGTCATACACTGCAGAATTAGCAAGTAACATTTTTTTGCTCTTCTATTCTGAGACGACTTTAGTTTCTTTCTTTTATTTATTTTTTCTGGTATCTACACAGAGACAAGGGGGAAACCCTTATTTTTCTGCAATTCTGGACAATTCCTTCCTGTAGAACCAAACTCTTCAGCCAACATCTGCTAAATTTTAACGCAACTCCACTGGGTTCAGGCAATGTATCAAACTACAGTATTTGAGTATCGTAAAAGAACTTCCAACAAATGAGTTTGTAGAAGTACACTCCATACTGCCTACTGAGAATTTCATCCACTGCCATACATACATGAAGACACATTTCCCTCTCTTTGTCCCCCCCTCCCCCACACACAGGAAAAATAAACTTCCCAAGGTGTTGCATGAAAGAGGCTTGTGTTTTGACTTTATTTTCCACCACACTCGGACTCCGAACACAAGCCAGCACTCATGGAAACAAGTACACCATGCAGGAACTTGAAGGAAAAAATAAACCCCCAAAGCCTGATTTTGTGATACTTTATGAATCCTTATAGAATAATTATTTTCTCTCTAGTCCCCTCTCCATAAGGACGCCAGAGGTCAGGCACAGAGTGGAGCTGCTGGGGGTGAAGTGTCTTGCGGACAGACTCTCTAACCGCACCGACCTCCTAATCTGCTCACATGAAAGCGAAAACTAAACAGGCAAAATGCTCCTGACATGTTTTGGCGCAGCGACACTTTCGGTGTGGGGGAAGTTTACTCAGTGTAGGTTTGCTTCAAGCTGAACTTCATGTGACTCCAGTGTAAACAAGCTAGAGGCTGTAAAACTCATCCACTGTGAGGTCACACAACGGAGAAGTCCTGCGGGTGTGTTTGGTGAATCTAGTGGTTAAATGATTGTGTGACAGAAATCTGATATAGGAAATGACTTTTTTTAAATTTTGGTCAGGTTAGGAAGAGTGATCAAAAGTGATGAATTATTTTTTGGTATACTTAGATTTCCTAATTGTCTCATTTCCTAACTAAATGTTTATGTTTTGGTTTTTGAATAAATGAGAAAATCTGAGTCTAACACAACAGATGACAAAAAACTGCAGGCATTGATGCCTCATAAGGAATCCAGTTTGTGTCTCACAGTACCATTAGTAGTTTTGCCATTATCAAGTCTGCAAAGTATGAGTACAGCTAAGAAACAGATTTTTTAAAGCACAACATGTAATGGGATCAACACTAAACATTTTTCCTTCATAGGTATTACAAGGGAAAAGTCATTTTAGAAACGATGGAGGTTTACAGGATTGTAATTGTGATACATGATTGACGTTAGTTTGTGTTTGAACATGCTAGAACAAACTAGCTGATGAAAGCTATTAGATGTTTATTTAACTCCTGTTGCATTTAGGTGATGCATATTTTTATATTTGTGTGCACTTATGCAATATAATCTATGTTTCTATGAGTTTAAAAATCATACATGTGTATGTTTCTGAGTGTGAACTTGGTTCAAAAGCCTCTTGCTGGGTGCGTGTGTATGTGTGTGACCGAGCGTGTGTCACACATCTCACCATCTGCACAACAGAGGACGCAGTGCCTGCAAACAGCCTTTTCTTCCTCCACCCCTTGCTGTGAATTCCTTACATTCACAAGACCGGAGGGCAACTCGAAATGAGAGAGAGCTCGGCACAAGTGTGTTATGTTTTCCCCGCTCTCCTTTTTACAGCGCTCTCCTGTGCATTTCAAAAGTCTGCATGTTTGTGTGCCTCTAAATTCATGGCCTCTTTTCTCAAAGTGATGTCAGAGCGAATGTAAGTAAGTGTAATGTAGCCGCAGCGCTCCCATGCAGCTGTAAATAATGGCAAAACATGGCAAGGGTGGGGGGGCGCTGAAAGTATTGCTTTTTATATGGTTCCCATGTGCAGGTATATTTTGCGTTATATATGCAAGTCAAGCCACATGCAAGCATGGGCACACAGTGTGTGTACTTTAGACTCTGCAGGTACACGCTGACAGAATTAACTAACTAACCCATGTTAGTTAGTTAACAATGTTCCAAACAACTTCCTAGTTTTCCTTAACACACCGTCTTCTGTCTCAATCTCTCCTGAGCCCCTGGAAACCTCATGTGCTTTATCTCCTGTTTTCAGACATGAACTCCGGAGAATATACGTACAATTGGCTCTGGACTGCACAGCTAAAGATTCTCCACTCAGACAAGTTCACAACAATACAAAAAGCATTCAGGAGGGAGTACATAACGTTTAAATTCTACTTCAGGGAGATCTAGTATTTTTGTTAACAGCACATCACCATTCTCAGCTAAATGAAATGTTACGTCTGTCCCATGTTAAAGAAGTCACCAAAATGCCCCCTTTTTGTGAATCTCCTGCTGTTTTCTCACTTGGATGCATTCAGACATTATCAAAGTTTTTACTAGGGGGCTGGCAGGAGAAACTCCGGAGAATGTCCTCAGCAATTGACTCGGACATACAGCCCCTCCGAATAATTTCAGGAGATTATCTGGAGTTCAGCGCATGTCTGAAAGCAGCTCAAAAGACAATCTTAATTCAGCATTAATATTGAGCATCATGCGAATGTTTGTCTATTAGATACCGTACATTGTCATTTGATCACTCATGGACCACGCACACAAGCTCAACTTTTCAAGCGGCAGAATAGGAGGCATGCAATCAAATCATGGTGTCTTTGTAAATACAGGTTGCGTCTGACATCAAACATCATAATGAGCCTGGACAGAGGTGGAAGAGGCAGCTGGTGAATATGGTGTGCTGTCATCTGGCTGTGGAGTTTATTTCCTGTGCACTGTGCAATGCAAGGATAGACAGGCATGTTAGCATAAGAGCCGGGTATATTGTCTGTCTTGAGCGGGAAGCTGGGATTGTTTTTTGTCATTATGATGATCACGCCAGCACCAAGCATGAGGCATATCATGTATATGTTAGTGCTTACATGTGGGAAATATAAAAGGAGGAATTTTGGTTTGCATGTCTGTCAGTACCCATCTCATTGACTTTAAGCTTTGTGGGTTTATTGCTGAGGACCTGATGAAGTGAAGCGTCAACTATGCTAAGACATTTCTAATTCCTCCATTTATTTTCAACTGTGTTATGACACTATTATCATGGTAGCCATGAAGTTTCCTTTGGAACTAAGATGCAACTTTTGATGAATTGAGACACAACGCTCCAGCTTGACGGGCACTTCACGAGTTAGAGTAAAGCTAATCTTCCCAAAGACAATTCTCTATCATCATATTCAGTTAATCTGCAGGTTATTTTCTTGACTTTATTGAATCCCATCACAATTTTTGATGCAACAAATGGTTGCATCTCAGCATGGTTGGAGAAGCACTCATTTTTGGAGACCGTAACTAAAGCACAAAAGCGCTCTCTTTCTATTTGTGAAAAGACAAACTGAAAGGCGTTTTATGACCTTTGGCAACAGGTCCACACTTCATCTCACTCAGATTCCTTTTGATGTGTCATCGGCCTAATCAGACAAACCAATCAAAATCAATGGGCCTCAGGCAAAACTCAGATCTCCAAATCGCACTTGTTTGTTTTTCTAAAAGATTTGGCTTCCCCATTATGACACATAAAAATTTCACACCAGGGGCTTTCCAAAAGTATTTCTGTTACCAGCATATGCCATGCCACACTTACAATTCCTCATGTTTTATTTTCAATCTTAAATTTCTGTTGTGATACAACTGTAATTTCTTTGGCATTTTTTATGATGACTGTAATTAAGAGCTTTAGAATTGAATCAAAAAAAGGAGAATTAGATCAATGTACATTTTTTCCAGACAAATAGAAGACTCAAAAATACATTTTCTATCAGCAAACAATAAAAACTATATAGTAAATATTCAACGTTTTCGCATTTCAGTTTCCACAAGAGACAATTCTCTTTAATCTTTGGATTTGTTGTGTACACTTTCTCTGACTCTGACAATTAGTTCACGATTGTTTCATAAAGAAATATATATGTTTGACTATGAAAAGGTATTATTCACTTGTGACTTGCTAGTGACTTGAGCAAATCAAAGCTGCAGAACCCAAGATTAAATGTGATGCCAACAATATCTATGCATGGCAGGTGTGGTATTGTTAATGTTAGGGACATATTGTGGCCAATAGGGTAGGGGTTAAAATTCTTAGGGTTAGGGAATGACTGTGTCTATAGTTGATGGAAAAAAATCTGTATTTTGTCAAAGACAGAGAAAAAAGACGAAAGAATGTGGCAGATTGATTCTTTGTGCTGCATCAAAAGCAGTCTCAGTAATAAGCAACATAAATTGAATAGTTGCAACTACATATAGAATTAAATACAGAATAAAGCAGCAGAAAAGCTGGAGAAATTAACAACATTAATTCCATTTACAGTCACTTAAAATAATTTGTAGGAAACACCTGTCTGTAAGTTATCTATGCTCTTTCTTATTGTAAAATGTAAATATTAAAATCAATTCAAAATGTACAAGTACTCAAAAAACATATTACTGTGACAGTTATTGTTTACAGTAACAAGAGCACTTCTCTCCCTGAAACTGTGGGATGTGTAGTTGTATTTTCAACCTTCAGTAAAGATGTATTTCTATATCTGTTCTTGGGTTACTGTGGTTAAGGTTATACAAGTAAGCCAACTCAGTTGGCTGCAGGAAAGTTGGAGAGGCTACTGCATGTGCTGTATAAACCGCTTCAATGAGGCACAGTACTGCCTCCACTGGCACTAAACGTTGGCGCTGAATGTGAACAGTGAGCTGAAGGCTCGTCAAATATGAATGCAATTTCTTTTGTGCCACATTGAGGTTGACAACATGGGCACTACTATTATTATTCTTGTACTTCTTTTACCCCCAAAATTGCTATTTCTCCTGGATCCCACATTGACCATGAAATCGACATGCCAAAACATTTGTAACCGCTAAAGAAGAAACCTCTGGGGTAGCCTACTTCATGTGAACTGCAATGCAAGATTTAATTGTTCATTTAAAAGAGGCAGTGTGAATAAGTGGAAAAGCACAGAGAGAAACTGTATATAACATGCTGGACCAGGAACACATTGAGAAGTGTTGGTGTTAAACTGACAATTGAGACGTGAAGGCTGCAAACACATGTGTAATGTTTTGAAAAGCTTGTTCAGACTGGAGGTGAGGATTTCTGCTCTACCCATGACAGTGATGCTTTGTGTAATGTAACGACTGATGTTACTATAGACACACGTCTCTGCATGCACTCATATGAGTCTTTGCATAATCTATCCAGCAAACAGCTGGATAGATTATGACCATGACTCTTAGATAAACACATGATGAAGCTAAGTGCTGATATTAACACTTCACATCATGGCCTAGCACACCAGACAATACTGTAGACAGAAAACACAGAATTTACTAATGGGAAAAACCCAAAGTCCAATAAATGCTAAATGTTTTTCTTGCTCAATTTATCATTTGCTCTGATACTACACAAGTAAAATGTACCCATTTAATCTTTCCAAACAAAAGTGAAATCTCCTCAGAATTACTTGATATTAAGACTGTTTTTGGCATGTCCTCATCACAATCTCTGCTCATCCAGAGCATAAGAAATGCCATTAATCATTTTTGACAGATCACATTTATCCAGAGGCCCAGAAAAACAATGGATTTATTGTTAAATCCCACATCTGCTGAGTGACAGTGAAAAATGATCTTGTACAACAAAGTTATATACTAACGTGGTATGAACATTGAACTACACACCTTGTAATTGTAATTTCAAATGAGTTTCAACTCAGCAACGATGATTAAATTGCTCTGGTTGCCACCATTTCATCTGTTGCAGTCGGAACATTTTCTTCACTTCATTTATTATTAGACTAGAGTGAGTCTATCTTGTTCAGGGAGTTCTCTGCTGAAACTGAATGTTTTAAATATGAAAAGCTCGGCCCCTGTAGGCTCCAAATGTGGCTCCTTAAAGTTTGTAGCTTGCTTCACAGAGGACAGCAGCTGTAGCTAGATTGACTCACATCAGGAATAATGGATTCCAATTGTGGCCTCCAAACATGTCAAAATACACTGTCAACAGAAACCTCTCAGCTCACTGCTGTCGGATAATAGACCATTAAAGCACAGGTTTTATTTCATTTAGCTACTTTAATTTCAGGGTCCAGGGTTTTGTGCACGCTGACCCACTCTCACACTGGCATGTCCGGTGGCTGAGACGTCTTAAACAAGTCCCTCAAAGGGATAAATCACAGAAAAATGTAAATTTACTCATTATGTACTAGCTACTATGCCGATGCTTTTGGAGTTTCATGGGTAAACATATTGCAGCCAAATCCAATACAATTCGAATAAAAGAAAACACCAATGCAAAGCCACATCAGAACTACAAAAGCCACAACACAACCGCAAAAGCCACAACACCACACAACAAAATAAGAGAAACAACCTAGAAGTGATCGTGTGACAGCAGATGTTGACAATGAATGAGTTTCTTACTGTGGTTTAGAGTGTTGTTGTGGCTTACATGTGTGTCTGTACACAAATAGACAGATAGCCAACAGGCTTCAACAGAAAGTCAGAGGCTGGAGCAAAGTTGAAGATTCTTTACTGTTGTTATCATTTTTCATAAACAGATTTCTGCATAACAACTATTAAATGCTATTTAAACAACGCAATATATGCACAAACATAAAAGTATGTAAATAGCACCCACGATGTACAAATGCCACTCAACACTTGTATATTTCAGTTAATTGTGAAGTATTAATGTTACTAATTATGTTGTGGCTTTCTGTTAATGTGCTTGTGTGAGATGACTCAGCCACAATAGGCATGTCTTACTGAGACACTTGACAAGAGACATGATTAATGTCAATGATAACACCACCTTTTCTTTCTTTTGTCAACTATGAAGGGAGACTGTTCACTTCTCCGCTGTTTTTCTGGGGCCTATGATGATCACGTTCTAAACAGCCATATTTTTTCAAGTCCTTCTTTTGATGAAATTAGCATGTGACAAAGAAAAACAGTAAGAGATGAATAGAAGCTATTGAGCAATACTTTGTATGTGTATTTGCATGAACAGGGTTGTCCTGCTGGGGTAGTTTGAAAAGTTTCTTTGGAATACTCAATTATCTTACTCGTGCTAACTTGATTTCTTGAATTAGCTTTTTAAAACTTCAGCTTCAGAGGAGATAATGTAAGTGTTGTATGTTGCTTGTCATTGCTGCCCTCAAATAGCTATGAAAAATGGTTGGGGGAGGTTTGGGTAATTACATTTTAATTTCCCTGAGAATTGACACATTAATATGGTGGCAGGGTTTGTGTGTATCCCGGTTACTTGGGGCCCCAGCTCTGAGTAGGATGTCCAGTCACCTTCCTGCTACAGGAGGAGCAGGAGTTGGTGCGGGAGGTGGCGCTGCACCAATTAGATGTAGTTGGACCTATTGCCACACACAGCACTGACTCTGGAACCAAACTCTAGGAGATTGGTAGGTCCGTTCCTTTTCTGGAGTTGAGTTAGGTGGGTGTAGGGATGAAGCTGAGGTAAGAAAGGTCTGCCTGATTTGAGCTTGTGTGATGTTTTGTTATTGTACTCCTGTGCTCTTCATGTTAGGCCATAACAAAACACTGTGTTTGAGCTCAGGATGGCTCCAAAACACCTTTGGTCTAACATCAATGATCGACTTTGTGGATATATTATCTGATTGGCCATATCTGTTTGACTCTTGGGTGAACAGAGGGGCAGAGTGCACACAGAACATGCTGGAAACATTATAAACAATGTATACTGTATTTCATCTGGCCTGGATACGCCTCGGGGTCCCCCTGGAGGAACTAAAAAACATTACTGTGGAGAGACACGCCTGGACTACCTGGACTACCTGGACTAGCTGTTTCCACAACAACCCAACCATAGATAAGGATCAGTAAATTTATGGATTTATTTCACACTTGATAGCTGCCAAGAACCTAAGTAGCTCGGAGCTAGCTTTCACTAGTTTAAAGTAAAACTACAATTTATGTTTTCCAGTGATACCACAACAGCATGTCACACCAGTTAGAAATGCTTTGAAAGTCTTCAGCCTTGGCTTGGCAGTCACGCTCCAATCCCAACCTCATGAATGCCTGGCCTCTCTGGCCATCTGCCCACTGACTCTGAGACAGCTAGAGGTGATTTTAATGAAGCAGAACAAACTTGCAAAGACAGAGGGAGAGAGAGAAATAGGAAAAGAAGGAAGGGAGAAAATGATTGAATTTCCTCTCTACTCTGCCTACATCCCTGGTCAATGCCTGAAATATAAAACATATGTGAATATGGACGGAGAGAAAGAAAAATATAAAGAGGAAGACACATAATGGGGACAGATGTTTGTAGTGAAAATGATTGAATATGGTGTAGAAGCAGTACAATCAATGAAAAATATAAAAATAGACCAGAGAAAGTGAAGGTATGTGTTATTGTCAAGTCTAGTTGGGGGCTCTGCATGTCGACAGCCCAGTCCTTTCGCATATACCGCACTGGAAATTTTGACTCCTTTGACTTTGAACTGCAGGCTTCATTGACTTTACCTCTGTTCCAGTGGGTTAGTGTAAGACACCTCCGAGACACATTGTCACTGTGCTGAACTACTTCATCTACTGTTTATTTTGGATGAGTTTGCCAAAATCATGCATTTCTTACAAATGACTCTCTCCCCTCCCACTTCAATGAAGTAAATGCATTTAGGCAACATTTTATGGGCCTAATTTCAATGAGAGTGGTAAAAGTGTCCTACATTAGGTTATTGCACTGATTAGAAGTATGTGTTTTATTGCCAAAGTAAGCTAATTATATAGAATGTTAAGTAAAACAACATTACCTTACATAACATTTCATTTAGCTGACGCTTTTGTCCAAAGCGACTTACAATGAGTGCATTCATCTTAGGTCGACAGTGTTACTTCAACAACAACTCTAGTCGTATGAAGCCATGTAAATATTCAGACCGTTCCTTGTGAAAAGAGAACTGTAGAAGTAAGTCATGAAAAAACCCAAAGCAAGAATCCTGTCAGCTACAGGGGTTCCATCCTCTGGAAGGCCCTTTGGCTGCGCTCTGATCGCCTAATAGTTCCCTGCAAGGTGAACTCTACAGGATATGAACTGTAAGGACTTAACATGTCTGAATGTTATTATTATTGATTGGACGATTTAAGTGCTCAAATAATAGTCAATAAACAATAGTTAATGTTGACAATTTCAGAGTAAAAGCAATGTGTAGTTGAGGCTCCAGTATTTTGGCTTGTTTTACCTTAGAAAAGCAAGTTTGTCACAGGTGACGACAGCTGGGTGCACAAGACCAGGTATTAATAGTGTTCGCTAATCATTATAATCACTGTTTATATTTCATAATAATAAGTTTTAAATAGATGACATGTAATATTACATAATAATCTGTAAATAATCTACATCATACATCATAGTTTATTAGTATTTTAAGGAATGTTCATCTCGTATCAAATCACTTTATGTGTTACATTCATTTTAATATGTTTGTTAATAGTATAATTTCTTTAAACATCCATTCAATATTTAATTTCATTAGTGTAAAATGCCCACAGTAGCAGCGACAGGTATCCAAAGTGCTTCATTATACTAGAGTAAGGCACAGAGGGTGAGGTCAGTGTGGAATGACATTTAACATTTGTGTCTCCCCAGAGGGTCCTGAGGGAATTATTAAAAACACGTAGGATCTCTGATGCACAGGAAAGGGCAAATTGCTGGAGAGTGGAGTCCATCCCTTCTTGCTGTCATAAACTTGGCATGCAGTAGACTGGTAGGCTTCCTATAGCTGACACGATATATATGTATACACTTATAATTTATCACCCATTTGTGCACCTGGTGTATAAGGTGTGCAAGCTGATGAGTGTGCTTTTTCTTGTAAGTGTGTGAGAAAAGCTCTGTTTACCAATCCCAATTGTTGCAGCCTAATAAAATGAGCAGTGCTGGCGTTTCAGTGGGTGCATGGAGCAGAAGAAAGGAACATTGTGTACCTGAGATCCGACCCCATATCCAAAAACACTTTTTTCTTGGTCTTTTTAGAATTAGTTTTTAATGTGCCATACAAAAGTATTCAAACATATGTTTCATTTTCTTAGACTTCTGACACCACTAATGTTAAGAGATGCATCTGTAAAACACATCCCAAGAAGGATAAACGAGACAAAGGGACAGAAACTGAGCCAAACTGAACAGCTGTAGTGGATATAATGTTCCACATCATCATCAGGAAGCACTAAAGACAAACAGAATAATTAATCATCATGAAAAAATAATACAGATAAAAAGAAACTTCTTTTGAGACGACACTGAACCCAGTTATGTAAATTCAACGTAACTGTTTGTAAATGTAGACAACACGTGAAAATGAAGTTTTAATTGACCTAAAGTATTGCAATGTGTAAAAATACAGCATGCAAACACACGCACACATAAACACAAACACACACAAACAGACATACAAATACCTCTCTTTTGCTGAAAGTCTGATATCATTGACTATCACATGCAACACACATTGTTACATGTGTTCTCATTTGTTCTTTCATTAGCATTTCATCCCTTTCATTCTCTCACTCTCTCAAGTACACACACCCACACACATGCACACACACTACAACTGAACTTGGTTAAGAGTTGTAAGCTGTTGCGTAACAGATATCATCTGATCCCACATGTCAAATCAGCACATGGGCTGCTGTAGTTCGCTGCAGGGTAACTTGCGTCTGACCTTCATATTTGTGTACAGTATCTGTTACTCCTGCTCCCTCAAACACATTGACTCACATTGGATACCTGTATATTACTATAATACATATTTGCACTATATCTATATTCCTACAATATTAGTTGAAAAAAATGTTTAATAAAAGATATACAGAAAATATATGTATTTTATATAATTCAAAAAATGAGTAGTAGTAATCTTTATATATCTTATTTATATGCATATAAAGATTACTACTAATACTGTATTCATCAATATATATATATATATAGATGAATACAGTATTTGCAGAAATTGTAAAGTATTTGGGTTTTGTTTTTAAAAAATAATTTCACATCTCAGATGTTGCATTAGGTTGAATGAATAAATGACCCTAATATCGCTATCACCCTGAACTTTCTGCCCTACTCTGTAAAAAATTGTATTTTAATGAGACCCAGAATGGGCTGTATTAAGTTATTCTTCACACTAGTCACTAATGATGAATGGGCCTGCTTTTCTTTGGTGAAGTATCTGATGTCAGATAGTATTGACGATGATGCTACTATCAGCTGGTTTTCTAGGTTTGGGTCAGTTAGTCTTGTGCAGAAAATAAGTATTTGCAAGAGTCAGTTTGGAAAAGAACAGTTTACAGCAGTAGTCTGTGACTAACAGATTCTAAATCCCCAGGACGTCATTGTTTTTACACTTGAGCAGAGGGAGGTTGTTAAACCAAGCTTTAGGCTCATTGATGCTCTGCAACCAAATGATCATGTGTAGTAGGTTGTTTGACACATCAGCTGGTTAAACATTCAACGGCTTAACAAATATTTTAATTTCCTTTTATTTACTTTTTGTGTCCTATCCTCAAATGCCTGAAGTCTCACTAACATATTCAGATACCACAACAGGTTTTTGTACTTGCAGAGTAGGAAAATGCACTTTCCAGTTTCACTTGTCACAGCATGCACATGGCTTCCAAAGACTGCATTTGGAACAATTTTATTTTGTCCGGTGCAAGCAGCCCACTAGACGCAACAAGGTTCTCCTTCACAAATTCTCCCTCTGAATGATGTCTCAGCGTCTTAGCTATTAGCTCACTCACCACAAAGCCTGCCTGTAAAACATTGTCCCTGTCAGAATGTGGTGTTGTGAAAGCTGCCTGTTGGGCACCCAATGTCCGCCCAAGAGCAGTTACTTTTTCCAGCACATTTGTCCTTGCAACTCATCCAGTTTGGCTCCATGCTTCCAGCTGTTATGACCCTCGAGATTGGCCTCATTCATCACTGTAGGTATGTTCACAAAAACAATAACGAAAAGTTAAATATACAGTATATGTCCTTTGTTGTTCTTGACCGTCGCCATGATGCTTGGCAGCGATGATGCGTAAACCTGACCATGATTTGGACAGGCACACAGCTGGAACAGACTGTCTTGAACAAAATATTTGTGTACTTATTAACTATGTAATGTAATCCTCATTAATCACATAAACATCAAATTATTATTGTCAGGAGATGTATTTTTTGTTGTTCTGAGTGGATTTTTGTCATTAAGAATTGCCCCGCTGGCCAGATTAAACGTTCTCATGGGCTGTATATCCGGCAGACATTCCCCACCCCTGTACTACACAGTGGTAGATATGTCACACTATCCACAAATTATTTCTCAAGTTTCCAGTTGTCTGTACATCTATGGCTACAGCACTGTGAAGAAATGCTAGTAGTTAATGCTGTATGGCAATCCATGGTCATTTTAAGCAAATTGTAAAAAGGTTTAATATGAAAACACAGGGATTCAGTAAAGCTCACAGCTTACTCACTTACTCTAAGAAAATGTTGTACAAGATCTTTACATAATCATCTTTTAATATCTTTTTTAGGTTTAATATTGGAAAGGAACACTCCCCTCCTTGTTAAAGTCCAATGTTTTGTCGTTGTTTTTTATGTTCCCAGGTGCATGTTAAGGATTGACATAGTAAATCTGTTCCCTAACTTATCCTGCCAACAATAAATATAATATGCCTGTTACAAACATGCAATTGAAAGGAGGTGACAAAGACAATTAAGGTTTCAAAGGTTAATTCAGAACTTGGTCGCTGAAAATCCCGATCACGGTTGCGGGAAATAGCTGCGAGTCAACCACAAGTTAACTTTGTTTTTGCTTGCCAGAGATTCTTGGCTGGCTTTGTAAACAAACATTTACAACAAAACTACAATTACCCTTTCACCCATGTGAATATCTAGTGACTTGTGTATACCTGTACAACAGTAACATTTATCAAGTTCTCAATCAGGTTCTTAATTAATCTGTGGAAGATAACCGTCCTGCTATCGTATAAATGCAATGTTAACCCCTCTGGGTATTATTTCTCTCTTTTTTTTCTTTTTACCTTTAACTCATCATTTTAATCTAGTGTGTTTTGCCAAGTATTTTATCAGACTGTGATTTAATCCTGCCGTTGCATGTTCTTGCATGCTTAGTGCAGTTATAGCCAATGGAGTGCAGTTTATGTCCAGATGTGCTGAATTAAATCCTCCTGCATCATCCCAGAATGCCTCTGAGCCTGCACCGGCTCATAAATCAACATGATCTATATCCACAACAGACACTGCAAAAGAGAGACACAGCTTGCTCTTGCTGTTTGCTGCTACCTCTTTTTTGGCCGCTACATCTCTGCTTTTACACAATGACTCAGCAAACACAGCCAGAAAACATTCAAGACCATTTTTTTTTATGTTGTGAGGAAGGGGGAGTAAGTAGTGAGCAGAAAAAAAGAGGCTGGATGGAGGGAGAGCAGAAAATGGGGCTGTAATTTCCATGTAAATGTACCATGTGGTACAAATCTTACACTGAAATTCCTCACATTTTCCAGCTTCATCCTCCCTCTGCAACTTTACGGGAAACAGTTTGTTTTGTACTTCTTGCAGAGCTACATCCGGATAAAAAGCACAAGGACAATGTATCTGATTGAGTTAGGCTACTGTTCAAAGCAGCTTTTGAAGCCTGTTTATATGTCAAACAGAACAGAATGTTTGGGTTGTGTGACCCTAAGGCCAGGGAGAGCGCTCCCTGTGTTACGTGTCTGTGGCAGACACAGAACATCTTGGTTTTCATTTCGGTGCCGATGACATGTGTGCGTCACACCTCGCTGCAGCAACTAGTTATTGACAGATTCTGCGTTTTGCGTATTTTTATGTGGGTTGAACAGACAGGGAAAACATCTAATGTTAGTCATGTTGAAAACATATTAGCAACACTGTAGATTTAATGTCTATAGCGAATGAAAGTAGTTTTCCACTGTCTTAAATTTTAGCACTGCTGATCACCAGTAGACCAATAGAAAGAGGAGTATTGACGTGTGAAAACACATGTGAGCCGCCTCTGTTCAGCGAGTTATCCATCATGAATACGCAGCACAGACTAAATTGTGGGTGGAATTTTACTTTTCCATACCAGTGAACCGGAACTGTTACCAAAATGTTACAGGTAGTGAAATCAGAACTACAGTATGAGCTGACTGACACTATGCCCCGGTAATAGATGGTTTTGTACTCGATAGATAGTAGATACCTGCTTGTAAGACTGTAGTTCTAAATCTGAAATAAACACCCCCAAAAAATTGTAGAATTGTATCTTTATGACTTTAACATAAAGTTGTCAGTAGTAGAATTGCCGTCAATAGTGGTGTTGACTGCACATTCAGGGCTGTGCTTATACGTCATATCAGTGTAGTAGCAGTATAGTCCTGACATAATGATCAAAAGATGATGTATTTCTGAGTTCGAAATGACTCATTTTACGATTAGTGTTGTAACCTATGATGTCCTTCCCTCACCCAAAAACCTACAGCAGGGGTTGAACAAAGATCCATCCTGCCCACTATGCTCAGCTCCAGCCACCCTCAGGCACATCCCCACTCGTTGCAGAATAAGTCTCTCCAAAGGTAGGTATATGTGGAGACACATCCAGGTACTCAAATGCCTTGCAGCAACAATATTAACATAGATAACTGCTATGCCTTGCTATCAAACACAGTTCCATGGACAACATTTGTCCGTGAGGGGAAACAGATCTGGGGATCCATGGACAAGCCCTGCGCCAGACCATAAAAGAAACATCACATACTGCAGAACGCTGATGCCAATGGCTCTGGAACAGTAGGTAATATCCCAACTGGACCCCAAGATGCTAGAGACATGCCCCCAAGTCTGATCAACCTGTGGTGGGCCTGCCTTAAGAGAGGGTGTCTTGTGATTAAAAGGTTGAAACACCTGATGACACTCAGGTACACAACTGAAGACATGTCCATAACATCCGCTGGTGGTCACTGGTGGTAGTCATTCATTTGTAAGGTAGAACATGCAAAGTATTGTGACATGTTGGCACTAGTATTTGAGGCAGTAACTACAACCCAGTGTATGGCAGAGAACTGTTGATGTTATTCAGTTCATATTTCACTGCCTGCCATTAAAAAAGCTTTTGAGGACATTTATTCTCTTACAAATGAAAAGCTTGATTCATAAGCTGAGAAACTCACTGGCTCAGGTCAATATAGTAATTTTTGACTATGTATTATTTTTGCTGCTCCAGCATTTCTTAATCTGTTATAAACAGTATTTTATGGAGGCTAATTTTAGCTAATATTTACATGGACACCAATATTCTGATAATAACCATAGTAAGACGATAGTGTGAGTAAGACACTGCCATGTCAACAGCATTTTCTGATTAACTTAATTTGAAAATGGAATAAGCAGTAATTAAATTAAGCAATGTGGATTATTAAGACCTTAGTCACATTATGTATCTACATCTGTATCACATTGTAATGTTCTGCGAAGTCAATATACAGTTACCAACTGTTTAACAACACCTGCCCCCGGGTGTAAACAAGATGAGGAAAAAAAGTTGTAGTCTTTCCAAAATTAGAGGGAAATCACCCAAAATGGTAGATGGAAGCAGCATACATTAAGCTATTTAAGGTTATTTAAGATTTGGCAGAACAACATAATACGACTATACTCTGTAACACAAAAAGAGGAGGATGAATGGAGTATTCTATTAGCAACATGTGTAAACATTAAAATCTGAAATAATGTCAGATATGTTCAGAATAAGGTAAATATTCAGAATATTGGTTCATCTCTTGAGTACATTAATTGTATTAAAAAGTAACAGCAGTTACTATTCATGTTCATCTTGTTGTAACTTTAATTATTACAGATTTCACATGAACTGACTCTGACTTGTTTACTTCACAAGCAAAATCATTGACTTGTGCTAAAGGAAACACAAGGGGCGGCAACACATCTTTGCTTTTAGAATTTTTATTGTAAATGTATTTTACATAGTAGAACAAAAGCAAAAATATAACATTTTTTAGCAACTATCTTTGCGGTGTTTACAGGACAAAATTAAAAATGACTCATGATTCATGATACAAAATGCTACACTGCTGTGTGGACCTGTTCAAATCATTCCAGTCAAGAAACCATTAGATAAAATGTTGATTCATGGACTTAGAATGAAATCTTTCACGAGTCTTTTTAACAATGTGTCGTGTAAACACTCGACAGAACTTAAGTTGCTACAATCTCTCACTATATATTTGAATTATCCTGTTATGTACACTTTCTTTACATATTTTTTAAAAATCTTTCATAATCGCAGAAATCACTAGAAGAATATGTCTGTTCTCTTTTCAGATGCATATACAGTATTTACATACATTCATGGGCTCACATATGGCTCCCATTCAGAAAAGTGTTTCTTCTGATCGTATGGAAGGAATGCCTGCCAGAGTTAATACACTTCCTCCATACAGCGTCACGTGCTGCATACCCAACACTCAAAAAGGTTATAGGTTTCAGCACATCAAATATTTCCAGGAACATTTCTTTTTCACATCCCTTCCTCGAACCATTTCAATACTGACTGATGCCAACTGATCCTGGTGGCACAGTGAACCATCGCCGTGCAGCATTTTGTGTCCCTTCAGTCACTCGTTTGGTTTGATTCAGCTGAGATGCAGATACATATAATAGCACAACAATAAGCAAAACACTCACTGTTCCCTTACAGTACAAGACAAAGGCAAGAGATTTGATTTGCTTAACAAGAACAATTTTCAGTTTTCTATTAACCTTTGAGAAAATTGTTGAAATAAGTCACAGAAGGTAAGAGCAAAGAGAATTAACGAAGGGGACCTTTACATTTGTCATTTTTGGAAAGAAATAGGTGGGGGGGGGGACCCTGATATTTAGAGAACAGGCTTCAGTGGCAGCGAGTTCATCCGCTGATCCCTCTGAGATACAGCTGGTGCAAAATATTCCACATATAAAGCCCAGTCTGTATCACCTTTGCAAGAGACAGGAAATTCCTTTCTTTTAAAATTAAACATTTCATTCATAAGAAATAAAACAATCTGTTTCTAAATCCTGCACGTTTAGTTATAGCAGTCTAGTGTGACCAGTGGTGGCTTTTGTTAGCTAATGTGAGCATATGTGTTGATTCTGATTCTTTGTACAATTTACGTTGTCCTATTGTTATGACTTCTTAAGGCTCATTTGTGCTTCCTTTACATATGAAAATAGATAACGTCCATTTAAAACAATGTCCACATACTTCCATGCATCCTTTACATTAAATCCATTAGAGGGCAGCACTGATTCAGTTGTTTCTGACAACAACAAAGGGGTCGGTAGTGGCGGAGGAAAAAAGAGAGAGGAAAAATCAGACGCATCATTGTAGACAGCGGTTTAATATTTCTGACAAACTTCAAATCATAGATCAAGCATAAAAACTACTATAAAAATTCTGCCATTTTTTTAATTTCTATGCGTCTCTCTCTATGCGTCTCTCTTTAACTATTGGGGACAGTGCCCCTATGATGTTTAAGTGGTACTGCACCGTTTCATCCCAGTCAGTGAGCTTTCAGAAAGCGTGCACTCAAGTGGACAAAATTCATTCAGAAAACAGAGAGAAGACTCCGTGCATAACCACATTTAACACTGAGCCTTTAGTTTTGGTTTAATGCTTGTATTTCGTGGTGGTGGGTTGATTTGTCATTTGATATTTTAATGAAAGACATCTGGTCTCAACAAATGGACAACAAGTACAAGATAAATTCATTTAAATTGAATGAGAAAATGTTTAATTTAATTTCATATGAAAATAAATTTCTGTGTGAAGAAGAGGGAGAAATTAGATTTGATTCCTACTGACACCAGACTTTCCATTTGTCCGTTTAGCTGTGTGAATTAACCATGTAGCATTATTTTACTTATTTTTAACAACAGTGAATAAAGTGACATAAAGTAATGGCTACATGATTTGGCTTTACCTAACAGCACAAAACTAGAAAATAAAGGTTGTGATTTATCATGAGTTGAACAGAGAAGCAGACTTGCTTCTATAAATACTTGTTTTTGACATTGGCTTGGAATATTTTGCAGATAATCATGGGATGTAGCTGCAAACCTCGCTCTGTTTGATCCAAAAAAAAATGCCATAAAAACGACAACTTTTCTGATAAACGGTCGTGTTTAACTAAATGAGACCCCAAAAAAGTATTGATGTATGTTAGTGAAGTCAGACCACAACACAACTACTCTAAATACTGAAAATACTCACTCACCAGTGCAAATTAGACATTATAATGATCTTTGTTGGTGGGAGCAGTAATTCAACATGAGCTTTGTTCTTGTGTATAAACAACACTGTTGTTTTCCTGTAACGAGACTCAAAGGCTACAAAGACACAGAATGAAAGATGAAGGAATGTCGAGGCATCATTTAGTCTGCCATCTATCGAGAAAGAAACCTCATAGATCACAATGCGTCCTGATAGGTTCTTATTGCTGGCGAGGCATTAAAGTTTAAGCCAGACTTTTTACTAATATAACTTTAAAACAACGGTTGGCTCCAGAAAAGGGAAAAACTGAGGGGTTTAAATAGTAGCACACGCCCCTGTCTCACCACCTTTACTGATATAAGGCTTTAGGCTCGAGCATCAGTAATAACACACACCTCAGAGTGTCAAAATCCTCTGAATGGCAGTTTTCTTCAAATTGGATTACCTACAGGATTCGAGTGAGACAAATAAATGTTGTATATACAAGAAGCTTATTCCACCTGTGAGGGTGTTATGTCAAGTAACAGTTTTCTGCTTTAGTTTAGGTTTTACAGTCTTTTCCTCACCACCCAATAAATTATCACAGTACCATGAATGTACGTCACACGCACATATTCGAACATAAACACACATGAGCTTTAAGAGTCCAGCACAGACTTCTTTAAAGGGCGTTTGGACTTTCACCCCCTCCTCTGTCTCTCCCCTCTCTCACTCTCTCTCTCACGCACACACACACGCACACACACACACACACGCCACCTGCCCCCTGCTTTGCGTCAGTCTTTTAGAGTGGGTCAGTGGGGTCAGTTTGCAGAGCGTCCTGTCCTACTGCTTCGTGGAAAGCGGTGGACTTTGAGGTGTTTCGACAGGTGATCGCTGCGGGCAAACTTCTTCTCGCACACGATGCACTGGTACGGTTTCACCCCCGAATGGGAGCGGCGGTGTCGGGACAGCTCGTCGGACCGGGAGAACCTGTCGGAAGGAAACCCAGGGGCTTTAATTAATGACTTACTCACAGTTAGCGATGCAAATCAGTGATATTTCACAAAGGAAAATACATTTTTCAGTTTCAAATCCTCCACTTCTGAGCATTAATGAACCAATCAGTATCTTTGTGTTGTTTCCTATATTTAAACAAAATATTCTAATCGTGCTTCAACCTGCAAACTAACATGAAAGCCATGTCAAGCTGTTTCATATAAGGGTAATCTGAGAGGTGTACGTGTTTTGCCCTTTGTCTCTGTGAAGTTAAAGCACCGTCCCGTATTTAGCACTGCAAATCTGAGCCTGGTCTATTCCTGGCCTGCTCTGCTCTGGGTCTCTATGGGCTGTGTCCAGCTTGGATATCATGACAGTGAAGGGTTAAGTAGATGATAGACCACAGTGCCTGTTGTATGTGTATGTGTGTGCGCACGTGTCTTTGTGTATATCTCGGTAAAGCTGTTCAGCATCAGATTAATCTGTATGATTTCCGGGCACATTTCCAGTAGCAGCAGTGGCGGCGGGCAGGCTGAAGGCATGAAGGAGATAATTCACTGAGATGTGAAGACGTCACTCACAGTTATGTCAAACCATTTCCACTCCAGACATGGATTACACAACTGGCCTATTCATCATTTAAATGGCCTGGTAATAAAAGGAAGATAACCGACACGGCTTATACAGATAAGCTGTGGAATTTAAAAGGCCAAGAACAAAATACAAACACTCAGTCCTTCATTCAGACTCATCTGCTTCTCGAGTAAAGGCCCACTTGGCTGCTAAATGTGTGTTGTTTTGGCATTAGCTCATAAGGGTACGAGCAGGAAAACTGACCAAAACATCACAGGATTCACCACAAGATGTCAAACTCAGAAACCAAAAGGCCAGACTCAAATTCTCGTGCATGTGACAGGATGAGTACAGCATCGCTCTGTGCTCAGAATCAACCAGAGCCTGATAAAAAAAAATATGCACCTGTTCAAACACTTGGTGTGGACTGTAGATTACTGCTGTTGACAGGGAGGGCACGGTTACACATGAATGTTTCAGAGGTGAACTTTCATCTTCCGTTCACTTCCAACCTATCATAGCGAGGAGGTGAATAAAACAATCACTTCCTGTGGCGAGGCAAATCTCAGCGTGGCTTAACGTGGAGTGAACTTTGACCTGCGATATTCGCTTCACGTTCGCGTATGTGTGACCTGATGTTGTGCACTGCTAAAAGGACTGCTGCCTCAAGGATGCTGCACTGCTCTAAAGTCTCTGTAAACATATTTTCTGCATAGAAGCTGTGCCTTTGTAAGTCCCATCATTCGCTCTGCCGAGAAGGTGATCGGCCGAAAACCCGCCTTCCCTCCAGGACCTGTACACCTCCAGGAGTCTGAAGCGTGCAGATAAGATTGTGGCTGACCCCTCTCACCCCGGACACAAACTCTTTAGCTGCTTTCAGACATGCAATGAATTCTGGAGATCCTCCGTATTTAAACACAAATGTCCGGGTGAGAGCCTCAGGGGTTTCTGAGGACTTTCTCCTCCTGACCCCCAATTATAAAGTCAGCAGAAAGTCCACAGAAACAGATGTAAGGACACAGCAGAAGATCACCTGCTGGATTTATCGCGAGCAAGTGGGGGAGTTGATGATGTTTCTAGCAAATGACAGTTACAAAAATGAAGAAAAGAAATATCTGAGGATGAAAAAGCGGCGCAACACACGAAAAAGACACAGACGAAGATGTCAAGAGAGTTTGTGTTAATGTACTGTAAACCAAAACAAGTGATCTCCACAGCGGAATAATTACTACCTGCAGAGAATTTGCTGTTGTAACCGCGTCTGATCAGAGAACCCCTCGCTGCATTGTGCATGTGTGAAAGGAAAACTGCAGAGAAGTAGATTTCTTGCATTTGTAAACCTGCTTGGCAACAAAACCTGATAGTGATATGGTTTAGTGCATTTTAACACTTCTCTAAGGGACACCTTCTACTACAGGTGACAAAAGACTTGAGGAAAAAATAAGTTTGTGTTGCCTTTTAATCAAACCTAAATTAAGGGATTTGTAGAAATACCAATAGGCACGGTATTATTAAAAAATGTGTAGAGTGTGTGTGTTTTTCACATGAGGACTGTGGGTTTTTGCACTTAAAGTCCTCGGGGCAGTTTGGCGTGGCTGCACCACACATACTGTAGTCTACACACGAGCGTGGGCCCTGTGGGAAACACATACGCAGGTTTTGTTCTAGCTTGTCCCTACAGTCTGCTCGGAAGCCAACGGAGAACGGTGAAAACAGCCTGGAAGGTGTGGCGACGGGGTGGTTACACACCTGGAAAATTACAGTAACAGAGATTTATTTTTCTTGTCAGCTCAAAGCTCTTTGTGTCACCTGTCACACTGTGTTTATAAAGGACTCAATTTCAATCACATTATGTCTGCACTAATCAGTGGCAGAAGTTTGCCTCATGCACGCAAAGCTACATGCAAGCATAAATACATATTTGACTGGTTTCCCTTTTTTTTAACTAGAGGAACCAGATTCTTTCTAGCTCCACAGAGGCTGTTTTCTTTATTCTTTAAATTTCACTGACCTTCCTGAAGAGATCAGAAATTGAGAGAATGGTGATTTCCCTGATGGCACAGTTTAAATATTGCACAGGTAAATGGTCCCTTTTACTCTCTCTCTCTCTCTCTCTCTCTCTCTCTCTCTCTCTCTCTCTCTCTCTCTCTCTCTCTCTCTCTCAGTGTCAGTAGCTAAAGGTAAAGCAAACTGTGGCAGCTCTGTCACCACTTAACAACACTGTTTTGTTAAAATGAATATATCAGCTGACAACTACAACAAGCCACTGCCCTGACGACAGATGTTGAGTGTTTTTACAGTAAACTGTTTGGGTTTGAGCCCTGTCATCCCATACAAACGCCCATGCAGGTCTAACACACTGCATGCTTGTGTGTGTGTGCGTGTGCCTTACTTTAAGTGTTTACATGTGGCTTTGTCTATGTGTCTGTACATAATCCGACCTATCACCAGAAAAAATACAGTTAGAGAAAAAGAAAGTGATAAAAGCAGAAAATGCTTTAAAGAAAAGGCCGGAAAACGGTTTGGCGTAGAAGGAAATATAACTTTCACTGAGTTATGTGTTAAGTAGAAGTCCAGCCAATGAAAGACGCTCCTCATGACTTCAGAGGAGCCAACACATGCATCTAAGGTTACCTGAGGGTGAGGGGTGCTCAGCTCACCTCCCTTTCCTGGCCCAGAGGGAGAGGAACAAGGAAAGGGCAACTTTATAATGCACTTTACTGCTGCTCTCATGTAAAGATTATAGAGGTGCAGCTTTGGGCGGACTGTGAGTATTATGTTTTAAGGTCAGCTGAAGAAATGCACGGCCCTCTGTGCATACAATCCATAAAGGACTAATGCAACCTATTTCAAAAGTGCAAATATACATCATTATTAGCATAAAACAAATCTTTCTTCCTGAAATACTGGAAATACGCTTTTGTCATGTTTTTTTTTGTAATGACAGCAGGAATGCAGTGGGTGTGTGAAAGAACAGACAAATCTGAGTTATAGTTTCCCATAAATATAGTATAGTTACGATATACAGGCCTAAGAACCTATATTGTTAGTTTCTAATCTAGTGTTAGCGGATCTAAGGACAAATCATCATGTGCACTGCAAGAGACTTGCATGGCACAAACATGAACTCCTGTTGACTACGACTGAATGTAATGACTCATGCAAGCATTTGGTGAAAACACAGCCACGGATGTAGACAGTGGATCCGGTAACTGGACATTTTTTTTCCTCTGCTAAATTTCCTCTGCAATCAGCAAGATATATTTTTTTCATCTCAGATTTATGGATACACATGTCAGCTAAAATAACACAGATATACTGCATCCTCAGCAACAGGATTCCTGAAGATAGAGAATATTTGACAAGTGAAGCTCTGGTGCTGAATATGGTCACTATGAAAGACACAGACAAAATCAGACACAGAGCTCCAAATTTGCTCTCTGCAGTTTGCTGGAAGATGCAGCTTCCCATTCATTCATATTCATACTGTATACAGTGATTTATTTTAATCAGTATATCCAACCACACCAAGTCAATTTCCTGTATGTGAAAATATACTTGGCCAATAAAAGAATTTCTACAATGTGTGACTCCAAGAGTTTGAGGATGTCCACTGAGAGTTTAATAAGATGGTTGAGACCAGTCACATGTCCATGCAGTCAGAAGTCAGTTAGCTTAGCATAAAGACACAAGGTGAAAACAGCAAGCCTGGCTCTGTCCAAAGTTTAAAAATCTACCCACCATCACCTCTAAACCTCACTAATAAACACATTATATCTTATTTGTTGAAGCAGTGCAAATACAAAAAAAGTTAAAAAAAGAAAGTTGCGTTTCTTTAAAATCGAGTTAGGTGCTTTAACACTTCCTGGGCAATGAGCACCGGAGCACAGTGACTTTCTGGAAGCTGAGCAACTTCAATGTAAAGACAAGGCATGTGAGTGGAATCAATATTTTCCCAGATTCACTGCAAGAGAGTGTATTAAAGTATTTCCCAACATGTGGAACTATTCCTTAAAGTTCAATGCAAGTGTAGTATACACCATACAATATAATAGTGTATGTTGCTTGCAGGAAGTACCCTGATCACTGACCTACCTGACCACTCCCACCTGAACTTAACATGTTTCTAACTTCACATTAAACTCAATCCTTACCATGATTAAACCTTGACCGCTTGCCCTGCCTTAACGCTGCCTCTGTGTGGACACACACTATAGCTCCATTGGGCAATACCTGCATGCATAGAGGTGTAATCCATTGACCAGCATGATAAAAGCGATCATTTTGGATAGAACAGTTCGAATTAAGGTTTTTCTTACTTGGATGAAGGTAAATATAAAAGAAGACAAAAAGCTATTTGCGTTAGATTGTGGTCAGAGTCTTTTAAAATGTGTCATGGAACAAAAATGTATTCTGTGTGCTCTGAAGTGAAAATTTATAACTGGATTCTGCACTAATCCAGTGTATCTCTACTGTGGCTGCAGACAGTGAGCAAACAAGTGGAATAACTAACAGGGTACAAAGTCTGAAAGCAACTTCAAAAGGAGCTCTATCTAATCTACAACTTTACCATGGTACGAAAACACAAAGATAATGGGACACACAGCAGTGTGTAGGAGAGGACAAGTTCTAACCATCTCAACTGGACTTAAATGTAACTTCCCTGAAGATGGGCCATGCCTTTCATGTATGATCTAAACTAGGCCTTGTGAATCCTTTATTGTATATGCACTAATGAATCCGTTCTACTCTTCTGCTCAAGAATAGTCAATTATCAACTTCTGTTTTCAAGTGTCTGTAAGTGTGTCCATAGCGGAAGTTGATAACCGTGGTTACTCTCTTTAATCTCTGAAGTTCAGATAAACATATAGAAGAGTTCACACTGTAAGTGCATTCAATATAATCTCACCACATCCTTTCATCTCCATCCCCTCATTCAAAATTTGAACAGAAAAAAAAGCTCTGTTTTTCTGAGATAATTATCTCGGAAATTCCAAGATTAGGATTCATAAATTTTTTTTAAAAAAGGGCTCTGTTTTTCTGAGATAATTGTAATCTAGTATTTTGATGAAGTTACATTTTGCATGAACGTTTTGCATAGAGCCCTTGTTCAGCAGGCTACATGTAACTGTTGCACTCTTAGACAGTCTTTTGTTAGGCACGATTTCTTGTATTAGCGCCATGAT
The DNA here is from genome assembly GCA_026259375.1 of Verasper variegatus. Taxonomy (NCBI): domain Eukaryota; kingdom Metazoa; phylum Chordata; class Actinopteri; order Pleuronectiformes; family Pleuronectidae; genus Verasper; species Verasper variegatus. The sequence continues at coordinate 4,849,976 of CM048045.1, read as the reverse complement.
GTATAGCGTCGCTTGAAAACTGTCAGACTCTCCTTCTGTATAAATAAATTTAGTTTTGTTCTCTTATACTGTCACGAAATATTTGAATTATGGACAAAAATTTAAATTATCCTTTATCTATCTGTAGCATATCCCCCGATTGATGGTCGAGACTTTCAACTGATGTTTTCAGGTTTATTTGAAACTTCCCTAAACAACACCGTAAGAGCTTGTGCCTCTTCGGAGGGTCACTAAAACATAAAACCTTTCCTTTGTGAAGTTACAGATTCATAACAGTAAGTCTGCGTCTATACAGGAACTTCACTTTCAAAATAAAAGCATGTAAAACCCGTTTTTTTTAATGAAAACTTATCTCGGAATTTCCGAGATAATTATCTCAGAAAAATATAGCTTTTTTTTCTTCAAGTGAATACAATACGCTTCCGTAATAATTTGCACAAGTCTGAATAAAAGAAGAATGGTCTGATATACTCTAGTTTATTTTTGACTCATTAGTTTAATTTGATCTAAAGTTAGGACACTTTCTCACCTCCATCCACAGCCAGGCCACGTGCAGGCGAAGGGCTTCTCCCCTGTGTGCCTCCTCAGGTGAGCTTTCAGATGGCTGCTTTTGGTGTACATCTTGTTACAGCCAGGAAAAGAACACTTGTGCATTTTAATTAGGTCTGCTACAGAACTCTTCTGGTACCTCTGACCTCCAACCAGGACCCCTGCAGCCGAGCCCCCCAAGCCACCTTCCCCAAGGCCATTGGGTTTAGCTGCAATGGGCACTGGCGCAATCCGGACAAATTTGGATGAGGTAGCACTTCCGGTTTTACTTGAGCTACTCATGTTCGTTGGGGAAAGAAGCTGAGGCACCAAAGCAAAGGTCTGTCCCTGGATGTTCACCAGGAGCTGGGCAATTTTGATATCCGATGGGGCCTGAGTTGGCTGGGATTTCTGTGGTTGGGTTTGCTGGGTGACGGCATCTGATATGGCACTGGGGTTGGGTTCTTGTTTGATCTGTATGGGCTGGATTTGTAGGATGACAGGCACACTGGAGGCACTGGTATCTTCTGATGAGGAGGGCAATGATTCATGGTCCTCCGTGTTTGATCCCATCAACTTGACTACTAGAATAAGTAGAACTATTAATGCAAGTAGCATCCACTGTTGATGGTGAGCTGTCCATGTCAGAGGCACATGGTGAATGTTTGGTCTTTGTGTCAACAGGAACAGTCTGATCTGAGTTCTGAAACATTGATAGAATTTCTCCTGCTAATGTCCTCGAACGTTTCGCCTCAGTGTCATCTGATGTTGGTGACATTGCCTCATCATGCCCCTCCTCCTCTTTCTCCATTGCCACCATCATGTTTTCCTCGAGGAACTCCTCAATCTCTTCCAGGGTGGGCTGAAAAAGGAGTGCCGCAGGATCCTGCAGCTCATCAAGGAAGACGGGGAACTCATAACAGTCCTCCTTGGCCTGCTGCTGGAGGAGACTCAGCCGCTGCTCCCTCTTGGACTCCCAGGCCAGGCCCATGGGTAAAAGGGGGGCAGTGAGAGATGAAGAGGAAGAGAAAGGTGGAGAGGACACATATATGGAGGAAGAAAGAGGGGAATTGAGAGAGCTGCTGTGGCTGGCATTTTGGTTTAATGAGGTGTTATGGGAGTTCTGTGAGAGCAGGAGGTCCAGCAGGCTATCCTGACTCTCTCCTCCAGATGAAGAGCTACAGCTCCCACTGCTTCTACTGCTCCTGCTATCGGAGCTGGAGCCGAAAACGTGCCGCGAGGCTGGCGATGAGGACTCTGGGCTGGAGCAGAGGGAGGAACGAGGGCTGGAGGAGTCGCTGAGGTCATCCTCTGAGAGACGAGACAAGGAGGAGACCATCAACCCTTGGTACGGATGGTAAACGCATGCATCAGTTACCATGATGCCCGGCGACACGCCACCATTGGCGTGGCGACATAGGCAGTTGTAGTCAGAGCCCAGAGAGCCAGTATAATACAGGAAGGTCTCGTCACCAAGCGGCAAGTGATCCACCATTCCTGTTCGGATGGGTGGCAGCTGACTCTGGTCTGCTCTGAAGATCAAGCTGTTCTGCTGAAGATCCACTGAATGTTGATGAAAATGTCTTTCTTTTTCCTGCAAAAGAAATATTATTGTGTTTATCATTTATTACAATGAAATAAATGATCTTTAACTGTATCGCAGGAAAAAACACATACATTTTTTATTGCATTTAAAGACATATCCACCATCAGGTGGCACATACTCTGACTGCGATTACATTTATTGACATTTCAATTAAAAGTGACTTTAGATTTAACAGGTTTGTGTCCTTCATGACTACACAGTGACACTGGCAGGCTGTCTTAAACTGTGAGATTAATGTTTCTCGAGTCCCTCAAGTTACTATGAACATGAAAGTAAGGCACCCTTAGTGTCTTTCAACTACCTGCTGCTTTTGCAAAAGATCTGCAGCTGATGGCACTACAAAAGGAAAGTCCACCACGTGTGAAGGAATTTGAAGACTGTGTGTGTGTGTGTGTGTGTGTGGACGGTGCAGCTGCTGGATCAGTCTTAAAGCTGACCATGTGGAATCAGGGCTTCCCACTTCTCCCCACTGAAGCCACATGTTTCATGCTGTCATTTAATATGGTCTTCCTATTAATTTCCCTCCTCTAGTCCATATATCAGCTTCATCTCAATAAACAATAAAAAACTTGCAGTGGTACATCACTCATAGATACATACATTACATAGTGATATACTCTCAGAGGTTAGAATAAAGATGCAACCTTAAAACTCCCTGCAGAGCATCAAGAGGCACAGTTAGCACACAAAGGGTTCAGTCAGTCAGTCAGTGGAAGATCAGCAGATTTCAGTGGGATGATGACTGAAGGATTTAGTGTCTATTTTTATCCATAAACAGGCCACAAACAATGCACAACGTCCACACTGACCTGGATTATAAACAATGCTCGACGTAATCAAACAGCCTCAAATGCAGTGAACAATAAACATGACAATATAATCTCCTTTAAAACTTTAAAAAGTCCACATGTGTTTTGCGAGATAAAGATGACTGAGTGGATGAAAACAAAAATGAGTGTGCGCCCTCTTGTGTAAAGTTAGGAAGCAGCTCTTTCCCAAGTGAGGTCCGGGGACCTGAAAATGATTCCATGTGGTTTTAGAAATATTTATTTTGTTACCTCTTCAATTAATCAATGGTTTGTTTAATTCAATATAATCAGTACCTTTAAAGGTTCATTAAATGTCTGTGTGCTGCTGTTACACAAATATTGTGAATACTGATCTAACGCCAACAATCTGATATGGTTTCTAACGTGATAACATCATATGACATGGAGGGTCTGGGATCAGCTGCTGCTGGATTCCCGATGAGAGGAAAATAGTTTGTGTATACTTTGGCTTGACCAGGTGTTAAGTCATTTGCACTGAAGTAACCCTGAAACACCAGCAAAGCTCTGACAGCAGTGAGATGCGCTCCTGCTCTTCGATAACCAATAACACATGGCGAGCTGTGACATCGGGTCAAATCCCAAAGAATAAAATTGACAAGTATCAGTATAAGTTTTACATGATGTGTATATGAAGTTAGCCCTGCTGCATATATGATACGCGCCCCCGAGGGTTTCTTTTTACAGAGGGACGCAGCGTCGTGTTCAAAGCTCGCCGTGCTGTGCCATGCGTCTCCACACTGCTCCACAATGACAGACAGAAAACACGCACTCAGGCTACGGTTCAATGACACCACCTTCCTCTGCTCTTACCTGTGCATGTGAGGAATCCAAAACCCCGCTCCTCTGCGCACAGAGCTCCTCTCTGGAAAGTAGCTGTCAGTGCGTAACAGTGCGTATTGGCTATATCACCGCGCGACACGGTCTCTGCATAACTATGTCTCCAAACGCACACACACGCACTCTCTCTCTCTCGCTCTCTCTCTTTCTCTCTCTCTCCCTCTAACACACACACACACACGCTACCACTCTCCCTCTCTCCAGAGGACTGGTGGTTCGCTTAAACGTCACATGATCGGAGCTGGGTACATTAAACCAGTCAAATTAGGGGGTCGGCTCATGAAGGCTCGCCTGCTCGGCACGCCGCCATTGGCTTTCGGTGAAGGGAGGCCGGCCTTAGGGTCTGGCGTCAATGGAAAGAAGGAGAGAGAGAGTGTGTGTGTGTGTTTTTGTGAAAGAAGGAGGTAGGATGTGTACTACTGAGACCTGATCATAAAGCCACCTTCATATCCCTATAATAACAACAGATGACGTGTGGATTGTGTTGACACTCAGTAACATTTTACAGCTTGAATACCATTGAATAATATGACCTTGAGGGCTTCCAGTGGGCGAGTTGTTGTGTTGATTGTTGGTTCAACATCTCCATAATAAAAATAATAATCAGCACGGCTTACAGTGTAGTTTCATTCCCTCCATAGGAATGAGTAGTTTCCATTAAATATTACCACAGAAATCTACTTTATTTAATACTTATCGTACCAGTGCATTCTAAACAAGTGTCTTTGTAATGTTTTGTTCTCTTGTCCTGTGTTAACACTCTGGAGCTACTTCAGAATTATTCCTTGTCGTTAGTGAGTCCTCCTCAAACAGTTCTACAATAAACTATCACTTGTTATTGTTTGTGTGCTGGACGTTGTGTGCAGAGCCTTTTATAAACAGTCTATGGTTCAGAGTGAAGTTAGAAAACTTTTTGTTGATTCTACCTGGTCTATCTGCGATGTTTTTCATTAGATGAAACTTTATTTGCTTTATTACTCTTCATGTATGGGGTTCATATGTAAGTTTGAAGGATTTCCTAAACTGGTGTTATTTTGTTGTATGCTTGAGATAAGGCATTGCAACAATGCTCTTACTTTCCAGACAATTGAATTTAAATTTTTTATTACTGGCCATTTACAAAAGACACGCCAAGTGGGGAGCTGATAAGATAGATGGTTCTCGAGATATGTGTTTCACACATAGGCAAAATGTCTTTATATTATGGTCTTCAAACAGAAATCTAAGAAGATGATATTCCTGACAAAAGCAGAAGAACACAAACATCGACATTTTGTTGTTGCTTTGTGAGAGATACCATGCGAGCACACTGAGCTTATTGCCTGTTACAGATAACCATAGCTAAATAAGTGGCTGAGTAACCAAGTGGATGAGTGATTCCATTCACTAGGTAAGTGAGTGTGTTTACATGCTGCTTAATAACATCAGTAAGAGAAGTTTTGCTTTCATTCCAGCTGAGCAGACCTCGTATAAACACCTCCGCCTGGGCTCAAGTAACTTCACTGGCTCCAGCCTAATTTGATTTGTGTAATGGTCAGATTACCTCTCAGTGTGTTTGGATAAATGATCTACCCTCAGCTTGCTTGTAAACATCAAGAGTGTTTCATTGTGTACTTGTGTACAGCACAGATACAGTGGCTATTATATTGTGTGGGTACACAATGTTGCACTGAGGACCTGTGTTTTGTGACAGACAACTACTACTACTGCTCACTGCTGCTGTGCTGTGATACTATTATCTGTGCTTCTATTACCTGTGCTTGTGTTAGTACTGATGCCACTGGTTTTACTCCTGCTAATACTGATACTCTCACTTTCTACTATATCGATACTCCTCTTTTTAATGCTACTAATATAATTCAACTTAAGTGTTAGTAGGGATTGTTGTAGCAGTAGTAGTTGTAGTTGCAGTATTCATGGTACTTGTTGCTTTACATTAGGCCCACTAGTAGGCACATTTAGTAATAGTTGAAGTGGCGTATTGAAACAGTACAAGCAGTATTTGTACTTGCCTAATAGTAGTAGATTGCAAAGTTGTGGAAGTAATGTTGTAATTGTATTATTTGTGGTATATTACATTAGGCCTAGTAGCAGGCATAGTTGTAGTAATAATAATTGTAAAGTAGCTTTCCTTGGTACTTGTTATATTACATTACATTTACTGATTTGAGACACTATGCAACTACCCTGCTTACTGTACTACTAATTCTATTGCTATATGATACATGCTGTAACAACTACAAATACTGCTACCGCTGTTTCGGTATGACACTATACTCTGCTCCTGTTGCTCTCACTACAAGTACAGTACAAATGCCACAAGTACCACGAATACTGCAACTACTAACTATCACTGCTACAACTATATATCTGCCACTGTTATTAAGACCACCATTTCGTTAATGGCTGTACTGCTACTGTTAAGGTGTCCAGCACCAAGCTATAGTTGTAGCAGTAATAGTTGTAGTTAAGTGTCATATCAAAACATCAATACTAGTATTTGTAGTTCTCTAGTAGTAGCATGCATATTTTTAGCAATAATAGTTGTAATTGTATCATTTGTGGCACTTGTTACAGTACATTAAATGTATTGGTTTGACAGACATTTTATGCAACCACTAGGCTTACTATACTGCTGATACTGCTATTGCTAAGTGCTACTGCTGTAACAACTACAAATACTGCTAAAACTACTCTGCTACTGTTACTGTCTGTATTAGCAGAGTACTACTGGTGCTACAACAAGTACAATTAATACTACAACAACAATTATTTCTGCTACAACTATGCCTGCTACTACTATTAGGCAACTATTGTCGTACTACTATTTCTTAAAAATATTTCTATTTCTCCTCTGGCTATACTGCCACTTTAAATGTTACCACCATCACCACATTGCTCACTAAAAATAAAGGAATCTCTGTCTGTTTGACTGTATTTAGATTTTTCTCATCAACCGCTCATTCAATCAACTTCAAACTTGGCGGGTCTATTTCTGAGGTCTCAAGTTGAAGGTTTTTGGATGAGCAGTCATCAGTTATTGTGGGGCGGAGCTGCAAGATCAAGGTCCTGCTAATGCAACTACTCGGCCATCTCCTGTTTCTTGCTTCGAATAGCAATAAAGAAAAAAGAAAACCTGACCATATAAAGATCAGTGTGATAACAACTACCTACAATGACAGAAACCATCTTTGGGAAACTGTCTTTTTTAAAGTTTGCTCCAGGTCCTGTTTGTTAACATGGAGGGGGTAGGATTTATGAGCGTTACTGAAGCCAACCAACAGGGGGCGATCAAGATATTTTGGCTTGACTTTTGGGTAACTGTCATGTCGACCGTCTTTGGTCTATATAATGAATTTTCAATGGCTCAATTCCATTTAGCTGCTTCAGTTTCAGGGTCCTGGTATTGCTGGCTCCCTGCCAAACAGCCAGGAATAGAATGAAGCTATTGATTCATTTAGTTGATCACACCTCTGCTTTTTCTGCTGTGACTTGAGTCAAAATAACTGCTGTGTAAAAGGGCTTCGCTTGTTCGATTCCTCCCGTTGCTGCTCTAGCACATAATACCTGTCGTGATTTTGTCACAGATAAGAGTTTGAGCAAAAAATGTTTTCTATGTGTTTTTGCTTTCCTCACAAATTAAATGGAGCATGGCTCATTTAACAAACTCTCATACTGACCTTGAATCAGAGGTCCTGCGAGGTTGCTCATGAAAAAGTTCTTACAGAGAAGCAGGGCCGCTGCTTTTCACTGGGTCTAGTCAACAGTTCTCTGTTTTCCCACACAGATTACATCTATGCTCATAATAGTTGGCTTGTTGAAGATATTAGGAAGTCCTGGTATCTTGTTAGGCTAGTTTTTATTGGACACACTGTATCTGTATGAACACTTTAAGAGATATTTTTAAGTGTAATTTGACGTTGCGTTTGAGGAAATGCTGGGCTCAGGGTGATTACTCACTCGCACAGTCTCATGTCCACAGAGGTTCTTTTTGTCTACTAATTGGTTCCGGCTGCTCTATTCAAACTCACAAACACCTACACATATGCATATTATGTAAGCCCTAGATGAACTTAATGGATCAAATTGATTTATTTCCTCTGGTAATGTTTGCAAATTGCCAAAAGTGCAATGGTAAAAATCTGTACTTCTTGGGTGCATTTTCTAAGGTTGTAACGACCATAGATAATATTCATATGGAAGCTGGCAGCACTTGAAGGGAGATTTGGGTAAATACTCATTAAGTAGTGTATCAAACCAGGGCAAGCTGCTTGTCAAGGTTATTATTTCACCAAAAATAAAATGAAAGAAAAGCATCAGAGGGCCTGTGCATACTATTTTAACATACCCCCGATAAGGCCTTACTAACCTTTTATACTGTAATAATTATACTGCATAGTTACATCATCAAGCTTTTTTGATCCCACACCTGGGAAATTCACTCTTTACAGCAGCAGATGAGGAAGACAGGAGAATATGTGAGAGTACGAATTAGAATAAAAAATGAAATCAAATAAAAGTACAGGGAATATATTCATAATATTCACCTATCATTACTTGAGTGAAGTGCAGTGGCACATGATGGTTCCCACAAGGATGCATACTGTGTTTGAGCATTAGTATGAGAGTAAAAATAGAATGTAGAAAATAGAAAAAGATACATATACATTTAAATACAGACTATTATAATTTGATAGGCAACTATATGTTAGGTGTATTATATATGTATGCACACACACAAACACATATTGTGCCTCTAATCTTACTGGTTACAAAAGTTAATTCATTTCTACACTATTTTCTTGTAATTTTCTGACTTGATGACATCATCAATGATCATATGATCATATTTTTTTTCCTTTTATATAACATTTATATAGTATATAGTCCTATAGGATGTAGAGTCTTATATGATAGGGGCATTGTTTCCTGATCATTATCAGCTTTAGATCATCTCTCAAACTCTTTTTTGAGAAGATATCTTGGAAAAAGTGTTTTTCAGACCATATCTTTGTTGACCTTTGAGCAATTAGCACCAAAAGTTAACCATCTGGAGATACTAACTCAAATCCACAAACATAGGGTTTGGGTTAACCCTAACCCTCACCCTAACCCTTCTAGCTAAACTGACACAGGATAAAAAAAGCACAATTATAAAATATGTATTTGGTGATGAACCCAGTTGGATTTTTTGTGATCGCTGACTTAAGGTTTTATATTAAAGTTTATTTCTCAACTGTTTGGTGTCTTGTCCCGAGTGTCTGAGCTGTAACCAGCGTTAACCTCAGCAGCTGACGGACCCCTGCAGCTTTACACCCTGTCATGGAACAGGTCTGTGGCTGTGTCCGCGCTGATTATTTCGCCTACTCTAACACATGATACAAAACTGCCACTGACACACAGAGTATAAACAGCAATAAATGTGATTTGGTGTTTTTCATGTGGTACTGATTGGTATATGATCACATCTTTGCCACATAAGTGGAAAAACCAGACTGTGGACGGCTTATATTTGGCTTTTCTCCTCTGAGATGTTAAAAATGCTATTCCAGGAAAAACTGTTTTTGTGGGGTAGTAAATCTATTACAGGACACTTCACCCTTTGCCTGACGTTTCTGCTTTTCTGAAGTACACACACACACACACACACACACACACACACACGCTTATTTTCAGACACTCTCCTGAGACATCCGCTGCACCAACAGCAACGTGAAATGTTTGTAAAAACCCAGCTCGTTGTTGGGAACAAAAGCTCCCTCTGAGAATTACACAATGAGTTTTTAATAAAGCTGTGAAGCTTCCAACCCCTCACCCCAACAACACACCAATCACTACCACTGCCACAATACAAACACCCCTTTTGTGTCTAATGCACTTCTTACACAGCTTTGTTGGCTTTTAGTTACACTGGCAAGTCTCATCCTGTTTGATGGATTAAGTGTCTTTGCCTTTTGCCTACCTTGGCTACTATACTGACGCAAATTCAGCATATAGAATCATTCATATGGAGCTAAAGTACAGAGTGTAAAAACAACCTACTTTGCAACTTTAACACAAGGATTCTGACTCGTGTGTTTACATGTGTGTTGTCTTTGTGTTTGAATTTAGACCTGAGCCTGATTCTCAGGCCAATCTTAACTTATCACAGACATATGGACGTTGACATACAGTAGATGTTGCCTGACAAGTGTTTGGTTCTTACAGTGCAGAGCTGCTAAGGATATCCCCCCATCTATTTCCCCTGTCTATCCAGGTGTGAGCTGAAGTGGCAGCAGCAGGCTAACAAGGCAGCTCAGTCACCCTTCTTCAGAGCCACATCCTCCAGCTGCCAGGAGGAATCTCAAAGTGTTGTCTGCCCTGGGGTCTCCTCCAAGATTCTCACAGAGCACCTTTTAGATAAGAACAGATGCTGAATATTCCATGTACATTTGAAGGTCTTCCCCACTAATTTGATAAGTTACCAACCACCATCAAATACCAGGGATCATCAGCAGGTGTTAGGGATGTCAGTTGTGCACATTAGCTTGTGTATACAGTATGAAGATTAAATGGACCAAAGTGACACAATCAGGAGCGGGAGCAGATCAGGCTACTTCTTGGTTTTGCAGGCTAAAAATGACAGTAAATTTTTCTTATTCACCCATGAGTTAAAAGTCCTTCCTACAAAATAATTATATTAGCTAAGGATATATAAGTAATGTAATAACGTTGGTAGCATGCTATTTAGCCTGGTATGCTTAAATGTGTAGATCTTAACCCTCAGAACTTTTTAACAACCATATTTACAAGGTTAATGGTATGTGTTAATGTTAAAAGCTACATTGCTTACAATTTGATTTATAACCGATGTCAGTCAAGCTCTATTTTCTATCAGGATTATATCTACTAAAAGTGGTAAATGTTCACATCACTCCAATGCGGCAATGGATGTAGTGTGAAGCAACACATGACACTTTGGTCAGAAGCGAGTCCAGTCAGGTTTCAAGGTTAGAGAGCAATGAACCATGACTTCAGACACAATGACGCACATGAAATGCAACCGAATACACAACACCAATTAATTTTCAATTTCATACTTTGAACTGTTTGCTGTCACCGCAGCTGCTTCTGCTCTGTCAGTCTACGTTTGAAAACAGAAGAAAAGACCAGACAGAGAAAGAGAAGAAAGAAGAAAGACCGACTTCCTGCCTTTGTTTGTTCTCCTTCTCCTTTCATTTGTTTAACCTATAAAAACATGACCAGGCAGTGCATCACCTGCCTTTCAAGGTCTTGAACCGATTCAGTTGTCAACAAACCAGTCTCCCTCAGCTTAAACACACTTGTTTTTTTGACAGGGAATTTTGTTTTCCCTCTCCAATTATCGTTCATCAACTGAAGCCCAAACATACATAAGACAAAACAGCATGAATCCAAAGGTGAGGCCCTCTTCAAGCTGATATCAGAAAACAGATATTTCATTAAAAGCACCAGATGGAGCGGTGCCATCTCTCTCTGCCAGTAGGAGTTAGATAAATACCTGATGCTAATGTGGATGAGAGGCAGTTTACTCACATCCGAACACCACCGACAGCACCAGAATATGCAAAATCCACATAATACCTGCTGTAAGATGAATGTCGCTGCTTTGTTGTCTCTGATTATGCTTTCTACTGACTGGTGGAGAGTGGATCAGGTGTATTGTTTTCCATTCATTTTACCGCATTTCTCAGTCCAAGGTTACTTATTACTGAGTACTACTATACAGGCTAAAGTTTTATAGGTGGCAAACAAGGTCAGGTTAGGCAGCCTGTTTCAGTTACATAATTAAAATGTGAGGATTGAAGTTTTTCATCTAAAGCTGATATAATCAACATTTATCTATATTCACAATGTAATCAAATAATCAAATGGCTAATGTTATGCTAAGGGGATCACACACAGTGTCAAATTACTTTATTGCATCCTTAAAACAATCACTGGAGAAATTCAACGCATCTAACCTATGTTTGTCCAAAAGTCTTAATGCCTTCCAACCACAGCGTGACCACTGGGGGGCAGCAAACAAGCTGTGTGCGTTCAATAAAAGCAAGTGGGAACCCACTGTGGCGTCATCCATTGGTCTGTGAACCAATGATGTTTGTTATAAAGCCTTGACTTTGGCATTTCATTTTTGAAAGTAGAAGTAACCAGATTTGGATGAATGGGGGTGACCCTGACCTGGAGAACACTGGACACCCACCTACACATGCGACCTGCCCCCATTGGACAGTACTAGCTGTCAATCACGTGATTTCCATTACGCAAAGCATACTATCCTCTATCATCGATTTTGCTCTAAATGAATCTCTAATTTACAAAATGAACATCATGCTGTAGAAAAGACTTGAAACTAGAGATGGAGCCCATAAACCTCTGAAGAAAATGTTTACAGTTGTTGTAAATAGAGTGAGAAGTGGAGTCATTTTCTCATTGACTTCAATAGAAACTATCTGAAATTATCTGCTGGTCATTTGAGAGAATACATGTTTCAGGCACTTCCTCATTGGCTTCAGTTTCCATTCCCAAAGTGAACGTCCATTTTTATAAAGGCCATGGACCGAAGTAAAACGTAGGACTATTAACTTGCCTACTCATTTACAGCTGAGAATTTGCATGTTGTTATGATACTAACAAAGATGTGACTATAACTGTAAAATCTTGAGTGAAACAAAATACTGAAGACTTTTTGGGTATCTCTTCAATTTTTCCCACTGGAAAAACTAAGACAGAGTTTACCTGAAGAGAGAGGTGAACGCTGACCTTTAAAAGTGTCAAAATGGGGCTGAATGTACTGTTAATCTTAGGGATTACTAAACATTGACTTTTTTTTGCTGGGACCCAGTGTGCTGTAAAACATAATAAGAAATCCAATAACAGCACCATTGTTTCCCAAAACCTTTCTTTTTTCCAGGGCAGAGGCTAAGTTAAGAACTGCTGTCATGGCTATTGCCATGCTCCACAGAGAATAATATGCCTCCAAATCCTGGATCTGTAGTCCTAATCCAAACTGTATACAGACACAGAGAACAAAGCTTTGCCTTGATTCAAACTCCAAAACAAGGGTATAAAATATCCCAGCTTCTCCTTTGTCTGTTGTGTTGTAAAAATGGCTCGCATCAGTGCATACACCGCAGCGGCCAACTCATGATTTAATGGCTCTAACTTATGTCTCTGCCTATTCACAGATTCCAGTGACGACAAGAGAAGGAGACGGCGAAGAGAAGTATTGTCAAACGCTTTTAGACCACTGGATGCTCACATAAAGGTAATAGGTTTTAAATGAATTGACTTAAATGAGGAAAATACAGTATCTCATCCAAATATGCTGGTAAAATAATTGTTCGCCAATTAACGTGTCATGTCATGTTTGTTTATAGTGTAGTGAAACAATATTAAAATAAGTAAAAGTTTTGCCAGAGGTTACGTGGTGGACTAATTTATGCACAGACCACAGAGCAGTGTCATCTCCTCATTCAAGTCTTTGTAAGAAAGTGTATTACCGCAATGCATTTCTTTTAACAGCTTAGGACTCAGCTCCTCAGGAGAGATATTACATGGATTTACACAGCGTATGATTGTGCTGACATGTTTCTCCTTGGTTTATAACTCCGTCCACAGCACCTTACAGCTGTGACAGCATAACAACAACAAAAAGCTGTTTTATACAGCAGATCGGTGGTGAGGTAAATGGAAAAACAGAAAGGCCACACTGTTGATATTGGGAGAACTACTGGTACTTTTATTGAGGCTTTTAAAATTCAACACAATTACACTTTACTTTGCATTACTTTGCCGTGTGGACAGTGGAATCTGTCACTTACAATTAGTAGTTCTATACTCCTGTAAGTGATCATATGGCCTGAGCTGAGCTGCACTTAAACTCGGCTCCAGTTAATGTTTGAGGAAACCACTTTGGAACATATACACAGAACCCTCTGTGGCCTTTGTTTGAGACAAGTAGTTAAATCAATTTCCTAAAAAAGTTGTTCAGCACAATCATACAGTCATCTGTCCAAACTCTGGTAAAGTTCTCCAGCAGCTATAGCTGCAAACGTCAAGTGGGCCTCCTTTTTCTTCCTCTTTTTCAAGCTTGAAGGCTCCATTTATATTTGCCCAAAGTTTCCCTGAGCTAAGCCTCGCTGACCTATTACCCAAAGTCCCACAAAACCAGGTTTGTTCAAGTCCCTTTAAAAAGCACACACACACACACACGTTTGTGCCAGATGTTGTTCCTTGTTTCTTTCCCCATACTCATAAAAAATATGTTTTGAACCAAAGAAAAAAACGTTTGTTGTAATGACATCAGGATCTGCTTGTTGTTGTGCAGAGCTGCAGCAAAGTGAGGTGCATTGGTAGCTAAATGAAATTGAAAGGCTGTCAGTGTTTGACAGATATCCTGCCGTCATGTTCCGCTTCGATTAAAGCTCCTACAGCGCAGTCCTTCACTTCCTGAACTGCCGCTCAGTCTCTCTGAATGCATCCACGCTTGTCTGCTTCAAAACACCTACTTCAGTAGCATGTTTTCTTCCAGGCACAGCTACTAGTGCTTTAAGTCATTATGTATAATAGGCTCTCACAACATGTCCAGCACCAACAGTTCCTCTGTGCAATTGCAGTGATCTGTGAAGTCCTCTCTGCTAGTGTCTACATAACAGCATACTTATAAAATAATAAAGAACCTGTTCAGTGAATCCCTATGCAGGGAATTATGGGGTGGGACCGGGAGAACTGTGTCTGTGGATATATTTAGGGAACATGTGGTTTTTGCACATGGTTCAGTCCATCAGCCATGAACATCTCTACTTATTACTGACCATTTTAGTTTATATACACAGTTCATTGCCCTTCAGTGGTGAACCATTTCTCAAAGAGGTAAAGGCTTCAAATAAACAGAACATGGAATGGTACACATGTTAAAAAACAAAGACCTCAGCTGTACTTTGTGCTTAGTGCTAAGTAGCTAATTGTAGCATTAAATACTGTTTGCATTGTCGTAGTGAAAGTTTTACTATGCTGAAGTAAGCTTTTAACTTAAAGCAAAACACGATTTAGCTTTGTGTTTCTGCCCTCCAGGTAAATCCAGTGAACCTGGATGAGTTGCAGGAAAAATGTGCTTGGACAAAGTCAACATTTTATGGTGAGCGAGCTAATTGCTAAGAAGATGAAATATCTTTCATAAATAGAATTTGTGAAGGAGTCTTGTGAAATTATTTGAAGTGCAATTAACACTATGGCAAGTGCGTGTTCCTACTGTGCAATAACAAACACCTGCTGTGACATCTGAATATTCTCGTGAGTCTGCAGAACTCCTTCAGGCATTTGGAAAGAGGTTTAAGGACATGAAGAGTAAATAGAAGGAAATTAACATATTTGTTAAGAAGTTTAATGTGGAACCAGCTGATTGGTCCGAAAAGCTATGATATGAAATCAATGCTGCAAAGCAAAAGTGAGTTTAAGGGCAGGTTCAATAACCTCCCTCTGCTCAAGTTTCTAAAACTTATGTAAATCTTAAAGATGTTCTCATTCTGAATGGGAGACATTTGCATTTCTGTGAATCAAACTACAGCTAAAAGGGTCTGAACTGACTCTGTGTGGAAAGGTGAGTAAGCAGGTGAATGTTTTAGTCAATGTCAGACTTCATGGTGACAGTAAATTCACACTGAACTGCCAGTTGGATACCTGCACCTTCTCAGAGCAGTGGAGGTTGTGACACCAGCACAGGGGCGGCTCCTGGCATAGTCGACATAGGCGGTTGCCTCGGGCGCAAGATATCTTCGTCAGAGTTTCCAATTGCACCGATTTTTCAGATATTTATATTCTTTCTTTTTTCTATTTTATATCCGTTGCGTGATAGAAACGTCA
The DNA here is from genome assembly GCA_026259375.1 of Verasper variegatus. Lineage (NCBI taxonomy): Eukaryota > Metazoa > Chordata > Actinopteri > Pleuronectiformes > Pleuronectidae > Verasper > Verasper variegatus. Next base: position 4,834,292 of record CM048045.1, on the reverse strand, counting down.
ACACGCCCACTTGCTCATGGAAAATCTCCTGCTGTTTTCTCACATGTGGGCTTATTTGGATGTTATCCAGAGTTTTTACTGGGGGCTGGCTGGATAAACCCAAAAGCCTCTTACTCAGACATTTGAATCCTCACATATCAGGATCTTCTGACATTATCTTGAAATCAGTGCATGTCTGAAAGCAGCTGAACTAATTCTTGTCACAGTGGGGACCAGAAACCTCTCTGTACAAAGCCACTTGGATCGTGTATACATGCTAAATGCTAGCCCGCAGGTACATTAAAACATTTACCGATTGCATACATCTGAAGCTTTTCTGGGACATAAACTTGATTACGCTCTCCCTCTCCTCCACCACGAATAAATTATCAACCACGGAGGAGCAGTCTTCAACACAAGATGGAAACAGTTACAGGATGTAGCAAAGAATCTTTGAAAGACATAGATCAGGTATGAGGTAAACATGTCACCATTATGTATGGCTCTGTGTACGAAAAGTGCTTTAATCTGTTCACTCAATCAAACATTCCAATGGGAGGCAGCTCAGCTCGGCGACGTGTTGCGCTGCAGAATGAATCACCACCGGGAGCACTGTAATAGCTCCGCTCGCCACCTTAAATCATCTGTCCATGTGTCGCTTTATGTTTGGCAATGTTGTAATGCACTTCATCATCTTCAGGAGATGTGAGTAAACACAAACTTAAGTCACAGCCCAATATCAAAAACACAGATACTTGTCAAAACATTTAGGTTTATAGCTGAAACTTCGACACTCTTCTTAATTGGACATTCGTAAAAACGTCAACGTACAATATAGATTTATCATTACACACACTTATTTAAAAGGCTTTCACAACTCTAATCTAAGTGGGAAACATTTTATCATGTACTGTTCTATATATACAATGTTTACTCATCTTTATTTTGAACACTTTGAATAATAAGCTGAATAGAGACATGTTGGTACAGCCATGAGACAGAGACGAGAGAGACAAAAACGCTCGAGAACAGATAAAATCACACTACAGGCTGGTCATCCTCTTGCAGAGACCATACAGGAATGGATTCTATGACCTCGAGAAGAGGCCACATCACTGCAGAATATCAAAAATACACGTATCTCAACGAGGAAGTCCCAGAGCTTCCATTACCGAATATACCAGGTTTCTTCAGGACACTGCGCACACAAAGTTTGCTCTGAATGCCAACACATGGAAATATACAGTGACACCAGTAAAATGCATATTATTTTTGAGATATATTATATTTCCATCTCTGTCTTTTTTTGTTGTTGCAATGACGACACTAAATTTAACACTGTAACACACTTGTTCCCAAGCATGCAAAATCCTGACAATTATTGTACAAGTGTATTTAAAAAAAAATGAATATGCTTACATGTAACATTCAACAGCGTAAACACCCCTCTAAACTGACACCATCACACTGACGTTTACATGTCTTCAATAAGTGACACATTTCACCTCCAAAGAACACAGCAGTGTTTTAATCAGCTATGGTTGTTAGTTTGTCAGAATTCACTGTGTTGTTCTGATAGTAAGATCAGCTGTGTCATGCGTGTGCACTGTGTGAGTTGAGTATAGGATTGTACAGCAGTCATGCATAATTAGATTATCCTGCTGTACACAGCATGTACACTAGGTGGCAGACTTTGTCTACTTTGTACAAGGCTTCAGTCTGCCTGGGAATAAAATGTCACGTCATGGCAGGGGAGAGTGAGGGTCATGCATAGGGCACATGTTACACTGGACGTCAGATATATTGCTTTTTTGTGCATCATCCCATCATTGAGATCTCTTTCCCAAAAACAACATGCACACAAAGACTAATGGATCTAAACTAAAGAGCGCACCGGGCGATCGTCTCCCTCTTTGCTGCCTTCTAACCTGCCACCATCTGTTTCTCCCATCTTTCTTTCCCCTCTGGCATGAAACAAATCTCAGACTGCTCTCCTTGTCCATCTCTGTCTCATTCCTCCACACTCTTTGATTCTTTTTTTCTTTCTATTAAACACTTACACTTTCTTCTCTGTATTTACTTCCACTTCTGCCTTCACCCTCCTCCTTGTCTTTTTCCTTTCCTTGCATCCTTTCCTCCCCGTCCACCTTTCTCTGCAGGGCAGCTGGAGAGTCTGGCATTTCTCGAACAGCAGGGGTGAGGATGGGGAGGGGATATCTGCACCCAGCTCCAGCCCACGCTGGGCAAAGAGAGGGTGGGTGTAGTGTGGCAGAAAGAGATGTGTGTGTGAGTGTGTGTGTGTGTGTGTGTGTGTGTGTGTGTGTGTGTGTGTGTGACTGATGATAATGAACATGTGACGGAGACCCCACACTCAACCTGCCAACACTTCTCTGCTACTGTCCGTGTGACGTCCACAAGACAAAGAGTCTCCCAGGGTCCTCGTCTCCATTTCATCTGCTTGGATTAAACTAATTGCTTGGCACACTCGATTTCATTTTGGAGAGATTTGGCACAGCTCTATGATAAAGACGATAGCTAAATAATGTGGTGACCACTCACTCGAATGAATTACAGTCAAACTGTAGCCAAAGAAATACCTCAGAAGCACTTGAATCCAAGGTGGTGTATATTGCTCATCACAGGCTCTGTTTTCATTTAGAGACTAGCTTATTCAAGAAGAGTCATACACTTCCTAGGACTTGAGCCAAAAGAGAGAAGTGTCAACACTTCTGAATACAAGGACACGGATGAAAACTTGTTTGTGTGTGTGTCTGCTGAGGGGAACTAACAGACATATTCAAATAGTCAGGCTGCGAGTGAGCAGCCAGCGAGGAGAGAAGGGGGCAGTCATGGTTCAGTCTCATTGGCCTTTCAGCAAATGAGAAGGGATGCTATAGAAGAGGGTGAGTCAGAGATGAGAAGATGAGGAACAACAGCAGGTAGGTCAGGGATGATCGCCTGCTGCGTCAGTCTGATGTGCCTCTTTAGCTTCGGTGGCGATAAGAGAGAGAGAGAGGCCGAGCCACGGGACGTTCTCCCTGCTCCTCTAAAGTGAAAAGTAATTGTATGGGAAGTGAGGGGTTGACAGGAGGAAGGGAGAGACAGAGAAAATCAGGGTGGAGCGAGTTAGAGATGAGTGGCTGTGTCGGGGTCAGATTTGCCGGTGCAGCCCTGGTATCGGCGAGGAGGAAAGGGCCGGTCGCGGCTCAATTCCTCGGCTTTTCATAAAAGACAGCAGCTGGTCGGGGATCTCAGCGAGGACGTCTTTAGCCAGCCGGGCCATGCTGAGGACCTGGTTGCCAGATCTGTCGATGTAGTCTCTGAATGGGACAAACTGGAAGCAAATGGAAATAACATAGTTTAAATTTTTGTTTATTAATTGCATATACAGTAGATATTGAGGTTGTTGCACCGGTTTCAATGCTTATTTTTTGCAAAATAAACTGAGGATTAAGTGCCAAAATAAAACTTATCTTGCTGTTGAGTCTTTGACTTAACGTGACATTCAGAACCTCTTCTCATGAAGCCCCTCATTAATTTGACCTTTATAATGGGTTTCTTATATAGAAATAGGCATTGTTTTACCTTCACAAATAGATTGCAGTTTGTGCGGGAAACATTTTTATCAGTGCTAGACTACGCAGATGTGATTTATATGAATGCTGCTACACATACTCTCAAACCACTGGATGCTTTATATCACAGTTCCCTAAGGTTTATTACAGGTGACAGTTATCGGACCCATCATTGTATCTTGTACCAGAAAGTAGCGTGGCCTTCACTTGCCACACGTAGGGAACAGCACAGTCTATTTACAAAGCTATGCTTAATAAGCTACCATTTTATTTATCATCCCTTTTAAAAGTTAGAAATATGGATTGCCACACTCGTTCTCAACAACACATCACCCTTGACAAACCCTACATGCACACAGAACTGGGTAAAACCATTCAGATACCACGTTCCTCATAGTTGGAATAAACTTCAGGACTCAATTAGGCTAGATCGTTTTTTAACCTTAGAACAGTTTAAGGTTTTGAAGGAAGTTTTAGTTGATGAATGCTCCTGTTTTTCTTGATGTGGCTATCTTAACCCGTTTTTAAGACATTTTTACTCCTCTGTATTGTAATTAGGGGAACCATTGTAAACGAGAGCTCTGCTCTCAATTGGTTTATACCCTGTCTAAATAAAGGTTATCTATATATCTATAATGTGTCAAACTGCAAAAGACAGTAAGTTGTGACTCTTGTCTAATACCTGGTTTCTCAAAGCTATATAGTCATAAAGCAATTAATGCTTAGGGGTTCAAATATGTTTACTGACAGATGCGACATGACAAGAATATCAACTTATTGCTTTGCCTTGGATATATTACAATATTAAAAACAATACTATACAAAAAACAAGAAAATGTAATACTCTGAGGGACAAGAAAGTTATGTTTTTACTTAAACCTGCAGATATTTGAATGTTCTACAGTGATAACACATGACATTACAATTGGTGTTGAAAATATCCAGTAGGGTTCATTCATGCTGCTTAAAGGCTTATTGAAATTGCTTGAGAATAGGAGATTATATGTAATAAATTAATCTATGAATCATTTTGGTCTGTGTTGGTTGCCATTCTTAGCAGGGGCTAATGTAGCCTGGAGCTGCTAGCCTCAAGCAGATCTGAGGAGCGGGCTCCACAAGCTTTCTCCCCTCTAATCTCACAAACACCGATTTTTTTTTTTTTAATTTATAGTCCCCAGTCCCATCTATATGATATATTGTCAATAAAGATGGACGACATGACTGCTCCCTAAAAGTGAAGCCAAAAGCTCCTTGATCGCCAGCTGCAGTATAGGTCATAATTCCTGCCTACTCTATGGAATGTCATTGAAGTTCTTATCGCACTGGATCAGGAGACAAACTACCTCAGACAGTCTGACGAATACAAACTTTTCCCCCCAAGTTCGTAATGAATGTTTGAGTTTCAAACTAAAATTTACTGCTAAAATTGACCTACAACATATACATTTTAGTCATAACTAGGATAATATTCATGCAATGAGCATTATGACTTTTAAATGCATTACAATGAGATAATGATCAGTGTTGCTGTGAAAGGAGGTAGTTATCATATTAAATCAATAACAACAAGCAGGCATTGAAATGTAGCATAAGACAATGAAAGGATTTCTGTGCATGCAAATGTGATTATTGCTGTTAGTGAACTGAACTGGAGACAGCACAGTGAAGAATTTATAGTCACATCAATACAGCTTTGGAATGGAAGCATCAATTATGCAGCTATTAACCTTGTGTGGGGGGGGGGCGACTATATGTACGGTTTAATGTCTTGTAACATCACAATTTATTTCTTTGTTCATCGAAAGCAGGATGAAATATATTTTGGTCAAACCCTTGTAAGTTTTGATTGATACAATTTTGCCCGTTTAAGCTATATAATGTAATCAGTGTTGAAGGGAGAGCTACAAGTATACAGCCACTGTCACATTGTTACAGTGACACTTTTTCAATCCTCTACACGCACATGCCTCCTCTCAACGTCTAGACACCACACATTTATCACGGGTAGTGCTCATTTATCATGGTCATTTATCGTCCCTGAGTCTCTGCCAGCTGACAGCCCAGTCCTCTCCACAACTGTATGAAAAGAATGATAGTGTCCTGTTGTAAAAGGCCTTTTATATACTTGCCATCTGTTGTCTCATATCTACTTACTGTCACCAGATTTGTCTTTGAAAATACTAACCACTTTAAAAAGTTAGTAGCCACTGCTACACAATTGAAAGAAAGAGGGAAATTGGATTTTTTGTTGTTATGTTATTCATCCACTTTTTAAAGACTTTTTTTTATTGTACAGGCTATATTTTTACTTTACTGCAGTTTTTGTAAATAATCCCATAAATTTATATAAAAATAAGATTTGTGTCCATTTGCATTAACATTGTATGTAATCTCATTGCGCAAAAAATGGTGTGAACACTACATAACTGTCCATTTCCCAAGCATAATGAGCAACATTTCTTAAATTTGAGAAGCTTCACTCTTTTTGTAAAATGACTCTGAATGATTGAGTTTATCAAAGCTTAATTTTCTGTTGAATGATTACTTGTTGTTACCCTATCCACAATGTCCTGTTGCGACAAAGAGTCTGTCCTCACCACAGGAGTTTCTAACTTTTTGTCATGTCCTCTATCTTTGCTTCACCAAGGAGGAGGCAGATTTTTTTTTCTTGGAGGGAAATCAGGATGTCTATGTGTGAGGATTTAAAAAGCTGATACAACACCAATGTCTGCACAATCCGCATTAACACTGAATGTTAAAAAACCTCTATACAAACTTCACTTATAAAAAACAATTTGGTATAGGTAAAAAAGAACTATGTGTTAAATGGGAATGATGCAGGTTAAAATAACCTGTGGACCTGGATGATTTTGTATTGGACAAATCACCGTTTGGACTGTGTGGATGTGTAAAACCAGAATCAATAGAAATGTATCATACCCTTGAGCAATGCACTTTTCAGTGGCTCACAGATAGATGTGTGTTGTATATTGTATGAGGCATTTCCCAGTGTGTGTTTGAGTGTGCGTTCTGAAAGTACCCCCCCTCCTTTGGGGATACTCCCCCATGCTGTGGCTGTAGACAGAAACAATCCCAAGCCTAACCTGCGAAGATAAACTGAATTATGATGAGTACCTGAACAATGTCTCTCTCAGCAAGACGTCCTCTGGAGGATACTCTCACCTCGTCCCCATCCAGCTCCTCCATAGCTATAAGGATAGAAAGTTAGTACCAGAACCACAGTGGAAGAATATATAGAAGGTACTAGATGTTCTTCTGTATTTTCCTAATGTAATTGTTCAAGTGGAACACAGTATGGGGGTAAGATATTCAGCAGAGAATGCTTTATGCTCCAAAAATAACATTCCACAAGCAAAAATTAGGTGGACGTGCTTTCTCCCATATTGCTCTCTGATAGAAATTTTAATCTGAGGGGGTCTTCAAAAACTACACCTGCACAACAGTGTTTATCCTGCATCTGCAGTCACTCACACACAAAAGAGCCTGGCTATGTGGTGCTGCCGATGGAGAGGTGGCCGAGCGCAACGTGAGGTTAAAGCTCCAAACAGACCCAGACAGAACTAGAAAACATGAGGACAAATACCAGAACTGACAGCCTAATACTCAAGGTGACGTGTTAGTAGCTTTAAAACTCTTAGAGACATGGTCAGAAGTGGAGTAGAGATAGAGCAGGTAACAAAAAGGTCTGGCGATAAAATGTAGACACACACACTGAGGCGCTGTTAAGCCAGTTTGACCTTGTGACCTCCAAACACGCCTGAGTGCTTTCACTGCCAATTTCAACATTCGATTGCTTAAACAAGTAGAAAATGACAATGATGAGGCATTCCGTTGTCACACCTCGCTAAGCAGCACACACACATACACACACACACACACACACACACACACACACACACATAATGTACAGTCCCCACTGAAAAGTCATTAATTGATCTGTGGTCTGTAAGAAGCCTGCACACTTGACTTCATTGACTTTCTCCAGCAACTCTCTCAGGAAGGGGAGCAGTTACTGGCGTACTCGAAAAGCGATTTACGTTACCGCTGCGGTTTCCTGTTGGCCACTGTTGAGTCTAAAAGTCAAGGTCAAAGTCAAACGCTGCATCTCAAAACGTGACATATTTGAGTCAAAGTAAGAGTTATTGATTTTAAATTCAACCTTTTTGTATTTCAAATTTATTCTGTGCAAACTTTCTTTTGACAATCAGATTGTGCTCATTTGCACACCTTACTCCACCAGTGGGGCTGCAGAGCAAATCTCGTCATGAGGAGGTCCCTGCAGAATGTTTGTTTAGAAGCATACAGGATATTTTGATGAGAAAGCTTTTAACTGTATAAATGCCCTATTGTCTTTAAGATCTGCCAGGGTGCTGTTTACAGCTTCACACAAAAGACCTTAGGTTTTAAATGAGTTAAAGGAAAAATAGTGTTGATACTGAAATTCTGAATGAAGAGTTTGTCTGTTTGTTTGTTGAAAAGGAAAAAAAAGTATGCTTGTTACACTGTACATTCTCACAGAGCAAGGTCAGCGTTAAGCTGTGGTCGGTCTGCTAAGAGCTGTATATGCTTGTGACACTTGTGAAAGCGGTAGATAGAGAGTCTATTCTGAATCCTGCTTGCCTGTTAAGGATGGTAAAAACAGTTACTGCTGTTTTACTGGCCACAGACAATCTGCATCTACATAGTTTATATATTTTCCTCTCCTTCCCAGTGCTGGATGCCCCTTGATGGTCATGTTGCTGATTGCCATGACAGGTGGTATACCAATGAATTAAATGTATCATCAGTGTAGATAGTGCATCACTGATGTGTTTTTTTAGAGGCACCTAAATGATTGTGGCACTGAGGAAAGAGGACAGAAAATGTTTTGTCTTTTGTAAATAAGGTGATTTCTTGTCACCTCTTTTGTGACATGTATATATAGACTTATAACTAGAATGGAACACTTACCATCAAACTCAGCCGGCCCAACACCTACAATGATTATGGACATAGGGAGTGATGCTGCCTGTGCAGGAGACAACAGGAAAGACCATGCATTTGTTAAATGCTCAGGAAGTGTAAATACATTTACAAGCTTTGAGTTAAGTATTGAGTGAATTTAAATTTTTGTTTTTAATAAACCTAAAAACAGGTGAGGTTACCTTTAAGAGTTAATTGTAGGTATAACAAATATATGTGGTAAATCCCTAAGAATATAACTGATTGGATCAAACCTCTCAAACATTAATTTTGACAGGAGTCTGAGACAACTATTGATTTCAAAAAGTGACATTTATCCCAATGAAAGCAAGTAATTTGTGCTCTTTGATGCGATTTGCCTGCTCCCTACAAGCAGAATACTGGGGAAACAGTTTTCATTCTAAAATCAAAAGCATTACTGTTATAAAAATAAAACTCACAAAAGAAAACTGGATGCTGAGCTACACATCAGTAGCAGATGTAACTGAGTGAAAAACACTGCTATCCATCAGTGCATTTGTAGTGCATGCATGTGTGTGTGTGTGTGTGTGTGTGTGTGTGTTGTGTGTGTGTGTGTGTGTGTGTGTGTGTGTGTGTGTGTGTGTGTGTGTGTTTGTTTACTCACATTGACCACAGCCTCTTTGGTCTGGACCATGTCCGATATCACTCCATCTGTGATCATCAACAGGACAAAGTACTGAGAGCCATCTGTAATCTCTGCTGCACAACTGGGGAATGTGCACGCACATGCACACACACACACACACATTCACATGACCACACACACATTCACATGACCACACACACATTAATACCTTGGTTAGGGCTGTGCCTGTACACCTGAGGAGCAGATTACTTCGTAAAACAAAAAGCACACCTGCCTTCATTTTTCTGTTGTCTTCTCAAGCTTAGGGCATACGTAATTATATAGTATAACATTGAATAGAACTATGTTCTCGCCTGGATCACAGCAGCCATTTAGGCTTAAAACTTGGTGTAAATGACGCAATTTCGAGTGGAATTTGAATGTCTGGGCTTATGGACACTTGGATGACAACACAGGAGCAGTATGGATGCATTTCATTTTTTTTCTGTTGTTCTTTTACGTTTGAAGATGTGACACCATTGACTTCAATTGTATTGGATTTGGCGGCAACGCTATTCACCCCTGATACTACGAAAGTGTGTTGTGGTCTCAAACACTTCACCCACCCCTTTCATTTTGGAGTGTACTATCCCTTTTAGGATATGTGTCCTAAGGCAGCTGTTTGATGCTACTGCTGTTCACTTTTTATACAACTCCTCAGCATATGGACCTACAGTTTGTTTTCCTGCTGTGCTCATGGCATTCAGTTGGAAATAATTAAACTTTTGCAACACTGCCAAAATTGTCAGAGTAAGGTCTCTCTCACTGACCAATAGCAGAGAGGAAACTGATTCTTTTGTCACCAACAACCCAGTTTGCTGTATTGCTATAGCCATTATTAGCATTAACATCTAAAATAAATTTTGCAAGTTCAATGTCAGGCTTCATTTTTTCAACACCAATGTTAAATCTTGTTTAGCTTCTATTTTTACCACTTCATTTCTTCAACTGAAGTAAGCATGCTAGCCAGCTTTCCCCGGTGTAGCCAGGCCCTTCTCACAGCAGCATCCAGTCTGGAGCTATACGACCATCTGAGACAGTTCTGCAGTATACTGGACTCTTCCAAGTGTCACAAGCTGTCACAAGGGCTGCCATCAAAAACAGTAACTATTGTGCCATTTCAAAATGATCAAGTTGAATAATTTATTTCTAAGAGATAATATATTCTTGGTGAAGAAAATCTGGTTTTAGGTCAGTACCCAATGCAATTACGTCAACAGACAGAGCATGAAGTGTTTCCTATCAAAAAGATCACAAAATCTGTACTACTTACGCTCTATCTTAATACCTGCTCCATTCTCCATTTATAGAATTTATAGAGATGATAATGAACATTAAGCAAGTTAAGATGCTTCTGTTTTCAGATGATACAATTATCTGTGCCTCTTCTCTAAATCAAGCTATTTAACCTCAAACTGCTGTCCATAAACGGTAATTTTCATTCATTTAAACTCATTATAACTATATTTACATCTAGCTTTCATGCTCATTCTGTTCAATTCAAACATTACTTTTTAGACAATAGCTGGAAATGAATGAGATTTATTCCATGCAGATTTCATAAAATATAGCTAAATCTAAATTGATTTATATTCATAAAATTAATAAATTTGTTCTCATCTGTTTTACATGAAGGTGACTTCCATGCACACAAAGGCTTCATCATGTCTATCATTCATCTGTGTTTTATTCTGAGCACTGGATCATGATCTCATCAGAGTCATTTATGTGTTTTATAAGTCTATGAATCTTGCTCAATATACACAGGATGCTTTATATTGTATGTGCCTTCTCATATTTCAAACAATTTTAGAAAAATGCTACTTTTGTCAAATTTCTCTAAACTGCATTTTTCCTGTAACCACTACCACATTTTGGGAATGGAATAATTTAAAAGACAAATTTAATTTGGAAATATAACTTTTATACCAGACATCCGAAGGCCACTTTCAAAACATTATTTTATTAAAGACTGTTTTCAGTTAGTCATGCTCCCTCTTGTATACCTCTCACATCCAAAGTTGTTGCAACAATCTATGTGTGAATATACTAAACAGATTATTTTTATGGCCATTTTGGAGAGGTAACATAGATGCAATGTACTATCCGATTATATATCTGGAGTCCAGGTTAGTTTTTAACGATAAATGATATTCTTTGCATGGTGTTTTCCCAGTGTTTAGCACCTTTTATCTGTCCTTAACAACAAAAAACTGCCTAAATGTTCTAAAAATATTGTTTCACTACTTAAACAAAAGCAGCATATGAAATATATCCATAATGCAGTCTATTTACTTGCAAAGTGCTTTCATCCCAACTTGTTTATAATTTAATAATAAATCTAGCCTTAATACAAAATGTATGACTGTATCCTTACTCTAAAATCCATAAACTTACTTTGCCACTTTGTTGATAACAGGTGCAAAGTTGGTGGGTCCATAGAGCTGCACCGTCCTCAGGCTCTGGAAATAGGCCTCCAGAACCCCCTCTATTCCCACACAGTTTGGATTATCATTGTCACCGCTCTGCAACACACAGCATACAGCACACTCATGAAGTGCAAGCATTGCATAATGCAGGTTCATTACCTGACTTCTGCCTCCACAGCAAGCACTAAATGATGAAGGCACTTACAAATGAGGTATAAAAGCATACTTAGGTATTTAGTTTTTTTCTATACAGGCCATAAACTTACATCCAAATAAATATTCCTCCTTTCTGTCCTCTAGTGGGAACAAAATTGAGAGGTTTCCTGGGTACATTTTGTCCTCACTTAACTTGTGGTTGTAAAGGGTCTTCAGGGGGCAATAAATACATGACTTTCTAATACTATTGGCAAGTTCAGGCAAACAGTACATCAGGAAGTCCATGGAAGTTCAATGTTGGTCAGATAGAGACCAAGAAACAATTAATTTGTCATATAAAGCATAGCAGAGGCCGAGATATCCTGTAATTTTGTCCCCATTATTTGGGTGCCGCCTCCTTTATTCCCATAATACAACTTGACAGTGTCATTACTTAGAACCTCCCTGCCTTGGTGGCTGCATATTTGAAACTCCATGCTCCCAGTTTGTATCCAAATCAAAACTGATATATCCCTGATCACCTCATCTGAGTTTAAAATAAGAAAGCAATGCATCTCTGGTTTAAAAAAACAATGAAAAAACGATTTTTGAAAATCTTCCATAAGGTAGGACATGACTTTGAAGTGTATAGGCCTTAAGGACATTGTTAGTAACTATGAACTGAAAAATAACTTTCCAATAACTCCATGATACTTGATCACGTTTTACTCCCCATTTGTGTGTATCACCACCATTCTTTTCTGCAATTCATTAAAATAAGAAAAAGGGTGGTTATTTTAAAACATATGGGGCCTAATCTGCATGCGTTACTGTTGTGTAGCTACAACAAAGAAATATTAACATAACTCAAAGAAACGTGATATGGGAGAGTATCTTCAAGGAGGTAAATCCTGTGGGTAAAACAAAAAGAACAAACGATAAAATTAAGAGAAGATGGCAGGACATAAGAAGAAGAACAAAAGAAAAATAGCTCATAATAAAACCTTGACACATAAGACAGGTGGGGGGACCGGTGGAAGAGATGCCTCTGACCAATATTACGCATCAGGAACAGTTCACTGTCTGTGGCACGAGCGCTCAGGCGCAACACTCGGGCCATTGTGGCAGCGGGTCAGCGATGTATCTGGTGTGACAGTGGCCACCAGTGCCCTGGAGAGAGAGGGATTATTTTTGCTTCTGTCAATCCAAACATGTTACACTCTCTCCGTCTTATTCCTGCCTTCTCCTCCTCACCACAATAACTGCAGCCATCTTGGCTCAACGCTGTGGCGATTAGCACCTACCTTTCAAACGTACTAAATAAAGACGCAGTCACAACCACCACAATTATTTTCAGTGTTTGTAAATCACAATGCGTGTGCTAAATTAAAGTATATGCATCTACTCTGGGTAGAAACGACCGATATTGCATAATTATTCAGGCAAACGTACAAAATGAAACAGCACGTTATTCTGCACACAATCCTCAGTGCGGACCATCAGTAGATCAGCTTGCATGTTTTTTTGCAGTTGAAATCAAGTTTGCACACGTTTTTCCACACGCAAACCTTTAGTAGATCAGGCCCACGATGGAGTGATATTGATTTTGACAATACAAGTGCAGACTTGGCTTCACTACAGCTTAGCATCCAGTGGTTTCTGACTGGTTGCCCTCATCCCTCAGGAGGATGTGCAGGGGATGCTGGGAGAGTCCTGCTGGCAGGAAGATGAGCCAACTTCTCAACTTGTGCGACCAGCTGCTGTCACAGCGACAGCTCCTGGTCCAAACCACACCCTGCTATGAGTGAACTGTGCAAGTGTGTCTTATATGTGCAAATTTGTTTGTGTGTATGCGTGTATCTTACCAGTGGAAATGCATGGGAGATTTTGCCATCAGGTGGCAGTTTAGCACCAAAGCCATAGGCAGGAAAGAGCTTGTCGCTGTCGTAGTCCTGGATAATCTCACCCACTGCTTTCAGGGCCATGGCATATGCATTCATCTGGTAGGGACTCATATAGTGGAGTGAGGTGGGCTGCGAGGGGTTACCTTGGAAGACACATACATCACACTGTGAAGTCAATGATGATAAATCTCCCTCCTTATCTCTGTTTGTCTCTCACCTCTGAAATACACTATATCACCAGCAGAAATAGAATAGAAGATGACTAATACCAGGATAATATGATATTCTGTATTTCCCAAAAGTAGCAGAGAATTTACATTTTAATTGCTGTAGAGACAGCCTAATTGTTGGCAATGAAATGAAGGATTCTTGGCTTTTTCTTTTTTTTTTTTTTTTACAAACAGGATTAGTATGGGGAGTTTTCACTTTATGCAATCATTTAAATGGCTTTAGTTTTGGCATCAGTAGAATTATTTCACGCATGAAAACATAGCTGAGTGTTGCTGTGCTCTCCCTTTGGGATAAGGCTTGTCTGGACTCTCACTTCCATTTATGAAACGAGTGCCCTGCTTTTAAAGGGGATGAAAGGGAGGAGTATGATTTGATTAAGCCTGCTCCCAACACACCTACAGTAGCGGTAATGCATTCCCCCAATCCCATCTAGCTTCCAGCCATGCCACAGGTGTACCGTGCGTCTCTGGCTAAAATAACCCAGCAAAGACATTTACCACACCCTGTGCACATTGCACAGCTGACTGCACTTCCCAGCATGGTGAAAATAAGAGTCTGAATGTAACAATCTATTCAAGAAAGTGGTTTGTCTCCCAGTACAAGCATGAGTGCACCTGCAATAAAGAAGGTCATGTTACTTTACAAATGGGAACTGGTGCAAATGCTTTTCACACCAAAGTGTTAAACTGTTTCCTCTCTGTAATACCTTTAAGATAAAACATGAGACTCAAGTGATGTCATTTATATCTTGTCAGAGACATAAAATACAGTTATGAGATTAAAATAAGTGATATGATTGGATTGCACATTGAGTAAAGTGAAGGAAAGGTGCATTACACTCGGTGGCAGACACATTAGAGGCCCCCATCTTTGAGCAAGAAAATCTGTTGAATTTCTTCTTATTTCTTGGAAGCAATATTGAGTACATCACTTACATATGAGACATTGCATTGAACTGGACATTTTCATATTAGTTCCTACCAATTTTAAAACAAATAGACATTCAAAACACTTCAGCATAAATAATATACCATAATCTGGATACATTTACATTCTGACCAGAGTCACTGGGATCATCCTCTGGAAACCATCAATGTCCATGACAATTTTCATACCAACATGTGCAGCAGTTCTTGAGATTCATCAAACAAGTGAAAACTCTGACCCTCTGGTGGCATAAGCTAATAAGTCTGAACATCTACAGTGAGAATAATTCATCTTCTAGGGATAATGAATGACTACCTCATTGCAATCAGTCAGAAATAACTGTGGTGGTTTAATGAAGCCACTCGATGATGCATAGGGACACCTACTTTGTATAATTCCATCAAATTATTTACACCGCTTCAACATTGGAGAGACCTGGGGGGGCTGGAACCAATCCCAGCTGACATTGGGCGAGAGGCGGGTACACACTGGACAGGTCACAAGCGTATCACAAGGCCAAAACACAGACACAACCATTCACACACACATTCACATCTGTGCTGAATATAGAGTTTCCAATGAATCTAACCCCAGTCGGCATGTCTTTGGGCTGTGGGAGGCAACTGGAGTAGCTGTAGAAAACCCACACAGACACAGGGTGAACATGCAACTCCACACAGAAAGACCTCGACCGAAGCAGGTTTTCAGCCAGGGAAACAACAGTGCTAACCCCTGCACCACTGGGCTGCCCTAAACTTTTAAAAAGAAAATATGCAGAAACTCTTTCTCCAATAGTCTAGCTGTTTAAAGCAGGAATAAAAAAGTATTGGCCTCTTAACACTTTTTGTTCTTGTCAAGAACAAAAGACTGATACAATACAATCTACTTTCAATCCTTTTTTTCGGTTGCACTTCCTCCTGGCTCTTTTGTGGCTTTGATTCAAACACAACACCTTCTTGCTGTGAGGCGACAGTGCTAACCACCACTACACCGTGCTGCTTACTTTATATAATGAATAAGCAGATTCTCATATATAAATGTCACATTATTCCTTTACTGCTGGTTATGTAAGCCAACTGATTCATCACCGGCAGTTCACATGGGTGTTCTGCAAGCTGTGAGGACCTTGAGTCACATTTAATGATGATTTGAAAGGTTTTGGTGATCACATCTGGTCTATAGATGTTTTGATGCAATGGCTGGAAGACAGGGAAGAGTTAGACAAATGCGCACCATAATGAATGAAATATGCAAGTGAATTTTGTGTATCCAAAATTGCACCAGGTCTGTGACCTACCATTAGATGCGGTGAAGTCTATAGCCACTGTGAAGTTCAGCTGGGTTCTATTACAAATAAAGAGGAGAACAATAAAGAGCTTTAAACACATCAGTGCAGTTTATACACGGTGCATCTCCAGCACTTCAGGCACACAATGCAATGCAGTACAATGCACTGTAGTACAATCACTTCACTGGTTCACTGGCTCATTATTATGGCAGGGCAGTGTTCCCATTCAGAAGGCACAAATAGGTTGAACAAATTAAACCAGTAATTAAAAGTGAATTAACTAAATAAATGAGGTATTTACACATGAGATCTATCAATACAAACTTCTTCAAAACCAGGGCCTTTCAGAGCCAATATAAATTCAATTTGATGCTGCTTGCAAAAAAGCTTTAGGTAAATTCAATCAAGTATCTTAACGCAAACACACACACACACACACACACACACACACACACACACACACACACACACACAGACACACACACCACCAGTATCTATTAGTGCACGGTGGGAAAGGAGGCTGATTATTATTCTACTCACCCTCCTCGGATGAAATCCACAAAGGTATACTCGGACTCCACTTTGAAGGACAGCAGAGTTACCTGGCAAACAAACAAAGGCACGCACACAAAAACACACACACACACACACACACACACACACACACACACACACACACACACACATATACACACAGTGAATAGGTAAAATTACAAACAGGTGCCAGACAGTAAAAGACTGAGTGAGAAGCAGATGTAAGAGTTAATGATGCCTACAATGTATAAAGTATAAAACAATCATGAATGCAAACATTAAGAAAATGACAGGTATGGCAGAGGTGGGTGTACTCACAGTCCCAGAATTAACGTATTTCTTCTTTTTGCCTTTCTTTTTGGGATTTAGAACCTGCCGGTGATGAGAGAAGTAAGTTAACGATTGAGAGGGTACTTGTAAAACCACTTCACATGCTGGACTGATGTTGATAATGAACATGAATAATTCAACAGATTCCTGATAATGGTGACAGCCCATGAATTGGAACTAATTTCACTTTTAACTGTGTGTATATATGCAAAAAACGATAGAACTGGACTTTGGCAGGTGAAAAGAAAACAATATATTCATCCATCCACTGTTGTTACAAAAAGAGATTACGTGCCTTTGATGTCTTATTTATTCATTCTTCTGCAATAATATTATTGATTTGTTTGCTCAGAGCAAAGATTATAATAAGCCTTGTGTAGAGTGTAATTGGTAATGTGCTAACAAATAAAACGTTTCTATTTATCAAATTTATTGTCATAAATTGTACACACATAAAAAACAAAAAGGTTATCCACAGTGTGGATGTGTTGCCTGAAGACATGGATTGTATTGCCCTAACTGTGTTTTTTTGCCGAAGTGTAACATTTAAGTAATAATTTTGTCTGACCAGCTTTACTCAAAACTGCAGCAGATTTAAAACCCCTTTCAAATACAACCTCTGTCCACACAAGCATCACAACTGTATTTGGTCGTTATTGAATCAGAGTTGTTAATAAAGTCCTTAATCTAAAGCTTTCTAGACACCATCCACCCACCATTAATAACCATAAAGTTCATCCTTAGACAGGAGGGTCCAGATTTGTCACTTTTTTACTGTTTCATTTGCAGGGAAACAGGGAGGATGACCCAAATGCAGACCAGCAGATGTAGTTCATCTGTTTTTTATGTATTGTGAGACCATCAAAGGTGAAAGGAAAGATCAAAACAAGGCAGTACAAAGCAGGTAGTAAATATAGTCAAGAGTAACATGGAATCCAGAGTCCATCAACAGGAGAAATGCGTGTAACCAGAGCTGAGGTCAAAAAACACATAAACACTGGGAACAGAAACATTATCAAGAGGAAACACAACAGAGCACAGAGACTTAAATACATGAAGTAGGTGAAGGGGAATACAAAATACGTGAAAAATACGTTCAGTATATTAAATGTCATGATTATTTGTCTGAAAATTTGTCACAACTTATAACCCCATTCATTCTTGTCAGAGTGACTTTGAGCAACAACATCTAATCAGTTATTTTTTTTAGTCAAACTGAACATTTGTCAAAAAAATGTAAATTCCCTACTGTGAGATATCGTGTTCACAAAGCAAAAAGATGTGTTTTCGCAGTGACCCTGCTTTGACCAACAAATACTAATCAAGTCATTGAGAGTCTTTATATGGTTCTTTGACTAAACTTGGTGGTAGACATTAACTGCAACTGACAAAGTATATTTTGGCAAGAAACATCAAATGACAGGATTAAATTTCTTCAACAAGCTCCATGGTGGCTGAGGTGAGAACCCACTTGACATGATTGGATAATGAGCGGGGTGCTGAGCCTCCAGGACTCACTGGCTGTGAGAGTTGAATCAAGAAACTAAGAATAGCTATACTTAATTATGTTTTTTTTCCTGTCGTTATTCAAGATGGTGATCTTTTAGCTTGGGAGCAGGACTTGGGGTTTTAAGTGAAAGCATTAAAATCTGAATGTGCAATCAATAAGTCCTGCTCTCAAACTGTACAACCACACTTTAATAAAGACATGGTTCTAAAATTAACCATGAACAGAATGTGACAGCTGATAGTATGTACGGAAATTAAATACGAAAAATCTAGTGGGAATTAGTGCTTGCGTTGAGGAGTTACTAGCTTGTGTTGAAAAGTAGGAGATAGTTAGCCTGGCGTGTTAGCTCTCTTTTTAACATGGAATAAAGGCCTAACAGCACAATGTGTTGTTCATCGTGTGGAAATCATGATGAGTCCTGCTATAACTGCAGGAACATGTTTTCTATCCTATCTCTTCTCTTTGTGAAATGTTCCATTCATTTGAATTTGAAGGTTGCATAATTTTCAACAAAATGTATTCAGCTCTTTTCACATTGAGAGCACCTTTATTCATCATCTGTTGTAGCACCTATATTTCAGTGCATCAGTTGGAAAGGTTGTACAAGCTTTTGCGAAGGCTGCAGGGATTCCCCAGACGTTGGACAACCAATCAACTGAAGCTACAACGACTAAAATCAACTGAATAAGTGTTTGCAAGGACAACAAGACACCCACACGTCGTGTCTCACCTCATAGACGTTGAATTGGTTCTGCCCCCGAGACAGCTCTCTGTAGCTGGTGGTGAACTCGCCAATGAAGTCATGGCTGCAGACAAGCACCCACACAGACAGGTGAGCATTAACACAAGTTTTATAATCTAAAATAAATTGTCCATCCACATCTATTTCGTCATATTTGTGCTCGTCAGTCTCCTGGCCGATCTCCTTGCTGCTTGATAACTTTTTTTGCCACAGCTTTTCAAATGTGCATCCACATAATAAATAATGCACAAAATTCCCTTACAACAGCTGTGAGATGTCATTATGAATAATGAGGTTATGGTGAGTGGTTATCTTGAGATGCTTTTACCTTCCATCTCGATCCCAGTCAAAGACATCTATCTTCACGGTCCTGAAATAGACAGAAGGAGTTTCATTTCTGCTCTTCAACAGATCATATGCTGTCAGTAAAACCAGAACTTGAAGTTCTAACTTTTAAAAAGAAAACTTTTTTCACCGTGTCACATTGGGACCAGAGCAATTACACGTTAACTGATTAAATAATGTCACGCCGAAGAAGATTATAGGTGCAGATGGTTATGTGAACTCTGAAAAACTCGGTGGCCCTTTTTAATTTTCTGGGGGAAGTAAGTAAATTGCTTTGCACTGTATTGTGGGATAAAAAAAAAGAGATTATTGAATGCAAATGAAGACAGAATTCGCCTGTAAGGTTTTGCACTGATTTGCAAAGAAATTCCCTGAAAGTTGAACCTTTGCCTGTTGAGGTACTTGTGTGTCCCTAACCTCCAGCTTTACAGATAGAAGCATAAATGAAGAGCTGCTTGGCACAATCACATTGGAGAAAGTCATAAGCTGCTGATTTACACAATGTTTGCTAATGAGAAAACTGCTCACTGGTTTACAAGTGACCAGTGAGAAGTGGCAGATGCATTGTTCACAGAGGTAGAGAGAGCCGTCCACTAACCAAAAAGTCGGTGGTTCCAGCAAGTCCCCTCTTCCAAAGGGTCCTTGGGCAAAATACTGAACCCAAAATTGCCTTTGACAATTTTTTACCATTGTGCCTACAATGTATGAATCATGTTTGGCTCAGACTCACAGTCTGTCTGAACAAAGCTTGATAATGATACTTTCACTCATGCTGTTACCTGCACTTCTAATGCTATTAACATTTTGAATTTTATTTTTTTTTAACCTTGTTTCCTATTACTGTGTTTTCTCTCAACCAAGTCAAAGTACCACTAGTTTAAAAAACTGCTGAAAATATATAATATAGTGCGAACAAAGCCGATGCAGTTGTTTAACAGAGTAAGCCACTACACTCAACACATTTTCACAATATGAGCATCTGCAGCTACAAATTAGTTCCTTACAAATTAATCATTTACTCCTTATTATTATTATTAAGACATTATGCTCATTATTTTTACATTATAAATATTACAGTTGCAGAATAATGCTCTGTTGCTTTTGATTGTTTTGTATGATTTATTTTATTTAACTTTAATGCCATCTAGCATGAGAAAGACCTAATCAGGCTAGCTTCTTCCTCCCGCTTCCAGGATTCATGCTCAGCTAAGCTAACTTTATTCTGGAAGTAGCTTCACCTTTAACAGTCATACATAAGAAGGGTATCAATCTTCTAATTTAAATCTTTGCACATATTTAAATGAGCCATTTTTCTGGAATTACTAAACTTATAATGTGTCCTTCAAGATCTAGTGTTTCCCTATGAAAAAAAAACCAAAAGATGAGCATTTCTAAAGCCGATAATTCACAATAACAATATAAATATAAAGATAAATTGAGAATAATAGTCCCTACTCCTGTGTCAGTGCAGGTACTACAGTTATGTATGCATCGTGCACCTGTAGACACACAAGCCTGCTGTCACAGCCGCTCAGCTCAGTCCAGCCTGACTCTGAATATAAAACAGTGCTGTGTGAAAACTGAGTCAGTCTTAATAACACCAGTGCTGGTCCCTGGGACACCATGACCGACTGCTGGCATTATTCTGACCGCCCCAGCAACGGGTGATGTCATTCACATAAAGAGTCTGCCTGTGCCCTATTGGTTCTTAAGAGTTCCCCTATACTTCATCTAATCAGAGGGAATAGGGTGTGCTTTTTCCAGGGCAGCGATGGAAATGTAATCAGCGATGGAAATCAGGTGACCCATGCTGTTTGTACTATGACATCTCACCTACCGGTTTCTTTGGTGTCAAGGAAGTTAATTGCCTCAGGATTCTGTTTCATTCGCTCTCCATTTGAACGCATGATACAGTTGTGCAAAATGTTTCCTGACCTGTCATAGTCTCCATTGCAGAGAGCTCTCACAGGGATAGTGAAGGGCTGCCACACTGGGTTCAGTGTGTTCTTGATCACCTCTGTCTTGTGGCAGATGGTGAACCTGCCAGCAAAATAACAGATGTAAGGCCACAAAAGAGAGCGCACACTCATATTGTTCAGATTGTACTGATGAAGATACTGCCACATCTCTCATCTCCCGCTCCCTTTGCAACTCTACAAAATGCTTTGCAGGCTGCTGTGTCTTTAAAAAAAATATGCTTAAGTATATCTGGGGGACATGACAGAGTTGCAGATGGAGTTTTATCGCTACAAACATCTCCCCACGGCAAAGCAGTGTAAGAATGTAATAATCTGAAAAGATGGATATGCTAAGTTAATTTGTATAAGGAACAAGTAAAATGAGAATGTGGGTTAATAAATGAGGCTTTCAACACCACAGTGCTCATTAAAAACGTAAAGTTCATATTTTTCCTGTACAATGTTTATGCACTGTAACAGTCACAGGAACTGCCAAGTAGGACCATCTTTTCTGAGGATACTTTAACTGTGCAGGGTCTACTGAGGCTTCGGTGCTCTGATCAACATAGTGCTGGCAGCATTCGAATGTCACTTAAATAATGAAATAAAATTATGGACTGATTGTCTCAATTATTTGAGGACATTGATAACTCAAAAATATATTACTTTTGTGGCATGTGTTTTGATAATGACCCAGGAAATTGCAATGTCGAATTTGGTTGTTGTGGACACACGATACATTCAATATAAAAAAAGTTGGAATAAACTACAGCAGTGGTTAGTTTTATGAAAAATTGTGACAAGTCAAACTCACGTTCCATCCTCGTTACTGCGGTAGAAAACCAGGAAGGGGTCTGACTTGCCAAAAAAGTCCTTCTTATCCAGCTTGTTGGCACACAACTGCATAGTGGCAATATCCTGAGAAAAAGACAAGCAGTTTTAGGTGATTATCAATTATTCTGATGCAATTAAATTTCTGAGCCAGCAACTTGTTTTCTTCAGGACTGTATTTCTTGGTGATAAAGGAGCAGGGGTTTTGTAAAGCCTCATGCATCGTGGTGATGCAAAGTGTGGATTCAAAACCCCACAGTCACAATGACTGGCGTACATATTTACAGTGATTGCGATCCTGCACTTAATTTAAATTACACACTTTATTAGTGGGAGACATTGATTTTATTATGGGTTGTTTGTGATATAGCCAGCCAGAGGGAATTGCTTTATACATATGTATGTGTAGTTAGAGCAGTTAATGAGGAGCTGTGCTATTCCTGCTTCTGTGCTGAGGTTGGGCTGGACAGACAGAAAGACATAGTCCATCATTGACACATAGGGCTGCGCACATGTAGGCTACACACTCTCACCCATCAACACACTTATCAAAATTCCCGAGTCGCATTTGAATCTTGTCAGGGGCAAAACCTCCCAGAGTAACGATGGTAAACACAACGAAGATAAACGTGTTCACATAATGGTCTCTGGAGCGCGCACACACATACACACACACACCCACACACACACTTAGACACACAAACACACACAGGAAATTCAGTTGGTATCTGACTGCCTCGTTGGTATTAATATATCACCAGTGGCAGGGGAATGGAAAATTGGAGGAGAAATATCACTTAGTTCATAGCAGGAAACCAACTTGACAGTTAATTTTGAGTGCAGGAGCGAGCCAGGAAACACACATAACATCAGTGTTTATCGGCACTGAACACTGAATAAAGCTAACTTGAGGATGGGGCTCCGGATGATGTTATTTACAGGTTAAACTCCTGCACATTTGTTCCATTTTATGATCAACTTTTGATAGATTGGCCCATCACTACATGTTTTCGGTGTGTGCATACGTGCGAGAGTGTGCTTGTGTGTAGGAGTGTTTGTATGTCAGGGGAGAGGATTGCAAGCTATTACAAGAACAGTATCAGGGTGAATAAAAAATGCAGACAATATGAGTGTGTGTGTGTGTGTGTGTGTGTGTGTGTGTGTGTGTGTGTGTGTGTGCATGTGTGTGCACTGACCCTGCAGTTACTGAGCTCCTCTGCAGTTAAGATAATGACTCCACACTTCTTTCCTGGAATCCCACTGAGAACGCAAGGAGAGAGTGTGAGAGACAGAGAGAAAGATGGAGAAAGAGGGTAATTGAAGCATGACATAAATTATACAATGGCCAAGCAGATGGCATTCATAGCTATCATTCATTATTGTGATACGTGACCGCACAGCATGCAGATTGTCATATTTACAAGAAAACGCTCACACATTACCCTTACTTGCACAACATTACAAAATTTATATATTTTTAAAATTTGTATCAAAAAGCAACAAAATCACATTTGTCTGAGTCAGGCAACTAAAGCCCAGAGCTTTCAAGCCCATTAAGGATGCACTATGGCTCCTGCAGTAAAGTGTACACTGTACACTGTACACTTTTTAATGCCACCATTATAATTGAAATAAAACATCTTCCCTCTACGATAACAGCCTACAAAGCAAGATTTTTCATGAAATTACTATTTTACGAGTGCATTTCTCAGAGAATAAAAAAATGGCAGGTCTTTGTTACAAGAATCCTTTTTGGCAACAGAAGAGATTCAATTAAGCTATTGGAGATTGAGTGAGTTGCTCAAGGTCACTGGAGGGACAGCTCTCACCTGTCCAGGACATCAGTACTGTTTAACCTAAATGTGCATCTTAATACAATAAGTAAGTAAAAAACACTTTTCTGCAAAGGTCACTCAAAGATGAATATCTGAAGTAATAACTGGGTTGTTGTTCTTAGTAAAATGCCAACCACCATTAAAACCCCAAGAGGAAGAAAAGAGTTATAATAATATATGAATGTCCTTATGTACAGTTACATACAGTTATGGCAATGAGAACATTATGTCTGCCTAACATCAGAAGCTTGATAATATTTTTTTTTCTGAAAGTATCATTAAATTGAAAATATTAAGTGTTTTGTTGAACATTTACATCATGAACACTTTAGTGGAAAATGGAACTGTGAACTTTGAAATGTTCAGACACTTAAATGCCATGCAGTCAATAATGAGTGTTCATCATCAAAATATATGCTAAAGCAACTTTGTTAAAGTTCAGAATTGGTTGATTGAATTGTTTTTACTAAGACAATTAGTTTCCTTAAATCAACTAAGTAGTGACAAGTTGTCATAGCTTTAATTTTGTAATAGATGTTAGTGGTAAATATTTTTTATACATCTTGAAGTATTTATGCAAAGAAGGTGCAATTGAGTTACTCAATTCATACAAATCATATAACTCAATCAAGCTCATATTATTAACTTTATTTACCTAAATTGTTAATGTTTACTACTAATGTAATGTAATGTATACTACTACTATTACTTTCACTCAATTAAACAATATTTATATTTAATTTATTTGAGTATATAATACATTTCAATGATTTATTCAAATATTTTCCTCAAAGTGCACTGAAATAACTCAGGGTACAATAAAGTCTAAAGTCCAGTCTAAAGAGATGTTGGAAGAGGAGGTAGTCTCAGAACAGATGAATCTTAAAGAAGTTCTTGAAGATAGGAGGAGAGTGGTGCCCCTCTGACAGCATTTGGCAGCTCATCCCAGAGTACCACAAACTGTCAAACCTTGGTCCTTGGAGGAATGGAGTGGCTTTGAAGGACTGTAAGCCTGTATGATTGTATTTAAGTAGATGCATGCAGATCCAGAATGTTCTTTTCAGGCAAGTGTTGGTGACTTGAATTTGGTGAAATTTGTCTATTAGAAAAAAGGGGCTCCAGCATTGAGCTTTGGGGCACCTCTGTTGAGAGAGGATGAGATAAGGATGTCTGTCCACACATTGGCACATTGAAGGGACACCTAGTGAGATAGGATTCAAACCAAGAATGCACTTTGCTCAACATGTCTATATCAGAGAGTATGTATAGCACAGTATAGCATAGAACGTATCAAGGGCTGCTGATAGGTCCAGCACGATAAGAAAGGAGTACAGCACTGCAGCTGTAGCTGCCTTTAGGGCTTCACAGATAACCGACCCATTTTAGTGTGGGGCAGCTCTTAAAGCTAGATTGGATCAGCAGGGCCTCTGTGAGAGGAACTCCAGGACCTGTAAAACAAAAGTTGGCCTTTGATACCCTTAGATAAGAATCTGCAGTGTTTAAAACCATCTTTTTTAAATTGAGGTTTTCTTTTTCCTTGACTTCCCTGGCATATTCCTATGTTTCTTAGCTTATTACAACCACCTACTGTCAATCTATGGAACATGTCTTTATCACAGAATACATTTTGACATAAAAAATGTCTATATTCTAATGAGCTGCTTCAGTTTCAGGGTCCTTATACTGTGCATGCTGGCTGAGTAGCCAAGTTCCCGTCCAAAATTGGCAAGAGAATGTGAATTAATGTGGGTTTCCTACTGTTATGTGAATATAAGGGGGCTTGGCACATTGGGGCAAACAGCTGGCGGTGCTAATCCTTCAGTCGAGGGTGATTAAACTACTGCAGAAGGATAACATCTCATCTCAGAAAAGTGTGGACCAGTGGAGTCCTAGAATAATATTTCATTGTTTTTTATGAACAAATTGAAAATGGGCATGAATATAGGTAGCTTTAAACTCACCAATGGTAACACTGCCTTAGGTAACTGGGACACTTGATGAAACAGAGCCATCATCAATAGTATTACAATGTGAAAACAAATATGTGAGAACATTTTCTTAGCAGGAATGTGTTTGTGTTGTCTGCATACTTGTTGGTATGAGTGTTTGCTTTCATGGACAAGATAAAAAAAACTCCCTGGGATTAAATAGTTTTATTTCTGTTTGCGATTACGTGAAATGGCTAGTTTTAATCAAAACTGTGGCTTAATTGAGTAAAATATACTCTCAGGCAAAAACACTATTAATCTAATAAATGTATTTGTTAAAGATCCATTAACTGCTTTTGATATTACTAGACTATAACAGTTTTGATGAAATAACACACAACAAAAAAATCGGAGAATGGAAACAGAGAAAAGACAGCCTCAGACATACGTAGCCAGCATTTTGATTTATCTTATCATATGTTACATTACATACATATATCAGATTGATTATCATAAGATGGAATAGACCATGGCACATTATTCTGTTCATGACATTTGAGCTTCCCACCCTGAGCAGAACATCAGAGACAAATAGCTGCTGTGTGGATATGGCCTATGGAAATAGAAAGTCAGAGCATCACTCCATCATAAAATAAATATGTAACCATTATAGGCAGTAGAACATACACGCCTTGGATTGAACTGACATATGCCATCCTCGAGTTGTATCAAGGCTTGGACAAAAACAAAAAAAAAAGCATTAGGAGTCTGCTCTGTGTGTGTTTCTGACACTTTGTGTGATCTGGTGCTTTCATGTGCTGGTCAGAAACTCTGACATAAGGTCTAACCACTCTACAAATCTCAAATAAGTGCATATAAGTGATTGTGACTGATAGTTACAATCGACCTCAGAGCCACCTCAGTTTGTATTTATAAAAAATCATGAGTTTCGCTCATTTGAGGTCCCTTGACCACTAGCACCCACACAGACCATGTCATGTTAGACAAGAATTAAGTTGTAAACAGAGATATAACTCTGTAAATTAACTGAAGCCATTATGATAATAATACAATTATTGAAATTATGTCATCATATTATTATATATTGATTAAATGTGAATGTTAAAAATGTTACTTACTTTGGGTTAGATAAGATTCTATGTTGAATTTATAATTCAAGTTTGAATTGAAAACTGGACAGTACAGAAATACAGACATGAATATCACTGTCTCCACTGAGGGCCTCTGCAAGGTGTGAACTGATAACACAAAGAAAATACATATAAGAATTCCTGTTAGAAGCCAAACAGAAAACTAAGCTCTATGTTTCTGTTATTTTGATGGATAGATGTGGAAGTTACTGTTTTGGGCATTTTAACAGGGTAGTAATGTGTGAAATGGTGAGAGAGAATGGGGGAATGGGGGACAGGCTCAAGCCTCTGTATGTGTAATAAATATTAAATAAATTAATTAAAGTGGTTTTGGTTAAATATAAATTCAAGCACACTGGAAATGAACGTAATGTTAACTTCTTCTTCATCAAACTGCTGTTCAACTTTTCATTCTTTTTAAAATGTATCATGAGAAAATGACAACCCACCATTTGCTGGGTTGGTATTAATACCATATATATATAAATATAAATGTACACAAATAGCAGATTGATTTAATACATTATTACTTTGCTTCTTGTAAAACTGTGGAGTTCATTGATTTGTAGGGACTTAATTGGCTCAGTAGATCTTGTAAGGCAGGTCGAGTGCAGTCATTAAGAACTGTCAGCTGATGATAACTTCTCTGACTCTTTAAACCTTGTGCTAATGCACAACAACCACAGGCTCCTCTAAGCTGAGGATCTAAAATTAAAATAATTGATGCCCTACAGTGCAGGAGGAGGCTATCAAAATATAAAAAGCACTTCAAGCTTGAAATTTCCACAGTGTGAAATGTCATTAAGAAATTGCAATGAAGGGGAACTGTGGAAGTCTAGAAAGGATCTGGAAGACCAAGACTGAAACTTCCCTGATATTACTCAAAGGTAGTTGCAGGAAGGTTGGGCGCACAGGAGTGGTGGTGTTGCACCGCGCTATACATGCAAATCAGTATCTGTAGAAGCCAGAGTCATGCTGCAGCATTGTTAAACTTTGCAGGCACTTGGTTAAGGTCAGGGGGAAAATCGTGGTCTGGTTTAATGCAGAAGAATTATCATTAAGTCACAGATACCTAGTGTTTAAATTTACATTTAACCAAAACGACAGTGTTTCCCAAATCTTAACCAAGGTGCTGCAGCTGGACTGTGGGTGTGAGGTGTGTCTCAATTGTAGTCTATTTAAACCCAAACTGTGGCTGAAAACTCAAGCCAGAGAGAAAACTTGCCAGTGAGACCCTTTCACTCACAGACTGACACACACCACCACTGACTGAGCTGACGTCTCTTTTCCTACATTATAGTAGACACTGAAATTATAGTCTGTGCATGACAGGCTGACACCCACTGTCAGTGTCGAACAGGGGGGATCACGATGTTGGCTCAATATAAGTATGGCTGCGTTCATCAGCTGAACCAAATACAGCTCTTGATCATTTGTTGTAGTTTTCCATCATAATTGGTTTTATTCAGTGAGAACAATGCCTGAAGAGTGAATCTGAAAAACAGAGAAACAAGGACTATTTTTGCTTTTGAGAACCTGAGAGACAGCCCTTGTTTCTACATTTGACAGCTCCAGTGACTGCTGCATTGCATTGTGTGGCACAGGCACAATGTGTTTGGACCTTGATATCAAGACTTTTCATTCTCTCTCTCTCTCACACACACACACAAATGCAAATAAATAATAAAAACATTCTGAAGATGCCACCCGAACTCCGATTACTATGATTTTAGAGGTGAAAGTAGAAATAACTAAGTCCTAGGTTTTTCAGTTTTAATTAGATGTAATTATTTCATCTGTTGCCCTGTACAACAGTGGTGTTCAAATTCCACTGTTTGGAAACAGGTGGCCTGAGGCAAAGCCAGGAGGCAAAGCTGCCTTCGACTGAACCTATA
The DNA here is from genome assembly GCA_026259375.1 of Verasper variegatus. Taxonomy (NCBI): domain Eukaryota; kingdom Metazoa; phylum Chordata; class Actinopteri; order Pleuronectiformes; family Pleuronectidae; genus Verasper; species Verasper variegatus. Next base: position 4,805,136 of record CM048045.1, on the reverse strand, counting down.
ATATTTCAGCTGTGTCCCACTTCAATGTCGCGATAAAGCAGAATGAAGAATAACAGCCCCCATCAACGGACCACTGACACAGATTTATTTAGCTTTCATGTCAAAGACCACGGTGAAGGAGCATGACAGCTGACAGAAGATCAGAGAAAAACTAAAACAAAGAGACCATGTAAGGAACACTGATTTAAGCACACAGAGAAAAAAGGCACGTGGGGAAGAAAGAATAATGAAGTAAAGTAAAATACAATGAGAGAGCCCGTTAGCCACTCGCCTTGTCTCATACATCCACAGCCTTCCGTGATGTAGTTTCAAAGTCAATGGATTCTCTTGCTCATGCCGCCTGCCAGCTGCAGCAGCAGCTACAGGGAGGGAATTATTTATGAATGTATTTACACGATGTGTCCAACTGCACAGCCGCCAGCTATAGCCCACTGGAAACAATAGCTGCCTCGGATCTAGACTATCTGTCCGATCCTTGACTGCTCACTGAGAATATTAATGACATGCTGTTCCTCTGTCACATATAACAACCAGTTAGTCTATTCTGTTACTCATCACAAGATGTATCTGAGGCCAGGGAGAGCTCTGGCAGAGCTCTGCTCCCAAGAAGCCAGTGTTGTGTTTTCATCGCCGTGAGCCTGACTTGTATCTGCACAGAGAAATAGTTTAGAAATACGGTATGTGTTGATGTGGCAAAAATCAAAAAAGTGAGGAAGCTGTGAGCTATTCCACGATGTGCCATGGCTTTTTAATGAAGAGACATGATGTGTAGACTCGTGAAAGAACGCTAGTTAACCTTGAGGTCATAGCTGCCATTTGAAAAGTTCAGAGCGTGCCAGCACGCATGTGAGCCTTAATGTTTCTTTTTTTATTATATCTTTTTCTGGTTACTTATTAAAAACATATCTTAATGCTCGACCCTATACTGTACTATATACACATATACATTATGTATATATATATACACACACACACACACATATACAAATACATACACATATATGAATATAAATAAACTTTTTTCTTTCACTAGAAGGATAGAAAATATGACCCAAACTTTTCTAGATAGTTTAACACTATTATCTAAATGTAGAAATACAATATTACCTTGTGTTACATGGCTTACACTGTATTCTGTATCAGTCTTAGGGTGGGTTCACACCAAAAAGTCTAAATGTCCTCTGCCAGTTGACATTTTGATTGCAAACAGTGTGGTAGCTCACAGGTCATCAAAACAGGAAGAGAACACATTTGAAAACCAATGAAATCACAGATATACTGATATGCTTCCTGTCACTGGTTCACACCAGAAATAAACTGCTCCAGAGTTTACTTGTCATCGGTCCGAAACTACATCAGCTACGGAAGGTCAGCTCACCTTGGAGTTTTCCTTCAAATGAAAGTTTACTCCTCAGCTTTACCTTGTTCATCCCCTAACTCATTTCTTATGCATCTCATACAATCACTGCAACGCCCTCTTTCTCCCAAATGAGTTATCCTGGCTGTCCCCTCTCTTAGCCAAGGCCACTATTATACAAATTAGAAAGTCACTGTCATAAAGTATGAACACTTCATCATCGTCATCATTATATTGTTTTTAAATGTGCTGCAGCCCCTCCCCCCCTTGTCACCACACCACCTTACCATAACGCATTTGCAAAGATGATTTTTGAAATATTTCACTTTTTACATCAACTACAACAGATCATTTGGGCTAATTGAGGGGAAATAAATGAGATTTTGAAAAAAAAGTTGTACGGTTGTGAGACTTAAAGTCAAATTAAAATTAATTGAGTGAATTTCCATGAGTGAACTATCCCTTTAAGTTGTTGTTTAGACTACATGTCATTCTAGACAGGGATTATCAGAAGATCAGCCTGGGTTCTAATGATTAATGTTATAGGCTACTGTTGTTTAGGTTTCACAAATTATTTAGCACATCAGCATTATCATATGTGTCAGGACTTTCACATGATTGTGTAAGAAATTGTCTATTCTGAAGAAATAACCACTCAGACTCAGAGGAGGAAATGTTTGGTAGTGGTCTACTGTGATCTGTGAGAGGTTCCGTAGCTTCTCAACAAACAATAAGAGGATTGGTCATCAAGATCTTGGATTCAGATTCAAAGATTTTTCTTAATTCTCCATGTGAGTTTTTTGTCATTGAATTTAAACTTTTTTCTTGTTAAATTAGGACTTTAGCCTGATTAAAATATGAAAATATTCTAGTTATATTATGACTGACATCTCAATTCTGTCTTTCTTCTCATAATTTAACGACAATTGTCTCAAAATATAGTATATTCTTTACTTTAATACAGGCCCTAGTACTCATTCATTCTCACTCACTTATAAACTACTTAATTTTCATCTTCAACATATCTTGATTATTAAAAATACAGGTTTGGAGCATCACCTGGGTTGACACACAATTATCCTGTATCGTAAATAAACACCTGAACTAGTTAAACTCATTAATTTAGCCTAACAACTGTTTCTAAAAATAAGAAATGATACAAAGACACAAGATACAAATGATACAAATGATGTGAGTTAAATGAAGCCAGATGTGTCCAAAGAGCTTGTCAGTCTCTATCTGAGTGAACCTCACAGCAGTCACCACACATAGATTCAGCTCCTCTGTGTTACGTGCCAGGTGTCACCGAGCAGGGACAGGCAGGCACGGAAAAGCCAAGGGGGGGGGGGGGGGCACATGACCTTATGTGACATCCTTGTGTTACCTTCTGCATGTCAGACTGAATCTGCCGGGACATGCGTCATAATCTCATGTGCAGAGTACATGTCTGCAGAGTTAATGGTTTACTTGCTGACAGAGGCTTTTTAAGTGGGACACTTACACATGCACATACAAAAGACCATCGTCTGGTGACTGGACAGGACTGAGGGACATTCTGGACTGGGAAACCTGTGTGAACCTCGGTGACATGAGACAAGGACTGTGTGGTTGTTGTGGCCCTCACTCTCCTCAGTGTGTGTAGTTGGCACAGGCACAAACACAAACACACCGTACATCCCACCACATACACAAAAGCCCAAATGGACAACAGGGGAATGATTTTGCTCCACATCATGCCTGTTCAAGTTTCACTGTCTAAGAAATTGCGTTTACAAATTAAAGTTTCCCACAGAATGAATTCAATCTATGGCAGTAATGGGGGTCTACACGCATGAAGGTCACTCTAACGCACAACAGATTCTGAGTAACATGTACACAGAAAGAGACTTAAGAGTGAAAGCTAATTTCTCACATGAGAGAAAGACCCTACATTGATGCCACAACTGCAGCTGAAACTATGTGGTCTGACTGTCTGCGTGGACGGTGAAAGCATTATGCACCATAGAGTTCGCTAGCGGTTGCAAGAGCATGTGACAAATAGCGCTCCAAATACTGCCGCAAACAGCGAGGTAGAGATCTCTTATACTATCATGAGAAATGTAAAAAAATGGGTTCATGATCAAACTGTGACAAAGTAGAATATGGTGGGCCACCACAGTCTACATAATTAATGGAAAACACTGCAAATGCATCATATGTTAGAGGACTAGACTTTCAGGTAGTCCCAACAACATATATTCTGTTTCAGTGGAGAGTTTGGAGGGTGGAGAGAGGGAGAGAGAAATATCTCTGCAGTCATAGCCAGCTCCAAATGAGCAGAGCTTGAAGGGGGTAGATAAATTACAGCCTCCATGATAGGTGTTAGATGAATTCACAGTACTGATGATACAGAACAAGAGTATCCCAGAGGATGGCTACAACTATGACTAATTGACTTTTAACTGGCATCAACTGACAAAGACTTTAGGTCGTTCTTTAGTTCACAGTCACTGACATGATTGTAGCTTGGTGTTACTGTTTCTACAATTATTTGTGAAATTCATTTGTATATTAACTTTTTTCTTTCATATGTGTTTTATGATAATGTAGAACGAGAAAAATAGGGAAGTATAAATATAGAATTAAGTATCTACCTACTAATTCCACAAATGTCTGTCTGTCTGTGATGTGTATTGTAAATTGCACATTTTGGTGCAATGTGGACATGCCATACGTTCAAAATTAATACAAATTGAATAAACAAGCAGGTCGCTCTGTAGTTGAACATGTCTTCTATGTCCACTAATAAACTACAGCAGTGGTTGGTAACTGGGGTCAAACGTGGGTCAAAATCTTGATAATTGGATTATTTTTATCATTATTTATTTCACATTCACGGATGATCATGGCAGGAACAGAATCACTTCATTTTTACGAAGTTGGCTCAAAAGTAAAAGTATAAAGTTTGTTTCGTTGCCGTATTGATTTATACTGCACAGAATAGCAGAGCTTTTATTTTGAGTTGTTAGCTTGGGTCTGCTTAGCAGAACCCTGAAAAAGTAACATGTAATGTATACAAAAATTACAGCAGTGGCAGATAATCAAAGTAGAAAGAACACTAACTTTTCTTATCTCATTCAGCAATATAGACTGATTAAAAAGCTCTGAACATAAACAATAGAAAGTGACAGTATATTGTAAAACTGATGAGGACTCACTAATGACAAGGAATAATTCTGAAGTAGCTCCAGAGCTTTAACACAGACAAGAGAACGGAGCATTACAAACAGGCAGGTTTAGCACAGGCACAGTAGTAAAGACACTATCTAAACAAAGAAAAAGTACAGTTCAAGAGTATTTCTTGATATCTTTCACATGAAAAAAATCCTCAATAAAAAGATTAATTCTGAATGAAACAGCCAAATGTGTGAGATCACCAACATGGAAAAGCTGCTCTCATCACTCTGTGATGATCATCTCATCTCACCACAGTGAATCCTTTTGTTATTCCAACAAGTGGTGTAGCTCACATAATAGAGGTGTTGTCTGTATCAGTGACTGCAACACAACAACACTGTCACATTATTTGCCAAGATGCTCAAAGCTGGCAAGCATGAAACTAGCTCAAAGCTAATTTCTGCTTGCTCAAACAGAGCCATTTACAAACACAACCTTGTTTTATGAGATAAAGTAACAGCTAACTCTTGCCAGTTGGAAGATGAACCATTGTAAATCTGTGTTGATTCATCTGCTGTGAGGCAGATCTTTTAATCAGAAAGTTGGACCAAAGAACAAAGAATGGTTTCATTGTCTGTTTTATCTAAAAACATTTTCATTCATTCACTGGTTCACTGAGACTGAATAGAAAAAGGTGATGTGGATAGTTAGTGATTCAACAGAGGTGTAATAGAGGTCTAACTATACTTTTTGTGAAGCTAGATTAATGGTCTCATATTTGATTTTGGGCCTGATAAGGTTTAATCTTCTCTTCAGAAGAACAGCAGCAGCTCAGTGTTTGGTCTTTGTGCCTGTCATAGCAGAGCAAGCCAGATAAGATGTGAACCGCCACACCAGATGGCAGAGTGACGACAATGGTACTGCAGGAAACAGACCTCACTGGACAGAAAGTGTTGACTGATGTATATGTCTGTGTGTGTGTGTGTGTGTGTGTGTGTGTGTGTGTGTGTGTGTGTAAAATAAAAGCACAGGTTTTATTGATCAGATTGTCTTCCTGAGCTAAATTGTCTTAAAATCAAGAGCTTAAACATTAAATACAAACTAACTCACCTTAACATTAGCACACCTTATTTTTACCTGAACAACACCTCATCCACAAATTCAAAAATCGATTTAAACCCTCACCCACTGCAACATGTCAATGCCTTGATGTAACATTTGATGAGAAACAAGGACTTACATATGCATCTCTCATCTTAACCATCTTACTGGCTGGCGACAGCTCGTACTTTCGTCTCACCAGTCAAAACTGAAACTAGAAACAAGAACTTCGGTCTTCTCTATATTATGATATAACTGCAGCATAACTGGATGACTTTCAGAATGTATGATTCTAACACTATATTTATGGACGGAAGCAGAGTTGGCAGGAGGGGGTTTGTGTGGATTGCAACTTGCCAAGTGCATCATTTCACTAGAATAGAGTGCATATACAGTACCTCCACCAAGGCCTAACAGTGTCCTTATGAAACCACATTTGAATTTGATATTCGGATCTGCAACAAATTGTATTTAAATCACTCCTCTGATCATGACTGATTTTTAACCATGATCCATGAACTGTTATCTGAGAAGTCAAGGAAAAGTTTCATACATGCACTGTTAACGAAAGTGAAAAAAAAACATCATAATTCCCAACAAATATCTCCAAGTTTCGTAATAATTCATAATATTCTTGCTTAAAACCAAACATGCAAACCAACAAAGAATGGTGCTCAAATTAATTCAGGCCACACCAAATTCCGAACATAGATAGTAGTCCCCTTAATGTGCCTGATTTATTCATCAAAATCCATGAATCATTCCCTTCAAAAACTGAAAATGTTGATCAATGCCCATCTAGCAATGTTAATGAAAATAGAAAACAATTGTCCTTGATATGCACCCTAATCCGGATCCACACAAAAATGTGATGGTTTCCACCACATCCTTCCACCAAGGTCATTCATCCAGTTCTTTCTGTGTAACCTTGTTTATAAACAAATCAGCCAAACAAGCAAACAGACAGGGGACAACATAAAGTTCAGAGTATCTCCTCATTATGTAAACAGAAAACACAATCTGGTCACAGTTATTGAGTTATATTTTAAATAAATTTATAAATTTAATATTTAAAAATTGCGTTCCCTGAGGAACTCCACAGGATGTGCTACAAATGTGTGGACGGTAGAGGTTGATGTTGAAGATCCAATCCACTCCCTGAACTCGCTCAGAACAATTAATATTCTATGCAATAATTAAAACACATTCATTTGTGGGGTTTTGACAGGAGGAGCAATTATTCATGGACATGGGTTAGAATACAAGTTGCATTCAGCGACTGTGTTGTAACTGGGAATTCATATCTGCTATGTGAGCTGAAGGCTTTAATTTTTGATTCATTTGACCATGACCTCTAATGCTTGTGGCTGAAGGTAAACTCAGAACAGAACTGAGTCTTACAATGTGTCATCCCACCATGTGCAAAGGTAGGGCTGATGAGAGCTGATTCGAAAGGCCAATTACTCATGAGAGTAAGGTGTGGGGGGGCTAAAGGGTTAGACACAGTTCGACAATGCCACAAGCGTTTAGCTTGAGGGGTGCCGACGCCTGAATGGTGACTCAGTGATGAAGTCTAGCATTTCTTATTCTGAGAGCATACCTCTTATCTATAAAAGTGAGGAGAGAGAAGCTTCCCAAGAAGAAGTTTGTAATTCATGAACCACAGGAAAAGAACAGTGAGATTGACCACCAGCCGCAGGCATCCACTGCAGCAGTCAAGTTTTATTTAAGACTGTGATGATGAAGATGAGCTGGACAATAGTGCAGCAGGTTTTAATTCACTGGTTCTTCTTATACAAGGAGCAGAGAAGAGGCTCATCTCCCCAACCACAGCTTGTAAGGAGACAGGTGAATGTCCCCTGGCCCAAAGGAAGGTCGTTCAACCAACCGGGAAATCACAGAAATGAGTTTTTAAAAAGCAACAACAGATTGAGATTCTTTTTGCTCTGTCGATCAGAGTGTTGTTTATTAAGGGTTTCTGTTTCTGCTGTTATTCAGATTTTGCTGGACCTTCTTGTCCATATGTTCGCAAGTCTTCCTTTTGGAACTTGGCTGTATATTTTCTGGATATCAAGAGACTGAGATAATGAGAGGCTGTTGAAAAATGAATGGCATCAAACGCAGCACTGCACTTCACTGGGCCAGTAACAACAGTGTTGGGGCAAATATTTATTGACATTATTATATATATTATTTGAGTAATAATAATAGATATTAAGGAGTAAATAATAGTTATACCACTGTTTTTATACATGCGCAATAATAGACGCAACACCTGCAAACTGAACTGAAGCTCATGATAATATGATTATATCAGTAATTATATTAAGTTTTATCTAAGTTGCAAGTCTCTAATATCTTGCTGTCAGTGCGTGACAGTCCACAACATTAGGAAATCTACCAGACACTGAACATATATTGTAATTATGTCTTTTTTATATTAATTACGTGATTTTATAGGAAACAATATTACATGCAGTAATAAAACAAATGTGACTTAAAACCAACTTAGTTTGTGTAAGTTATTATTTAAGTTATTTGAATATATAGAAATATTCCTACATTATAATCTAGAAAAGTATTTTGGTATGAAAACCTGCATTTGTAGTGCAACCAAGCACATACAGACAGACAGAAGTTTGTGTTACTCTATGTACGTGTTGCTAAATGTGTGTATGACCCCATCCCACAGAGCACATCCCATTCTGCCTCCCAATTACACACCCTGCCCTCTGACACCCTGCACCAACAGACTGACCGTCAGTATCTTGCAGCCGAATCCACACAGGTATAGGCCTTCCAGCACAACCCAGACATCGTATTTAGTTCACCATCCACCTAATCAATCTACATCTGGGTGACTGGCAGCCTGTGGGATTGTTATTAGATTGGCCTAATTTTTCCACATTACATCTACAAAAGGGTGATTTTTCTTGTTTGCCGACTCCAAGTTTTAGCTCATGGTCAGTTTCCTAGATAAAGGAAACCATACATTATATAGTATGTGTGTGTATACGCATAGTTTCTCTGGACAAGCATGAATTTAGGTAAAAAAATACCTCTGGTGTGTGGTCCTTCAGCATGGGTGTCCATATAATGCATCCTGCTGAGCTCCCCATTTATGTTTTTGAAAGGGTATATTCTGGATCATTGTTATACTTTTACCGCCTCGGCAAGTAGCCCCCTCGGTTACCATAGCAACGCAGGTAAGTGGAAAGGAGTGCTTAGTTTGCCACGCAGCATGAAGCCCGTTTTTTAAAACTGTTGACCTATAAAAATGTACACCCACCAACACGAGGAGGCTACCACAGCCATATAGGCTCTCTCTGCATGTGTGTGTGTTTGATGACAGCAAACGCAGAAGAAAAATCAATACACCATTGTACAGTTTTTTTATATACTGGGCCAATTTTGTCTTTATCCAAGATTTTTTGTGTTCTCGTCTTGTTCCTTGTGTGCACTGTGCAGAGTCTCCTAAATGACAGCACACAACCGTTTCTTCACTTTCTGTCCCTCCCTGTTTTGTACAATGAACTTTCCTACAATGTATATTCTCTTCCTTTGTCAATCGCACCAATTCCTTCAACCCAACTTTCTCTCTTCTCCTCTCTTTTGTATATCCTTCATATATTGCATTTCATCTGTTTCCTTTTTGTGAATTACATTCCCTGTCTTCCCCTCCCTCATCCCTAGTGTGCGGAGTTTGTCTGTCACCCTTCATGTACCTCTCTTTTACTTTTTATCTCCCCTTTTACCTCCCTTTCTACCTCCCGCCTCCCTTGTTTCTCCCCCTGGGCTTTGCTCTGTCTGATCTATCAGAGGCTCCAGACAGATGTCTATTCCCTGCAGGCAGCCATCAGAGGAGGAATAGTGATTGCATTCTGTTGGTTTTTTCCTTTTCATTTTTGTCTCTTCTTGTATTGTCAGTCCTTTCCGTTCTTTTCATTTCACTTTTTCGCTCTTGCTGGCTGTCAAGAGCCAGATCACTCTGCTTGTGGTGACGAGGCGAAGGACGGTTTAGGGGAACTAGGTGTTATTGTGAAAAAGCCACGGACAGGAGCTGCATCAGGAGATCATTAGGGAATAATGTAACAGTTACATATCTCTGCTGTATTGTTTGTCTCACAGCAGCTTGTATCAGCAGTTTTTTTTTTTTTTTTTTTAAATCAAAACATTTGTCTCTAAAGGGAAACGAGGCCACCAGGTATTTTTGTCCCAAGTATTTTAAGATCTTCTTAGGTATTGAATGATTAAGATTAAAAAAAATATTGTTGGGATTTTGGGAAATCTTCAAAGCTTCAGTTTGATATTTGCCATGGTTTATTTCTGCAGAGCAGAAAATGAGCACTGGTGCTATGAGATTTCTGAGGTATATTTATGAAGCTGCACCAATCAATATTTTTAGATTAACTAAGAATCAAGTGACTATTTTTATGTGAAAGGCAACACTCAAAATAATGAGAATTACCTGACTCAATATTTAGTTCCTTTCAGCTTTTGCATCTTTTGGTCCAATCCTTTGGTTTAGGTGGCTCAATGACAATTATAGCTTCCTTTGAATTCAACAAAGAGCCTTTGATTCTGACATGATTCCTGACAGTGTTGATGCTTTTACTTTCTTATTATATCAGCGCAGATCAGAACAACATGAGATATAAAAACCAAAGCCTCTGATTTCGTTTATTCAATACTTCCCATGATTATTTATAAACAAGTCAGATGGCGCTCATCACACATTTACTGCTTCTCTCCTCTCTTCTTTAACGGCCGAAACACTCTGACAACCCATTAACTTTATATTATCTACATAAAATATTAATAATTGTTTATTCAAATTTTTTTTAAATTGTGAAATATTTGCAGGAGCGGAAGACGCACGGCTTCATACTTTACAGAACTTGCATTTATTTGAGTATAAGAGACTATTTTCATACAAGGAAATATTCATATTTATGGCCATATTCAAGGCAAAGCTTATGTAAAAACCTTGTGCTGCAGTAGCAGCTCCTCTGCAGAACATATTGTTGAACTGAAGCTAAATATTGTGCACTGAACAGATGCTGTAAATATGAATTGATATTGATGTGAATATTGTTCATTTAATAGATAAAGTTGCGCAAACGCCTTTCTTTGTGTATATTTATGCTCGTACATTCAGCCTTTAACAGAAATTGCAAAAAACGTATAAATATGACCCTCCTAAGTGGATTTCTTGGAAGATATCAGGGTGGTAGATCTCGGCTTACGTTTTGAATTAATAAGTGATCCTGGGCTCGAAAAGGTTGGTGATCACTGCACTAGAGCAATGTGTGCACAATAATGCGCGTACACATATCAGCTGTCAAGCAACACCAGACTGCATCAGCAAGAGCAGCGAAGAATAAGAGTGCAAGCTAGCTAAGAATATTGTTAGTTTGAAAACGTTTTGTGTGGAGTACAGTGCTTTTTAAATGCCAGATAGGCCTCAGTGATCAATAAAATGCATTTTGAGTAAAAAACTGTGTTTTCAAATATAGGGAATTGGCAATGACTGACAGCCCTTTCCAGTGACTGGTAAGTTCAAAACTCTACATTGTGTTCAATAACATTCCAAAGTATATCTGATGGCAAGAATTTGAATGTAATAAAACAAATATTAACCAACAAATATAAAAAATACTGTAACTTCCCGTTCAAGTGGATAAAAGTCAAGATCAAAAGTTACATTTTGATTTCAAAGGTTATATATAATTTGGACTTGCACATTCACTTGTTCAAATTGATATTAAAATTCCAAGGTGGTTTTCTACAGTTATACCTCACATTGCTGGATAGACCAGGCTGTTATCTGTACAGTGTTTGAGAATCCCCCTTGTCAGTGTCTTTAAGCTCCTTTGTCCCCCCTTTAATCACAGAATGATTCATTATGACAATCCTTTAGACAGGGGTCTTATTGTATGTAATCTTTTTCCAAATTCTTTCCTCAAGGTGAATTCCATTAATGGATACAGTGAAGATATGATTAATCACGTAGATCCTTTGGCAGGTTTGTGATGAGTGTGAGTAATTGTCTTGTCTTTGAGAGTCCATTTAATCAAAAAAGGAGGACATAAATCTATTAATCTTTTTTATACAGCCAAATTATGTGTGTGTATGTCTAGTTTTTGAGCCCTTAGTGCAACTTCTTTTTAACCCAACAAACTATCCTAGTTATATCTATAACTTATGTTATTTTGAAACAGACTTAATGGTTACATTTGTATTTGTATTTATATTTTCAAAGTCTGGCATCACTTTCACTTTATATTCAAATCATGCCCATATACTTTGTTGTTCTCTCGCTCTCTACTCCCTTTGTTTTTCTCTTCACCCCTCGCTCACCCAGCTCTGTGGCATTCAGGCTGAAAGCAAACTACAGCCGGCTGATTGTTTGGTCTGTCTGAGCATGATAAGCTTTCTAAAAATGTCAATAGTGCTACTGGCAGGGGACAGATGCAAGGGCCATAAACTGGCCCCTAGTTGACCGGACTCATCCCAAAGTCCAGTTGAAGTCAGTGGCAGTCAGTCATATAAAAACTAAAACCCATTGACAGACTGGTGATTTAATTACACAAGGATTTGTTCATAGGCAAAGCTTTTGCTGTTGGTCGAGCTAAACCTCCATGAGCAACGCCAAAGGTGCTTTTCGGAGTGCAAATTAGCAAACTAGCAAAATTGGAGAGCAAATGGAATTTGTTGTGAAAGTATAACGAGAATGGAAACTGAAAATAACGTGAGTTAGAAAGTTTGCAACAGAATGTCTTTGTGAGAGAGCACAATGTAGCCCAACTCAAGGATGTTAAAAGTTTGTCTAAGATACTTTGGGAGCTATTCCTAGCTTGTTTAGATACCCTGACTGATTCAGCTTTAGCTCTCTTCAGAAGTCTCACAGGTGACCGACCACCTGGCGGCGCACAATTCACCTCCATCTGTGACAGTTTAGAGGAAGACCGAGCCACAGCTGAAACTGTCCAGGAAACAGCTAAAAAATGTTACGTTGCAAAATATTGTCCATCAATGTCCTCCTGTTCCATTGGACATTGAATCTATAAATTTAAAATGCACATTAGTTTTTCATTGAAGTCATATATTCGTGAAACATGAGGACATTTAAATGTCAAAGTCAAACTTTATTGTCAATTCTGCCATATGTACAGATCATAGACAGGATTGAAATACTGTTTCTCTCTGATCCTTGGTGTAAAGATATAAGTAGACAGAACATATAAGTGCGCAACATATTAAGTACTCAAAACATAGAACACAGTACAACATAATATGCATTCATAAAGGTAGACGGTGGATAGGAGTACAGGAGATAAGAGTAGTACATCCAAAAATGTATTGAGACTGCAAAAATACATGGGAAGTAATGTACATCCACATGATGTGGTAAATAGCAGCTAAAGATAGCAGCAGTTGTATGAGAGAATAATTTATTAAATTACTACAGAAAGTTACAGGTGCATATTTGCATTGAAAAGATTCAGTAACAGTTCTTGTTGTTTGGAGGTAGGAGGTAGGTTGGCTGGGGGTGTAGGTGGGTGGGGGGATTTGGTGTTTTGTGGGGCGGTTCAATTACATTTTTTTGTATGACGCCAAATCATAATATACATTATCTCAAGGCACTTCACAAAGAAGTTAAGTCCTTCAAATTTATAGAGAAAACCAGCAGTTCCCACAATTAGCAAACCCTTTGGCAACTGTGGAGATAAAAAACCTTGAGCAGAACCAGACTCAATGTGGTTGGCCATCTACCTCAAGTTGGGGTTAGCAGGGAAACATGGGGAGGAGAGGAGACATGGGTGGAAAATGGAAGAGAATCGAGAGAGATCGGGGGAGGAGAGTGGGGAGAGAAGAGAGAGACCAGGAACACTTGTGCACCATTAGGTGGTGGTGCCAGAATGGTCCTAGAGGGGGTGTGAGGGGTGGGTGGGGTCGCTCACAATGCTAGAGGCTTTGTGGGCTAGGTGGGTGTGGTAGATGTCCAGGAGGGAGGTGATCCTCTCACCGGTGATCCTTTCAGCTGCGTTCAGGATGCGCTGGAGGCTCCTGTGGTTGCCAGCTGTGCAGCTCCTAAACCCAATAGTGATGCAGCTGGTCAGGATGCTCTCGCCGGTGCCTCCGTAGGAGGTGCACATGATTGGTGTTGGTGTTCTCTTCAGCTTACAGAGGAAGTAAAGGCACTGCTGAGCGTTCTTGGCCAGTTATGAGGTGTTGTTTGTCCAGGAGAGGTCCTTTGAGATGATCACCCCTAGGAATTTGGTCCTGCTGACAGTGCTGATGGTGCCATTGATGGTCAGCGGGGGATGTTGAGTGTGGGCCTTCCTGTAGTCGATACCAATCTCACTTGTTTTTTCCTACATTCAGGGGAGATATTGTTATCCTTGCACCTTGTGGCCAGCTGGTTCCCTTCACTCCTGTATTTGGATTCGTCGTTCTTGCTGATGAGGCCCACCACAGTCGTGTCATCAGCAAATTTGACGAAGTGGTTGGTGCACAGTTGTGGGTCATCAGGGTCAACAGCAGTGGACTGAGCACGCACCCCTGTGGTCCCCTGTGTTCAGTGTGATGGTGCCCGATGTCTTATTGGTGACTTGTGTGCAGTGGTGTTCAGTGTGTCAGAACTTGCAAAGAAACTGTTCAGTTGATTCAGCAGAGAGAGGATGTTGTCACAGGCTTGTGGTGGAGGACTGTAGTCCCCGAGGGTCTGAATCCCCTGCCACAGGCTTTGTGTCAGCCATGGCTTCTAGTTAGCCTGCAAAGTGATGGTTTTGGTGACAGTGACATCCTTGATGCATTTGCAGATGTAGGCTGTCACGGACTCTTTACTCTTGTAGGTCAGTGTGTTGATTGTGTGGCTGCTTGCTTGACGATGTCCCAGTCTGTGGTGTTAAAGCAGTCCTGAAGTGCAGAAGTGGCACCTTCCGGCCACACCTGCATCTCTTCTGTACTGGTTTGTTCACTGTCCCCTGTGGCCTGTATGCTGGCTTCAGCATAAATGTGATGTGATCCTAGAGACCGAGATGTGGGAGGGAGGCAGCTCTGTATGCTGTTTTGTTGTCGGTGAAAACCAAGTCCATTGTGTTATTTCCTCTGGTTGGAAAATCAACATGTTGGTGGAGTTTGGGTAAAACAGTTTTTGGGTTGGCATGGTTGAAATCACCCGCAAGAATGAGGAATCCATCAGGGTGGGCTGTCTGTTTCTCACTGACCGGTTTACGATTGCAAACAATGCACCTTGTTCTTCCTTTTGCTATGTGACAGAAGTGTTTCTATTTTTCGTTGTTTATTGTGATGCTGACTTCTTTCGCAACTGCATACTGGCGCAAGCTTCAGTCCTTTTTGTATAACATAATAAAAGCTAAATACTACTTTGGCAACAAGAGCTCAGTTTGCCGTGAGGCAACAGCCTAATCTGGCCCCTCACACTCTGATCAAACAATATAATAGATGAGGCTATTTAAACTGGGTGAGTCTATAAACACTGCATTAGTGAGATGGTGCATATACTGTTGATTCCCACATCATCCATCAATAAATACGGAACAAGTGACAGAGGAGGACTCATTCATTCTGCCCAGCTGAAGAAATAATTTATGCAAATAGTTCCTTTAATGAATATGATTCAAAACCTCAAAATGCTGGAATTACCAGCTCACAGTTGTGCCTCCGCCAAGCATCTAGAATGCAGTTTCAATCCATATCTGTCCAGACTCACAAAATATATGAAGTCAAGATGTTAAATGAATTTAATATAATATTTAATTTAACATTTAATCCAGTATTTTTATTATGTCATTCTATCATAATTAATATATTATATAATTAAGTCCAAAAATTTGTTTTGTGAGGTTACAGTGACCTGGACCTTTGACCTTCAATGACAATCTAGGCAGCTCATCTTTGAATCTAAATGTACGTTTGTGCCAAATGTAATGAAATTCCCGGCAGGTGTTCCTAAGATATAATGTTCACGAGAATGGGACGGGCAGACGGACAGACAACATAAGTATAATGCCTCGGATCACAGCTGTTTCTGGTAAAGGGGCATAAAAACTGCAGTTTTTCACCCATGCAATAGACAGGATGTTAGGATGCACACTTACGAGAGGGTCCTCTCCTGTCGTCCTCCGGTGGAGCCAATGATTTCTCCAAGGGTACAGAAGGTCTGACCCAGAAAGTCCTGCAGGGGGAAAAGAGATTTAATTGTATGACAGGGGTCAAGAGAGCGTCCTGGTTTCACAACAGGCTATAATGGTAAATAACCATAAATACAACTTTCAGATTTAGAATGCATGGAGCCATTCTTAATTTTACACATCTCAAAGACACTGCAGTGTGCTCTGTGCTGACAGAATCCAATTTAACTTTTTCCTCAAGACTTTATAAATAAGCAAATGGGAAGCAGCCCATTAAGATATAAGAACACTGAGGAAATAACTATGCACATTCTGGGCCTCCTGCGCCTCAATTAACAAGATTATCGTTAAACAGATTGAGCTCAATAGCATCTTCAAATATGAAATCAATTGGGGTGGTAATATTAGAGTTACTAAAGTTCCATTAAAGTTTTGTCATTGTAGTATCATTTTGAATTAAACACTAAATTTATGGTTTAATTTCACCTTTTATATGCACATGCTTTCACCCAAATAGATCAAGCCCAGGAGTCATTAAGTCAGCCGCTTGTTGATCGACTAATTATTCTAAAAACTACCACATTGTGCATGAAGTGCCCTTATAGTAGAGAAGACATTTTTTGTTTCCTTCAATCAGCGTTTTCATTAAATAAAAGATTATGTACTTTACAACCAGCCCACACACTACAGAGGAGAAAACATATGCCAACATAAAAAAGCAGGGAGACGATACTACAACATAAAACTCCTGCCAAGGGGCAGAACACTGCACGCTGATGTTTATCGTGAGTGGGCACAAGCAGGTGTAGGTGTGAGTCCCGCAAAGTGAGCACCTGTGTAGCTACCATGAACGTTCCTGACATAGTCCTGACATGCACAATCTGCTGTAGGGGTCCGTCTCAAACAACAACAGCTGTTTTTTTGCTTTGAAATCGAGTTCTTAAAGTTGCTTTACCTGAGCGAATGACAAAATGCAGAAAGACAAAATGAAGGACAACACTATGGTGGGAGCTTCAAGGAGGGAGCTGTTGGCTTTTGTCCTTGATGGAATAAGATGAAAAAATGAGAGAAAAATACAATAAAATTATAGTGAATAAAATGCCAAAAAAAGTATTTTCTGGGGACTAACGACTAAAAAGTGATATGATGTGAAATGTAATGGCCGGACTCATGAGGACAACATAATCAGTATATAAAGCACTCACCTTCTGCTCTCCCATGTGGTTTATTTTGTTAAGGAAGACAACAAAAACTCTGTCACAAGATGGATTTACAGAGTGCAAAATACTCTATTTTCTATTCATGCTGAAGCATCATCATCATCAGCTGCTGCACTCATTCACAGTAAATTTGCTTCAACAGCATGACTAATGCTGAGTATGAACGCAACAGATTTGAGGCCTGATGGAAGTTATCAGCTCTGAGTCAAAGCTGTCATTTGAGTTTGACTTACTGTACTTACGTATTTGGAAATGTTGCAGCTTCTCGAATCCACATTGTACCTGCAAGAAAAAGAGAGGTGATAAGTTTGTAAGAACTTGCAGGGCTGCATTTGAAGTGATTTGGAACAATGCACAGTAGTCAACACTACATAATGCCAGTATCTATTACTTTCTCGGGAGTTCAACATACATTTTGTCTCTATAGCCTATGTTCAAGTTAGCTCAACTCAGGGGAAGGAAGTAGACAATGTAGCCTCTTTTACACTGGTGAAACAACACCTGCTAACATCTGTCTTTTGTCTGCAATGTGAATGGATACAATCAGCATTCAGTCCCTGGTCAAATGAGTCAGCAGTAGACACGGGTTGAAATCGGCTCTGACTGTCAGTGATGGAAACATGACAACCAATGCTCTTAATGCTAATCACCTCTGGCTCCTTACTTCACACATAGAAGTTAGATTTCTTCGTGCTTTCACCCCCATGTCAGTTACAAAGCAAATTGGAAATGTCACACTATCCCTTGAACTACTTTTGCAGGAAGTGCAACTGATTACAATGCTTTAACATTAGAATACCTTCTCCATTGTAATTACATTTTTCCAGAAACAGACAAAAGTGTCAAAAAGGTATGTGAACCAAGTGGGTATAAGGACACAAATGTAAATCAGTGGGGGGTTACAAGTTGTTTTAGACAGAAGCCTTTTTTAAATGTCCTTCCCTGATTAGACATCTGATTAGACTGGCTTCTAATGGGGGGAACATGAGCGTTTCACCAAACTGAAGACTTGCACAGAGAAATTATTCAAATGTAATCAAAGTCCTCACTAACTTAGGTTTGTTGCTTTCAATCCACATGAGTATAGCAGGATTTTAGAATTAAATGAGTTCATATATAATCAGAAATTCTGAATAAAAATGCTTTCAGGCTACTTACACATCAAACCTTAGATTTTGTTTCTCTTCAAAGAAGAAATCCAGGACAAACTTCCTCACGAAATCTGGATTGCGAGTGTTGTCTATTACCTCTGTCCTGCCAAACTAAAAGAAAAATAGAAACAAAATGGTAATTGGTGATAAAAGCAGCATTGATTAAAAAGTAAATATGTGTTCAAAAAGTCAATATATGTTACATTAAGTAAATAGACCAGAGATTGAGTGAATACATTTCATTAGCAACAATCCATATTACCCTATGGATTACAACCCACAAAATAGAAAGGGCCTTTGCCAAAACATCACCAAACTTCATTACACTGAGCTTCATTGCCCTGTGTGCTAAAAGGCCTGTCCCCACAGAAATCAGACTCCAACATTAGAGGAACATTAGAGCCAGCACTCTGCCGAGCGAGCCCATGAGGTCCCGGCCCCAGCCTCCCTCCGGGGTCAGGCCGTCTCTCCATCTTCCTGACAATCACACCAGTAATCCCCCCGGTGGACTGCCAGCCTCGCCTCCGCAGCCTGGCCTGACAACACGGTGTAATGAGCTATTGATCTTGGCACTGCCTCACCACAGCCTCAATACCTTGACTCATGTCTTTAGTGCCCAGCGCACATAATCCACGCTATCAGCTGTGTCCCCAGCCTATCCATTACCAAGGCATTTCAGAACCTACCTGCCATATCGACCAGTCGGGAAAATCCCATGATATTTCCTTGTAGTGTTTCTATTTTCGGGCCTGGAGGCTTTTGGTTTACAATCTCACTCAGGTGTGATTGTTTAATAGGTGCTAGGGCATCGTGGGTGAAGATTAGGGAATTGCTTTGTTACTGGGGAAGATGTTTT
This sequence comes from Verasper variegatus, assembly GCA_026259375.1. NCBI lineage: Eukaryota > Metazoa > Chordata > Actinopteri > Pleuronectiformes > Pleuronectidae > Verasper > Verasper variegatus. The sequence goes on along the minus strand of CM048045.1, from coordinate 4,786,135 downwards.
TTGTTGGCTTAGAACAAGTATAGCATCAGAAGAGTGAGTTACAACATACAGTGCATCCGGAAAGTATTCACATTTTGTTATGTTACAGCCTTATTCCAAAATGGATTAAACTCATTGTTTTCCTCAAAATCCTACATACAATACCCCATAATAACAAAGTGAAAAAGGTTTGTTTAAAATCTTTGCAAATTTATTAAAAATAAAGAATGAAAATATAACATAAGTATTCACAGCCTTTGCTCAATACTTTGTTGAAGCTCCTTTGGCAGCAATTACAGACTTAACTCTTTTTGAGTATGATGCTACGAGCTTGGCAAACCTATTTTTTGGCAGTTCTTCCCATTCTTCTTTGCAGGACCTCTCAAGCTCCATCAGGTTGGATGGGGAGCATCGGTGCACAGCCATTTTCAGATCTCTCCAGAGATGTTCAATCAGGTTCAAGTCTGAGTTCTGGCTAGGCCACTCAAGGACATTCACAGAGTTGTCCTGAAGCCACTCTTTTGTTATCTTGGCTGTGTGCTTAGGGTTGTTGTCTTGTTGGAAGATGAACCTTCGCCCCAGTCTGAGGTCCAGAGCGCTCTGGAGCAGGTTTTCATCAAGGATGTCTCTGTACATTGCTGCATTCATCTTTCCCTCGATCCTGACTAGTCTCCTAGTTCCTGCCGCTGAAAAACATCACTACAGCATGATGCTGCCACCACCATGCTTCACTGTAGGGATGGTATTGGCCAGGTGATGAGCGGTGCCTGGTTTCCTTCAGACATGATGCTTGGCATTCAGGCCAAAGAATTCAATCTTTGCTTCATCAGACCAGAGAATTTAGTTTCTCATGGTCTGAGAGTCCTTCAGGTGCCTTTTGGCAAACTCCAGGCGGGAGTTTGCCAAAAGGCCACTCTACCATACAGGCCTGATTGGTGGAGTGCTGCAGAGATGGTTGTCCTTCTGGAAGGTTCTCCTCTCTTCACAGTGCAACGCTGGAGCTCTGTCAGAGTGACCATCGGGTTCTTGGTCAACTCCCTGACTAAGGCCCTTCTCCCCCAATCGCTCAGTTTGGACAGGCGGCCAGCTCCAGGAAGAGTCCTGGTGGTTCCAAACTTCTTCCATTTATGGATGATGGAGGCCACTGTGCTCATTGGGTCCTTCAATGCTGCAGAAATGTTTCTGTACCCTTCCCCAGATCTGTGCCTCGATACAATCCTGTCTCGGAGGTCTACAGACAGTTCCTTGGACTTCATGGCTTGGTTTGTGCTCTGACATGCACTGTCAACTGTAGGACCTTATATAGACAGGAGTCCAATCAAGTTGTAGAAACATCTCAGGGATGATCAGTGGATACAGGATGCACCTGAGCTAAATTTTGAGTGTCATAGCAAAGGCTGTGAATACTTATGTACCTGTGTTTTTTTCTTTTTGATAAATTTGCTAAAATTTCCCCAAAACCTTTTTCACATTATCATTATGGGTTCGAATTTTGAGGAAAAAAATAATTTAATCCATTTTGGAATAAGGCTGTAACATAACAAAATGTGGAAAAGGTGAAGCGCTGTGAATACTTTCCGGATGCACTGTAGGTTGCACACTGTGTATGACTATAAAATGTGTTTACAAAGGTGACATGTATTTCTTTTAGCCATCTCTCAACCCACCCATTGGATTTACTCTTATTCAGTAATCCTTTGAGAAGAACCATTTATTCAGGATCAGTAATGCACTGGTTAACGGAGGAACCTGCTCAAGGCCAAAATAACAGTTGAATAACAACAACAGTGGTAAACAAGAAAGGGATTTGTGTTTAAAGTTGTTTCCCTGTGTGTATGTGCACAGCTGCTGTGTGTTAGTTTGCAGGAGATTTGCCTGCATTTTCTTTGTTTGAATGAAATGTAGTTGATACAGAAAACAGTCGCATTAGTAAATAAAGGAAATCTGCAGGTGTCAAGCTGGCGACTGGGAGTGTCATGAAGCTTATTTGATGGGTATTACTATAATGAGCTTTATTAGTAGTCTGATAGCATTTTGGTTGTGTCAGTGTCACATTAAAGCAGTGAGAAGAGGAAAAAAAAACAATTACAGAAATATCGCTTTGATAAGGATAATTGTTTTTAAATTGGGGAAAAAATTGTGTTTATGTTGCTCTTGCTTTCAGACATGCACTGAACTTTGGATAATGTTCAAGTGAGAGGCTCTGGTCTTTCAGCGGAGAGACTCCCTGAGTAAAAACTCCAGATAATGTACGAATGAGCTCATGTGAGAAAACAAGAGATTCTGCAAAGGATTTACTGCGATGACCGTTCTAATGTGCAAGAGACACAAAAATACAACAAACATCAAATATATGAAGATGAAAAAGCGATGTCATACATATATAGAAGACAAGGATGAATATCTCAAGATGTTGGTGGTGAGGACCTATGCAGGTGTCGACAAATAAAAACAGCTGTAAACAAAAACATGTGATCTCCACAGCGGAATTTATACATTACATCCTGCCTCTGTCTGATGCACCACCCCTCTATGGAGGCCCTAAGGGGACAGAAACATCCCCTTCATGGTACATGTGTGAAAGGCAAACTCCAGACTTGGATACCCTCCAGAGGTCATGTCTGAAAACGGCTTTAGTAAGGAGCTGATACATGGACTACTCGTAGGAATGACCTTGAACAGTAAACTAACTGCTAACTAGCTGGGTTGCTAACATAACTCTTCAGCTCCCCAACTTTCTTTCCTCTTTACTCTGCTGTGTTTCATTCCTCTGGCTCTTTGTGGATTGTAAATGCTTCCACTCAGCAAAGCTTTTTATTGGTGAGGGAAAACTCCACGGATTTTTATCAGCTCATCTTGACCCTTGCACAGATTTGCTTCACCTAAACTTCGTGAACACACAGCCGTTTCCATTGAAATAAACTGATTTCACCACAATATTTCAGTTTTAAAAGCTGGTGAAACTATGAGTTTATACTGATTGAAGAGCATGTAACCACACAGGCAAAGCAGTCACATCTGTAACCTTCTGTTGGCCAACATATGATTGGTGGGGGCCTGTAAACTGGTGGATCGTATCCATTGGCTGGGAACAATTTTACAACTTTTGATTTAGTGCACAGCCTGATGCAAGTACAACACAAAATGGCCAGAGAAGGACAAAAACAAAAAAATAAAGAATTACCTTACACAAACCATTAAAAAAGAAAAACTCTTGGACTTGCTGAGGACTGAAATAAAAAAACAATTTCTGCTCGTACAGAATGATTATTTTTGTGCTTAAAGGGATACAAATTAATTACTTCTACCTCAAAGAAATAATTGCAGTGAAAAACATGCAGAGAAAAACATGGTGTCAAAAGCATACAAAAGATATGTAAGGTCCACATTCAGTATGTGCTTATGGTGTCACTGTGTGCAGGCTGGCAGTGAGATGTTTGCTCTGCTGATTGCAACGCAATTCACACCGTGTTTTTAATTAAACCCTGTCACGTGGCATAAAAAGGTGTGAGGTGTCTTGATGTGAGGGGATCAGCCGTGGCAAAGCCCTGACCAACACATCAGTGTTGACTTTGAATTTGCAAATGGGTAAATACACCAACCAAAGACAGGACACCAGAGGCAAATTACAGTCGATAAAGGAATACAGGGTTAAAAGACGACATTGAAATGTGTCTGTGTGCCAGAGAGAGGTACTGATTAGAAAAAATTAAAAGGGGAAAGAAATTCAAAGAGGCAGTAATGAATGGAAGGTCACATGACCCTGCCTTTAAAGGGAGTGACAGAGGGTGAGACAGCGAGAACTCTGGGGGAGCAGATGGTGCATATTTAACGAAACCGATAAGGAATCTCCCTTCTTTTTCTTCCTCCCCAAGTGTGAATGTGAATTTCTTTTGTCCAACATCGGAAACCTAATATAACGAGATCCTTTTATTTATTCATTCTTTAACCTCTATTGTTAATTCATCAGCTGGGGTCACTTATATGGTTATATTTTTTGGGGTCTATTTCAGAGAGTGGTTGCACTTGTGAGGTCAAGCGGAGGCTGACACTTTCAATTTTCTACAACGGTGTTCTCGAGGGTTTGCAGCGAGTTGCTTCTAGACTTCATCTTAATAACCTCCCTCCCTTAGTCCTGAAAGTCACTAGCATCAAGAAAAACTGTCCTGAAGTTAATGCTCAGTTAATAAAAGACACACACATGGGTAGAAAGAATGGTGGATATTAATACCGGAGAAGAAAAAGTTTCTTCACTCACCTCCCTCCACTCTTTGTTTCCCACCGCCTGCAAATACAGGACGACCACTGAGAGGCAACGGGATGGAGAAGAAGCCGAAGGGGAAGCATGAAGAAAATAAGAGAGAAAAAAGTTTTACATGTGGGTACCTGTAGCATGGGACAAATATTCAAAGGGTCAGGTAGGAAAATCAACATGAGCAACATCCATTTTCATTAGATCGAGAACAGCTTGAAGCAAAGCTAGTAAATCCTTAATACAACCCTTTTACAACACGGCTGTGAAAGAGAAACTCAGGACAATTAAGGGATAATGTTTAATGTTTATTTAATAATAATTAATACAATAATGAATGCATTCACCTTGAATAAGCAAAACAAAAGTACAGATTAACTTTAAGAAATAAAAATCAGATGCTATATTATTGGGTAATTTCCTCATTTTCAGGTATGACTATAACAGAAGGTAATCAATGTCTACATTTTCTGCCTCCAGCGAGATCTCTCCCATACCAATATGTATAATTACAAAAAGGCAGAATTGCTGTAATTGTGGCATAATTATACAGACCATATGAAACATATATTCTGGGTCCAAGAAAAACAACATCAGTAATATCAACGTGTACTAGAGCAACATGTTTAGGTTGAAGTGACAAAGCCCCAAACAGCGGGTGGTAATAATTATCCCTGTCAGGAGTAAAAGAGGACTTTGGATTAAGTTGTACATGAATCACCAAACTTTAACACATTCCCATTTCCTAATGACTGTGTTAGTTTCCCTTCACATAAACCTAACCAATGTTGTTCCTAATCCATAGCATTTGCACCACTTTTGAAAACCAAATGCAAAGCAAATGCTCTACTGCTAAAAATAGCATTGGATTTGAAACACTTGTGTAGTCCAGGCTGGCAGCATAGTTCTTTGAATGGTAATGTCAGTTTGCCCACCATATTTATATATGCATATCCAGAGCAGTGCTAAATCTGTTCAATTAAACAAAAAGCCAGAAGTCAAGAAAAGAAGACCCCTGAAATAAATACTAGTTAGACATGTTAGGGTGTTGGAGGTGCTAAGAGCGGCAGTGCTCTCAGAGGGGATGAGTCTTTGAGAGGTTCTTGAAGAGAGAGAGTGGGATGCCCCTCTGGGAGCATTTGGCAGCTTGTTGCGCCATCAGGGAGCCACAAATGAGAAGAGTCTGGGCTGTGATTGCCATGTGCAAGGATGACAATTTCAGACGAAGAAGCGTAAGTAGATGGGTGCAGACCCAGGAGTCTGAAGAGAAGTAACGTGTCCTTTTAGGGTGATTAAAGACCAGATGCGTCACCTCATTCTGGAAAATCTGCATGCGCAAATTACCACAAATATATTACCAAGGCTGATTAAGATCAACTTAAATCTATCTAAAAGTTTGGTTTTCTTTAAAGGAGACATATTATGCTCATTTTTAAGTTGATGAATTCAATTTGGGTTATCATTTAAAAAGGATTACATGCTCTAATGTTTAGAAAACACATCACATTTTGTCCATTGCTTCAGCTCCTCTTTTCAGCCTTTGCCTGAACACTTGGTTTTAAAGGACCCCTTCTGATGAAGTCAAACTGCTCTGATTGCCCAGCTGGCCCTCAACTGCTTCCAGCACATGTGGAAATGCTGGCCTCCACTCCACTCTCACTTTACCTGGTTTTGTAAGGGGCGTGCCAAACTAGCCACGAGGATTGCATTACGCACATATGACACACGATAAATTAGCATTACAAGTTTCTAAAGGCTTTCAGCATGGCAACACTCTCGGTATTCTTAAATTACAAGAAGGCCTCAGTTACATTAAGTGTCCCATAACTAGTCCAGTTTCTGTCCTATTGTGGTTTGGTCATCAAATATTAGCATTTGTCTTCTAAGAAGAAACTGAGTACAACTGCATTAATATACAACACCACAGAGGCAGCCCAATTATAGCCCACACAGTTATCATGTTGTCACGTTAGAATGAAACACACATACAGTACGTATATGCACAAGCAAACAAACAACACTAACTAAAAGCTCTTTGAAATGTCTTTCTAATTGGCCAAGAGTGGCTGTTTGTGTCTAGACGGGCCCCATCAGTGTCTGTGAAGTTTGGACATTAGCTCTAATGAACTTCAGACTCTCTGGACTGGCAAACGATTAAAACCACATTTTGCCTCCTAATGAGCAATTAACAGAGAGGAGATAAGAGACAGGGCAGCAGCCAAGGAACCATTGGGACATTGTGTCTTTAGATATAAGCAATGTTTTTATGTAAGATTCTTAATAATATGGAAAGCACACAATGCTGCTCAAAAGTGTTTTGTTAATCTGAGTATAATAAGTTAATTAGTTTGTGAATAATGTTTCAGACTCCAATTATATTACAGAAAAAAACCCTGTCAAGTACACAACAGGGATTTAAACTGTTTGTAAAGTCATACCGCAATACTCTCTCTGTCCCAACAACTGAAATAATGATATTCAAGAGACTGTCTCTTTATCTGATATCAAACTCATAGAGGACTTTGTTGATTCCCCCAAGGTTGCAGAGTAACATCGCATCAGCCTGACAGCGGGCCCCGACTAATACACATTGAGGTTACATCAGTGTCGGCCATGTCTGATGAAGTTGACTGATTGCCTGCTTTATGGAAAGTGACTGAGAAAGGAAAGAGCCCATCTGCTCTACGATGGAGCGACCAAGCCGCAAAGCAATTCCTTGTCATTCCAAACGTGACTCCCAACTGCAACTCCTGACAATCACTTGGCTGCAGGATGGGTACCCAGGTGACTTTGAACGTGAATGAATCAGGATCACAAATCACATAAAGTTCTTAAGTGGACCCACAGCTCGGTAAAGACGGTACAGAGAAGGCAGGTGCTGCAGTGGCAGAGAAACAAGGTGGATATCCAGCAAACAGGGACAGAGGCACAGATATTTTTAATGTGTGGTGGCTCAATTTTTTTTTCTTTTTTAATTCAACACTGTATTTGTTCCCATGCCAACTCTTGATGTTCACACACTGTATAAAATATACAAATGTTTGTGTATGATTTGATGACACCTCACCTCTAGTTCATATGCGCACAAACTACTTCCAAGGGCTAGTGATGGACAGTGTGCTGGATTTTAGCCTTTTCTTCTTTTATACCACAAAGGTGCAGGGTATGCTGAAATGATAAGTGGGTTTAAACAAAGCAATGTGTGCTTCATTATCCTCTCAACTCATCTACTGATTCCAGAAATCTGTCCTGTCTGTATATGGAACACATATTTTGAGAACCATTAATTTTATTGACTTCACACTTCGGCATGTATATTGTTAAGGGCCTAGGAAGTGCAGTGTTGAATTTTGTGGGATTCCGACATGTGATACATTCAATATCGGTAAACAGGTGACCAGTGCTCTGTAGCAGCTTCCACTGGGACATATGTGATATTGTCAATCACGACAACAGCTCGTTCACAGCAATGACAACTAATTCTCCAGTTCGGGGTACTGATACTGAGTCGAGCACTTTTTCTTTCTTTACTTCTGGAGGCTCAATTACTGCAGGTGACTTTAACAGCTTCAGAAAGAAAGCTGCAGCCAGCTTCACCGCAGGCCGAGCAAACAGTTGGTTTAGAATGGGCACCATAACCTGATAGCTGATCACTAATCAATCTCTATTACTGATTGCCACTAATTCTAGTCCAACTGTGAAACAAAACTGGAGCAAGTGAGTCTCATCCCAGTCTAACTACAACAGGAACACTATCCACAGGAGTCTATACTGTCTGAGCCAAAGCCCCCCCAAGCGGTCTCTTCTGTATACTTTGGTATACTGCCTCTGCCTGCCAAGTGCGTATGAGAGCTACTATTAGTCAAGTAAGTCATTGGTAAGCTTAGTGGAGAAAATCTGATAATCAAAACTTAGGGCAGCAGCAGAGGCAACAACTGTTGTATTAATATTAAGATTTCACTGCCACTTACATCTTAATGATACTTTTCAACACAAACAGGGTGTAACTTGCAAGTAGACTTAGAGACATCTGAATCCTGACCATATTTATATTTCTGACCCATCAGTGTTCAGTGTAATTGAAAACGGCAGAGTGTACTTTTGGACTCATGTGAGTCAGACAAGTAAGCTGACAGCTACAGTCACCTGTGTGGAGGCTTTGTCGACTGGGGATTTCTTGCTGCCTGCCTCCTGGATTTGCACTGCAGGAAAATATAATCAGAGAGAAGGCAGGCATGGACAGGACGCCACGGGCTTGGTTACAGGCTGAGGGCACAAGCTGCTCGATGTGAGGTGAAACAGAGACGTGGACGGGTAGTAAGAACGTAGTCCACTATGGGGCTTGAGGAGAACAGGGAGGATTAAAGGATGGAATATTAAAGAGGACAATGACGATTGGTTGGGGAAGAAAAACTGAGAAAAGGTATATAAATGAAGAAAGGGAAGGGATGCATGGGGGAAAAGAGGACAAATGAGATTAACTGGGGAGGTGATTGTTTGGAAAATAAATGCAGAGCATAAATCCGAGTCTAACACAGTCAGGCGGTAGCAGATTTCAGCCGGAGAAGAGAAGCCAGGTTTTAAGGGCTTGGCTGTTAGAAATCCCCCACAGATACACCTCTCACACAGCAGTTTAGGTGAGACAGGTTGGTCACACATACCCGCTAATCTATTGATCTGCTGCCAAGAGAGGGATGAGCCAAGAGAGCCCAGAACCTTTGGAGACTGATTCTTGAACCTCAGTGGAGCAGCCACAACAAAGCTGCTCAACTGGGAGCCAATATAGGGAGAAACACAGCACCGGGCCGGGGTTTTCTGTGAAAATCCAGCGTTATTATGAGCCTAATTCCCAAAGCTACGCTGCAATGGCAAAGAGCACCTCATCAGTATTAACTCAGATGGCATAAATTCCCCCTGGGTTATAAAAATCGAGTTCTGATGTCATATGTTTTATTCCACATGGGAATAATAAAAATCATCAGAGGGGCTATGAATACCCTGTGTACCCCAATCAGGCTATGCTAACTTTTTAGTGGAATAAGGCTGTTAATGTGTTCAAATATGGATATTACAGTGACATCATGCTGACATAGTTTTCTTACTATGTATTCATACATTCACAATAATAAGAAAATAAGTATTTTTCAATCTGTAAGCTTTAGACTGTGTTTAAGAGAGGCCTCAGAAAACACACTTTTGAACTGTTCATAATATTTTTTTTCCTGTTCGTTGTGACTCCTTCGTGACGTCACTTATCTTATGACATGATGGGGATCATTTTCTGATCAATATAAGCTGTAGATTGTTTAAAAAATTAAGTTTTGAAGAAAGTATTTTGCACATGCCAACTCTGTAGCAACATGTCAGCACATAAATGTTGGACAGTCCAGTGTGTATGACTGAAACACAAATAAAATAGAAAAGCTGATAAACAGTATATTACTCCTGCTATCATTGCTGTTGATTCATTGAGCAGCAAATAGAGCATTTTTTTGTTGGGGGGGTTCCCATGTTTCCCATTAATTATCATGACTGTTGCAGTCTGCCATATTCTAATTTGTCATGGCACAGATAAATAATGAACCTAACTTTTTTTACACTTCTCATAACAACATGTTGGTGTCTGCAGTGCTATTTTCAGCACTATCTGCTGCGTGCTTGCTCACGCTGTTGTGCTACCTCTTTACTGTCCATGCAGACTCTCAGACCTAATTGTTTCAGCTGCAGTTGTGGCATCAATGCAGTTCTTTCTCTCAAGTAAGAACTTATCTGTCACTCTTGAGTCTGTGACCTTTGTGCAAGGGCATGTGCACCCACGTTACCGCCATAGAATTTTGTTGGAAACGCTGGAAAAGCTGGTTTCAGTTAAAATCTTCGACTGAAACCTAAAACATTATGACTGCCTAGTTCGAATGCAATGCACTATTATCTGACTTAGAACTGATACATTTTCTCAAACATTTTTAGTAGATGTACATATTAAATGTGGTGGATGACCATGAACGTCTGGATCTACAGGGGCTGCTCACTCTTTCCTCAGATCTCATTAGGAGTCCTTGACCAGTGACCTTTATTTAGATGGTGTGACTCAGACCTTGCCCTTATTCACCTCTGCAAGTGTATGTTGAATCATAATTAACCTGCTTTTAGAAGTGGAACATGAATTTTCTTTACATTCATTTTTTTCTTTCAATTGTTCATGCCCATGCGCTGCTATGAACATGAACTCCTACCTGCTGATGAGTCAGAGCCCTCCAGCATATAAACTATATAAATGAACAGGAAGTAGCCCATAGTGTCTAAAATGTAATAAAAATGACTCACTAACTTCGCTATGAGAGATTGCAAAGAATAAGCACAATGGATTCAATATACACACTGTAATTGTATTTCATTTCGAATACTCCTGGAGAGGTGGGAGTGGGGGAGGCCGTCTGCTGATTCGAATAGAGTAACACACCAATGCATGTGGATGAAAGCTGTCAGTACTCCACCAGCGAATGATGTTACATAAGAGAAGTGGGATGCTTCATATGGGAGCCTGATTGCAATTCAGATGGTGGTGGATAGGAAGAAAAGAGCCAGATGAATCTTGTGTGTAGCTTCAGGAGTTGTACAATGAGAACATGGAGAATTTGAAAGATTACCTTGTTTTTTCATCGTCTCTTCTCTTAAAAGTCCAAAGTTTTAGTGATCTAATGTCATCCCTGATTTTTTTAGTACTCTACAACTAAAATCACATCAATTTAATGGTGTATTTGAACAGCATTTGGAGCTGGAAATGATAGTTTAGTGCAAAAGGGTCACATCTATGATAGAAGAGCTGCACAAAAATACAGAAAGAAGTACACTCCTAGCTATTGGGGATGAGAGGAAAAATATCTCATGAATTCCATTATTTTTATCTCAAGCCAAAGGAAAGTGTCATAAAGAAGCGTTTGTCTGACCAATGTCAAAACTTTTTAGTTTTTTTTCCCTTCCAGCCCACAATCTCTTCAGGGATTTTAATTCTTCTTAGCTGCTGCAGTCCAAATACAGAGGGGGTTTTACTGCACGAAAACCCTTTGCATCTTTTCAAGGGTGACATCAGTGTGGTTGAGGTCACACATGCCTGGAATATGTTTAAAGACTGGACTTAATGCAACTGTGCAAAGGGTCAGAGCATCAGAGTTACAGGCAATGCAGAGAGGCATGTGTGACAGGATCTTTGTTTTATAATAAACATCATTTGTCACCATAGACAGAGTTGTCCAAGTTTTTAACCTCTTGAAACCCCGGTGGAAATTACAGACACAGACGAGATAACATATATGTTTTGTCAATATGGACATGCTATACCCCCAGCTTAAGGGATAGTTCATCCAAAAATGAAAATTCACTCATTATCTACTCACCACTATTCATTTCTGGGTGAACTATTCCTTTAATGCCCATAACAACCATTTTCACCTCAACTAAACACAATTTAAACACCAAGCAACTAAATCAGCATGTTGCAAAAACACAAACTGTACATCTCCATGTATGTTTTGCTTTAGTCCATATCTCTGGTCAAGCTGTTAATCCAATGTCTCAGAGTCACTTTGAAACAACAAGGTGCTTACTGCCACCTACTCTTGTTCCTCTTTTGGTTTAGTGGCAGTTTTAACTTTACTCTACTTCACTTCATTAGAATAGAATGTGGCTCAGATAATGTTCAGATGTTGTGCTATGGATTATTAGAGTTTGGGGCTACAGCTACACGATTTTATGGTGTCGTAAAACATTAGTGTTGGTCAGGTCTGTGAGACTCAATGACACTCTTGTTTATGCTCAGTAGTAGCAAACTGTTCTGTTCAGTTCACCAACAATATGAGCATGAAAGGTGTGATTTAACCACGTTCATGCACAGCACTGACCATAAACAGTATATAAGATATCAATAGCATGTGTAAATATTTTCCCTAAGGAAGAAAATGTCAGTGTGAAATCAAATATGACTGGGCAACTGATTGATTTGATCATTGTTCAACAAGTCGATATCACAGCTGCTGTGAATCCTAGCGGTCTGAATATCGATTTCAGGCTCTGGACAAAGTAAACTGACAGATTATTGTCCACTCAATGTTCTTCCTAATGTTCTTTATGGAGAGAATCAATTATGGCATAACATAAGTTAGCAATATGACAGGAACAGTGTAAATGAAAGATGCCTAAATGTTACAATACTTTAAACTAAAACAGACAGCTGTTGTAAGAGTAAAAGCAGAAAAAGGAAAAGTGAAAAAGATTTGCAGCTTTCTTGTGTGTGAAGAGAAAGAGCACTAAACTGGAAATATGTCGTCTCTCTGCTCTCAGTGCTTCTATTTATTCATGTCTATCTGAAACATCAATAACAAAAATCACTATTTGCGAGCAGCATCTTAGTACTTTAGACAGAAGCGCACATTGATTGCAGACATCATCCATGTGTGGGGAGATTTGATGGAGGAGTAAGAGAAAGTTAAATTTAATCTAAGCAATGACCAGGCAACGTGATACAGCGTCCCCAAGGACAAACTCTGAGCCATCAATAAATTAGATAAGAAGAAGTGCATCAGAGGCTTGCTGTGGTTTGGCACATTCTTGCACAAAAGTGAAACACACAAACAAGATGTGCGCACACACCTTTTGCTCAAAATAGTTGGCTGATGACTAAAGCTCTATAAAGGACTGACATCAGTTTTGAGAATTTTTCGAGGATCATGACAAAGGATCGGACTATTTCAGGAGTAAGATACAAAGCAATGACACAAGGCTGCACTGAAATGAGAGGGAGTATCACTATCAGGACCTCAGAGTATCATTAAGTATCATCCGAGATGAAGTGTTGTGACTTTTGAGTCCTGACTTACTCTTTAGTTTTTTCCCAAATGCGCCATCATGCACGGCCGTGCTCCGTGGTTTCATCGCATACGTCTCTCGTGGTCCCTGTATTAAAATAATATCCACTCACAGCCTCAGACTCTCTCAAAGAATCCTTTGCTTGGCCTTTGTTCACTTGTGGTACACAGCTTTGTTTCTCTAGCTCTGCCTCCAGATTTACAACCGGCAGATACATCTATAAAAGAAATCTATAGTCTTCAGCATGAATTTTCATACTTGACTTGGGAACAGATTTTTCTGATAACCAGTGTTAAAAGTTTAGTCTGGTTACATCTAATTAATTGATTTTGTTTTTAATTAATACTATTAAATTAGTAAAATGAAAAAAGTGAAATATACCCATAAATTTTCTGAGTCAAGATTTACATCTGGCATTTAATTTACAATGTTATAAAACAGATATGCAGCTATCGTATATTAAGAGCAGTAAATGTCAAAATTTATAAGCGATGCTCACAAAGCAGATCTGCACACATGGACACATTTAACATAAAATATTAAAAAGACAGGGATAGAAAAGCCCCTGAATCCAACACAAATAACCAACTATAATATGTTGCCTGTAAATTCAGCAATATTTATAAAACTCGAATGGAGCTGCAACAGTTTTTTTTTTATTAGAATTGACTGTTTAACATTGTTTATTTAATTAATCAATAGTGTCATGGTTATAACTCTGAACTATTTATTCTTTTATGAAGAGCATTTTCAGTTTGATTATTACCTCCTTGTGTTTCATGTCTATCCCTGTGTTTATGTTTGTATTTGACCTGTTCCTGTGTTTCATGATTTCCCACTCTCTGTTTCTTTCCACGTTTGCCTGGATTTTGACTTTGTTTTTGCTTCACGTTTCAAATTCCTTTGCCTGATGATTTTGACTTCCTGTGTATCGAACCCTGCCTGGTAATAAAGACCAGTTCTTTTTGAAAACTGAACTCAGTCTGCGAGTTGTGCTGTTGGGTCCCAGTTCTAGTACGAAACCTTGATAATGATATGTCTCCGAGACTCAAGTTGACATTTTCATGTAACTGATTTTCTTGCACCAATGGTAATTTTAAAAAAACAAACAGGGGATTTTGAGGAAGATTTGTAGAAGAGACTACAAATGGAAGCTGAAAGAAAACAATTATCTTTTTCTTTCAGCTTCCATTATTTCCATTGAAATATTCCAAGGTTATTATTTGCCTTTTATTTTATTCATTAAACATTGTAATTTAAATGCCAGATGTCAAACTTGATTGTGTTTACTTGCAATTACATATTTCTGAAAATATTTCCCTCTGTAGTAAAAGGTGTATAATATTAAAATATTCTCTGTATTTCACATTCTCAATCTTACTCACTGCTGCTGTAACCACTGAATTTCCCTACAATGGGATCGAAAACGTTTTATTTTCTTATCTTATAGAATGAATCATATAGCATTAATATAAGATGTCTCTATTACAGCTGACATCATAATTTATTCATCTGCACTCATGCGAACAACTGATTGCACCAGTGCAAGAAATTTACTCACTTCCGAACTATTTTACCTTCCTTTCCACAACTTCACTTACTGATTGAAGGAACTAATGATGCGATCTTGCTTTCACTTGCACTGATTAAGCAGATGATCAGACAGAAGAGTGACAGCAGCACCACAGCAGGGCTGCATACTTTAACACATCTCGATACTCATATTTAAATATTTTTCTCTATCATGAGGAAGTAATAGTCAGAGGAAGTAACAATAAGTGGTCCCGGCCTAACCCTAACCCATACATCCAGACTGGATTATTGTAATTCATTATTATCAGGCTCCAGCAGTAAGTTGTTAAAGACCCTGCAGCTTGTCCAAAATGCCGCAGCACGTGTCCTGACAAGAACAAAGAAAAGAGACCACATTTCTCCAGTATTAGCTTCACTACACTGGCTTCCGGTTAAATCTAGAATAGAATTTAAAATTCTCCTCCTCACCTTCAAGGCCCTTAATAATATGGCACCATTATACCTTAAAGAGCTGATGGTACCTTATCAACCCACTAGAGCACTGCGCTCCCAGAATTCAGGCTTACTTGTTGTCCCTAAAATCTCTAAAAGTAGAGTAGGAGCCAGAGCTTTCAGCTATCAAGCTCCTCTCCTATGGAATCATCTCCCACTTTCAGTTCAGGAGGCAGACACCACCTGTATATTTAAGAGTAGGCTTAAAACCTTCCTTTTTGATAAAGCTTATAGTTAGAGCTGGTACAGGCTTGTCTTGGACCTGCTCTTAGTTATGCTGCTATAGGTCTAGAAGGTCGGGGGACACATGACACACGGAGCTTCTCTTTCCAGCTTCTCATTCCTCTTCTCAATCGTTATCATATCAAAGTAATTCATATCTCATCAATACATGTTACTGACTTGACTTCTTCCCCGGAGTCCCTTTACCTTATTGTCCGCAGATCCAGATGGATTAGGATCTGTGGATCGCGTATCAGAGATCGTAATGGTGGATTCAGTATGGCGGATTCTGTATCGTGCTGGCTGATCGTGACAATAAAGGCGGATCCTTTATCGTTTTGGCATCGGAAAATGGTGGTGGACCACGACCAAGGTGGCAGCTGATGATGGATCCTAATGGCGACAATGAACAATGACTGTGGACTATAGTGGCATCCGATCTTGATGGTGGATCATGATCTTGCTGGCTGCTGACCATAGACTATGATTGCAGAAAGACTGCTTGATACATAGTATTTCTCAGATACTTGACCCTTATTGACATTAATCCACCAATTCACTGACCTTCAGTTATGCTTCAGAAAGGTCTACCCTTATCAATACTGCTAAAACCTTGATGATGTTTCCCTTCACACTTGACATCTATTGCACTTCTGTCCGTCCTGGGAGAGGGATCCCTCACATGTGGCTCTCTCTGAGGTTTCTACGTTCTTTTTACCCTGTTAAAAGGGTTTTTTAGTAGTTTTTCCTTACTCTTGTTGAGGGTTAAGGGCAGAGGATGTCACACCATGTTAAAGCCCTATGAGACAAATTGTGATTTGTGAATATGGGCTATACAAATAAAATTTGATTGATTGATTGATTGACTTAAAGCTAAGTTATAATGCAATCCCCAGCAGGGGATGACGTCTGACATCATATATAAATAAATAGTTCCCTCTAGGAATCTGCTGACGAAGCAGAAGCAGCACGTCTCAGTTGTCTCTGTCGGGCAATTATTCTTGTTCTTTCTCTCCTGACGAAACATATTTGAATCATGGTCAAAGGTAACAGAAGAAAAGGCATTTCCATTGAAAATATTGCATTTAATATTAGCAGTGTAAATGCATCACAACACAAACTGAGACAGACTTTCTTATTAATGGAAAATAATTGATCAGTATTATACATCTTTTCATATTTCATGCTAATGCTGTTCTCTGATGTTTTATTCATTGAATAGCAATGATGTATACAGTGGCAGAGAAAATTACCCAAGTGGTTTCAAAAACTGCTTATTTTGCTGGCAGGCACATAGCTGTATATACACTCAACAAGAATTTCTTTAGGAACTTCTCTCAAAACAGACTCAGTTCTTTGCGGCACACAAGACGCTGGAAATGTTTGAGATTCTGCCGATTTCTACACTGCACATCCATGCTGTCAATATCCTGCGTTATCACATCCCAAAGGTGTTCTGCTAAAGTACACTGAGCTCAGTGTCACGCTCACAAAACCAGTGTGAGACAACTTTTGCGTTGAGACATGTGCATTATCATAATGGAACTATGTATCCATCCCATCACTACAGGCCTAAAATGTGCCAAACACCATTCCCCACACCATTGCAACACCAACACCAGCATTGACTGTTGACAAAAAAACTGGTTGGATTCATGTACCAATCTACAGCCTTAACAGGAATCCAGATTCAGACCAGATTATGTTTTTTAGTCTTCAACTGTCCAGTCTTTATCTACTGCTACTGCTTTTCATTCTGAGATGCTTTTCTGCTTATCACAGTTGGTTATGTGAGTTACCTCCAACCAGTCTGGCCGTTCTCCTCACCAGAAATCATGCTACGCTCAGTAGCATGAACATTAACCGAATCTCCTGACATGCAGGATTTTATGCCGCCACAAGATGGCTGATTGCTTAACTGCAAGTGTACAAGTATAGAATGAGTATAAGCTGGGTCTCAATTCAGGGGCCACATGGCTATGAGGTTGTATTTTAAGACTGATGGAGTCACAGCAATGCTGGGCTCATTCTGAAAGCTTCTCCAAACCCAGCCAAGACATGCATCTCTCCATTCCTGAGCAAGGAAGGATCCAAGATAGCAACCTATCCCTAGGAGTCATTGCTCGCTGATGACAAAGTTAGCTCTGCTGGCAGCTCAATTTAGCCAACAATGTCATGGTGAGGGTGAAAAATGCTGGTGATGCAATAAGAAATCCTCTGTAGACCAGACCATCTTATTTCACTTCAGCCTTATTTACTCGTCCTCTGAGGCATGCAGCCCCCGAATTGGGACATAGCCTTAGTACTCTCCACATAACTCCACCTAGACAGCTGACAAGGAGTGATGAATTCTGACTGATTTCAAAGTGATATTTCAGCCCTTGAATTGCTCTGCTTGTGGCAGGCTCTGATGTCACTGATACCCTGCTATTGTTTGTTTTTGACCTGGCTGGGTATTGTGTATTTTTTGCTCTCTGTATACTGGAAAGCCTTTTACGCTGTTACACAATGAGCAGACCTGCCAGACAAGTGAGTCTCATTAAGCACGTATCATTAAATTAAATCACTTACACGTGAAGTGGAAAAAGAATGTAAGACTAATTGAGTGGGTCAACCTCCTGTCTCTTGTATGGCACCCACACTGTTAATTACTTCATTCCAGTCATAAACCACAGTCACATTACTGCCATGGCATTTGGCCCCATGTATAAACTTGCTGCCAAATATCAGACAGCTGTAAAGGCTAGACACTAACAGCAGGGATCAGCTGTGAGAGGAAACCAGTAAATCATAAAGCTGGGCATACATGTTCTTAAATTCAACCTCACACTGTACAAGTAAATTGTCTGAGATGGAAAGACAAAGCTGTACGTTCCTCTGGCCCTTCTAGACCAGCTCTGGACGGGTGTTCTTGTCAAAAAAGAGGGAGTCGTTTGTTTGCTAACAAGTGAGAAGCATGGTTCCTTATATATGATCATATGTGTCATTCTGTGTGCTGAAACATTCAAAAATGGAGGCATCGGAAGATGGACACGCAAGTTGCTTGGAAGACGCGAGCATTTAGATTTAGCCATTTTGCAGAAAGAAAGAAAACTACATTTGAGGCTACTACCTAGCTTAGGTTACCTATTTGGAGATTTAAGAGACATGGTCCAACTTATGAAAATGCCTGTGAAAAAGTACTCAGATAATCTGACAAGTGGATACAATAACATTTCTCAAAACAGATTGATGTGAGTCACATAATGACAATCACTTTGTTCAGAAATATCAGTTCACATATTGGATGGAGAAACATTCTGTCATGCTGTAATATCCTGGATGGTAGTGAACATGTTGTCAGATAACAGGTCGTTCAGTCAGTCAGTTGAAGTCCATATGAAAGTGACTTGTTCCAGGTAGAGCCGTGTGTTTTTTCTCTAAATGATTAGAAAAGTGTCAGTTAGCAAGGCAGGAAACAGCCCTGAATTACCAGCCAGGGATATGCACTAGCTTTCATTTGTATGTAGAACATGCCCAAACCCTTCTGCCAACAGTTAACACAACAGATAAAACACTGTATGATTCTGTGTTTTAGTGCCAGTGGAGAATTGCACACTCCTTATATAATTATACTGTACCTCAGGATGATCAAAGCCCATAAAGGAGATTGTGTTTGCATTTGTTAGTAGGATTATGGAATTATAGAAGTACAGTAGTCTATAAGCACATATTTATGTTACTGCCAGTGATCAAATCAATATAAATTTAGCCCGGACTGAATTCTGCCACATGTGGGTGCTTGCCACTCAATGGGTGCTCGAGAACCGGACCACCAATGGACTTTGTGCCTATGCTGTTCTCCTATTGCACTACTGAGATACACATTTATGCAAATATTTCAACTAAAATTAATTTGCAAACTTGTCTGACAGCTGCACCTCAAACTCTTATTACTTGTATGATTCAATTCTAATTCCTACTTTACTCTGTTTCTATTCCAGCATTTTAACAATGTTTGTTTTTTCCATTGTGGAAAGAATCTCATCATATATTACAACAAACTTGAATTAAGTTTTAAACCTTGAATCTCTACTGTTCCTCTTACGTGTGCTGTCTGTGGTAGGTTAGGCTACAGTTCTTGTTGGGTCTCTCCAGCTGTGGTGCACTTGACAACAGGCAGAATATATAATCACATCTGTTTATGTTGCCTAGACCGAAAGAAAGACTCCTGCACTACTTCTCCTTGTCTGTACTGGGCAGAGTCCAGATGCTCCTTCAGGCTGACCTCACATCTGCAGCCAGTCAGACATTATCAGCAGGACCTCAAGACCCGCCTGGGAGAGGAGTTAGACAGCTGTGATTTCCAGCTGGGATTTGTGTAAGTGTAGTTTAAATCGTGATTATCAGGCTGAGTTGGTGAAACATTTGTCTGAGAAGGTTTCTTTGGCTATTGACACTTCCTCAAAAGTTAAGCTAATCTGTCTCGATCGTCCCCTGGTGGTTGGCTACAGTATAGGTCATAAACCCTGCCTCCTCCATGTTAGTAGATAGGACATGAAGTACAAAGTCAAAGTACATGGAAAAAAAAATGGCACTATCCCCCTGATTGTTACTGCGTAGGCTCCAGATGACATAATCGCCAGAAGATGAGTTTGTAACAGGAATATTTTGGAGTCATTTCTGGATAGCGTGTGGGAGTGGAGACACATTGTCCATCTTTATATACATTCTATCCTCTAGGCTGTCAAAAGCATAGCACTGCTTTCCTGTTTAGAAGCAAGAAGACTGTGATAAACATAGAAAACTTTACAATAAGGATGAAAATGGGATAAATGTCTAGAACTTGTAACAGAGCAATTTGGATTGTGAGGTGCTGAGAACATGCACTGCCTGTAATAATCTTCACAAAGCTTTTTGGTTTGTCGGAGTCTTTCCAGAGGGACAAATGCACTCAGTGTTGGTGTCATCACTTTCGCAGCTTAAACTGTTCCATGGAATTTTTCTATATAGCCTTGTCTGCCACACATTTTGCTCCATGACATGAATCAGTGACAGACCTTATTATTATTATTTAATATGTGATTAAACATACAGTAGCTGGGGCTTTAGATTTCCATCCTCAGAAAAAATGATTGCATTCACTGATAGTTATTTTTTTATGTTTAAGACATAGACGAAGATGTCAAGAGAGCTTTTGGTGAAAAGTACAGATGCCAGTGTCAACACTCTGTTAACAAAAACACGTGATCTCGGCAATGGAATTAAAACGTTCCATCCTGCCTCTGCCTCCTGCACCACCCCTCACCTGAGCACTGTGTTTCCGTGTTGTTGTCCAAGCCCAGCTCATCAGAAAGTTCATGGTATGAGTATGAAGCTTGGCTACATTACATATTATTAATTAATTATTTTGATAATATCAGCATGTGGTACGTCACTACCGTTTCTTCCAAATATATATATATATACACTATCGTTTGGGGTCACCCAGACAATTTTGTGTTTTCGTGTTCGTGTTTTCCATGAAAACTCACACTTTTATTTATCAAATGAGTTGTAAAATGAATAGAAAATATAGTCAAGACATTGACGAGGTTAGAAATAATGATTTTTATTTGAAATATTAATTTTGTTCTTCAAACTTTTCGTCAAAGAATGCTCCATTTGCAGCAATTACAGCATTGCAGACCTTTGGCATTCTAGCTGTTAATTTGTTGAGGTAATCTGTAGAAATTTCACCCCACGCTTCCTGAAGCACCTCCCACAAGTTGGATTGGCTTGATGGGCACTTCTTGCATACCATACAGTCAAGCTGCTCCCACAACAGCTCAATGGGGTTGAGATCTGGTGACTGCGCTGGCCACTCCATTACAGACAGCATACCAGCTGCCTGCTTCTTCCCTAAATAGTTCTTGCATAATTTCTGATTAATTTAATGTTATCTTCTTTGAAAAAAACAGTGCTTTTCTTTGAAAAATAAGGACATTTCTAAGTGACCCCAAACTTTTGAATGGTGGTGTATATACCAGATTTATTATATTAGTATCACATCTGACTATAGGGCAGATGGGCAAAACTCTACACATAAACTATATCAATGCAGGATTCGTATCCACCACACACTACTACTGAAAAAAGATGTAGTAAATTCTTTCACTTTGAAATACTTGTAATAACATGATGCATTTTCCATCTAAAACAATCTGACACTATCAGCTGTCCCAAACTGAGACTCACATCAAGCTGATCACCACAGAATTGATTATAGAGTCCGACAAAATGCCTGCATAATTCATTTAACATCGATCGATGCACAGAAGGAGTGTCAGCTGTCTTGACGTTAAAACCTGAAATCAGAAAATATCCACCACCATTGCATCATATAAAATCCAGGTTCTGGCAAAACTGCTGGTGCTCATAACCAATTCTGCACCTTCAGCTAACCAGGAGGGATATTCTCCTTCAGATAGTCAACATTTTCCACACAGTGCCAGAAATGTGCACCTGCATCCTAGAAGACAAGAAACCCGTCATAAGCCATAAGCCATACTGATTGTTCTTCATTGTGATTGTCTGGTTGGTGTGCTGGAGCTTTTCAGTAGAGACCAAGCTCATTTAATGTTTGCATGAATCTGAAATGCCACAATAACTAATAGGAAAGAGATCATTTTATATGTAGCTACATTAGCCACAGGGCAAGGTCTCCACTCTTTAAGAAATTATTTATTTATTTAGCAATGAGGTTTATATATATACAGTATATATGACTGTGGCTTTTCTCAAAGCTAAAGGGTTAACAGTAAACAAGAAATTACTTTAATGGGCACCTTACTGAATCAGAATCAGGAATTGTGTGTGGGATGTTGGGATATATAATTGACCCCTCTGTAAATGGTAGCCTCTGATTCAGAAAAATCCTTGATCTGCCAACGGCTATTTTTAATCTGAATACAAACGTGCATGTCATTTGACAAGTGGCCTTGGTTTAAAGAGAATAATATCCTTTAAGATGCACATTCCAAGTTTCCTGACTGTTAGACATTGTTGACATCTTATTTGAAAGTTTCCCTAGACATGATTCTCTTTCATTTAGGTTTAGGATGGTCAAATCCTACCCGCAATACCAAAGAGAACAAAAAAATGTAGCTCTCGTGTCTTCTCTGAGACTCTATGCGACGGGTGAATAGCCACAGGACTTATTTCAGTGGTATACTGGGTAAATACAGTGTCTGGGATGGAATTTTTGACCCCTCCATTGTGTTCCCAATCTGAAAGCCTCCCTCCCTTAATTCTTCCTTCTGTAAATTTTCCAATGCGTCACATACTGAAGGCCAGACAACCTCACATCCTGACAACCTTAAACCTTCACTTTTCAATCTCTCTCCAGTCTATGTCCTTTACTGCCCCTTTCCAATTTGTATCAGCAGTGTTGTCACACATTAATAGGTCTGACCTTCTTAAGGTTATTTACCAGTACCAGAGCAGAGTTCATGTTATTGCTTTTCTTGCTGTGAGAAAGCATAAATAAATATTGAGTTGATCTGGTTTTAATTGATAATATATTATTCTCTGAAGCAGTAAACAATGTTCTTTTAGCAGCAGCAATTCAATGCATTCATATTTATATTCAAAGAGTTTAAACATACCAGGATCTGACTTGGAGAACGTGTCCACATCCAGGAGACTCCTGTGAAAACAGAAACGTGAAGGTAAAAACGTATTCTTTCAGCCAGTTTTTTATTTTGAAATGATTCCCCTTCGTTCTTTGCTCTACAAAATGTCTCTACAAAGTCTCATCTAAGCCCCTTAAGGGGCAGATTGAAATTGTTCCCAAATCGCTGTGAGAACTGACCATCTCGACATATTGTGCTGCCGAACCTAAAACACAAACAAGTCAGGCTAATGAAGACCTTAAGGAGGAAAATGATGAGGAAGGAACAATAAATAATTTAATGAACTCCCCACTGTAAACAATGCCCGCCATATGAAATTAACACTGGTCCTTGGACATATACTGTGTTTATCTTTCTACTAATTCCAGAAATCTTGGAACATCTCCAGAGCCATGTGTTCACTCCACACTTGGCATGTGTATTGTTAAGGGCCCAAGGTAGAAGAGGTGGAAAATAACAAAATATTTTACTGTGACTGTACTAAAGTAGATTTTTCAGGCATCTCTGCTTCTTCTATTGTTTTAATGTATTAGAGGGGAATTCTTTTTTACTTATTGCAATACATTATACAAATTTCCTCCTCGACAATATTCCGTGCTGACACATCTTTTCTTGCTTTATCTGCATTTTCCTGTAATTCTTTTAAAATTTTATTTTAACCAAGAGTGGTTTAAGTTATAGTCTTCAAATTATATTAATGTGACATGAGTCACTGTTTGCTTTGCAGAGATACAGCCAGTAGAGACAGTCTTCATAGGGGAAATTGTTGCTTCCATACTTGAGTGCATTTCATAGCCTGTACTTTTATACCTTTGCTTGAGTAAAGAGGTTGATTCAATACTTATACCTTCACTTGAGTCATTTTCAACAAGTAGCTGTACTTCTACTTGGGTAAAGAATGTGTGTACTTTTTCCACCTCTAGAAGGAAATGCAGTGTCACATTTGGTGTATTAATAAAGTATGAATAAACAGGGGATTAGCACAGTGAAGCAGCTGTGGCTGGGACTCATCAATGTAAAGGACCTCTCGTCGTCACGACAAGAGGTGTGTTCACAATAACAACAACTGATTCTCTTCAGGGTCCTGAGTCAAGCTTTAAATAAACTGTCATGCCCAAAGCAAAGTGAGGACCCAAATGCAAATGATGCACACCTTTTTTTTTACTTACAAACATGGTAGAAATGTATCCAAATATATGGTGGAAGTGGTATCCCAAATAAACTGAAAAGGCAGGGTGAAAAAACATAACTTGATCAAATCTCAAACGCTACAAACACTAGGTACAAACACTCGGAACAAGCACTAGGAACAAGCACTAGGTACAAACACTAGGAACAAACACTAGGAACAAACACTAGGTACAAACACTAGGAACAAACACTAGGAACAAGCACTAGGAACAAGCACTAGGTACAAACACTAGGAACAAACACTAGGAACAAGCACTAGGTACAAACACTAGGAACAAACACTAGGAACAAGCACTAGGTACAAGCACTAGGTACAAACACTAGGAACAAACACTAGGAACAAGCACTAGGTACAAACACTAGGAACAAACACGAGGAACAATCCCTAGGAACAAACACTAGGTACAAACACTAGGAACAAACACTAGGAACAAGCACTAGGTACAAACACTAGGAACAAACACTAGGAACAAGCACTAGGTACAAGCACTAGGTACAAACACTAGGAACAAACACTAGGAACAAGCACTAGGTACAAACACTAGGAACAAACACGAGGAACAATCCCTAGGAACAAACACTAGGTACAAACACTAGGAACAAACACTAGGAACAAACACTAGGAACAAACACTAGGAACAAGATCTAGGTACAAACACTAGGTACAAACACTAGGTACAAACACTCGGAACAAACACTCGGAACAAGCACTAGGAATAAACACTGAGACATGATGAGATGAACTGACAGACAGGAGAAAACACAGGGATAAAAAGGCACAGATGAAACTAATAAGGACGGGGCAGGTCAGCAACAGAGGAGGGAAACCAGACAGGAAGTAAAGTGAGAGACAAGAAAATACATTTTCAAAATAAAACAGGAAACATAGAACACATTCTGTGCAAACAAAGACAAATCCAAAATGTACAACACAACGTTCAAATTCAAGTAGATTGTGAGTCCAAAACATAAATCAAAGTCCAAATATGACTAAGTCCACTAGAGTTCTTTGGGTTCAGAGTACAGAAGCAGGCCTTTACTTGCTGCAGCTCAGTTACTGCAGGTCACTTTTACAGCTTCAGAAAAAAAGGCTGCAGTCAGAATCGTCACAGACCATCGTGATTTGGTGGCATTTGAACACATCAATTTAAAAATAAAGTATGACTGATTTTATTATTGGCCATATAGGTCACAGGCTTCTGTGTTGTAACAATACGTAATTGTGGTAAATACTGGCAATATTTGAAAATAATCTGTTTTTTAGGGCTTATAATCAGTCACAACCTTATTTCACATAGTGTCATGGATGTGACCGCAGACAAAAATCAAATCAAATATTTGAAAAATGTGGCACTGCAGGTATTGCACTTCCCTGTACAGTATGAAGTTTGGTTTGGTTACATTAGTAGACATGATTTTTAAAATAATTTATAATGCCTATGTAAAGGGGACACAAATGTTATCTGTTTTAAAATGTATCTAAGATTTATCTGATACAATCTTGTCTTTTTTCTTAACTTTCTAAATTTGTTAAGAACTAGATCAAACTTAATAAAGTAATAAAACACTGTTTTGGTTAATATTCAGAATGGATGGAGTGTAGACAGAAATAGGCATTTTCTATGGGATTATAGCAGATAAAGTGATAATCTGCCAACCAGCATCTCATTACAGATAAGATGTGGGAATATTTAGTCTGTTCAGCCCCCTGTTATTAAACAAAGTCCCACACATAATCCCCTTAAAACCACAAGTTGTCATGTTTTACATTCATGAATTAACATATTAATAACTGGGTTGTAGAGGTGCTGGTGGTTCTGACAGACAGAATCAGGTTAGCTTTCTTCTTCTGCTCTGTCTTTATATTAAGATAACCAGCTGCTGGCTGATGCATTTCTTGTTATGTAACTAAAGATCTCACAAAAAAATCAAAACAAAAAAAGCATGAAAGAGACCAAGAAGTACAATGGCACTCACTAGAGCGCATACCTCCACTAAGGCCAAACAGTCCTACACATATCCGTCTAGTTCTTATAATAGAAAAATAAAAGGTAAAAGAAGTAGTCTGATGATCCAAACTGCACGAACTGCAACACCAAAAATGTCTCTGATTTTTCACATCAAGTTCCAAACAGTATTTCCTGAGAAATGGAGTAATAAAAAAAAGCAGAAGCCATAAAAAAATCCTGGATCTGCCCCTTTAACCAAATCTGCTCCAGAATTTCTTGTTTCCATCCCTCATTATAAGCAAGATTTTAATTGTGAGAGGTGTTTATTATGTATAAATATTCTCTGTATTCTGTTTTTATTCTATTGGCTTCTTTATTCACTTGTCTATCTCATTTTGACTATCTGCTGTAAATGGGGAATGTGAGATCAATAAAGTTTATCATATCTTATTACTTGCAAATCATAAGTACTTTTGTGTAATCCTGCTAAAAATGTTGGCTCTTAGTAGAGAACATACCTCCATCAATGATCCTACACATGACTTTCTCATTCTTATAGTAGGACTATAAAAAGATATAAAAGAAAGTGATCTGATAACCTAAAGGATTTATTAGTCTTTAAAGACAGTTTAAGAAACGGTAATGGATCAGCCCACATCCAAATGTAATGGGTTCTTCCCAGGCCCAGGCACCATCCCTCCACAAAGCTTGCGGATATTGATTTAGTTGTTTTTGTGTAATCTTAATTGCTAAAACATAAAACCAACAAACAGAAACAGGTGAAAAATAACCTCCTTGGCATAGGAAATTAAAATACACTGCTGTGCAAAACCATGACGTAAACTTAACGTCAATACCAAATGTCTGAAATTTCATCTGGGCTGTTTTTAATATTTGGGGGGAAAGGAAAACCCAAGAAACACCATCATTTACTGTATCTCATCTAATGGGCTTAGCCTCCGTCAGAGGTTTGGGTTTGTGTAACTCAGGTGTCTGGTCACTTCCAGTCTAGCTGATCTCAGGAGGGACCATACTGGAGCAACAACCATTCATTATTCAGGAGCAGATCAAAAAGGCAGTCAGCACACCACCAGGCAGCCAGGCAGGCAGGCAGGCTGACAGTCAGCACAAACCCTGACTGAGTTCCAGTGCTCTGTCAGTCAGTTGGACGGTCCGAGAGCAGAGCAGCCAGAGCAGTCAACCATTCAGCTGTGTCAACCTGCCACAACACACCAACAAGCGGGCACATGTATGAGCTGTTGAAAACATTCCACTGCTTCATGCAGTAGGTCAGCCATAGAGCATAACCCGTTGTGGTTGCCTGTCCTGTGAATATCATCTGTTGGGGGTCACTGCATGGTGCGAAGCAAATCAGGAGCCAGTCTATAAAGGGTGTTTAATCGCTTTGATGCATAAAGGCGGCAGGTGATGAACCAGTTACAGATACCTGAAGGCAAATGTCAGGCATAAAACACAGCGAGGGGTCTGCTCACAGCACCTGAGCTATACAGCTCCTCAAATAGATAAATAGATAGATAGATAGATAGATAGATAGATAGATAGATAGATAGATAGATAGATAGATATGAATAAGAGCTTACCTGCATGATACGGTAACTTCTATTTTAGTTGCAGGGACTCTGGTGTTGAGAGGGTCAAATTCCCCTATTGATGCCATCATCTCGACTCAACAAAGACGCATCCGCCAAGAAAGAAGAACCAAACCAAACTGATCATTTACAACAGGACTGTGTTTGCAGTAAATCCATTGTCGAGGTCTTCTGGAGCACAGAGCAGCGGAGGAGAGGAGCGGACACAGAGAAGCGGACACAGAGAGAGAGAGGACTGGCAGAATGAGAGAGACGCGAGGGTGAGAGGCGGTGAAAGTTGGTGAGGCAGATTTAAAGTTCATCCATCCTTCATGCGCTCACGGTGCGCGCCCCGCGTCTGTCCGGTGACGAGGAGGAGGAGGAGAGCGCAGCCAACCGGAGGCACCGGCAACAGCACTGTGCTCTCCTTTCTCTCTCTCTCTCTCTCTCTCTCTCTCTCTCTCTCTCTCTCTCTCTCTCTCTCTCTCTCTCTCTCTCTCTCTCTCTGTGTGTGGGCGTGTGTGTACCTCTTACCTAGACTGTTAACGAGGTTGTCCATGGAACGTGTTTCTCGGCTGAAATGTGCCAAGATTGGTCAGTAATTCCTAACGCGGACAAAACTCTTTCTCATACATTCTCTTCTCCTCCTCAGCTGGAATTTGAGGTAAAAATTATTGACTCCAAGATTTTCTATTCTGAGGCACCATTAAATAGCTTAAGCTGTATATTGAAGTGCTTTTTAAATACATGTTTTAAATAAATGTGCCTTTCAAAGTCAAGACTGGAAGAAGACAAAGAAGACAAATCCTTAGATAACATCTCAGAAATATTACATTTAGAGGCTGGTGCTGTTGCTTCAGAGTGACCAAAACAACATTTCTTAGATTTATTTCTTTACTTGGTCAATTTCCATAATTTTTAATAAACGGATCCTGTTCAGCATCATTTGGTTTCTGGTGCCTGGGGAAATAATGAACCTGACATGTATGGTGGGATCAGTAGGTCCTTAAAAAAAAGACCTCCAAAAAACCCTATTTTGCCCCATTGGCAGCTTGTCGTCGATGTGTGTCATCTCAATTACATTTCCAAGCTTCTGCAAAAAGAGCTGAAAGGTGCAGTTCTTCTCTTTGAATGGGGTAAACAAGGTATTTAAGAACCAGACAAACATCATTGAGGAGTAACAACAAAAAGATATGTTAATGTTTAGTGAGAGATTAAAATGGTGATGGAAGAAGTACAACAAAGAGGGTTTTTAGAGGGAAACACAAGAGACCACGCCAACTCAATCTCCTGTAAAACATACAGAATAAATCAATGTGCAAAAATAGATGTCTATGGATTGGTTCAGAGGTAATGGACAGTGAGCATGATTGTATCCTATCTCCTTTAGCCTTGTCACACATCAGTAATGACCAATAGATGTTTAGCAATGTGTGTGTGTGTGTGTGTGTGTGTGTGCACATGCCTGCAGACCCACTCAATTTTGCAGCTGATCAGGCAGCAAGAGAAATGGGGAGTGAGGTAGAAACGGATGGAAACAAAGATAGAGTAAGAATGGGGCAAGATGAAGAAGGAAAAAAATGAGACAGAAAAATGGAGTAAATGAAAGAGTGCAGTGAGAGACAGAGGGGAAAGTCTAGTTATTTACTGAATTTCCACTCTGCCGTCTCTGGGTGACCTGTATGAGGATGTGCGATTGGATGATAAAGTGGACAGTGTGTGGGTGTTAGTGTGTGTGTGTGTGTATGCTGTGGCAGCTAATTATCCAAAGAGGAGAAATCCTGTTTAGTTTTCATTTCACTGCAGAGCAAAGCAGGTGTCTGACAAACAGTGAGAGCCTCCAGTACAGCTGCATCTTGTACAGTCTATACATGCAGATGTCAGCATGTTACCCAAGGTTTACACAAACAAAAAGACTCAAATACCAAATTATAATCAGGTTTTGTGCTGCAAAGCTAGTATGCAATGCCAAATTTATGGACTTCAATGTGAGTGGCTCCAGGTCAGATTTCACAGGTGGACTTGTAGTTCAATCTCTTCAGCACACATCATCACAACAACAGCTCCTGCACTCATGTCACATCAAACAGTGGCCCCACAACATGATGCTGGCTAGTTAGTGTTAATGATAAAGAATGAAGTTACCACCGATGAGGTGCCCTCAAGCAAGGCATTGACTGCCACCTGCTCTGCTAAAGGTCAACAGCTCTGACTGTGGTTGTTTAACATTGATCTTGGCCTGAATATTGTGAATAGTACAATATAACATATCATATTTGGTGTTATTTGGAGGTTTTTAGAAGTTTTCTAGCAACTTTCAAACAAGTAGAAATGGGCAAATGGGCAAATGTGTTAATCTTCATTTGTAAATTTATTTTGTTTGATTCACATACCTACAGTATGTAAATGTAATAAATTGTTTTAGATTAGAAGTATTCATGCAGCGTAAACTGAAATATCTGATTATGTTAATGAGGGCAATGCTACTTAATTTATGAAACCATTAGTGGGAGAAAGATTTGTAACCTCAGGTTTGCTGTGTTATTTAGGATCTAATTTATATGCGTTTGGAATATGATGCAGATGAATGACTTAACAAAAGTAATCATCTACATTTTTGATTTATTGAGCAGCTGAACACACTGAAAATCAAATATTGTTTAAACAGTTTGCCCCTCAGCGTTACACAAGTTCCCACAAGTGTGTTGCACACACATTCTGTCCACTTCATTCCACACAACCCAATCACTAGGTTAACCTCTTGAGACAGAGCAGTGACACCACCGGCTTGTTCTTCTATTGTACTTTAAACTACAGTACTAGAAGAGTCATTCAAACATGGTCGGAGTTCGTATTCGAACTGTAATGACCTCTTCAATTTAAAAAGATACAGCCAGAAGCTCATCAGACCGTCTGAAGTAGTTTGCCTCATGATCCAGTAGAGGGCGATCACTTGCGTCAGCTTGACCTATTGCCTCTGGACCTAGATTAAGTCAGTAATGTTACGTTGTTTTGCTATGAAAATGGAGGATGCTAGCAAGCAAAGCCTTCCTGAGCAGACAATCATGACACCAGAGCATGTGAAAGGTGGTGTGAGGAGGTATTTTGTGTTCTGCACTGTAGACAGGAAAGTAACGAACACAGGTAAGGCCATGGGTTGGGCATTCGGGACTATAGCCATTTTTCTTAAGCCCAAAATAATTTGCCACTTTCATCAGTATGTCACTACGCAGCTGATGATCAACCAGCGGGGAATGCGCCCGGCCACACTGGCATCGTGAGCAGCACGTGTGTGACGTGGAACGTCAGGCTTTTCATTTTGGCACGCATGTTATCAGGTTAGAGCGTCAACAGTGCCTGTGTGCACAGTGTGGCTCAGGCGTGTCTGTGTTGATGTACGCCTCTGATCGGAGAATCTCCTGCTGCTTTATTTAAATGTGACGAAGAGACTCCAGAGAAAGTCCAGACCCCATTGTGGGTATATTCTCTTCATGTCTGCAAACGGCTTAAAGAGTCTTGCAAAGGTATTGAGCCACAAATAGTCATCAGAGGAGCTTCATCGATCTCTGAACAGAAGAGATAAACACCAATTTCCCTCATTCCCTCACTGGGTGTTTTGATGATAGTAGAAAGCACTGTTCAACACGTTGGTCTAAAATGCCCCATAGGTGGGCACTGTCATTCTGGAAGAGACCCCCTCTCATTAGGAAATAACTGTTTCATCACAGGATAAAGGTTAACACTCTGAACAAATGACCCATATACCACTCCGAGCGCAAGTAGCCCTAAACCATGCGGCAAAATGCCACGCACTGAACAACAGAACCACCGGCCCCCCTCACTGTAGGGGTCAAGCATTCAGCTCTGTACTGTTCACTTGGTGTTTGCACATACACTCGCCCACTTGTGGAGAATATGGTGGAGGATTACTCATCTGACCACATCTCTGTACGACAGCACTTATGGTTTTTGTACCACTGAATTCTCATATGTGCATTCATCTTTGTTCTGCGGGCTGATGATACAGTCTGATCATGTCTTGCTTCAGTTTTTCTCATGGCAGTAATGCACGTGTAACATAATCATCGAATGTGCACTGTTGACAAATATTCCTAACAGTGATTACTGAGACCTTTACATCAGATCTAAATGCCGATGTCATTAAAGTCACAGTTCTTGTTGAAACAAAAGCATGATGAAAATGATGACCTCAGTAAAGTACTCAGTAAAGAATACTGGCTTTGCAACATTTTTATATATTTTGTATTTCTTTTGACTGATATCTTTAAATATTAAATCTTGATAAATCTATGATAAATAATTCATTTTGACTTGAATGTTAACTTTATTTTACAGCGCAGTCAGTTCAGATAGTATGATATCATGTATGTTTGGGGACATTTACTTTTTCTGTATCTATTCAAATACATTTTGAAATAAATTTCAGTAAGTAATATAATGGTGCATTCTAACCGAATGGAATTTGAGTTTTCGCTGCACCCAAAACGCGCGATGAGATAATTTGTGATCTTAAGCCCAAATCACGCAACCTACGTGTAGATGTGTACCCTACACAGAAAACTACACCGTACTTTGACGTGCACAAGAATGTAACCACGCGTCAAGGCAACGCAGACCGCAAAAGTTGTAATTGGTCCTCTTGGTAGCATTGTATTTCCAGCAGACAGTATTGACGTAATCTCCTGCTTTGCCTCACTCAGCACAATAGCATAGAAACTCCACACCCACTAGTGTTTCGGCATTGTAATGGCAGAGCGACGCTAACAAATCTACGCACGACTATGAATGACACAATGGTGTGGGTCCCATGTGTAGCTCCCACGTGTAGGCTTCGTGCGTACTGTATCGGCCTTAACGCATAGAAAAACTGAACCGGTGAGTATTCACCTGTTCTCCTCCAGAAGAGGGGGGACAACTAGCTGATGCAATAAAGTTGCTGCCTTGTACATGCTGTGAAAACACCAGAGGAAGCCAGTGGAAGAGAGGAGAGGAGAAGTACTGGCTGAAGTAACTACATCTGCTGCGGTGTACATGTTATGGAAACGCCGGAGAAGCCAGCGCCGTTGTGTGTGGGTCCTCAAGCCCAAAGAGCACACAGCCCTGAGACTCATGGAAGCAGCAGCTCATCTTGTTTCTGTTGCTTTCACAATTTTCTCTGATTAAGATGTAATGAGTGCACCAAATGAGATGCCTCGTGGTTAGAAAGTACACATCAACCCCACAGATAGAAACAAGCATGCTCTGATTAGAGCAGGGCGAGCATTAAAACATACTGTAGAACATTCTATACAACTGCGTGAGCTGAGGAAGTGATGTGGGTCGCTGTTTTTTTGCTAACAGAGTAGGCACATGAACTGGCCTCCGCCTTGGTTATCAATAATAACTTCATTTGTGTAGGACTTTTCATTTACCTACTAATTCCACAAATGTCTGTCTACCTTTCTGTCTGTATTTCTGTATGTAGAATGCATATCACTCAAGTGGCCCAGGGAATTGCAGTGCTAAGTTCTGGGCAATTTGGACACACAATATAAAAAAAAATGGGAGAGGGGCAATGTGCCGTCAGTCTGTGGACCAAGTTGAACATGTCTTCTTCTACGTCCTTGGATAAACTACAGCAGTGGTTGGTCTGGGTCAAACCACAGGTTTATTAATTAGATTTTTCCTTTCACCATTTCAGACTGACACAGACAGTCACAGGAGTCACAGATGCTGATCTCCATCATGGCAACAACATTTATAGAAGCACTTCATCTTTAGCAAGCTGTCTTCACATTAAAAAAAGAACATTTGCTGATACAATGTATGAAAAAATAACACCAGTTAAGAAAATCATTCAAACTTATATATAAATTGTACGCATGAACTGTAATAAATTCTGTATCATTAGGTCTATGTGAATAACATTGACTATAAAATCGTCATTGTAGATAAACCAGGGAGGATGAAGACAACGTTTTCTAACTTCACTCTGCACCACTCTAAACAATAGAGTGACAGTGTATTGTAGAACTGTTTGAGGAGGGCTCACTAAGGACAAGGTATAATTATGAAGTAGCTCCGGAGCTTTAATACAGGACAAGAGAATAGACTGGTTTAGAATGGGCACTGCACTACTGCAAGAAATGAAGCTCAGATACCTCAAAGAATCAATCAATCAATCAATCAATCAAATTTTATTTGTATCGCCCATATTCACAAATCATCATTTGTCTCTTAGGGCTTTAACAAGGTGTGACATCCTCTGCCCTTAACCCTCAACAAGAGTAAGGAAAAAATACTAAAAAGGCCTTTTAACAGGGTAAAAAGAACATAGAAACCTCAGAGAGAGCCACATGTGAGGGATCCCTCTCCCAGGACGGACAGAAGTGCAATAGATGTCAAGTGTAAAGGAGAACATCAGAAAGATAAGGGTATTTGCAGCATTGATTAGAATAAACAGTTTGAAGCATAACTGAAAGGTCAATGAATTGATGGATTATTGTCAATAATGGTCAAGTATCTGAGGAGAAATATTATATATCAAGCAGTCTTGTTGTAATCATAGTCCACGGTCAGCAGCCACCACGATCATGATCCACCACCATTATCAGATGCCAACACGATAAAGGATCCGCCATTATTATCACGATCAGCCACCATCATAATCCACGATGCTGGATCTGCGGACGATAAGGCAAAGGGACTCCGGGGAAGAAGTGAAGTCAGTAACATGTACTGATGAGATATTCATTTCTTTGACGTGATAAGGATGGAGAAGAGGAAGGAGAAGCTGGGAAGAGACCCCCGACATTCTAGACCTATAGCTGCATAACTAAGAGCAGGTCAAAGACAAGCCTGTACCAGCTCTAACTATAAGCTTTATCGTAAAGGAAGGTTTTAAGCTACTCTTAAACTATACAGGAGAGGAGCTTGATAGCTGAAAACTCTGGCTCCTACTCTACTTTTAGAGACTTTAGGGACGACAAGTAAGCCTGAATTCTCGGAGCGCAGTGCTCTAGTGGGTTGATAAGGTACTATGAGCTCTTTGAGGTATGATGGTGCCATATTATTAAGGGCCTTGAAGGTGAGGAGGAGAATTTTAAATTCTATTCTACATTTAACCGGAAGCCAGTGTAGTGAAGCTAATACAGGAATGGACATGGAAACACTGTGTGCTGTTTCTGGGTGTTTAGCCTTGCAGAACATGACAACAGTTTCAATCCCTGTCTAAAAATGCATTTGATGATGTGACAACATGTTTGATTTGCTAGG
The DNA here is from genome assembly GCA_026259375.1 of Verasper variegatus. Lineage (NCBI taxonomy): Eukaryota > Metazoa > Chordata > Actinopteri > Pleuronectiformes > Pleuronectidae > Verasper > Verasper variegatus. The sequence goes on along the minus strand of CM048045.1, from coordinate 4,751,139 downwards.
CTTGCATCTAAATGACCCTAAAGCTCTGCAGCCCAAAAGCACTTGCAACACGCAGCCTGTGATCAGCTGGACCAGCCACTCTGATGAGGAGTCCACTGGAGCAAAAGCTTAATAAAGCAGCTGAAGCAGAAGGAAAGAAATATTGAAGTTGTGAGACAACAATCCCAGACCAGCCACAAAAGAGGTCATAAACTCATGGCTGGTTCTCAGTTATTGTTCCAGGGTTGCGGGTCAGCGTGTAGAGTGAATTCTGATGAACTCACGACAAGATTTGTTCGGCATGTCGCTGCTCCTCAGTGGAAACAAAGAGCTGGAATCAAATCAGCAAACAAATCTGTCTGTTCACAGCAATATTTACATATTGTTGGGAAACTGAACAATTTCCAATTGTTGTGTTTTTCCCTCTCAAAGGCTGAGCTTAAAAAAGTGCCATAATTACAAAGAACAGAAAGCTCATATCATAACAAAGAAGCTGAAACTGTACAAAAGAGGAAAGTCACTTGAAATAGAGCCGAATGTGCCATAACATCTCCAGGTTTGATAAAATGCTCCCCTCTAGTGTTTATTCCACATCATTGCAACTCAACTATTTTGTGCTGAAATTGGTCGAATATCAGCATTTAATATATTCTATTACAATGTATCTGAGCATCTTCTCATATTTGAGATGATCTATTTGAGTTTTCAATTAATTTCTCATTTAATGTCTTGTCTTTTTATCAAGCACATGTTGTATTATTCAGAATGAGACTGTAAGCATGAACTAATCAAAGCAGGCATATAAACCAGAGTAGTGTTAACTCACAAAAAAAAGCTACATTTAATAACTCCTCCTGAAAGGTTATTATTATTATATTATCTAAATGCACAACAACTGTTGCAGTTGTTACTTTTATAACTCACATGTAATCTTTTCATTGAGTGCCTTCATTTGTTTACTGTCTAACTTTTGTTTTAGACTTTATCTCTATCATGACCACTGAGGCTCTGTGTGAATAATAATTGATAAAAAATTTGTCATATCTTTAAAAAGAAAATGAGAACACACAAACACCCCTGCAGAGACTCAGAGTAGAACATTGGGAACTACACAAAAGTCAATTACCTTTTTACTTCAAACACTTACTTCTTGCATTGTCCCACATAAATACATGTTTACACTCGTGTTCATAGAGATCCTCCATCATCGTGAACTGTCCAAACATCGTCTGAGCCATGTAAGTCTGTCGCTGCCCAGACATCATGCAGTATAGCACTTTAACAGTTGTTTATTCTTTTGTTGTTGCTGTGACGGAATTTTTTGACTATCCTCACACATCTGTACAGAATTAGGAGAATAGTGCCTGTCTAGTTCCAGAGATACTCCCTTCTCTCTTTAAACAGTGCCAAAGGTCAGGTTATAGATAAAGGACCAACCAAGGGTACATTGTAGTGTCTACGCTCTGGGACTTTCATATCTAACTCATATGCACCAGAGAGAGAGACACCAACTTCAACTCTCGCCAACTTCAACTCTTTTGCATAATTTATCAGTGGCAAGACGTTAGGACACAATGTGATACAGTAAGATATAGTTAACTATCCAATAGGATGCGAACACCTACATGTAACATAGAGAGTGACAGCAATTCTAGTCTTTCATGAATGTGCTGTTAGAATGGATGATGCAAGTAGAGGAAGATATATCTTCAGACTTGGGGGTGACAATTGCTCATGTTACTCTGTTAGCGTTTGTATATGCAGCACTATCTGGTTCTGACTGTTTTAAAACACATACACACACAACCGTGAAGTCATTCAGATACACACAGACACACACATACAGACACACAATGCACAACTCCCTCATCCCCCCCACCCCAACTCTCTTTCCTCAAGGGACGTGCCCTCACTCTGTAGGAGTCTATTTTCTTCCACAGTCCTCACTTCAGCTGCTACACTGCACCTTCTGCTCTCACTCTGCCAGTTTTAGCACACACACGCGTGCACACACACATTTGTACTTCTATCCTATTGAGGACACTCATTGACATACTACATTCCATAGCCCTTTACCCAGACCTTAACCATCCAAACGAAATGCATAACCCTAACCTGAACCTAATTCTAACCCTAACCCTAAAACCAAGTCTTAACCCTCAAACAGCCCATTGAAAAAGTGAGGACCGTTCAAAATGTCCTCACTTTCCAAAAATGTCCTCACTCTGTAGGGTCTATGCTTAAAATGGTCCTCACAAGTACAGGAACACACACACTCACACACACATAAATATTCTCACAAAGGACACTGGCACACATGAAGCCTCACACACTCATCTATGTGCACATATGACATACAGAAGCACACACACACACACACACACACACACACACAGAGAAACATGCACGCACACACACAGCTTGTCAACAGTGCTGCTGCTGAGAACAGATGACAGGAGGCCTCAGGATGAAGAAAGATAATGTGAGTGCTGTGGAAGCAGGGGGCAAAGATACATGTTTGTTTAGACAGCATCCAGATGTGCTACCTGTGTTCTGGGCGTTCAGTGCAGCCAGGAGACATGACAGAAAGATTGGTCCAAGTGCATTATTAATCAGACTTCTATGTGAATTGTCAAGCATGTAGAAACATTAAGGGACTGTGCTGTTCGTGCTCCTCCAAGACCCCTTCTGCCCATTTATCTCATCAAACGCAAGTATAACCTGCTTACTGACTGAATTTAGGTACTACAGTGGTCAATCACATGCAACAGTGTTCGTCTGTTGAACCTCTACAACCCACGCTCTCACTGTCTTGACCTACTTTTACATGAATATGCAGCTTGAGGGCAGATGTGTTTCTCCCCAGAGTGAGGAACAGATCTTTTAATGGACAGGAAATGAAGGCTTCAATAGTTAAAGAAACATCAGCCCATAAAGAAAACAGACAGGAGGTGAGTACTGTACGCACAATGCTGTGGAGCAGGAGTTTAGAGCTTTTTCATGTTAACATGCTGTGGTGGGAACCATGTACCTAGTGTATGACCAAAGAGATTCATTTGATTGGCTGGAGATTAACCAGGCTGGCAGTGTGTCAGTGTCGGTTGGTTTGTTGGTTGGTTCACCACTTTGGTCCATTACATTACATTTCATTTAGCTGACGCTTTTATCCAAAGCGACTTACAATAAGTGCATCAACCATGAGGGTACAAACCCAGAACAACAAGAATCAAGAAAGTACAATTTCTTCAAAAAAGCCAAACTACAAAGTGCTATAAGTAAGTGCCATTTAAGTGCTACTAAATTGTTAGTTAAAACTTTTATTCAAGGTATAGTCGGAAGAGATGTGTCTTTAGCCTGTAGCGGAAGATGTGTAGACTTTCTGCTGTCCTGATGTCATTGGGGAGCTCATTCCACCATTTAGGAGCCAGGACAGCAAACAGTGGTGATTAGTGTTTAGCTCGCAGTGAACGGAGCAACAAGCCGATTGGCAGATGGAGTGGAGTGAACGGGCTGGGGTGTAGCGTTTGACCATGTCCTGGATGTAGACTGGACCCAATTCGTTTGCAGCAATGCGTTTGCAATGCAAGTACTAATGTTTTGAAACACAGATCCTCTCCAAGTTATCCGGTAAGTTCGGTCGTTGAGGTAGGATGGGAGCAGGGAGAGTGCAGAGCCTGAGACACCCAGGTCCTGAAGGGAGGAAATAAGGATCTGGTGGTTCACTGTGTCAAATGCAACAGAAAGGTCCAGACAGACGAATCTGAACAGTTGGATGCAGTGGTGTCTGGTGACTTTTAAGAAATAAAGAACCAACTCAGACTAGAATGTATCTATTCATGACATAGCACAAAACTCAGGGCTGAACTCCCTTCTGTTAATTTTTTTGTGCAGTTAATACAAATTTCTTGTCTCTTGTGCGAGGCTGCACGAATGACACAAATGGCATGAGTGATGGGAAATTCGCATCTACTGCTCCAGTCTAAATATTGAATTTGAGCAAAAAATGTTGCGAAAACCAATCAGCGCTGAGAATGAAACTCACCTGACTCGTATCCTACACAAGAACCACCTGCGAAGTCTCCTTTGAACACTGCTTTCGGCTGGGGTTCAGCCACAAGCGAATAGTTTCAAGCCTGGCAAGAAGGATTTTTGCTTGTGAGAAATCCAGCTGCCTCGCAAGGTTAGACGCTCTAAGGATAAACCAGACTTTCCCGATTCAGAAACATTTCTAGAGGCAGCACCAGCAGGTTGGAGTTGTCACAGGCTTGGCAACAGCAATAGACAATCATGATTCCCAGAGGATGAATCCAAATAACTTTGATTCATTAAATTTTCCTGTTGCTCCACCTTGTAGGTTTTTAGTGAAATACCACAAAAACTAATAGATTTATTGTGGTGACATTTGGCACAAACATTAATGTACAGTCGGGATGAATTCTAATAAATGTGTTAAACTCTGACACTAGCGCCATCATCAGGTCAACATTTCAATTGTGTTTGGTGAAGGTTGTAGGCTAAACATTTTACCTGCCTAACAATAGCACATTAGACTTTTTTATTATGAGCGTTTGCATGATGATGCTAGCATGGCTAGAGACACTTGTTCTTGGAAAATCATTATATAGAGAAGCTATAACTGCTTTGATAATCTAATCTCTATACTTGTGATGAATTAAAGGAAAAGGAGCAGCTATCAGCACACTGAGATGACCAAGCAGCCAATATTTTGTTTGTGTAGTGTTTTGGGTGTTTTAAGGTTTAGGTCTATTTCTATTAGATTTATTCTCTTTGATTTATTATGCATGATCTTATTTTTCGGCCTCTCTAACCCAGGGTTCCTGTAGATTATCCAAATCCACCACCTATGTGTGTTGTAACACTGAGTCCCCTTTCCTCAATTGCAGTTATATATTTTTCATTTTTTTCGGTGAAATTCAGCCTCTCATTTTTATTTGTTGCTTTTTTACTCATTTATTTATTTATTTATCTGTACCCAACTGGGAGTAGACAATGTTCTCCTTTTTTTTACAAACGACAATTTTAGTAGCCTTCGACAGTTTTATCTACTCCACTACATTTCAGAGGGAAAAATTGTGTGTGTGTGTTGAAGGAAGGACCGGATATGAACTGAATGGGCTCTTGTTACCTTCGCAAATTCTGGTTTAATACACACAATACTTTTTTGCAGGAATATTTGTTGTATTCTTATTACAGTGCTTGACTCTCTCATGGAAGCACCCCCTCACTCAAACCCCTGGCTTCCCTGGGTTTTACCAAGCTGGGGTCCCCGTGGACTAATGTTGGTCGTTTTGACATGATCATGAAGACACTCATCATTCATCCACACCTGAGGTAATACACACACACACACACACACACACGCACACACACACACACACACACACACACACACACACACACACACACACACACACACACACACACACACTACCTCGGCTACTGCTGAGCCCGCGTACACGTGAATGCGCCCCATCGCTGTCATCGGCAGCAGCCCACAACATCACCATCTTCCGGGGGTCGCGCAGAGGAGGACGGAGAGGGAGGAGAGAGAGGGAGAGGAGACATACTGGATAAAGGCTGCGAGAAGAACCGTGATGATATTGGAGTCGAGGCGGTGGAGGATGTCGGATTTACGAGAAAGGACTGTTGAAATTTGACGGAGGGCTCGTGTTTGTCACATTTCCTCGTTTTTTCTTTTTCTTTTTTTTCTTTTGAGGTTTCATTGCGTGGGGTTTGTGGATGCTGCGTGGACACTAAGGGCGCAGAGAGGAAGGGGAGCGCCCCCACGGATGCCTCGGAAGGTCGAGACGGGCTCCACCGCGGCTTCAGGCAATACAACGCGTCTGATGTGACGGAAGGTAATAAAGGACATCCTGCAGAAAAAATAGCCGATGGATGAGAACGAAAAATGGCTTTAGCCCCCCGCCCACCGACGACTGTGAAATAAAGAAAATCCTATTTTGATGGATTTGTATTTTTAATCATTTATGGTGTAGCCCCAAGGAGCCTTAGACAGCAATGTTGAATCACTGGTCTTGGTAAATTATTCATTACTGGTATAGGTAGACCATGATTTTGTATTGCTTCAATGTAGCACCCCCCACCCACCCCCAAACATTTTTATTTTTTACAATGTTTAGTCTTGTGAGATCACAAGCATATTTTTATCCTATGGTTATGTAGGCCCATTTAACAGTCACATTAGAAACAGCCAAAGCAGGAAAAACACAGAGTGAGAGGTGTCCAGCAGTTTGTTTGTTTGTTTTTTATTTACATTTTTTTCTAAAATAGTCTAAAGAGGACGCGGTGGAAAGAGAGATATAAGGAGGAAAGAGATAAAAAAAATAACACCAAACATGTTGCCTTCCCAAGAAGCCTCCAAGATCTACCATGACAATTACATGCGCAACTCCCGCGCCATCGGGGTGCTTTGGGCCATCTTCACCATCTGCTTCGCCATAGTCAACGTGGTGGTGTTCATCCAGCCCTACTGGATCGGCGACAGCGTCAACACGCCGCAGGCCGGCTACTTCGGCCTCTTCCACTACTGCGTGGGCACCGGGCCGTCGCCCAGCCGGGATCTCACCTGCGTGGGCAGCTTCTCCGACTTCAGCTCCATCCCGTCCGGAGCCTTCAAGGCGGCCTCGGTGTTCGTGCTGCTGTCCATGGTGCTGATCCTCAGCTGCATCGCCTGCATGGCGCTCTTCTTCTTCTGCAACACCTCCACCGTTTACAAGACCTGCGCCTGGATGCAGCTGCTGTGTGGTAGGTACACATCTCACCGTGTACTGTCATCTACTGTCTGTTCACTAACATAGATCCACAAAAAGGGGCCTTGTAAGGGGGTGAAACCCTACACACAAAGATCAACAAACACTGCGCGAATAACCACAGTTAATTGAATCATGTAGCCATGTGGTTTATTTTGAAAAATACATTTTGAAATTTTTTCTAAAATTCCAATTGATGCAGTCATGGTGTGATCAGTCATAATACAGGTCCACCTTTACATTCAACTGCATTGCCTTGTATAGATTGATAGATGTATTGATAGATAAATGTACTTTATTGATCCCAATGAGCAAACTATACAAAATATAAACAGAATGTTGGTCCTGTTATGCACAGAGGCTAAAGACTTTAAAACTATAGGAACAATATATATTTGAATGCATGAATAACCCTGATAAAAGGTGTAATACTGTCCATGCATATCAGCAAATTCCTAGATGAATACAACTATAACTTTGTGTGTGTGTGTGTGTTAGTCCACTAAAATGAGTATTATGGAGTGTAACAGTTGTGTATAGGCTCAGTCTTGTTACAGTTAATTGGGAGTGTTGTGCAGATCCTCTCCACTCCTGCAGCAGTAGCAGTAGCAGCAGCAGCACCACAGAGACAGTAGGAATTCATTTCAGCCATTATTCACGGCACTGAAACGCACGAGAGCAACAGCATACATCCCCCAACCCCGTTACCATTTATATTCCGAGGCTAGACCACTGCATCTGTAAAGCAAGAAAGCATGCAAGCAGCCGGGGATCGCTGCTCTGTTCGGATGAAGTGCAAATGTCATTCATTCATCATGTCATGTACAGCCATGCAGTGTAATGCGTTGTGCATGGCACGATGGATGCGTGGTGCCCCTGTGATTTGGGCTTACACCGCACCTCCATGCAATTCTCAGGGATGATTCCAGGTCAATTGGATAAGTGTGGTTTTTCAGGAAGGCGATGATTCGTCTCCTGATCTTGTGGACAAATGTTTGAGTGTTTAAACGGTGTCCTCCCAGCGCATGCAGGAGAAGTATAGCTACACACAAAGTTGTGCTACCTTCACAGACAACTGCATGGGTTAGTGCTTCACAAAATTAGGGGGTCTGAAACATTTACAAGTGGGGGATGTTTAGATTCGTAAATTTGCCAAAGATAAGACCCCTTTGCAGATGTTGTACTAAGAAATCCAAGTAGTTTAAAGGCACCAATTATGACACTATACAGAGGGTTTATGACTTATAGCACTAAGAAGGAAATGTGTAATGAAAAGCAGGATTTGTGTTTTTGTGGTTGGTTTAGAGGACCTGAGCAAATAGTAAATTATAGAAGCTGGAATCAGATTTAATTCTCCTTTTCCAATCACTCAATCAAATTATTGTCTGTCATCAATTTGTTGATCAACAGACTAATCACTTCAGCTCTCCTTCTCGTCTTTTGAAGTTTTATTCTACTTTTAGGACATTGATGTGGGTTATGAATTTTATCAAGATTTGTTGCTATTGTCTTTTCTATTGGTTTTCAGTGCCATCACATTGCAGATAAATGCAATGTCGTTGTGAGAATAAGCTAAAAATGTATGTTTAATCTGTGGGGATTCAATGCCACAAAGCCACGCCATGTAAACATGACCACATCAGCAAGATTTCACCTTTGAGTGTTTCCCAGAAGTTGTGAGGCATCAGGATCTCTCTCGTGCGTGTCTCCTGTGTATATCCGACTCCTAAAGCTGATCAATGTGATAAATAGGCCAGGCAGAAACAGCGTGGGAGTCGGTTTTCTGTATAGAAACAGTCAGCATGCTGAATGTGAGGAAGGGGGAATGAAAGAGAGAGACAGAAAGGGGAGAAGAGAGGGAGAGAGAGATCAGCACTTTTTTTCCTTCTGTATTGTTCTTTTCCTCATCCTCATCTGCCCACTCTGTCCTCTGTTCTGCAGTGTGTGTAGAAATGGTTTGGTGTTCCACAATCAGCACGAATCACACTGAACAGCAGAGGTATACATTTTACACCCTTTATCTTCATCAACCCGTGTCTACAAACTATTAATCAATTAAGATATTAGTTTGAAAAAAGAAAAACTAAAAGTTACGATATCACCATGTAAGAATTCTCACTTAGGCCATAAATATACCTTCTTTTAACTGTGCAGATGCATCATGGCTGCCTCCAGTATCCTGCGTCCACTTGGTGTGTAGGCCTCAGAAAATAATGCGACGCATATACGATGTGTGGGCAAGATGCAATACCAACATGAAGGTTAGGGGCAGTAGTGAGTCATCGACAGGGTTAGTGGGCACTTCATCATTGACAGAAATGGCGGTGCTGCAGTGACAGAACGAAAGAAGTATACGACATATCGGGTTTAGGAGTCTGATATACCATATACAAATGCGTTGTCGTAAATTTTTCTGTCATGATCTTAACATTGGCCAAATGTTGATCACCTCAAATGTCACTGTCTTTGCTGATGCTTGCAAAATGTATGTTTTTCAGGCAGGTTAGTATGGATGGGGATTTATACAAAGCCAAAATGCTTGTGGGGACAGAAATCAGTTTGAAAACACTGCTTTCAAATGAAAAAGTATTAGTATGGATGTAGCTTAAGTTTCTTCCCCACATGGGTACAAAATAAAGTCGACCACTGTCACTGTCTTAAACCTCACAAGTGCAGCATTGCCGTTTTCACTGATAAATGTGAGGATAATAAACATACATGATGATGTGAAGGACGAAGCTTAGGTGATGAGGAGTGATCCATAAAATCGCTGAATGTGATGACGCTGTTGACTCACGTCAGGCCCTTCTCAGCGCTCATTACACCCACATTTCCACCACCTGTCACCATCAGACTGAAAAGGTCAGCGGTCGATATCCTTGTGACAGGAAAGCAAAAGCCTGTGTGACAGATATGTCACACAGGCTTTGTAGTAGAGTTGGACATTTTTGCCACATACGCTCAGTGCTATAATAAAAATGTAATCTTTTATTTACACCTGTGTTCTCTCTAGTTTGCGGGTACAGATCATGTGAAACTTTTAACTGTCCTTCCAGTGTGTGATGTGTGGCTGGGGTAGTTGTCTAATACGCTTGGCAGACAACCTAATGGTGTTTGCCACCTTGAAGACGATGGTTTAATCATCCACTCTGCCCTGCTGGGTGTAGCAGCAGGTCTCCTGGCACAGCGCAGCAACAGTGAACACAGTGACGGCCAAGTTGAACCGGTCGAGGCCCAGATTTGGGGCAAATGGACAAAAAGTGTCAATTATGGAGCAGTTTGGTACCTGATCATGTATGTTGGCTGGTGTGTGCTACAGGAAGAAGAAGGTAAAACACAAATGTGAACCCCCTGTATTATTATCTATAGCGAAGCCTGAACGTCCACACAGGATAGACATTTTCCAGGCGTAGCTTCGTGTCACTGTGGTTGAGTGGTTCTTCTAAATGGGGAGACACTGCAATGGTGTCAATGAACGTTACTCATTGGTATAGTAAAGGTTGAATTAAAAAATGAGAGGGAAAGACTGGTACCTAGGCTGGAGCACTGGGATGCAGGCGTCTTGGCAGAGCAGAGGGACACAGTGGGTCTTGGCATCCATAAGCTGAACATGGAACAAAATTGGTCTCCTTGTATACTGCAGTGACCGAATGTGAATACGGTGAATTCACTTGAAAGGACTGTAAGTTGCCACTCATAACTCCTGGCAATATACCATTGATGTATTTACCAACACGTCAAAAGTATAGTTTTACGTGGATACAGAATTAACTATGATTACAAAGCTACTGGAACAGCTGTAGGACAACAGGGAGGAAACCACAAGCCAAGACATTTTGTGCAAAAGAAACCAAACCACCAGCAGAAATATCTCTAGTGTTTACATGCACGCTGCACCACTCCTGCACTGCACTGTTTGAAATCCAAGAGGAATTGATTGTAAAACCCTGCAGCAATATAGCAGGGGGCCTGCATGGTGAGGGAGGATTACAGTGGTTGGTGATCCAGTTATCTTTGGGCTTTACTCAGATCTTTCAGTATCACAAAGCTGGCTGGATTTAAATTGGGTTGGATCACCATGGTAGGTTAGGTTAAAAGATGTTTCCACCTTTTTTCCCCAATCCGATCATAAGGTGTTGGATTTAGGGGGAACTATGTTTTAGGGTTTAATCACCTGAAACTTAGAATCATCAGGGTTTTTTTTAACTTAAAATTAGTCCTGTGTATCTAAGCTGTGAGAAATTCTGCTTCTAAACAGTCCACCATGTTGCCCGACCATGTTTCTACAGTAGACAAGAACAGACAAACCAAACACTGGCTCCAGAAAGGGCCTATTAGGTTACCTGCAGGCCACCGTAGGTTCTCCCACACACTTGTAAAGGGAGGGGGATTCAGCTGGTTGGGATCTGCAGCTGCTCAGTGCTGCTAAATCCCACGACTGAACCTTCAAAACATTATACAATACTATGAAAGCTGAAACAATAGAAATAAAAAATCAATAGCATTCATTTGATTCATATGAAAAATTCAGTGGGATTAAAATGGAACATTGCATCAGGACCAGGCGAACATACCAACGTATTCTTTTAAGTTTATGAACAGAGGATGATCACTGGAAATTAAGTGTCCACTAATTTTCCACATTCTTTGCACATATTTCACCATTTCACTTAATCTAGGCTGATGTTTAAAATACCAATCCATTATTATAACACAATAGAGTAGGTAATAATTCCCCCAATTATTTATCACAGCAGCCTATATTTTAATCCTTGGATATTTCGTTTTTATCATTACTTCTTATTAATTACTTGTCTTTTGTATTATATAGCCTACCTCACATTTTGCTGTCTCAGTCTTCTTGTGGCTTACATTTAATCAAAATTTAAGGTTCAGATAGCGTCTCATATTTGAAACCATCTGACCCTGATCATAGTCAGCTGTTCAGGATCTCCAGTTGGACGATGTTCAACTTGCTTTGTTATACACGCCCCATGATCCAGTCAACGGGGACAAAGCAGCAACAGTTTATCAATTGTGAGTAAATGAAAAACTAATAATTATTCTGAAAACTTACAGACAGTCCTGTGGTCGGCAGGGTGAGGCACAAACTGTAAAAAACATCTACTAGCCAGGTTAGGAGCATTAGTGCAGTAAGAGCCGCATGCAAATACGTGACTTTCCTCCTTTTCCACCCTTAGTGAGAAAGTGAATAATGGGGTCACATTATACTAAGAATCAAGACTAGCGGGGGTTTTTTTGGGGGGGGGGGGGGTACAATTCCCCAAAGCACAAAGGTCAGCACTAATGGTGCTGATTGAGGTTTTATGGGCTAAGAATAGTTAAGCGCAAAGAGCTCTGAGGGACTTCAGGAGTTTTTTACCTTCCAACAGAGACTGAGAGGTTACTTACGTGTCTCTCTTTTCTCTTCCCCTAACTTCCTCTACCACTCGTCTTCTATCTCCTTCCTATTGTTTTTGTTTTATTCCAACTCTCCTGCAGAGATGAGATACCGCAGGAGAGCTCAGTAGCCCACCAGCCATTTCATCCTGATAACTCCCTCTCTCCCTCCTCTCCTCCATCGGCTCATGCCTCCATCCCTCCTTCACGACTGACCCTGTCTGTTGCAATATTAAACAGAACTAAGCAGGACATGGGCCGTGGCACAGGGGAAGAGCTGCCCTGGGAGAAACGACCTGTCAGTGACTGCTCGGTTTTAATGTGAGAGTATGTGTTCTTAAAAGCGAAAACGTGTATGTCAGAGGAATAGAATAGAGAGCAGTAGGAAACTGTAATGCAGGAATCTCGGGACCTGGCTAGCCTGTGACTCATTCGTAAAAAAAACTTTCAGCAGCCAAAGAGTCCAGTTGGCCAGAAGTGCAATCTCCAATTGACAGTTATGCACTCACACCCGTTTACTTTTGCCTTCTCTGATTGGTTAGAAGGGTGAGGTTCAGTTAAAAACTGTAGAAGGGAACAGAACTCAAAGTTGTGGTTGTAAAAGTGAAAATCACATTCATTTTCTGAATGGTGTGATGTAATGTGTCATGTAAGAAAAATGGGTTCTTTTCACAATGTCAAGAAGTATCATACTCCCAACCATCCTCAGGTGTTATAGCAACAGCTGTGACTGGTGGAACTTGCTGTCTCCACAGAAAAGTTCACCACAACCATGAAAATCAAGACAGCTATGATTAGATGGTTCAGGGTTACATTAAGTTTACTTCAGAGCGACCGTAACTTCTTTGCTGATTATTGTCCCAGATAATCCTAAAGTTTGGGGGTTTACAAGATAATCTTAATGCTACCAATTGAGTAGGAGGCTCCCCGATCCCAAATCGTAAATGTTTGATGTTTACGATAATCGGCTCTGACAGAAAGCCACAAAAGCCAGTAAGAGCGAGTTGACCAGGAAGTGTCGCAAACTGGATGTTGTGTACTCGACTAAAAACAACAATAAAACTGACCTTCAGGTCATGCTGCAAAATGTATAAGCAAATCCCACCTTCTCAGTCAAACATCTATAGTCTTCTTTTTGGGGGGCTTTTCACTGCAAAACAGAACACAAAACGTCTGTCCTCCTTCATGTTTATTTTTTCTTCTGAAGTCTCGTTCAATCACACAAGTGCCTCAAACTCCTGTTCAGAAGGTGGCGGTAATGCACCTCAATTTTTTTCAATTTGCCCAGAATCAAATGTTTTATAGTCACTTTTTATCTTGTAGCTGGTTGGCCTGGTTCCTGGCTTAAAAATATGTTATGAAGATTTTCTGAATCATCAATTGACAAAATGAATGGGAAATTTACATCCGGAACCGAGTAGTTCTAAAAGTGGGCTGTCCCTGCACGCTCTATTTCTCTGCTGATGTAATGATAAATGGAGGCATCTCTGACCTCTGACTGTTCGACTGCTCATCTGATCGACTTGTAGCTTGTCAAGTGTGTTGCTGAAGACCCAAGGTAGTGCAGGGTCCACTGTAAAGTTTCTGTATGTATGAAAGATTTTCAATTACTTGATGGGAAGAAAATGTGAAACTACACCCACTACACAATGCACATGTCAGGGTTTGCTTTCACTGTGTAGCACTATTAACTGTGCTTCTCACTCACAGATACATTGTCTGAGTGCATGGATCTGAGGGCATAGTTTACAAATGTGAGAACACAGCTTATAAACCATGTGAACATTTTGAAAACTTTGGAGCTGCATATTATTCTGGACAGACAGAACCTGAGATGTTTGGAAACGATGAGGTAGAGACTCACAACCTCTTGCTGGGTCTTTTCAGTCACAAAGTAGCCTTCGCTAATTCGTCGGGCTCCTTTCACATGAGCCCCTTCTGGAAGAAAACAACCTGTGTTAGCCTCAGATACCAGTGTATAATGCAACATAGATAATTGATTACAAGTGTTGCTGACCCTGTTGTCTTTGCTAACAACAACCAAATGCTTCCTGTGTACAGAGGCACAAACATGCCTAGTGTACGTGAGTGATAACATGATGTGAGTTTTCAGGCATGTTAGTATTGGGTGGGGATTAAAACTAAGTGAAAATGCTTGATTCTACAGAGATCGTTTTAGTTTGAAAACACCCTTTTCAAGCAAAAACTAAGTAGTATGGCTGTAGCCTACTAAGGTTATGGTTTTTAAGTGCATAATCGGGTGCCTGCAATAATCTATGTGTACACAAAATGTAATCTACTTTCAATGAAGTGTTTTGATTGATTGATTTCAACCAGCGAGTTCTGTCCTTTGCTGAAAACGCAACAATTTGATTTAACCATCATGATTTCTTCAGACTTACAGATTTCAGTTTTCATATTGGATAAAAAGTCAGTATATTAATAATTCTCGCTTTCTACACAATTTGTGAAAGGCAACTATGGCAACAACTAAGTTTAGGGAAATATCAAGGTGATGAATTGTGAATGATCAATGAACCACAAACAATAATTGCAGGTCCGTGACAGAACACTTGCATGCAGCCTGCTACCTTCCCATCCCCCACCCCAACCTCCACACTCAGATTTTTGACCTCGCTACACAAAGGAATCAAGTTATTGCCACTCAATGTCAGCATTGAAATAAACTGTCAAGTATAGTTTCACTAAGGGTCACTGCAGTAGTGTTTGCTGGTTTTGTCAGTACCTTTCTTGCATTAAACAACCAATGTGGCCAGCCCATTCTTTTAATCTGTCTTCTGTAGCCGTCTTACTCTTTTGTTTCAATGCACTCTTTCAAAGTGTTGTTTTCCCTGTTGTCCATTTTGTACATAGCCTACAAATGTCATAATGCAGCGGCATGAAGCAAAAGAGGAACAGAGGGAGTGTGTAGCAGTGTGTGTGTGTGTGTGTGTGAGGGAGGAAGAGACAGAATGGGAGTGAGTGAAAGAAAGTAAATGAATAAGTTTGTGTGTTTCATGCTGATGATATACTCCTGCTTTCATGTATGAGTGTGTTTGTGTGTTTGTGTGTGTGTGTATATCTGCATGTGTGTCTGCGGGGCCACACACACATCTGTTCACGTGAGTGTGTAAGACAGCGGGTAAATGTGTGTATGATGGTGTGAGAGCTGCATTATTAATGAGAGCGTTTTCTCTCTTCTTTGGAGCCTGTGTGTGTGTGTGTGTGTGTGTGTGTTGTTTTTCCTTTGCTTCACTAGTGAATTTGTAAAGATCACGCACACGTGTTTGTGCATGTGTGTAGCCTCATTTGTATGGCGGTGCCAGTGTACAAACTGTATGTAGATAAATGCGCCCACGTGCATGTTTCCAGCAGAAGCTAAATAGACGCTGCAGTGGTCTATTTAAATATAGAAATACAGAGGAAGAGAGAGAGAAAGAGAGAGAGAGAGAGAGTTTCCCTTGGGGATATCCCTGCTTCTCTCTCTCTCTCTCTCTCTCTCTCTCTCTCTCTCTCTCTCTCTCTCTCTCTCTCTCTCTCTCTCTCTCTCTCTCTGAGATTTCTGCCCGGCTTTCCCCAACCAAACGTACATGTTTTAATTATTAGGTGCTTAATAAATAATTCCAAAGTCACCAGGGTGTTTCTAAAAATATCCTGGCAGCTGAATAATGGATTCCTTTGACCCTCAACATTGTCACTATGTGTGTGTGTGTGTGTGTGAGAGAGAGAGAGAGAGAGAGAGAGAGAGAGAGAGAGAGAGAGAGAGAGAGACCCGGAAGCAAACATTTCTCTACTATACATCATCCATGCTTTTCATTTATGTGTGTAATATGATTTACATATACTCTACACCTCCATTTCAAAGCATATACTGTTCACTCTCTTTCAGTACTTCAGACTCTACGTTAGGCTACATCTATACATTTTCCTTTGAAAACTGTGTTTTCAAACTAAAACTATCACTGTATACACGACTGTTTGGGCTTCGTATCAGTTTTAACACACTAACACACCTTAAAACATGTGACCACTAATGTGCATGGGATACGCATACTGGCATAAACGGGAAAGAAGGTGCATCTCCCTGGACACAGGGATTGTTGCAGATTGTTTGAATCATTACTCGTCTCCTGCATAGCAGCAACTGTAGCAGTTGTATCATTGTAAAATGCAGGTTGTGTTTTACACTGGTAGCCGAGACTAATGCCTACTGTTTTCTTACATATTGGTTGTGAGTGTCTATGTCACAGACTAAAACGCAGCCCTGGAGTTTTCTAACTAAAATGCGACTTGCAGTGTTTCCAAACGTCTCCATTTTAGCAGCTTTAAGACTCAGGAGTAGTGTGGATTTTTCTCTTTTATCATCAAAAATAAAAAAATCAAGTATTTACATATTTACAAGATAAAATCATTATAGACATAACAGAAGAACCCCCCCCCCCCAAAAAAAAAAAAACAGAACAGATTTTAGTTGTAAAGGTGCATTGTTGAGATTAATGTGCCAAACTGTGGATATATTTTTGTGGGGGAAGAGTAGCAGAGTTGATGCATTTTCAAAGGAAAACATAGTAGTTTGAATGAAGCATTAGCTTGCGTGTTGTCGCATACAGATGCCCTTGAATTGCAATAAAAATAAAACTCTTGAGAATTTATACCAAAGGATACCACAACCAAGCAGAGAGGAAGATCTCACACTGACTCCAGCTTGTTCTTTATGGCCTTTGCTTGTGATAACTTAATCATTCTTTGAGTACATATAATTGAGGTGTGTGTCCTTTACTAAAACACACCATAGCAGTATTCAGACAGGAACTCTGGTTAATGTCCACACAAACTGGTCCGGGCTTTCTCTGGATTTTTCACAAAAGAACAAGGCAGCATTAGATTTTCCGTTCAGGGGTGTTCACAACACAGAAATCTGTGAAGTGTTCTTGTGAGGGGTGGTGCAGCATATAGGAGGCAGGAAGTAGGTACATGTAAACCTATGCTAGGCTTCATAAGAACATGGAAGCCGCTCTGGAGCCAGTGTTTGGTTTGTCCATTCTGAGATACTGTAGAAACATGGTGATGCAACATGACATACCCTGTGGAAGAATGTGGATTTGGAAATAAAGGGCCATTTCTATAGTAAAGGAAACAGGGGATTATACACTAATTAAAATTATAAAAATAACATTACATTTCTGTTAATAGAGCCCCCGAGATCCCACACACTGGACTTTTCATTTAGTCAATACTGCATCATATGTTTATCAATGAGGTCATATCATTTCTGAAGTGGACTACATTACATTCAGAGGCAATAATTGCTCCTACAATATCAGACACACTATGCCACTCCAAGAAAATGCCATCACTACGACTTAATGGCAGAACAGCCCAAAACATCAATATTGGATTCTGCTTGATCGAATGCCAATTTTTACTTTTTAAACAATCTGCAAATGGAAACTACAGAATGATTGAGATGTTATGGAGTAGTTAAGGGTAATTTGGAAAACATGTTCGGATAACTTCAACTATGCATCTATGGCAGGATGCCTAAAACATAAAAATGGTAAGTAGGTTGAGCTTAGCATCGAGGAGAATGTGGCACAGTGTATTCTGTCTCTTGATGTGGTTAAAGACTGAGATCAGAACCGACAAACTAAAACCTTTGTTCAATCATAAAAATAATAATTATAAAATTGTGATTGATACAGTAAATGCTCTCCATCTTCTCATTATAATAAAACAACATACACAGAAGAAAATCTGTTATCAAACCACAGATAAAACTGTGCACAATGTATTCTTGATTGTGTCATTACATCAACTACAACATTACGTCCAATGTTATTCTCCTACTTTTAAAACCCAAATCTGAACTAGTTAAACATACAATGCTACCACACACCATTTGGGGTATTGTCTTTCCAATTTAAAACGGCTACGACTCCCAGACCATGCGTTGTCTAGCAGATGTTAACTGCTGTATGTCAAATGCAGTCTATAAAAACTGCAACAGGACACTATAATGCAACCAAGACATACAGGCCTACATGTCTACATAATGTGATAAAGATCGTAATACTCCACATGTCTTAATTCGATCATTGTTTATTCAGAGTGTGTTAGTTTTTAGGTTAAATTAATCCGAAAATGCTGTTCACACATCAGAATATTGGTGTTCATGTAAACATAGTCAATGATAAAAGAGGTGGAAAACAACATTATCCAGTATGTTGAGTAAAGTGTGGATTCCGTATCAGGTGCCTGTTCCAGCAGGATGCTCTTCCTCTGATTATGAATTAGATGGATTGCCCAATGAGGCAGCTCGCTGATCTCTCTGTATATCACAAAACTGCCTCACATCGCTCAGTGAAAAAACGAGGCTTGGACTTGTGCGATGACACATCATGTGCAGGCCTCTGTAGGCCTGCCAGTCCTCTCTCCAGATTTAGGACCTGCGCCAGCAATTGCCTTCTCAGCCAGTGAAGGACACAGGGATGAGTGAGGGGGTGGGGGGCAGGGGGCAATTGAAGGTTGGGCTTTAAATCCTCTGAAGATAATTTTGGCAAAGCTATAATATTTAGCATTTTAGGCATTGTCAACTATTTTGTAAAATGTCTAAATTTATGAATACAATGAAGATCTTACCAGGAGTATGATGCTCAGCTCTGATTCCTAAAATATAACTAATAAATAATATAATTAAAAACAAATAACAGAAAATGTCGAGTTGGTTGTTGGAGTGAAAGAGAGTAAAGATAGAATGAACGAGGGAAGAGGAGAGGAAAGCTCCATGCCAAGTGGCCCAGTGAACTCCGACGGCAGCAACATCTTGTAAAGTGCCCCCTCAGCAATACACACACTCACGACCGCACGCACACAACTTGATCCCAGCTCCAATAAAAGCCCTGTACCTCAGCGAGGTCCATTAGATAGATGGAGGACATCGGGACAAGGTCTAGACACAGGAGTGAAGGGAAGGGCAGACCTCAGACAGCTTTATGACATTACAGGCAGCGCACAGTGATTTCTTAATGCAGTCATGTTCACACCTTTCCACTCCACTGCTCTGTGTCGGACTTCAAACCGCAGCAACTCGCTTCCACACACAGGCCACTGGTTTGATTAGTAAGCCTTATTGTTAGCTTCTAAACTTTCACACTGACTTGCGATTTTGAATTTTTGACTTTCAAAAGGGTTGAGATCATTTCTATAATTATTAAACACCATTTTCATTTTGCTGCACAACTTATCACGCACATTGAACTTCCGGGCGTTGATGTGTAAATAGCCATGATGGTTTGTTCACTCATTGTTTGATACATCTTGGGAACAATGTGCAACAGCGATTTTTTTATTTTCTATGTATGACAGCGACATGAGAGAGCTTCTCAGTTTCTGGCACGTTTGTGACGTCAATGGGAGAGTCAACTTTTTTAGTGGGTTTATCTCTGCTAATTTTGGTGTAGAAGAGGTATAAACATTCATGCCTCACCCTGGCATGAGCTGCTGTATCTGTGGTTGGCTTTACAGCAGCAAGTACACAGAGAATGGACATCTAAATTTGACAGGTGTTAGGTGCTTGATAGAAACATGTAGGTAACGTTTCAGGCACAGGCACTTCTTGATAGCCATAACCTGAACACTGAAGGAGAACTGTTCCCGAAACCTTAACTGAGAGGAAATTCAAAGGTTTGTGGGAGCATCAACTGGTGTGCGGACGTTTCTTGCCTTCTGACTTTGCGGCAGCATCGTTGGGGAGAGAATATGAATGCCTGTTAATCCTGATTGGAGTAGGTCATTCAGATCTTTCTTCATCAGAGTTTCCTTTGTATTCATTGTGCAAGTGCTTTTGAGCATCGACTGTACACCATCATGAAGTAACTCAGTCAGCACACATGACACTGTCGGATGGCGTCATGCTTGTGTACACAGGCTCAAGGTTTTTAGGAGGAATACTCTGAAGCCTGGAGCTGCTCCCATCTAAAGTACTTCACACACACACCTCTATATATAGCTCACTGATGGTATTTTCAGAGCTTTTATATAATCAGTTTGGGCTGTTTGTCTAGAATGGGAAAAGGATCTTTGTGCCCATGTCGATAAGAAAGTCTGACAAAATTGTTATGCAATAACTTTATAAATATCTTGAGGGAGCTATAAATAAATCGTCTCACAGTAAATTTAACCAGTTGGATCACAAATATGTCTTGGCGAGGCATCAGCGAGTGTTTTCATTAGCGTGGTGCACTTTGATGCCTTGTTTGTAACAGCTGACGGGCTGTGAACGCTTAAATGAAAAGTAACGACAAGAAGTGATGAAGTGAGATGAGGTCAAAATGACAAAATGGAGTGGAGCAGCAGTTGCCACCCTGCTCTCTGTCTCCGTCATCTTACCACTCGTTTCTCCCTTTCGATCCTCAGCCCCCTTCGTGTCTCTTCACTCCCGACCGTCCTCCCTCTCCATTCGAGCCCTCTGCTCACCGCTTTGAAGTTCCCCCCTTCCTAGTTCAGAATGCAGTGTCTTCAGACAGTGGAGGGGAGGAAGCAAGAGGAAAACCCCCAACAACATCAAATGGCTTTTCTTGGGTTTGGGAGAGGAGGGGGTTGTTTTCAGTCCACTGGCGAACACTTAAACACTCAAGTGTAAGATGTAGGAGAAGGGTAGATAGAGGAGAGATCGTTCATCCTGTCACACCGTCCACAATGTTTTTTCTCTAATAGGCTAAATATCGTATTTAGAATTTATGTATTGTTAATTCTGTCCAATTTTATAAATAGTTCCGTGAAGATGGACTTTTGGAGATCTACACAGAGAAGGGTATTATGGGTTATCATCGGGCTCACAGTAGAAGAGGCATTCAGTACGTGTATGATTTATCTTCAACACAGAACCTTTAAACTAAGTGTACCATACTGAATCAGTATTTATTGTCAGCTCAGCCATGATGTGTATGCAACAGAACAAAACATGTAATTTAACTCTTAAATAATTTGCTGCTGGGCCATCAGCCTCTTGTAATGGTCAATGCATTTCCTTATTCGTTCTATGTACTGTGCAGTGCAATGATGATATTTACTCTCTATGAAGGTGTATTTTTACAGGGCAACTGTGACTTTAAGATCTCAGGACTCAGGGTCATAGGTAAAATATTATCATATTTCGTAAAACTATAAAATACCAAAACATCTCAGAAAATGTGTTCTCTCATTGAATCTGGTATTCTGCTTTTCCAAAGACACTACACAGAGAAGTGTATTGTGGGTAACGGGAGGCTTTGTATTGGAGTAAACTCACACACCTTCGATGGTGCAGTAATGCATTGAGTGGCACTGTGAGGCAATCAAACTGACTGGTTGGCAATATTTATATAATAATAATATTTTTGCAATATAACAGTTTTAATGTATATCCATGTAACGCATTATTGAGACTCAGATTTGTAAGAATTTAAAACCACAAACCTCACCCAGGAGCAAAACGCTGTATTTGAACTTTAAAGAAATAATAATATGACAGTTGTCACTATAAGTATCACTATTGGCTGAAATTAACATATTTATCTTGATGCAATTTTTTGTTATTTAACCCTATAGGTTGACTGGAATAAATAGTACATGTTCTGAAAATGCATGATAGTGACACAATGACACTTTGAAGGAAAACTAATACTAATACATCAGTTGTGTTTTCAGAGGAACTACCATTAGTTCTCTCATTAATGATAACTTTACAGTCATTACAGTCATTGCTGAGATTACGCACCACCAGACAACCATTACGACTTGGCGACCAAACCAACGGAAATGAAACCTGCATTGTAACTATCCATAGTTTTTCTTTTGGTGTAAAATAATACATTGTAAAATTTAATGTCAAACCAAAACATGTTTCAATTCAGAAAATGTTACTTTAATTGTTCACAGCATAAACACATAATGTGTTTTGATAAAATCCACAAAAATGGAAAATGATTGATAAAGTGCTGCCTGCTCTTTCCTATCAGGTTTCTTGGTTCTGTATCCACATTTTCAAAAGGCCCAACCTCAATAACTCTGAATGAGTTTCATGCCAGATGGGGAAACATTCATCCAAAATCCATAAAACATGTTACATGACGCTCATTACACAGTTAATGATTTTATCACCTCTCTTCTATGTTAATATCTTCTGTAAGGGTCATAAAAGAAGTTAATAACATGATGATTTCCCATGATGATTACCTCCATCGCTCCTTTATTCTCTCATTACTTACAGTATTATCGTCATTATATTCTTTCTCATTACATTCTCTCATTATACCTGCAATTATTTTGTCAGATGAGCGGTCACATTTTCAAATTGTGCACATCGCAGCTTGAAACACGATTCCTCATATTTGCATGGTTTCCTGCTTTACACAGACAGGTGGTGACTAATCTCCTATCCTCCCTCATCTGTTGCCATGAGTTCACCACCCACCATTTTCTCATGATGGATAGCTCATATAGATGAAACATGCTGTCTTCAAAGGGAAGCGCTAATGTGACAAGGTTCAACAATATGACTAATGGACTTCACTTTAATACACTCAGATGCATCACCTTCCCTCCTCACGAGTGCAACACTCTTGCAGCTCGGCACATTGTTGAAATGCATTCATGCTTTAAAGTCCTGCTAAAATTAAACTGCATGTTTATCTTTTGCTACAGCTCAGATTTCTGCTTTGTAATGTCCTGTTATATATTTATAGAATAAAAAAGAAAAAAAAAGCTGTTCAGTAACCCTATGCATGATGGGTAGTTTTGATTCTTGCCTTTGTCATACACCTTGCTCCCGTCCAAATGCGCTCTCGACCTCGATTCATTACCAGTTGTCAATCACGACGTCTCAGTCTGTTTTTATCATTAAATAACTAATTAAAACAAAAATGACTGGGAAAAATGAGCACCTGGACATACAAGATTAGAAAGAGTGTGAACAACCTTAAATGACAAACACCATCCGTGAGAACAATTTATTTGATCTATACTTTTTGGTTTGGTGCAAGAATGAGAGTTTATTTTACTTAAGAAGTTCTCATCTCCCACCCACTCAGCTTTCATATGTTAGCAAACTTTACCCCCAGCGATCGGAATTGAAGTAGTGCAACCCAAACTAACATGAGTACTGTAAAAGAAACTTTGACTGGCTGATACATGTTTCCCCTCAGGGCTTACTGCAGCTGTATGTGCTGCATGATGAGACCGACAAACCCCAAATCCCCCATGCGTGACTTGACAAATGGATAATGACACAAAAACTGCTTTATTTCCACTCAATGCCAATGCTATTAGCGTGTGGACCATTGTGGCCTAATAAAGGTGCATGATGCAGAAAAAAGGCCCAAAACTGTGACACTTCAACTTTCTTGTAGACCTACTATATTCTTACTGCTGGATTTAGGCTTAATCCCATTTTACCCCTTCTCCCTACCCCTACCCCTCATTGTTATTATTTATCTTGCCGTCGATGTAAATCGACACAACAAAAACATTTGCCGGGCATGTCATCGTAATAACATTATTGAGATCTTAAATAAACCAGTGCTATGGCTCACAGTTACTAAAGTGACAAACCTACAAAATAACATCTCTGCTAATGCAGGTGAATCAAATTACCAGGTAAATGCTCAGGACATGCTTTTCCTCTGTACTGTGACAATAATGGTGTAGTACAATGACATTTGAAAACCTTGGATGCTCGGCATTATTTCACGTATAAATCAAAAGGTCTGGAGGCAACCCTGCCAGAGTGCATTTTTATTAGAGGAGCAGTTGAGTTCAGTAGCCTCGCTGCTATACGCTGGTTAAATCAAGTGCATGGTGTATCTTCAAAGAAGGGGAGGTGGGACATGCCATTATGGGAAATATACAGGATTATCGTGCATAAATCAGCAATAACAATGTAACATTAACCCTTGTGTTGTTCCTGGGTCAGATTGACCCATGATTGTGGGTGTGTCTCCTGGGGGATCATTTAGACCCCCAGAGAGGGCGCTGTGGTGCTCTGTGGGGTCATTTAGACCCACACCTGATTCCAATTGTAATCTAGGGGGATACATTAGACCCTCGAAGAAGCCGGTGCATCATTCTCCATGTGTCCCCCTCCCGGACCATGGCACGATGTCACGTCAGGAGTGTTTCACCAGAGAACAGGTTCTCCAACAGCTATTCTCCCAGCAACCATCCTCTGAACCCGAAGACGACGCAAAAGAGCCAGACCGAGAAGCAGACGGACAAGGAGATGGAGAAGCAGACCGAGAAGCAGATAGAAAAACAGACCGAGAAGAAGACAGAGAGGACGGAGACGGTGATGAAGATGGAGACGAAGACGAAGATGGAGACGGAGACGACGGTGACTACAAAGATGACGACGATGATGAAGATTACGACCCAGTGGGTGAGGCTTCTGCAGATTCATCATCCTTTGAAGAAGAAGAAGGAGGAGGACATGACCACGGCGACACCACCAGACTCATAGAAAGAGAGACCTTCCCATCAAGAAACGGGGAAATAACATGGTCCTCAAGGGCGTATGGCCGAGAAGAGGGCTGCTGCTCCTCCTTCTCCTCCTCCTATTCCTCCTCCTCTGCTGCAGCTCAAAGCAAGGTCCCCCACGTTCCACACGACGAGCCACACCGGTGACCTAGCCTCGACGTTCCACCTGTTCATCACGCCGACGGTAAAGAGCATGGTCGTCGAAAATATGGCGAAGAATGGTTCTCATCCAAGTTTGCATTCACGCCCACCACCACTCTGGTGTCCTACATCCCAAAGAAAAACAGGAACGTGGTGCTCCTGAGCACACGGCACACCAAGGCAGACGTCAGCGGCCGCAAGGACGGGAAATCGGTCATCGTCCTGGACTACAACCGCAACAAAGGTGGTGTGGACAACCTAGACAAGGTGATCAGAACGTACAGCTGCAGGAGGATGACTGCGCGCTGGCCCCTGGTCATCTTTCACAACATGATCGACGTCTCTTCCTACAACGCCTTTGTGATATGGAGAGAGATCAACCCAGACTGGATGCCGGGCAAGCGAAACAAGTGGAGGGTGTTCCTAGAGCAGCTGGGAAAGGCTCTCGTGACTCCGTTCATCGCACGAAGGGAGCGCATCCCCCGCACGGAAGCGTCTGCCGCGGTTGTGAAGACTGTAAAAGCCACCGCCGCCACAGAGGGCTCTTGACCACGACGACTACGACTTTCTACCCAAGAGTCTGGCCTCCTCCATAGCCCTAGCAGCAGCCCCGCTCGTGGCGAGTAAGAGGAAGAGGTGTCAGATATGCCCCAGGAAGAAGGACTGTAAAACTCATAACGCGTGCTGTGCGGTGTAACAAATACATCTGCAAGGGCTGCTCACTTGTCTATTGCCCTACGTGTGCATCATAATATGGGGTGGGGTATGTGAGGGGGGCCAACAGCCGGGGGAAGCAGGGACAACACAAGGGTTAACATGCTGACTACTGAGACATTGGCAGGTGTAACAGTAGGTTTAAGGTTGTTGTGAAAAATATATATTTCAATTATTATCATTGGATTGGGACACTCTACCCCTGTGCGTGAACGTGCAAAACGGAGGGGAAGGGGTAGGGAGAAAGGGAGGAGGGGTTGAAATTGGATTGAGCCTTACTGAGCGAGTTACATCTGTGGTGACAATAACATGCTGCTAACATGGATTTGCAGGCTACAGGTTATTTGGCCAATTATCACACTTACTAAACCACTTATAAACACGTGTGCAAATGTTGGACAGAATGTGATGTGTCCTCAGGTTGTTAGTTTCATTACCCTGCGTGAGTCTGTTCATATTGTGTCTCTTTAATCACTTTAATGGACTTTAATCACTGCATTAGCTACGGAACATCTTTTTTTAAATATCTGGACACCATCAGATGACTCAGGAGAGATATATCGACCAGTATTGTGTTGAAACCTATTGTTGACCTTTGAGACTTTCATGCTAACAAAAAGGGTTTGACTTCCTCTATGCGTTCAGCTGCAGATCAGCAGCAACCTCGTTCCACGCTGCAGTTACTGTTTTTGAATGCTTGAATGCTGCCAAGCATCTTTTCACTACACAAGTGGCACTTAAAGTATTCACAATCGCACACCCATTGAGCTCTAGACATTGAATCTTTCTGAACATTTATCGCACTGAAGCATAATAATCTCTGACTTAGCCAAATCTATCCGACTTTTCATCTGTATCACAAGTGATGGTGCCTGTGGAAAAGATATGTCTGGTCTGGAATGAAGATTCCCTGTGATGCCTGCCATATATGTTCCCTGTCTCCCAGTGGAGCCCACTGCTTTACTTACAGCACCTCAGGCACAGACTGACTGCTATTTAAACAGTGCTGGTGAGCTCAGGGACAATCGGCTAGCAAAGGTATAAAGTATGGATTACCGCTTTTGTTGGCGTGTCACAATTACATGTATGAATTTTCCCACAGGGCTTTGTACTGTGTGTATGTTGCGTGCACTCACCTTTGTTTGCAAGTGCAAGCAGGTTTGTGTGTGATCTATATTTTTTTAATTCCTCCCCCCTCTAAGTTGTCTCTAGGTGACTAATGGCTGCAGTGTGTGCATGTTATTTAATCATTCTTTTTCACTATTAAACCCTCCACACATGCAGGTGTCCAGACTCAGCAGTTTAGACTATAACCACAATGATCATTAATCACAAAGTGGGGCTCAGTGAGAGTTCACAGAACCACACAAATGGGAGTTTTGAGCGCAGGCACTGCACTGCACATAGAAAGCAACAGTGATGGCTAAAATTCAAAGCTGGATTCCCAGAAACTATTTCTGACCTCTCTTGTTTTCCCTCGATAACTATTCAATCGGATCACTCAATTATCTGGTGTGCTGCTGACATCACCTCACTGTCTGTTGGGTCACATCTTTCAGTATCATTAACTTCCCAATACCAATTGGACACGTCGAGTGAGAGTTTTAGAATAGCCAGTAGCAATAGCTCGCCTGAAAATCACACAGATTGTGTTTCACTTCATGGTGGGTTGTTGCCGGAAGCTGTAAGTGACACAGAAGCTGTGGTAGTGGTTGCTAGGAGAAGTTAGCTTGAATTTTAAAGACATAATCAAACTAGATCGGCACTCAGAGCGTACATACCTCTCATTAAACACAGGCTAAATATCCATTCTCTGATTGAGCAGATGGTGTCGCACCATCCCTATTAGGCAAATTGTGATTTGTGAATATGTGCTATACAAACAAATGTCATTGATTGATACAGTTGAAACGAATAATAATTTCCATACTAACTGAATAAATCAACTGCACAAAATTGAAATTGAAGCTGCTCCTAGATATTAGCACGCTAATGTTTTTATTTCCACACAGAAATCCACAAAAAATGTCAGAAAACGCCACATAATGTTATATATAGTAAAAATATTTTACAGAAAAAACCTGGATCTGCCTATTAATCCAGATCAGCACCAAAATCTAATAGGTGACCCATACCAGCAGTTTGCAGTGGAATGTTGATTAGGGTGCTAGATGTTGCTACATAATGTCACGTGTTGCTGTGTGCTAATCAGTGATGTCATTGTGATAACTATTTTCAAAAGTACAAAAGATGAAAAAGTCCAACTACAGTGACTCTTAGTAGGTTCATAATTAGCTTTTATTATTCTCACTGGTTTTTTACGTGTTTGATGTGATGACTGAGGAACTTTTATCCAGACACTATATCAAACTCATTAATGTAACCTTCTCAGCAGGGAAACAATACAAAATTGTCGAGTTCAATCATTTAGAACAGAAACAAAGGAGGTGTCCTCTTGACGAACAGAAGATCAGTGATTCGTCCTTAGATTCACAGCGTATTGATCTTCCAGTTGTTGGTTGTTAGACTGAACATGCTGCTGCCCTCCCTCACTCCCTGACCACAACCAGTCCAAGAGCCACAGCCGCATAAGAGAAGTTAGGTCTGACTGTAAAGTCACTTGCTTTTTCAGCTGGCTTTTCTCAGAAACAAATCAGGAATGCAAATAGTCTGAAAGTTGTCCCATGATATCAAGCATCTCAATTCCGATGGACACAAATACCAAATTATAAAAGACATGAACACAAACAAAAACAGTATTGCATAACTAACACATAATACAGATACACAGACACAAACAGCTCGTACTGCCTCTCCCACACACTCCCCCCTAACCCTCAGATGTTCAAGAAAAGTTCAATGCCCTGGATAGTAAATCCAGCACATCAGCATGAAGAGCATTTCTTTAAACAATACACCCACAAGTATTCACAGGTAGTCTGTCCCTCCCGCCGCTGAAAAAAATGATTGTCAGACCATACCTCTTTTACACCAAAATTAACACATATTTTTAGTATGCGGGTAAACCTGCTAAAATGCAATTAACTCCTTTTCCATTGCCAGTAGAGGACTTTGCATTTCTTCTTTGTCTCCCCTTAGTGAGTCATGTTCGATGTTACGAAAGCGCTGGACACTGAGAAGCTCTCTCACTTCGCTTTCATGCCAGGGTTGTATTTTTTATGATACGAAGAAGAAACAAAACCGCTGTTGCATGTTGTTTCCAAGATGTCAAAATCAATAGGTACACACAAGTAAAGAAGAAAAAGAAATTAGCACATTCACACGTATGTCATCATTCCATCACTGCCAATCGGAGCCGGAGCCAATAAAAACTCATCTCTACTGCAGAGTCATTTGACCAGGGAGTGAAAGCTGATTAAATCCATTCCCACTGCAGACAAAAAGCTCTGGACTCCTTGTGAGAATACAACAGCAGATTCTCTAAAGGATTTGCCACAAACGAGTGGGTGCGTTGATTACTAACTCATTACGGATAGTTTGGATGTAGCCTTCATTTTTACTGCTGGTAGTTCATGAAAAATCCAGCAACCACATTTCCTCTTCCTTGTTACCTCTGTGGAATCTGTCACTTGTGCCCTCTTACTCCTCATTATCACTCCCCTTTCTCCCTTGTACTCTTTATACCACACTTATTCCTTTCCCTAATCCCACTTCGCACCTTAATCCTGGTGCTCCACTCTTCTTTGTCCCCCTGCAGGAGTGTGCCTGGTGCTGGGTTGCATGATCTTCCCTGACGGCTGGGATGCTGAGGTGATCCGGGACATGTGCGGGGAGCAGACAGGGAAATATTCCTTGGGTGATTGCTCTGTACGCTGGGCCTATATGCTGGCCATCATGGGCATCCTGGACGCCCTCATCCTCTCCTTCCTGGCCTTCGTCCTGGGCAACAGGCAGACAGACTTCTATCTTGATGATCTGCAGACAGATAACAAAGGTAAGTAAAGGGACAATGAAATGCTTAAAATTAAGTAATGTCTTTAATGGGCGGCTGTGGCTGTGGGGTAGAGTGGTCGTCCTCCAACCTGATAGGTCGGCAGTTCGATCCCCAGTCTTCCCCATCTGCATGCCGAAGTGTCCTTGGGCAAGATGCTGAACCCTGAATTGCCCCCCATAGAACAACAAAGTGCTGCTAATAGATGCACTGTATGAATGTGTGTGTGAGTGGGTGAATGTAAAACTGTACTGTAAAGCGCTTTGAGTGGTCATCAAGACTAGAAAAGCGCTATATAAATACAAAACCATTTACCATTAAAACTTAAGGTAGAGCACACAGAAACATTGTTGAATCCATTCTTTAACAATTATGAGAGCGTGCAGCCGCCCTCCCCCTCCTCACGTTCCGTTCACGTGCAAAACAAGGGAGGCAGCGGTGGCAGCCGCTCCCTCTGAGCGCCGTGACTACAGATGGTAGACCTGCCCGGCTTAGTTACACTGGGATAGTTACATTCAGACATTGTTGTTCAAATGAGGGGTTTCATTACATGGAGGTTACTTTTTATATTTATTTTAAAGTAATATTGTGCAACTACTTTATCTTAAAATAGCAGCTCCAAGTCATTTTGATGGTTCACTGCTTGTAACAGGGAGAATGGTACTCATTCCAACTCTTTAGGTATTTTAGAATATGGGATATTCACCACCATGTCCCATATTCTAAAATACCAAAATTAGCAGATATTCGCAGTATTTTTCAATGTGGGAAAACCTGCTAAAAAGGAAATAGATTCCTTTCCCATTGCCACTGGAGGAGTTTATCTTTCTGTATTTTTTTCCCTTGGTGGGTCATGTTTGACGTCACAAAATCACCATCAACTGTGGTATTCCTTAACCTCGCTGGCTTGCCAAATTAGCGGGTTCATCTGTGTGTCATATTTCCATCACTGCCAACCAGGACCCAATAAAAAACAAAGATCAGTTCCATTCCAAACACAGACAAAAGCCAGATGTTAGAAGTTGTTAGTGGTTTTTTTTCATAACTGGAAACGGGGCTTATGTAACTTTGGTAAGATTTCCCACAAGAAGTGAGTCACTGACTGATGGCCCAGCAAGACATCGGTTTGTAGAACTGCTGCAACATCTGACACCAAGATCATAGTTGATCTAGCTTCATATAGGCTATATACATTTTTTAATACAATAATAACTTTATATCAAATAGGATAGAGAAGGAAGTTGTTCTTCCACTACTGCTTTAAAACATGAAGATGTCAACAAAACACATTCCATTTGGTCAGATGTATACGTGTCCGAAGCCAAACCCTTGTCTTTGGTCCCGAAAAAAAGCTGCAATATTGCTCGCTCGTGTTTTTTTAAAGGATTAAGGATCAAATATAAAGGATAGACCAAATCTTGTTGAACAAAAAATGATGACATTTTGCACTATGATACAACTATTAGCTGGTTCTATTTAATGTAGATAAATTTACATAATTATAAACCTGTATATATTCAAATTTAAGGAAAGGAAGAAAGAGCAGAGTGTGTAACACATTTATGTGGTGCCTTTGAGTTGGGTTGGCCAGTCCTTCATCCTCCAGCTCTCATTTTGTAGACCTTCGCTGCTGAGGCCATTAACAAGAACACGATTATCCCAGTTGAAAAATTACTTCCTTGCTCTATCTTGACCTCAGTAACTCCAGCCAAATTGTTTTCAGTGCTGTATGGAAGAGTGGGCGAGTGTCCTCCAGAGGGTTTCTGACAGTTTGCATGTTGTTGCATCAGGTCTGTTAGATTGCATTGTATCAGCTGCAGGAAAAGAGATGAAGAGGAGGAGAGGAAGGGCAGACAAAAGCAGTGGAGGGGCCACAGTAAAAGACACAATGCAAAACAATAAAAACTCTCCTCATATAAAGATTATGTGTATGATTCGCCTCCAAGAACCCAACATACAACAGCACTAAAATAAAACAGCTAGGACCAAAGAGGCAGAAAAAAGATGGAGACGTGTGATATAAGATGTAGTAGAGAGTGTGAGAGATATACAGACAGATAGAGTAGAGGAGAGAGGAGTGAGAGGAGGAGGCCAAGAGATAAAGAGAGAAAATAGTGACATGACATGTCTCAGTTTTCCGACGGCCTATCTCCGTGATCATTTCCATGGTAACTGGAGATATTCCAGAGAGTGTCTCTCTGTTTCTTATCTGATTAACCTCACTGGCTGTCTCAGTGATATTTACACATCCAATGCTTCATCAGCTGTGTGAAGCTTCTTTTTTTTCCCTGCTCGGTTTCCTCTTATACAAATAAATGTCCGTTTAGCTCTTTGTATGGACTGGTATCCCATGGACGGTCCACAACAGCATTTGCTCTCCTAAAAGGTGCCTAAGTTAAAAAGTAAGATCTCAACGAAAGCAGCAGTGTTAGACCCAAGGACATAGGCTGCAAATAAATTTACTTTATTTTTACCAGTAGAAGTAACTAAAATGCTTAACTCATGCTTACATATACATTTTCATGTTTTGCACAAATGTGCAATTTTTGTGGTCTTGGCTCACTATGTAAATGCCAAAACCTTTGTTCTTTTTTGTCCTTGCAGATTTTGCTGTGTCAAGGGTAAGTTGACTTTTGTTTTATGCTTGTGCATGTGCATTATGTTGGAGGACTACATAACATGCCACGTTAGCTTTTGAGCACGGTACAGTTGTCGAATGGCCCAGTGATTTCAAATTTATTATCTGACAGTTTTGTGTTCTCTGCAGATTGTGACACAAACGTGAAACTAAACTAAAATGGCCTTTAGTAAAGCTCATACATCAGCCAAGGATCAGAATTCACGAGATCAAGTTTTCTATTTGGATCTCCAACAAATTACACACACTCATAAACATCTGACAAAATAAAGAAAGTGAAAAAAATACCTGTTTCAGATCTGCAACAAAATGTAATGGATTCTTCCCTGATCCATATTGCATCCTTCCACCAAGTTTAGTGGTAATTTGTCCAATAGTTTTTGCGTAATCCTGTTAAAAGAAAAAACAAACACTGATGAAAACAAAATATCCTCGGCGGATCAAATAATTTGACTTCTGAACTTGTCGTTTACCACCACAATCAAGTCAAACTTTTAATTTGGCCACGTTTTGTAACTCACATTTTAGACATTCAGGGACAAAGGCAACACCACGCATCTGCTCAGTTTCTCATGTTCCTCTTGTCACTTGAAGTATCCAGTGTCTATTCTCTGTTTTCTCCTGGTGTCTCTCAAACACATTTTCTAGTTTGTCGGTGCAGCACAGTGAGCTTCTTAACAAGAACAAAACTGAAGTAGAAGCAGTTTTTAGTGTCCTAGTCTGAATTTCAATCATTTAGCCTCATAGGACATGTGTGATGTCCTCTGCGTTTAACCCTTGACCAGAGTCAGGAGAACTGCCCTTTAACAGCTGAAAAATGCCCACACCTTATAAAACATTTTTATTAATTTGACTGAAATGACACAGGATAGATGTATGATGTATCTGTTGCTTTGACTGTTGTTATCGGTCCTGGCTAGTCCCACTCCTGCATATTTTATAGCATTTTTAATAGGGGGATTTTCACTGTGCTTATTTCTTCCTTGTTGAAACATTTGAAAATGTGATATACACCAATAGTTGAGAAATATTGTAATACATGTAAAATGCAAAAGTTTTAAAAAAGAAGTAATAAATCTTTTGACAAACTTGGCCCATCTGTAAGGCACCCCAGGGTGCTGCGGTCCCACACTGCTCTTTCCCATGATGCAATTCTATACATGTACAGTATCTCTTCATTATACTCTCCCATTTAGATTTCCCAGTCTGTTCATTTTAAAAACAAAGTTTCTCATGTAGGCTTTTTGTAAAAAAAAAAAAAGAAAACCCTGATGACATCACTATGACATCACTCTGGTTATTTTTCTTTTTTCAGATTGAGGTCCGGGACAGAAGAGAGCCACGGTACGGAGTGCAGCGTCTCCACTGAGGGTGATGACGCAGCACTGGACAACTTCTCTTCTCCTCTCCTCTCCTCTCTCATCCATCTCTGTCCCCCCCCCCCCCTTTCTTTCTACTCACTTCTTCTCTTCTCTCCAATGATCAGGATAACACCCAATCTCAATTAAGACACCAAGTGTGCAGGATTCTGGAAGATAAAAGAAAAACAAAAAACAGAACACCCTGGGATAAACTATATATTGAAAAAAAACGTATACAAAGGTTGTACAGTGCATTTAACACTCGGCTTTCTCAACGAAAACCTTTATGATGGAAAAAAAGATTTACTCTATTTAAAGTCTTGATTTGTGTGAGAAATACAATCCTTGAGATGAAGAACCATAATGTCCGACTATGATTTTTACAACGATTTATTTCAAATCTTGCTATTTATTGACTTTGAGTTTGTGTGTTGTTGTGTTCATCCATAGCTTCAGAAAGCAGATCATTGATTCTCCTCGTATGCGGACAAGAGTTGAGGCTCGCAATACTGCAGCAAGTCCATTATTAAACATTGGGAGCATTTCAACCGGGACTTGTATGGCTCTTCATCTAAGGACTTTCAAATGCGAGGAATTTAAAAGGAGTAACCCCATTGCAGCTTTACAGAACCTAACATCTCTGGGAGATTATCTACTGTACATACTGAACAATGTAAATAACATTACTGCTGACAGAAACAGCCGACAACAAAACCTCATCTGACTCTAATGCATTCGAGTATAGTATTTCTACTCTTGGTTTCAGTGTTCCTCGTGCTGAAAGAGCATCGGAGTATGTGCCGATCCTTTGTGTTTATATTATGACTCCTCACTACTGATCTGGTGGGATTAGACAAATGGGAATATCTGTGCTGGATATTCCAGAGAACAGCAGAGCACCGTTGATCAAAGTGATTGTGTGTGTGATCACAATTATTTGACACAGATGCTTCCTCTGCATCAGCATGGCCTCAAAACAACCCCCCTCCCCCCTGCAGTATATAGTAAAAATCTAAATTGCAGCTGTCCAAGTTAAGACTTACAAGTCTGAGCTTACTACTTTTGTTATACCCTTCCTTCACCAGTGTGCAGTTTACTCCAGTTTATGGCTCCAGCATACAGTGATCAGTTTACTCTACTAATGTCTTAAGACTGTGTGAATATGGCTGTACTAGGCGTTGGCCTTCTCTCAGAGGGAAGCCTCAAGTGCTGCACTTAAGGTGATGTCACTAATATGCCTCTTCGCTGCTTGCAGTAGTCACAGGAATCCTAAGTGGGACAGAAATCATAGCAAATCACCCCCAAAAAACGAAGATGATAATCCCTTAACAAGAACAAAATCAAAATGAGTGAGCAACTACTGAGCTGTACAACTTCAAGTTTTCATGCAAGATTTATCAATAGAATCATGAATCAAAAAAAAGAAACTAAAGTTGTACACCTAAAGTTATTAAAGTTGTGCCATTTTATGTTGATCGATTTTGGCAGCATCTTTATATTTATATAAATACCTTTGTATTTTTGGTTGACCTATTAAGACCTTGTCTACACTAATGCAGACATTTTCCCTCTGTTTAGAATAAAAAACATCTCCATCCATCCAACTATTTGATGGATAGTTGACGCAGCTGTTGGCCAAGTAATATTGGGCGAGTCAGACCTTTCTGAATTCTGGAAATGTGAAGCAGTGATGCTGAATTTAGCTACAAATTTGTAATTAGACCTAGCAGTGCTAAATAGACATATAGAAAAACTGTTACATGGCCACCATTGTTGTTTTTGTTTATGGCTCATGCTCATGTCACTAAGCAGCAGTGGGCAAAGTAAACTGACATTATTTCCCAAACGTTGCATTTTACATGTATACACCGACTGCTAGGAAGGCATTTTAAATCTTGAGAGGCCAAAACACAGAGGAGAAGGTTTGTTTTGCATTAATGTGGACATGGGCTGAATCAATTTGAGTTTCATTGAGTTGAACAATCCTGGGATCAGTCTAAAACACTCAGCATTTTTTGTTATATGACAACCAGGGAGATACTTCCCATTTTTTAGTCACATGAACAAAAAGTTGCGACCTTCTCCCTTAATAGAAAAATAAACCTGCAAGGGCATGTTTTACCTGGGGTGTGACTCACTACTGTACCAAATAGCACAGTAATAACTTCTGTCGCCCTATAATCACTTGACACGTCTGTGTCAATGACTCTGATTGTCACAATATCAGTGACATTGCTCCAGGTATGATTCGACCATGTGACGAGTTGCGGTTGAACAGTGCGACACAGCACGCTGCTCTACTCAAGAGAACGTGGGGCTCTTGTCCCTCCCAGTGGAGCTCTTCAGGCTGACACACTGTAACTGAGCCTCCTAAAGCACCAAACCTAGGCAGAGTCATCGCAGGAATGAAATTAGCTGTGTAATAAAAGCACACGGTTAATGGTTTCATATGTGGAATTGGCATGCTTTGGTAATTTGGGAGGGCAAAGGCCTGATCATACTGTAAACCCGGAGGAGTAATTGAAACCATTTCACTGAGCGGTTTGACCACACAAGGTGATCTGCGTTCTGTGAGACAGCAGCTTATTTACCAGGCAACATCACAAGGAAAATACAGTCCAGTGAGGGACTGATTATACTGCATTATGTTGGACTGTAATGCATTTACACTCTGGTAGGGATGCACTATTAACACATGCATTGTGGACGAGTCAAAGTTAGAATATCAGCTACATCAAAAAAGAATATTAAAACTAAACAAGAATGTGACTTCACATGTAACGCATGTTTAACTAAACTGTATATTGGATGAGAAGGGTTCACTGAGGGAGTTTTATGGTGCATCTCTACACTATATACAGTATAATGAGCAGATAGCTAGATGTGCAGTATGTTTTTTAGAACGGTAGCTAGCTAACTCTCAGGAAGCTGTGTACAAAGTACTGTATTAAAGGCTCATTTCGGAAATGATCAGCACATACACAAGTTGAACGATGCTGTCGTGATGTGTCCATGGCTGAAATGGCACATCACTCCACAGCATACCTTGTTAGGCAAGTTTGGGCTTTGTATGAAATAGCACCTCTGCCACTGATTTTCCAAGCTGGGCCTTTAAGACAATATGAAAACAGCCCTAATGCTGAATCTAATGATGCTGTCCATGCCGGAACGCTGGGCCCTCATTCAACAAAAGTTTCTTTCACTTCAGCCTTGAAGTATTGCTGCGAGCATTTGAAAAAAAAAGAGTGAACGACTGAAACAGTATTTACATCCATTTGGTATCATAAGAAATATGTTTTTGCTTTTGATATGTACATGCTCATTTGAGAAAATCAGTGCACTTGCTGAGACATCAGCATGGTGATTTTTTTATATCTAAAGTTTGCATACAGCAGGCGGTACTGTCTCTCATATGGCATATATTGTGATTTAGACATCTCCTCCTTTAGGAATGCTTTCCCAGGGCCCAGGACACACTGTATTTTACATCAAATCTTTGAAAAAGAAAAATTGCAAAGGAAAAAGTCCAGAGGGCTAAGTGGTCATGTCAGGCTTCGAAGGCCAACATTACCTGTGTGATCATTGGTCTGGTCTCCTCTCCGGGTATTCTGTTCCTGAGGACCTGACGATGAACTGAAAAATACCTTAACAAGGAACTGACGATACCTTAACCCTGATGAGCACATATTTGTACCACTCCAGGTGCCTCTAAGAACTCTTGATTTAATTCAGATGTGGTGCAGAACCAGCAAAACAAGTAGTGACACTGTAGTTTTTTTCTACTAAAGACTACACACCCTGACCGAGCTCTGAAGCCAGATGGATTTTACTGCAGATTTGAGGTCAATTCATTTTCAACTCGAACAACTGAACCCAAGAAAATAAATTACTGAAAACAGTTTTCCCCAACTGTTCAACTTGATTCGGGGAAACAGTTTTGATATTTAGAAAGACGACAACTGATTTGTTTTTATTTTTTATTTTATGAGTGGACTCCAAATCTGAAGTCACCTCAGTCTTGAATTACAGAACCGCGTGAAGATGTGACGAAGAATGAAAAGCTAACACAAGGACACAAGAGTCAATGAGAAGTCATTTCCCGTCTCTAGCAGCAAACAAGATGTTTGTTGACGATGTAAATGTCATTGATATGTCAATGATTTCATCATAATCATGCAATATCATGTATAAAGATATAATTTTGGGGGTGGGAGGGGAAGGGGGCAAGGATGAGTAATGTCCAGTGACTTATGTTATGATAATAGTTGACTTTCTGTTAACTCCTGAAATGCAGATGTTGCCAAAATACCATCAACTATCATGTGTTGACATGAAAAAAAGAGAAATAATCAGTTTTTTTGTATAACAAAAGAATGATATATTGATATTTGTCAAGTACTTCTGATAAGATCTTTGTTTTATGTGTTAACTACAGAATCTTTGCTTTCTGTCATGGATTACTTTCTTTGTATTTTGGTATGATGATTGTCGTTCTGTCACATCAAAATTTACATCTCAGATTCAATTTTGACTCACTAACGGATGACTGCTTGTTGAAACCTCAACACCCAAAACTGTACGAGTCTCTTTATAAAGTTGCTTGGATCATACACACGTGGACGAAGTCTGAAAGAGGCTGCTTTTCATGGATTATGATGATATGATTATGATTTTTTGATTTGAAAAAATTATAATGTCTGACTAATCCTATTTGTGAATAGTATTCCAACTCACCATGATAACAATTTCTGTTATTGAAACACATTTTGAAAAGGTTGAATAAAGATATTTTACATTCAAAAACCCGATTCTGACTGAATTAATGAATCAGTTGGAGGTGGAGTAACTGATTCTGGGGAAACGACTGTTGGTGTTTGAAAACAAATGCACCCCTCCCTTCACTGCTTCTTCAGAAGCTCCACCCCCTTCATGCACTGCATTGTCAAAGTGGAATCAGCCACCACAGACAATAGCACCATCTGTAGACAAAATATATCCTCTATATTTACTACATGTTCAGCAGAGTCAGCAGATACTGAATTTTGTTTAAGCGCACACACTGAATGTACAGCCAGAAGACTGTAAAGAGATATTAGCAGAATTTTACAAAAAGTGAATTGGATTAATATGGTGCACCCTACCTTTAACTGTGTAGATTACATGCATTTTATATATTGTTTTGTGGTTGAAACTTTAGTATTTTTGAAATTAGCATTATCCTTTTCGTCGGTAGCAATGAGGGTGAGTCACACAACCAAACATATCACACGGGGCAACTGCACACAGACACACACTGAGAGGGTGGCATAGCCTGAGACCGCCTGAGACTTGGAATCCACAGCCTGTCACAGCAAGTGCCTGTAATTCATCAGTGGCTTCATCTTCTGTGTGGTCTGCCTTTAGTTATGCTACCACACTGGTCACCCAGCATCGAGCTCTGTGTTGTGCCCATTTGTGAAGTCGGATGAGACACCATGAAGCTGGCTCCACTACAGTACAACGTGCTACTTTTAGAAACCTCAAAAGTCTCACTGCCATTTAGGTCTGGAGCTGAAACTGAAGCTGAAGTTGAACAAAACCAGTAACAATCAAAGCCCGATTGTAGACCATTCCAAATGATAGGGTATTGTTTCATCACATCAAACAGGCCATTAGCCCACAAAGGCACAATGATGAACTACATAACTGCTACTACCGTGTTTTTAATGATTATCTTAAAAATAAGCAATAAACACAAGCAAGTCCAGTTGCATATGTACACTTGTACAACTCCTGTACAACTCATGAAGATACAAGCTTGATGATGGTGTATCCTGCTCAAGCTGGACATACACAATGTTGTTGTTAAATTCCACCTCACACTATACATACAATCTTCTGAGATATGAAGTCAAAGCTCATGATTGAATTGCTCACACTGTTAGGACCGATTGTTTGCCAAGACCTGACCACTCCCACTGTCCGTTGCACCATCTCCTCTGGACCAGTGCTGGAATGATCAAAGTCAAAGTTTGTTTGCTAACCAGACATGCTGCTTAGATCATATGTGTTATTCAGTGTGCCAAAACTTTTTCCAGAAAGAAAGCACATCAGGGTACGCTGTAGGGCTCTGCATAGGGTACACATCTACGCGTAGGCTGGCATAGATTTGACTTGTAAGCACAAATTGGGCTTCACTGAAGGTGGTGAGATCTATCTAGCTATGAGGAGTGGTTTTCATTGAGTAGCCAATGGGAGGAGTTGATACATGAACTTTGACAACTTAACATGTACAACGCTACAATTTCTATCCAAACAATGTGTGAGATCCAAGAGTTTCTTCCCTTAATCGTGTGACTTGAATGTTGTACCACTGTTACCCAGTGTGCATGTGTTGTTATCTGTTGTCAGAATGAATGGATTGAGCTGGTCAGACATCTTCTACAGACAGATTTCATGGTTTACCCCACTGCTTGCATGTCCACAGTCTGAGGGGCAAGGCTCGCCATCACAGAATCCTCCAGATTGAATCTAGCAGTTCAGTCAAACCAATCTACAAAAATGGTTCAGAGCAGTGAATTATTCTGTTCTCTCTGTTTAAAACCTAATTTCTCTCTTATCTTCTATTAACCAACAATTCAGGATAAACTCTTCAGTGGGAATTACTATTTATCATGACCAGAGTCAAATTAATTATGTATCATTAATTACCATAAATACAGCATATGGTATTTTTGCAATAACAATTAATTATAAAGCCTTTAGATTATTTTTTTAGCCAAGCATGCATGTTCAACAAACCATTACAGTGAATTACCTGCACTAACACTGAGAGGCTGAAAGGCTTAAATGTCAATGGACTTGTTCAATGCACCTTCAATGCTCCAACACAGTATGTTGAACAAATAAAA
The DNA here is from genome assembly GCA_026259375.1 of Verasper variegatus. Classification (NCBI taxonomy): domain Eukaryota; kingdom Metazoa; phylum Chordata; class Actinopteri; order Pleuronectiformes; family Pleuronectidae; genus Verasper; species Verasper variegatus. Next base: position 4,710,763 of record CM048045.1, on the reverse strand, counting down.
ATGTACTTAATGATTTAAGCTGTTACAATTCTTCACGAGGGGTCAGTAAATGTGTGCACACAATTTCACAGCAAAGACAAACCATCTGGCTTTTGTTGAGATATCTCAGTCTGGGGCCAAGCGGTGGAGCAACCAACGTTGTTGTCAGAGCTACACTGAGTGATAACAGTCTCTTTCTTTTCAAATAATATGAAACATTTTGGTTCAGGTTATTGATCCTTAATTAGTTAGCTGACAGAAAGGACATGAAACATGCACCACTAAGGGTCTCTAGGCAGGCGTGAACAGTGCAGTTCGAGCTTGGTGCCTCAGCAGCCAGGTCACGGTTCCCAATTCTACGATACAGTGAGGACCACCTGAATCCTTAAATGTTAAAAGTACTTTTTTCCAGGCTGCCATTTCAGTTACTGGACTAATGTGCAGCATACTATGAATAAGCTATATGACTAAATGTGAATATAGTATGGTATAAATTAAGAATATATGAATACAATGTGGAAAGAGTACAGTTTTTTTCTTTCACCACAGTTTATGTTGCCAAAAAATAACTTTCCAATCCCAGGTGTGGATCCACAGGAGCAGGTTTCTACAGGTTAGAGAAAGTAATCTATGAAAACAAGACCAATAGAAAAGCTTATGTAATACTTTGTCAACACCTTGTCAGAACGCTGCGATCATCAGTGTTTTGGATGTCTGTGTGGTCCTTTTCTGCTGCCCTCAGAAGCACAGAGACCTACATCACCTACACACTGTTAAACTCCAGAAGCAGAACCTCATTCACATGTTTACATCCAACCTACCACAGGCAGTCAGTGCTCACCAAGAATCTGCTGACTTCGACCCACCACATTGTGTGACAGTCAGCCATCTATCAAGATATTTAACTTGTAGGTCCACCCAGAAGGGAAGGTGTTCAGTGCAAGTCATCCAGGATGTGGCTCAGAGAAAGTGGGCTTTCAGATTACAGGATGTCGATTAAATGAGACTTTTTCCCATTCCTCCAGCATATTACATTATTTTTTATTGTTTGTGTATGTAAAAGGTCTGCAAAGTTTAAAAGCCTCATGACTGCGGTAATGAGGAACCACTCTCCCTATTTTCATCACACATTTTAAAGATGATTTTTCAGCACATACTATTTTACTTTAGATCAAAACAGGCATATCATTGCCGTTGTTGTGGTCTGAAAGGAGCACAAGACTCAAACAGTTTGTTTGAAAAAAATATTCTGCATATGTAGAGCTTGCAATTATATACTGTGCAGAAATGACACTAAAAGATCAGGGAACTAGACGAAACCCTCTCAGTCAGAAGACTAATTACCTTCACATCAACCACACCGACCTCCACTCCCTGTGAGAGCCAACAAACCACCTGAACACCCTGAAAGTGTTCCTGTGTGACTATAGGGGTTGACGTGGAGGCAGTGGCAGTTTCTAGCTGGAGCCCCTTGGCCACCACAAGTTCCTTCCAGACCCTTGATGTCCCGGTTTGTTTTCTCTTCAGTCAGAGTGTGGTGTGTCGGCTGGTCAACGGCCAGAGTCTGTCAGGAAGGAAGAGAGTGTCCGCAAACTGTCCTGCGGTCAGTCACACATCCAGTGAAGTCCGCCTGTGTTTGTGTGTGACGCGGAGAGATAGAGCAGATTCCACTATAGGTCGAACTGCACTTGTACTCCATCCACACACATGCAGTTACATCTGGACACTTCCTGACTTTACCCTCAAGTATGTGAGAAATGTTTCCACATGTATGACTAGATGTACACTGATCAACCACAGCTTTAAAACATTTCCCTTCTTTAATGTTGCGGCTGAGCGATGTTACATACATCTTAAAACTTACAGCTTTACTTCATGCTATGTGTACTGAAGTCTATATAAACAGCTAAAAGCACAAAATGTACTGTGCAATCCATGATACTCTTTCCACTCCCTTGATCTGTCTTGAAATCTAATGCTAAAGTCTGAGGTTGTGAAGAGAGAAATCCTTGTAAGTTGCCTGTAATAACAGGAAATAGATTTTGATGTTTGATGCATTTTTGACACAGTTTCATATGGCTCAAGCCAATTTCCTACATCTGCTCAAAGTTTTGTCTATACCTACTAATTCCACAAATGTCTGTCTGTATTTGGAGCATGTCTCGAGAAGCGATCAGCTTATATTCATTTTTGCTGCAATGCTTAAATCAAGTAGAATTACAGAGCTTTTATTTTGAAAAGTTGTGAACTTTGGTCTGAAGATTGTGCCAATTGTTTTACATATCTCTAAAACATGAAAGATGTATGTATAAACCACACATGAACAGTAATAAAGCGAATTTTATGAAAAACATTGACTTTGAAAACACATAATCTGGTTGATCATATGCAACCAGTATTACCACAGGCCAAGCAAACAGCCAATTCCAAACAGGCGTGCTTAGAGCAGAAACTGCTCTAGTACTTTGACAATGTCACCAGTCATAAAAGGTTTAGCTTTAAAAGGTTTATCTTTAGTAGTAGTAGACAGAGAGGAAGGGGAACATGTGTACAGTGTGTTCAAGAGAAACAGTTAAAATGAAGGTTGGTTTCTGACGGACACAGATACAAAGCTACAAAAATCTAAAAAAGTGCAGCTGCTTTGAGGCCAGCGCTGAACCAATCGTCGTCCGTTTGGAGCACCCACGCTGCCATACACAGCGAGTGAGGCCCAAAGGTAATATTTAGTGATGCATGGGTACACAGCCAAACTCCAAACACACCTCGCTCTGAAACAAAAGTTGGACGCCGGAGAGAAACCAAAGAACAAAACATGTGGACTCTTTTTTTTTTCCTCTTCTTTTCTTTCTGCCCAGTAAAGATGTGAGACTATAAATATTAGCCTACTGTGATCTACTGGGCGATCACAAGGATATTACTGGATTGCCTCGACATTCACGCAAGATTTAAAGTGACGAAACCATCACATTTTTAAATCCAGAGACATTGAAAAAGCACGCTGGAAGACTTGACCATTGTGTCTTTAATTATTTATTTTTTTCACCATGTTGCATTCAGTGAGTAACATTCACGGAGGCTCTCTGTCGCTGGTGTTTGCTGTCTGCTTGTCCCTCATCCTTCTGTTGAACAGCAGATGCTCAGAAGCGTCTCTATACCACAAAAAAGGTAAGAATTAGTTCTGTTTCTCTGCAAAATTATCTCTCTGAATCATTTCCACACCCTGGCCCCTGGGTTGCTTGTTTTGCCTAGAGAGCATATATCAACACTTGCATTGTGACTTGTACCTTCAGCCACTAAACCAACCCAAACTGGCTGACCACGGACTCTGTCCTCTATACCCTGACCTTGCATTCAGCCCTGTGGGGCTCTCCACAGCAGATCAGTGTGTTCCTATTGATCCCCTCCTCAAGGTGACAGAACTGCCCCATGAGGAAAGCTCCTGCAGCCTGCAGGAATGGGAGGAGAACTTGCTGTGGCTGTTAGATTTAGCCATTAATGTGCCTGACGTCTTGCACCAGGGCTTTATGTATTCTGCCAGAGGGACGGACATTTATAACCTCTGGAAGGTTTCGATATAAAAGATGCACATATTCACCGAGCAGGTGAAGTGGAGAAGAAAGCTTGGATAAACTGTATTGCTCATTTTATTTTGTCCACAGGCATCTGCTCATACAAAGACAAGTTCTACAAACCAGGAGAATCTTTCCGCCGAGGCTGTGACAAGTGCTTCTGTCATGACGCTGGATTCTACTGCTCTGCGTGAGTAGACGATTCAAATCAGGTCATAATAATTGATTGGGGTTATAGAAAGCATTGCCTGTGGGCATTCAATGGTTCTCATGGATATCTCACCTCTACTCTCCTCGTCCCCTCCTCTCCTCTCCTCTCCTTGTGCCCTCTAGGCCAATGAAGCCCACCTCGTGGCCTAAGAAGTGTCGTCGGGTCAGGACGCAATGCGGTTACACAGTCGTTTATAAAGAAAATCCACTGGTTGTGTGCCGAGCCTACAGTTGGATAGGATGACACTGGGACATCTAACTTTAAATGATTTAAATATGTGGATAATGTATGATCTACAATATGTACACGACTTTTGGACATAATTACCTTAATGATATTTTTGTAATATGTTTAAATGATGACAAATCATTATTTGATTGTTATGGTTTTAAGATTAGAGTGCCGTCTTTTGTAGATTTCTTGGATGACAGTGTTTTATTCATTTTCTTCATGTCTCAAGTGTTTTTGTTAATAATTCAAAGGTCGGCACAGTAAAGTGTGGCATGGCAAAGCACAACACAATTTTGGTCTGATGATAATCATTTTATCAGATCTGAAATTCACACCCTGATGAAGAGTTAACATGAGCAGCAGCACAGTTACGATGTGAATCTCATACTGTATGAACAAAAGTGTGTTCATGAACATGGAGGTGAACCATATTCATATTAAAGAGGCTAATATTACCGATAGCCTGAACTTTATATTGCCTGCTATTAAAGGCTAATTGGACATGAGTAGTGAGTGAACTAATTCAAGAGTGGGCAACGTTTTCCATGAAGTCATTTTTATTTTTAACGTTTTTGTCAGCACCAGCAAAAGAGCTTAAACATCTCTGTATGGATTGAGTGATCGCCTCTCACAACACTGTCATTCATCCATTGTTTACGTGGAACCTTTGTTAAGTGCAGCTTTAAATATCAACAGAGTGAAGCATTCCTCCCCATTGATTATTGGAGCAAGAGACACAGAAGATAAAGGTTTTCTGCATGAGAGAAAATAAGAGGAGCATAAAACAGACCAGAAAACCTTTTGATCGCTTCAGCTTCAATCAGGTTTCAAATATGATCAGGAGTTTTGTTCTTAAGGCAGCAGGAGGCGCGCTGACACATGTTTGATCCTTTATCCCTTTACGGAATATTTAGTGATACTTTATTTTCTTAAATAAAACATTCTGAGAAAATATTTATTATGACAGCCTTAGTTTGTGCTTGTACACATTTTAAATCCCTCTAATAAAAATGTTTCACTAACAACATTTTTGATCTGGGTTCATATCAATAAAATAGATTTACAATAGACTTCTACTTGCGCTGCAATTATTCTGTAAATATTCATTAAAGCTGTTTATAACACTTTACAAAAGATAAACTAAAATAATCACATTAGGGTCATTCTCTAATTATTTTTGGTAACATTCAATTTGACTGAATAATACAGTATCAGCACTTAAGGTTTGCATCAAACTGACATTTTCACACTGGCTTACAGTGTCATAAGAGATTCTACTTATTGGACTCAATAAGGTCCAACAATAAACAACAAGAAAGGATCTATAAGTATAGTGCGTAGCAGGGCTTCACTGGAGAGGAGAATCGTATTATTCCTTATTCCTTATTATTATTCCTTCCCTGATGCTGACTTAGGACAACAGAAGGAATTCAAATACCAAAGCAACAGACAAAGTGTCTTCTAAACATTCAATGGTGCCCTAAAACTATCCAGTTCTTGCTCTTGACAGCATCGGGCTATGAGGACTATGGATGGGGATGAGGCCCACATGATGGCCTTCCACTGGGCTATCAGGAGGTCAGCCAGGGGTGGTGAAGGCACTCTGCAGCAGTGGCCCTCTTTTCGGGATGATAATCCAACATGGGAAGAAGGAATTCAGAGAAACCATGGGCCTCCTCCAAAAGGAAATGGTATTTTTCCACGAGAACCTCATAAAGGCTCCAGAGCCTCAGCGGACCAACACGACGCAGGTCACCTGGTAGAGAAAACATTTGGTGTCACCACAACTACAAATGCATTCAGTTGATCACAGCCTAGCCCATAGTTCCCTAAATATGCAGGATTTTTTCCCTCAAGATCCATTAATTATTCCCAGGGAAAACAGTGAAAATGTTTTTAAAAAGACCTTCCTGGATCTGCCCCCTGTCTGGAGCTGCACCAAATTTTAATTGTTTCTTTCCTGACCTATACCACATCTTTCTACCAAGTTTCATCAAAATCTGTTTTATTGTTTTTCTGGCAAGCGTCCTCACAAACAACCCAACAAACAAACAGACAGGGGTGAAAACATGACCTCTCTTGCGCAGGTAACTATAAACTGATTTGCAGTGAAGAAGGTAAGTGGAGTCATACAACCTAACCAAGTCCAAATTAAGTAGGAGTCTCACCTCTGCGCCCGAAGTAATCTGCTGAGTATTTGCCCGACAAGGCAACAGCTGGTGGGATTTTTCCCAGGAGCTTCGTGATCTGGGCTATGTGGTCTGAGAAGGATGTAGAGAACAAACACACACATGAAAGCTTGAGACACTTAATGCTACACTACACACAAGCATGCACTGCTAAGCAATTACAATGCAGCTACAGTGTAATCTCATTTAATCCCATGCCAGTACTTGTCACACTTATGTTAATGTCAGCACACTATAATGAGTTTACCTTCCTCCAGGGAAAAGGACTTGCAGGCTTTGGGTTCAAACAGCGAGTCTCCAGTGACAAACTCAAAGGCCTGAGAGAATGCAAGAGAAAATGAACAGGTTAGATGTGTGGCGAAGAAAACATCTATAAAGAGGAAAGATCTCAACTATGACTGTTGATTCCACTTTTTGTTTGTTTGGAACACCAACTGTTTCAATCTGTATCCCAAAGTTTAGACTACAGGATTTAGTTACTCCACCACTTTTTTCTTCCATATCAACATTCATGATTCCCAGAGGGTGACTCCTAATAAACGTGTAGAAACCTTTCTATAAGGCTTTCTTTTCATGCTCATAACATAATAATTCCTGCAGATATGTATACCTTTATGTTGACACCACACCCTGGTCAGTCATTACATTTACTTCACCTCAAGACAATTGAAACCTATTTAAGCTGGTGTTCTTTTCAATTAGAAAAGGTGAAATACGGGGTTCTTCAAGGCTCAGTGTTCGGTCCATATTTGTTTATTTTGTACATGTACGCTCTCCAAAATATTAGAGCTATTGCTGTTTGCATATTATGCTAATTAGTTTTGCTGTCATAAGCAACAAAGAATCAAAGCAAAAATTAAAAAATATTGAAATACTGTATAAAGTTACGAGTTTACTTAATCAGGCTTCATTGTTGCAGAGACAGTCAGTGCATGTTTTTTCCCTCACCATGCAGGCAACACTCCAGATGTCAGCAGGCGGACCATACTCAGATCCCAGTAAAACCTCTAGGGAGCGATACTGTCGTGTCTGGATTTCTTCACAGAAATGTTTGTACTGGGCCAAGAAAGCAGGAAAAAAAGATAAATTGTAGTCTTTCATTTTAATGTGCAACATATCTGGGTTTCTACCTTTAGAGAGCATAAGCATAATGAAACAGTGTATTCTGAACATGTAGGTGACGCTGTGATGACTGCAAAACCACCCCAGTGGAATCAAGTGGCATTGCTTAAATCCACTAGGGTTTTTTTTCTGTCACTATTTTCTGCTTCACTTTCTCACCAAAAGCCACGAGGTCCTAATTGTACACAGAATTTTTACAGAGATTTCTGTGCTTTTCTCATTGACAGCTACCTAAAATAATTGCAATGGTTTCCATCCTCTTTGTTCTGAGAACAGCTTCCACTTGCAGCCAAAAACAAAGCTATGAGAGCAGTGAGAGTGAACCGGAACAGGAAGGTTTATGGTGGGTAAAAGCTGAAGGAAGCTGCAGATTCAGGTAATATTCTCGTTCAAATAACATTATGAGATAGAAAGGCAAATCAATCTGCATTTTCTCAATGATTGGTTAAATTTTGCTTTACATTGGAAACCTGGCTTGTGTCACATTGTTTTCAAATTATACTTTAATGCATTTATGAATTTTTTTCTTATATTTAGATTATTTGAGTAGGACCAAAGAGATGGACTCTTCTATTCAACAAACAAACAAACAAACAAAACAAAACTATCACCCACTATTAGCACTGGGCTAATGTGATATATCAAGCTTTACAGTGGCCGTATGTAAAGTATAGAGCTACTGACCACCCAGCAGGAGCTGCCCAAGTCAGCAATCTTCACTTTAATTTCCTTCAAACTTGAAGGGTTCACAGGCTCCTTCTCTGAAAGAAACAATAAATCATATAATACAACATCTTATTCATTCCAAGAGGAAATGTTTTGTGCCACATTCAACTATTAGTTCATCTCTGATATGTCTTTGCTTGAGTACAGGTCAAATTATTCTGAGAAATATTTTCTTATATCTAACTAATGTATTTAGACCTAACATTTAAAATATACCAAACACCTTAGTACTATACACAACACATATTGTTTATTAAACACCATTACATTGGAATAATGCAACTGTGTAATCTGCTTTGTAAACATATTTGATGAAAACTCGTTCAGCTAAAAATTTAAACCAGAGAATAAGCTCTTAAAGTCTCCAGCACTTGTAGCAACAACAAAACCAACTATGCCTGTTGACTTGCACAAAGACTCCTTCCCAGTCAGAAGAGAGGAGGAGCTACTGGCCCCTGCTGGTGCGTTGTGAGACTGCTCCTCCAGGCACAGCATGATGTTCTCTGGCTTGATGTCAGTATGGATGATCTTACACCGAGTGTGCAGGTAGTCCAGGCCTTGCAGAACCTAGTGAAAACACAGAATGGCTATCGTGATGTTTCCTTCTGTAGTTTCATATTAAGTATACAGACACAACAGTGTTATCAATCTGCTAAGGGCTGCTGCAGACATGAGACCAAGTACACAACATCCGGTTGGTGACGCTTCCCGGTCAGCTCTCTCTCTCTCTCTCTCGCTGATGCGATTTTCTTTCTGACTCGATTATCATACATATCAAACATGTTTAATATTTATGAAAAGAGATCGAGGAGGTTTTCTAATTATTATTTTGTAAACCCCTCACACTTTAGGATTATTTGGGCAGATAATCAGCACCGATTGACCCCCTGTCATAAAAGGACCCCTGTGAATGTCCGAAAGGGCAAATCTGGTCTGAAATTGGCCCATTTATCCTCTAATGTGCAGCAGCCATAATCTAACCCATGGTAAAAATGCTAATTACTGTATTTTACAAAATGTAGTACAATTTATAAAATGTATCTTCTTGGATTTAATTCTAAGCTATGAAATATTTACTCAACTGCAGCTAAGTGGTTCTTCTGCATTTTATTATATTTACTTGATTTACAAACAACCAACATCCCAAGATAGATCCACTCCTTTCAGTGAAATGCAGCAACCTCACGGTATGATTAACTTCCTGCTGCCAATCAGGTAATAATTCATTGGGGATGCTTTTACTTTGTTAACAACTCTTGTACTTTACCTGAGTAAGAATTTGTTTGACCCACAGTTGTGACAGTCCTGGATCCCCAAAACATAGCTGCCAGCATCTCAGGTCAGGCCCCAGAAGCTCCAGCACCAGGCACATGTCTAACCACCAGGTATTAAGATCAGAAATACAAACCAAACCACTGTATGATGTAATACTGTAATGTATCAGAGATTTAACATGCAGAGATACATGTTTTACTAGATACATTTACTTAATGCTTGCGTATACTGTTGACACGTTTACTGTACACAAGCACACACCTCCACGAATTACAACTCCTCAGCACTCGGTGTCAGGATTAGAAATGACAGGCTATAAAAAGGATACGGATCCCGTTGACCCCAGCCAGCTTGAAGTCATCGAGCAGCTGAACTATCCTTGGCCTGGAGGGATGACGGCTCGAAGAACCACAGGCCTGATGACAGAGAGGAGGAGAGAGAGGAAGATGAGGAAGACAATGAAGAAGAATAGGGAGAAATAAGAGGGTAAGATGGTAGGAAAATGAGGAGGAGCATAAGGTGAGTTAGTGGCATGAAAGAAAAGCAGAGAGGGAGTTAACGAGAAATATGTGTTAGAGTGGAGAAACACAAGGTCACTTACACATCGTAGGAGAGCCAGTTCATCCTGTCCCGCCTGGGTGAAGCCTGCTCCGCTCTTCAGCACCTTCACAGCTACGTGTCGACCAAGCCTGCTGACATAGACACCACATCAGAATACAGAAAGAGGAGCTGTGATGTAGAGTCATACAAACGTTTTACATTTTGATCGTCTTAAAATCTTTCATAAGAAAAAAATTACAATCATTACAATAAAAAAGCTCAACAAGTGAAGTTCAACTCTTTCTGTGTATTTGTGGAAGGGACTGTACACAAATATCAGAGGGTGAAAGGAGGTTAGAAAAGGTAAGGGGGTTGTTATGTATGATACAATCTGATACAATACGATACAATATGGTAGATACAACATGTTACAATGCCATATGTTATGTTACGATATGATTTGATATGGTATGATACGATTTATGATGTTATCAAGACTATACAATACAGTACAGTATGATACAATACAATATGTTACTGTACTCAACAATAGGATACAATATGTTACGCTAAGGTACAATATGATACGTTTTGATATGGTATGACTCGATGAGATATGTTATCGATATGGTACGATATAATACCATATGTTACTGTAAGATGTGATGCAATACAGTATGATGTAATTTTATTTTTTCTTCTTTGTTTTTAGTAGTACATAAAAGGTTGCCAAATTAAAATAAAACATATGTACCATTCCCCTCATTAAGTATTTATTTTTCTAAATGAAAAAGAAAGTGAGATATACGATTGGATACAGCCCCTGTCCTCAGCCCTAAAAGTAAACTTAATAACCGTACCTGAGGTCCAGACACATCCAGACAGTGGAGAAATAGCCCCAGCCAAGCTTAGACACCACCTGATACCTTCTGTTGAGGGTGTCGCCGATCTGGACAGGGTGGTAGCCACCTGAGGAGACGAGAGACTAATAAGAAATAGAATAATAAACAAGGCAAAATTATTTTGATGTCAATTTAAGTTTGTCTAATTAGCTTTAGCTTTGACAACAGGGTGTTTCTCTATGTGACTGAAATGTAAAACCTTTTCATCATACTCTCTTTGTATTTGCTGTTTTTCTGGTCTCTTCAGCTTCCTCTAAACAGTTACTTATCTGTAGTGAGTGATACATTAAAATCTGCCAGCGGCACGCGGAAAAAAAGGATGCATACATCCATATTAGTTTTCTTCCAGCCAGCATGACACACCTGGACCAGCACCATGTCCTGGAAATTGCGAGAGATCTTGAAGTTGAGTCTCAATTTCTAGATCGTTTGTGATTTATTATTGTGTTAGGTGTCTGTGGTATCATATACTCAGCAACTTATCTGCCTTTAAGGGGTACGCGCGCAGAGACTGAGGTCAGAATGGAGAAATAAAGGAAAAAAAAGATATCGCTGGCTTAAGTGACCTGAAGGTGTGTGCGAGTTGCATGTATTAAGAGGCATTTACACCTCCGATTAAAGAAATATGTACCACATTGTAGTACAAAGTAGTACATATGTATTGTAGTACTACATTGTAGTACACTTTTTCAGCTGATCAAAGACTCTCATAGTAAAACAAAGTAATATGATTCTTTTAGCCGTGCCATAGCACTACAACTCTATGGATTGCAATGTAACTACAAATTGATATGTCTGACATGTCATATATGCCATAGAATGCAGAGGTGTACAGCTGCAGTGGCTTCATTCATACCACTTGATACTCTACACTCATGGTGCATCATTCGGCTCGACTCAGGATGAAAACGCAGTGATGCTGGCAGCAGCAAATGAACACATCTGCCGATGATGTAGTGAGCTGAGAGACTCTGCCGTACCATAACAGTATTCCCTTGGGTCCTCGGAGTCCAGGCTGTCCTTGGGATCCAGCTGCTCATGGCATCCAAGGGCTTTGAAACTATTAGATGACCCAGCTTCACTCCTACACACACACACACACACATGCACAGGCATGTCACATGAAAACCTTGGTTCTAGTCTTTAGCTTAACTGCCTGTACAGCAAGTGCATGTGAGTGTGTTTCAGTGTTGAGTTGCTGGGGGCAGCTGGGAGAGTTGAACTACTTTAAGAGTTTCCCATAGACTCAACCTGCAATGGAAACTTGTCCTGCTGCCTGGACAAGAGCATGCAAGCAGCGTTGGAAGTTGCACTATTTCTGACTCAGCTCTAAATCATTTTGCAGTATGTTCTTTTGCAACCTGATAACTATGCAACCCAGCTGCTTGGATAATGAATGGACTGAGAAAGTTTGCACCACGTCATGTCTGAAAATACAGACCGCAGGTCTGATTCCTGTTTGGCTGGAGGGACACACTGTTTGGCTGGAGTTTGACGTAAGGTTACGTTTGTTTTCAGATTCACTGTAAAATCTCTTATCAAACTCTTAACTACCATTTAAGTTACCTCCATGATGCCTAAAATAATGCTGGTTCTATTTGTGCACTGCTTTGCTAAACGTAACTGCTCTGATATGCATCGCTGTGGCCTTGGGATTAAATAAAAATGTTTCGAGCATTCTGATGAGATCAAGCAAGAATATAAGGCGGCAATAAAACATTGAATAAGCAAGAAAAACTGTCCTTCATTTTGAGTCTTGTTTACAGCTGGGGGAATTTTGTGCACTTAGTCTCTCTTTAGTTTAATAGTTGCTTCAAGTGTTTCAAGAGGATTGGGTAGGTATCTAGCTGCTAATTCCTCAAATGTATGTCTATCTGTTTGTCTGTCGGTCTTGCTACCCATTCAACTTCACACTTCACATGACCGGAGAAGTGTAGTACCAATTTGGTGTGATTTGGACACTCAATACTTTCATTATAAATAAAAAATTAATAAACAGGTGACCAGTGCTCAGTAGCAGTCAGTGGGGGTGGGGTAGTGTGCCTTCAGTCTGTGGACCAAGATGAAGATATCTTCCTCCACGTACTCGGATAAACTACAGCAATTTTTTTTCAACACATCAGACTGAGACACAGACAAACAGGACAGGTACTGATCTCTGTCATGACAACACTCATAGAATCACTTCCTGTTTAGGAATTTGCCTTAAAACTAAAATGATCTTTGATTTGTTGCAAAACTTTACATCAAATTGATTAACAGAGCTTTTAGTTTGGAAAACAAAAAGTGAACTTGGGTCTGGTGATTGTGTCGGTTGCTTAATTGACTTCTGAAATTGAAAAAACAAAAATAACAGCAGTTCAGTAAATCATTGAAACTTGTGTATAAATCACAAAAATGAACTGTAATGAAGAGAATTCTGTTTAATTTTATGAAACATATTGAATATAACATGCTGACATTGCTGATACACCAGGAAGGATGAACACAAAGTTGTATGACTTCACTCTGCACGATAGACTGTTTATAAAAAAACTCAACACAACATCTAGGACACAAACAATAATTAGAGATAGTATATAGAACTGTTTGAAGAGGACTCACTAATGACAAGGAATAATTCTTAAACTGTAGCTTTGGAGCATTAACACAGGACGAGAGAACAGAACAACCCAAACAGGCAGGTTAAGAACAGACACTGCATTAGTTTCAATTAAAAATAGATAAAGGAAGTCTATTACTCACCTTTGCTGCTGAGCAGCTGTATCAGCTGAGTGGGGACTCCTTTGCATGGTGTGTTTCAGCAGATACAGTCTGCAGAGACACGGTATCTAGAGTTAAACAGAGGAGGATATGTGTCGTCTGCAGAGATCAAATCTCAAAGTGAGGAGAGAAACAAATGCAGTAGCAGTAGTGTATGAAGCTGCAGCACCTTTTAATGTTGTCCACTTGAAAACAGTTGAGCAGGTTAGAGGAATAAGGGGGAGGGGTCCGGCTCGATCTCTCAGGAGACTGGGAACAGGGAACAGCAGCACTACCAGTCAGCAGGATCTAAACATGGAAATCCCCAGCAGCCTCCTAACTCACTGCCTGTCAGGCCTCTACCTGCTCTGCTGTGTGATTCACTCCTGGTCTGAGTCAACCTGAAGCTCTCTGTTTCCCTCTATCTGTAGTGCTCTTCCTCCATTTCTGCTTCTCACTTGCTGTGGGAGAGCCACAGCAGAGAGCAGAGAGGCTAAAGATGAGAGGAGTGTCGCGTGATGCCAAACGGATCGAGGAGGTGAGGGAGCGACAGCTGCTGAACCTCTTCTCCCCCCTCGTCTCATGGGGAGTTTGCCTTTAGGCCACTGGGATCAGATATGACTAAACCTGGCTCAGGAATGATCCCTGTCTTCCAACACAATATAAAGGATCAGAATAAAGGTTTTCATGGGCATGTCACCCATGATGAGGTGTGAATGTGATTATAAGTATTTATGTGTTTACTATAATCTGAAACCCTTAGTTTACTTCAAGAGCTTCAAAAAGAGCTTAGTGAAATAAGAAATATGTGGATCTTGATATACACCTGCTTTAACCTCCATCATGCTTATATGTGTGTGTTTGTGTGTATGTGTGTCAGTCAATCTATCAAAATGTATATTTATAGCCCATGCTCAAGAAAGTGCCATTCTTTCCATAGCCAAAACCTCACTGTTAACACTACCTCTCTGACATGTCCCACATTCTTTAGATACCAAATAGGAAAGGGGGCTGCTGGGTAATAACGAAACAAGTATGGAGAGAGAGAGAGAGAGAGATAAGGTAATGTATGTGTGTGTGTGTGTGTGTGTTGAGGTGTGAAGGGCCACTCGACCTCACCTGAATAACTGCCCTCTGTCAGATGACATGTTATCACAGGTTATCTGGGCCCTTAAACTCTCCTGACCTTAGACAACACTATAGATGAAGTGGCGTACACTTGCACTGTGGCCATGATGTTATATATATATATTTTTACAATAGGACAAATGAAACCTACATTGTCTGAACTTTATATCTGCTGTTGCAAAGTTTTTATTTATTTTTTATCAAGCCAACTTATTCACAAAGTACAATTAAGACCTATATGATCATGTAAAAGAGGGCAGGTACAAAGTGCTTCTCCAAAAGTAAATATAAATTAGTCGCACTTGTAACATTCTTAAAGAATTTAGTAGTTAAAGGACAGCAACGTTTGAATATTTCTATGAAGTGGAATAAATCTTAAAAAAAAAATAGCCTTGTACTTAGAATTTATCCTGAACTCCTGAACAGTATACAAAATAAATACAATTGTGGATGAAGATAATGGGTGAACATCCAGTATCAAGTACAAAGTAGTTACACACTAATAATAATACATTTATTTATGCAGCACCTTTCATATATAAAATGGAGCTCAAAGTGGTTTACAATAAAATCAAAGACATGAAATAGGAGATCACTAAGAACATGTTAGCAATAAAACAAAGACTTAGGAAAAATAAAAAATGAAAGAATAATTCATTACTCATTTTAACATAAAAAAATACAATAACAATTCATATGTAACTCACACGGTTTGATGCAGCAGTCTGTACATTATAAGTCACATCTAAGGTCTGGGTAAAGCAGTAGAGATTTTAAACCTGCAGTGGGCATAGTGCAAGAGTCTGTATGTTGGCTGTAAAGTTAATGCAGCAGTCCATAAGTAATCGAGGTAAGGTGCAAAAACTGCAGGAGCCCTTTTTCATCGTGTGTGTTGTTTGTTTGTTTGTTTGTCTTTATCACATTGTGGGGTCTGGAAACCGATAGCACAGTCACAGGGTGGGGTCCAAAATTTGAATGGGGACCAAAAACCTGGACCCCAGAAAAATGACCTCAAATTCAGTGAAAAGAAGGTCAGGATAATGCCCTGTATGATTTTCAGGGTAACCCCACAATGAACAAAAAACAACATTTTGTGCTTAGGTGTGCATAGGCGAGGTAACTCTGTACCGACCCCTAGTGGCAGGGGATGGTACTGCACAAACACATCCTTGTCTTTGTGATATTGTGAGGACCACAGACAAGACCCCGCATTGCGGCTAAAATGCGTATGTGCAAGTTTTTTTCCTTTCTGTAACTTTTTGATTATCTGCTAACACTAAGTTTAAGGTGATTGAACAAAATAACTGCAAAGACAGGCTAATAAGTATCAGGAATAATGGCTAAATGTAGGTTTAATTTAAATGCAGTAACTATATCTATAATATTCACACAAAAAAATATTTTTGTATGTAATTTTTTATAAAAATGCATACATATTTATTATACATACACAGTAACAAATTGCCTTAAACATACAGGAAATTTGCTACAGTAAAATATCTTTCTTTGTAAATACAGTAGAAGACTTTAAATGTTGATGCCTCTGCAGAAAAAAATATTCACAGCAAGCTACTTTATAATTTCACAGTATAATACAGTATTTTCCTTTTTGAGTTAAGTCAGACTTGATTTTCATTTTGTTGCTTGAGACCACCCATAACTCATCTGAACGAAATCATGTTGCATCAAGTCCCGCTGGCTCATTTACCACACAGTCAACGCAAAGAAATCAAAATATTGGTGTAAAATATTGTAGATCACTGATTTTATTCAAGATTGAAGGAAGTATAATAATAAGATGAAGAACTGAAGAAGACGATTTTGATCCCAAGTCTGACCCTGCCAGCACTGAAGTGGACGGAGCATCTATTACCACCTGCTGCTTAACTTAACAAGGTAATTGTGATATTATCAAATTCATCGTTGCCCTATTCTGTCATTTTGAGTTGAATTTAACCCTCGTGTTGTTCCTGGGTCAGATTGACCCATGATTGTGGGTGTGTCTCCTGGGGGGTCATTTAGACCCCCAGAGAGGGCGCTGTGGTGCTCTGTGGGGTCATTTAGACCCACACCTGATTCCAATTGTAATCTAGGGGGTGTACATTAGACCCACAAAGAAGCCGGTGCGTCATTCTCCACGTGCCCCCCTCCCGGACCATGGCACGATGTCACGTCAGGAGCGTTTCACTAGAGAACAGGTTCTCCAACAGCTATTCTCCCAGCAACCATCCTCTGAACCCGAAGAGGACGCGAAAGAGCCAGACCGAGAAGCAGATGGACAAGGAGATGGAGAAGCAGATCGAGCAGGAGACAGAGAAGAAGACAGAGAGGACGGAGACGGTGATGAAGACGGAGACGAAGACGAAGATGGAGACGAATACGACGACAGTGATGAAGACTACGACCCAGTGGGTGATGCTTCTGCAGATTCATCATCATTTGAAGAAGAAGGAGGACAAGACCACGGCGACACCACCAGACTGGTAGAAAGAGAGACCTTCCCATCAAGAAACGGGGAAATAACATGGTCCTCAAGGGCGTATGGCCGAGAAGAGGGCCGCTGCTCCTCCTCCTCCTCCTCCTATTCCTCCTCCTCTGCTGCAGCTCAAAGCAGGGTCCCCCCGGGCCCCACGCTCCATGCGACGAGCCGCACCGGTGACCTAGCCTCGACGTTCCACCTGTTCATCGCGCTGATGGTAAAGAGCATCATCCTGGAGATGACGAATCGGGAGTATCGTCCAAAATACGTTGACGAATGGAAAGGGATGGATGAGACCGACCTGCGTGCCTACATAGGGCTGTTGATCTTAGCGGGCGTGTACAGGTCCCAGGACTCTTCCACACGTACTCCAGACTGCTGCGCTTTGACGACTGCGAGACGAGACGCACGAGACGAGCCACGGACAAATTGGCGGCCATGCGAGAGGTCTGGGACGCGTGGGTGGCACGGCTACCGGACCTCTACAACCCGGGGCCCGAAGTGACCGTGGGTCACGTGCGACAATTACTTCAACTCCTACAAACTCGCGCGGCAGCTCCTGGAGAGGAAGCTCACCGTGGTCGGCACAGTTCGGAAGAACAAGCCCGAGCTCCCGACCGGGCTGCTCACGGTCAAGGGAAAAGAGGTGTTCTCATCCAAGTTTGCATTCACGCCCACCACCACTCTGGTGTCCTACATCCCAAAGAAAAACAGGAACGTGGTGCTCCTGAGCACACGGCACACCAAGGCAGACGTCAGCGGCCGCAAGGACGGGAAACCGGTCATCGTCCTGGACTACAACCGCAACAAAGGTGGCGTGGACAACCTAGACAAGGTGATCGGAACGTACAGCTGCAGGAGGATGATTGCGCGCTGGCCCCTGGTCGCCTTTCACAATATTATCGAAGTCTCTTCCTACAACAAGCGGAGGGTGTACCTAGAGCAGCTGGGAAAGGCTCTCATGACTCCGTTCAAGTTAGCTGGCTTAGTCATTCACATGTAGCTAACTTGTGTTCACTTTCTAAGGAACAATTTAAAATTGTTGACAAATTCAATAACATTTTATGGAGCTTAAAAAATTATTCATTTTCTTTTTGAAGTATCGACGCAGCTAGAGAACATGGTACTCTAGGAAGAATTGTCAATGATGACCACAAACAACTGAGCTGCAATATTAGGAAGGTCATATCAGAGGGCAAACCACACCTCTTTCTCTTTGCATTGAAAGACATTTCGGCTGGAGAAGAAATTACATATGACTATAGAGGGACTGATTGGCCTTGGAAGAAAGAGGTTCGTCACAATTGAGTTGCTGAATGTCAGTTTGAAAGGGATGTTTGTTTGAAGAAATATGTGTATTGGCTTAAACATCAGAAAGATGCTGAAAATATTAATTTTCTCAGAATTTAACCAATACTGGATTTTACCTTTTTATTATTTTTAGTTTTACCTTTTTAGCTTTGCAGTCTGTCATGACATGTACATTTTTGGGCTATACAATTTCATTTCTTGTCTTTCATTCGTTCATAATTTAGTTTTTCACTCTTTCCTGAATTAATTGTTGAAATGATTGAACTTGAAGTCTAGGTACCAATGAATGATAGATTGATTTTGATTTTGAGTTAGATACAGAAAATATTTCAGTAATGCCTTCACTCTCACTTGTTGTTGTCTTTTGTTTCTGCCTGTTGTTGTTGTAGCTGAATTGAAATAATGTCCCTGCTGACCACCTACTCAATAATGATGTTAAACTCATTCTTCAGGTTGCTGGACATTCCACTGTTGCTGTCAGAGAAGGATCTTCAGAGACCATTATTCTTCCAGAACCAGGTACTGATTTTGTCATACTTTAGTTTTAATTCTTTACTGTTTGGTAATTGTTGATGTGATTGAACTTGAATCTACATTTAGTTTTTTCTTCTATGTAACTCTGAAGTCATAAGTATGCTACCAGGCACATGCTGGTTTTAGTGTTTTAATGGGGACCAGTCAGGGTCCTTTTAGAAGAACAGTCTCACACACACCAGTCAGGTCTCTTGTTTTTGTGGGGACCACGGCAACTGATTAATATAGTACACATTCAATTACACTTATTTTATCTTTTCTGTCCATAAACTTAAAAAAACATGTGTTTTTGGACTTGAGCTGAGTTTGCATTCAACCAATCATACCAGTCGTTGGTCACAGGTCAATTTCCACCTGCCAGCATACACCTTAACTTGTTCTCAACTGTAATGGTTACAGCAGTGCTACTCAATAATGATGTTAAAGTCATTGTTCAGGTTGCTGGACATTCCACTGCCAGTGGACATCACTTCATGTCGTGTTCCGGGGGAAAAGAGACTGATAAAGTGCCATCAACAGGAAAAATTTGCACCCAAGGACCAAAATTAGTTGGCCATAAAATTCTAGGTTAAGAATCGAATCACTGCTTTCAAAAACAAAGTATAATAGTTTTTGACACCTGTTTCACTTGTTGTGTCACATGTTAAATCATATCCTTCACAGATTATAGTTTGCAATGAAACAGATCACAGGTTTTCTCTATTATCTCACCTCTTTCTGTTATTGGATCTCATCTAACCTCATCCTCGTCCTGTAATATCGCTGACCTTAAACAGTGCCTTTAATACTAGGTTTCATATGGTAGCAAATACTAATCATGAATAGAATCACCAGAGTAGACAGAACCTTAATTCTGACACAAATTGCTAAGCTCCAGCTGATGAATATCATGCTGCATCATGGTTCCATAGAACTCACCTTTACAGTCAAATGTGTTAAGTGGTTCCCCAAAGTGAATTAAAGTGTGTGTTGAGTGGTACTCAGGAAGTAAGAAAAAACAGACAGTGTGTATATATTGACCTCACATATAACTAAATACCTGACAAGTCCTCAGGAGGTGGTTCCCAGTCCGGTTGGGAACTCTACTTTGTCTGAGTGATCATTTGAAGTGACATTCCTGTTAAGGACCACTCCAGGATACTGCTTGTTTTTTCTCAGTTTTGTACACCCAACAGAAAGGGTGGATCCCACAATGCATGGTCTTGTCTTGTGTCCTCACAATATCACAAAGGTGTGTGTGTGTGTGTGTGTGTGTTTTCTTAGCTTGGGAAAATAAAGTTTTCTGAAGTTCAATTTTAAACCAACAACAATTCCCAGTCTGCTCATGTTTACAGTTTCTTGGTAAAAGGCAACCCGACAGAGTGTTTGAACGTGAATTTCACCATTGGAACAGCACGCTGACAATAATTTTAAAAACTGACAACCATGAACATGAATTTATGAATGTGGAGCTGAATATTACATGTTTTTTATGGCTACATGAGGAAAAGTGTCAAAAGTGGTGGTTTAGTGAGAAGAGAGGGAGGGGAATAGAAGAGGGTTAAGGAACGAATAAGGGAATTGTTGGAAGAGTGAACAGTGTTGTGGCCACATGTGCAAAATTATAGAAAATACATTTAACAAAATTACCCCCCCTCGTAAAAGGAATGACACTGTGGACTATGTTTTGGCAAATACAAAACCCATTAAAACTCCACTTCATCAGCAAACAAAATTTCCATTTGATTGTTGCTGAAGTTGGGATTCAATGGATTCAGCTAAACTGTTTAAAAGAATATAATTTCCCCGAGTGGTATGATGAACTTGATGATGCAAAAATAGCCTAGGAGTGTAAAAACCTTAAGTGAGGGTGAAGTTCAAAGCTGCCATTTAAACGATGTACATACTCTATGTGCCCATAACACTGTCCACAAACCTGCAAGCCTTGTGATGACGTTATCAATAATTATTATTCTCACAACATTGGATAACACTCACTAGGCTGTGTAGCATACACTTACCCTTGCAACACAACCGATTTTAAAACACTAAGATAATCCATGTGTTATGTTGTATATGTAGGCTATTGTTTTACAGCATATATCCATGCTAAAACTGTGAAAGATAAAGATAAGAAAGATAAGATAAGTTAGCTCACACACAGTAAGTTTAGCTACAATGACATAATTAGCATCCACATCGTAAATGTAATATTACGAACAGGTGGTCATGTACACCAGTGGCCTTTAATTAAATCCTTTTATCCAAACATGGTAACTTACGACTCAGCCTGGCTCCAGACCGCCAAGATGGTGCTTATCAAATTCGAAACTTTCAGCTTAAAAATGACAAAAACGAATGGGTGATGTCACGGTAGATTGCCACTTGGTCTGCACTAAAGCAAAGACATCCAGATGGTTTGCGCATGGTAATGCTGAGAAGAGTCATCATTTCTAAAGGTTAAGTGTTAACTTAAAAATCATCATCTTCAGGGGCGGCTGCGGCTGAGGGGTAGAGTGGTCGTCCTCCAACCTGAAGGTTCGATCCCCAGTCCTCCTATCTGCATGCTGAAGTGTCCTTGGGCAAGATGCTGAACCCTGAATTGCCCCTCATAGAACAACAAAGTGCTGCTAATAGATGCACTGTATGAATGTGTGTGTGAGTGGGTGAATGTAAAACTGTACTGTAAAGAGCTTTGAGTGGTCATCAAGACTAGAAAAGTGCTATATAAATACAAAACCATATATCTTTGGTGATGCGTCTTCAAGCAACAGTTAAAGAACTGCATAAAGACATTATTTCAACTGAAAAAGGATTTTCGGTTACAATACATGTGTCATGGATATGTAATCGATGAACACCGTGCACTGAATGTTGACGTTTGTGAGAGATGCTTAAATTTTCTTTATTATTTTGGGAAAATACCTGTCTAATGTTTATTTACAAAGGTTGAATCATCAGTGACATCTGCAATCTATTGCTTTGGTTAGAGATTAAGTTGTGATCACACTGGTGTTCAGGGTGTGGACAGCAGAGGGGGCGTGTTGTTTGCGGCTCCTTCATTACACTTTGGACTTGAAGCCAGCAACATCGTGTCCACTTCATTTCTTTCTTTTCCCTTTTTATAGGTAAGGACAGTATTTGTAATGTGGGGGCTGCACGCTTGTGCTGTGTTTTCTAAGTTATAAGGAGCACACTGGTGGTGGGGTATTTGTTCGGACAGGGGTTTTGCCAAGTAAGTTTAACAAGTGTGAACAAGAGACTTGGCCCGATGCAGCATGCTTGCTGTGAGTGAGCACACACAGACGGCACATGGTCCAGATGTGCTAGCAATGCCCGTGCAGCTGTGTGTATTGTATGGTGGAAGTGGTACTGTTGGTGTGTTACAGTTTGAGAAATGTAGAGTTATTAGATGTGTGGCTGAGTGTGGAACAGAGCGAAAGGGTTATAGATATAAAGGTTAAGTGAATATTTTCAATGTGTGTATTATGCTGTGTATTAAAGGTTGCCACATATGCATTTTTCTATTTTGTATATTTCATATTCCGTATTACCTAATGTGTTTGATATTTGCAGTAGAATTCAGAACATGCATGGATGGAAATAGCCACTTAAATATAAAATGCTAAACTATCGAACAAACCTCGGGCGACTCGGACATCGTGAAATACTTTTGAACTCCTTGAAGGGCAAGGCAAAACTGCAGCAAACAAAGAAACCAAGAAAGGCTGAAGTTAATTAGATTCCTCTTCACCCAAAAGGCGAAACCACGGAAAGCTTGGAGACTGAGAGACTTGCTTATCAGAACTGAAAAAGTGTGATAATGAAGTGGTGATTAAAGCAAAAATGGAAAGACCCTTCCCACAGATGACTAGAGATCGTGGAGCAGAGGCCCATGGTAGAAGAGTGCAAAATGATACAATATAAGACCAAGAACATTAGCAAATGCTCACATTTAAGAAAAAAACTATTTCTAATCAACTAATGGTTGTGGATATGTAAATGCATGTTGTTACGTAAAAAAAAATCCCTTGGCTGCACATCAGTTTAATTTGC
Source organism: Verasper variegatus (assembly GCA_026259375.1). Classification (NCBI taxonomy): domain Eukaryota; kingdom Metazoa; phylum Chordata; class Actinopteri; order Pleuronectiformes; family Pleuronectidae; genus Verasper; species Verasper variegatus. Next base: position 4,687,790 of record CM048045.1, on the reverse strand, counting down.
TAATAATGTATAGGTTGTTTGTTATACAGTATATTGGTGATTTCTAATTACTTTAATACGTAATTTAATAATCAAGTGCTGTTATTATGTCTATAATTTTAAGGTGAATGCAGAGTTCTTGCGTATCTCCCCCCAAGCCATTGCAAACAAAGTTCATTGGTTTCATGGTTATGGGGAGTTTAGGCTAGGGTTAGCTTTGCTGCTTCCAAAACAATTATTACGCTCTGGCCTTAAGACAACCTGTTCTATTTGTGCCACTCTCATGCACACATTTGGAACAATTATTTCTGGATCATCTGTCCCTGTTTCAGTGTGATGACATCAACACCAAAAGGAAGAGCATCTTGAAAAGCCTTCCAGATTCCAGACTCTTTCTTCATATCTGGAAAACTTATTGCAATGTTTCCCATGTAGCGTTGAATGGTCTTAAAAGTTGTTTCTTCCATGGTCCACTATTATTCAATGTGATGACTCTCAATATCAATGAATATCTATGGGAAGTTTCATAAATATTTTTTGGAGATTGTATATAAGACTCCGGTACAATTTTACAAAAAATGTACCCTTTTTATATAAATCTAAAACACCTTTAAAAAATATGTTTTAGAAATCTAGTTGTAATGCAAATATTTGTTTTAAAATATATTAATTGAAATCCACAAATATATTTAGAATTATTTGGAAATTTAATGAAAACCTATTTGGATGTTACATTAGTTTTCAAACTGTCCAACCTGCATTTACAAACAGCTTGTCATGTATGAACTTCACTGCATTTATGTTTTAAGGAACTTATTCCATGGCTCAGTTCTGAAATGTAACAGGGAATTATTTGATAAATAATTAGCACTCTATAAAAACTAGGGATGGAAAAATAGTATAAGAGTCAGTGGAAATCAATAAATGTGTTGAATCATTTTACCATAATTTACAACATTTTAAGGGGGAAATGAATTTAACTGTAAGCAATTATTAAAATATAACTGCCTAGATTATGGGAGGATTTAAAAGGAAAGCTTGATGAAAACATCACAAAAGAAATTCTGTGGGCAATGGACCATTTACAATTAGGGAGAGCTCCAGGTCCTGATGGCTTCCCATTACAATTTTTAAAGAAATGTAGAGATAGGCTTCTTCCTCTGTATTCAAAGATGCTTAATGAGGCATTTCAAGGAGGACAACTGTCATCAAAGGATGCAAATCTAAGTGGATCTTCCAGACCACCTTCTCAACTAAACGTTGCCATTAAGATACTTTCTAAAATGCTGTCCCTTAGACTGGAATCAGTAATAACTTCATTGATCCATTGTGACCAAACAGGTTTGATTCAACATAGACAAGGAGCAGACATACACTGTAACAAATTGCTGTAGTTTCTGCAGTAAAATTTAACAGTAACTTCTTGTTTTTTCATTTTACAAAGTTTATCTGTATATCACAATGCATCATGGGTCCAAAATAATTACAGTACCTGACTGTATTCTTGTATAACACATTGTAAAATTACAGGCAAGTTGTATTCTGACTGTAGATGGTGCATGTTACAGTTAAATACTGTTGATATCAGGAGGATCTGACATGAGAGCATGGTAGCAGAGGAGCAACACCTGCGTCCATCCACTCCTTAAAAAGTAAGTTGAATGTTAATTGCTTACAAAATTAATATGGGCTTCAACTTTGTTGGGATGTTGTAATGACATTGTTGAGATCTTAAATAAACCGATGCTATTGTTTGCAGTTACTAAAGTGACAAACCTATAATGTACAAACTAGATCTATGCTAATGCAGGTGATTCAATGAAGTTTGAAATTGAAAGGCTGCATTCACGTGTTAATTAAAAGCACACAGCTTCAGGGCAGGAAAATAACTTGTCCTTTCAGGGGTTGTAAGAAAACCTTTGGTGTAAAATCCACATTTGCATCTCATATTTCGAGAATACACAAAACCAGTTCGGCCGTACATATGCATGAGGCAATGTTTCAACACCCATCCCAAGAAGCACAGTTTGAAAATCCGTCCCACCTGCTAGTCATTCCTCCACCTCTATCATTGAGAATGATGAACAGCTGGAGACAGATGAACTTTATGATAGTGTGGAGGACGACCTCTTTTTTAAGAACTTGTCTATGTTTTATTTGAAGCTTCAAGCTAAGCTACTCTTACCAGCGTCAGTAATTCAGACCATCATTGAAGAGGTCCAAAAAGTTCATGATGTTGCTCAGTTGCTTCTGTTTTCAAAACTCAAAGAGAAATTGTCTGTGCTTGGGTTGCCTGACATGACTATAACAAATCACAAAAGATGATCTATTAAAAAAGGGCAACAACATTTTACGTACAGATCAGCGTCGCAAGTCAGTGTTTAAAAACAGCTTAAATTATGTTGAACTTCTGCCTTTGTATCTAGGTACAAATGAGTCAGGAAAAGAATGCTTTGCACAGTATGTGCCAATAAAGGAAACTCTCACTTCTCTTTTTGAATCTGAGGCTTTCAAAAAGCAGTATGAAAAGGCCCATTCTCGGCTCTCTTCCCGTGATGTGTTCGAGGATGTATGGGATGGACACAATACTACTGACAATGTCTTACTTAAAACTGAAACATCATCGTTAGCCTTGATTCTTTATCAAGATGCTTTTGAAGTCGTCAATCCGCTAGGATCAGGCCGAAAAAAACACAAGGTACTGGCAGTGTATCTGACACTGGGCAACATTTTACCTTGGGCAACAGATCAAATATTGATCACATGCAGCTTGTTCTTCTCTGCAGGGAACAAGACTTCAAGTTTTTCAGACAGAAGGTGGTTTTCAGTCCACTCATAAAAGATCTCAAGGATCTAGAGGACAGTGGTATTGTTTTGAGTGATGGCAAAGTTATTAGAGGTTCTGTATGTGCCATAGCCGGAGATAATCTTGGTTCTCATAGTATTGGTGGCTTTCTGGAAAATTTCAGCAGGAGTTCCTTTTTTTGTAGGTTTTGTGATATAGACAGACAAACATTTCAGTTGAGTCCACTGTCCACTGGTTCAAAGAGAACCAAACAGTCATATCAGCAGCATGTAGAAGAACTCGGAGCAAGAGACACAGACTCAGTGTGTGGCATAAGATTTGACTCCATATTCAACCAGCTATGTATGTGCACCAGCAATTACTGCTGACCAGATTGCCTACTTGAATGTCCTCATTGAGGAATACATCCAGTCCAGAGTGGAGCTGTTTCCACACCATTCCCTTAAACCAAAGCACCATTATCTATGTCACTATCCTGAGCTTATTCTTCAGTTTGGACCTCTTATCCGTCTTTGGACGTTGAGATTACTTACTTCAAACAGTGTTCAAGAAAACTGCACAACTTCAAGAACCTGTGTGCTACTCTAGCAAAGCAACACAAGCTCCTTCAAGCATACTTAGGTGCTGGCAGTCTTTTCCCTCCTGTCATCCAGGTTCAAAAAGGAACTGAATTCTATGTTGGTGATTATAATAAGAGCATCAAGGTATCAACTGCACCATTTAACTTCACACATGACACCACTGTAGCCACTAATGCTATCACTGTCAAAGGGACAAATTACAAAAAAGGAATGCATGATGTTCTAGGACGAGATGATGAGGGCCTTCACATGGGTGAGATTATGTTAGATATCTAATGTTATGTAAAGTTGTTTCACTCGCCAACCCATTTGACTTGACTACGTTACACAGATTATTATTCCGCAGAAACAGATTTACTGTGATCAACTGAAACGTGAATATTTAAAGTCACATCTGCATTTTAAGAGCAGCTGTTTAAAGTAACATTACGTCTCCTAAAGCTCTTTATTCAGAGTATTGGTGTTGATGTGTTGTAACATGTTAGTGAAAACTAAACTTGTCTACTACATTCAGTTTTTACATCGTTAATCTTAGACAGACTTTACTGAATTATTGTGTTAAATAAGTGGACATGCAGAATAATGTATTTTTTTGTCACATAAATAAATTATAGGAAGTGTAACTTTACTAGAATAGACAGTCACATAGAGAACCTGAGGCTGATGTCCACCACCTATTTCCTAAACTGAACTGATTATGATCTGATGAACATTGAAGTAATAAACTTTACCATGTAAAAGTGTTAAGGAGTTAACTTGGCACATGTATGACTTAATATATCTGTGTATTTGTGTGAATGTTCCTCTAGGTGACTCAGACAGCCTGCACCTGTGGATGTCCAACATGAGACACAACTGGAATCCAACCAGACTGTACACTGAGAGTCATCACTTCAACACTGACTCTAGGTACAGACCTGTTTTCATAACTTGCAAACAATCAAAGCAAAGTATTGCACATAATACATAATGCATTCAATTATACATGCAATACTATTAATGTGGAAGAACTCCATACTGTACATTCATTGTCTTGGTAGTGCACTGTTTAATCCAAAACCATATTCAAATACATAGTTGAATATCCACAGAAAATAAGGATACAAACTTTGTTCATAAGTAACACTTCCTCTACAATAATGCCATACTTTTATGTTCCCTGTCATTTTATTAGGGTCAGAGCAAAGAAGAAAAATAAAACACTGGGTTTTTATCTAAAGTATATCAAATCAGAAAGTAAAAGATAAACATTGTTCTGATAAGTGTTAATTTTTTTAACCAACCATAATGAATATATAAATTAACTCTATTATCCATGACACTTAGCAATGACTGCCAACTCTAAACAGTTGCAGGCCATCTTTAGTTAAGGGAGGAAAACGGATGAAGCTGGTGCAGGTCGTCCTCATGTTGACCAGCCTGAAGCTGCCGATCTCCACCATGTTGCTGCTGAGGACATCAGGTGCTGCAGTGCTTCATCTAATGAAAAGAAGAAACTCACTATAAAAGGATGTTTTATGTTGTGTATGTTCCAGCAAAGACTGGTTCTTACAGTTTATTCTGTGTTCAGCAGGTGGAAGCACCATAGATTTCAGACAGAACCAATGTACTGGGCTCTGGGTTTATACCCTCATGGTTAAATGCACATATTGTAAGTCGCTTTGGATAAAAGCGTCACCTAAATGAAATGTAGTGTACTGAAAGAAATAAAACATTGTACAAATAGATAAAATGTCTTTCTACCTCATCTGTAATATTCAAGGTGATAATCTCCCACAGAGCTGTTGATAACAGTCCACATCAAGTCTCTCCACTTCTCTCAGTGTGAAAACAAAATTATATAATAAATATGAGAACTGCGAGAAGTGCTGTGTGGAGATTATAATCTTATCTAAACTGTCTAATTCATTGTAAATTATCTCAAATCCACCTGCAGACATAGCTAGTGGACCAGCTGACCAATATGGCTGCGTGAGATGGCAGAAGTCAGAAGCCAGCAGGAACTAATGCAGATGAGGTAAAGCGCATCCTCTCGAAGTACAACAGAGAAGAAAAACTGTGAGCCATGCCCAGTTGTGATCCTCCAGCTCATGGCACACTTCAAAGAGAAACCTGAGTGACTCCTTTTGCAAGCAGATGTAAGTTTGAAATGATTATATTTAGAAGCTTTTGAAATGGTATTGGTATGATATTGTTGCCCTCAACAATTCAGCTGAGGACAATGACTGTAATTTTTTTTTTAGGTGTTAGCAACAGCAGCTGACATCGAGAGAACACTGCCACATCCTGTCTCTCTGAGACTAATTGTCTTTTTCTGTTGTTAAGCATAGCACAGACCGAGACTATATGAAGGACATGTATTAGTAACAGTTAAACATGTGGATATGTTTATGTGGAAGGCAACAGAAAAAATAATTTACATATGTTTATTTATGTTTAGGTGAAGTGCTCACAGCAGCAAATTGGATGCTGATGCATCGAGGGTCAGGTGGTTGTTCCCCCACATCCCAACTTTGTGGCTGGAATTGCAGCATTGTTTGCAAGCCACTACATCTTTAATCTGGTTTACCAGGAGGAGGCACCTTGTACACTGGAGTTCATTCAGAGGTGCTTGAAGTAGGACGTTGTAGCACTAACAGGCCCGAGCACACGCAAGTTGAAGCCTGTTGCAGTTAGTGGAGAGAGCGATCAATGACCAAGCGCACGTCTCCGCAATGCATGCGATTTGCGCACTGCGGCAAGGATAAACGCTTCACTTCCAGCGTCCGTCACGTGATGTCGATTCTTGCTTGCTAATTGCTCATAACATTCCACGCTATCAATTGCACATCACACTGTGAACATTTTATGTAAATCGAATGATAGTTGTAAAACAAAGCTTACTTCCTGTTGCCAGTAGGTGGCGCCATCACTATTATTACCTACAGACTCATAGATCTGTTCAAGTGGGCGCTCTGATGTAGCGTGAGCAATTTTGTGTCAATTGGACAATGTTACAACAACGTAATGTTCACACTGATCAGTAGGTGGCGCTATGACCATGCACTAATATTAATATATGGCGCTGTTCAGGTCAGGATTGTGATCATAGGTCAGCAGTTCGGAGCCGGTTGGATAATGTAGAGTGGATTTACAAAGTACTTCCTTTTTCATGGCGAATCAGTCTGTGGCGCTATGACACAGAGGAAATATGGACACATAGAGCTGTTCAGGCTTGTTCTCTGATCATGAGACAGCAGTTTGGTAGTGATAGGACTATGCACAGTGGAGTTATGACAACATCGTGTCCTTTGGCAAAGGATGATCCTTCGCCGCACCTCAATGGTTACACGGTTTGCAGAAATGTCACAATTCTGACCATGATCTCATGTCTTGACTGAGCTCTTTTGAGCTGTATATTGTAAAGCAGCCAGGAGCAGTTCATCAAAGTATAAAACATGTCACTTCCTGTAGCCAGCAGCTGGCGCTGTGATTTTAAGTCATGATTTCTGTGTAGATGTCATCAGGCCGAGACTCTAGTCTTACATGTCTAGTTTGGCCATGATTGGACCATGTATGTCTGAGATACAGAACCTTGTGTTTTGATGGCGTGTTATCAAACTTTGAGGCCACGCCACGGTCACATGGTGTGACGAAAAAATCGATCTTTGAGTTTGTTTTTATCTCCATCTTGTGATGACACTCATCTCAATTTGAAGTTGATCTGATGAAAGCCCTGGGACATTTATGTCAAAGTAAAAATGTGGAAAATGGCCACTAAAGCCACAATGGCGGGCTTCCTATTTGGTCTAGCATATCTGTCCAAGAGACTTATTTGTTTGTTATGAAAAGACACATGTCCCCATCGATCTTTGTACATGTTGGCCAATCGTGGTGCCGGGGCTGCCCTTTAGGGGGCGCTAGTCAGTTATTTTGCCACGCCCATTTCTTGAAACCATCTGAATGTCTGCGGGGGGGACGACACTCATCTCAATTTGAAGTTGATCTGATGTAAGCCCTGGTACAAGTACCTCAAAGTAAAAATGTGGAATATGGCCAAAATGGCCACTAATTGCAAAATTGCGGGCTTCCTGTTGCGTTTTTCAAATTGCACCTCTGGACTTTTTTGTTTGTCTGGTCATGATACACCTGTGTATCGATTTTTGTGAAGATCGGTCAATGTGAACGCATTCCGGGGGGCCATTTTGCCACACCCATTTAAAATTACTCCAGAATACGTAAATTTTCACCATTTTCAAATTTTCTGCAAAGTGTGTGTGTGTGTGTGTGTGTGTGTGTGTGTGTGTGTGCCAGGTTAGAGAAAGTAGCTAGTTGCATGCAAAGAAAGACTGAAGAGCATAACATAACTAACATTAACTTTCTAATAACTTATAACCAAAATATCAGAGCAACACAAATCAAACTTATAAACTTCACACGGAATCGAATAAACAGTCTTTGCTTAGCCTAGTATAATTATTAAGCCCAGTTGTGTTACCCGTCCATGAAAAGGGGAAAAAGGTTGATGTGCTGTTTGAAGTCCAGTGAAGTCGTCTTGCTGGTTTGTGGCTCCTGTTTTTGTGGTTCTGCTGTGCGATGCAGCTCTTGTGCTTAAGTTCTTATGCAGGCTCTCTCGCGCTGCCTTTTGGAAGGTTTTAGCAGTCTGCTCCAGGCAGGCCTGTTTGAAGGTTGGTCGAGCTTGGGTAGGGAGGATGTTTCCCTGGCTGGGTGAGCTGGAGAGCTACACCTCTCCTCCATGGAAGTTTAGCAGAAAGAGAGGTGAGCTGGAGAGCTACACTTCTCCTCTCGGAGAGTTGAGTAGAAAGAGAAATAGGAGACGTGGACCTGGGCTTGTGATACGCTGGCGACCTCTCAAAGCCAGAGTCAGCTGGGGATTGGCTCCATCCTCCCGCAACCTTCAGATGTCCACCAGTGTCACCAGGCTGCTCTGTATGAATCCACATCAACTTGTGGCGTGTCTGTGATTTTCAGTTATTTTACCTCTTTCACATTCGTGTATTGATTTAATTTGATTTCTGAACTAAAATCTTCTGCATAGTATTCACAATATTACATTCTTAGTGGACCGTCACTCACATAGCAAGTGTCTTGGTCCAGATTTGTCCTGGAGTCAAACAGACGTATGCTGAGTTTAACAATACAAAGAGCAGATGAAGCTTGTTACAGATGCAGTGCCTCAAACCTCATTGGTAGAGGGGATAAGAGTCAACCAGTGTGCATACAAGTACTGTATAAGTACTATGATGTTTCCAGTGATTTTAACGTGAATTCAAATACTTTGGTCTTCTGCTTCCAGCTTGTGTGTGAAATGTCATCCTCTGCTCTCGCTTTAAATTACTTTCATTAGGGGGCGTGCCCGATTAGCCACTAGGTGAGCATGATGCAGTTTTGGGGTATTTTTAAAGCCCCGGAAGTATCTGCTGACGAGGAGTTTAGGAGCTTCAGGAGAGGAGCTCCCTTTGCCACTGATTTTTTTAGATTTTTTGCTCTGCAGAACTTTTGCATTTACAAAAAACCTATGTACCACAGACTAGAGGGAAGAAAAACAATAAAATCATAATGTGCCTTCTTTAAAGAAGATTCTGCTTCCTCTCTACAGACCCGCCCACTGAACCTATACTGTCTATGAGGTCTGAGGTCACAGAAGGTCAGACCATTACCGTCAGCTGCACTGTTGAAAGTTTCCCACAGTCAACTCTCACCTTGATGAGGATCAACACAAATCTTCAGTTTTTAAAAATCACTGAAACTACTCTTTATTCACGACCCATCAACACTCTCTACCACATGTTTACTGTGACTTCAGCCGACGCTGGCTGGTACTTCCGCCGTGCACAGAGTGTTATAAGAGTAGCGCGGCTCCTTTAAGAAAGTGCTTCTGTGTGTTTAAGAGAGTGAGTGGTGAAGAGAGAGAGAGAGAGAGAGAGAGAGAGAGAGAGAGAGAGAGAGAGTATAAAGATGGACATTGTAAGTTACAGTGTGTTGGAAAATTAATACAACAGCTTCTCCAGGCAAGAAGAAGTGTCCTCCGTTGTTTCTCTACTGCTGCAAAAAGTGAAGGTTGTGAACCCTGAAGCGAGAAGCGGCTTCAGCCCGGGAGGAGAACAGACATCTCCCCTGTACGTCTCCGACTCTGGTCTGGAGGTCGAGCAGGAGACGTTAACACTATGTTACCTTGTATATTATGAGAAGATGATCCACCCACCGCCCACATACATGCATTTTTAAATAATACAGAGGTCCGGACCTGCATGGAGCTAATTAATTTACTTCAGATGAAGGTATTTGTCTGGGTCATGCTCTCCTGAACAACTAAAGACATGTGAAGGGTCATAAGTCGTAGAGAAGAAGTGTAATTAAAAAACAAGTAATGCACAGTTCTGGAGTATATTTACATGTTTACTTTCCACCACTAACAGTACTGCTTAAGAATATAATATTAACATATTATTATTATTTCACTTTTTAGTTCAGGTTTCCTCTAAGTTAATGCTTTATCATTACTACTGCAAAGACACCTGTTTTATCTATTGTTACCAGTGCCGGTTGTAAACGTGCCTGTTCGATTTGCCACGGCAACTAAAGGCCGACTGTGGGACTCAGTCCACAGAACCGTTGATGGGTCCCAGTTGCCTCTGCTGCAGAGTGCTGGTCGCCTGTTTATTCAAACCTTGTCAGCCTATTATTGAACGTATTGCGTGTCCAAATCATGCCAAGTTCCACGCTGCACTTCCTTGAGCCCTTAACAACGCACATGTCACATGAGAAGCCGATAAGATGAACGCTTCTCGAGATATGAAAGTCACAGAACAACAGACAGACTTAATAGATAGAGAGAGATAAGTGGAATTAGTCGATAGATGATAGATAGTATCCATCATATCTGTTCTTTATCAAAGGACCTGTTGTGACTCTTCTAATAATTCACTCTGTGTCTCTCTGCAGAAATGGCTGATGTTTTCAAAGGCCTGAGCTTCCTTGAGACCCTGAAAAAATCCATAGACAGCAATAAGTTATCAGATTTCAGGGACGCGGTGGAAGATCTCTTGATCAAATTTTTTTTAATAATAATCCTTACAATTTCAATAGGGCCTCCCACTGTCTCCTACTGTTCGGTGCTCGGGCCCTAAATATAGATTCGAAAAAATTGAATAAGAAAATGAACAGTAAAATTTAAACAACAAAGCAAGAACAAAAGGAGGTAAAGTGACAGATGAACAGCCAACATATACAGTTGCAACTAGAGTAGAATGAGAAGCTATGCAAATTAATATTTGTACACACACATGCACACACTCCCCCTGACCCCACACAGACTGAATTAATTTGCTATGATGCTGCTGCTAATTTCTACACATAGACTCAGCCTGTCCTCGGCTTAACACTTGAACACAGACAGCACATTTCTCATTAAACTATTGCAGTGGTGTCTATATTTCATAGATCACCCTCCGACCAAAGCACACACACAGCGATCACCTGATACTCTGGATGGCAAATGATGTGTTTAGATACAGTTTGTGTCTTCTGTTTCTGACAAATAACAGCTGTGTCTGGACAAAACAGGCCTTGGAATGTGCTTTCTGTGCGCTCGTGAATTGTCTGCTCTTGGATTTTTTTGTGCAACAAATTCCAAAACCAATAGAAGGCCAGGTGTAGTGTTGACCACTGGTCAACCAATGAAATGCCATGAAGAGTGAGAGTGGATGAACCCGGTTAAAGAGTAACCGCCCACACGTGACGCTCGGAAGAAAAGCGAACGCGCCCGCAATGAGGCAGGGATCATATCATTCATTTCATTGGTTGACCAGTGGTCAACACCTCACCTCGCATTCTATTGGTTGGGGGATTTTGAGAGGGTTGTTGCCCAAAAAAATTCCAAGAGCCAAGGAGAAATCTGAGAGCAGATGATGAATGCAAGCACATAGTTTGAGCAGAAGCAGAGCAAATTTAAGTGCAAACAGGGGCTATTTGAGTGCAAGGGCAGGGTTTTCATGAAAAGTAATCTGAACTTAAGTCATGCTCTCAAACTGAAAGACCACGCTCTTGAATAAAGATAAAAAAAAGCTCATAAGTGTGCATGTCAATTGGTGTCAACACACAGGGTTAGTTTGGATTTAGTCATGATTCACATGAAATTAACCGAAGATATTACCTGCATGATGTGACAGCATAGATGGTCTTATTTTCATCTTGTGAGTGTGTTACTGTTGTGGGAATTATTAAAGAGGCAGTTTGAGTAATTTGGCAGCTGTTTATTTTTCTGTGAACAGACTTAACTTCAGCTCTGTTGCAACGCATAATAAAAACTCACTCTCCGTCAGCAAATCTATGGTGGCCAACACATCTCACACAAGCTTGTTAACTGAAAACACGAATGCAAAAGCCACAACACAACTGCCATAGCCACAACACTAATGGAAATGCCACAACACTAATGCAAATGCCACAACACTAATGAAAAAGCCTCAACACAACTGCCATAGCCACTACACAAATGCAAAAGTGACATAACGGACACAACCACAACGGAAATGAGTGACAAAAGATGTTGACAATGGCACAGTGACACAATGAGTTACTTACTGTGGTCAAGTCATCGATAGATGATTCAAGTGAGCAGTTGTTTATGAAAACCTGGACAAGCCAGTATTTGAAGTGTCTGCAGCACCTGTATCATAACCTCAAATAGAGAAGCATCACAATATGCTCACTGTCTCTCAAATGAACACTACGGATGATTATCAGCTCAGTGTAGCAGCAGAGTAACTTCACACATCTGTTTACACTGGGATCACTTTATTGCATCACATTAAGTTGTTATTAGGTTCATCCTATCAATTAGTCAGAGATCAGTAAAGTCAGGATTACTGGGGAACAGTTTGTAACTACAGCATGGAGAAATGGTAAATCATCAGAAGTGAGCACAGCAAACAATCTTGACAATCTTTATTTTTAATGTACAACTTTACAAATCATGTTCCTCTACTGCCTCTAAATTAGATGCAACATATAAAATGACACTGAAACTTTGATTTTGACTTGATCGGCAGATAAAAACAAACCATGAGCTCCAAAGATGACTTTTTACTTTTCTTTAAGGAAATAAAAAAGAATGCAGATGTAACATCTGAAAGAGAGGGACATGAAACCATTGTTATGTTTTATTAGTATTTATCTATGCCTGAAAAATGATAAACAACATATGTAATAAAATAAATAAACAATAAATTAAATTGAAAAAAACAAAACTAGGAAAAGTCTTTAATGGCAAAGAAACTGGGAACACCTTTGTGTATTCGCCACATTGACTGATTTAAGGTCTTATGAGAAAAGGAGCGACTTTATTTTGTGTAGGATAAAGAGATAAAGCTTTGCACTGCTAAAATCTGCCATCTGCTCTCAGACCTAATACATGAATACAAATTAAAGCTTAAAATGATGGCACAGCTTTTGTTGTCAGTGTGAAATGTTTGTGTGAAATCAGATATCTCGCAGAACAGACACTTCCTTTATTTCCTTCACCCTGAAAAAAAAACCCCAGACCTTTACACCGATGGCTCTCAGTCACAGTTAGAAAATAAAATTTACATGTGGAGCTGAATCAGCTGCAAAACAGACGAGTGACCACGAGGAGGAGCTGACAGCTCACTGGAGTCATCACTGCGTGAATAAACGTAAATCCAAAGTTACAATGTATGATAGACAGTAACAAAACATGTTGTAATGAAATATGAAAAGATCAGTCCAAACTGAAATTAAATAAATTGGACAAAGCAACTGAAAAGCATCTACTATAAAACACACATATATACAAAATAACTGTAAACTTATTTTGTTAAATTCTTATGTAGTTAAAGTTATTTTCCCACAGTAACCTTGGGATTTATGATTCATCGGAAAGAAAAGAATATTTTCCCACGCTTCTCTAATGTCAGAGAAAGATAAAATAAATAATGTGGAGTTAATTTCTGTGCATTATTATTTACCTGTGCATTTATCTCATAATAAGTCAGGCTTGGTCTTTTGTGAGTGATAAGATCCATTGTTTTTCACGTTTATGGTGGTAAATAATTGGTTTTGTCAGCATGGTTTCCTTCAGGACGGATCAGTTCATGAGTGAAGAATGAGCAGCTCAGCCAAACTGTCTCAGGTAAAACATAAAAAAAAACTTTTATCAACAAGGTGAAGATTCACAATAGCAGTAGGTCAGCATGAGAAGAAAGCTAGATAAAGTCATCTCTGGTTTTCAGTTCAGACTACACAAGGCCGGATCTGTTAATTACAGTAACTAGTGACAAGAATAAAAACTACGTGTATCCTGGAAAACACTTCCACGAAGCAACAAACTGTCCAACAACAGCTGAGTGACCTCACAGAGTAAGACTTGGTAGAATGATTTAAGGAAGCTAAAAGCAGAATTAAAAAAAAGGCTTTCCGACAGTGTCATTATCTGTTTCGTCCTTTGTGTAAGACTTTTTGACGTAATGTGGTAAAAGTTCCACATTTAAGTTAAAGTTCGACTCCTTCTTTCCCTTTTCCTCCTCGTTCTAGGGTTTTCACATCCAGCCCATCCGCAGCGTCTGTTCCTCAGCTCTAAAATAATAAACCGGCTGTGAACATGTTCACCATGATTCATAGAGTCAGAGGAAGAGGGGAAAGATCTCTGTTGATATCCGTCTCCCTTAAGTTTAAAGTCATCGTGTGAAATCCTTACAAGGAGAGGTGTCAAAGTTCAGGATGTTTTTGTTTTCATGAGCTTCATCACACATTTTGTCCTTTTTCTCTCCTCAGAGCAGTGTTTTTCAATAACTCCTTTGGAAATGTGTAGGGAGTAATAAACATGGCCAGCGTCAGTGATCCTCTTCAGATGATTTCTCTCTTCACATACAGTCAGTCTGTCAGAAATGACAGCAGAATCACAATATGTGGCCTCAGTGTCTTCAAAACAGAAACTTATTTTTCTCTCCAGGAGACAGAACCTTGTTTCACCACTGTCCTCTCCTCAAGGTTAAAGGAAGAATCCATCGAGTCACAAGTCGGTGACTTTGTTTTCTACAGCGGCAGCGATCTGCTGCAGCCTGTAGCCAAGCTGCATCTTCTGAGCTGTGGGGTCCTCTTCTAGCGCTGTGATGATCTGACAGGAGGGAGGAGAAGGTGGATGAAAATCAGATTTTTAGATTTCAAAGTAATAGTGTGTAACTATCTCAATGGAGGTAACCCTTTGCCTCACTGTGGAAGTGAACGGCTGAGGGGATTTATGGGACATCTATAAACCTGTTAAAAAACTCCTCTCATGGACAGCCAATCACAGCTTGGCGACTCTTGACTTAGTCTGACAGGCTCGTTAAAATACACTCCAGCACATTCACCAAACTCAAGGTCAAAGCCTTTTTTCTCTTATAACGTTCAAAGTGAAAATGATGATGTATGAGCTCAACAGCATTTTTCTTATACTATTATACTTGGACTGGCTAACATGGCATCATGTTAGTAGTAAGGCTGTCGTCTCCTGCTCGATTGGTTGGTTTCTATGCTCCAATCAGACCAAAGTCTCATTGGTCAGACAATCAGGATGGTTTCACAACTTTGAACATGTCCTCGGAGATAGCTAGCTCTGGCATATGACCTATCATTATTATTATTATCATTATACTTAATGTTAACTCAGAGAAACGCTCCAAACTAATTGTCACCACTTCAAAGTTGTTCAGAGGCTGAATATTGTGTAAATGGCATCAAGTGTGAACTTGTGCAAACTGACTGACCAACCAACACGGCACATCATTTAATGTCAGCATGCAGGCTAACTTGCAAATACCAGCCCTTTATGTTTATTTATAATTCATTCAGGCTCAAATAGTGACCAGGTAAAGTAAACTCCCTGTATTGTCACAGATTTAGTTTATCTAGAGTGAAAAGTGCAGATTTTTTAGTTGAAGAGAGGGTACACAAGATTTTCTTGGTTGACTTTTCTTCCCCAAATCTCACTTTAAAACAAGTAAAAACTAGGTAAGGTTAAATCTACCAAAAAAACAGTCACCGACAAGAACTGAGGAGCTTAGGTCGAGCCGTGACATAAAGGACCTAACGTTAAGAAGTGGACATCAGCATATCTTTCATCATTGTCATTGAAAACTGCATTGCCATCATGTGCCATCTGAGCACGGAGAGTCTTAAAAGGGTAGCAACAACAAGTACTGGGGGCTTAGTAAATAGACAATTTGACATCTTTAATAAATGACTGTATATCTACTGCAATACTGCATTATCAGCACTAAATTATTTTTACATGTAGACAAGAGTAAAATGCTCTCTAATCCTGTCCAGCAGCCATTTTGTACTCACTTGATCATAGTATTTGTTTATGTACTTATACAGCTCGTGTAAAGCCACCAGGCAGTTGACCTCAGCAGCGTAATTCTGTTTTAGGGAAGTAAAAACAAGAGAGGTGAAGAAATGTATTGTGGTAGTTAACCAGATGGAAAGATCCACAAAATGAAATGATTTGTGTGTGTTCAAAAGGTTATTCTTATAAAAGAGGAAAAGAGGAGTGAGAAACATACATGGGAGAGTTCTGCTAGAGCGGAGTTCATCTCCTGGTCACTGGCAGAGATGGTCTGACGTATGTCTGCGTAATACCTGGAGAGAGATAGAGAGAGAGAGAGAGGGAGGGAGGGAAAGAGGAAAAAAAAGAGATGAAGTTCATGTAATTATTAGTGAAAATAATGTTCTAACACGCCAGAGGCTGTTCACCTTGGAGACCTGCTGCGGATATGGGTACGGCCTGGCGCGAGATTTACACCCTATCTTTATTCTTTTATTAGGTGGGAAGTAACAACTTTCAAATACTTTGTTACAGTATGTAAGTACATTTTTTAAGGGTATGTACTTGAGTATATATATACTATGTACTAATAATTTATGGCTTCAAGCAAACGCAATTGTTAAGTCGGGTACCATACCTTTATTTATTATTGCAAGATATAAAGTGTGTGGGATTTTATTCACCACTTTAGATCCCTTTATCCCCTTCCATGCACCGGTCTGATGAAAAAGACGTGTGAAGGTTTTTTATGTTATGAGTCACTTAAATGGCTTTTAAAAGTCACACATTCCTTACATTAAAGATCTTGTCTAGCGATGCCTCAACACTGGTGTAATCTTCAATGTTTAATGTGCAGCAGACAGCAGTAAGTGCAGCAGTCTGCTCTTAGACCAGCCATGCATAGGAGCCTCGCAGGCTTAGTCTACACTCTGTCTGGCACTGACAGATTGTCCTCAGCCCTGCTCTCGTTCCCTCCTTCCTCCTCCCCCTCCCTGGTGTTTTTTTATGCCTGAGGTCAGCGGGGCACACTGGCTGCCATACTCTTACCTCTCCACCATCTGTTTGTAGCGTGGGATGTCTCTGGCATACAGCAACTTGTTGATGGGAGAGTCCTGTGGGAGGGAGACGAATGGAGAAATGTGTATTAGAATATTACATAGAACAGGTAATCTAATTAACTCATACATTTCAATTTGTATTATTAAACAATAGTTATTATGACACATTATTTACATTGTGATAAACAACCATTAACTACATGATGTCATGTTCCAATCACTTCCTTTATCCATCCCTGCACAGAGATATGGTGATTTATGTTGTATGGTCACATTCATTTACAACTGTATCATAATGTCACCTTCTCCTGCATTATCTTTTTGGGGGTTTGTATATGTAATAGCAGATCCCCAGTGTTCCCAGTAAACAGTATTCTATTATATTGACAGTGTTTTGGCTTGGTCAGCTCACCCGCCCCAGTTTGTGGTCGGCGATGGTGCAAGAATCCATGAAGGTTTGGGCTATGACGGACAGCACAGCATCCACATGGTCTGAAGTCTGCACGTCAAAGATGAACTGTGGGTTCTTAAGGATATTGATCCAGAAACGCAGAGGTAAACTGTTTGGACAGACAGGAAAGAGGGTGCATGTATAAGTAGTCATTCCAGCCAAAACATACTATTACACATATTAAGACAACAATGAAGAATGTGGATCATCTTGTTCTTATACTTCAGTGTAGGTTTAACAAAAATATAAAATACTTCATCTTCTGGCTCATCAGCACCACATTATCAGGATTATGCAGGAAACTGTCTATTCCACAGAAAGAGTCACAAAGACTAGTAAATTACCTCTTTATTAGAGGAGGGAATGTTTGGTCGTGGCCGACAGCCAAGCTGTGGTTTGTGAATCTGTATATCTGTGTAGTATTCAAACAGAAGCTGCATCCTTGAAGACCGATTTTGTCACAGTGCTACAACTAGACTGTACTATTTAAAAGGCTCCTTTAATTGCGGCAGACAAATATGTCCTTCCATCCCAGAGAAAGGAAGGCTACAGGTGGAACCTTCCCAGCACAATCTATCCCAGGTTTCATTGCGCTTCAGTGACTAACTGTTTTTCAAAGAGGAAATGGTGCCGGCAAGCAACAAGACATCCAACGCTTGAGTATCACGCCTCATTTCAGCAGAGCAGCTAATGGTAAATAAAAAAAAACCAAGTGGCATTAAAATGTTCTGGGCGTGTCCGACATAAAAGTTGCTAGGCAACAGCAATAAGGGCAAAACAAGCATGAGATTGGTAATCAAGCTTTTGTATCCAGAAGGCAGAAAGAGTGGAACTACCACGAGCATGGGTTCTCTTCTTACTAACTTCTGCCCATTTCTTAATTTTTTTTTACATTGTTCTTGTAATACTATTGTATTTGTCATTTAATCAGGACTTTGTTCTTGTAATTTTGCGACTATTGTCATTTTGGCCCTAATGCTGCATCATATGATAGATCCAAGAACCCCTGATATATAAGAATACATTAAATGATATTACATACATTCTATAATGTACCTGGTCTCAAATGAAACAGTGGTACAAACCTTGTGTTTATATATTCCAACTGTTGTCCATATGTTCAGTGTGAGTCAGATGTTCTTTAACCTTTGGGTGAAATTACACTTGTGTTGGTTTATAACATTTCTCGTACGGCAGAAGTTGGCCTGTGTCCTCTTCCTATCGTACCTTCCTTACTTATGGTAACCTGCTGCTGCTGCTGCAGGCCGTTTACCTGTTGGTTTTCCAGATGTGGATGGTCTCGGGGTCCGTTATGTTGTGCTGCAGCGCCTGCTCATCCAGCAAGTCGAAAAAGTATTTGACAGCCAGAGGTACGGGACGACTGGTGCTGAGGATCGCAGTGAATAAATCATCCACAAACTTCTGCAGCGTTCCCTGAGACAGAGCAGAGGAAGACGAAGAGATAAACAAAATGTGAAACAAAGATCAGGTGGTTTCTTTAAAAGGAGCACTCTGCTGATTTTACACATGACAATTAGTTTGTGAAAATGTTTTCTGTGGCTCTGGAGGAACTTTGTCATGTTACCCTGATGATGTCATCAGCATTATCTGGGACTGGGTTTAAAGTTTATAAAGTGGATTGTGGTGTGGGTTTTAGAAATATAGGCATTTACCAAGCAGGGTCTAATATATGACACTGTCCAACTGCATTATGGGAAATATGGATGCAGTATTTTTGAAACTTAACCTGACACCAGACACTGAAATTGGGATATCTCTGTCATTCATCTATCATTATTTTCATACAATATCCTGCAAATATTTCTTTGTAGACCACTGTAACGTTTAAACCACACAAATAAAAGTTTGCAAGAAAAGTAAAAAAGACCTTTATGCAATATATTAGGTCAACAGATACAGTCAATTAAAGATTAATACGAAATATCATGTAGACTCACACTGTATCTTCTAAATAGATTCTTGTTCAAATTAGCACAAAGGCTTATTTAGACCCATTGAACCAGATAAAATCAATTGCTTAAAAAGAATGGGAGCTCATCATAGTGCAGTAACTCCCTGTTACACACAGCTGCTTTCATACATTCACTGAAGTCGAGATGATCTCTTGAAATTATCCAGAGGGGCTTTATGTGAGAAATGTCAGAGGAAGGAGGAATTCTCCTCAGAAAAGGAGCTCATCATAAATGACGTAAACTGAAAACACTGGTGCAGCCTATTTACAGTAAGATGGAAAACTCTTAACATTAAGGGTCAGTATAGTACAAGATCAGAGTCATACTATTGGAAAACCAATAGTAAAAGTTATTTAATGTCCTTAATGTTGTGTGTAATCTACCTTATTGTCTGAATACATGAAAAGGACTTGAAAATATTCTCATTTGTGCTGCTGAGTCACATCATTATATATGTGTTTTTTTCTTTGTATTAGAAGAATGTAACCATCAACCATGTATGTTATGTTAAGATATGAAAAGTGTTTTCAAATGGAGTGATTGATACCATTCACATTATCTCTGTTACCTTCATAGAAAGCAGTCGTGTGAGGTAGATCTCGGGGATGGCCTTGGCTCTCTCCCCGCCCCTCTCCCTCAGACTACCTCTCCTGTGTTTGGGCAGCTCGGACTCCTCGTTGGCTTTCACCAGATGCCAGAGCCTCACTCCTCCCTCCTCCCCGTCATCCAGCATAGGGGTCTCTGGCAGGACGACAGACAAATGAGTGTATTTTTTTTCGGCTTGGTTGAATGTACATGCAGGCTGAGAAAAAACTGAGCTATTTTTGAAGCAGCGTGATTTGGTTACGTATTTATTTCTATAATTTTTAAAATAAGAACAAAATCGATCATGTCTGAAAAGGAGAAGGGAGAAGTGAATCCTTATCGAGTCCTATCCTTTGCATGAAACTGAGGTTGTTTGTTTCAACATGCAAACATAAATTCTCAGTTTTATAATCTCTATGAGCATCTGAGCCTGAAGATTTCAGCTCTGCTTTTCTAACTGACTCTCATCCATACTTCATCCCGTTCAGTGCTTATGTGTGAACACAGTCAAACAGCGACCTCCTCTGGCTGTTCAGATGATCACCATCTCGTCCTACATGACACAAGATGACTGCAAGAAGATCTGCACTGATCAACATTCACTCATTCAGGTGACAGTACACATCTGTTTCTAATGCATGAAAGAGATGAAGATGTGATCAGTGTGAAGATCTTGAAAACACATCTGCACTCCCTCATTTTCTCTCATGTTTGAACCCTTCCTTCAGAAAAGAAAGAGAAAAAGCTTTAGATTTTCTCTGAATTGAGTTTCCCTTTAAAAGCTTAAGGATAAATAAGGCGTGCAGGCTTGAATATTAGATCATGAGGTAAAATAACATCAGTGCAACTTGCAAGTCAAGCTTTATTCTGCTCTGCCAATCTGTGGAAAAGTGATGAAGTATATGTGTGGATGAGGATCGCTGAATGGTTGTCTGAAACTCATAGAGCCTCATAAAAAGGTGCATGAGACGTACTTTCTCCAGGCATGTAATCGTGGCTGTCATGGAGGTGATGTTTGGTGTTTCTGGGGACGAGGGCGACCGTCGCTCCATCAGGGACCTGCGTTACACAGCAATGTATGAAGCAGCACTTCACAGACAGTTTTATCAGCTTTATCCTGCACATGAATGGATGATGTATGGTGTATTTTTTTGTGTTTCTGAGACTTGCTCTGACCTTGTAGTGTTGCAGTGTATTGAGGCGCTTCCATGAGCCTTGCACTACTGACGTCAGGTCCTCATCTGAGAGGATTAGGTGACCTGCAACACCTGCACGCCACTCTGGAGGGACAAAAAGGTTGATGCAACATCAAGTAGTGTACATTTCATTGCAGATTCAGTTTGTGCTTATAGTATATGACATATGTTGCTCCAGATGCCACAAGAACTCAGACATTTTAACTTTTAATCAAATTGAGATATTCAGGTGCACATGGAAAGGTCTGGTAATTTGATCAAAAGATGTAACTGTTTGCGTCTCAACAGAAATGTATTTCCAGCAGTTTAATGAGTTTCCTCAGCAAGTAACACTGCATAAATATTCTATGCTTGAATAGTCATGACCAAAATCAAAACCAGTCCACAAGCTAATGTGATAAACTACTGTGTGATCTACTGCTCACAATGTCTTAAAATAAAGTGGACTTACCGAGATGTAACGAGTCAACGTGTGGCCTCTGGGAGAAGGAGGTTCCCTTCCAGGCCTGCTCCAGGAGCTTCTCCTTCACTTGGGTGATGGTGTCACAGTCCAGGACTTTGGCAGGTACCGTCTGGGTGATCGTGCCCCCGCCGGCAGCTGCAGCTGGCATCACAACATTTAGCGTCTGGACAGATACACAGGAGGGTTACTGATAAAGAGGTGACACTGTGATGCACACATACTGGACTGAATTAACCTTGTCAGCCTAATCTAGACTTTAAAAATGTAGGATGACATTTGCATGCATTATAAATAAATTGCATTTTCACAAGTCAAGTTATTTCGAGATTACTTTTTTTACTTTTAGTTACATGGATAGATAGATAGATGGCTAGATAGATGAGAGACAGAAATAGATGGACAGATAGATGTATAGATAGAATAAAAATGTGGAAATTGTTTAAAATATACAATGGGTTACCTTGATTGTTTGCTTATGACTATTTATCAGTTTCTAATAAACCCAACAGGATACATGGACTTCTCGCCCCAACACTGACACTTGTTAACATGCGTGTACTAACCAGCGTTCGGTACTCCACGTCCTCTCTTAGCAGCCGGTTGTCGTTCAGTGTGTACTTGGCTTTTCCTGTCACAGCGTCCACAGGTCCCTTGTCCACCTGGTGCTTTATCGCTCTAAACAGCATGTAGAACGACTCCCCTGCTGATTCCTGGTCAAGCAGAAAAATGCAAGGTCAACAATGTCCTAACACAACAAACGTTTCAAGAGCTTCAAGAGATTTCAATGAATGTGGTTTCTCCTCATGCTGCTCTGACAGTGATGAGCTGAAGTTCACCTGTGTTAGTGTCAGTGGGAGAGTTTTTCTGACACATTATAGATATCTGCATCAATATGATTTTTGATTGAACAGATGTGTCATTTGAATAGCATCAAATATTATCATTGATTTGTGTGGAAATTCTTCAGCTAACAAAGACAATAAATTTGGTTCCAGCCCCAAAAACCATTTAAGGATAAGTAGTAATCGTTATGGCTAGATGGGTGGATACAAAAAACAACAACAACAACATAATAATACAGCTTCACTGTCAATTGCAGAAGTGGTGGGTCACCAGACGTCACTAGATAAAATAATTTTATATTTCACAAACAAATACTCTTTTCTGTCTCTTCTCTCAGGTTTATTCTTCCTTATGAATTAATCTCTTTAGTTTATAATAAAATGAAACCATCTCTCTCTACTTGTACAGTTGTTGTGGTCAGGTTTGAAATACTGACGTACGTACCCTCAGGAAGGTAAAGAGACAAATGGACATCCAGTTTGTCAGGAGCTTCTCGACAACAGATTCAGTTCTGAAAAGAAGAAGATCACATGTGAACAAGTCATTTATGGGTGAGGAAGCTCTGTCACCCACTAATGAAATAAAAATGCTGTGACCACATTTAGGGAAAAGAATTCCACTGTTTTGACTCCACTGCCATGTGTCAGTACAATTGAGGACTGTTATCTCAACTTCAGTCTTAATACAAAGAGGATGTCGTTGTTGACAGTGCAGCACCCCTCTGTGAGGAGGTCATTACACTGGTACAGTTCACAAGCACGTGCTGTAGAAGAGACGTGAGATGGAAAAGAAGTGGCGTTCCACCAATCTAATAGAGTTTCACCTGGCGTGGATAGATAGTCAGACTACATATAAAAAGCTCTCTGTAATGCCAGAGCCTGGTGTTATTCATCATTCATAAAAAATAAGAACAAACTGAATGACAACCATAGCTCTACTGCTCCATGTAATCCTTCAATGAAGTTCAATCAGGAAGACTTTGTCCGTCTCATTCATTCACACAATTCTCCTCACTCTCCTCGCCTCCTCTGATCAGCTGACTGGTGGATGTTTGGGGTAATCCAAATCATATTGTTCCATGATCTCAATCAGCCAATCATGTCTTTTCTGTCAAACATTTTAAATCTGCTGTCAGCTGTCATTTCAGTGATTCAGTACGACCCTCCTCCTCCCCACTCCAGTCTCCGTATCCAGAGCCCTGGTCGAGCCCAGCTCAGTCCACTCATCTGATCTCATTCACATCCTCAACATTTTCTAGATCCCACATCCACCCCAGTGTACAGACCAGGGGGTGGTTCCTAAACTATGAAACCACACCCCCTTTCAACCTTGATGACATCACAAAGGGTCTAACTGCTAATGACTCTCTTATCACGCGTGGTGATAAAATGTGTTCATACTTCATTTGAAGTTTCTCCTGATTGAAATGACTTTACCAGCTTCTTCACCTTCTTCAGACAACAGGCAGAGCTGTGCGTTGACTTCAGCAGTTTCTTCATCTGAACCATCACTTTGCCTTTTAGACTCTTTCCCCTGTAAACTGCCTATTGATATCTGACCTATAATTAGCACTTCCACATTCGATCTGATGCATTTATCTTTGTTAGTAGGCTACGTACCACAGGCTTTTAACATTGCAGAAATTAAAGTTTTTAACACAGCGAACCATATCAAACCTCCCCTTCACTTCTAAAATGCTCCAAAAAGCTGTTGCTAGATTAATTATAGCATTTATTATGTTATTAGACCTAATACCACTGCGGTTAATGCGATCTTTAAAAAACCATCTCTGCCCAACTCTCTTCCCAAGAGTGTGTTTGAGGTTTAGTATCAAGTTCGCCAAGTTCCTGCTCAGTGAGAACTGTTGGGTTTTCATATTGTCATATTGTAAGGTCTGGACTTTTACTCTGTAAAGTGACTTGAAATAATTTATATAAATAAAACTGAAAAAAATTTAAACTGAAAGAAACTATTGAGGATTTCATGAAAAGCTGACGGACTGATTGCCTTCCTCACCTCCTGAGCATCAGTTTGGGGTTCTTGGCCACGTATTGTTCCACCAGATTGTTAAGCAGCGTCTTCAGGATGTCTGTGAAGTACTCCAGTTTACCATGCAGGGCTACAGTGAGCAGAGAGGCCACGTACGCCCGATCCCTGGGGGAAAACGTCCGCTGCACTTCCAGCGTGTGAATAAACTGGACAGACAATGGAAATGAGAATAAAAAACTGTCAGTAATTGCAAAAATGTGTTTTGTTAAAAATATATCAATCAGTTAAATAAGAAGTAACAAAAAGTAATTCATTTCGTTATAACACCCAAAAAAAAAGTATAAGGGAGACTTAAAGATTCAAAGTCAATATTCCTCAATCTCAGAAAAAGGAAGAAAATATGTGGATCTTAATCTTTCACATTGACAAACTGTGGTTGTTAATGACTCTTCAGCTCATCCAACTCTTTATTTAATAAAACATAAGTCTAGAGGCTGACCTTGGTGAGAAACAGTTTACTGTTGAGCAGGTTGGACAGCTGAACCAGCCCCTGCTCCACAGTCTGCCTACGACTCTCTGGAACATCAAGATCTCGCCTCAGTGGTGACTCCTGGTGGCCTGGGAAGAAAATGCGTTCGGCATACACCCGGTAATCCAGGAAGGGAATCCCCGATCCCACCAAATCACTGGACATGTCCATCATCTCTGTCATCAGGTCTGAGGCAGGGGAAGAGAATGGAGATGGATGAAAGTGAAGTGACAAACTTCAGGTTCAGCGTTGTTCTTTTGCTGCGACAGTGACTGAGTTGATTTTATTTTATTCAATTTAAGACAGCAGGTTTGGATTGTACCTGTAAACTCCTTCTTACAGCGGTCCCTCACACTGGTCTCCAGGTTCTCCAGCTGAATCTGCACCTTTTTATAGTCCCTCATGGCCTGTTTGCTCTTTCTCCTGACAAACAACAACAACAATCCACAGACAACATTTAAAGTAAAATAAGGGCTAACAGGGCTAAGGCACACCTAACTACCTGGCAAAGGCAACTGTCTCAGCTAGCGGTTTAAATGCAATGTGTGTGTGTGTGTGTGTGTGTGTGTGTGTGTTGAGGGACAGCCGAGGGGCAGGAGAGAACAGGGGGTGTCTCTGAATGATGGACGATGTGGTGATTAAGGGGTTTAGTTTCAGCATAGATTTGAAAATGAGCATAACTTTCTAGATTCTCATTCACTAGAGACTAAATGGACTATATTGATATACTGGTTTTCTAGTCCAGATGAACACTTCAAGTGCTTTACAGTATAGTTTCACACAGTGCATCTATGTGCAGCACCTTCTCTATCACACATCCCTCACAGCTGTCAGAGCAAACCACTGACTGGTTACTGGTTAACCTGACAGGTTCGGGGACCACTCGCTTTATCTCCTGAGCCACAGTTGCAAAAAAAAGCCTCTTTGATTACAGGGTTTTAACTTTTTCATATATATATTTATACATAGAGACGTCCCCATCTGTTGATTCTACGCCCTGCAAGGTCCAAAGTAGTTTGAAATACTAGGTGTTCTTATGAGCCATGTTCAACCTAGAAATGTAGATTGTGTTTTATTTATTTTTGATTAATGTGATTATAAAATCAGCAGTAATAGAAGAAATAAAATATCATCATATTATTTAGTTTACAGCTACCAAGAAAAAGTGAAGAAATACAAAATTACTGTATTAATAAGAGGCGAAATACAGGTATAGGAAAAAATATCTTCTTCATGAGTGAAAATCACATTTTTAGGTCTGCAAGCAGGAGTTGAGGACAGCATGGTAACAGTGAAATACCTGTGTAAGTGTTTACCTGTATATGAGCACTATGATGAGCACAATCAGAGCCACTATGGAGGCCCCGACCCCGACTCCCACCTGGGCTTCCAGAGGAAACGTGGACTGGGCCTGGCTGTCGTACTGCACTCTGCCCAGTGAGAAGTTCAGGTTCCCCATTCTCACCTGGAAATCACAGAGCGTTTGAACACAATGCTGACAAGTATTGGTGTGGCCATCAAAAGAAAAAACATCTTTTATAAAAAAAATGTGCATTATTATTCTTAATTTTCCATATTATTCTTATTTTTATTATTATCTCCATATTATTTTTATTATCATTATTTCCAATATGTATCATTTAGGATTTAATTATTATGTTGAGTATTTTCTTTACCTCAATTAGTTATTTTCATTTACAGTTATTTTTCATTCATGTTTCCTGTGCATTTATCTTGCTGCACCTTCCGTAGCTCCTCACAGTGCTGTTTACACTGCTGTAGGTCATTTTTCTGGGAAAATGCTGCTGCGCTTCTCTATTATTTTCTTTGGAAATCGAGCCGTTAATGCTGTAACCCTTGGTGCATTGCTGTTTTTACTGCTAAAATAATCTCAGATGACATTTGTGACCAGTGTGGTGCTGCTGAGATCTGTTATTTTGCATGTTTGGGGGCAGAAGTGCCGCCAAGAAAGCAGGAGCAAATAAATGCTTGTAAACAATCATTGAGTCATTGTCCTTCATGCTCTACCCTCATCTGTTACATGAGACAGTGAAGTATGAACACAGGCACTGTTGTTACTCTGTACTGACTACTCCAAAATCATTGTTCTCCATCCTCTTACCCAGGCTGCAGTCGAGTCATAGCAAATGTAAACGTGCTCTGGATTCAAATGTATCTTATGTTTACTCACAGTGAACTCAGGCAGGCTGTCCATGCCGTCCTGTTTCTTGCTGACAGCCACTGAAGGCTGCTGGGCTGGTGGTTCACAGTACAAGTGGTTGTGGGTCAAGGTTTTCACGGCACACACCCCCTCCCCTATCCGAGCCTCTACCTCAAGCTTGTAAATTGCCAAATCCAGGTTCTCTCCCTAGAAGATACAAAAACAGAGCGACTCAGAGGCGAGGACTGGACTGCACTAGAAGGGCAGTTCACCTGATACAGTCCTAAAGCCTAATTATTCAAATGCATGTTTCAATATAAAACATTTTATTTATCTTTCACCTGATTAAATAACTTATATTAGCTGCAGTTAATTCATGTTAATGGATTCAGTCACTTGCCAAAGGCCCAATTTAAACTTTAGTTATCTGGTTAACATGCACACTGTGAGCTGGTGTGAGTACACAGCTAAAGATCTGTTTTCAGGAAAAAGAAGCTTTATTTTGTAAAATCACTGTAAACGTTAGATCCCTGGAAAGAATCTTCTAAAATATTAAGGAAGAGCCCGAGCAGTACCACAGGAAATCATAGGGGGGCAGTGTAGCCAACAGTTCAAGCGAGACCATAGGGCAAGAGGAAGAAATTTCAACTATGGTGGAGACTTAGCGAGTTATTAAGAAACTGCATGCAAAATATGAGGTTACGTCAACGTTGACATGAGTGTCGTCATGACTCTGTGCTGCCGTCAAGTGGACGGATTGCGTAAAAATCATGGCAATGTTAAAGACCCAGATGTTTTAAAAGGAGGCATCTATTTTGTAAAGGCAGCATAAATGCACCTCAATGCTGCAACTGGAAAATAGTGTCACAAATTGAATCAATCAGCATTCCGTATCTATTTCGTATGTTTACATTTGTAATTTGATGTATTTTTGGCCTGTAACACATTTTTTTTATTTATGTCTGACACACATAATTATTATATTTCTGCCATCTCGGTCCAAGAGAAGCTAAAGGTTCCAAATAAAGGATATAATATATAGATATTGCTACTTGTATTTGAGATTACAAATGTTGAGGGCTTAGGACAAAATGGATTCACATCATTTTCCTTTCAAATGTTGAAATAATAAATACAATATTTAAAAAGTCTATTACCTTTGAAAGGTTTAAATGTAGTGAATGTAGATAAAGACTTGTTCAAGTATTGAAAAGGAGAAGGGACCCGGGACCCTATAGCATATGAGTTCATCTCCAGCAACACTGACATTCTGATTTCTTGTTTTTTTAAATGATCTAATGTCGTTGGATACTGTCTCGTAGCCTGGGGCACGTTAGAGATGAAAGACGAAAGTAAAGTCCATTATAAACAGGTATTTGCACCCACCTCTACAGAGATGATGCTGCCAGGTTTGTGGTGATATGGTTTGCTGGGGTCATTCTGGGTCAGCGGGTAGAGATCTGGGTTGGACTCATAGCTGAAGGCTTCATTGCCCACAGCGCTAAAGTCAAAATGGAGGCTGTCTAGCAGGAAATGAACTTTGACCCTGGCTCTCCTGGCCTCTGTTCCCACTGCCGGGGTCGGACACAAGATGAGGGAGGAGCTGTTCACTGTGCAGCGAGACTCGTACTGGAGGAATGAATAAAATGATTAAAACCCAGAAGATGAGTATACATATATATATGTATCTCTCTGGAATTAAACCTCCATACCTGTTTGACATGACAGAGTGCACCCTGCGGGCAGTCTGTGTCTGGGACGATCCTCCTCCATCTCTTCACTGGACCCTGGTGATCTTCTCTTCCTTCCTTCCTCCTACTGAAGCTCCTTCTCCTCCTGGGAGGGAGGGTATCAGGAGGACTGAGGGTCACCCTCATTTTTGGCTCTTGGACCACATCCAGGTTCTGACCAGAAACTCTGATGATTCGGCCTCCACTGCAGGAGAGTGATGGACAGTTTCATGTTAGGACTGGGTCTAAAAAAATGTCTGATTAAATCGATCTTCAATTGAATAATCTGATATTGTAAATCAATATTGAATCAAATCAAGACATAGTAAATCGGAATCGAATCAGTTTTAGAAATCAGCGACTATACCAAGCTCTATTTCATGTTAAGTTCAACACTTCATAAAGACTTAAGACAACACTTCTCTCCCACTATTATATAGTTTACATTATTATATATATATATAAATGTATTTATTATATAATGTATGTATATAAGTATTGATATGGCATGCTGCAGCTTACAGCCACTGTGGCTATATTACTAGTGTATAGAGTGTATAAGTAGCTTCATTCCTCATTTCAATCTTCTGATGTGAGACAGTGATCTTACAGGAGCCTTATTAACCTGCACAGCAAGGTTCAGTTTAAACAGTGAAGGATAAATCCAGCACCATCAAAACTGTCCAACTAAATCACAATATAAAAAGTTTGGAGTGAGAAATTGATTATTACAATACATTTTCAGTTTTTGCTGCTTAAATGTAATAATATTACCACTGGTCTATACTACAGTATCTAGTCACAAAGGTTAATAAAAGATCAGTCATTAGACAACAGTGATCCATATATTCCATTAATATCTATTCTGCCTTGGTCAGTGTATTTGGGTGTAGGCCTGTCTACAGTATTTGGGGGGTTGTTTCAATCCAAATAGTTACATTCCACCACTGCACCTGAAAAAGCTTTTGGTTGGAGCAGCCGCTGTGATGTTTGGGTTGGGGGTGTAATGATACACCAAACCCTTCAGGTGGCGCTCTGCCCCACCAAACCGCACAGTGACACTGTGTTCTCCGGTTCTGTTGCTGCCTTTGGTCAGACAGCTGATCTGATTCTCCTGGATGTTCAGCCTGAGACAAAGACATTTGACATTTTTACACTTTTACCTTAAACTGGGATATAAAGACCTTTTTTTTTTATAACTATCAATAACAAGAGGCACTTACACCATACAGGGGACTCCGCCAATCAGGACGCTGACCTCACTCGGGTGTCCAGTGCTCAGCCTGTGGCCTCTGATGGTCAGAAGCGAGCCCCCGGCCTTGGGTCCTCTCTTGGGGAAGATGCTGCTCAGTACAGGATCCTGATGAAGGACAGACAAAAAGGAGGAGAAGAGGGGAAAAAAGGATGAAATGCAAAGATACAAGAGAGAGAGAGAGAGAGAGAGAGAGAGAGAGAGAGAGAGAGAGAGAGAGAGAGAGAGAGAGAGAGAGAGAGAGAGAGAGAGAGAGAGAGAGAGAGAGAGAAAATGTATAATCAATAATGTGATACTGAGCGTGTGATTTATTGGCAGGATAAATAAGTCACCAGGGCATTCTGGGAAACAGAATGAGGGTTTCCTCACAGCCAGCCTGTACAATTCATCTGCTTGTCACTTGGGCCAATCAATTAATCAAACCTCCCTTTTACTGTGGTGTTAATCAGGAGATGAGTTATTACATCATTGTGCTGCAGTGGTTCTATTTCATTTCACAGAGCACAATTTCAGCTGAAGCCTAATTAACAAACGCCATGTCGGAGATGTCGTTTGCTTGATTGGTCAGAAATCTTCTGTGTGAGCACTTTTTTTAATGGACAAACACATGTGGACGTTAAACAGCTACATTTATGGACTGTTAAATCCATTCATTCTCAATGCTGACAATTCAGATGAGGCGCACCAGGACCAAGGGAACCCCGTCTCAGCGAGGTCCTCTTCAATGTGTTTTGGTCCAAGCCCAACAGTGATTACTGTGTTCCTATATACAGTATGGAACTGAACCACACTCAGGGGAGAACATGGCAGAAATCAGAACAACCGCCGCCTGTGAAGTTGGTGAAAAACGTCCCGGAGCTGTCTTTGTTTTTTAAGTGCTTGTGAAAATGTCTTTCTTGTCATGTTCCAACAGGAATAAGGGCAGGGTGAGCAGTTGACAGCGATAACTTAAAGACTGTGGACGATTTACGTTCGGCCTTTGCGGTCTACCCAGCCAACGGAGACCGCCTCCTTCATGTGCCAGGAAGCCTGCATCCCCCGAAGGAAGTAAACCCTGAATTGGTAGGGAATTGGAGAACCTAATTTCCACTGTCCCCTTGAGAAATAAAATATGCACAGTCGTGTCTTAAATCAAGACTCCGACCAAAAGTGAAAGTAACACAATGTTGCCAGCATGAGTCTATAAATAAGTCAGTTTAAACTTGAACTGTTTGTAAAATGATTCTCTTCTGTTACTGCATCATCAGGCCACACACACACACACACACACACACACACACACACACTAGTGTATCACCACTACACTTCAAGGATAGAGTAGGGATTTGATTACTATTCTGATTATTGACATTTAGATAGATTTATAGTAACCAGGTTACAACAGTGCATGTAAAAGCAAAGTCCGAATCTTGGCATAATTAGATTTTCTGCATAACATAGTTCCATGTCAACACACTAACAGCTGCGGTCACCTGGAAGCTGAAGATCTGAGCCGACAGCCCGAGGCCTCCTCCCCTCACTTTGACTGAGACCTGGCCGCTCTTCTCTCCTCTGCTTCTAGTTGTCTCACACACGATTCTACAAGGTAAAGATTGATATGGATAAAAAAATTATGAAAAACATTTTTACAAGCAGTGATTGTGTTCAGGTGTAAGGACGACTTGCCTTGAGGAGACTTCATATCGGCTGTGGATGACGCTGCAGGGAAACCCGGCCACTGTGACAGAGCTCTGGATGTCTTCAGCTCTCTGGCCGAGGTTAGAGCCTGAAATAGTCACGACTGTGCCTCCCTCCACGGGCCCGGAAACTGGGTCCAACTGAAACACAATCCCCTTGTTTATTTCTTTCTGTTAATGATTTGAGGTACTTGAACTTAACTTGAGTTGAATGCTACTTCATAAAGATTGTGTTTATTTCACTGCATTTATTCGATAACTTAAGTAGCTTGCTTTGCGTACTATAAGATTAACTTGATAAAAATAATAAACATAATAACTTGGTAGAGGTATGTGCTCTTCTAAAAGCAATTGTAGTTCATTTTGATGTTGAAGTGTCAATGTGCAGAATGTTGAATTTGCAGAGTTTGATACAAAATAGTTATTTTCATCCACATCTATGGAAGGGGGTGGATTTTCTGTAGCCTATTGTGAATCAAGTGGACTTAATATCTTATCTGGAAACAATCAGTAACCAAGTCACACAAGTGTAATGTGCAAACTTGAAGCCTCCAGTGCCACAAACTGAGAATGGACCTTTGAGTCAAGTAAGACGCATCTTGTACTTAAAAGTAAACATTTCAAATTATTATTTCAAGCAGAATACTTTTTCCATGCAGGATAATGACGTGAAATCAACAAGAGCAAGGTTTTCAAAATCAAAAGGAGTTCCTGGTAAGTAAACATCCAGACAAGAGACCGTAGAACCAGTTCAGCAGTCAAAACAATATGAAGATTGACATCTTTCCTCTGACATTTCTAGCACAAATGGACAAACACAAATACAAATCATTATGTGTTCTTTCCCTGTTTTCTCTTATTTCTCACACTTTTGCAGTCACAATCTTCAAAAAAGAGTAAGATGTTCTTACAAAGTGAATGACAGGTGCAGGGCAGGTGTGTTTGATCTCATCTGTGCAGG
This sequence comes from Verasper variegatus, assembly GCA_026259375.1. Classification (NCBI taxonomy): domain Eukaryota; kingdom Metazoa; phylum Chordata; class Actinopteri; order Pleuronectiformes; family Pleuronectidae; genus Verasper; species Verasper variegatus. Next base: position 4,655,229 of record CM048045.1, on the reverse strand, counting down.
AGTCCTGGTAGACACAGCGAGAGCTGGCAGCACCGCCACACCAAACACAGCCATACTTAGGGTCAGCCGTACGACATCGGCTACAGTCCGGACCGCCCCACTGAACAGTTGAACAGAGTCACTGAAACAAGGGGGAGACAGGAAAAAGAAACAATATTACAATACTTTCATGTGAAATATGTAATATATGTGTGCAAAAACATGTGATGTCTCATAAAGAGACACACGCAAGAAAAATAAACACACTACACTGCTCTCACCGTACAGATCCTCAGCGCTGTCGATGAGGAAGTTGTTTTTTCTCCTCACGTTGATCATGGCTGGGTATTCCTCCAACAAGACAGAGTAGGCATACTGAAACAAACATACACAGTAAAAAACAAAACACATGTGATGCACTATACGAGTTGATGTTATGCACAGCCACGTGTTAAGCAGTTGCGATGTGTCACATTATCAGCTCACAAGAGCTAATGAAACACACACATGCAAACCCACATAATCACTGTTGACTGATTTTTGTTAATAAAGCATGGTGCTGCTTCATTGGTGTAACGTTTGTCTGTGACCTGTGTTGTTGATGATTTGTTATCATTGTGAATAACACCAGAGGGGTGGGGTTCACTCCATCAGGTTGAGACAGACAATCAGATTAGCTAGCTAACAGTTTATGGATTTATTCTTGTATTGCTGCAGCACAATGGTGACTCAGATTATACATAGACAAATCATGAAAGACGGTACTGTTGCATTTCCAGACTACAGTTATACATAAAAGAAAGGAATCTGGGCAGTTTGCATGGGACAAACAGACAGTGGTGAGGACAAAGAAAGGACTTCCATCTAAAAGACATTTAAATTGTCCATTGCAATATTAAGAACAGTGATGTTGAACACATTTAAGACAGCACATGCAGGACAAACACATACTATCACTTATAACAACAGCTAAAAGACACTAAGAGGTCACTGCTGTGAATTAATACATTTAACATCTAAATTTCAAGACTTGAAGGGTTGAGATAAATTATGACTATACATTAATTTCCTGACCTGGTGCGGCTGGCAGGTGATAAAGAAGACTGATGATTGGGTAGCATGTGGCTCTACTGCAGCGTCCACCACCACCGACTGATTCTCAACGTCCAACACACACTCATAGTACAAGTCCCCATCCTGAGTGTAGACAACCACAGACAGACATGACAAACTTTGTCAGCAGGGATACAAAGTTAGTCTTCCAATGGTAGAAGCTGCAATTCATGCAAAAACAGGAATTCACTTTTATAGCCAACAAAGAACAGTTTCTTAATTCTAACTTCAGATACTCTGCACAAATACAAGTTTAACGTATTTGGTAACATTACCTGAAACAGGTTTAGATGTTGTCCCACCAGAGTGATTTTCCTCTCCACATTGACAGGGAGCAGGGAGGAGTCCTGAACTTTCTCCACACATGGACATTCCTGATGATACAGTGTCAACCATTATAGCGTGAAATATCAACACTCTTGTGTGCAGCCATACTTCATACACATGCCTCTGGATTCATTTAATTCTAAATAGCCAATGTTTAATAACCATGGGCTTGTACATGTGCTTGCTCCAAGCATCATCAGAGAGTCACTCCTCCAAAACAAAAACTAAAATATACTGTATCAGGTGTATGGCATTTTTGTCCCATCCACGAAAAAATGTACATTTGCCTGTCAGACTGAGATGGTCCATATACATGTTGGTTGTAGTTTTCTCTGTGAAGACTGCTTCACATTGGAAAGCTCACTGGATTAACACACATATATTGATATAGTTGATTTGGAGCCATCAGTTGTGAGACTTAATGGAGGCTGTACTGTTTCAGCGTGGCAAGCAATGGCAGAAAGGAGGTGCCGTAACCACCATATCTATCTATTGCTAAAGTTAAGTTTCTTGTGTCCTGCAAATGTAACATGGCGGATTCATGGATAATTGGGGTGGTAGTGTCATCCCTAAGTTTCATGTTGTATTGTTGCTCTTTTTATTTAGTATAGGATGTATGTATCTGAAGTGAAAGAGCAACAAAGGAAAAAGGGACTGGAAAGAAAAATAAATAAATAGGGAACTTAAGAAAAAAGCCAAACAGAGGCTGGTATCGACACAAAAACACACTGCAATATACACACATTAGACACACATGCAAATGTATGTGAAGAAGAGTTGTCTTCAAAGACAAAAGGGATAGCAGCTTAGCTGTCCCTGTAATGTGTGTTGTCTGTGCAACATTATTATTATTTGCCGCAAGCATTGATGGAGGTGAACAGAGATGATTTGGTGAGGGAGGCCGAGTCAATACGCTCCCTCAGATGAGTGCCTTGAATTTCACACGTCCATCCTCACATCTGAAATTACATTGATTTTCTGCCCGTCTTTTCTTATTGACAGGCAAGCTAATAAAGATAACTGCATTTTGCCTGGTCAGCATTATATTGTACATTCAGTGCAGATCAGAACTTCAATTCAAAATATAATATCCAGTAAAGTGTTTTAAAGGGATGCTATTTTTTTTAGGATATGCACATTTTTTGTTGGAAGTTAGATGAGAAGATAGATACCACTCTCACTTCTGTTTAAGAGTTGCTGTAGGTTTCAACAAGTTAAATTTAAGAATTTTAAAAGACAACAATGTATGAAATTTAAAAGCATGTAACAGATATGAAGGGATATCAGAGTCCCACAATTACTAAATCACAATTTAAGATAAGGTGACGCCTAGTAGAGAGTAACCCTCAAGCTACATACGAGACAGAAGGTATCGATGGTCTTACTCACAGCCAAGCTGAGTGTAATCAATTCAATTCTGTTTTCAATTTATAAGTTCCACGTTGGTCGTGTTTATACTTTTATTAAAGAAAACCAGATTAAATGTAAACAATGTGAACCTTGGTTTGGACTTTCAAGTGTGAAAACGTCTTAAGCTAGGCTAAGCTGCCCGCCTCTTATAGTTTCATATTTAACAAACAAAGAGGAATATGATGTTTAGCTTCTCATCTAATTTTCAGACAGAACAATGTGCATCTTTCCTACATTGTCTAACTCCTGATTCAAGCACCTCCACACCAGCTGCACACATGGTGTCTGCACTCACCAGAAAATAAGAATCAGTCGTAGAATCGGACTGGTAGTTTGTTTCAGAACCAGAGTCGAGGTCAACAACGGTTTTAGGTGATTGTGTATAGACGACCGAGTGTTCACTGCCACCCACAACATATGTTGTTGCAGGCTCCACCTCAGTGTCTCCCTCTGGCTTCTCCAACTCAGTCAACCACGTAGGTGAGTCAGTTTCTTTAGAGTCCTTACTGTCATTAACAGATAGGTCTATTAAAAGAGCCACTTCGCTGGACGTAGTTGAACTCATGTCTGAGGAAGAGCCCACTGCTTCGCCAGACAGCTCTAAGAGTCTCAGCTCAGGGTCTACATGGCCACTAGTAACGCTGGGCAATGCAGTTAAATCAGTGATATTTAAGTCGTTCTCTGAAAAGCCACTTGTGGGGGCACCATCTCCCTCTGTCGCTCTCTCCACATCAGAAAGGGACCCGTCTATGGTCGTGACATCGGTGTGGACGGTGGTGACCTGTGTCCTGAAAAAGGGGGAAGTTGTGGCCAGGGTAAGGGGGTCTGTAGACTCAGCATTAGGGCTGGTGGGTGATGTCACTGTGGTGGTGGCAACTGAAGGGGCAGCTGCTGTGGTTGGGGGAGGTATCTCTGTGGGTGGTGGCTGTGTTATTGTGGTTGTTGCTGTTGTTTCTGTTGTTGCTGTTGTTGCTGTTGTTGCTGTTGTTGTGGGGGTGGATGTTGTTGTAGCAGCCCGTGCAGTAGGGGGTAGAGGGGTCAGTTTTCTGGTGGGTGGTGGGATGGTGGGTGTTGGCGGTTTGAACTTGATGATGGAGAAGCACAAGTGAACATGCAGTGGAGAGGACAAGAAAAAAAAGGCAGGGGAGGAGAAAAAATTAGGATAAAACAGAAGGGTAATGCAAATACAATAAGGAGCAACTTAAAAGTGACATAAGGAAAGGTTCATGGTAGAAAAAAATAATAAAGAGGTAAAAATACAACATAACACGAAACAAAACAATGAAAACAAATAACACATGCAGTATGATAAACACTGGGTTTTATCCTAAATACACTGCACACAACCCTGAAATCCACTGTGCATACAGCACATCTAAATACAGTCAAAGACGTGAACTCACATTTTGGTTGTAGATGGTGACTCCGTGGCTGCAGGTGCGTTTGTGTGTGCAGATGTGCTGGTGGATACACCAGTTACACCCCCAGTGACTGCTAACGCACCCTTGGCATCTGGAAGTGCACGCAGCAGGAGTGCAGGTAGAAGAAGGAAACAAAAAGTTATAAAAATAAAAAATACAATCCTTAGAACATTTCATACTATGTTCAAACATACTTAAGATTATCTGAATAAAATACTCTTTGTCTTTCACTTGCACTACCAGGTCTTTTACTTGTTAAACTGTAATTTTCTACTTGATATTCACACACTCTGCCCTGTAGCAGAAAATAATAACTTCACGTACACTACTATCTTTAAATTTAAAACTATACAAGACCTATTTGGTGATCCTGAATATGTCAAAATAACAATTTATAGATTAATTTTTTTATTAAATAAAACCAGTCTCATTCATGAACATAACGTGTAATGTGTTGGGTGCATTTCTTTGGAAGGACAGGAACTCGGATTTTTAACCGATTTACAGACCTGCTTACCCATAATATGTTTTGCTAGAGTTGTGCTACATCCATACATGTTTTTGTTTGAAAACACAGTTTATCTCTGTCCACACCAGTGATTTTGGCCCTGTATCAGGTTTAATCCTGTCCATAATAACACACCTGAAAATGACCACTCACATGACCACTCAAGTACACTGGACATGTGCAGTGAAGCATTTGGTTGTTAGTTACAGGTTTGTGGCAGATTGCTCATATAACAGTACATCTCCTACACATGTAAACAGTTGTATCATTGTAAAATACAGAGTTTAGCTGTACAACATCTGTTAGCAAAGACAACAGGATCAGAAAGGCTTGGAATTGATAATCCATGTTGCAGTTTACACTGGTAGCCGAGGCTAATGCCTGTTGTTATCGTAAAGGGGGTCATACGATAGGAGCCTGACGAATCAGCGAAAGCTACGTTGTGACTGAAAAGACCAGAATGTGGTTGTGAGGGTCTACGTCATAGTTTCCAAACATCTACGTTTCTGCCTTTTCATCCGAAAACGCTGCCCCAAAGTTTTCAAACTAAAACGGGTCCAGCAGCATTCCCAAACATCAATGTTCTCTGCTCTCAAATTCTGGAGTAGTGTGGACAACAGGTGTATCTGTATTCAAACGGAAATGTGGCAGTGTGGATGTAGCCTAGACTTGATAGTACATGTCGAGTGACGTGCATTCGTGTACTCACGGCCTGCGTCCCGAGAGCTCCTGAACCAAGCTGCAGTTGTAGAAGGTAAATTCTGTCTCTGCCACCGTCACATTGATGAAACGTAGTGACAGGGTCACCATCACAAATTCTGCAGTGAAACAAATCAGTGGTCTCCATATGACAACCTCAGAAACCCTCAAATATCGAACATGTTTTGTTTATAAATGTCCAAATAAAGTTGACTGATTGGGCACGATGAAGATGTTCTTACCATCTCCGTAGCCAATGGGGGGGAGGCTGCTGGCATCGGGGGTGGAGCATGTGACACCAGTGTTTGTGAGCAAAGCTTGACTTTCTGTGTCCTGGAAGAAGCAAGAGTAGAACTCTCCCTCTCCTAGATTGGGGAGACCCGTGACTGACACTGTAATCTGTGGGAGGGAGACAGAACGGGAAACAGACAGGAAAAATAATTAAAAATTCATTAATTCTACCCCCACAACAAATTCAATATTTTTATAGAAGTACAACTGGAATGGTTAAGACAGTGAATTAGTCCCATCTGTTCCCTTGCATTACATCAGTTTTCTCCCCGCGGCTGATGTTGTAGAGGCTGAGGTGCTGAATACTGAGGCACTGCTGTGTCTGGTTGAAACTCCACAACCACTGGCCCAGCTGGGACCCTCGCTGACACTCCCACTGCTGGCCACACCTGAAATACCAAAGAGACAAGGCCAGAGTGTTTGTACATGAGAGAAGACGTCTTCACCCAGGACCCATATGGGTTTGGATCTGCATTTTATGCAGTCAGTCAGGCCGCAGGTCTGTGTGTGTGTGTGTGTGTGCGCGTGAGCTAATAGTGCAAGGGTTGTCTTTGTCGTCTGTCACCATGACGATAATTGACTTTTAATCTGATATCATGAGTGGATTTAGTTAACCATGCCATATTTCAATAGGCAAGAGAGGAAAAACATAAAACCTGAATGTATGAGTATAAGGGGAAAAAGCTGCCGATCTCCCGGCGGTGTTTCTCGGTTCGTCACAGGCCCAATCGCAGTTTTAAAATGATAGACAAGTCCTGGGTCAGGTTCGGGTAGAACATTCCCGTGTCTTTTCGGTTTCGGGCAAATATTTCGACCTTTGAAGGAGTAATTTGCAGTAGCTCCCCCATTACTCTTCAACAACATATGCACACTGACGCACCTTCCCTCCAGGACACACCAGCCACAGTAGGGGTCTTTAGCAGACAGACAGGACTGACAGTCCAGGTGATCTCCACATTCTGCCACCGGGCGCTTCTCTACCTGAAAACAACAGATCAGTGACTGGGTCAGTATTCAGAAGCATATTTCCATCTCCATTACCAGTTGTAATCTGCTTAGTTTCCCCTTCTCTTGTCTCCACTGTGTAATAGGCTACTGAATCGAATAATGCAATCATTCAATTAACTTGTTTAAAACAAATAATTCATGAAATTTCTGCTGAAATAATCAATTACATTTTAAAAATTTTCAAAGTCACTGGCTATATCTGTCAACATTTTCGATTCAAAGAAATCCGAGTCCCTCATTGAGTCCCTTAGAAAGGAAGGACTCCAGAACACCATGGATTTCTTTGTTTGCCAACCTCATAGTGTTATAGATTTACACACTGAGTGAGCTGAATGACTATTGCTTCATTATTAAATCCTTGTTTTGAGACAACTCTCTATAGTGCATGTGTTGTGCTACATTTTCTAAATTGTTTGCAAGAGGGTTCCAATCTGGGTTCAGCTGGGGTATTTCTGTGTGGAGTTTGCATGTTTTCCCTGTGTTTGCCTGAGGTACTCCAGCTTCCTTCCACAGTCCAAAGACATGCAAATTGGGGTTAGGTTGATTGGAGACTCTAAATGGACTGTTGATGTGAATGTGAGTGTGAATGGTGGTTTGTTTCTGAATGATTGGCCCTATCGCTGGCGATCTCTCCAGGTTGTACCCCACCTCTCGCCCAATGTCAGCTGGGATTGGCTCCAGGTCCCCCACATAACCGTCAAAAGGATAAGTGACATAGAAAATTCATGGCTACATGAATGTTTGGAGAAATATGTAAATAATGACATGACAGTATCAAATCATCAATGATGAAGTACAACTACTTACATGATAATCAATGGACTAACTTAGCTTGAAATTGTTCTATAGGAAGTAATTTTAAACTAAAGATAACTCTCCCAACCTAATGCCAAGTAGGTGGTAGGTCAAATCGAACCTAGACCCTGTGTTTATTGGGGAAGACATGTTTAATGTTGACAAACTCCAAATAACAATTTGAGGCTTTAACAACAAAGCCTCAAACAACAAAACTTTAAGAGGACACTTTGTGGACTGTTGCAGTTGCCCCACAATATATAATTGTAGCCATGCTGTGTCAGGGCTGACTGTGGAAGCGATCACCTGGAACAATTCCAAAAGGTTTTGTTAGTTCCATTCACATTCACATACAACCCACATATATAAAGATGGGGCCCAGGGGGAAATATACCAGAATGCCCCCTTTAACAATGTATTATTTTTTTTCTGAATCAAGAGTCAAAACCTCAGCTCACATATAACATACTGCCAGTAGACAGTTTTGTAATCATATTTTTTTACATGCACATATCAATGGAACTCTATCCTGCAGGTCTACATTTGGATTCAAGTGTGACGCATTCAAGCAGTAACACAAGTCATTCAATGTAAAGATGAACACTTTCCCAAACTCATAGCTACACACACAGAGACACTCTATAGGGAGTGTGCCAGCACAACAGAGGCCATATTCCCTAATCAATACCATTGTTATGTTGGTCCTTCCACCTTCTGCTTACTGTTGTACCCAGCACAGTGGGGTTAGCGACCTATGACATCTGACGCCAGCTGGCCTCTCTGTTTTCTTTCATACTCTTTAGCCTCTTTTTCAGCGAGAGTCACAAAGCTTGAGGAAGTGTCAGAGCCGAACGCTGAATGACAAACCATGTTCAGTCTCATGTGTGGAGACATCTGGGTGAGTGGATGAATGGACTAGAAGGTTGTGACTGTGTATACATCTGTTGAGTAGTTCAAAACATATGAAACCTGTGAAAGCTTACTTACGAACATAAACTGCTGGGTTTCTCATGTTTATTTTTACAGATGATGATATTTACAACCAGTCTAAAAGTATTTAATTACATGCTTTGTAGACTTACATTGGTTTTGGTCATGATGTAGATGTGTGCTCCATTCTGATCCAACAGCAGGTCACTGTTAATGGGTGAGTTGGGATGAATGGTGGAGTTGGCATACACCTCCACCCTGCCATCTCGACCAAGATACACCTGGAGAGGCAAAAGAAGACAATTCAGAAAATGTAGTTTAATGAGTATAAATATATCAAAAGGATTTATACTGTATCTACAGGCATTTTTAGACAAAAGTGTTCCTGACACTGCAGCACTAAAATGAAGGGGCTGACAAAAAGGAAAACGAGGCAGGGGGAATATCTTCATCAGCTTACAGCTCCGAAGCAAATCAAATCACACTTGTGCAGGATCTCGGCAGAAGTGGCCATGAATGTGATTACCACACAGTCAAATCTAATATGAAGCACAGGAAGACACCTCTGGCCTAAGTGATTCCCAGGCCTTCAAACTCTCATGTTACCTCATGCTAATGAGATTAGCAGAGGTTTCCGTGCCTCATTCCATGAAGCCCTCACTTGATCACTGCGAGCAGAATGGGGAATCAGTGTCCCATTAAGAGGAGGCACTCACCACTTAATTCTTGGTGACTGAAAAAACATAATGCAGCTTGTTGATTTGCATGTGGTATTAAATATCTTAGAATATGATGATGTATTAAAGGATGTTTGCTTTTTTTTTTTAAGTCAACAACATCTTTAACAACATACACATGAACACTGACAGTGTTAATCTGTGGAAGAGGTGTAACATCATGAAGCAATTTCTACGTAAGAGGTGGAGGGCATCATCAGCAATCGTTTTCCTGTGTGAATGTCAGTGGTATGTAGCAAAATGTACAGCCTCACCCTCCCCAGACAGTTATCACTGGATTGCTTTCATACTCAGCCAAGTCAAGAAGCATCTTTACGTCTATCAAGGAGGTTATGTTTTTGTCTGCGTGTTTGTTTGTTAGGTAGTTAGCGGGATTATGCAAAAACTGATATCCAATAACATATTCTTTAACATTGCAAGTATTTTTTAACATTTCAATTGATTTCTCAGAGAATTATTGATTAATCTGTATTGAAAAAAATCGGGCATATTGAGGGAAGTGATATTTATAAGTGTGTGCAATTTGGTACAGATCCAATCTAAGTGAATTTCAATGTGGTTTCATCAGGGGCCTGTTGGGCCTTGGCAGAGGTGAACTCTACTGAGTGCCAATCTAGTTTGTGTGTTTATTTGTTGATAAGCAAAATTACGCAAAAGGTCATGGAGAAAAAAATCTGTATCAGGGGACAAATCCCTAAAGATTTTCACTTTCTTTAACATTTCGAGAAAGTGTTTTTAGAAATATATGTATGAATAATAATAATTCTAGTTGTTTCTAAGAAGATTTATCGATGTTTATCCCTAATGTACTTCTGAGATAATAATATCCAGTGTAACTGAAACTAAATACGTGTTGAGATTATGTTATGACTCAGTTTTTGGCTATCGTCTCTGAGGACTCTGGTCATGTGCAGAGGGAGCACAGGCAGAATTATATGACTCTGGCATCAGTCTTCTTATCAAACTGTCAGCGAGAATATTTCGAAAAATGTTGAACTTCTCCTTAAACTCCAACACTTCCTTTGATGGGCTGAAACTGAGATTAAATTGGCTCTAATTTTGTCCCCCAGACACACACACACACACACACACACACACACACACACACACACACACACACACACACACACACACACACACACACACACACACACACACACACACACACACACACACACACACACACACACACACACACACACACACACAGTGGTGTATTTGGATGCTGTGGAATTTGACCTGCTGTGATACGATAATCCTGTTACAATAGCTTACTTCAGATGGCTACACTACATGGGGTGCTGCTTTGATCTGCTCCCTAAAAATATTGTGTCTGGCTCCATGTCGCACACTCGCTCTCTCGTTTACACTCTGTCACACACACACACATTTCGGGCCACGTATTCCACCAGTCCTGCAAAAAAACTTACTCCAGTAGCACAAAAATGCATCAAGTCTCCAACAATCACACACTGAAGCCCAGAGAACAAAAAGCAAATGCATTAAGCATGGGATCATGTCGGTATGCCTGTATGTGTATGTTGGAACACTGTGAATGTCAGAATGACTGGAATCTTCTAGGCTGTAGTCACATAGCGATGCATAAATACTTGGACAAGCAGCATAGACTTGGACAGAAAAATGCCTGAAATTGATGGTAAATGTTTTATGTGGTGTCAGGTGTGTTTGCTTTTATGAGGAATGATTCATGGATAACCTTAAAAGGAGCTGATGATAACAGCCTCAAGGGCAAGGCAATCCAGATCACAACATTCAGTAAGCCCCAACACTTGTGCGGTTGCGGTGAATTAGAAATGTGGAAACTACCTTAATAAGAAATTGTCTAAGAGTCTAAATATTCCCACGATGCACCGTTCGTCCTAGGGCGTCTCCCTGCCTGCCACCTAGTGCATGCTGGGGCAGGATAAAGGCCCCAAGGAAACTGGCACAAAAAAATATGTATAACAGCGAATGGGATGAGCTACCTTGTGTAGAGTCCCTTTGGCATCTCCTAGGAAGGCGATGCTGTGTCCGTCTCTGACACTGACAGCCACAGCAGTGAGACGGATGGATGAGGGGCGCCACACGGTTTTAGCTTCCAGAGGTACCCGGCTCGCCATTGGACTCGGGGTGTGGTCAGAGCCACAGGGATACGCCTTTAGGGTATTCTACAAAAATCAGACCACAACAGAAAGCTTTGTTAAGTGGTTTGTATTCTATTGCCCCAGAGCCTTAGAATCCTCTTAATTCATCGTAAGAGGATTGCACAACAGGTTAAAACACACTCATTCAGAGGACTCGCTCTTTGGGTTGGGCCAAACAAGCACTTAAAATCCTGCTTTAGCTCTGGCTGCAGATATTGGCCTGATGTAGGATGTAGAACGAGATCTATTTTTTGTTGTGTCTATTTTTGTATTTTGTTTATTCAATAAAATAAGATTGCTGGGGAACTGTTACATCTTTCCTGTCTTCTTTTTTTGAACTTTTCTCTGTTTTCCTTTGTTCCGTCTCTACATTTTCTTCTCCCTGTTACTGTCTGTGCAACAATCTCTCTATTCCCATGTTTCCATTCCCCCCTTCCTTTCTCTCACTCTCTGTCCTCTTATGTCATTGGGTTTCAAAAGAACTCCAATCCTTCCTTGTCAGAGCTCATTAAGCAGCAGCCCAGCTGATTCAGGGTTAGTTTGGTTTATTGATCCCTAACGATCCCATTAAATGGTTCTGAGGGCTGGCAGGACCAGAGCGGATGCAGGGCAGCAGGGTGGGGGGAAGAGAGGGGGTGGCGGCACTGGAGGGCTGCAGCTGGGCAAAACTACTCCTGGGGCATTTGTAAGCACTGGGGTTTCTCAACAACTCATTACAAGACTTTCAACCATCCATTTAGCCATGATTTATTCCTGCTTCTCAACCTAATCTAACTGTGAAGCAATTGCTTGTTATTTGGTTTTATGTTCTCTCTGTTTTGTCTTTTTTTAGAACACTGAAAACAAGTAAGTCAATATACTCAAGGTAGGAAATAATTCATAATGATAGCCCAGGCAATTATTCATACTGTAACAGACACAGAGAGGAAATCCTGTAGCAGGCATTTCTGCTGATGTTACCAGAGAGAAAGATTAATTTCAGAAGAGCAGGTTATTGACAGAATCCTTGTTTTAAAAACCCAGAAATATTTGCTTTTCTTCCATTAGAGAAAATGTCAGCATCACCATGATGATGTTGACGCATTAACACCAAAAAAACGATACAAACCCTTTACTCTTCTGTACGCTTACCAGGGGCAGGTTGGCACAGCTGGACTTGACCTCGTACTCTATGTAGGCCACCTTTTCTTTTCCCTCCACCAGCCCATCCTGGGTGTAGCAGAGGTCACGGGTGGAGTCAATGTGTCTGTCAAGCTCATCCAGAGGGTAAACGCACAGGGCCGAGGCATCCAAGGGACTGTTGTTTATGGAGCTGATGTGGGTGGAGAAGACTCCCAGCAGATCCTCGCCTTGCTGGCCTGCACCTTGTCCCACCTGTTGCAACAAAAGCATGGGAACATCTTGGGAAAGTTACCCAGAGAGTATAGGTGGAACATTTGATGGAAACCCATTTCTGAAAACAAGACTTGAAAATCATGCTCTCTGACAACAAAGAAAGTAATTCGACTACTGGCTATTTTGCATTGTTGCTCCATGGACTATATATATATATATATATATATATAACACGTAGAAGTACCTGTGCTGCCTGGAGCAGGTTGTATGTCCTCGAGGGAGAGGTTGGGGATCGGCAGACAAGAGGAACTTCCACGTATGAGTAGTAGGAGGTGTCATCCTGGCACACTCGAGCGGCATAGGTGCGGTACTCCCTTGATGCAGACTTGATGTCTCGGCGGTAAAACAAGAAGTACACATATGTGCGGCGTGTGAATGCCGTCACAAAATGGTGGTCATATTCCGACAGGCGCCCGGCTACAGCCAGCTTAGCTGTCTCCTCGTAGGAAAAGATGGGCACTGATGACAGGTGGCGGGTCGAGATGGGTGGGTGGCTGGCGGTGTACCCCCTACCCACATACATTACTGTCCTTTCCCCGCCACGGAAACCCACCACCAGCCCAACAGTTGACACTGATGGATCATTGGCCGCAACATACTGAGTATCCACAGGCCTCTCAGTGGAAAAGAGAACCTTTTTAATTGATGACAGCTTGCGTTTCTGGCAGGTGCCCTGGTGGACGCTGCCGCAAGTGATCAGCTCCAACGCCTTTGGGTCCACCAACAGTAGTTTGTTGTGATTACTGGTTCTCCTGGCCTGAGGACAGTTGAACTCAGTGACCGGGGGAAGACAGTCTTTGCTGTCGCTGACGGGGCCAGTCATCTCCTCTTGTTCCAGCCGGAGTCCGTCTAATCCGTCCAGCTGAAAGAGGTGGTCCCTGGCCCCCACGTACACCGTCCCCACAGAGGGGTCTGGGTGGAGGACCAGGTGCTGGAATTCGGTGTCATTGCGGGAAAAACAGGGGTAGGAGCGACCATGGGTGGAAACAAAGACGATGGGGATGAGGAGCAAGAGCAGGGTGGAGTTCAAAGCCTTCCCATGTAGCATGGCAAATATTCTAAAGGGAAAAACAGAGCAGGGTTACAGCACTGCACGAACAGATGTCTGAGGTTAAACATCAACATTTAATGAGGCTAAAGCGGCTTCCATGTAGCTGAGTAAAGTACAAGTTTAAGAGTTTTAGAAAGCTTAGGTTTAAGGCTGAGAAAATGATAAGATGTGGTGAACTAGCAAGAAAATGCTCTTATTACACACAGACACACACATGGTTGATATTCAATTCAACCTTGACAGAAATTGTAAAAGAAAAACTGTTCATATTTTGTTTATCTTCTGTGAAAAAGCCCAATGTGTTTTCTAGCTGCTATCAAGCTCCACTGTCTAAAACCAATTAAAAACACACTTCCCTGTACCGCATGCTGTAATGTGACAAAAAACAGAATCTGAAGGAGCCATGCTGTTGCATTTGGGATATGTTCCTCTTTGATTATTTTACGTCAATCAATTTGCGTACATGCTAACACACCAAGTCTATTCCCAACAAATGTACTATTGTGTAAAATCCACAGCACCCTACTGTTTTACATAAAATAGTTGTTTCCAAAAAATGTTGTCCTTAGCTGGGTACCAAGTGGGTTTTTCAGTGCCTCGCCTTGAGAAGATGAAAGTGTTGCCAGTAGACTATCACTTTGTTTTTTGGTATTTGTGGAGTTTGGAGATTTGTGGTTTATATATAAAAATGTAATATAATATTGCCAACCTTCTTCTTTAAATGCAGTTTGCAAGATCCAAATACATTTGGAAATACCATCTCACCATCTATTGTCTTTGTTGAGCAGAAGTCTTCCTTCACCTTATCACCTGGAGTCATATCCCATTCTTTCCTCTGTCTGTGAATGATTAATAATCTGTAAAAACTGAGAGAGAGAGACAAGAGACAGACTGAGACGTGACTCAGTGACAGACGGTGAGCAAGATACACGATGACTCTCAACACCTTGTTTTTCAGAATGTTATAACATCTGGTTCATGATTACACACACTCAGTGTTAATAACTTTGCTGTGCACCCGGGATGACAAGCACCAGCAGCCAGACTATCACTCACATGTGGAACATTCAAAACAACAACAACAACTCACATTTCCCATTTCCACAGCCATCACTCAACACCTCTGAGGAGAGTGCTTTGCGGACACTGAGAGCCTTCGCATTAGAGATAAAAACACCTTTAAATATTGAAGAGGTTCCTCAGACCTTTCACTGACCTCGCTGAGAAGAGATCATATACAAATAAATAAATATGTGCTGTACACACAGCGTATGGAGCAAGCTCTAAAAAACCCCTACTCGGATTTCATATTAAAACTGAGTCCTGGTCAGATTATTTATTAACCACAACTCGGAGAAAGAAAAGAATAACATTGCCATGTGTCTGAGTGTATCATGAGTGTGATATTTATAAAAATGCAATATTGAAGTCTGTTACTTTGAAGTGTGAATAGATTGCTATAAGACATTAGACATGCAATGCTATCTCACCTAACTGTGTACCCCCTGGGGCTGCAATCAGGACAAAGACAAGGAGGGGCTGAAAGGGAGGAGACCGGGAATTTGTATTTGTGCATGGGTGTGAACGTGTGTGTGTGTTTTTGTGTGTGGGTGTGGGTGGATATAACCCGGAGCCATCAAGGAGCAGGTGTCTTAGTATGTGTCTGCTAAGTGGGCTGAGTGTGTCTCAGACCTGCTCTTTACTTATTCATGAGCAGAATAAGAAGTATAATAAGTAATAACCTCCACGCCCACTGTCAGAGGGCTTGGTTCAGTGTGTGTGTGTGTGTGTGTGTGTGTGTGTGAGAGTGTGTGTGTGTGTGTGTGTGTGTGTGTGTGTGTGTGTGTGTGTGTGTGTGTGTGTGTGTGTGTGAATGTATAAAGAGACAGGCAGTCTGTTAAACAGGGCTGAAAATTCACACAGTCCTTAGAGACAGTGGAGGAAAAGTCTTTAGAAAAGAGCTCATACTTCCCAGCAGAACTCCCCTCAGCTATGTTGTCACCTACAAACATGTTTCTATACAACTAAACTACAACAGCAAATAGGCTTTGTTGGAAACATAATAACTGGTCTTTCAGTTTGAGAGCAGGACTCATTGATTTCACGTTCAGATCTTGTGCTTGGATTTCCTCTGCTTGTGCTCAAACTCTGCTGTTTGAACAAAGCTTTAGCTCTTCTCCTCGTGCCCATGCTGCTTCTGTGCGCATGTGACAAGTCTGCTCTTGGTTTTCTCCTCTGTTACCCAACCAACAGAATGCCAGGTGTAGTGATGACAATCGTACCGCCCTATTGTGAGTGCGGCTTCTGATGAGAAGCCAGTGTAGTTATAAAGCCATGGAGAGTGATACTGCATGAACCCAGTTATAGTGACCTACACTCCCATGTAATTAAAGCTAAAACACCAACAGAAGTGCAAAGAAGCAGCCTGGGTGCGAGAGCTGAATATAGAGCGTAGAAAATATTTCTGAGCAACGAAATATCTGAGCGCAAGCGCACAATCTGAGCACAAGCATAGCACAAGCAGAGCAAATCCAAGCATAAGTAGGGGGTATTCGAGTGCGACCACAGGATTTTGACAGAAAACATTACAAAATCTAAAGTGAAATCTAAAAGTCCTGCTCCTAAACTGAAAGACTACACTCTTGAATAACATTTTTTAAAACTAAATCTGCTGGATCGTGTTCAGAGGCAAACGATTTTTTTTTATGAATGAAGGGTTATACAGCACCTGAGCAGCCATAGGGGAAGATGATGGCACAGAGTGCATGAATGTTACATAACAAACCAGGCTTCATATCCAGTTTCCGTCTGTGGTTAGGTTTAGGCAACAGACTGACTGTGAGTGACTAAGGTTTCGAGAAGATTGTGGGGTTATTTTGGTATTTTTTTGTGAAATGTAGTTTTTTCTGTTTTAAACCAGATCATTATCTTTCTCTTACCTTAACCAATATAAGAATGCTGGTCTGCAAGTAGATATTGTTCAGCTTGGTTGGAAACAAATCTGTTGTCTGGGAAATTCTCCTGAAATATTTAGTGCAAACATAATCCTGACGTTTCAGATATTAAAACAATTCCTCATTCTGTTAACAAGAAAATCAATCAGCTTAAAAGTATGTTTCAAACTAATTTCCTGTTGCACACTTTGCTGTTAACATTTAGCTCATTCGGTGCACAGAGAAGCTGGCTCAGTAGATGTACACAGTGTAGTTGTACAGTGGGACAGAGTGAAAGCTTCTTGAGCTGCATTTTCAACACTGTTAAAGAATTCCTAGAGGTGCCATGCACTAAATCCTGATCTGGTCTCAGTATGAGATGTATGATAGTACAGTTCTGACATTTTTGTCCATCAGTTCAAGGAGTGGTCAGCGATTAGTTGCGGCCATAAAAGTCATCAGCTCAGGTTGAAGTGCAACATATTTGAACTTTCGGGGGACCACAGCTCCACAACACACAATATAAATAATGTGAGGCACACACAGCAGCTGTTGTACACAATATTGTGAATGTGCCTTCAGTCCGTTCCATTATAGATATTAAACCACAGTCTACAATTACAGGTTCAAGCCAATGGTAAAATATGGCATGACACACAATTAAAGAAGAATAATAAAGTCAAAAAAGTGATGCTATGATATCAGCTAACAAAAACTTGCATCAACCGAAGATGCAGGTCAAACCTGACCAATAGTGACCCGCGGGTCGGCCGATAACCCACAAGTTCCAAAGATCGACCTCAGTCAAAATAAAACAACACCAGTAAAACAACCTTTTAACTGAAAACTGACAGAAACAGAAAAGTGAGCGTTTCAGAGCATTATTTCTTCATTTAATTTCAGATTGCCTTCAGTCAAAAACTGCACAGAAACAGCTTGAGTAAAAAGGAGAGCAATCATGTGAATGGGTTGTATTTATATAGTTCTTATCTACTCTTCATGACCACTCAAAGCACTTTTACAGTGTGCTTTTTGCCATTCACACACAGAATCTCAGTGCAGCAATTTATCAAAGATAATAATTTGAGGTTGACTGTGTTGCCCACAGACACTTCGTCATGTGGAATGGGGAAGCATGGGATGGAACCAATAACCATCTGGTTAGTGGATAACCTGCTCAAACACTTGAGCTAGGCTTGAGCTAGGCAAATGTACACGTGAGCAAGGGGCTATTTTAGAGAGGGGGCTGGGTTTTGTGGGAAAATATATTTTTATGATAGAAAATGAGACCATCATGCCACTGAAAACAACTAAAGCAATTATGAGGCTGGAGGGATAAGGGACAATATAGCACTTTCTTAAGCAAAGCATTCAGTGGGTTCAATTACAACTTTAAACAATTCCAGAGTCAAGTAAGCTTAAAACTTGTTCAGTTGGATTTTTGTTCTCATAACAGAAAGCCTGGGAACTATTCTAGACAAATTCTCACTGCTACTCCGAGCAGGCGTCCTCACCTGCTCTTTGACCGGTCATCATGCTGCAGTCAACATATTTATAGCCTACTGCAACCCCATCGCCATGGGAACTTCCTCTTACCAACCAGCATTGATAGCTTCCTACGAACTACCATGAAATCACAGTGAATAACTGTGGTGTGGGACAAAATTGAGATGGAGGGGAAGAACAGAGACATGAAAAATCCAGCTGTGGTCGATGAAGTCGAAGAGGGGAAGTCCAATCTGGAATATTTCTCTTGACATCCAAGACCTTTTAAGGGTCTGTGACATTTTCATGTCATCCATTATCTAAAGGAGAACTCTTTAACTTTGCTATTTACAGTAGCATGAATCAGCACGCATTTACCTCTGAGCTGATAGCCAGAACAAATACATTCTTCTTGTAAACTTCACCAGTCTTGTGAAAGTGGAACATCTACTTTTCCTTTTCATGAGGAGGCGTTTCGTAGTAATACAAACACCTCTCCTAGCCTTCAGAGGGGCGGTTCCTCCCATGCTGTTCACCAACAATCTAAAGAGTTCATCAGTTGTCTCTGGTATGCGGCCTGTTTGTCCATGGGGCACAGTCCAACAAACTATAAATAACCACTAGTAGCCCATTAGACTGTCAGCTGAATTGGAGAGGGGATGTGGTGGTCACAAAGCCACTATGGAGTAAATATTCACATTCAAGCAAAGATTTAAAAATAAACAGACGATATATGAGGGATTTCTTCAGAGCTGCAATCGTATCAGAGTGGAAAGTTTGACTAAACTCTCCACTTAAACCCAGAACTATGACTTTTTTTTAGTTGAGAGCAGGTGGGACATACCCACGCCAATCAACAGTGTGTGTATGTGTATATTCTATTCGCTCCTCAGAATGTGGACCCATCAGTGAACCTTTGCCCTAGCCATTCCCATCACTCTCACGTTCTCCCTCTGCCCCTGTTAATTAATCACTGAGAGAGTCTGCTGTGCAAGTTCATTTCTAAAGCTGCTAATGACCCATGACAGCCCACTGGAATGCCTAAGACTTCATAAAATATGTGGGGTCAGCAGCACGGGGACAGTGGGGGACAATGGGCCCGGAGCCATGGAGCACTGCTTTGTATTGTTATGTCCTGGTGGGTTGACTGGCGTCTCGCCTGGGGCCCCGAGACTCTGCAACACGAGCATCTGTGGATCCCGTCCAGAGAGCACAGTAGAGAGGGTAGCAGAGGGTCTGTATGAGATCAGCTATGCCATCAATGACAACACACAGGATACTACTGAGAGGATGAAGAACAGGCACACGCATCTGCCAGTAAACACTTGTATCTGGTTTAAAAGCAAACAGAGTTGGCATATGTGTTTGGGTGACATTCAAGAGGCTGATAGAGTCACGTTAAGAACCACATCATTGAAATGTCTGGCACCCACAGGACGGTTTGCTGTGTTTTCTCTAGTGAGTTTTTAATGTTGAAGGAGACTGCTGATCATACAGATGACTTAAAGTTCAGAAAATACACTTATCTGCTGGTTTTCATTCTACAAATCTAGCAAAAACAGCTCCACTGCAAACCACAATTTGCACTCTCTGTGTGTGAACAGCAGTATCCTGTTCAGAAACAGAAGACATCTGAAGGTACCTCCAGTTGTCAAAGTGTGTATATAGACCACCATCACTCTTAAAGTATATGAGAGAATGTATTCTTATTTTCAGAATGTACTATGATCAGCAACAGTTCAGTTGACCCAATAGACTGCTTTTGCTAATTCATTTAATGTTTACTCAACATTTACTTTACACACTTGTGGCTGATCTTTGTTCAAATAACAAAAACAATAGGTGAAAACCTGACTTGTCTGGGTTTTGATGCATCATCAACTTTACAGTATTTAGGTTAAAATTCATAAAATAGTTTTTATGTTTATATATAATTAATGTGGCCCTATGTCTATTAGGTAGAGTGCACTCGTCAAGGAGCAGGTACGATTCCAGTCAACCAAGATTTTCTTTGGTTGCATTTATTGCCCTATTCATGGGCTGTGTATTGGTTGCATTCAGTTATATTTGTGGCAAGTTAAGGAAGCTGAGTCAGTTGACTACAGTCAGACTATAGCTTGTCAAAGTGAAATGTTACTCAAAAGCAACAAGAAATTGACTTTGGCTCCAGAAAACCACTGATCAATGTGATTTCACTGAAATAAACTGATTACACTGCACAATTTTGCTGTTACAGCTGGTGTTGTGCCCAAGCCCTAAAGGCTAAATATAATAACCAGCAGATCTCCAATCTTGGAACTCTAATCCCATCATGCTCGGCTAAAACATGAGCTTACGTACAGCCACATACAGTGTAGTTGCTGGTTGTGTGTCCCTTCTAAGATGGTTATATTAGTGAAAGTGCTAATATTATGAGAGACAGATGTACACATGTTTGGCCCCTCTCCATTTCCGTTGCCTTCTTTAGGGTCAATGGCCATCTCTCTCTCCCCTCAGTTCACATGCAGACACAGAGGGTCTCTCTCTCGGTGCCTCCGGTGTGCTGAAGGGGGACTCTGTCTGCTGCTGGAGGGAATAGTGTCTCTTTCACAGCTCTACGACCAAGTGGCTACGATGAACGGACACAGGATAAAAGCCACTTCCCTTGGAGAGAGACTCCACGCACATATCTACATGAGTGCCGAGACACAACACACTTTTTCATGCGCGCACGCACACACACACGCACACGCACACACACACACACACACACACACACACACACACACACACACACACACACACACACACTTCGCTCGATATATGACAGGATCCTTTCACCATGGAGACAGTATATCTATCCCCGGGAAAGGCAGGTGTTAAGCCTGGCTGCTTGGTACAACATGACACACACAAACTGACATCCACTGTAAGACCAATGGGCTTTCATCTGCTGCAATCTGTTACTGATGATCTCTATCCAAGTTAATAATAATATATTGTAATATAACAAGTTATATTAATGAAATGCATTTTCCCTGAAGAACAAAGTGGCTGTTCCTGATGGCAACGTCATCAATATGTCAGTGTGAAAAAGAGGAGATAATGTACTTTAAACTTTACTACTTTTTATTGACCTACAGGTTTTCAGCATCAAATAATTGAATAATCACAGGAGACATTTTGACATATCAGGATAGGAGGAGAAGAACGGGTGTAAATAGTACAATAATAAATGGTGGTTGAATGCCATTAATCTGCTTCAGGTCACTTGTAGGCCTGTCACACTGTCATTGGACACTGGAATAGAACAGAGCCATTGTTAATGCCAATAATCAAACCTTCATTTTTCCAACTTTGTCTAATGAGGAGAAAAAGATATATATTTTTTATTCTGAAGATGTTTCTGGGATAACGCTTTCCCTGGTTGTTGTAGCTAACAAATACTAAACTGCTAAATATCAGTTGTTAAAGTTGCTGAGGAAGGCTGAAGACATACAGTGCCAAAATGTTATGAAAAGTCACTAACATTACAAATAAAACATATTTTTTATAAAAATATGTATCGGACATTAACTCAAGAATCGTAAACCAGATCATGGAATAGCATTTTATAATAATGAATGTTTTTTTTTTTAATCTATTTATTTTACAAATTATTGGTTAATTTACAAAATCTCTTTATTATTATATATTTCTTTATTTCTATCAGTTTGGAGATTTATATATTTTATTTTCTAAATCATCACAACTGGCATATTCTGAAATCCTTAATATGGGTAACTGTGTTATAATGCAATGTGGATGTTCATATTTCCACTCAATATGGATGGCAGTCAAAAAGGAGAGCAGATCGAGAAATTATCTGCAAGGTGCAACCTCTGACCTTGACTACTTGGGAGAAAGGGGAGACTGGTGCTGTCATGGAAATATGACAGACTGGAACTGATGGTGCTGTAATTCTTCAGTTCAACATTCAACAGGCACAGGGATCAAAGAGCAGTCAAGAGGAAGCAGATTCAGGGGGTAGATGGGCTTAATGAGACGGAGAGATGACAAGAGAGAGAGAGGGAGAGAGAGAGGGAGAGAGAGAATGAAAATGATTGACAATAGCAGCTGAGGGCCAATTTAACATTTTAACTAGAGAAAAAGCAAACGACCATAAGACCCAAGTCGCCCTCCAGAGCAGTAAAATACAGCCTTCTCGAAAGCATGTATAGTTTGCACGGTAACAAGGACACATTTAAAATGTATTCAATATGACAGAGCACGAAGGGATGGAAGACTAAACGGCTGATTCAGAGTCGTCTCATTGTCATATGTTATAAATTTTGAAAGTGCATGTTTGAAAATAGTGCGATGGGAAAACGTGGTCGTCAACCCAACCTACTTCAAACAGCATATTGTCAACCAACTTGAATAAGACCATACAATTAAATTATAGTAGAGAGAGTGTGTGTGTGTGTGTGTGTGTGTGTGTGTGTGTGTGTGTGTGTGTGTGTGTGTGTGTGTGTGTGTGTGTGTTCAGTGACCAGTGATCAGACCCTTACAAAGAGCCTCTGCTGACAGAGTTGCACCACAACAGCATGGACAGCAGCCAACAAATCCTGCCACAATTACAGACTTCATTTCTCTGGACTCCCGCAGGAAAGTCAGCCACACTGAGAATGACAACGTGAAAAAAGGACAAAAAAAAATAAATAAATAATAATAACTTTCAATTTGCTTCTACATTGGATTTTAATGCATGGGCTGGTGGAAGCAGCTTATAGCAGGTGTACACATTGTTTGAATTCGTTATGCTATTAGATCTTTAATACTTTCTAACTGGCCTCATATACATCTATATCTTCACCCTCAACTATGACCTATTTTTATTCGGACTAAGGACTACAGACACGTTTTGTGAAAGTGTGAATTTTCCCATCATGGAGCTTATTTCTTGTAACAAAGAAAGCTTGATTAACATGTAATTATCTAGAAGGGCGCATACTGCCATCAAGGCCCAACAGTCCCCTTATGAAACCTCATTTAAATTCTCTACATCAAGATTTTTATTTGGATCAGCACTAAATTTTTCACACTGATTGCATGACTTTTTTTCCCTTTGAGATCCATGAACCATTGTCAGAGTTGATAAACGCCCTGTCTCTCTGAAATTAAAATCCTGGATCCACCCCGTGACTAAGAGCCACACCAAAATGTGATGAGGTCTTCCTGGTGTCATGTCTCACTCCTCCACACAATTCCATGTAAATTGGTTAAGCAGTTTATTTGCACAACCCTGCTAACAAACAAACACAGAAAACATAATCTTGGTTGAGGTAATTAACCCATTTGATCGGATTTCTTTGATCCACAAAAAAGTTGTGAGGTAAAATCAAAAGGGGATTATGTTTTGTAAACAAACAAGACAAAATGTAATTTAGTAAGTTGAAGGACGGAATTTGTTGCATTTGGAAAAATATATGTGAGCATTTTTTCCCTACATCCAGGCCGAAATGAATATGAAGCAATTGGACACTGACCAAAGTAAAGTACTTATTCTTACATAAACCACTGAGATAAGTAGTTACTTACTTAAAAAGGTCCAGTGTGTAAGATTTAGGTGAAAGGGATCTATTTTATATGAAATAGTCCTAGTGATGTTTTCACAAGTGTGTTTCATCTAAATTATACAAATAGTTGTTATATTTAACCTAGACTAGGCCCTTTTTTTTAAATACTGTATATTTACATCAGTGGGGGGTCCTCTCTATGGAGGCCGCCATGTTTCTTGTAGTAGCCCAGACTGGACAAAGTAAACACCCTTTGAATTTCTATGAAAACTGAAGGTTACCACAGGTTCTCTTTCATGTTTGGAAGAGGAGGATGAGGAGAGGGGTGTTCAGCTGCAACATGCAACTTCACCACTTTATGTCACTAAATTCTACACACTGCAACTTTAATGTAAAAGAAAACAATGTTGATTCAACTCAAAGAAAGTATCTCAGTCAAACCTGATCATTTTCAGAGCTGTTACAATAGTAAAGGAGGGAAAAAGATGGACAAAGGAATTTACATTCTGTTTACAAAAAGACAAAGCAGGCTTCTCTGTGGCTAGTTTGGGGTTTGGAATCAGATTGGCCATGTGCTCGATGAAGCATCACGTCATCTAGGACGCGCTGGTCATGGTCATTGTGTGGCAGAATGCTAAGGAGGTGGCAGTGGGAAGTGCATGCGTATTCATTTGTTTGTGGATGGTCTGCATACATTACCACCTACGGCTTGTACAGCCACGTCTCCACTGCAAGTCAGACGTGTACGCTCACACACAGGCATGGTTCTTTCACAGCACTCAATAGCCTGAGAAAGCCCTTTGTCGTCCTTCGTTGTCGTGACGACGTGCCTGGGTCGGGTGAATAGAGAGTGGAGGTCCAGCTCTCCCGGTCTGTGGGCAGTTTAATCAGCTTGTCACACTGTCTGTGGTCTAACAACACTTTTGCTCGTCTGCTCTCTCTCAGAGACACTTTTCTTTTCTTTTTTTTTGAACAAGCGCCATCTCAGCAAAATCACTTTGGTCTCATTTTATGATTCAGAGCTCTGGGAAACATCAAGACTGATTTTCTGCTGCACTATTACATTACAGAGTTGACCATGAAAACAAAAAAGGCCATATCCTGATACAAGACCAATGATAGTGAACCAGAGTATTATTGCTAATAAGCCTGGACTGAGAGTGAAAAATCTGGTCTGCTGTGTCCCCATCCTCCAGTTTAATAAGTTTTATGGTTATGAGATGTGCAGTATGTCTTTTCAAAAGCCAAGAATAAGCCGAAAGATACCCGCCATCTATTCCCAGAGGGACTTACTTACTGGATGTTTGAGTTTGGAACTGGGATCTGAGCACATCAATTGTTTTATTCATGAAAGCGTTTGCAGCTCATGACCCTTGGCGAACCTGTGACTCATAACATGCTAAGTAGAGCCAGTCCCCTCCCTCCCTCTCTCTCTCCCTCCCTCTCTCTCTCTCGCTCAATGACTGATGCAAGACGCTGCAGGACTGTTCCGTTATTAGTAGACTTTAAAAGTCAAGATGAAATTTAATTTTTAACAGGAAATAGCTGTAAAAACACAACTACGCTTCAAGCCTCCTGGTGGGTTTTACTATGTGCTTTCAGTAGCAGCAGAAAAAAAACTACAGCTCCCATGAAAAAAAAACAAGAGAAGCAGTGAATGTATTTACATCATTGCAACTTGGTTTCGTCCACATCTCTAAAACTCACCAACACTCTCTTCAGCTTTTTAGGTAAAATCACTACCATCTACAAACATTTACAATGTTCAGACTTTTCTGAAATTGTGTTCATTAATGGCATCTAAAAACATAAAATAAATGATGTCATACAATGTGAAAAATGTGGTTCACCATGTGCATCCTGTTTTTAGCCTAAATGTCCTCTGTTATCCTCCTACGGAGCCGTTTCGCCGTTTGTGCGTGGATAACAGCTAGTTTTCGTGCTTACGGACACTTGGATGACACCACAGGAGCAGTATGCAGGCACTTTATAAAAAATGTTTTTTACATTTGAAGAATTGGTCACCATTTAATTGAATTGGATTTGGCTGCAATGCTGTTAACCCCCTGAAACTCCCAAATTGTTTTGTGGACTCAAACACTTGAGTAATTTAAATTTTTGGGTAAACTATCCCTTTAATACCTACTAGCAAGCTAGGCTAACACTTCCACTGGTAAAGTGGAAGCTAGTTAACCTAGCTTGCTAACAATAACAACATGCTTTAACCTCAGCACTCTGAACATTATGCTGTAATGAGCAACTGGTTCATTGTCAGCAAATATTTTTGGTCTTCTAAAACATGAGGTGCTGCAGCCTGAAGATAAATGACCTTTGGCTGTTGTAACTAATATAATCGAAGGGAAACTGAGATACAAATCAATTTGTGTATTAGCTTTATGTGTTTTGGAGCAGTGCCAAATGGTCCTTGTAGTTAGCAGAGTTGGGAGTGGTGACCTGAACTTGCGACCCTATTGGCAGCCCGATGAAAGAGCTGTTGTGGGGTCAGTTCTACGAACACACTGGCTGCTCTGTCCGTCTGCTGCAAAATAAAATCAGCGTGGGAGTCTGAAACCATTAGGATGTTTATAAATGGGTTAGGGTGTCAGACCTGAAATAGATGAAAGTATCATATCAGGATGAAAATTGGTAACTGTTTCAAACTCAAATTTGTGCTGCTGAATTTTAGAGATGCAGATATAGTTCTTAAAGCTGTTAGCTGCTTGGTTGCTGGGCACTATCTGATGGTTAAACCACAGCAAAAACAACACAATAAAGGTTTAATGCCTTAATACCTCACTGGCATGGCTGGTCACTCTGTGTGAATGCATGCAAAGACCGCCCACTTTCATCCCAGACATGTTTTATCTGCAGCCACAGCACCCATGCAGACATAATCTCACAGAATCACTAAAAAGGGAGCAGTGACAGGCGTTCCTAATTCACATTTCATTCTGAATCACACTCTACAGTGCAGGAGTCCAACAGGAGTTTTGCTCATTGGGTGGCTACTGATGGGTACTTCCTGGTCGCAGCGTGGAAACGGCTGGTTAAACAGCTTTAAAACCATGATGCCTTCATGAACTCTAACATAAGCCACCTGGAAAAAGCTGTCTGAGTAGAAACAAATCAATATAATTGATTTAGCTGTGTTCATCAAGGAACATTGATTGTCTGGAATATTTGTTTAAAAGTGGAGTGCAACACTGACCTCATGTAACTGACATCGTCAATGATCTCCTATGAATAGATCATTATTTAGAGAGCAAAAACATCTGATCTTCTCAGTGAAATGTATATGTTACATCCTGCCCTGCCTGCTGCGCCACCTCTTTCCTACACGCTTCAAAATGTCTTTGTTGTTGTGAATACATTGAATCTCCTGCGGTGTTGTTCATGTGTGAAAGGCAAACTCCAGAAAATGCCCAGATGCAATTGTGCGGACATTCTCCCGAGTTCATGTCTGAAAACAACTATTACAAATACTAATACTCTTTCCCGTTTCATTCAGTATGGAGCTCATTTAGCTTTGGAAAATACCATACTGACAAGAAAAGGAGGAGCTAGACTACAAAATGGCCCAATCATAATATTTTGACCAATCCCTATTTCCTCTTTCTTTTTTATTCAAAGTGATTTAAGCTCATTTAACACCCTTATAGTGGGGGCAGGTGGGAGTGACAACCTGCCCTTCTGTCGACAAGCCATGTGACGGACAGCTTCATCAGAGAGAAAATGGACCCCCCCCCCCCCCCCCCCCCATAGACACGCCTTTGCCCCCCCTGATCTGCTTCCTGAGATTGGAAGAGAGGACAATCTGAGCAGGTCTTTAAGAGTGGGAGGTCTTCAATTGTCAAATGCTTAATAGACTGTGCTCTCTCCATCTTGCTCATGAACATGCAGGCCTACAACACAATGAACGTGCGAGCACATGCACACATACACACCCACACACACTACGAGTATCCACACTTGCAGACAGTACCCCACTATCTGAACCTCTGGCAGAAAATCACAGATGATTGATGAGTGGAGCCTGGCTGTGCTGAAGGTCTGAGGTGTGTCATTGTGATCTGGGGACAAATAATTAATTGACAAAGGTTTGGCCTAGGATAAAATCCTCAGAAAAGGCATGGAGGGGATCCTGGATATCATTAATCACATGGAGTAGCTCTTTTCATTCACTTGTCATCTTTTTCAAGCAATGAAAAGCAGCGTCAGGATCACAATATGTTAAAAATCCACCTGGAGGTCCAGTTCACAGAGCATGAAAATGCTTTCCTTTAGCATGTGTTAAAGCATAATTAAATATGACGGGAGCGCCTTAGACAATGTGTTACATTATAAGACGCCTTGCTGCCATCGCCGACTGTGTCTCCAACAGGGCGTGTGGCTACATATCAGCAAATCTAGACAAATGCCAACCAAGCTGCTCCAGGAGTTATTGAGAGGTCTTTGTTCAAGAAAGGGGCACAGGCATAGACCCAACACTAATATGGCTAATGGCTTAGGGAACCCCACAGCTTCTTTAATTGAAGCTAGCTATCCGACGTCCAGTGGGGAGAAAGTGGAGAGACCGAGATAAGAAAACAGCAAAGGAGAGGGAGAGAGAAAGACTGGGGAGAGGGTAAGGAGCTGGGTTTAACTCTGATCTTGAAAAGAAAGGAGGGGGAGTGAGGGGTGTGTGTGTATGTTGGGGTGGGGTGGGTGTGTGGGGAATGCCTATCTGAGGACGAGGTAGCCAATCAGAATGTCCCCCGAGGTCTCAGGACACCTGGGATCATCAATGATTGATCAAACTAGAGGGTTTAACCATGGGAGAGGTGGGTAAAAATGGGAGTGAAGGGCAAGAAATACAAAGTGTGTGTGTGTGTGTGATAATGAGAAAGAAAGAAAAGGGGGGGGTTCCACCACAAGAGAAACAACAGAGAAAACATCAAAACTGACCAAAACAAAACCCACTTGAAACAAAAGGCATAAAAAGATCCAGATTCAGTTCACTGTATCTAAACGTGAAAGGTTCCGCTGTGGAAGCAGCCGCTCCCATCAAAGCCAAACCACTGCAGCTCTACGGCGACCCTGCTGCCTGCCCACATGCTTCTGGCTCTGCTCAGATGAGCGAAAGACAAATAGAGTCTCAGTGGCCTTCCTGTGACATACTATATAGGCGCCATCTTTAAAAAGGGAAATGTAATTTTTTTCTGACATTCATTGGAATGTAGTATCAGACCGGTTAAAATATAGAATGTTAATTGACATGTTTGGTAGTTCTGTCATCCTGATTGATGATTACTGCTGCGCTATGCTGCTTACACATGAGTATATCAGTATGAATCTAATAATGTAATACATAATGATAATAATAATGATAATTCAGGTGCCTATTTTTTGCAAGAACATTATTTTAACTTTGCTGATAGTTTTACGAAAGAAAAACTTTTTTAGCCAGCAACACTGACACTAATTTGAGTCTGATGCATTTTGTCTTTATATGAAGATATATTATGGACGGCCATGGATGGACCTCCAAATGCATTTGAATTGCCATGTAACATGTTCTCCTTATTGGTTTCACAGTACTTGGCCGAGCAGTGAAACATGTTTGTCTTGGTAGCTGGCACTCGGGTAAAGCAGATTGGCTCCGAGGGTTGCCTGGCATTGTTGCTGAATCTTTGAATAAAGACCTGAATCGACTCCCTGTGTCAGGACTGCTGCTTCCAAATGCATTATTAATGAGGGTAGCCCGACTGATGCCTGGGATTAATTACAGTAGCTCTGAAGATCCCCCCCCCCCATACCCCATACACACACACACACGCCCAGCCCTCTTTTTTTCCTCTTTTACACTTAACAAAACCATGCCAGCAATATTTTCTCTCTTCTCATTCAGGATCAGAAATAAAACATGACGGTTTGTAAGAGTCTTGACAGTGAAAACACTCAAACAGGCATTACTGTCTGGTTAAATCATTCACACTCCACACTCTGCAAAGCTTGCCCCATGCGTTTTTCTTTTAACTGTGTTGTTGTCACCTGCTTGGTCACAGAGAAAAAAAACTAAAGGCTGAGAGCTTCTTCTTTGTTGTCCTCTTTTGTCGTGACGCTCGCTGACAAGTGCAGCTGCCTGATGCATCACAGTAACATAGCTAATGTGGTGAAGTCCTTTTAATAGGAGGCTTTTCTCATTTGTGTTTTTCATGTATATATTTCATGAATAAAGTGGCCACACCAGCTGCTTGATGCTATATAGAAAAAAAGCTTGTGTGAATTTCAGTTACTTTTCACACTTTATGATTCTTCATATAGTTACTTGAGGTACATTTATTACTTGTGCATGTGGACCTTTATTTTCATACTTCTTCTTTATTACTTTATTCTTTTTGTCTTACTTATATGTTCACATCTGAAAGTTATATATAAGGCCAATTGAAACATAAACAAAGGAAAACTCACTCATCAATTACACATTATTATTGTGCAAACATCTATTTACTAATATATATATTTAAAAAAAACAAAAGGAAGCGCTATGTCGAATTTGGTGCAATTTGGACACTTCATACTTTTCAAATAACTTTGAACAAACAGATGACC
Organism: Verasper variegatus; assembly: GCA_026259375.1. Lineage (NCBI taxonomy): Eukaryota > Metazoa > Chordata > Actinopteri > Pleuronectiformes > Pleuronectidae > Verasper > Verasper variegatus. Next base: position 4,624,875 of record CM048045.1, on the reverse strand, counting down.
AATGCTCTGTAACCGCAGCAGCTGCTGGAACTCATCAACCCAAGTGACGTTGTCTGTTACGACAGCAGGTGCATTCTCGACAACCGCAACAAAAAGTGATTCTCCACTTCGGGGTTCTAAGTTCCTGGTCAAGCTTCATTGAAAAACAGGCGAACAGCTCTTTGTGCAGCAGCAGGGACACAGCTTCAGGGTTCTGAAGACTGATTCATTCCAAGCAGGCAGGTTTGGAACACCAGTTCCATAAAAAAAACAAAAAAAAACTACAGTGCTAAGCTGTATTAGGATTTCTTTTTGTATTCTTTAAATCAGTGGTCGCCAACCCGTTGATCTCGATCTACCGGTCAATCTCCCAGTCTTCACTGTCGATCTCCGAACTCACTGGCTGTCGTTGTGCTGCAGATCAGCTGTGTGTCGGTTGTCTGTTTTTCACACGTGCTTTGTGTCCGCTACTGGCGGTGGTGTTGCAGGTTTATCTCCTGCATTTCCTTCAAGAACAAGTTGGTTCATGTACTAAAGTAAATGTCAGGACTCTACGGTATAAAGATGCGCATCTTTCGGTCTGTCGATAACAATCAAAGACCCGTTGGAACAAATGAGTGTATTCAGAAGGTGAAACGCTGGAGTGCTTTTACTTTGAAACGGGTTCAGAAAGTGTTGTAAATACGTTTGTGTCATAGAGAGATTAACATTGTGGTTCACAGCAGAATAAACTGAGAAATGATCTTTCACCTGATTTTTAATATTTATCTGATGAATTTATGTCACAAACAAATGGTTGAAACACTTTCTGTATGCCTTTTCAAAATAAAATAAAAGCAGTCAAGCGTTTCTGTTGATGGAATCTATTCCCTTGTTTAAAAAGGGGTTATTATTGTGAAATATTTTCAAGAGCGGAACAAGATGCAGGGCTTCATACTGCGTAGTACTGGTATATATTTAAATACAAGGGACTTCTTTCATACAGGGCAATAATCCGATTTGTGGCCATATTCAAATCAAAGCCTATATGTAAAAACATTGTGCTGCAGTAGCAGCTCCTCTGGAGAACAGAAGCTACATATTTTGCATTGTAAATATGAATGATATTAATTTGAATATTGTGCATTGAATAGAAAGATTTGCACAACTGCCTTTCTTTGTGTATATTTATTTCTTGTACATTCAGCCGTTCACAGAAATTGCAAAAAATAATAAGTATGACCCTCCTAAGTGGGTTTTTTGGAAGATATCAACAAAATCTGTTTGCTGTCCTGGCTCTTAAATGGTGGAATGAGCTCCCCATTGACATCAGGACAGCAGAAAGTCTACACATCTTCCGCCGCAAACTAAAAACACACCTCTTCCGACTACACCTTGAATAAAGGTTTAAGCTAACAATTTAGTAGCACTTAAATGGCATTTACTATAGCACTTTGTAGTTTGGCTTTCTTGAAGAAATTGTACTTTCTTGATTCTTGTTGTTCTTGGTTTGTACCCTCATGGTTGAATGCACTTATTGTAAGTCACTTTGGATAAAAGTGTCACCTAAATGAAATGTAATGGTAGATCTCGGCTTAAGTTTGGAATTAAAAAGTGACCTTGGGCTCGAAAAGGCTGGTGACCACTGCTTTAAATGAAACAATGTATTTGTGAGCCATTTTTGAACACTTTCATCTTCACCTATTGAATGACTGAGTGCCTCAGCCTGGTTAATAAAGTAAAAGAGCGTGAGAGATGGACCAATACATGGTTGCTCTTGATTTTTTCATGGGATTAGTTGAGGGAAAAAAACTGAAAAACACCAGCCTTATCCTTAAATTGCTATTACTATTTTGTGAATCCATAATTCTCAGCCCACATTCATTATGCTGTCATTTGGATGACATGATTGCGGTACAATTTTTCTCGCTAATGTTGCAAAAAACAATCCAGAATGTCTCAACAATAGCTGACGACTGAGGCGATCACCATGTGAATGTGGGGGATCTTCCATCCTCCTCATTCATCATCCCAACACATATGCACGCGAAAAATGCTCTTTCTCGCTCAGTGTGGGTTGTCATTGGCTTCAATTAGTGGACCCAACATCTGACACGGGGGCCACAGCAGTTTCTATTGATTGGCTGAGCTATAGAAATGCATGTGTCAAGGGCAACTGGGGTCAAACTGTGAACCACGGAAAAAGAAAAGATGCAAAGAATGACAGGAGGGAGGGACAGAGGGAGGGGAAAGAGGCAGACGGACATGGCCTATAGACATGCCTCTGTAAGAGGAAGATCCATTTAGATGGACCATGAGGCCAGAAGGCTGCAGTGTGTGTGTGTGTGTGTGTGTGTGTGTGTGTGTGTGTGTGTGTGTGTGTGTGTGTGTGTGTGTGTGTGTGTGTGTGTGTGTTGAGAGGAAATAGCTGATTTTTGCAAAGTGGTTCCTAATGTGGAAAGGAAAATAAAAGATATTGGCTATGGGGTTTATGTGAAGTTAGTCAAGAGTAAAGTTAAAAGTTTATCTAGGATTAAGAATCATGTGTGTGTGTGTGAGAGAGAGAGAGAGAGAGAGAGAGAGAGAGACAGAGAGCTTGGTGGGGGGGACGATTCAGCAGCTGGACAAACAGACTTCATCCAACTACTGTTCAACTAATGGACACCACTAACAGCCTGGAGCAAGCAAACACACACACACACACACCCACACACCCACCCACACACCCACACACACCATAGCAATAACCTGTGGTCTGTTTCTCATCTTGCCATCACCCACTTTCATGTGATAATACAATAATAAGCATGGAGCATAGCTTGTGGCCTGAACCTGGAGGGAGGTATTGTTTGTGCAAACCCAGAATAACAGAAAAGCTGAGGACCCCACCTGGAGATGCAGCTACCATCTGTCTATAACCAGTGGCACAGAGTCGTCAAGTTCAGTAAATTAAATGTCTCCATGGCAGTGACCCCCAGGGTCACTGCCACTGATGAACATGTCCCACTGAACATGTCCCACTGATGAACATGTCCCACTGTATCTCTTTGAATGTATATGAAGCAAGAAAGCAAACTAGTGATATCCAAAATATCACACGAACCATTCAGCTATTTTCTTACAAAATTCTTAAAAAATCCTGGTTAGTTATATTATTATATTTTTTATAAAGCTGTGGACATTTGTATTGCAATTTCAGAATCATTACACCCTTAACCAACCACTCATTCACTTTTTTTGCACTGCCTGCGGTGGAACCTTTAAAGTGGCAGCACAGGTTGTTTATTTGTTTAACCATAACACTTGATAGTCATGTTTATAGTTTCTAACACAGACAATAATACCAAACAATTCATGAAGAAGTCTTTACATGAGAAAGTTTACAGCTGAATCCTAAATATGTGAATCTGACACTTGCTTCAAAATGCCAGGCTGTCACACATTCAGGTGTCTCTAAAGATCTGGTTACAGTGTTGGTGTCGTTCCTTCCTGTTTTCTTTTCTCACTGTGTGGTCAGCTGTGCCGTTACCCACCACTTAAAACTAACAGACACATGTGCACGCTCACAAACACACACAAATGGAAACACACACAGTACTCGGCACAAATGTCTTGCAGCAAAATAAATAATCTAATGCAAATTTCATTAGAGGGTGTCGCTGATCAGTGCCAATGAATTAACCATTACTCAACTCCCTGCTGAGATTTAGATATTTTTAAATGTGATTAATGAAAACCCATCATTGCTACACAACACAGGGATAAGAATAAATCCAAAACATGCTCTGCATCTGGTCCGCACTTCACTATAAATAAACATAGATATAAATAAAAACATCAACACACATTCAAAACTTTTTCTAAATTGATTTGATGTATGGCTGTTCTGTATGTGTGGGATCAGGTTTATATAAAGCAGCTACAATCAATGTGTTTACAACATCAACCGATCCAATCACAATGTGAAAGGGGTCACTTAAACTATGTTTCCAAATTACATTACATTACATTTCATTTAGCTGACGCTTTTATCCAAAGCGACTTACAATAAGTGCATTCAACCATGAGCGTACAAACCCAGAACAACAACAATCAAGAAACTACAATTTCTTCAAAAAAGCAAAACTACAAAGTGCTATATTAAGTGCCATTTAAGTGCTACTAAATTGTTAGTTTAAAAATGAGGTGTGTTTTTAGTTTGCGGCGGAAGATGTGTAAACTTTCTGATGTCCAGATGTCAATGGGGAGCTCAGCCGATTGGCTGAAACAGAGCGGAGTGAACGGGCTGGGGTGTAACGTTTGACTATGTAAATTAAAGACATAACTAATTTAATTGAAAAGAAGTATGAATGTCTTAGTTGCTGTGCTAATTTTAACAACAACAACAAAGCTGTGCCAGCAAATACCTAATTCCTACTTGGCATTAGAAATAATTTAAAGCTATTGATCATTTAATGATTATAAGTAATAAGTGATTTATATTAACTTTACTGGTTTCCAATTCTATCTTATATTTTTTTATTTGTATAGTGAGCTGCGTTGACTCAAAATGCTGTTTTGTGTTTTAAGAATTCATTAGTGAATCAGCATGACACACACAAATCTATTCTCTAAGTCTCTGATTATTACAATTTGTGCAGCCCATTGGGGTTCTTGGGTCCTTATGTCAATAATCTGGGCTTCATGTTAATAAGCAGGCATGTTTTTACTGTGGCTCACAGCCAATCGTATCAGACAGACATGAGGCGGACTTTTCGACTGCCGTAGTCGAATCGCTCAAACAAACCATCTAAATGATTTCCTCTTTCTGCTGCAGCAGCTCCATTTGGAGCAAACACACACAAACACGTGGTTTTCTCCGCTCCATTCTGCCCACAGGCCAAGGTCCTTTAGTAAATTATACCGCTCAGCACAGCATCTCTCTCCACTGCTCTCCTCATCTAATAAACACTGAGTGAGCAGCCACTTACAACGCCATGGAATAGTCTGGCAGGGAAGCATCTATCTGTCAGTTCCTGTGAGGCACGGAACAGGGTAATTTAAAGCCACTTTTCAGGTTCAATACCAACCTTCCGGATAAATCTCAGATAGAGTCAGATCAGCATTTCCTGTTGAGCTACTGTTTAACAGTCAGGGGAAGGCCAACATTTGTAACACACCTCAACAAGAAGCGAGAGCCCGGACTATTCGATTTATGTTTTCAATAGTAACACCACTTAGGCAAACTTAACTCAAAGAAAAGAAGTTGAGATAATTGATAGTTAAATTAGTCATCATACTGTTTCCCTTAACAGAACAAATAAATGCAGTATCTACAAAATTTCAAAATAGCACAACTGTATGATAAAACACTAATAGGCTTTTCAAAAACTGCAGCGGAAACAGTGACACAGAATTTGACATATGACTTTTTTATTTTACTATTAAATGTAACATCAGAATTTATTTTTGATAAACTAAAAAGCTAACTTGACTGTTGAGTAGTTGTGACTGACTGTCACTCTCAATTGTCAAAATGATCACTGCTCATAAAATTTTGCAAACTTGCATTGGCAATCTTTTGCATGTGGGATACACAGATGTTTCTTTTTATTAAAAAGGTTACTTCCAGACTACTGACAAAGAGAAGCCCTGAAATAATTTCATGGTGCAAGTCTTACACTTGCAGTATGTATGCAGCAGCCATTACACATTTTCAATCCAAGTAGCACAATCAATAGATGCATGTTGACAAGAAGTCAATGATTACTGTGGTCAATATCTGTCTGACAATTCAGTATTGAAAAATGACTCTGAATCTAGATCACAATCTAATCTAGAACTACAATATGGGCATGTTAGTCTACAAAACTCTTGGAAATAAATACATTTCAATGGAAATTCAATGGAAGTCAATATGGTTCACTGGTTACCGGTGGCTGCCCGCATCCGTTTCAAAACATTAGTACTTGCGTACCATGCTGCAAATGGATCGGGTCCAGTCTACATCCAGGACATGGTCAAACGTTACACCCTAGCCCATTCACTCCACTCTGCCTCGGCCAATCGGCTTGTTGCTCCATCACTGCGAGCTAAACACTCATCAAAATCACGACTGTTTGCTGTCCTGGCTCCTAAATGGTGGAATGAGCTCCCCATTGACATCCGGACATCAAATGGAAAATGTAAATGTAAATATGCACATATTTCACATCATCACAAGTTAAGCTTTAGTGAGCTGATCCATCGGAGCATGTTACAACATCCAGTTTCGTTTAATCTTTGTCTGAGTGTAAAGAGCGACTAACAGTGAACAGGCTCATCACAAGAACCTTTTCTCTGCTTCAGTAGAACTTATCGAGTGAAATGATGAACAATGCTGAGAGCTAAATGCCACGGGAAAGTTAACAGTGCGGTGCACAGAAATAGAATTCATAACGATGTGTAAGTGACTGGGCCTTACAAGGCTGTTTGAAGTGCTTCAGGTTGAACACAGTACAGAACACGTTCAATGGCAATATGTTTTATGAGTTATGTGATTCATCTCTTGGTACTCTAGTGATGAATGCTGATTAAACCTTACATGTTGGTATAGAGTGTCATGTTGGCTCTTGCCTCCTATGGTTTCATAGTGGCCTATAACAGTATCCCCGAACAAGAAATGCCTAAACATGGGTTCGGACATGCTTTTAAATTAACCAGCAGCCAGCGTTTCTGCCCTAGACAGTTAGTGGACTTCATACTGGGTGGCCAGCAGGCTCACCACAGAGGTATTATGGTTTAATCTTCAACCTTATTACTTTCCCCTAGCTTTTCATTAATGAGTAGGGGGATTGGGAGGATTTTTCATTCACTAAAAACATCACAACATAAACATCTGAAGTACAGATTGAGCTGATTCTACAGTGAAAAAACTACAATGCTATGCTTAAAATAGAACTGATATGATAGAATAAATGTAATATCCCACATTGGAATAATTGAGATGGAGGTGACACTGGACTCAAAACAAACATGGCTCAAATAATGTCATTAATATCAGCCAGTGCTTAACAAAGGCTAAATAAACACTGTTTACAACAACACTGTTTTTGTGATAACCAATGAGCTAATCAAGGATCCTGGCCAGATGTGGCCCTGCGGGAAAAGATTCATCTCATTTCGTCCCCTTGTCTTGAGTAGCCTTAGGGGGTTTAACCCATCCACTATCTATTGGGATCTAAATTGACACTTTGAAAATCCCCTTTCACTCCTGATAAACCCTGAGGATCAGATCAACGCTCATGTAACAGCCAGCCCCTGCAGACAATGAGGAAAGCAAAGCTGACTTAGCAGTAGCCTCTGGACCTGCTTTCTGTGTGTACAAACAAGTAATCCCAACTCCATTAGCTGGACTGACAACAGAGTAAAGCAGAGTCAGGCTTTTTTGATCAATCATTTCCCAGAATGTTATCTAGACAATTGTGCAAATGATATTGATCCTTTATTGACCATTGGAATTCTAAGTCCTTTGTTAGCAGAAGTTATTAATTCAAGCCTAATCTTGAAAAGAAACAATGACACAAATCAAATATTGATGGTGTGATGGGGTTGTGCTCTGATTACATATCAGCAGCACATTAACGAAAGCTGACAATGAAGTCACAGCTCATTTCAGAAATCTTACAGACAAATGCAGAGGCATTTCTTCAAGACAGGGAATGCTCCACCTGTGCATCATTCAGATCGCTAGCATAGCCCTACTGGGTCCAAAGGCAACTGTCCAGGGGCCTGCGGCTGACAGGGGGCAACAGCTTATGCAATAAGAGAGTTTATGTTTCTGGCTACCACCAACTGGGCCCACATATGTAGCAGCCCAGCAGTGAGGGCTCAAATATAGACAGAAGTCAAACAGACAGAATGACAACTGCGATTCAAATTAACAAATGGTTGGTTTGTCCTACAGGTTCAGCTATCAATCAGACCCTGATTACTATCAGACAATGCAAGGTCAACCAGACATGTGTATCACAAATGGAGGAGGAATGTATTCAAAGTCAGTCCCAGTGTGTACAACAGAAATATGCAGTATGATCTGGTTGTAATTTGGTTCAAGAGGGGAAAACAGTTTGAGATTCCACTGCGTTGACATCAGTTCATCATACACAAGCTGCAGCATTTAAAATTAACAAGATCAAGACTTTATGTTGATCTCATGTGTAGCAATGCATTACCCTGACTACACAACAAAAGGAACATCTATTTTATCTGCTCTGATTCTACAGTGGATATGGCGCCTGAGGCAGCAATATAGAGGGCAGCTGGGGGGTTTAAGGTTTTGTCTAGAGGCTGGGCTGAGGCTCTCCAGGGAGCTGGGTAAGCTGGGTAAGGGGACAGGGGTGGTGGCTGAGGCCAAGTGCTGGTGGCATGGCACACACACAACTGTCCCACAGCTGAGGGCTGCCTGAGAACAATAAAAACCACACCCTGTGGGTTTAATATGGCATGCCTCCTTCTGACCTAATGTAAGAAGATTACACATTCAGAAAGGATTGCATTAGTGACTGTTAATCTTGACCATATTGTTGTATTAGCTGCTTACTTTTAGAATCCAATCAGCAAATGGATTCTGTGTAACTTGGGATGTTGCTACAATTCATCTGTCCCAATATGACATTCGCGAGGATGACAGGGTAACAAAGTGCTGTCAAAGTGCTGAAGAGGCCAGACATTTAATTACCGGTACAGTATATTATTTTAGATTAACTGCTTGAGGTGCACCTTTGAGGGACAAATCAAAGAAATGGGAGTTTCTCCTCGAATACTCAATGCCTTTGTCAAAGAATGACAGGGAAGGACAAAGAAGGAGAGCAAGAATAAAATGTGCTACCAATGAGCTGCAAGACAACACTGCAGCTAGCACAAGTGTGACAGCTTTGAAAGGTAACAACAGTGCCTATAATGAGGTGCACTTCAGTGTTCCCTATGACAGAGGGCTAGCAAAGTAAATCTACTTAAATATTAGCAAAATAAATTTACTGCTGTACGTTCTCTTGAACCTGGAACATACTCCTCATTCATGTCCATGAATCTGAAGGTAAGCAATGTTAATGCTTTCAACTGCAGAAGCCACTGACTAAACTTTACATGTATATAGATGTAAAAAATACTGAGAAAGATACAGTAACTGTGTCACTTTAACAGACTACTTTCAATATCACAGCAATGCAGTACATTGCAGAAAACTTTACAAGAGGACGTGGATCTGCCATCTAAAAGAGCCAAGTCTACCACTGACAATGGTGTAGCTTGTCTACTGTCATGTCACTGTCATGAAACCAATGATGTGTAACAGGAGAACCTCTTTACTTGTCTAAATTCAGAGGAAAGTGGATACTGTTGGAGTCATAAGCTGTCTGTAGTGACAGAATCTTTTCAGGGGCTTTTCTTATCTCGTCACTCAGATTTTTCCAGCCCTAACATTTGTGGCTTTCTCCACACTACAGTCCCCTTCACTGCTCCAGGTAAGTGCAAGTTAACTTCCACTTTGGCCGGAGAATGGCGCAGACAAAAATAGACAGAGAGCAGACAGACCAACCACAATAGGTCAAGAATTACTGAAAAACGTACCACCCGTGAAAGCTGATAAACGTTTTTAATGGGGCCCAGCCGGAAGCAACACTGCTGAGGAATAACCAATCTGTGGACTTTAGCAATTGTACCATTAGTTCAGGCTGAATTCATCCAAAGATACACTTTCATGACAAAATCAACCAATGCTGTACCATGGTCAATAGGATGAGGGGATGAGGGGGATTTACATTTAAGCACAGTGGATCGAGGCTGCTGCTAATGAAAAGAAGTATTTATTAGGCTGCCAATCTGACCGTCAGCCAAACTCCCTCGAGGGCTTACTGAGGCATGGGATCCAATCTATCCAGCAGATAGCAAGCATATCTGAACCAGGGTCAACCAATTGTGAGGCATTTTGACTGTGCTTGTAAAAATTATGAAAAGAAGTGGCTTGACATCATAGAGACAATGCCATCCATTTTCCTTATCTTTCATGGGAAGCCTGTGGCCACTGTGGTGCCCCAGCAAATGTGCTCTGTCTCCACTCCCACAGCCCAGTACAACAAAAACACACACACACACACACAAGAATGCACCATGAGGGACCACCAGCTGTTGCAGTGACCGATACTGGGAACACCCAAAATACTTCTTTCATCAAATTTTGACATGAACATTCTCTCTGTTATCAAACACTTACTGGCCTACGATCAGAATGGAACTTCTCTCAAGATGTCTTCCAGCCAATCATAGGTTTAATCAAACGTTTACCATGAAATCATACCTGACTCAGTCATTTACTGACAAGAGCTTATCAAGACTCAGTGTTTGATCTCATCCAATCCAAGTCATTTCTTTCCTGTCTTCAGGATTACACCCAGTTGATGCTTATGTGACAAAAGTGCTACAAATATACAAATGTCTGAGATGACTCTCCTCCTGCATCTCACAACCTACTACAGTATGTGACACCTGAGATGAAGAACTGAAAAGGCTGCTCAGGAGGATTCACTTGACGTCTCATTTTAAAAAGGCATTAACACTCCTTTCCCTTTATTGTATCCACTCATTTCCAGTTCTCACACTGGTGAAAGGCAAACCACTTAAACTCACATTGTGCCTGACACTTGACACCTATAAATCATAACATCCCGTCATTTGCTCCTCACATGCCCCGCAGTCTTACTTTTATTATTCATAGAAAGGGCTGGAAAGTGGTCGCTTCAGCTGCGGAGCATCGCTTTTCAGTGGCCAGCTGCAGCTGAAGTGGCCTTCAACCTATTCCTCTGTGTTTGTCTCTGAGGGGTCTGGGGTCGAGATGGTAACCTAACCACTTCCTGTATGCCACCTAATTAGGGTATTCACCCTGCAGTTTGATTTGATTTCAAAAGCTCTGCATAATATTGTTTTATTGTTCCACAAGGATTTTGAAGCCAGAAAATAAAAACATTGGCTGAATGTTAAAAAAATAGCATATTAGCCAATGAAGAAATATTACTAAATACATAACAAATCATTTTGTTCATAGAGTAATTAAAATAATTTAATTGGTAGAAAATTATCAAGCTTGTAATTTGTTTCTTTACCAACAACCAGTTTGTATATTAGTTATTTTATACCACATATGTGTCACTTGCTAATTGTATGTTTCGCCTTCCTTTTCCTATTGTTATTTCTGGCACACAATCATTTGATCTTTTTCCTATTTTTCTAAAGTAACAACTGCTAATTTTCCTTTACCGCATTTTTTAAATTTCAAAATACGTGCATGATAATGTAAGCACCTGTCAATGTACATCCAGTAGCTGAAACCAGCAAGGTACAGCTAACCGAGTTAGCTAAGTTAACTTGTTTTGTTTAAGAAAGGGGACATACAATTACAAAATATCATAACATGGTTAAATCAGACTTTTCCATTATAGTCCTAAAGACAACAAACACTCATGAAGCCAAAGGCAATATAATGAAGAAGGAAGCTGTGTCTGTACACTTGAACTAGCTCATGTAGTTGACAGTAACTTGCCAGCTATAATGGACAAGTTTAAATGGTTTGGTAAATGGTTTTGTATTTATATAGCGCTTTTCTAGTCTTGATGACCACACAAAGCGCTTTACAGTACAGTTTTACATTCACCCAATCACACACACATTCATACAGTGCATCTATTAGCAGCACTTTGTTGTTCTATGAGGGGCAATTCAGGGTTCAGCATCTTGCCCAAGGATACTTCGGCATGCAGATGGGGAAGACTGGGGATTGAACTGCCTGACCTTCAGGTTGGAGGACGACCACTCTACCCCTCAGCCACAGCCGTCCACATACTTAAAAACAGTATTTATAAACAGTATATGGTGTAAACCATATACTGTTTATAAATATTGATGACATGACAGCTTCCCAAAAGGGAAACCAAAACATCTTAAATGCCCCCTGGTGGTTGGCAGCAGAACAGATAATAAACTATGCCTCCTCCATGTTAGTGAATGGAACGTGGACCAAACCTTCAAAGTCAAAGTAATACATTTTTAACAAAGATGGTTTGTGTCATTTGAGGTAATTCTTATCACACTGATTTACCCTCAAGTGCTAATTTTTCAGTAAAGTTTTTAACAACATATTTGATGCTGAAGGTGAAACATCAAGACCAATCACGACTCACTCACGATTGGTTGAGTGTGTGTAATGGCCGGACCGTTTATAGTGCGGCTCCATCCCCCAATCGCTACTGCACAGACCCTGGTTCCAAATGTGCAAGATGGCAGCTTTCGTATCCAAATTAGTTGGCTTCATTTCTGAGCAGTGGTAGGAAGTGGCAATAAGTCATCCATCTTTACAGTCTACATTTACTTTACTGCTACAGCAATAAGCCATAGAGTTTACAGATGATTAACGTTACATGGCTGGTGTGTTTTATTAAGAAAGTACACAGCATTCATTTATTAATATGAAAATAAAAGCTTTTTGCTTTTCTATACAATTGGATTGGGGCACAAAGCAAAAGCATAACATTTTTACAATCATTTAACTTAAGAACATTGTTAATTGGTATAGTCAACTGTATTTTATTTTTTTCAGTTCCATGCTCCATACAGTTATTTTAGTTCCTGTGGCAAAAATAGAAACATTTTGTAAAGAATCTAACTGCTCCAAACACTAAAGTTTCTGATAATGCCACAGTCAAGTGTGGGTAATGTGATATCGAGCTTCTTGAACAGACTCTAAGCAAGCAGATGGCCAGCTTTTCAAAAACGTCTGCATTCTGGAACCCAAAGAAGAAGAAAAAAACAGTGAAAAGAGGAAAAGAGGAAAAGAGGAAAAAAGGTTCAAGGCCGGGCTACACAACCACAAGACTCTTTACAAAGGTTGTGTGAAATGTGCTATTGAGCTATTTGCCCCCCTAAAATATATTTGAGAAGAACTGTTCTTTTCCCGCAGCCCTGACTGTTTCTCATTAAGACCAGGGAAATACTTGGATGTTGTGGAAATTATATTTGGAGAGGCTTGGGATTTTTGATCAATCTGTAAGCTGTTTCTCATATTGCAAGATGCAATCTGACAGCTGTGAAGAAGAGAGGGACCAGCTGCTGAATTCAACTGGATCTCAATTTTTTAACAAAAGCAGTAACACAGCCCACACTGGAGAGCATTTTGACTTTAGAATCAGCAAGCTCGTACACTGCCGCCTCATACAGGTGCACCGCAGAGGCTGAGGGGGATCCTCTGAGTGTGTGAACATCTTAAATCGCTGCTCATGTCTCTAAACACACACTCCCTCCATGACAGGGGCATTGTACCTGCTCTCTGCTACATGTTTCGGGAGAGGCCACACTGACTTTGATGCATTTTCTGAGGAATGATGGAACCGTTTCACCCCTCACCACCATGAGCACCGTACACAAACATTCAGCATCCAACAACTGCAGAAATCACTGAAAATCCTTAAGGCCTGTGAACTCATCCTGTCAAGTTCAGTGAACATGGTAAATGCAACCATCTCTAGTTTCTAAATAAGGCAATAAACAGGCAGCTGTGTGTGTCCAGCAGAATGCTAGCAGGTGAACAAGGCATTTGACATTTGGCTCACACAGCTCACACACATTCCTGTATCAGCTGACAAAAGAGTGTGTGCATGGCATGGTGTGTGTGTGTGTGGCCTGAACCCCAGTGCTCAGTATGGTCTAGGGCTACTGTATACTGTATAGTGTGTGTGTGTGTATTTTTAATAGGTATTATAATAATTATAATAAAGACAATCAAGGTGAAGGTAAAAACAGATCCTGGAGTTTACAAACTGCTCTCTCTCGCGCGCGCGCGCACGCGCACACGCACACGCACGCACACACACACACACACACACACACACACACACACACACACACACTCCAGACTAACAAAACACATCATGAATGTAACCACATGCATGTTAGCTCGTGTTGTGTTGATGAGGTCAATACTTGAGTTAAAACTAGTGCTTTTAAACAAGAGTAGTGGTTTTGATATTTACAAATATTTTTTTATGTATCTATTCATTTAATGACATGTTTATGAATGATAAGACGTACCTGTCGGGTGAGTAAAGTGTGTTAATCAGTCGTCCATGATGCTGGAGGAAACACATCCACGCCAACAAGCAGAAAGTAGGTGATGAGGTCCGGCGCTTCTCCCTCACCTCACACAACGACAGAAGACTCACACTGATCTAAAAGTACAAACTCACTCCGACTCCTCAGTGTGTGCATGTGAATATGTGTATGTGAGCGTGTGTGTGTGAGTGTGTGTGTTCAGATCAGAGATAAGGACCAGTCCCTCTTCTGCCGGGATCAAGACAGAGGAGCGTCTCCACCTCTGAGCACCGGGCACCACGCGGAGTCAAGCCAAACATGGTGAGGCAGGATATCTGATGGTGTCTCCTTCAAAATAAAAGTTCCCAAACGGGGGGGGGGGCGGTCTTGAGGAAGCAGACGCAGCCTCAACCCACAGAGGAACATGTGGCAGCTTCTACAAGATTCTTGGAACAACCCATCCAGCAAGTGCATTGAAAAAGTTTGCACAGTGTGTGAGGGAGGAGTTGAAAAGGTGGGCACAGGAAATTTGGTTTTTAAACCAGGGGTGGATCTACCAGACAGGCGCACTTTCCGCTTGGGCCAGAGGCATCGGAAATTGCCCAGATAGCAAACAGGTGTCGGCCACTTCAGGCAATGATGCAGCAGTTCTGATCTTATTGAGAACAAAATGGATGAGTGCCTAAGGTGGCCAACTTAACTCAACTAACTAGCAAATGTGGCCCAAATACCCCCAAACAAATGTTGTCCTTTTCTGGCAAACAAGCTGTGCTCTAGGCAATGTGTAATATGGATGTGAACCTAAAGTCGCCCATTTGGTAAATGGGTTGAGATGCGGTATTATTATGGCTTACTCGTAGCCCAGATCTGGCAAACAGGAGGCCAAGTGCTAACTTTCCCGGGGGGAATGTGGACTGGTTGGGGATGTGAGCCAAATCTGGGCCAAAACTATTTTGCTATGTCAGTAGTCTTAATTTATTTTAATGTTTTTTAATAATCTAGTCACCTGCTTATAATAATACAAATAAATATAACAATTTGTTTAGAATTTGTAATTTCTAAAACTTTTTTTAATGTCAGGCGAGTACAAGGAAGATGGCCAGCCGCAAGTGGCTGGAGCGTATTATAAAAACAATAGTTTTATTTTGAAAGTGCTGCTCAGACACAGTTGCTCCTGTCTGCAGGCTTGACACTGTGGGTTGTAACTTGATTGTATTAGAAAACACAACAGTGGAAAATGTATTTGTGCGTGCTGACTGTTGAGCAGTGAGTTAGGATTTAATAAGCAGTTTTGGTGACTACATGCCTACATTGTTAGAATGTGTTACCACGTCAATATGGTTCTGATGAGCATGACCTTTAGTTATTTCAATAATAACTACTGCCTGTGTCATTTTGTTCCATAATGAAATGTTGGGGACATTTTCTATTTGAATCACTGGCTGTGAATGTATTCAGGATAAAAAGGAACAATGACCAAAAGCCGAGACCCTCCTCTTCATCTGTAAAATGACATGTGACTGCCCTCTGCCGGTCGAAGCTCACCTCCGCTTCAGAGCGTGTGTACGTGCGTGCGCGCGTGTGTTCCTGTACTACAATCTGTGTGAGGACCATTTTAAGCATAGACCCTACAGATTGACAACATTTTGGAAAGTGAGGACATTTTGGCCGGTCCTCACTTTTTCAAATGGCTTTTTGACGGTTAAGGCTTAGTTCTAGGGTTTGGGTTACAGTTTAAGTTAGAGTAAGGGGCCAGGGAACTAGAGAGAAGATAGAGGTACAAACGTGTGTATCTTAGACCAGAAGTCTTCAACAGGGGGTCCGCGACCCCTAGGGGGTCCGCGGAGGTACTGCAGGGGGGTCGCAACATTTTGGGTTGATTAGAATTTCTTTTATTTTTTTAAATTTTTTCTTTACAACCAATTATTTTTCCACAAATTTAAATGTCTTCAAATAAACATTAACATGAATCCCACATATTGTAGCGAACGGATAAATGGAGGCAGAAGACGTTATCTTTCAGTCAGCAATGCACACACTGCAGCTCTTATAACTTGCACATTTAAAAAAAAAAAAAACATGAATATATGAACCTGTGTATTATTTGAATAGCTTAGTATTGAATGCACAATAACAGGGTAGCTATGTTTATACATGGCACTAGATCCATTTTAATATAAAACACAATTTTATACAATATATACAGTAGGGGGTCCCTGCTCCATCTCTCCATCAGTTTGGGGGACCTTGGCTTGAAGACCTCTGTCTTAGACTGTTTAGATCCACAGGAAGGGAGATGCACAGACATTTTGAGAGGCCATGACTCTAACCTGAAAACGACAACCCGGCCTGTAAACTATTTTAAGCAGTAATATGATTTTGCATCTTGAGCTCCTGTGGTTTCATCCAAGTGACCATAAGCCCTGACATTCAAATACAGTTACACCATGTTTTCAGCCTTAATGTCCGGTGTGATCCACACATGAATGCTGTGGACATACTAAACTTGGCTAAACTTGGTGTAAATGACGCCGTTTCAAGTAGAATTTGAATGTCGGGGCTTACAGACACTCAGATGACACCACAGGTGCAGTACGGAGGCATTTTATGTTTTCTTCTGTTGTTTTTTTACATTTGAAAAAGTTCTCACCTTTTTCTTCAATTGGATTGGATTTGGCTGCAACACTGTTTACCCCTAAAACTCCTAAAGTGTCTTGTGGACTCAAACACTTCAGCCCAAAATGCCAAAGATAGTTACTTACCTCTCAGTATTATGGAATTGGTTCACCACTTGTCCAGTTACAGAGAATGTTTTAATCTTTTTCACAGGTGCTGATTATAAACATGCAAAAACCGTAACATTAAGGTGACAGTTTAGTGGTATTGGACTATATCATACTCTCCCTATATACCCCCCTCATAATAAATAGGGAAACCCCAAAAAATAAATATACCTCCAAATATAATCCTACACCATATTGTAGCATGTATCAGTTTCATATACTTTATGTTGATTGATTGATGGATGATGGATGGATGGTCTATAAAAAGTTTGTTTGTGTTAAAAGGTTGGGGTAAATGTCCATGCTAATAATATTATAATTATTATGATTATTAATTAATCATAATAATAATCATAATAATAATACACCTGCCTCCACCAATTTGCAGGTTTGTAAGAGGATATGACTGAAAACATTCATGTTTCTTCCAGGTGATTTTAAAATGTAGCAGCATACACACACATACGCACCATATATATGTAATTTTACTGTATACTTTTGGTTAGAAATGTACTTTCCTGTATATAGAAGTGCATGGATGGATATGGAGATATTTTGTTTTATTTATATATTTTTATTAAGCAATTTTACTATAATTCATATATTTATTTATAAAAAATTGGATATTGATCAATCATGTGATTGACAGCCCTCAGTGTGACGGGGGGAAGGCTGTGGACACACGGGGGCGTGTCCTCACGCTGCTGTTACCTTTCTCTGCCTGATCTCACCTGTCAGGGTGAAACTCCACAGGCTGTAAAAACAAAACTGCTTCATTCACTTTGAAACGAAACAAAACAGTGTGATGGAGTCTCCGGTGAAGGATTCTCCCGTCAGAGCGGGTTTTCACAGGCTGGAGATCCAGAAAACGACGTGGGATGTCCCGGAGAGGTACGCGACGCTGCGCTCCGTGGGCTCCGGAGCTTACGGGACAGTCTGGTGAGTTCACCAGGGGAAGGGAAGCAGGACTTCAGATACACTCTTAAATATCTGAAAGCGCAGTGCAGACTATCTAGGGCCTTAAAGGCATCAGATATATATATCTCTTAAATGATCCAGAAGGCAAATCATGTTATGTATATGTATAAACCAGATTTCATAAGCAGTGTGCGGTACAGGGACATTCAAAACAACAATTCAAAAATATGATTGCACCGTTAAAAACTAATTTAAAGCAGATTTAAAGAGAATAAAAGAGGTAAAGACATTAAGGCAATAATAGAGATTTCTAAGATAACAACATAAAATTATAATAAAATATAATGATGGTATGACCATGAATAGTTTAGTTAAAGACACTTTGCATATGCTTATAGACATTAACAAACAAGCTTGTTGAAACACATGAGGCATTTAAAATGACGTCTACCCATCTCCAACAGTGTAACAGCAGCAACAGTGATAAACATGATCAAATGTGTCTGTTTATTGATTTTTCATTCTGGTTTCCTTTGCCGTCAATATTCAAATGTTTTGAATCACAAATGATTTTCTATAGGCTGTCTTGACTTTAAGTCAGCATTCCACTCCTTGGGTTTGTTGTCCCAGAGAGGTCAACATTACACTGACATCTGCTAACAGAAGCACCTTTGTCCGCCTGAGGCAAGCCAGCAAGTCAATGCAGGTCCTGGGATACAACAAGAATCTCCTCCACCGACACAGAGCAACTCCCACAGGAATTCAAGATATCTCTGACACAGCTCGATGTAATGACAAGTCACTGACGGACGAGATCTTGTTGATATGATGTTGTTTGGTCAGAAAAGACATCAGGACTGAATCTGGACTAATCTGAATGTTTCATATACGATCATACGTACACGTTTCACCCATGCTTGATGTGTTTTTGAACAACAAGGTTTATATTTAACAGGACCAGTTCCACATACCAGAAGTGCTCCGGGGTATTGCCTGTGTTTTTTTTCACCATTCCAACTCCCACAGAAGATCTAGAAATCCCAGAGCACACTATTCTGAATGTGCTGTAAAGTCTTGATGTAAACAAGGAGAAAGGAAACTAACTACACAGTGAAATAATTAACTGATTCATCGATTGGTCAATAGTCATAGGAATATTTGGATAGCTAATACTTATCGTTTATATCATTTATCAAGAAAACATTTGTTTGTTTTATATGATTTTAAACTGAATAAGACTTTGTTATTTGGTCTGTTGTTCGGACAAAACAAGCACTTTAAAAAGGTCACTTGGACTTTCAGTTTGAGAGCAGGACTTACTGATTTAACTTTCAGATTTTGTAATGATTTAACTCAAAACCCTGTGCTTGCACTCAAATAGCCCCTCCTTGTGCTTAGATTTACTCTGCTTGTTCTTAAGCTGTGTGCTTGCTCTCACTGTGCTTTTGTTGCTTGGACGGATTTCCTGTGCTCCAGCTTCAGCACCTCTACTTGTGTCCTTCGCACTCACACTGCTTATTTGGGTGCTTTCTGATTTCTTTCTTCTGCGCTTGGATTTTTTTGTCAAAATTCCCCAACCAATATTGGGAGCAAATGAGATTGTCTCACCCTTGTTGTGCCTGTGTTAGATTAACTTCTTTGAGAGTCCAGTATGTGTGGCTACTTTAGCTGGGTTCATGCACTGCCGCCTTTATTATTACCCGTCAGAAGTCAAGCAGAGGAGAAACCTGAGAGCAGATGTTTCACACATGCACAAAAGCAGTGTAAGTGCGATGATAAGAGCTGAAGCTGGAGTGCAGTAAATCTGATTGCAACAGTTTGAGCACAAGCAGGGGCTATTTGAGTGTGAGCGCACGGTTTTATATAAAAGCAGTACAAAATCTTAATGGGAATTCAATAAGTTATATGATCTGTTCATGGATCAGTGTGTGTGTGTGTGTTTGTTACTGTTTGTATGAAAGGTGTTATAGAAAATAAATTCAGATTAACTAATTGATTGATTAAACAATGTATTTAAAAAATATATATAAACTGATAAATCACAGTCTAATCTGTGTTTGCAGCCCAGAGTGAGAGATTATATGAGCAACATCATCAGCCCGCTGTGTGTCCTCTCCTCAATGCTGCATTTTAATCCCCCTCAGCTCTGCCACTGACCAGAAGACCAAGGAGAAGGTGGCCATCAAGAAGCTGCACCGGCCTTTCCAGTCCCTCATCCATGCTAAACGAGCCTATAGGGAACTCCGGCTGCTCCGCCACATCCAACATGAAAATGTACGTGAATGTGACAAGAAGTGGGCCCTGATTTAATATGGAGTGACAGGAAATACATTATTAACATGCTAAAATAAAATTCAAAAGCCTGCCAAAGGTGCCAGTTAGGTTATGTAGAAGGGAGGTGACGCTCAAGCATGAGAGAGGAATCTTCTTTTCCAACTGGTCGGTGCTATGATGTGATATATTATTGTTTTAAGTCATATTATAGTCTGACTCTATTGCAAAATGGCACCACATTTTTGTATATTTCAAAACAGATGCTGAGTAGCTACTGAATGGTTCAAATCTTTCTCAGTAATCAAAGTCTTCTGCAATTTTTCTTCTCCCAAAGTTCAATTTTGAGGTGAAGCAAATTTTGTTGATCCACAAACTCTCAAACGCTGCCTAACAAGTGAGCAGTGTTGTGTATTGTTGCAACCCTCATGGTTCAGTGTTTTGGCTGAAAGCCTTTGAGGAATTACAGTCTTTTACTGGGCTCCTCTCGGAAGGGCATCAGATTCAATGCGCTTTAACTTCAGTACTTCCGCCCAGGACATTATGATTTTTCCCCCTGTCATTTTTTTTTTTTTTTTTACATAGTTCTCCGAAAACAAAGCGTGGATCTTGATGATATTATGGGGAGTGATATATGAGTATGTGCAATTTGGGGCAGCTTGATTGAATTTGAGAGGACTGTTGGGACATGGCAAAGGTATGTGCTGTATTCTGGTCGGGTTATTCTGGTTAAAATTTTTTAAAAGGCCTATTTCTGATTTTATATTTTGTGTTGTAACCCTGTGTTTTGGTGTTCAGAATAATTAGTGGAACGTTTTGCATGAGGTCAAACTTTTTGAAAAGAAGATCGAAGTACATTGTCGTTGTTATAGATGCATTGATCCATTAGAAGGGATATCTGGGAAATTTTGTTCAGAAATATCAGAGCAAGAGTTCATCCATCCATTATCTATACCGCTTATCCTTTGAGGGTCACGGGGGGGTGCCTGCTGCACCTACAGTCAATTTAGAGTCTCCAACCAAGCTAAGCCTAATCTGCATGTCTTTGTACTGTGGAAGGAAGCTGAGTTACCCAGAACCCACACGAATAAGAAAACATGCAAACTCCACACAGTAAGACCCAGACGGAACTGGGATTCGAACTGAGAACCTTCTCACTGTGAGGCAACAGTGCTACAGTTGCAAGCGCTGTTTGCTGTAGAAACAGAGTTGCACTGTCAGAGATGTAAATATGATATTCACACCATGTTACCATGGAGATTTGCAGTGTAACTATTTCTAACCTGTATGTGGATCCCCTATAGAGCCCTAGACATGTGTTTTCTAATAGATCTGTATATCATCAGTCATATCATATGATAATATCTTCTCTTTGTTTTTTCCTGAAAGGTGATCTGCCTCCTTGATGTCTTCACACCGGATTCCACACTGGAAAAATTCACAACCTTGTGAGTTGATGGTCACAAACCACGTTCCTTTTGTCGAAGTTGTCGAAGCCTGTTGACTGCCTGTGTGCGTGTGTGTGCATGTACGGAGCGTTCAAGCAAGGATGCGTGCAGACAAGATTATTCATGTTTGTTTTGGTTTTTCCTCACCATAGAAATGGGCTGTTGTTATCTACACTTCATGTCCCCAACTGTGGCTCTTTGTTTTTTATTTTTGTTTATTCATACATTCCTTCTCACTTGTTATTTGTCTCTCCCTCTTCTCTTCTCTCTAGTTACCTAGTAATGCCATTAGTAGCCCAAGACCTGAGCCACATTATGAAGAGGAGAAGATTAACTGTTCGCATCATCACATACCTGTTCTACCAGCTTCTAAGAGGACTCAAGGTATTGAGTTGCTGTTATTACATTTAAGATGTCTAAGGTTGGCAATAAAACTAGAAAAGGAATGCAAAAAGTGCTAAAAGGGCATTACTAAACAAAATCTCAAGCAGTTGAAATTTCAGTTGAAGACAAAGTGCTAGGGATAGATGTAGTGTGTGTACTGTAAATAATGCCAGGTGGTAAATTTAAAGAGTGATAGCAGTTAAAAAAAAACTGTCGCACTAAAAGTGTCAGAGAACCATTTCATTATAAGTCCTTAGAAAATGTTCAAATGGATATAAACATAAGCAGCTTCAAAGTGTCTTCATATAAAATACAAAATGTATTGTAAACTATTTCCAACCATCTGCTCACATTTTATATACGGTAATAACCCCAGCTTCAAGACCTGCCACCCTCAATATGAAACAAGGACCAGCCCACTAGGTGCTGTTTAAAAGTTTAAAATCATATAATTTAAATATGGACTGAATCTACAACTCTGTATAAAGTAATTAAAATTACAATGTATCTACAGAATTACTCTAAACACTGAAGGAAGTGTATTCTGGTCATAAACGGCAGAAGGCATCAAATATTTATTATCAAAGGAAGTACAAGGAAGCAGCTTGGCAGAGCCATGTGTTGACCTCTCAGTATACACTGATGTTTTAACAGCATGGTGAATATAGTGCTTTCAGTTTCCGGACAATGCCCTCAGTCAATGTATTACCAAGAGTGCTCAGTGGAAATAAAGATAAAGCACATTTTAAGCTGGAAAACAAGACTAATGTCTGAAATGTGGTCATTTGTCTTTGAGTTTAGCATCTTTGATCTTGAGATCTTTTCCCCTTCTTATCTGTATATGTGCTTTAACCACTCTTCTGTGCTGAGGGAGCCGTCTGTGTCTGCATTAATGCATTAAAACTCAGCCCTGGTAATGAGCTGCAGGCAGAGATTGTAATGTGTGATGCTTTTTTTCTTCTTTTTTTAAAAATCTACAATTCCACAACATGCCTTTTAGAGGAAGCCTGCGGCACATGGGTCTGCTCTGTGAACAAACTTTACTGTGTGTATATATATATATATCTATGTTCTATAATCTGTCTTCTCCTTCTTTACAGTATATTCACTCTGCAGGGATCATTCATCGGGTTGGTATATAGACATTAAAAACACATTTCACTGTAGTCTTGGCACATGTCAGGTAATCAATGTGTGTTTACTTGAGTTGTACACTTAAAGGAATAGTGGCAAAATCTGGACACGTCTAATTACTTCCTGAAGTCACTGCGCCCCACACCATACCCAATGTAAAATTACAACTTTATGTTTTTATACTTTAGGTTTAATAGAGATTAATCAATTGACCAATACTGCACATTAATTAGTATTATGTAACATGAATGTGATTACTGTCTCCAGTAATATATAGTTTAAGCTAAATTTAAATAAAATTTGACATGAGGGAAGCTGGAGTTCGGGGTGTTGAGAGAAAGTCTAAATAATGACCTCATATTTAATGCATAGCAGAAGCGTCACATTTGTGATTTTAGAATTAATGTGAATGCCCAATAACATTTTACAGCAGCTTTATTTTACATAACAATAGAAAACAAACGTAAAACACTTTGCTGTACGTCAAAGTTGCATTTTATGCATTCAGGTCAGAGGGGAAAACATAACCTAAAGAAAGAAAATTTTAAAAAAGGGTTTGTTTAGTTAACTTTTTGTCTTGCAGGTATAACCCCTAACCAGTAGAGGGTGCCCTCTCAGCAGTACAACAACATGCTGGTTTCACATGGTTTATTTCCTTTGGAGTTATGCCCATGCAGCTCTACACTTCTCTCAGTCAAAGAAACAATAATACATTAGGGTGACACGTTTTGGCCAATTTGCATAGTTTTACTTGGTTTTAGCATTGCCAGGTCGGTAGTCAAAAGGTCAAATGTAGAAGCTAGAAGATTAAGCACATTTAAAAGCTACTAATAAAAAAAAGCAGCTGGAAAATAGAAGCTGCACTTTATGCACTAATACTTGATTCAAATCTATATTCTTTATTAAATCGGTTTTTGATTTAATTATTTATTTCTCTGCATTTTCAAATAGCTTATTACATTTTCTTATTTATTTCTGAATATGCTTTTATCTCAAATAGTTTACTGATGCATATTTTTTAAGTAGTTATTAATTAATGAAAGGCTTGATTCATATTTTGGTGACACTCAGTCCTTCTATAAGCTCAGGCTGAGTAAACAAAGAAACATGAGGCCCGATGACAGAGCCAGGCGAAGCTAAGCTAAGCTAAATGGCTGCTACCTAAATTAGAGTCTCACCAGACATTATGCAACTAAGAAAGCTGATGTGGTTTGATTGTAGGATCTGAAGCCTGGTAACCTTGCTGTGAATGAGAACTGTGAATTAAAGGTAAGTTGAAAAGTCGTGATCTAAAAAACAACAAATTCTTTAACTTGAATCTGAAAATGACTTATGCTTCTTTGGATGAATTAAACTGTAACTATTCTCAGATCCTGGATTTTGGCTTAGCGAGACAGACGGAGAGTGAGATGACTGGTTATGTTGTAACACGCTGGTACAGAGCACCAGAGATCATATTCAACTGGATGCACTACAGTCAGACAGGTGATGAAATCATCTTACTTTATCCTGTCATTGTTTCCAGTATTGCAGCAGTAAGTTGTGACAAAATATTAAATGTAACTGTCTCTCTATTGTCCTCCCTCTCAGTGGATGTCTGGTCTGCTGCCTGTATCCTGGCAGAGATGATAACTGGCCAGATACTTTTCCCAGGACACGACAGTATCCTCACACATTCAGCTCAACTAAAGCAATGGGAAATTCACACTGTTCTTCCTTAATGTTTCAAATGTAAGGTAATGTAAGAAAAGCATTATGGGACTTAAAGGATTTTTTTCACCTGAAGGTCAGCTATGTTGTCATGCACAGACTGTAATGTAGTTGTGTTATGGCCTCTGTGGGTGAGGGAAGTCGGAGAAAATAACAGAAAGTTACCTGATTATGTTGTTAAGGTAATCTTGAACTGCTTTCAGACTAAACTCCAGATAATGTCCAGACATTCTCCAGACCCCTCCCCTGTATGAGAGAATGTACATGTCTGAGTGAGAGCCTCTGGACTTTCTGTGGAATTTTCCTGCCAGACCCCTAGCAAAGAGATTGTCTGAATGAATCCATAGCTGCTTTCAGACATGCACTGAACTACACAGTTCCGCAGTATTTTCTCCAGAGGAGGTGCATGAGTCAATGCAAAAGTCAGAGTGAGAAATGAATACCTCACTTCCTGCCTCTGGCTCTGCACCTGGCTGCTCCACCTCTCACTTAAAGGGATAGTTCATACAAAAATGTAAATTCACTCATTATCTACTCACCACTATGCCGAAGGGGGGGTGGGTGAAGTGTATGAGTCCACAAAACACTCCTGGAGTGTCCGGTAAACTTTGCTAGAGCAGAATCCAATACAACGCAATAAAATAACACGGTATTGTTTTTTCTGTTGTTTTATTATGTCTAAAGATAGGTCACTAATCAGGTACACTGTTTACCCCTGAAACTCCAAAAGTGTTTTGTGGACTCATACACTTCACTTCTCAAACATCTACTGCTGCGTTGATAATGGGTGAAAGGAAAACCCAATTTTGTGGACATTCTCCATAGCTCAATGCTCAAAACAGCTTTGGAATGGACTCTGAAGACAGAGGGTTTTGGAGCTTGATCATTCTTGTCATATATAATTTGAACATTATTTTTTACTATTCAGCTTTCTCTTGTGAATCCAGTGCAATACTATGGAAGCCCATTTCTGCCACTGTGATGAAGAAAATACAAATCCTATATCTCATAATTATGACTTTGTATCTCATTATCTCATTGTATCTTATTATTATAGCTTCCATACAATATACATGCAATGTTAACCAATGCAGTAATGTCAAACCATCATCCTCTAACCCCGGGAACACACCAGAGGCCAAAGCGCTGCGAAGCGCCATGAAAAGCTGTCCGCCTCCTTTCCGCACCCATGTTAATCAATTGGGCTGTTTACAAATTTGCTGCCAGGAAGCGCTGCGGCCGGCTCGTGACCTGCAGCGATGGTTTCGGGGTCTGTTCTATTTTTCTTTTTCGATCGCCACAAGCGAATTGGGCCAGTATAAACATTGAAAATCGATATTAAACAATGTAAGTGATATATTACATAAATGATTAAATATGCATCCCATACTTGATTTCCCCGCTGTTCTCCTGGAGTTTCAATTTACCTGATTTTTGCCCTCACATGATGAAATTTCCCCATCTTTAATTATGTACTTATTCCACACATTTGTCAGTTGTGTCTAAACAGACAGACACACAAAAGCAAACAATCTCTTGTGGGGGGGGTGGCGGCTTTAGGCTTGTGTAGGTCAGTCACCTGTGAAGACCATCTTGCAGTTTTGCATGTGTATGTTGGGGGACCTGGGGGGGCACCGATCTGAAATCTCCAATGTGTAGAGTTTTAGACATTTAGACACACATTTAAGCTTTGGCTTTGATGCATGCGACTTCTCTGACATGAAGTCTTCATAGTGTATCTACTGTGTATTCAGAGGCTTCCTTAACCAGCCTGTTCAGGTATCGATCAGCTGAAAAAGATCCTTCGCCTGACAGGAACACCAGACTCCTCCCTAGTTCAGAAGATGCAGAGTAAAGACGTGAGTTTTGTTGTGTCCACATGCCTCATGAATTCCAACATTTAAGCCAACTGATGAATGCAGCATATTTCCAAATATGAGTGGAAAATAATGAACCAATATTTTAACATTCACCTCTTTTTGATATTTTATGCTTTTTTCTTTGTTAGAAAATGTAACCATTATTACCTCTTTTACAGGCGCAGTCATATGTGCAAGGTCTCCCTCCACAAAAGAAGAAAAACTTCAAGGATGTGTTTCCGTCCATGGATGAAAATGGTGCACTGAACCACTTCTACTTATTGACGTTAAATGAAATACATTGTGCTTAAATTGGAAAGAAAAGCTTATTTTGAACCCAAACTTCTTCATCACGACTTTGCTGTAGCATCGTCACCTATATCATTTCAGTCAGACAACTCACGTGTGAAATGTTTATCGCAAACAGCTGATCATTGAGTTTAATGTCTAGG
This sequence comes from Verasper variegatus, assembly GCA_026259375.1. Lineage (NCBI taxonomy): Eukaryota > Metazoa > Chordata > Actinopteri > Pleuronectiformes > Pleuronectidae > Verasper > Verasper variegatus. Next base: position 4,597,864 of record CM048045.1, on the reverse strand, counting down.
TTCCGACTTCATCACTCCCCCAGAAACAATTACATTAATATAACGGGGAATGATGAGCAGATATCTTTAACCACTCTGTTGGAGCCTACGGGTGGATGCCGGGCTGGTGAAGGGATTGAATTTAACAGGAAGCGATACTGACACAGGGCAGCAATAGCACTGACAAGCAAAGGGAGAGATGGGACATATCTGCAGCTTCAATAGGCTGCCAAACTGTGAGGGTGTCTATGATAGAGGAATGTATAAAGTCAAATGTACAAATCAACAGAAACTTCATCCTTGTGACCAAATAGTGGTTGATCAATTGTGTGATGATTAAAATGTTCTGTTTTCGGTCCTGCTGCTTCTAGCTGTAGACCTGCTGGAGGGGATGCTGCTGCTGGATCCAGAGACGAGGCTGACAGCGAAGCAGGGTCTTCCACACCCCTTCCTGGCTGAATACTATGACCCAGAGAGTGAACCGGACTCTGAACCTTATGACGACTCGTTCGAGAGCCTGGAGCTGGCTGTGGGCGAATGGAAGAGTGAGTACGGCTGTGCACGAGACTCTGGAGTTGACAGGCACTGTGGCCTCCTGATTTTTGCCACACATGTATGAAAGCTAAACAAAGAATAAATGATCTTATTCTTATCTGAAGAGTTTGGATATTAAAAAAAGAAGGTCAGTACTTCGGTGTGAAAATAAGTCTATGCTTTAATTTTTCATCCAATCAGGTCTTATCCACATGGAGATCATGACCTTCGACCCTGACAACCCCAGTAAAACAGCTATGTAGGATGCCGTGATGTGTAGTGGTTGGTTTAATATCCACATGTGAGGTAAAGGTCAACGATTCAGTGAAACAAATACACAAAAACAGAACATTAAATATATCCTGTCCTGTTTTGTGCATCTGACATGTATGTGCAGTTGATAGAGTTGATGGTAGCAATAATAGCTTGATGAATTTATATACCAAAAGCATGTAAACTTTGATATAAAATTCTTTTTATGAGGTGTTTGCATTAATTTCACTTCACCCTCATCATGTTCATTTTGATGTCTGTGAAGATTGTCCAGGTCACGTGTTTGTAAGTGCTGTATGTGTCAGGACATTGTTGTTGAATTTACAGCAGAAAGGATTTACATGATACTGTACATACAAAGCAATACAAATATAATAAAATATTAATGGTCAAATAAAGTAAAATACATAGATTCATAATATACATTTAAAAGGGGAAAAGTCTCAACTCTTTAAACCCCCTGTTGTCTGTAAGTGTTCTTTTTCCAATTAGAGTTTTTTTTCAACTAGTTGTGAAAGAAAATTAAATACACTTTTTGTGCAGCAGACACCTGGACTGAGTTTATTCCATCAGACTTGTGTGAGATGGTCCAGTAAAAATGCAGACGCCTCCTGTGTGGATTTACTGTACGAGTCCCTGAATGAAAGCCACTAGTTCAAATTGGATATGATATTTTATCCCGATTTTTGTAAAGATTTCATTGAGGAGTCTTTGAGATGAGAAAGATGCATTTTGCAAATGTGTTTTCAACATTAAAAGTGGAGCAGCAGCTCACAGACTGTGAATTTCTCCTCTGAGAGGAGGACTGCGAGCTTTAAACCAGACTTCTGAAACACAGGGGATGTGTGAGGTAATAAACAAATAAACAAAAGATGAGTAAAATATAAGGTTATATAATATAAGGTATGAATGAAGAGATGAGAAGCTGCCTCCTTTTCTCTCTTCTCTCAAATCTGCAGTTATTATTATTATTATTATTGTGCTCATAGTATAGAAATTGTTGTGTCTCTCTATGATTCATGATTGAACCCAAAGGAAAAATTTAAGCTTGTACATCAGTGTGATACGATCTATGTACAATGACCTGTACTGCTGGCAGCTGCCAGGAGGTGATCTCGTTTTACAATTCATCCCTCTTCAAATGTGCAGACTGATGACGATTGAAATGCAAGTCAGAGGATTGTATCTTTCAAGCTGAGAAACATATCTTCCTTTAAAAGGTTCTAACATCTCAATGAGAACATGAATGATTCCTCTTTGCTAAATGTACCCACGTTATTGTTTATATTTGATCCACAGTGAGTGTTTTATGTTTGTGTGATGTTAGAGACAATAATAATCCTACAAATGTGTATTTATAGAGGGTACAATATACAATCAAACCATGAAAAGAATATACGGGTGCCATGTACCATGTGTGCAGTGTATAGATCACAAATAGACAACAATATAATTTTGATATTGAAATAAATATATTGTGAATCATTACAATATCACTATGACAAATGACTGGTTAGTCTTAATAAGCTTTATTTTTTTATTGATGTAATTCTTAGCATATGATCATAATACTTAAAAAAAAAATCGATATCAGTTTTTGTTCGAGTCTATAGACTATAGGACGCAATGATACCTCGGAAAATGCATTTTTAATGATGCATGTTATTTTCTGACTTCATTGTGACACACACACACACACACACACACACGGGCAAATGTTGCCAGATGTAAGATTATTATCGTCTCTGTACAATGTAGGATCAGTAATAATATTGGGATGTATAATTCTTGATCTACATCTGTGTATTCCAAGGCTTGTTGTGATGATATACGTGAAAATATCATGAGAGCTAGATGAGAACTAGATGAGAGCTCTCAGTAATGCTGGGGTCAGACCACATTCTCTTTGTCTTTTATGTCAGTTTAGGTGACTATAGAGTCATAAATTCTTGCCGTCATGGCCAAGACACATGACAGCAAGAAGAACCGTATGTTTTTTTTTGACCAAACTAACACTGCATCCGAAATCTATGAGCACGATGCAGGCTTTCTCGTGTTTGGAAAAGCTTAAAAACCTAATTTCTCCGTTTCACCTTGAAACACCGACAACATAATTCCTCTTTCGCTTTGCCATGTCTAAATTTGAACATGGCTTCCTCTCTTCTGGTCAAAACCAAAGAGGAGACAAGACAATTGAAGATTAAAGAAAAATCAAACTCTCTTTAGTATAGGATTTTGTGAGGCATTGGGGCTACACTCGGGCTGATATCATGTAGTCTGACCCCAGCATTAGCAGCTCTGTCTTGTTTGCATCTACACTCTTCTTCTACACACTTAATGCTATTTGAAAATCATTATACTATTTTCAATATTTAAACTTTATACAAATACACCACTGCAAATTCCTTATATGTATAAACCTGCTTGGCAATAAAACCTGATTCTGATTAAAGCATAATGTGCTGTTCAAGTAGACAATCCATACAGTTAAGTTAGAATATTATGAATTTCTTTCGTAAATTTGTATTTATAACAGAAGACTATAACTGTACTCTTACCAACTCTACTCAAGAGTTATATTTCACATGGATCATCAAGCTGGTTAGGATAATGTAACCATGTTTATGCAAATATAGAGTTTTAGTTTAAAAGAACAGTATTCAATAAGAACACAGAGAATCTGCCAAATATGAACACAGATTTATTCCAGATGTTTTGGTGGTACAAATTCACAATAAATCTGGTTGTTCCAGTCAGCCTTAGCCATGTTTTTTAATTCAGGGTGAAAAATGGAAGTAAAGTAATAAACACCGTTTAGAAGCGGAGAGCTCATTTTCTCTCTGACAGGAGATGAAAAAGAGGATCCCCAAAAAGTGTTATATGTGGCTGCTTTTGATGATGTCAAAATGCACAAGATGATGTATGTGTGACAGCAGATGAGACATTAGAAGAAGGAAAGTTACAGGTGTGACACTATATATGCTTGCCTGCAATGAAAGCCTCATGAATTCAAGACATAGCACAACACCCACTTCTCCTTCTGTGCAAATCTTAGAACTGCTGTTGTCTTTTTGTGTGCAATGATTGTTGCCTTGTAAGGATTCTCTGCCATGATACTACAAGTATCCTCTTGTCTACACAACAGCATATCCAGCAACCAAAAGACAGCCTGGCTGACTGATCAAAGAAGAAGACTGACTCACATATCTGCTGCTTTTACATACAATCTCTCTTTACTTGAATGTAATCTCTGACTTTGTGAGAATGTGGTGCCAAAGAGCAGCCACACAGGAGCCAAATGCAACAGAGAACTCTACCATTACATGGCTCTGCTATAGTGGTAAATGGTCGAATGGAGCAGAAACTGCTCTGTGTGTGCAGGGAGAGTGGTGGTGGGATTTATAGAAGCGTTTATGAATGGGGCATGAGGAAGAAAACAAAATGAGGGTAGACGCAGATAGGAGATGAAGACAACTGCTGTTTTCATTAACGGCGGATAGAGTACGAGGTGGTGGAGGATTTTGTTGATGAAATCCCGCCTCCTCCAAAGCCGCCGCCGCTGCTGCTGCCGCCTCCATAGCCGCTGCCGCCTCCATAGCCGCCGCCGCCTCCAAAGCCGCCGCCGCTTCCAAAGCCGCCGCCGCTTCCATAGCCGCCGCCGCCTCCATAGCCGCTGCCGCCTCCATAGCCGCCGCCGCCTCCATAGCCGCTGCCGCCGCCGCCGCCGCCGCCGCTGCCTCCTGGTGATGAGAATGAGATTAGTTAAGAACACATATCAAGTCAATTGATAGCTTTACTAATGGCCTACCCATCCCCAGTTGTTAGATTTACCATGAATACCATAGAACTTGTGTAGAAATTATCTGAGTTGTAAAGACATAGGTCAATACTTACCAAAGCTGCTGCTTGTGCTCTGCATATGGATGGTTGCAGCTACAGGACCAGCTGTAATTCTGCAGAGAATACATAAATGAGCAATCTGAGCTGTTGACGTTGCTGCCCTCACAATGAGATTCAATGCACTCTCCCATTATTTTTCGAAGATTAAATGTTTTGTGTGTCCAAAGTAGCATTTACCTGTCCTCCTCTCCTTCCAGTAGCTTCCTGTAGGTAGCAATCTCAATATCTAGAGCCAGCTTGACATTCATGAGCTCCTGGTACTCACGGACCTGGCGGGTCATGTCCTGTTTGGCTCTCTGCAGGGCCTCTTCTAGGTCCCTGATACGGACCTTGGCGTCCTTGACAGCCAGCTCACCACGCTCCTCAGCCTCAGCGATCTGGGCCTCCAGGTTGGCACGCTGAGAAGTTGGAAAGTTGGCAGAAGCTTCAGGTGTGATATTTCTACATGTTCATCTGGTTTTTAACATGTTCTGGAAGCATGCATCATTTTGAATATTTTGTGCATAGATGATGTCTTTAACTCAACTGAGCTCAAGGTAAACCACGTGTAACTGTGAGCTTACCTGTCCCTTGACTGACTCAATCTCATTCTGGAGGCGTGCAATCATACGGTTGAGCTCAGCAATCTCATTCTTAGTGTTGCGGAGATCTTCTCCGGCCGAGCCAGCAGAGATCTCCATCTCCTGGTACTGAAGGAACACGATGAAAAATAGCTATTATTACAAGCTCCACAGACATTTTTGCAGGTATGTGTGTTTCATATTGGAGTTGTTGGTATGATTGCTGTCTCTATCTACCTACCTTCTGCTGATACCAGCTCTCCGCATCAGCACGGTTGCGTTTAGCGATGTCCTCATACTGTGCCCTGACTTCAGCCACAATAGAATCCATGTCAAGGTTGCGGCTGTTGTCCATCTCCACAATGACTGAAGTGTCCTTGATCTGTCCCTGGAGTTCATTCAGTTCCTGAAGAAGAGACAACAGTCATTTATTAAAATTATATTGAAAGTATGAGTAGAGGCACGACTGAAATCTGTTACTATTGTTTGTGTTTTTATTGTTTATCTGTCTCTGCTGGTTGCATTCATGAAACAACAGACCTAACAGGACTGAGGTGTGGTTTATTTAGCTTACCGCCTCGTAGACACTTCTGAGGAAGTTAATCTCATCCTGAAGGGCATCAACCTTGGCCTCTAGCTCAACTTTGTTCATGTAGGCACCGTCTACATCCTGTAAGTGGAGAAGAAAGAAGTGTTCTGCATTGGTGATGGTTTGGAGGAAAAACAATGATCCATCCTTGGAGCTGGAATGCCTGGCTTAATGATTGCAGGATTTCTCTCACCTTCTTGAGGAGCACAAACTCATTTTCCACACCAGCACGCTTGTTGATTTCATCTTCATATCTGATGCAAACAAATGGAGGAAGAATGAGCTAACGGAAAATTTATGTAGAAATCAAGTCCTGTAGGTCTCCTCAAAGACAACACACACTTGGATTCCTTCCCTGGTGTGAACTCACTTGTTCTTGAAGTCCTCCACCAGTCCCTGCATGTTTTTCAGCTCTCCCTCCAGCTTGACCTTCTCGTTGCCGAGTCCATCCAGCTGTCTGCGCAGGTTGGCGATGTAGGCCTCGAACATGGCGTCGATGTTGGAGCGGGAGGTGGTCTGCTCCTGCAGCAGGCTCCACTTGGTCTCCAGCATTTTGTTCTGCTGCTCCAGGAATCGCACCTAAAAGGTAAAAATCATTTCAGAAGTTAAGATCCACCAACAGCTGGATAAAGATATTGCTTTGAATATGACCATTTTATCATAACTGCAAATAAAAAAATCTAATAGGAAAGGCAAATAGCCATGGGCACCTGCTATGTGGCATGAGTGCAGGAGGACAGGAGGAGGCAGCATCAGTGCATGAAACAGCAGCACCCTCATTTTGCTCTCTTGTCCGTGTTCCACTCATAAAAGTTTCCATAAATCCCAACCCCCTCTTCATGCAGATGCAGACGGCCTCAGGATAGATTATATTAGCTGTCCCTTTTATTCATGATTTGGTTTACTTCTCTCCAGGAAAACAGAGATGTTTGTCATCCTTATTTTACTTTACTCACATGATCCATCGAGCCACACCTATGTGTGACTTTACCACTCTAAAGGCTCTTGTAATAACCAATGCCTTTCAGGCCAGAGACTTTTGGTTCTGTCGTCACTGGAGAACTGAAAGAATCTGCTCCATGTGTCTTCCTTGCATTTGCATAGAGAAGATGTATGTAGGCTGCGTTGCTCTGTCATCAGAGTTACAGGTTTTTGTTGCGTGTGTGTGTGTGATCGTGTGTGCATGTAAATGGCCAGATGAGGTGCGCCTTGCCACACCTCAGCCTTGCCCCACCCCTTAAAGCTCGGGCATTACCACACCCTTGCCTCCGGGAAGAATACTTTCGCTGAGTGAACTTGCCTGCCTCATCCCTCAGCAAACTAATTCTTCTTGCCTGAACTCAATTACCGCCAGTTGAGTGAGGATGCTTTAAAGATATATCATGTAATCGCATTTCATAAAAATAATTAACTTTGATATTTTCTCCCCCATTGGGACCACTACTACGACCTGTAATGATCTGAATATTTAGTTGTAAATCATTTCATACAGATGGAAGACCAGATCCCTTGTGTGAGGACAGATGAGGTGTGGTAGACACACACACACAGCACAGGGAAAGCTAACTGAGCATTTTCTTGTGTAGGGTGTGGTTAACTTGTTCTTCATTTGTAACAGAGAGAAAATGTCCCTCATCTTATTAACAAGAATGTCAATAACCCAAGAAAGCACAGCTGGGTGAGATTATGAGCTCAATTATTGTATCGTTGTATTGTCATATATGATAAATAATGCATGCAATGAAAATATCGTTTGAAGTGTAAGCATTATGCGATGCATTGCAAATATTTGAAGTCCACTTCCTGCATCACTGTTGAAAGCTTGTCAAGCCTTGCTGCCATGGGAATGGGGTTGATAACCCGATCCCTTTCTCCCCTCAAACTGAGAGGGACCAGTCACTTGATACTCTAACTCTAATGTTTCCTGACTCTCGCTCCACACAGAGGCAGCTGGCAAGTGGAGGATTATGGTCAAAAGTAAATTAAAGGAACAGTGGTCTGCTTTCAATTTCAGTGGATAAGTGAGACAATGCACAGTATAGCTGACACAATTTAATTCATGCTAATAATATTATGATTAGTAGTTTTGGTTTTCAGAGCTAGCTCTAGCTAGGACCACAGTGTGGCTATCATCCACGTCGGGATCAAGTTGCTGTGTAATATTTAATGAGCCCAGGTGGCCGTTTAGAGACAGCATGTTGCAGCTATCCACACTTGCAAAAAACAATTAACTCTGTGTGTAACTCTGTGCATCCATCCCCTACTAATATTTCATTTTCCCCAGTTCATTCATATCAGCATCTATTGTTCAACAAGATTATTTCAGAGTTAAAAACCCTCTGAAAACCACATTTAAGATTTTGAAATGGTGTGGGACATTAAGACAAAAGCTGTTTTAGTGACCAAAGGGACACTTACCTTGTCAATGAAGCTGGCGAAGCGGTTGTTTAGACCCCTGATCTGATTTTTCTCTTCGGTACGGACAATCGAGATGTCGGGGTCAATCTCAAGATTCAGGGGAGCCAGCAGGCTCTGGTTGCATTGGACATTTGAGATCGTGGGGATTAGCATACCCCCACCTCCACCACCACCACCACCACCGCCAATTCCAAAGCCACTATAAGCACTGCCAGCAGAAAAAAGACCACCACCATAACTACCACCACCACCACCACCACCACCACCACCATAACCACCACCACCATAACCACCACTAACATAACTACCACCACCACCACCACCACCACCGCCTCCAAAACCTCTACTTGCTCCCATGTTTGACCTAAACCCTGAGCCGGATGAAAAGCTTTGCCGGGCTGACCCCTTCGAAACGATAGCAGATTGTGAGGTAAAAGATCTTCCTCCTCCTCCTGCTCCTCCTGCTCCTCCTGAACGGATGGAACTGAAGCTGGTCCTGACAGGCATGGCTCGTCTGAACGGATTCACAAAGTAAAGAGGGGAGCGGACAGAAAGAGAGAGATATTTGGCAGAGCAGTGGAGCACACTAAGAGGTGAGTCAAGTCCCTCTAAGTATCTTCTCCCAGTCTGCCTTGGATTTTTATCTGCCTCCTACTGTGGAGGAGGTCCCAGTAAGCTCCACCTCCTCTGCACCTCCTCCTCATCCCTCCACCAATTAACTGCATCCTGGAAGGTGCACTTGCAGGTAGATTTGGCATGGAGCAGCTGAGCCTGTTGGACAGGTAAGAGTGCCACCCCTGTAAAGTGATCCGGGCTCGACACACCCAAAAGGTAAGAGAGGAATGGCATCATGGCCCAGGGTAAGAGGGGAGGGAAGACATGTTGAGATAAAAAAAAGAAATCTTTACTTCATTATCTGGGGGCTCTTCTTGAGAGCGGTGTGTGGCTGGAGGAGTAAGGGGGTTGGGTGTGGTAATATAGTCACCTTTTGATTGCCTTTTATCGTTTTGCAAAATTGATGCAATATAAATACATTTACAGTTGAAATTGGTAACATTTCACAAGATTTGCACAACACATTCTGGCCAGTTGCTGCTGGATATGTTTAATGTAAATACGTGTCTTTCCTAAAGACAACAGGATTTGCATGATGCCTCTAAATAAATAACCACATCACAATAAAATTTGGAAAAGCGTAGCTTCATATAAAGTCCAACTGAGTTTATTTTAAAAGTGCTGTCTCTGTGATCCTTATGGATAAACCTTTGCTTTTTCGCTTACCACTGACCCTTGTCATTTCTGAGACATTATATAAGTTGAGATTCAATTATTCTTTATGATCCTTTTTAACTCCTTTGTCTCCCAACTTTTTGTGATTCTGGATTCATCAAACTAAATCTAGAGTGGGACTTAAATTCATTCAAGCTACTCCAACTCATAGATAGATATCAGTTCCCTAGATGTGCCTGTTATTTTCATCAAGATCCATAAATGAATGAATGAAATTTGTGAAAAGTCAAAAATCACAATGTTAAAAAAGTGGTAAAATAATTCTTGCATCTGCCCATTTGTCCACAAACAAAATGGGGCCTTTATTGGCCCATGTACCATATTTCTACCATGTTTTTTTTTCTGTAATCCTGCTGACAAACAAACAAATGGACTGGTGCAAAAACATAACCTCTTTGGCTGTGTTTCTATTTATCAAATGAAGTTACACATCCACCCTTTTAAATGCTTCAATTAAATTTTAAGCAAAAGTTTAAAACATTGGATCTCTGTTCCTTTACTATCAAGTTGCAGCTGAGTGAACGTCAGGAGTTAAAGCAGATTTCTTGTTCTGACAGAATTGGAACTGTTGGTACCTGTTTAAACCCTTCGTAACCACTCTGATGAAGGTGTTGGCTTCCTCGACTCTGTGCTCTAGTAACAGCACCACATGAGCTGTAGGGCACGACTCAGTCACACCCTAAAAGAAAATACCAGTGCTTCACTTTCATTGCAAGCACTCTCTCATCTAAGACTTAACTGCACTCATAAGTAGCATACTGAGTTTTCATGCATCTTTGCGTTGGATAAACACTGTCTTGGGGAAACCAGATGTCAGAAAATGTTGTTTATTAATTGTTTACTTTTAATATAGTCTCATGGGGTTTCTGCAGTTGGCCTACAATTTAAAATCAAGGGAAACAAACAAGTTTAACTAAAATACATATTGATTTCACAATGTCACGGCTGACAAACAAGGACACCAATGGTGTCTCGAGTGGTTCCCTATACACCTCAATTCTCAATGCAATTCTCTCTGCCATGAGGCATGATGTGAAAAATGAAAGCTCAAACGATAGCACAAAAGTGCGAGCAGACTAGGTGCAGAAACAGGCTCATTGTGAGCCCGTAAATACCATGATAAACCACTGATTATTGGATGGCATGGATAGTTGAATGGCTCCCAGTAAATATAATTGATGTAAACTGAAGTGTGTTGTGTGTATTTATTTTAAAACTGTCATGATTCTGACCAGCTCCCCGTATGACCCATTAAAAGACTGTTTTAGTAATTTCTGTTTATGCACCTTGTAAGAAGATATCAGCTTTTAGGCTTAAAACATGATGTAAATGACCTTGTTTCAAGTCGAATATGAATGTCGGGGCTTGCGGACATTTTGATGACATCACACAAGCAGAATGGAGGCATGTTATTTTTTTCTGTTGTTTTATTACGTCTGAGGTCTTGGTCAGCAGTTACTTTAATTGTATTGGATTCTGCTGCTACCAAGTGTAGCCCTGAGACTGAAGAAGTGTTTTGTGGACTCTAAGACTTCACCCATCCCTCTATCGGCGTAGTGCTGAGTAGATAATGAGTGAATTTTAAATTTCGGGTGAACTATCTCTTTAAGTATTTTTTGTTTCTTTGAACCTAGTTTTTGGATAGTGCTTAGCTTTTGTATCTTTTGTTCACTTGTATAGATATTTTAGCCTTTGCTTTATTAAAAGGACACTTTTTGTTTACCTCACCTTACTTCTGCATTTCAGTCCACCTGCATACCAAATCTGTGACAAAAAGACAGAAATACAAGTATGTTATTGTAATTTAAGTCTACGATACAACTGTAAAATTTAAGAAATCCCAAAAATCTATAATTTTGAGCAAGCATGTCAGCAGTCAAGTGTTCCTACATTACAAACAATACAAACAATTTACATTCTGTATTCAATACCAGATAAGCATTGGTGAATGTTAGAATGTTTGTAAAAACTGCTAAAGTAGGTTTTATGAAGAAATGTCTAATAGAACACTTGCTGAATGAGTACCATCGTGTAGAACCGCCTTTCAATATGATTCATGTCTGATCTGCCTTCTTCCTCCCAGAACCATTATAAACTGCCAGTCAGCAGGTTTGACTTCAATTCAAACCAGATTTGGTAAGATTTAGAGGAAAAGGTTTGGGTTGAAATAAGTACTTGATTTAGAGGTAGGGAAACACTGTAGTGACTAGAACACTTTGAGTGGACTTCTAAAAAAATTCTTTAGAATGTCTTCTTTGCAATGTCAGAATGTCTACCACAACAACAGCTTTGTTGCTTGTACATAAACAAAATACATTTTGAGGAGGTTCAGGAGGTTTCATTAAGGAACATTTTGTGCTTTGCTCTTTGTGCATGCTGTCAAACCTAAAGGCGAAGGAAGAACTGTATTGTTACAAGATAGTGACAGATAAAGGTAATCAAATATTTTAAATGTTGGTGCAATTATATAACTATCAGTTTGGGAAGTGACTGTCAACCCCATTTTGTGCACTATTCTAAGTAGTTCACTGCTTGCAAGTAGCTACCTGCAGACCAGTGTCTTGAATGAATGAGACAATTTTTACAGCTGCACACTTTTGGAAAATGGCCTTAGGTCCACTACCTGAAGTGTCCTGGACCAGTGGATGAAAATCCATGTGAAAGGAGAGACAAAACTAAACAGCCTAAACAGCAGACTATTGAAACTCTTCCTGAAAATTAAGATAAGTTATATCATGGCAAGCTCAATTTACTTTGAGTAATAATAATATGAATAACTTTATAAAAACTACTATTTAAAACAAATTTTGATGTAAAATCTATAAAACAATACAAATATGTACATTTACATACAGTACCAACATGACAAACACAAACATGAGTCAAAAGGTCAATTTTTTTTACACCAGATTATGCAATGAAAGCTTTTCACCTTTCCAAAAAGCAAGTTACACCCACAAATCTGAGACAGGACTATATTTGATCTCACATGATGTGACGGGTGACATTTCAGGCTTTCTAGTCAGAACATGTAGTGGAATGTTCACAAGCTGATTCTCTGTGAGAACCAGCCTCAATATGGGAGTTTACTGAAACCTGGCAAGAGCAACAAGAGAAACTTTTACCTTTTAATTATTTAAAAGGGACAGTTAATTAATATGAGCACAATGGTCCATGTAAATGTACCAGAGTTAGTCTCTCAGTATCACACCTGCGTAGTCCAGTGAGGTAAGTCAAGCCCATTGGAAAACACTGAAAATTAAACGTTGTCTCTTAAATACATGCAATCACCACATTTCAAAATGTTCATTATAAAGGATAATTGGTAAATTAAGACAGAATGAGTGAACTTTAGAAAGTCTACGTAACTGACCTGCTCCTAACGGCTCTGTAACATCCCCTTTACCATATAATTTAAACATTGCAATGTCAGAGTGTCTACCACAAAAACAGCTTTAATGAAGAAAAGAAAATTCTCTGCTTTCAGTGCATGCTTTTTTCATCTGATGGGCTTCCACATATGGTGCATATGCTGGAGAGAGGAAACATAAGTTTGCCAGAAATGACCTGTGCACCCTTTTAGAAAATGGCCTCAGGTCCAAAACCCCAAAAAAGACCAGGTTTATCAATAACCAAGTTTCGGTGCCACGCCTTAGTGGTCAAATGAGGTAAGCAAGGCCCATTGAAAAAACACTGAAACATCATCTCTTTAATACATGCAATCACTTTTGCATTTTTGGCATGAGGGATGATTGATAAGTTCATGACCTAAGGTAGAACGAGTCAATTTTAGAAAACACAGACTCGTCCTACATTTCTACACCTACTTCTGTGGCTGTGGAGCATGTGGATCCTTCTCAGTTGTGACCAGGTTTGATAACAGCGGCCAAATCAGCTGACTGTAAAGGGCTTAATAAACAGAAGATGTACAGTGTTAGCTTTGCGTTGACTGAGGGAACAGACGCCTGATGAAGCCAACTGTTCCAACAAAACATCTGTTTGATTATTTAACCACATAGAATCTATAGCTGCTTTCAGACATGCACTGGACTGTCTTATTATTGTATATCTCATATTTTATTTAATTGTATTTTAATTTAAATTATTCTACTTTCTATCATTTTATTTTACTACTTGTACTCTGATGTATTGCATGTTACTGTTTTCTTGTTGTACCTTATACTTGTGACGCACTTTGGTCGACCAAGTTGTTTTAAATGCGCTATATAAATAAAATTGACAGTGAATGAACTCGGTCGATCCTCTGCACATTCTCCTGAGGGGCTGTATGAGTGCTAGTGTTAGAGCCTCCAGAGTTTCTGCCGACTTTCTTTGTCCCAAGTATAAAGTCTGCAGAATGTCAGGAGGAGCAGATGTGAGAACACAGCAGGAGATCCTCTGCAGGATTCATCACGAGCAGAGTAGGTGTGTTGATCAGGTTTGTGACATGCGACAGATGCAAACCTATAAAAACCACACTGCTATTGGATGCCTTCACTACGCCAACCAGTGCAGTTTCTGTGTACATATTTCTCGTACTTTTGTTTCCATGTTCCATATTAAGGTCAGTGTGAGCAGTGTCAGATAAAGCCGTTTCAGACAGGTAGTCTGTCAAAATGTACAAAAATTGTCTTCCAGGGGAATAGTTTTTTTTATGCTGGATTACATCAAGCCAGCTTGCTTGGTTATAACCTATACTTTACAGCTAATATTAGCTAAGCGATCTGTGTGCATTTGAGTAAAACTGATGCAAAGTAAATGATCCAAACTTATAAATAAACCACATACGAGAATAAAGCAAATTCAGTTTAATTTTATGAAAAACATTGACGATAAAATCTTCATTTGAGCTAAACCAGGTAGGATGACCACAAAGTTCTCCAACTTTACTCTGCACACAACATCTAGCACACAAACAATGCAAAAGTAAACAGGAAGGTTTAGAATGGACAATGTCACCAAATATGAGATTGGAAGTGTTTGCCATCACATCGTCAGATGCTTGCTGCAACAATTGATAGGCCTGTAATGTACTCATACATATTTAACCAAATAAAATGAAAGCTATGCTTACGCATTAGTATTTAAGTCTTATTACAGTAGTAATATTACAGAAAGAAGTGTTTCAACGTCAATATAAGTGCAAACTTCTGCAAAGTTCTCTGTCTTGCTCTATGTTTTCGTCTTGCCACGTTGTACATTAAAGTGATTCCTACATATTTTTTCAAGTGTATAAATCAAAGGGTCTAATTAAAAAATTCATTTCAATAATACACCTTTTGTCGTTTCAGTGGATCATTATTTAGCTACATTTTTTTTCTTTTCTGACATCAAAGCTACTGAGCTCCTGCTAATAAATGTCTTTGACTTCTAGGTGTGGTGCAGAGTACAGCTTCATACAACTCCCTATTCCCTTCTCAACAGAAAAACACACAAGTTAAATAACCTTGTTCCACAAATACCACTAAAAGGGAGTGTTAATGGAGTGAGTCCATCAAGCCTGAGGGACATTCTACCAGATTGTAGAGGGAAGATGGTTATGATGGTTGCCACACCCTCAGATGAATCTGGAAGAATCAGTATGAGGCTAACGACCATGAGTGCAGTGTTCCCACTGTGCAGGACACATTTTTAATGCAGCAGGCACCAGTGATCAGTGACCTTAACATACAACCCAAGATTATAAGGTTTTGAGACTTAATTTCACATGTATGGGTAGTGTACTTTGGATAGTCATGGACTGCACATGATTTTTAACTAAAGAAATGAGCTTATTTTATTTCAACGTGTCTTACACATTTGTATTGCTCAGATATTGAGGCTGTCTGTAAAAACCCTTGAAGATAAAGCTGAAAGACTTTAAGCTTGCAGTAATGATTTTATTCAAAACTAACCCTTTTTATGTAGGCTACTGAGTGCAGAGCGACAGATGCTAATAACTGCATATAAACTTTGTCATTATATGGCTTCTTCTGCACGCTATGAAAAAGTACTACGTGCAGGGATATGCAATTCTAATCTTCTGCAACCACACCCAGTACTACAACAGCCAAAGGGCAAACTGCAGAAGAGACAAAGCAGAACTTGAAGGTAGCATTCTTTGCTCGTCAACGAGCAGAAAATTGTGTAGATATGTACATGTGTATCATGCATATTTGTGTATTTGCACACAGAAAAAAACATTTTGTTTGCTATTTAATTTAAATTGTATCCATTTGTATTCCACCCAGTCATACTATGCATGCGTGTGTGTGTGTGTGTGTGTGTGTGTGTGTGTGTGTGTGTGTGTGTGTGTGTGTGTGTGTGTGTGTGTGTGTGTGTGTGTGTGTGTGTGTGTGTGTGTGTGTGTGTGTGTGTGTCAGAGCATTGACTGTTAATGCGATCTGGGAATGACGGACCACACCCTGGCAACAATACCTGCATCCTGAATGTACAAGAGTAGACTTCATCAAACAAGGGCTTAAACTTTGAAGGAACAAAATCTGCAAGCACCGCTGCAGTCACTCCCACGTATTCTGTCTACTTCCCAACATTAGCTAGTGTCAGCCTGTAGTATGTGCCCAGATATTAGTTTTTGGAGCTTTATGAGTTTACTCATGTAGTTGTCACAGAGCTGTTTTATATGCTCACTATGTTAATTCGTCTTCAACATAACCTTATGTCACATTTCTTACAGTGATGTAAGTATTCACTTGTATTTACAAAAGTGATAACGTGGCAGTGTGATTAGCTGGCTCCACATGTCTGGATCACCAGCAACCACCAAATCTTGTCAGATAATTCAAACAGAGAGGTGAGGATCCAACCTATTACGTAACCAGCTGTAGTATTATCTGTGTGTCGTCTGAGGAGCAGAAACACACATACTACTGCACTGGCAATAACATTTTAGAACCGCACAGTTTTTAACCAAGAAAGAGACAACGACAATTTTATTATCATTCAACAACTAAAGCTCTCATAAGACTCTGGCAGCATGCCAATGGCTAAGATGCTTGGCATGTTATTGTTGGAGTTTCACCAGGTTTATGATTCCTCCTCTGGGGTTTATATGCAGGGTTATGCTCAAAATGAACTACTTTGTACAATGTGTTCTCAGACCACATCAGAGGGCAAAAGTACTTGACATCTCAAACCTGAAAATATTATAATGTCTTCGGTCATTTTGGAGCAGTTTAAAAAAGTTGGGAACATAAGACTGACATATCACTACACACACACAGTTCATATAGCGAACCTGTTTGCAAACTGATTGGGGATTCATATCTGGAAAATGTCCAGATGTGTTTTTTAATGAGAAATACAAACACAGATATGAGCTGCCCTACTCGGCCTCCTATTGACTTACTCTGATGTTCTTATCCTAACTAACCAATCAGAAGCAATCAGAGTAAGGCGGGTGATGCGTTCGCTGTCCTAGGGAAAAATTGTCTTGCAGGACACGATTGAGAGATGCGCACAACATCTATTTAGAAGTGGGATTATGGCGTATACCTGTGTATACCCTGTAATAAGCTAGTGCCATCAGCTTTCTCATCAAAGCTACAAGCCTAGAACACATGAACGCACACTGCATGACAAATGCTAGAAGCTGACTTTTCCATGACTCTGTAGCTAACTTCTGGCTATGTCCTCTGCTTCACCACCTGAGAATGATAAGCAGCTGTGACAAAATTTGTATTAAGATAACAATTATAGGAATGTTTGAGATTGGTAAAATCTTTTAATTGCAGGATGAAAAGTGAAAAGTCGGCAACAGATGCAGAAATAAAGAAATTAAAAGACACATGGATGTTCATCTTACAATACATGGGCTATAAATTTGACTTGTGCACTCATTCAAGGTTGGACATGTGTGCAAACTTGCTGGGACACAACAAAATTTACAGGCTTATATAACTAAAGTACCTCAGGTATTCTGGTATGTTACGTGTTCATGTATACACACGGTTTGTCCTGCATGACATTAATTTATCAAAGTATTCTTGACAATTGTGCTGTGCATGTGAGAGTACATGTACCCCACAGATGAATAGGACAGGAACCCATCCCGTTGTACCTGCTCACTCTCAGGGCAGCAAGCAACTTGCCACAGGTCAGCTGTTATATAACACATTTCTATGTCAGTAACAGCTGCAAAATCTAACATACGTCCAAAGGAGGTTTCCCCCAGGCCATGATTCACCTATGTACTTTAAGTGGATCAGCGTCTACTGTGAAGGTTAACACACTGATACCTCAGATCATGTCAGGCTGAAATGTTTCGGTATCAGTGTGTAGCAGCATGTGAGCCAGCTGTAACAACTGGGTTCAGTTTAATTCCAAGCTGTCACTGTGTCACACCCTGAAATAACTGCTGATGTGACAGCCTCAAAAGGTACAATATGCACACATTCTCTCTCAGTACTTTTGAGTTTGCAAGCTAAGTCAGTTATTGTTCATGAGATCACACAAGCTTCCTTGTCACTCGTCCCTGACAAAAGCTTCACTGTCAATCATAGTAGATTGTGCAGGATCCTGCAAGCCTTAATGTTGGATTTGAACAGCAAAACAGAATCAACTATTGCATATGATCAAATGTTATAATTGTTTTTGTTTTTCAGTGTATTTGAGCCATATATAATAGATATAATAGATAATCTTATAGTGGGACCACAATTACTGTTCAACTGACAAAAACACTCCAAAAGGGCACTTCAGCAGGGATTAGGTTAACAAACATGGACTGTTCTTTCTATCTGTGCAATGCTCCATAATGGAAGAGACAAAAGTTGACAAAGTGAGAGTACAAGCTACAACAACAAACCAAATGTGTTAAATTAGAACAACCAATACTGAACCAACAGAGAAACAGCATACACAATAGCTTGTTGTATGAAATAAATAATTACAATATTAGTAACTGTTTTAAATATAAATATGATATTTTATTAAATCTGATCTATATTGTATTTTAGAAACAGGATCACCATTATATACGGCAGGTCGTCCATCAGAGACAACTGACACTGATAGTAATGCAGTGACATGATATGCACAGTGTGTCTTGCTCACCATTTACCTATTTATCTATGTCTGTGTGTGTCTCAAACATCCAACATCGATTCTACTGTAATTTCAGGTCATGATGATGCAGCCCTGATCAACTGGTATCTGTTATGTTTAGAGTCTAGTTATTGCAAGCTGCAGGTGGAACATCTTTGTCATGCTGTACTGCCTTGGTGACCTATTTTTGCAGATTGCACAAGAGACAAGGGCACAAACATTCAATATCTGTTAACGGAGTTGCTTTGTGTTAACACATTATTTATGCCTCTCTTTATCCTTCCGTTGATGTTGGCAAATGGTTCAATTCAGTGGCGATAGATGAAATAAATAGTAAAGACGATCTAACAGCTGAGAGTGATTTCTTACTCTCGGCACATAACCATCCAGATGCACCTCACCCTGTCCCACGCCTCTCAGGAACTAACCCAGCAGTCTGCACCTAAGACATTTCATACTGAATATTTCTGATTTTCCCATGGCTTAAAACCTCGCTGTTAATCATCCTGATGAACAAGCTCTCCCACTTACCTTTTGTATTAAGGGCATGGCCTGGCATTCAACTTCAGCAGCATTGTGACTTCAATGTGACTTGCATATACGTTTCCCTGGGGAAAAGGGGAATTGTGATTAATCTACTTTTTGGTTTGGCAATCCTGTTTCACAATTGAATTATAATGAATGGGGGATATATAAACTGTATTTCTTAAAGGCTTTTGGGCAAACATACAGCAAATATGATAAACAGTAGATATCAAGCAAGAGCAACTGCTCTTTGCTTGGGTCAGAGTCAGATCTAAAGACAGAATAAAGGTGCATTAGAGTCTGATATCAACTACAGGATGGAATGAATGAATAATAAATTACCTAAATGAATAAATTAATGACCACTCGGTTTCCACAGGAATTGTCATCCAACTTTTGGCACATTGTACTGTGCACTGATATTTAACATTATATTGTACAGCTCACCTTCTTCATCCTCCTGTCAGTTTGTTCTAATCTGTCTGTAAGAACTTCAGCCCAGACACAAACATTTTAGTTTCATTGAAAAAGGAGTTGTGATCTCAGCCCCATGATTTATGGTCAGTTGTGTTTTCTGCCTCCTCCACCCCACCTCTCAATTAAGGCTTGGTTTCCTCAGGCAAATAATGGACCAGCTTTGTCAGAAAGGAATGACAAACACCTCAAGGTAAAACCACACCTGGAAGCATATCTGAAATGAGTGCATTGGAATGGATTTCAATCGCCAACTTTCTTCTCCACCCTCCCCCTGTCAAACATTCTGAAAGGTCAGCAGGGAGAGCAATTAACATTGCTCCAGAGTCACTTTCACTGAGTGCAGTTACGAGTGAGTTATGTGAGACAGTTATGCCAAGACTGAAACAAAACACAAGGTTTATATCAAATAAATTATTTTGTGTGGCATAGTCACAGTAAATGTAGAATTTGTCATTGTGGTGTATTAGTCTTTTTTTATTTGACTAGTGTACTGCCTGTTTGTAATGTTCTGTTCTCTTGTCCTGTGTTAAAGCTCTGGAGCTACTTCAGAATTATTCCTTGTCATTAGTGAGTCCTCCTCAAACAGTTCTACAATATACTGTCACTTTTTATTGCTTGTGTGCTGGACGTTGTGTGCAGAGCTTTTTCTAAACAGTCTAAAGTGCAGAGGGAAGAAAGAAACCTTTGTGTTCATCCTACCTGGTTTATCTGCATTGAAGATTTTATAGAAAATGTTTATTTTTATTACTGTTCATGTATGTGGTTTTTCTATAAGTTTTTTAGGATTAACTGAACTGGTGTAATTTTTTCAGAAATTGCATATCAGCTTTTTCCGAATATCGGCTATTTCAAAATAAAAGTTGTGTTATTCAGCAGGATATAAAGCATTGCAACAATTAATCAAATAGTATGCTCTTAATTTAAGGACTACTTGCTACAGTAAGAGGGAGATATTTTAAGAATGCTGCTGCCAGGACAAAGATCAGCACCTGTGAATGTCTGTCTCAGTCCAATATTATGAAATAAAAATAATGAAATCATCAAAATGATATTAACGTATTGCACGTCGAAACTACACCGAAGTTGGCACTGCACTTCCCTTGACCACTAAATCGTCCCAAAAATAAATTGTAGTCAAAAAAGCTCAGCAGGCATTGTTTGTTTGACAGCTTGTAAAGTTCAGTGCCAGTCGTAAAGGCCTATATATATATAGACTTTCTTCTAAAGAGCTGTGATTTAAAGTGTGTCACAGTTGTGGCTGGTAAACGCAGCAAATGAAAATGGTCAGGAGCAGTCCCTCTGAAATCGACTTCCACACTGGTCTGTATCTTTGAATAACTTTTTAATGCAGTGGAATGTTGCCTCGAGTTAAAGAAGAAACCTTAAATGAAAAACATCCTTCCTATATTACAATGCAGCTGCATCAGCAGATATGAATAACTGAAAACTAAGTGTATGGTTTTCCTGCACTGTGATTGTGAAGCAGAGAGGATTTCAGCATTTCAAGTGAAACACTTTGTGTAGCTTTTGTCTTTACTCAACCTGTTTGAGTTGTATTTTACTGCACATTAATGGTAGTTCATTCCTGCATCTCTTATTTCTGATTGATGTCTACACGCCCTTACACACCCACACCTACAGACGCGCACTAACACTGCATGCTCACACTGTTCTGTTTTCATATAAAAGAAGGTCTAAACACACTATAAGAATCGGCTACAGATCGATTTGTGTGATGTACTATTCACTACTATCAATTAATCAGCTGAGATTTTCATTGTGTTTTCTTTCCTTTGGGGTTTTTGCACCACACCCTTCTGCACAGAGATCTGATGCATAAAGACATGCTCTAACAAGAACTAAATCTACTAGTAACCCCTTTAAGAACACCTTCCCTTTTTTCCATTTGGCCTCAAATCTTGTTTCAAACTTAGTGAGTTATGCTGCTGCCTTGCCCGAACCTGCTTTCTGCTGGCAGTGGCAAAAACAAGCCTTGCCCACAGGCAACTATGAGAAAAGAGCACAAGCTGTAACTAATTACTGTGAAAGCACTGAGATGGATGTTGCTCTGAGTCCCCACACAATCCTGAGGGGCCCCTCAGTTCAAAGGTCCCAGCTGTTGAATCAATCTATTTTTTACCTACATCTATTTCCTCAAATAGCCTAATTAAGAATTTTATTTGATTTATCGTACTTTACTCAATCACATTTGAACAATGCTTTACTCTAATGCCCCGCCCTAAATATCAGATGACAATATTGTAATGTTTATTCAATACATTTGTTTGTGTATGGTTGTCACAGCAATGTGCACAACAAAAGCAGCATCTGCCAATGTTCAAATGTTATGTTGAATTCTGTCTGCCTGCAGAGGACAATAAAAACTTTAAGGGTGTTGTAATGCAGAGAGAGTATATAAGGGGAATATATAGAGAGAGCGATAGCTGGGCAAAGAGCACTGCACATACAGTAGCCCTACTAAAGTAGATCACAACGGTTTAGCTAGTTATTGAGAAGGACTGCAGCAGGCAGGCAGACCTCTGGAAGAGCGAATTGCGTGCATGTGTCGTCTCTGGCTATGCAGGCAAGCAGGGTAATAATAATGCAGGTTCTAAGACTTTACTTCTTGAACAAATCTGTAATTGTTTCCATTTCATACTGCCAAAGGACACTTTATAAACCTTTGGAAGAACTGAGGTGGGCATTCTGACCATTGGGTTCCAGTTAATAATTCAACCTTGCAGTAAAATATAAAGTAGTTAATTTAACTTGGCCTCAACCAAATACAGCATTGACATTTTTGCTTAAGTTTTAATAGTAATAACAATAAGAAATAATATTCCAATACTATTTAATTCAAGGAATAACTTGTACTATCTAGCACTTTGAATGCAGGAGTAATGGAGTATTTTTATTCCTGGTATTACTTACAAAAGAACATGATGCACAGATTGCTACATGCAATAGTGACAGCTGATGAGTTGTTGGATAACTGTTGTTGGAACACTCACCTAGCACATTAAAATGGCACCTGTTCTACAATCATTGCAGCACGTGTGGTGAATTCAACCTGCTTTTTTCCCATCTCGGTTGCTACCCCACTTTCTGTGGGTGAAAATTCATATCCCTTGCTCTGTTAAAAATGCTCGTGCTTGAAAACAAGCAAAGAGACAGAAAGGTGTTGATACAACATACAAGTTGAGCATTTAAGTTCATGAACGTACAGGTCTTGTTCTACTACAAAGCTTGACAGAAACCATACATCATATGAAACTGTTTTCTTAAGGGTGGTTAATGCATGACCAACTCCGTCCTCTACATTGGATTAGACAGAGACTGCTGCAGCCTGTTAGCAGTGAACTCAGATGACTCTCAGTTATTCCACAAAGCCAACACATCCATTGGTGCACCCAGATAAACAGCAAACAGTGCGTTCACACCCATATTGAGTTCCCACGGCTGACTGGGATGGCTCTGAAATGTTAAGAATAATAAAGATGCAGAGTTTTTTACCCAGTTACTTCAACATAAAGTTTAAAAAGTATAAAGAGGCATCCCAAGGATGGTGATGAGATCCAACATGACCCACATCTAATGTTCCATATGTGGGCTTCCCATTGAGTTAAGGATTCATTTTGAGGCTCTCATTGTAGCATGTAGAGCACTGCATAGTAAAGCACCTGTGTACATCTCTGACCTGCTTCTCCATCAGGTCAATCAGGTCTTCTGACCAGGGCTTACCGATCAACACTTCCACTCGATTAAAAACGAAAGGTGATCGTGCTTTCAAAGATATAATATGTAAAAATGCCTCATTAAAATGACTAGACCTTCAACTAGACCTGTGTTATATTTTGTTGACTTGTGTTCTTACACTATCCAAAATTATTCCAACGATGTTCAAACGCAGAGAAATTGACCAATTTCATCCTTCCACTGTCTGATAGGTCACTTGTAATGGATCAGGATTATTCACATTTGCTGCTTAACACTAATAAAACCTAAATACATTACATTGCGTCGCTTCAAGTAGATTTAAATGATGATGGTGAAGACAACAACTCCTGAGGTCCCACTCTGCTCATAATATCCTCAATTTATGTTTTTATTGTTTCGATCGAGACACTCCTAGCCGCCAAAGTTATATAGTGTTTATTTAAAGTTATGGCTTGGACACTGTGTAACACTTTTCCAATATAATGTTGTCTCTGTAGACGCCTTTGAAAAGCATCTGAAAAATTATTTATTTAACACCCCTTTGTCTCATGTTCTGCTGTCTAGTTTTCTTAATGTGTTTCATGTTTCTTGTCTGGTTCATTCACTGTTTTCACGCTTTATTTAATCACTTTATTTATTGTGCAGCACTCAAAGAGGGGTTACCAGTAGGGTGTTGGACTACTACAGGAGGCAACTTGTTTGGTTCAAGGCTTTTCAATGACAGAGGAGCTTTGAAAGGTTAGTAATCTGCCAAAATCTCAGCTTCACATCAAGCATTTCTCCTTTGTGTCAAAGACAAACTGAGCAGTGAAAATTTGAGAAAATCCAACCAGATTATTTATTCTTTCTATTCATCAGTCATCAGTGCAGCACTGCTCTGTACAACCTATGTTGAATTGTGGTGCTTGTTGGCCGACCAAATACCTGCACATCTGTGCATGTCCACCGAGCCGCAGACACAGGGCGTGATTCAGGCTTAAAAAACAAAAGAAAAAAAAAACACTTTCTCCTGGTTCATACCTCCAACACTCTGCATGCCCGTAAATGATGATGAATGCTATTCAGATGACATCATGCTTTGGGTGGAAGTGTTAAATATGATGCATACTTCATAAGGTGCAGCACACACACTTAATACAATGAAATGTTCCCTTTTGATGCGATGATCTTTGGTCAACAAACTTTATGGGTTTTAAACTGTCATTAAGTATTCTGACAATTTCAGATGAACATCTTGAAACAGCAGGGGATAGCTACAGTTTAGTATATTACTAGATGCTCAATGAGTAAAATGTATGAAATTGTACTCATTCATTCAAAGTGTTAAATAGTCTAGTGCATGGTTGCTAGGGACCCTGACAACACAATGTTGTGTCTTGTTAAAAAGCATAAAATAGTTGTGCTCTCAGGTTGCTACATGCTGACATTACTGCTCCACCCTTTTGTGCATTCTACATTCAAGGGCAATAATCTGATCACTGACTGCAGAATCCGCACTTACATTATTCGAGTTTGCAGGGGTGGGGGTGGGCACACATACAAAAAACTTGATGTCTCACTGCAGTGGAATTTTTTAAGTCGTTAAGTTGTTTAAGTCTGATGCCAAAGCACTTACTGTACACAAACTGTACAGTAACTGTTTATTTATTATATTTACTTGGTCAACTGTGTTTGGAATGAACACGGTTGTTATTGTTAACAGGTAGGCTTATTCCTTCTGCCTACCTGCACAGCAAAATAATAATTCTAAGGGATGGACAAGTCAGGTACAGAGAGAGAGAGAGGGTGAACATCCCCCTTATAAAGGTAGTGGTGTTATCAGTCACACGTGACTCCATGCCATACGAGGCGCAACAGCGCCTCCTCCTGAACAAATATAGTTACATGCATTCATACACGTATCCACTCTCAACAGTTATATCTCTGCCGTGGCTCCTTTTTCATTATCAAACCAGAATAAAAAATTAGTCTATAAACTGTAAAGGCTTGTTGCTGTTTTGTGAAAATAACTAACATCTCAGTTTGTGTTAAACAACGAGCACACACAAACACAAACACACACACACACACACACACACACACACACACACACTGCATACTCAGCTCAAGCGGTGATATACTGCCCTCTGGTGGTAAATAAAGAAGGAAGCAAAAAATATATAAATATTTTCTCAACATAGAGATATGATCACTATAGACACAGTGGATATCAATTTTAATAGTATAACCCTGTCCACTCTTCACTATGACCTTGCATTGCAGGTTATAAATTCATAGAAGGGAAAGTGTTTTCCTACACTACAGTTTTTCCCTTTCAACTTTTTTTTAGATTTTGATACAGATTTATAAATTGTATTTATTTGACATCTTCTACTTTTATCCTTTTATTTTTATTTTAATATTTAATAAAAATATATTTTAATATTTAATTATTCTCTTTATCTTTTTACCTCATCTACTCTTTTATATTCTTATTTTTATTATATCTTTTATTGTGCTTGAATTTCATTTTTAAATAATTTTCTATACATTCTGTCTTTATTTATTTTATGTTCCTGCAGAGCCCCTTGAATCCCTCTGCTTTATAAATAAAAATGCCTTGCCTTGCATTACTTGTTACATTAGGCATAGGTGCTACATTGTTAGCTTCATTAACTTTAGGCCACCTGTTTGCAAAGAATTGATTTAAAAATGCACAAAAAGAACTGTAATAGAACTGCACAAAACAAGTGCTGCAGAACGAAAATAACACAATTGTGGATTTTAAACGTTTTGTGTATACGGTCGTTGTTGACGTATATAGGTGAATAGATAAAGGATATAAAATAAATAGTACAATCAAATTATTTTTGTTACAGTATTTGCAGACCACAAAGTCAATCTGTTTCTGGATGACCAGATGAAACAAACAGACTCTGTCCTCTACCAGTCAATGTCTGACACTACCTTCTACTACCTTGACCAGGATCTGATGATCAAGGTCCAAATGCATGTACTTGGTGAGTCAAATCTTGACTAATATGTTTTCACTCAGGCATCATTAAATAGTATAAACATATTTATCAAGCACAAAATCAGCTAATACATTGTATTGAACAAGCAATTATTTCACGCAGAGAGACAAAGAGATGTCCTGCACAAGTGCAACCACTGAACCACTACCCCCCAATGAGACCAAACTCTATTTCTCATTGATCTTATGAGGCAGAAGCTGGAAGAAGATGGAGGTGAGCTGCCGAAAAAACCTTAAAGAACTAAATGCTAAGGTGAAGATGGGCAATGGTTTAAAAAAGCTCATGTGGAAGGATATGGCTGCCAAGCTGTCTGACCGCTTTAAGGTCAGTTTTGAGCCTTATAGAGGTGCCTGAACATGGGAAACCCTCAAGGAAGCTTACAAAAAAAAGACAATAACCACACTAAAGGCAAGGGGGCAATGTGTTTCTAGTTCTACAACGAGATGGAGGAGATCTTGGGAGGTCACCACGACATTGAGTTCTCTGTTGTTGGTACTGCAGATGGCTTGGAGATTCGGAAACCTGATCTGCAACTTACTGACAACAGACAGAAAACCAGCCTCCCAGCACCGACCAGCCTCCTCTTATCTCCAACCAGCCTCCTCCCAGCCCCATCTCCATCTTGTTGTTGTCGAATAGATGAAAGTGGCCTTCTGGGGTTTCTGTGTGAAGCTGAGGCTGCAAACCAGTGCAGACATGATGAGATGCTAAACCAGAGGAGGGCTTCCCAGCAGTCCTACGAGGCCATGATGAAAAGTTACAGAGAGAAGAATTAGTTACCTAGAGATGAATTTGTTTAAATTTTGATAATTGGAGCTATACTCTATTTGCTTTCTGGTAAATGTGTACTGTTCCAGTAGGTAAATGTTCTAATTGTTATGTGATAGTATTAGTTTACATAATGTCATACTGCATTTACAGCTGTGGTTTACAGTGGAAGAAAAACACTATAAATGTTTGTATGCTCAGGGAATAATATGTTTTTGGTGATACGTGCAAGCAGTTGGACTGTATTTTTATTTTCATATTTTATTATTATATTTTATTTCATATTTGAGGATTTTTTTATATTAAGCACTTAAACACTATTTTTCCAGACTGTGGGGCCACTTTTAAACTCTGATATATTTGTTAAAGAAAAACAACAGTGAAACTTGTTTTATTTTCTTAGGCAAATGAATATTGATGATCCACAACATGTATCCTATTGCTTCTCACATAATGTTGATGGTTCATTGTATGACATTGAATGACTAATCAATTAATCAATCAATCAATCAAAATGTATTTGTATTGGCCATATTCACAAATCATAATTTGTCTCATAGGGCTTTAACAAGGTGTTACATCCTCTGGCCTAAACCCTCAACAAGAGTCAGGAAAAACAAAAAACCTTTAACAGGGGAAAAAGAACGTAGAAACGTCAGAGTGTAACAGAGAACATCAGAAAAATACGAGTATTTATGACATTGATTAGAATAAACAGTTTGTAGCATAATGGAAAGTAAATGAATTGAGGAGGGATTGTCAGTTACGGTAGAGTATGTGAGTAGGCATATTGTATTTCAAGCAGTCTTGTTGTAATCAGTCCAAGATCAGCAGCCCCCACGATCAGATGCCACCATAGTCCGCAATACATTGTCATGGTCCACTGCCGTGATAAGGATCCACCATCAGTTGCCAACATGATCACGGCCCTGGATCTGCAGACAATAGAGCACAGGGATGCTGGATTTTCTGGTTTCCTGGTTCTTGTCAGGACTGTGCCTGTCAGAAGTGCTGCAACATTTTGGACAAGCTACAGAATCTTTAACGACTTACTGCTGGAGCCTTATAATAAGGAATTACAATAGTCTGGATGTAACAAAGACTGGAAGTTCTGGAAGTTTTCTGGAAGCTGGTGAAAGGAGAACTCAGGCAGCAGCTGATGTCTTATGCAGAACATTTTAATGTAGACTTGATGCATCAAGGAGACCAGAAGGTGAAACAATATACAAACGCTAACAGAGTAACATGAGCAATTGTCAGCCCCAAGTCTGAAGATGTCTCCCACAGCTTCCACATATATCTTCCTCTACTTGTGTCACCCATTCTAACAGCACATCCATGAATGGCTAGAATTGCTGTCACTCTCTATGTCACATGTAGGTGTTCACATCCTATTGGATAGTTAAGTCTAAAGTATGCATTCCTAAATCACATTGTGTCCTTATGTCTTGCCACTGGTGAAATACACAAAAGAGTTGGAGGTTATGCCTCTCTGCCTGGGTGCATCTGAATTAGATATGAAAGTCCCTCAGCGTAGACACTACAATGTACTGTTGGTTGGGCCTTTATCTATAACCTGACCTTGGGAACTGCAGAGAGAAGGGAGTGTTTGTGGAATTACACAAACACTATTCTCCTGTACAGATATAATGTAATATACACTCACCGGCCACTTTATTAGGCACACCCGTTCAATTGCTTGTTAACACAAATAGCTAATCAGCCAATCACATGGCAGCAACTCAATGCATTTAGGCATTAGACGTGGTGAAGACGACTTGCTGAAGTTCAAACTGAGCATCAGAATGGGGAACAAAGGGGATTTAAGTGACTTTGAACGTAGCATGGTTGTTGGCACCAGACGGGCTGGTCTGAGTATTTCAAAAACTGCTGATCTACTGGGATTTTCACGCACAACCATATCTGGGGTTTACAGAGAATGGTCCGAAAAAGAGACTCCATCCCAGGCCGCTGCCACCCTGTTCATTTAAACCACCAGACTACTAATCCTGTCTGTTAAACCTATTTCTTGATGTAACGGGTACCAGACTAGTTATGAATTTGGCCTCTTTGTTCATTTAGAAAGAAATTTATCCAGATTACAAAATACCCCAAAAAATCGGTCTGACCAACAAGTAATCTATCTGAATACTGAGTCTGCTAGCCTGCTATTCAAATTCACCCAATGCCTATTTTCATATGCTTAAGACAACAGACAATACATTGATATTGTAGTTTAGGGTACACTTACATACCTAACATACAGCAGAGTCCATAAAACTGAAAATCTGAATTGCTTTTCAAATTTGGGATTAGAAAAATATTGTATCTCAATCTCTTGTGTTAGCTTGTCATATTCTAATATTTAGCTTTTTTGCTTTTGCCATTTTTTAAATCATTAATTAAATGATTAGCTTCCATAAAGTGGAACTTATTACATGAAGCTAGCTAGCCATACTGAGTATTTCGTGTGTGTCTGTTTTAGTAAGTGTTTTTGACTGTCCTGCTGCTCCCTTACTGGCGAACATGTCCGTAATTTGACCGGATTTTACAGTATTTTGCTGCTTCTGCTGCCAAGACTTTTCTTTTTCTCACCCTGTCTCTGTCTGCTCCACCTTTCCTCTTCTACTGTTGACTGTAGTCCATTTTGACTGATATCACTTTCAGAACACGGCTCACGCTGAGATCTCCACTGAGTTCAGTGCACGGGCGGGCAGGGCTTTCCAATATGCGGTGGAGGTTCATGCAGCACCGCTGTGCTCTGAACATTATGATTGGGCCTGAGCAGCGCGCTTTGCTCGGCGGTTGCGCGGCGCAAGTCGTCAGGTCAGAACAAGCGTCAGGCCACTGGGAAATGTCCCAGTGCTCCTGATGGCCAGTCCGGACCTGAAGGCCACTATAGCTGGCGTCGAACTCTAAAATGAAAGGGCACTAGATATCTGCATAAGTCAGCACTGGGGCCGAAACCAATTTTGAGTTCAAGGCCTTGAAGCTTTCCTCACACTAAGGTGTCCAGGGAGCATCCAGAGCCTGCCCTGACCCTTCCTGAACTTGGTGTTTGCCAACTCAAACACCAACCGATGCAGTGGGCCTGCCAGCTTGGCAAAACCCTCAACAAAGCAACAGTAGTAGCTGGCAAAACCCAAACATGAGCGCTGCTCTGAACAACCTCAATTTTCTGTCTGTGGAGACTCCCTGGCTTGAGATGAAATGCACCAAGTAGCCAACCTCACACTTTTCAACTTTTGCTTTAAGGCCTTCCTTTTGGAACTGATCAAGGACCAGTTCCAGCCTCTGCAGGTGCCACTGGTAGGTGCCTGGTGCCTTACATAAACCAATAGTGATGCAATTAAACTAGGAAAGGCCAAAGGGTGTACAAAAGGCGCTTTTGGAACAGTCCTGCTCAGTCATAGGAACCTGGTTCTAACCACTGGCCAAATCAATGGTGGAGAACCAGGGAGCACTAGAAAGTGCATCCAAGCTCTCATCAATGCAAGGCAGGGGGAAGGTGTCTGTGGCAGTTGACCATGCCACTGGGCTCTACCACACACAGCCAGAGACAAAGGTGTCACTTTACAGCATATTTTATTAATTTAAACAGTAAACATGAATTCAAAAGTGAAATTTAAACTTCCTGAGCTTTGCAGCTCAGTGTCTGTCTCTGATGTCTCTGTCTCTCATGTCCTTTGTCTGTGCCTTCTGCGTGTGTTCCTCTTGAGGCTGCTCAGCTGCTACCTTTTAAACCTGAGGATCAATCAGCTAACAGCTCTCCCCTGCACTGATTGATCCTCTGTGGTGCAGGTGAAGGTGGTCTCCCAGCCCCCTCACCTCCACATAACCCCATCATCAATTTCAGGCCAGGGAACAATCTGGCCTGACTTACTGCCCCCCGATCCCCAGCCTCCCTACTCCATACAGGCCAGGAGAGGAAGCCAGCCCACACACTGAGGCTCACTGAGCTCCTCACACTATGCTGTAGAGGAGGGGCGGGGGCAGAATTGAGCAGCTGGTCAATAGTTTCCAGCATTCTATGTGATAAAGTACTCATTTCTCGCCATTCATACAGCTCTGTTATAAGCAGTCCCAGCTTCTTTATATATACTATAATTCATAGTGGAATGTGAGTTTAGTTTTCCTCCATTCTCTCTCAGCTGAACAATGCTTTCTCTTGATCTCATTAACAGTGTTATTATTCAACCATGGGGTTCTCTCTTTGACTTTTAAGAGGAGCAACGGTATAAGCACAGTTGTTCAACCATGTCATTGAGATAGCAGTCCTGACTTTGTGGCTCAAATGTTCTCATTAAAGCAAAACATATTGCTTCAGCTTTATCATGTGGAAGCGTCCTAGGAAGTATAAATTCCCTTTCAGCTCTTTTTAAAGGGCCCATATTGTGTAAAATACATTTTCTGGGCTTTTACTATCTGTAATTACTTGAGGGGGGTCAGTAGGGAACCTCAAAGTAATAAAACAGTCACTCCATGGACTTTTTCACTCAGTCCATTCTAAGAAATATGTTATCAAAACGTCTCATTTTGTACTTCCTCTCCTTATGACGTCATTCGGGATCTCACTCCTCTCTCAGCCCCACCAAGCCGGTACCAGTCCAGCCTCCGAACCCACCACCCCCGATCTCCGTCACCTCCACCACCAACACCCCTCCACAACAAACGTGACACCAATCAGACATGTTGTGGAGCTAGCAGCTTGTTAGCTACCACAGGCTAACCACAACAAACAACACTGAAAAAACACTGCAGTGTGGAGTGAGGCAAGGAAGAGAATGTGTCCGTGCACATTCCTCCTAAGTACGTTACTGTTCGAGACCATCGGTTACGCTTTATTTCTTCTGCTGTGCCGTGTCGGTGTTGAAACTCTGTTGTGAAACTCCATACTGTAACTCTGGACGATACTCCTACATTGGCCGACTGTCCTGCTAAAACTTGAACAAACATGAGGCCGGTGTAACTTACCATTCAGAAACATCCTGTTGTAACCGACTGTAAATATGTGGCTGGTCTTCTATAGCTGTATCCAAACATAACAACGTGACTTTCCGCTGTGTTTCAGAGAGATCGTCAATGCGCCAGAATGAGACCGGGGATAGGCCTGGTCACATGTCACTCAAAGTGCAGTCAGACAATCACAGGAGAGGCAGGCGAAATCAGCCTGTTTTGTCTGCAGGCCTAGAGAGAGGCAGAAGAGAGGACATGGAAATACACATTGCTTTAAACCACTGCTATCTTAGGGGTACCAATACCTCAAATTAAATCTCAGAAAGGTGTAAAATATGATCCCTTTAAGGTTATCTCAGAATCAAAGAGCACCTAGTTATGGTCGAAGAGAGGTAACTCCTTTACTGAAATGTTGTTGATGTTTAGCCCAGTTGTCAGTTCAAAACTGTCTAGTTATGAACTCTACAGTTTTAGAGTGTTTTACTTTGATTAAAATAGATATTAAAGTCTTCGCTATGGATCAGCTTATCCTATCTGGTAACACAGAGTAAGATCAGCTCAGAGAGTTCCTGTGTAAATACTGGTGTTTTGGTGGCCGGTATAATGTGACCACGAGTACTGGTTGTTCTGCTTTGAGCTCAATAGCAAGATATTCCATTGACAAGATAGCTGCAACCCCTTCCTCTCCTGTTTGCCTGGCCAATTGATTAGCTTGGAAGACAGGACTCTTTACCAGTATCATCACTGAGCCAAGTACACTGTGCGACGTGTTTACAGTTCCAGACTGTAGTTTTTTTGCCTCTCTGACTTTTCTGTGTGCTGTGTGTGATTCCTAGAAACTGAATTAGAACACTGTCTGCAGGGCTATACATCGGGTAGCACATGTGGCTGAGGGGTAGAGCGGTCGTCCTCCAACCAGAAGGTCAGCGGCTCCATCCCAGTCTTCCCTATTTGCATGCCGAAGTGTCCTTGAGCATCATTACTATGAACTGTTTATTTACTACTTTTTATTTAGAGGAATTTTCCTGCAAAGTGAACATCATAGCAATGAAAACAAGTGATGAGGTCCAACATGCAGAACACCACCAGTAGCAATTATTCAAGATAAATCAATTAATAAACGCATCAATATATTTTTATGCGTTTTCCTGAAATTATAAGCTAGGATAAGCTATTCATCCATCCATATATACAGTATACTGCAAATCCTCTTAAGGGTCTTGAGGGGAACTGGAGCCAATCCCAGCAGACATTGGGTGAGATATGGGCAACACCCCGAACAGGTCACCAGCATATCTCAGGGCCAACATACAGAGACAGACAACCATACACACCAATGGTCAATTTAGATTCCCCAAACAATGTAACACAAATCTGCTTCTCTCTGGACTGAGAGAGGAAGCCGGAGTACCAGGCCAACTCCATGCAGGAAGACCCCGGCCATACAGGAATTCAAGCTGGGAACCTTCTTGCTGTGAGGTAATAGTTCGAACCACAGCACCACAATGTTGCCCTGAGATAAGCTAAGCTAATCAACTCAACAATGTACTGGCACTGACAAAAGATCAGTCATGGAATGTGAGAGATAGCCTGTCGTGGGGTCTGTCTTTTCCTCAAGTAGAATTAATGTAAATAAATTAATTAAATCTGAGAGAATTAATTTACCAACACACATATTTTTGACTTTGATGCAAAATTATATGAAATACATCTAACTTTTACTTTAAAATTCATGTTTTTGCCATATATGCATTTTTTATACAAATAAATGAATATTATACAAATATAAATATACCTTTATTCAAATGCTCCCTCCCAAATATATATTTCTGTCTTCTTAATCATTTCAAATTAAAACCACTTTTTTTTCAGTAAACACATTTTATTTGGTTTGGTAGCAAAATCAGCACCTCGGGACAACAGTATGACGCGGACAGCCTCCTAAGGGGTCAAACAGTTTCAGTTACAGGACACAGGGAAGACATGCACTACCTACTGTAGCAGGCAATTTGAAGACATAGTCAACCAACAACACTGAAGCATTGTTTTAGTACATTCACATTCCTTTGACAAAGCCACAGTCCATTTGATGCAACACAGTTTTGATTGTAACAGTGTATGGAATAGCTGTCGCATTTCATGGAAGTGTTTTCTTCATATTTGCAATTTACCCAGTTTTTCTTAATCTCACTCTCTAAGACACAATCTTTTTAGTACAGACAGTCAGACATCAGGCATCAGATCTTAAATAATTTGGTCCCTTCAGATCTTTGCGTTCATTTACTGTTTCATGTTTAGACTCTATTGGAGAGTGAATGGCAAGCATTTTACTTCAGACTTGTGTATTACGTTACTTTGGGTGAGGGGTGAACTGTGAGTATAAAACTACCGGAGAGGCAGAGGAGATCATAGCAGACAGGTGGCTACACCTCTAGACTAGACAGCTCAATCCTCAATGACCTCGGAGGACTCAGACACCACTTGGCCATCCTTGGTCTCGATCATTTTGATCACAACATTCTTCTTGGTCTGGGAGGTGCTGTAGCCGCCAGAACTGCCGCCACTGAAGCCGCCAGCGCTGCTGCTGCCATATCCACCGCCATATCCACCGCCATATCCCCCGCCATATCCACCACCATATCCACTGTTAAAACCGCTGGAGTAGCCGCTGGAGTAGCTGCTCTTCATGTTGTCCATGGGGAAAGCATTGTAGCTTGCTGTTGAAGAAGGAGAGGTTGGAGAAAATGTGTGGAATCTGTTAATACCTGAAAAAGCTCTGCCAAAAAGACCGAAATCTCTGTCAACGAATGTGACTTACTGCTCTGTTGAGAGATGTTGATAGCCTGTATGCCAGTCGCCAGCCTGTCTTCCTCTCCCTCGAGCAGTTTCCTGTAGGTTGCAATCTCAATGTCCAGAGCCAGCTTAACGTTCATCAGGTCCTGGTATTCTCGGATCTGGCGGGCCATGTCCTGTTTGGCTCTCTGCAGGGCATCTTCCAGGTCCCTGATACGGGCCTTGGCGTCCTTCACTGCAATTTCACCACGCTCCTCAGCCTCTGCGATTTGGGCCTCCAGGTTGGCGCGCTGGGAAAAGATTTTTAAAAATGAGACTTTGTCTGCCCTCCTGATTGTTTAATGAATGTGTTTAACATGGGGCAGCATTATATAATGTAATACACTAGCTAAAAATGTAATTGTGCCAAAACCCTTTTTCCATACCTGTCCCTTGACGGAATCGATCTCTGATGTGAGTCTCTGGATCATGCGGTTAAGGTCTGAGATCTCTGTCTTGGTACTTCTCAGGTCATCTCCATATCTGGTGGCGGATGTCTGCATCTCCTCAAACTAAATGAACATCAGCAAGACAAGGTATTGTTTAGTATTTCTGATGAGGTTGAAAAGGTTTTCACAAACCCCATTTCACTTCACTAAATGGAAAAAAGGATCCATGGATATATAAAATTGCTCATGTTTTATGAGAAAAATTCCATTACCTTGGACTTGTACCATGTCTCTGCTTCAGCGCGGGAACGATTGGCAATGTCTTCATACTGTGCCTTGACTTCAGCCACAATGGAGTCCATGTCCAGGTTACGGCTGTTGTCCATCTCCACAACAACTGAAGTATCCTTGATCTGGCTCTGGAGCTCACGCAGTTCCTGAAGAAGTTAAAAGAAAAAGAGAAAAAGAGAGATTAGTCAACCCCAATTTATTGAGTAAATCAAGCTACTGCACTTCCAAGGGTGGGGCAAGAGGTTAATCAAGATGGAAAACAGATCTAGAGAAAAACTCTGGATTTAGCAAAGTAGAGACCTATTCTAAATAGACACTACAAGTGTCATAAGCCTGCCATAAGAGGTGCTGAGTACAGAGGGAAAGGATGAAACGTGCCTCCTCATAGATCGACCTGAGGAAGTTGATCTCATCTGTCAGACTCTCGAGTTTGGCCTCCAGCTCAACCTTATTCATGTAGGCCTCATCGACATCCTGGCAAAAAAAAAGAAAAAGAAAAGCACTGTTTAGACATCATAACATTCAAATCTTCAGTGGAAGAAAAGTATTAAATGCTGAAAGAAACTGCAAATGAGGTATGAGATTTGTAGTTGAGCTGACCTTCTTGATGAGGACAAAGTCGTTCTCACACTCTGTGCGCTTGTTGATCTCATCTTCATACCTGAGAGGGGAAAACAGAAATCAGTCATGCTCCCATTCACTTCTGAGAGTTTATACACTGATGTAACACTAGGAG
Organism: Verasper variegatus; assembly: GCA_026259375.1. Classification (NCBI taxonomy): domain Eukaryota; kingdom Metazoa; phylum Chordata; class Actinopteri; order Pleuronectiformes; family Pleuronectidae; genus Verasper; species Verasper variegatus. The sequence continues at coordinate 4,561,571 of CM048045.1, read as the reverse complement.
GCACAAGTGGTCCATTCCCAACTCTTGAACTCCTGTGGGACATTAGCCTCAAATTGTGTGTTCACCCAGGGCCCTCTCTAAGAGGTGTTACTGACATGTCTCCCTCAGGGGCTTCTTAGCTGATATGCTCAATTTGTTTGTGCGTAACTAACAATTATGTGGGGCACTATGTGCCTGTTTGTGTACCTGAGACATGCAAGTCAGCATGCACACATTTATGCTTGTCTAGACCTATACCTATATGTAGCTATAGACAGCTGTGTTGACAGCCCACTCTGTAAAATGAGTTTTAGCTCCAGACGTGTGTAATGTAATCGCTGTTCAGAACATGCCTTCTCAGTGTTGTAATTCCCACGAGTTTGTGTGACGCAAGACAATGGACAGATGTAGGGAGTAGTCCACATAATGATTTACTCAGTGTACTGCATGGCTTGTCCTGAAGCTTGAACTGTTGAACATTGGTCTTGATGTTGAAAAATCCAATGATATTATATTTATGAGCCATTTGCCATTTTTGCAACAAATACAAAGGCCTGATGACACAAAAATCCTCACGTTTGAAAACACTCACTTGTTCTTGAAGTCCTCCACTAGGCCCTGCATGTTGTGCAGGTCAGCCTCCAGCTTCATCTTGTCGTTGCCAAGGCTGTCCAGCTGTCTGCGCAGGTTAGAGATGTAGGCCTCAAACATGGCGTCGATGTTGGAGCGGGTGGTGGTCTGCCCCTGCAACAGGTTCCACTTGGTCTCCAGCATTTTGTTCTGCTGCTCCAAGAAGCGCACCTGATGGCCACAGAGAGATGCAGGGAGAGACAAATGTCATTGGATAAGTGCAGGGCTCAAAACCGCATTTGTTCAGTGAGAAACAAATTAGTTAAAAAGCATTTACAAAGAATCGATGACCTACACACATGTAGACTTATTCCTACTCATTTCTGATCAATGAATGAAATTTCCTTGATATAATTTTACTTTCTCTTGCTATAACAGCCTTGGGGTCAACATTACCATGCCTCATATTCATTCATTGTCTACAGTCTTTGTTGGTCTTATCTATATTTGTGATCTGTACTGGCTGAGTTTCCACACTGGGCGTACCTATCCAAAAAGGAAGGCCTACGTGACGCATGTGCATCCTGACAGGGGGCAGAGAGGAAGTAGAACGAGACAAGGTTGTAAAAAAACAGTGATTGAGGAAAAAAGCCAGTTAAACCCTCTCTTCCCGTGTCTTCCTGTTTTTGTGCGTTGAGGGAAGACAAATGAGAGGGACAGAGGAGGGGTGACGCCAAGTTGCATCCGCAGGCAGATGCAGAAGAGTAAATATTTAACCACTAGAGGTGTGATGACGGAAGAGAACAAAGCAGCAAGTGACGGGGGTGGGGGGTGAAGAGGCCATGTAGCAGGTGAGCATATAGGACGAGGGGAGGTAGAGACTTTGTATATTTTCTTAACAACAAATGTGAAACAGTGAAAGCAGATGTAACACAATTACAGAGTTCAGGTCACATCCAACCATGCCCTCATTTGAACATGAGTAAATACTGATACAAGATAACAGATCAAAGGTTTTCTTTCCTTCTGTGAAGTATGCAAAATCCACTTTATCTGCTTTGCAAAGGGAGAAAGAGAGTTGATATGTAGCCAGATGGCATTGACAAGAACATGAAACCAACTGGCCTTTTTAAATATTAACCCACTGCAGAGTCCTTAAAGGACAAAAACACCTGTGACTAGAACACCAATGCTGGCCTTTAATGCACATTTGAAAACTTAAAAGTCAGTGTTTTCATTCGCCAAATGAGCTCTACTTAAAAAGTGTGTCACAGCCAAAGAAGGTTTTGTCATGAGGGTAACAATATCACTAAGTTATGACTGTGTGTGTGTGTGTGTGTGTGTGTGTGTGTGTGTGTGTGTGTGTGTGTGTGTGTGTGTGTATGTGTGTGTGTGTGTGTGTGTGTGTTGGGGAGGGGTGGAGGCCACAAGGCCAGCAGATAGAGCCACACCCAAGCTAAGGGAGGGACCAGTCCCAAGGTAACTGGTATTGCAAGCACCGAGCTCTGCCCTGACACACCCTTAGCTTTCTCTCTCTTTCGCTCTCTTTGTCTTTCTCTGTCTCTCCTTTCTTCAAGTCTGTTTTTCATCACTATAAAAGGGCTGTCTGAGCCAAAGAGTTAGAGAGCCCTGAAGTTTGAGCACATTCAATCTTTTCTGCCATGACTGCATTTGTGGGAGGTGACGAAAGCAGAGAGGGGAATAAATCAACTTTCTCAACGCAGCAAAAGTGAGGAAATCAGCATTGATGAAACATGTGGCCAACATATGGACCTTGATATCAGATATTGCATAACAATGTCACAGCACTGAAACTTTTTGACTACACTTTGAATGAGTTTTACATCCAACTTAAGCTACTCCTGTTTGAAGAGGAGAATCCAGCAAAGGTTAGTGCCTGATTAACCAGAATTTCCTGGTGCACACATCGAAGGTAGGGTCCAAAACCATAAGACCACTTCCTAATTGAAAACGGTCTCAGAGTTTTGGACACCACTGTATCTGCCCTACATTACCTTGTCAATGAAGGAGGCAAAGCGGTTGTTCAGGCCCTTGATCTGCTCCTTCTCCTGGGTGCGGACGACTTGGATGTTGGGGTCAATCTGGAGGTTCAGGGGGGTCAGCAAGCTCCTGTTCACAGTCACAGCGGTGATGGGGGCCTGAGCACCCATGCCACCACTAAAGCCCATTCCCATACCTCCGCCACCACCCATGCTACCTGCATAACCCATTCCCATACCTGCGCCACCCATGCCTGAGCTCACGCTGTAGGCAGTGCTGCTGGTGATGCCAGATCCTCCAAAGCCCCTGCTCTGTCCTCCTCCATAGGAGTTCTTGACACTGTAGCTTCTGCGTGAGACATTGCTTGGTCCAGAATAGGAACTGCTGCTGTAGTTCCGTGGGGCAGAAGAAGACGTCACACTAAACGAGCTGTTCCTGAATTTGGACATTCTGAAATCTGGAGTGGACTTGTGAGCCTGGGAAGGTCAGACCGAAGGGCTTGGATTGCAAGGCAGGCAGGCAGAGGGGAGAGACCAGAGTGGGTAGACAGAGAAGAAACTACTGAGGAGTTTTAAAGCCTGATGATGTGGGAGGGGCCTGGGCCTAGCTGCCATTGGCTGCAGGGCAGGGTGAGAGAGGGAGGCAGGGCTGTAACTTTACACCTCCATGACACATTGTCCAGACACTCAAAACCATTACCTGCGCTTTCTACATGTGCTTCTCTTTGTTGTTAAAAAAAACCTTATCTTTGGCGAGGATTGTCGAACAGTTACATTTCTGTGTGTGTCTAGTCATGTGAAATTACTCAAACACACCACAGCTGATTCAGCAAGTAGGATCTGGAGGTCTGATCAAGTTTTCAAAGCAGCTATGGCTCACAAAAAGTGTGTGTGGGTGTGTGTGTGTGTGTGGGTGTGTGCATGTGCGTGCTCAAAGCTGGTAGGTTTGGTTGGTGGGTTGTTGATAAGACTCAGTTGATCTTACATTCATGCAGGTTTACATTAACATGTATGTATAATGCAACGATAAGTTGTGCATGTGTGTGTATTGAGGGGGGTGCTGCTGATTTTCTTTTGGCACATACGACAGTGAATGTGGAATGTAAAATGTGATATAATGGTGTTTAAGTAATAAGAGTAAATTTAATAGCACTTAACATTTATTGTGCCGCCATTTTCTTTCCCATTCCTGTCCTTCCTGTTACTTCACAATGTTCAGTGTTTCATGCACAATAATAATCAATAATATAAGATAAGATAATCCTTTATTAGTCCCATGATGGGGAAGAGTCAAAAGGGCTTCAGCAAGTAATAAGTAACATGCAATACTTAAGTGTGAGGAATATTAAAAAAATACAGAAAAATATGAATGTAATGAAACTAATAAATGTATATTTAAAGACAGGGAAATATGTGCAGTGAATGCACATGAAACATTGATATTGCACAAAAGCAGCTTTCCCAACATGTTTTATTCTACACTGTTCATCCAGGAACACAGTCTGTCCTTCTGAAAGGTATATTTCATCATATTGTGGAATGCACTTATCTACTTTGTTGCAAGAGTAAAATGATTTTATTGATACCACGCAGCCAGGGGCAGTGCAACAGGTTAGACAAACCAGGCAAACCTGAGCTGAGTGGCAAATCATATAAGTCCACAGCATCGACAATTGTGTTGGGCCCCCCAGACCGTTTTTGAAAGTGAAATGGCACTGGCTGCAGCTATTGTGGACTGACCGACTAGCACAGTCCACCAGTTTTCATGCCTATATACAGTATATATTTTATTCATCAGTTATATGTAAGTTATATATACACATCATGGAAATTACAGCCTACAAGTGTTACCACAGTGGTATCCAACAATACGGTATTTTGAAGGGGTGTTCACATTTTTTGGTGCTGGCTGCTGCAAGAGTATAATACATACCACATGTACTGCTTTGTACGCTCATATCTGCAAACCAGGTGAAGTGCTCTGTCCATCTGGATTTCATTACTGTCGAACAAGAGATTTTTTAGGTTAATCCACTGAGCCTGAGGGTTTAAAGAACAATGAAAACGAGTGTCAGAGTTTATTAATGCTTACATATGACTGCCAGCGTGTATTGCAATTTACTCAGGTGACCAAGTTATTCTCTATAAACACCTCTCTATAGTACAACACCGATGCATTAACACCAGTGAATCTCTGCAGGCATTCCTGCCTGTCCTTTAACTTCACCATGTTTCAGAACATGCTGCATGGTGAAAATATAGCAGCGTACATGTTGGCTTAACCCTCAACAGTCCCTCCACCAATACCCACCCAGCGTTCCGATCCTCCCTTGTTCATTTCCTCCTCCAGTCCCACACCATGATGACTCATACGTCTTGGCATTACCAGTCCGGCCCCCTTCCACCGTGCCCTCTCTCTCGTCTCCATCTTCTCTAACCTTCCTCCTTTCCCACTAGTGGCTCTTGGCCTCATTATCGCCATGGAAACATACCGAAATAAAATACACTCCCACCTCCTTTCAGCCAAAATGGATGCCAACTCAAGAGTCAAGCGTTTGCTACCGCTGTGTGCAGAGTTGCAAAGCACAAAGGGCTCACTAGATTATCCGAAACAGAGAGAAAAAAATAACATGTGGCAATGCTGATAAGATGTTGTGAATCTGAATTTGAGCTTTTGCCGTACAAGGAAAATTTTATTTTATATTATGAAAATAAAGATGTGAAATCCACATGACTGAGGTGAAGGCCATTTATTATCACCAGGTTTTTGAAGGAGGTTGATTTAAACCCATATGAACAGGCACAGATTGTTCTGAGAGCGCTGGGAAGTTAATTGAATGTGAGTCCCACCATGAATTATGAAAGATGTTTTGGATCCTATGACTCTCATTACTCTGGCTGAGCTACAGTCTGTTGATATTTTGAAGAATGAAGCATCTTTTTTCTGGGCCTGTATTAATCACACAACTGACTGAAAAAGTTGAGGGATAAAAGGTAAAAACCCTTCACTTCTTACTTTTGCTGGAAACGGTTGTTGTGACTAACAGTATTTGATTAAATTATTTGGTCGGACGTTAAAACCCCTCTTGCATTCATCAGGAGTGCTACCAACATGAATAAAGCGTTTTGCCGTTGTATCAATGTGTGTAACAGCATTCTCTCCTGCTTTAGTTAGTTTTACATTTTGTTTCCATTTCCTATTTTAGCAACATTCCTATTTTTTCATCCTTATTTATACATTATAAATATATTTACTGTTACTAAATCCACATATTAATTGCTGCTGGAATAAATGCTGAAGGACTTTTTAGAAATAAACACTGAAAGACTTTTTAAAAATTTCCTTTGAAGGACTTATTACCCTTGTGCAATTCTCTGATGCTCATTCATGTGCAATATCATATTGTGACAAAGCCCTTTGCTACTGTGGGTGTCCCAACAACAGGCAGACGGCAGCCACTCACTAGTTTCATAGTTTTTATTAATAGAATTGACAAACATAAATCCCATTAATCCACATAAATCAGCCCGGGGCACATAACCTCTTTTCGGTGGCAGCTCAGCTCAGCTCGGTCTCTGCTCCATGTGTTTCTCCTGTGTCTCTTCTCCCTGTGTCAGCTCTCTCTGCCACCTTTTAACCAGGGGCAGTGATGAGCCAATTAGACTCTGCTGTGCTCATCACCCTCCCTGGTACAGCTGGAGGTGCTCTGATTCCATATCACTGTAATTTAATGTTGTTACTTTACTGTCTGGTTTTATATAAAATTTAACTATGCTTGTTTTTGAATGGACCAAAGAGAAGCAGCACTATTAATTTTGTTGTATATTGCGCATGACAATAACGGCTTTCTTCCTCTTCTTCTTCTGGAGATATCAGACCGTTTTAACACTTTGTAGATTGTAATGATTTTTTTTTTTTAAGAATGAGCAGTATGACAGATGCAGGCAGAGTTATCTTTCTCTAAAGATCAACGTACACCGAGAAGGGTGATATAGGTTACTGCAGATCACACAGGAGCCGACATGCACACCCAGATATCAACAATGCCTCGTGTGACTGTGTCACTCTGAAGAAAGACATTTCTTTCATTCACAGTTCTTTGGAGCATTTTTAAGTGTTATTATTAGAAGTTTGCAAAATGCAGGCCCAGGTCTGTCACCTGAAAACAATTTTAATAAATGAGAGGATTTTTATAAGTTTGTTTTGTCTAATTGAAAAATTATTTGAATTTAGGCATTCTTCCTTATTATATCATGAATCAGCCTTAATTTGTGCTGCAAACTACCAGGATGTTATGTCTAATTGACATTTGCTATGTGCATGGGGGGTAAATGTAAACATGAGACATCACAATCTGTAGTTTTTAGAATATCAAAGATAAATCCAGCTATCCCCAATGCTCTACAATCAGCTACCCACTGATTCCACAAACGTCAGTCTGTCTTTCTGTGGAATTAATGGCTTCACTCTTTGCATGTGTATTGTTCGTGGCCGATGAAACTGCAGTGCAGAGTTTGGTGCAATTTGGACGCAATATACTGTTAGTATTAATCAAAAATGAATAAAAAGAAAGTCAGTGGGGATGGGGCAGTGTGCTCAGTTAGTCTGTGGAACCTGTTTTCTCCAATGTACTGAGATAAAATCGCCACCAGATCCTTTTGATAATATGATCTGATATTGTTTGACAATTTCTCTTCAAAGTAAGTAAGCCATGGTTTATATCAAGCTGCCTTTCAGGGCTTTTATGTTGAAAAGTTGTGAACCCTGGGTCTGAAGATTCTGTCGAGTGCTTGACACACCTCTGAAATAGCCAACATAAGTTAGAATGATTTACTGATCTGATATTAGATTTTCATACATTGCCTATTTGAGGCACACACATGAACAGTAATAAGGCAAATTCATACTGTAAAATCTTCACTGCAGATAAACCAGGAAGGATGTACATGAAGTTTTCTAAATTCACTCTGCTCCATAGACTGTTTGTAAAAAGCTCTGCTCACAACGTCCAGAACACAAACAAGTGACAGAACAGAACATTCCAAACAGGCAAATTTGGTAACATCTCTGTATCTGTGATTAGTGTTTAAAGTGTCATTTACTCTGCAAAGGGTCTTATCGGAGTTTACCTGTCATTCATTCCATTCACCTCTATCAGTGGTGATGAGGATTTCATCAAGACCAATCACATGCTTACTGTGATTGTCACCATTTGTCAATCCAACATCAATAGCCTGAGGCTGATACTGTATCTGCCGGCTAATCATAAGCCACGCAGTTGGCTGATATTTCTTGTTTGACTGGGGCTGAGTGCTGGCAAACAGGATTACAGCAGTTTAAATGAGTGTACATGGAGACAAACCTTTACACTGTGTGCACACCAACTTGGATAAACATCTCAGAGCACCTCTCTCTGTCACAAGGAGTCTCTGACTGAGAGTGTCACATGCTATTGTAGTCTGTGTGTGTGTGTGTTTGTGTGTGGGAGGAAGGCAGTCTGTGTGTGTGTTGATGACTCTCTCTCACCACAGTGCTCCATTCAGATATAAAAGACACATTGGGCGGAGGAACATTTCAACATTTGTTAATCATCATATGAAACTTATCTAAATCTCAGGAATAACTTGTTCCAACACTCCACTAAAGTGTTTTATTAATGTGGGTTATAATGGGTGTCTCTTCACACAAGCATTACTAAACAGATCTGTCACTTGATGACTGTGCGTGGCTGATTTTTACTGGGCCGTGTGTTTGTGCTCAAGAATAACTTCAGGTTGTCCAGCAGCACTTTCCTGACAGGATATGCCACGATCACCCTGCACTTTGAACAGCCCTTTGTGTTTTAAGGCCTCATTGTGTTGCAGTTGAACCTTCCATACCATTAAGTGCACCGACCTGTTTTGCTTCACTTTCCTAAGGAACGGCAGGTTATGTGGGATTTTCTGGGTAAATATTAGATTAGAAAGCAACCTCCGGTAACGTAGTGTGAGGTTGACTTTTCATTCAGCTTTCCAGATTTGAGTCTTTGTATTTTTGCATCATTACTTCATGGTTGCATGGGGAGTTTGATCATTAAATTAGCAACAAACATTTCCCATATGTCTATCATTAAATTTATCCTTTTAAAAACATGCTGTCTTTACAAAACTCAAACACATATCACATTCACAGTACTACTTAAAGGATTCCTTGTGATTATACTTCTTACACTCTAAAATAATCAATACAATTATGAATACTTAAATGTCTATTTTTTATATGACTTAGGTTCAACTCCAACCCAGGCATTGACCTGTCTTCAGTCTGCCTTTAATTTCTCATTAATCATAGAGGTACAGATGCAGAGAAGACAAAGGACATGTTAATAACAATAATAATAATACAACTTTATTTATACAGCACTTTCCAAAAACAACTTTACAAAGTGCTTCACAAACGTAGAAACAGAAAAATTATGTAACAGAAATCTACGTAAAAGCCATATTGACTTTAAACAAGATTTGTAAGAGGAAAACTATGTACTGTAGCTTCCCAGTGAAAGGTTATTTCATAGTCGTAGAGCCCTTACAGAAAAAGCTCAACCACCCTCAGTTTCATGCCTTACCTTGGGAACCAAGAGCAACAGTTGATCTGCAGATCTGGGATCACAAGCAGGTATGTACGAGATTAGAAGGTCAGTGATATAAGAGGGGGCAATACCGCTAAGAGATTTAAAAACTAGTAATGCAATTTTGTGTGACAGGTAGCAAGTGCAATGAGGCGAGAATGGGGATGATGTGTTCATACTTTTGTTTTTTTGTAAGAACTCTGGCTGCGTTTTTTTTATCAAGTTGGGAGACAGTTGATATATTTCTGGGGGAGTCCTGTAAATAATGAGTTAGGGTAAAGGCTAGAGACAAAAGCATGAATAACAGTTTGTGCATCACTGAATGTGAGAAATTATCTAATTTTGTCAATAGCTGATTTGATGATATTGTTAAAATGTTTTGAGAAATTCAGGTCTGAACCAAAGACTACTCCCAGGTTTCTGGCCTCATGGGTGCACTGTAGATCCTGGGACCCTAAAGACTAATTTACAGCATTCCTGTGGGATTTTGGTCCAAACACCAAAACTTTGGTTTTAACATTGTTCAGCATAAGGAAATTGCAGGACATCCAGGACCTTATGTATGCAAGACAAACTGTGAGTGAAGAATTTGAGAAGAGGTCTGATTTACAGATATATCTGGGTGTCTGCAGCATAAAAATTAAAGGACATGTTTGATTACAGATAACATGACCCAGTGGTAACATGTATATTGAAAACAGTAAAGGACCAAGAACAGATTCTTGAGGAACGTTGCATGTGATGTCTGAGAAGTTGGATAAAGCCTTTCCAATCGATACACAAAAGGATTTAGGTAGGTATCCACAGTATCAAATGCAGCATAGAGGTCCAACACCAGAACTGTACAAAGGCCGGCATCTGCGTTCATCCTAATATCATAGGACCTTCAAAAGTGCCGTTTCTGTACTGTGATCCAAGAATTGGTCATTTTGATATGGGTCTATAATTATCAACTTTGTCTGTCTAGATTTTAGTTTTTTTAACAGCAGCAGATTTAAGCAAAGTAGGAACTACAACAGAAGATAAAGACTTAAGACTTAATTAATACTAAATATTGTTAAAATGTCAGGGGATAGAAGGGTACAAAGTTCATTGGTATTCTCCACCTCCACCAGTGACTCCTCCCATCGAAACTTTGAGTGGCGCCCAAATTACTCTGGTTAATTCATACAAGTACTTTGGAAACTTTCTTGACAGCAGACAATAAATTTTATCGTCTTATTCAACATTTAATTCAAAACAGAATAATTGTCTTCTGCCAACCATAAATCTATCATCCACAGTTCTATTTATGGAGATATTCTGTATTGTCAAGCTTCTCAATCAACACCTCAGCAGTTCAACTCTGTATCACAGTGCAATATGTTCACAATATGACAACTTTCATACTTATTGTTTTCTATATGAGTTGGTTGGATGGAGATGTTTACATTCAAGAAGAACGTGTCATCTCATCTTATTTATTTATAAAGCTCTACTAATGAAACTTCCACTCACTTCACCTCACTTCTCTTCTCTCATATAAACTCATCACTACATTACTTACACTAACGTTGGCAGGACAAGGTTTTCTGCACCTTTTAAATACAAAGAGCTGCAATCTGTCTTACAATCTGCACTCTTACATTCCCCTTGGTGATTTTCTATCTTTCTTATCTTATAATTTTTTTAATGCTGTCCTCGATGCGTTTTATTTATTAACGCTTTGTTGTGTTATATTCATTTGCTGATTGTAAATATCTCTTGTCCTCAGGTATCTCTTGAAGAAGAGATCAAAAGTCTCAATGAGACTGCCTGACTGAATAAAGTTTATATAAAAAATAAAAACTATTTTGCCACTTATAGAAACTATAACAAATACAATTTCAAACTTGACTCTCAAAGATGAATATACAACAGACTGAGTAAACATAAATAATGTGTGCACTCTTTCACAATACCTTTAGATAGCCTGAAATATGTCTTGAAAAAATTCTTCCTGTTTGAGCTCAGATTTACTGGGCATCTGTGCAAACAAATTCAAATGTGACAAGTGTAATGAGTGCAGATGTTTTCAGTCCATGTAGATCTTTCTTAGTGCAGTGAAAGGCAAAGCAGCTCCGGGAATCAACGTACTGTATTTCACAGCAGACCTGTCAAGTCGTCATAACAGGAATGGCACTAGGGAAAATAATAACACCAGCGATGGCTCTGTTCCATTCTGTTGCCTGTGTGCACCAGCATGCATAATGCGGGGACCCTTGAACTGACCTACCAACAGAAAATGGAATGCACTTTACGAATAATGTGAGATAATGGCTAAATCATTTTAATGTCATAAATGTCTGTGTAAGTGCATGATGGTTTGTGTTTTTTTCATGGGGGTTGTGGAAATGAACTGCAATATAACCAGTGCCTACCCATAAATAGGGTGTTTCCACAGGTCACAGAGTTTTTGATATATGACATAACCCTCACGGTAAACTTAAGAGAGCGGACAGTTTCTTTCCCACTCATGTAGTGGCAACAAACATAACGTGCATTCTGTGTAATCCCATGTTCATCATCAGTAACATTCAGAGTAGGAGTCAGATATCAACCAGCTATTATCAGCCCTGTTTCATTCAAGCATAGCCAATGAAAAGCTACTGGTGCTATTTATCAATTAAAATTTCTGACCCAGTGTGACAAGATTTAAATCTTGTTGTTCCGCGTTAACAAAGACTGGGGCTTTTAGAGCAGGAGCAGGATTTTTGCACATGCGCATTCTGGTTAATCCTGCTCAACAGCGCTGCAGAGTTCCGTCAGACAGATACAGTCTCAGCCTGCAGCATTTTAACCACAATAATGGTAAAGCTTGATGAGCCAGCTATCTACAACTGCTAAAAATCTGGTAATTGTAATGTAAATTACAAATGTCATTCGCAGCATTTTTCGCTACGTCTCAAAACCCATTGTTTTTTTTAAACGATTAAGAATCCTAAGGCTTAAGTCTGCCCATTATTTTTGTATCATAAGTAATGTGCAACAATAGAAAGTTGGACAGTCATGGCAACAGTAGCTAACTAAGGGTAAGCAAGGCTTGGAGAACAGTACATTTTAGATTTTGAAAAGGTAGAATGGAGGAGAGAGGCCAGTAAGGTTTCTGGATGATGAACATTTAAAATCTCTTAAATTTTGTGTGCGCTTTTGGCTTTTTAAGACTGCACTTTTTAAAAACTCACACAAATCCCCATGGAAGCCACTTCTGTAAATCAGCGCTAAAGGATGACAAACCAACTATAATCTTCATTTTTCTACCTCAGTTCCAACTCCTGCCTGATATTTATAACTCTTTCACAACAGTTTGCACGAACAAAATACAATGCAGATATAAAAATGAAGAGGGAAAAGAGTGGGAGGAGACAAAAAAACACATATTCCATGGAAAAACCTGGTCCTATTCAGCTCAGTGGCCACACGCCCAGTTTACTAGTGACCACAAACATTTGGTTCCTTATTTGATTTTCTGTCTGCTGCTCTTTCCTTCCTCTCTTTTTGAACAGCAGCATGTCCTGGTATATAAAACAAAGACTTTACTTGTAGCTTGCATTTGTGTGTGTATGTGTGTGAGTGGTGAGATGAATCACACATGCATTTTATATCAACTGTCTTCTCTGCTTATATGAATACACACACACATCCCATATGGCCCTCTCATGTTTCTTACAGAGCGTATCCTCAAATGATCCCTCTGTACAACTTTTTTCTTCCACCCACCCTCCATGTCACTCTACCCCCCTTTTGCCACACCCACGGTCGCTATGGCAATGGGAATTACTGCAGAGTAGTGATGACTTTGCCAGATGCATACGTGTGACTGCCATGGAAAGACTTTGGGTGTGGTTGCCATGGACAACGGAGGTACATTGAACCATACAATGCGTAATTATGTATGGAGCGCAGTTACAGTAGCTGGCGTATCCGTGGAAACACTGCCGCATGCGTGTGTCACTGGAGATTTGCGAGTCACCTCTCTTCCTGGCAACTGACTGGACAGACAGGCAGACTCATTCACAGGCGTAGCTCTCATGCAAAACAGATTCCTGACCATGTACTCAGGCTCATACTCTGAGTCTGAGTGCTCCTAAGCTGAAAATGTGACAAATTGTGATCACGCTAACAGTCCCTCCTGAGTGAAGAACAATGCAAAGACAAATAAACGACAGCAGAGACTTTAAATAGAAACAGGAAATCAGTGTGTGTTTTTTTAAGCTGTACCGATTAAGTCTGTTTTTTACAGAAAGTACATTAAGTACAGAAAAGTTTTGTGTGATAAATATGTTTCCAAAGTGCCCCTTAAAGTAGTCCCTGTTGATTTAGCTGGTGCGTGTGGATTCAATTACTCACATGTATTGAATAGATCATCAAACATTTCATTGATTAAAGGCAACACCGAGGAATGATCTGCCTTTTGAACTACATGAGACAGCAGACATTCTGAAGCGTCCCTCAGGCTACAAACTTTCAGTGAGACAGAAAGCAGTTGTGTGTCTTCTGCTCCCCTGGTGGTAGCTGTCTGTGCATGTGGTTGGTCTGCATGCTACTTTTTTTTTTCAGGTTTGAGTGAATCCAGAAATCCTTAAACTAGATAAAGGATTACAGTGCTGAGTGTTATGCAACTCTGCAAAAGGCTGACTAATACTTAACAGTATGAACTCTTCTGCAAGGGCTTATGGTGAAGGCAGTTTTTAGACTGGTGTTTGCACTTGGATTAAAACTTATTAAAAGGACAATAGAGGTTACAAAAATCATGCAAAGATGCGGTTTGTCAAGGAACTTAATCATTCAATTTATAATTCATAAGACAGTTTTGTTCAATTTGATTCATGACAATGAGTCTCCATGTAGTTATAATTCTAAAAAAGAACAGAAGATCTGCAAATGATGATTTCACAATTTGCCAATAACTATGTACAGGAGATCTATATTATATGAACTATATTTATACTGAAATATCATCTAAAAAATGAAAGGTAAAACATTTAATCCGGACCAAAAAGATATTGGAAAATAGAAAAACGATACAAGACAGTATACATGATTGTATAAAGGAACTACACATCCCATAAACCCTCTCTTATGATTTTTTGCAATTAATCCCTCCTTCTCACTCGCTGTCTCTTATACTTCCTTCTGTGTGTGTACTTAAGTAGTAAAAGTGCAACTCTCCTAAGCATCATAAACTTGAGACAACCACCCCAATGGAGCCCCAGAACAATACCAGCAGTGTGTTTGAAATGCCAGCGCTTTGCATCCACGAGGCTCCGTGGTGCCGAGAAAGAGCATGGAAAAGGCAAGTCACAGGAAAACATTGGAGTCAAGCCTGGAAAAGTTAATGTTTTGGGGCTTGTAGAGAGAAAGCTCAGTGGAGCCTTTTAGAACCTGGTAGGGATAAGTGACACCCACCTCAACAAGTGGTAATTATCAGACTGAGACTTTAGCTCCAATCCTTGTGCTGCAGTTGAGTGCAAAATATTTCAGATGTTTGTTGAAACCTGTGGATGTGAGAGCAGCTGTGTTGGCATTTGGGAAACACACATGCAGTATGTTATGTATTGGCTTTATGAGGATAGAGTTTGCTTCTGTCTCTTCCTCCAAGTGTGGGTGTGTGTGTGTGTGTGTGTGTGTGTGTCTCATGCGTTTGAATACCTGTGATAATAATTACAAGTGTCGTGTAAAATCTTAATAAGGCACAAGCATATCTGTTCATAACTGACAGCTGTTCAGGCTGCATCCTGTATGATTCATGACCCAGAAATGCTACTCATCCATATGTGTCAGAGCTCCATTCATTAGAAATAAAATACCATATCCTATCTTTATGGTGTTAATACACTGACATATCTTAGCATAGCTTGGGCTGAGGTAGGGCTTTGTGTGAAGTGTAAAACAGTCAGAAACATTGACGATAAGCTCCCTGACAGATTACAAGTTAAGAGATCTGCCTACTTCCACAAACGTCTGTCTAGTGGAACACATATCACATCTTATCAGCTCCACACATGCCAAATGGGTTGTTATGGGCCCAAGGAAGTGGAATGTCAAATTATGTGTGATTTGGACACATTAAATATTAATAAACTACAGCAGTTGTTGGCTACTGGGTCAAACCGCTTTTCAAGTTTGGTGCATTTTGATATTTCATCATATTGGGCTGTCTCAGTGTTGCTTTTTGCCACAATGGTTTATATCAAGCTGAATTACAGAGCCTGTATTTTGAAAAGTTGTGGACTTGGGCCCGAGGATTGTGGTGATTGCTTCATGGACTCTAAAAATTTTAAATAAAAAATTATATTTTAGCCACACACATTAACATTAATAAAGCAACTTTTGTTCAATTTTATTAAAAAGCACTGTCTATAAAATCAGTGCAAAAGAAAAAAATCAAGTTGATCATGGATGCGTAGCGGCTTCATTGCAGTTAAACCAGGTAGGATGATCACAACGTTTCTAACATTACTCTGCACCTTAGACTGTTGACTACATCCAGCACACAAACAATAAAAAGTGACCATATATGGTAGAACTGTTTGAGGAGGACTCACTAATGACAAGGAATAATTCTGAAGTAGCTCCAGAGCATCAACAGCAACCAGCTTTAGAACAGGCACTGCACTAGTTTAATTAAAGTGCTTTGCTGAGTCGAACTCTGAACTGAATGAACCCAACTACTGGAATAAACTGCAAAACAAATTAAAGTAACAGACACTTTATGACTTAAACATTAGATATTTTGTGAATGTTTTAATTAGAGTGTCTGTGTGTGCTTGACACTGTTATGTTGGGATGTTGATATTGAGCCACTTTTACAGAAAGCATCACATGCTGTAAATAAACCCATATAAACAATATCATGTACACTTTCCCTCTAATGAGGTTGCCAATCATGTCCATGTAGTGACCTCACAGGCATTCACATAACATCTCCTGAGGTCATGTGTTCATTAGACATATTTATGGGTTTGTGACGTGTTACCCTGGAATCCATACGTTTTGGTCACTCTCTGCTGCAAACAAAAGTAATGACATTCCTCCCACGCCCTCTACTGTAGCTCCACCTCCCTGTGTAGCTGGCATGCAGTGATTGACCGAAAGGCCTCACACTGCTCCCCATTACCAGTATTGATGTCATCTGCTCCTCTTACGTTGATGAGCATTATATTACTTTTGGAAATTCCCAGAGTTTGTCTATTATGTTATGTCATGATATTTTACATTTAAAGAAATCTCATGTCCATGTGACCTTTGTTTACTCAAAATATGTCCGTCCAGAGGAAAGACAGAAATGACTACAAACAAGCATTCCAGGCCTGTAGGCGACAAAAAAAGTCTACAGCAATGATCTGTCAAATACTAAGGTATGTTGGGCGAAGGCAGACTCCTGTCGGAAATATGGTGCACTACTGTTAAATTGAATTGCTTACCAAACGTAGAGAAACTGGTATATAGCCGCCATTGTTGTTGGATCTTGTGAATGCCCATTACACAACGCAACAGTGTGCATGCATAAAGTAAGCTGTGACATCATCGTTCCATAAACATGCCACTTTACATTTACACAGAAATACACAGAAACCAGAGGTTTTGAAAATCTGCACTTTGGAAGGTGTTTGTAAAAATGTTAGTTTTAGTGACTAATAGGGCCGGTTGCACCTAGATGAGAGGCTCATATGCACAGACAAAAGTTTGTCTTGCAAATTAGTGTGAACAGGGCAACATTGTGACTGCGAGCGACTCCAATAAGTCCATGTGATCTCCATGACAAAGAAAACATTTCTAGAGTTTGGTAACATAAGTGGATATTGTTAAAAAAAATCATATAAAGTTAATAATGGATCAAATAAATCCCTTGTCTCTATGAACTGCTCTACAACTTGTTGCTTTATTGACCTTAAGTAACGCAGCATGCCCGTCACAAAGAATGTTCTGAATTAAACATTATGTAGCACAAAGATAGGGATTAGCACCAGAAGTTGTGTGAGACAAGGATTATGTCATGAACAGGTATCAGTAGGTTGTCACTGTGTGAGCCTAGAGGAGGTGGGTGGCTCTCTCACAGGTTAGCAGAAAGTTGCAAGTTTAAAAAACATGTGTAAAGTGTTTTTGTGTCATCAAACAAACCTCTTTTCTATAGTGAGCCACAGTACACAGCATAAGAATATATTCACGTCTTGGGACTTGTTTGCTTTGGCCTTAGTAGGTATCTGGGTGTGTCTCTGTTTGAATTCACACAAAAGCATAGGATATACAAATGCCTGATTGCAGTGTTTAAGTTGGGCCCACACTTGTATTCAGCTGCTGAGTGAGGCCCTCCTCATTTTGGTGTAGTGTGGGGTAATTTGGGTTTACAGACAAAATAGAGGCCACTTAGTGTGGGTGGCCTGGGCCAGACCAGTTACATAACAATTTAGACCAGATTTTATCTCTGTTACACTGTACTGTATGTATTATAGCAGCAAATTAGGCGATAACATATCAAGTAGATATCATTAGTGGATCCATCTGAAATATGTTGTGTTTTCAATATTTTCTGAAAGGTCAAATTGAAGTTAAATGCGATGTCTAAAGCTATTCCATGGAAGAAAAACTTGGATGTGAAATCTCTGCATGTAGAGCTCTAAAATAAGATCAGGATCTGGGCTGCAGAGGCATATTTTCTGACAAATCCTCCTCACTCAGAGACAGAGGATAACAGAGCTATGAGAAAAATGCCAGAAAGATCAAGTGGAGCTCTCGGTCTGTTCACCATAAAAGCACAAGGCTGTGAGGCTTTGGACAATGCAGGAAGCACACAAGAGTGAGGTTTCATTTAGGACACGAGCTTCATGATCAGTAGCAGAATGTGGCAAATTATTAAAATCTAAACATAGCCGTTACATGACATTGAGGGTTGTGTGTTTGTGTGTGTGGGTGTGTGTGTGTGTATCTCTGTGTGTTTGCTTACCGCAGTGTGAGGAATTCATCATGGTTGTGTTGTAAACTCATGGGCTATACCTGCAAGGAAAGTTGGGGAAATTAGGACATCACGATAAGAGCTGCAGCTCCCTGTGGTTCTTCTGAAAAAGGGGATTGAATTTCACTTTACTTCACTTTATACATTATATATGCCATCTGGTGCAACAATGGACACAAAGACTTAACATAAGCAGAGGGGTAAAAAGGGCAATCTGATAGCTAATGTGCTCATGCCAAGGTGTGTCACTTAGCTCAGGGACAAAGAGATAATTTACACTGATAAGCTATACTTTTTATGGCTGGTGGAACACAAGCCTCAACAAACAGCCAGGATTTGGTCTTTGAGGTGTTCACTTTTGGTCCCAGTCTTGGCTGTTCAACATCACAATTCGTATTGTATTTGCAACTGGTGATCACTTTCCCAAGCATAAAAGCCTGGACTTTGACATCTTGCCTGCTGCATTCATCCCCCAAAACATAACTTGAAATGTGATGATACAATTAGGCTTTTAACGCCTTCCAAAGTAATCAGAATTGTGCGTTGGCATGATGAGAGGGGAACAATAAAAGAGAAACACAATTGTGTAGCCAAACAGCAGGCACTCACGAAAGGGAAATAAAGTTGACGTGACTCACTCCCTCATGGCTACTTCTCGGTGAGGAAGAGAAAAAATGAAGTGGCAGAAGCATACAAAAATTCAAATCTTCAAATCTAAGCCTGAAATCTGGATGTGAGCTTCCTGTCCTGACCACGAATGACTCATAAAGGGTTGTTATTCTTGGTCCAATGCCTGCTCTCTATACCAGAATTTGCAGTCTTTGGCACTGGTGCTTTATAAACCAATGGAAGTGATCTAACAAGCTAAACTATCTTAAACAAATTAATACATGGAATTGTTATAAACAAGTGTGGTCAAAATGTTTGAAATTGAAAAATGGGCTAAATACACAAATAAACCAACTTTACTGGAAATTCCGTCCACTTTTTTTAACTCTTTTTCACTGAGCAGTAGCTGGTCACAGTGGGCAAAAAGTCCGCAGAGACAGTAAAGACTCTTTGTATTGAACTTGGTTTACTGCTGGGAGGAAAAACGGGTGGACTGCTGGGCTTGTGTGAAAGCAGGTATGATGGCAGAGGATTGGAATGTGGCAGAATGGGCAAATGGAGCAAAAGAACACAAGCAAAGAGAGACATCATCATTAAGGATGGGAGGGAGGGTAAAGGGTTGTAGATTGATAGATCAGGTTGCCATGGCAACAGCACGGCGACCAGTGATAGGTGAGGACAAAAGTTAATCTGGAGGAAAGTCATTACAAGCATTCTAAAGATACATGTTAACTGTTTCGGTTGCTGTAAAAATTTATAAAGGGAATGTCTGTTGTACTATGTGCATGTGAGCTGAAGCTTATAAGCCTATATTTAAAGGAGCCATACTATTGTTACCTTCTCTGTCAGTATCTCGGCTCCGAACCGTAGTTGGGAGCGCACTGATTATTTTGGCTCGCTGTCTGACCGGTAACCAGCCGTCCAGGACCACTCCGTGAAGAAGGAGGAAGATACGTTCTTTTGACTTTAGATGCGGCTACTTTATTATGTGGCTATACAGCGGGAGCATCACTTCACCACCACCAGGTATTCTAGTTCTACCCACATTTTCATTGCCTTTCCCACAATGCCCAGGTGCACTACGTTACACTGGACACTTTACCTTAAAGGGGCAGGCCATGCCTGCAACACTATGTTTTTTCTGTTTTTCCTTTTCCTCTAGTATGTCATGTGACATCACAATGCACAACCCATGACAAAGTCAGGCAAAAGTGCGGGCCAACATTTCCCTACACAATTGACCTATCACAACAGAGAGGGCAAGCTGGCCAATCAGAGCAGACTAGGCTTTATCGGGAGGGGGGCCTTAAAGATACAGGAGCTAAAACCGAGCGTTTCAGATAGAGGATCTGTTTTCTGAACATTAGAGCATGTAAATCTTTTCAGGTAATAATTTAAATTAAAAAAATCATAGACATGAATATGAATAATGATTCCTTAAATCTGTTTTCTACCATTTTATGTGCAAACTTATATTCTTCCAAGGCAAACTACACTAAATACTGTGCCAGAAGATACTAACCCTTGCTTAGCATAGCATAAAGGCTGGAAGAAGCAGGGCTTGTTGTCTCTTACCAAGGGACCTCCCAGAGCATCTTTAGCTCATTTGCACAAGTGAAGTATATAAGGACCAGGTCAGTTTAGGTGTTTCATCCATTTCCGGTCTTGATGCTAAGCTAAGTTTAGCTAACGGTCCCAATCCCAGATTTATCAGACAGATATGATAGTTCCGTCAGACAACTCACGTTCAAACATTTATTGCAGGTTTAGTGTTTGGCGTCTAGGCTCCAACTTAATCACTCCCCCATATGATTACACAGGAATGATGGGAGTGAATACTTGTAACCCCCCGTTGGAGCCTACAGGTGGATGGTGGGGTGGTGGAGGGGCTGAAGCAACTGGTAGCAATACTGCAGCAGCAGTGTGAGCAAAGGGGATGATGGGAAATTTCTCTCTGGTTAAATAGACCACCTGATAAGGTGGGTGTGTAATATAGATGGTTGTGGAGAGTGAGGTATGTCACATGATGTATGTCACATGATTGGCGCAGCGCAGCTCGAGTTGCCTGCCAGAACTAGCTCGCCAGCGTCGCCACATTTCTATCAATCTTTTTTTATGAGCAAGAAAGCAATAATCTTTGTCAAAGTCTCCCGAATGATCACTTAAAAGATAAGAAAAAAACTTTAGAATGGTAGCAGCAATGATTCACAGGCAACGGGGGGAGCTAGAGAGCGCCAAAAGCAAAAAGTAAACTGAGCAAGAGAGAAAGAGAGAGAGCCTTCACAGCCTCACAAACTGTCTCCCATGCAAACAGTGAGGTAGACAAGCATGGATTATGGAACAGTGGGAGTGGAATGAAGTGAAAGTGCAATAAAAAAAAGAGGGAGTCAGAGCCAAACAAGAGCTCCAGTGTGTAGGGTGAACCAGATTTATGGGTTTCAGGGAAGAATGTGAGGTGTCCAATTCCTCACTTCAGTCCACAACCCATAATTCTTCTCTGAGGAGCTGGCTGAAGAGGAGGAACTTTAACCTGAGCAGACTTGCCTCATGGTCTTTTCACCTTCGGGGCCAAAGCTTTGAACCCGAAAAAAAACCCTTTAATTAGCGAATGGAAAAAGTGAACTCCACCAGAAATCCTCTTGTGTAGACTCACTGTTTGGATGTCTGTATTTGCTGGTAAAGCTGTGTGCTGCATGGCTGCATTCATACCCACACTGGCACCACATTAAACATACTGTTGGGTGAATTTAATAATAATACAATTGATTGGTTCTTAGTGGCTTTTATATGAGTAAAAACCACAAGTAAAATAAGCATGAGTAAATACCAGTCAATTACCTTCACCTACTCCACCATAAACTCAGTTTATTTGTAATTTATCTTATCATCATCATTACATAACTGCTGTATAATTTACTTCCAGTGAACTACCACACCTGGTGACTTGACCCACAGCAAGCAGGTTTTCAGGGAGTGGTCTTTGTAGTGTCGGGATATGGGTGTGTTAGTGTGTCTGGCGGGGGGGGGGGGGGGGGGGGGCCTGCTGTTCTGGATTGTAGGTATTACCTAATGTATTCGTTGTAAAAGGCGAAGCCTCTTTGAAGTGTGTCCCATTGTTTCAGCTGCCCTGGCACTGCACCCAAAACCACACGTGTGTTCACATCAAACAGGTATGGATGCAACTGTACATGCACATATGGACATAGATGCCAGCGCAAACAAACAATAACCAGTTTGTTCACTCATCTCCTCTGCCCTGATAGTCTGTGTGTGTGACCTGTCAAATCCAGTCACTCAGGTCGAAGTAAAACACACCCACACATGAGTGTTAATCATGTGGAATTTGAGGTGATGAAAAGTGTTAGTAGACTTTAGTTTGGCGACCAACAGGTTAAACCACCTCCTTTGAGCTGAGTCAACATTGGATTAGCAATTGTAGGCTGTGTGAGTGGTCTCCTTATTACTAATGTTGTAAGGACCTATATGTTTACACAAGAACTTTTTGTCGTTATGTAGACAAAGAACAAGACTCCATAGTGAAATTGTAGGGCAAAGACATGTTTTTAGGTTAGAGTAAAGTTAGCTGTGGGTTAGGTTTAGGGAAGCTGTAGTTATGAACAAGGTTAGAAAGGGTGAGGAAATGAATGCAAAACAATAGGAATTGCATGTGTGCACTTGTGTGTGTGTGTATGTGTGTGCGTGTCTTTGTGTGCATGTGTGTGAAAGGAAAAAGGAAAGAGGCACATCCAGGTTCATTTTCCTGTTCAGATTCAGTAAGACAATCATTTTCCCACTGTCATTTAAATAATCCGTTGCTACTGAACAATGCTCAGAGAAAGTTCATGTAGTATGAGTAGAAGATAAGATGATACATTCTTCTACACAGAGCTCCAATGTGTT
This sequence comes from Verasper variegatus, assembly GCA_026259375.1. NCBI lineage: Eukaryota > Metazoa > Chordata > Actinopteri > Pleuronectiformes > Pleuronectidae > Verasper > Verasper variegatus. The sequence goes on along the minus strand of CM048045.1, from coordinate 4,538,931 downwards.
GATTGTATCTGAATTAGTTCATGGAAGCGGAGTGACCACATGCAGAATAATGCCAAAATGATTCATTTGACAGCTGGAGAGGCTGGACTTGTTTGTGTAACACAGATATGTAACCCTGAAGACCTGCCATTTAGCCTTTATGTCCAGGAGATATATACTGCTCATCAAGCGTGGCTCAGTGTTCACTGTCACGTGACTGCTGCTAACACTTCAACACCTATTGTGGCTCACTGTGTCAATTATTGATAGTGGTCTACACCTGGTCTGTGTGTCAACACCCTCACACCCAGCCATCAATCTGTAAAACCTTTCACAACTTTGCATTTCTGTCTTATCAAAAGAAATAAAAACATGAGGGTTTGTTGAAATGAAAGACACACGTGGTCCAATGATTTTGTCAAAACATACCATATTTGTATATCTTATCATTTACCGTAACATCAGTATTGGGAAACCGATGCTGATAGCACTATAGTGTCGTCACAGCAAAGTAGTTGTATGTCAGTTTTGTTTTCACCTATGTGTATTTTGTAACACAGCGGTTCTGGACTGCTGCAGGCGAGGTGTTTATGCCAATCAGGTTGTGCAGTTACATTTCTGCTCTCATTTTGTCATGACATCAGCAAACATTTTCTCTGCTATCTCAAACAAAATTACTTATAACAGTATCCCATGAACTATACATCCATGTTGGATGATTCTGCAGCTTGCAATTTATTGTCTGATTGTTTCCTTCACTGATGAGACGAGAGTCTTGTTACAGATCAGTTTTATTAACTGTAACTACAATTTTTAACCAAATGGTGGTTGCTATCCACAGACAGTGTAGAAAGCAAGATTTTAAAAAGTTGGAATTGTTTATAAAAATATATTCAGATTGAGCATATTCCAGGATTTTGAGCTGTTGATCAATATTGATATTCTTGTAAGGCAATCGGTTGGATGTTTTTAGTTTTTATTATCAAAGGAATATACAACTCCAGAACCCTGTCAATGGTAATTGCTTTTACATGTATTGAAGGTTACATGTGTGCGGACTATTTGTGGCACTATCATGTACTTGGTTGCACTGTTGCGGTGTGCTTGTGCTACTGTCCATAATGTTTTTACTGTCCATGTAGACAGTCTGACCTCAGAGTTTCAGCTGCAGTGGTGGCATCATTGAAGTTCTTTCTCTTACGCAAAATTTTAATCTTCCACTTTTTAGTCTATGTACCTGTCTCGGAATCTGTTGCGAGTGAGAGTGACCTTGTTGCCTGAGTATTTGCACCCCTATAATGAGTGATAAAAGTTTGGAGGCTGAGTGAGGGGAATGTAAGAGTCGGCTGCAGCCATGCAGGGAGGGGTCCAATGTTCAGACCTGTTATTTCCTACTCGGTCTGTATGCCGTGTTGAGATAACAGTCAGAAGCTTTTTTTTATCAGCATGTAGGAATGCATGGATTATTTTCTCATTGTTTTGGAAACCAGTAAAAACACCTTTAATGTTGCTGGGGGCTGCTGATAAGAACACACACATACACTTGCATGCACACACACACAGCAGTATTTGTACTCCCACCTTTGTGAGGACACTCAGTGACATAACCAACATTTCCCAGCCCCCTAACCCTTATGTCAACCATCACAAATAAATGACTAACAATAAACCTACACCCCCACATAAACCTAATTCTGACCATAACCCCAAAACCAAGTCTTAACCATTTGTACTGCCATTTAAAGGTGTATAAGAAAGTGAGGATTAGAGAAAATGTCCTTACTTTACTAAAATAACCTAAATCCAAAGTTCTTATAATCAAAGTGGTCCAGATAATGTTTAGTCTTTAGTGTTGATAATGTTTAGTCTTAAGTACATTTTTATCCACTTAAGTTTAATATTTTTTGATACAACAACTGACAATTTGTTGACTACTTACACTGTATCCATAGAAACACATACACACTATATGTTTGGCTTTGTTATCAGGTTACATTTCTCTTTATTTATACACACACACACACAAATTCCCCAAAAAGTAGTTTCTGTTATCTGTCCATGTTTCCCTATCCTCTCCTCACACACAGACACACACAACAACTAACCTTCATCAGATAAACCCACATGGACACAGGGAGTGGGGGAAACATTACACAACATAGGACAGTAACCATTAAAACGAGTGTGAAGCTCCACAGAAATCTAAGGTTGGTGGATAATCATGTTCCTCACCTGACACAACCTGTTGTGTCTACCTGTGCAACAAACACCTGCACTATACTGCCCCCTTCTGCTACAGATTAAATATGGAGCCACTGAAAAGTGGGTACTCTAAAATTACTTTCATGAAGAAAATAAAAGGCTTTACAGTTGCATGCCGAATATTAAATGAATTAAAGCTGAAGTGAATCTGGTCAAATGTCGTAGACACAAGTGACAAACTGTTATTTCCTAGTGTGGCCATGTCCAGCTGTGTGTTCAGCACAGTGGCAAAAGTAAATGGAGCCATTGTGTGGCTCGACTGCGTGTTTTTGCATGTAATCCGATACTGTTAAGTAAACCTTACTCTTGAGCATCAGAGGAGCGAGATCCTGGGAATGTTATATCAACAAGAGAATAGGCTGCTGTTTCCAGCAATTAGCCATATTTCCTATTTTGAAGGGAAGCTTAAGGTTTATCTATTTTGGTCAATGAGTCAGCCTGCAATGTCCTGTATCCATGGAGACTGGTGCCTCCCCACCCGTCATTTCACGGGAGATTGGCACAGGCATCCATGACTAAATAGTAACATCCAGCTGCTGCTCACTCTATCTCAAAGTCTCTCCCTCTCATTGTTACTGAGTAAACCATTGGTCGATAACTAAGGGGTAACAAGGTTTTGTGTCATCTGCAGAGCGCTGAAAAAGCAAACAAATGTCTGTCATCTAAATTACATCATTTCCGGGATGCCTAATTTGTTCTTCATTTTACCAGTAATTGTCAACAAGCAAAATAACCACATACCATAAATCACTATATCAAAGCCAGTAACTGTATCCTTTGCACATGAACATGTTTTGTCCAACTACAAATGTGTCAGCAGCCAAGTTTCCATTCAAATATTGTGCACATTTTCTTGAAATTTGCAGAAAATCTGTGACAGAAAATTAAATGAATGCCTATTTCTATCCACTATTACAAAAATATTAGTAGTTTATTTATTGAAATAAACAAGTGGCGCTTATTCTCCAGCTGGAATTCATTAAACCACTGCAAAAGAACAGAGACACATTATGATGCAGTCAAAAAGTTGGAAGACATTTGAGGAAATTATGTAAATATGACATTTATATTTGTTCCATTAAATCTGATGCTGATGTTTTCATCTGCCACCATTTTTAGCTTCTCCAGCACTCAATACCCCAATTTTTCCACATTAGCCAAACACGAAAGTGCTTTATGACATTTCAACAGTTCTTTTATTTATTTTTCTGCATTATAAACTAGTTTTTATACTCAAAATTGGATGTAAACACACTGACCTTTAAAGTGAAACTAGAGCATGTGTCAAACTAAAATATTAACTGTGTTTAATTTAAATATAAATCAAGATCAGTAATCCCAAAAGTTACTGAGATCATTTGGGCAGAAAACATCATTGTTAATAGGTTTCTTTTTTTTTTAAATAGTTCTGATTTATTATTTTATCCATTTTGTGCAAAACAATTCAAATCTAACTTAAATATATGATGCAAATTTATACAGTTTTGACCTGATACCAGACAGATCATACATTTTATCATAAAATTACTCTTGAATTACTCTTGAGCCCAATGAATGCACCATTGATGGCGACTAACAGGAATCCCCCCTCCAGATATCAAACCTTGAATCTAATGACAAATCTTGACTTCCTTGCTCCACATATCCCCTGACAGTACTGTGTTTCTGGTCAGAAAGCTGTCCTTGTACAGACACGTTCTTATCAGTCCTCTTGTTGTGTTTATGTGCAAACAGTACATTCCTGTGGGGGAGACAAGCGCTCAGAACTGGATCCAAGCACAGCGATCTGCTTCCAGAAGGTCAGGAGGGGATGAAGGGAGAAAGGGAGGCAAAGAGGGAGGGAGTGAGTTAAAGAAAACACATAGAGCCAGGAAATGATTAGAGGACTCACAATACGGCACACAAGATCTGGATGGGATGGAGGCGGATGAAGTGAGGGAGGACAGGATGGTTGGAAGACAGATGGGCGTGGGAAGAAATAGTGAGCAGAGATAGACTATAATGGCAGAATGTGATATGTAGGTACAGCTTCAAGAGAGGAAAAACTTAGCTTAAAGAGGTTGGAAGCAAATGAGGCCAGAACTACAACTAAGAGGTGAGAGGATACACCAAGATGGGGAGAGGGTTGGTACAGGAAAAGGTACAACAACTGACACAAGAAATCCTACAGAGAAAAGAAAAAGTTTCAAGCAGGAGAGAAGTGAGACAGTCTTCGAAGGGACAGGAAGCAGGGAGGCCCGAGTCTGGTAACTTCTGCATTCCTCCAATCAGTCTCTGGTCATAAAGGCCACTCCCAGTTCAAAGGTCAAGAAAAAAGACAAACAGACTTCAGTCCACACCCAGAAATTAAACATGTAGTCACTGAGAGGACACAAGCTCTCATGAATACAATACATTGAAAACCAATGGATCCACATTTGCAAACACAAAAGCAGGACTTGTTGCATATGTATGTGCATGTATGCCTACAGTATATATTAGTATATAATCATAGCAAAACAATGAACATACTAAACTTGAGACAAATTCATTTATAATGTTCAAGTGAAATTGAAATCATTTTTTTGTTGAAATCAGTCCATAGTGTATCTCCTTGGTGTTTGTCTGGAATTTTGGTCCAAACCTAAATTAATTGTTTGTAGTTACACTAGCGGCTACATGTTTACTTCCATCAGTATCATACTGTAATTTGATTGATGCGATATCTGTGTGGAGCAGACATTTACATTTCGTGAAACCACTTCAGCTCCAGGATAAGTAATGATTTGCATTGTTAGCCATTGGTTAGCCTAGTTCTGAGGTAAATTAAGTTCCTAACTGATAAATCCCACACTTAGTCGGTGTTGGAAAATAAATGAATGGAAAACAACATGGAATTCTAATTGACGCAAATGTTAGCAAGTTAAGCTAAGAAAAGCTAATAAAGTTTAAGTTTTGAGGTTGTTACCTTTCTAGTGGCCAGTCTCTCAGCACTGAACCGTAGTTGGGAGATCACTGGTTGTTTGGCTCACTGTCTGGCTGGTAACAGACCATTCAGTGAAGAAGGATGAGGATAACGCTGTTCTATATTTGTGCTTTTACCACAGCATCACACTCTCGGCGATCATCGCCGTCGCACACACGTTCTGCAAGTTCCCCACAACACCTAGGTGCCCTACATCACACATTGGCTTATGTCCTATAAGGGGCAGGCAAAGCCTGTAAAACTACCCCCACTCTGGATGATGATTAAACCCTTAACATCTCTCCAGCATGTATACATTATAAAGGAAGAGCCTGAGACATTAAAGGTATAAAAACATTCCCCATAACAAAATCCCTCATTTCCCACAGTCCTTGAAGGAGTCTTCCTCCAGTGGAAGGCATGAGGCAACATCCATAAAATGTCCATGAAGCATACTGCACAAGTCCTTTCTGAATGCAACAATGAAAAGAGTGATGCTATTAATCAAACCAGTTAACTGAAGCACTTGTGTGTCCTTACTATTGGAAATGTGACCAAAACAATACTGTTGTCAAACAACAATAAACAATTTCACCTTTTCTCCTTTTGTTTACTCACATACTGTAATCTCCACAGCGACATATCCTTCATCAAGTTCAGAACAATAGAACAGTATCCAGATAACTCATTAACAATAAGTAATTAATTGAAAATAGACCCATAAAACATTTATAAAACTTCAAGAGGCACTTTCACAGAACATTTTGGTTACAATATGGAAGTTTACAATTCAGGAACTCTCTTCTCTTTCTCTCCGAGTAGGACAGCGATCCGCTTACACCCTGACTCAGGTTAAAGCTTTTGCACAGTTCAGTGAATAGTCACCAAACCTTTCAGTGTCTGATAGGGTGTCCCACAGGTTGAGGGGCCCGATAACCGGACGAGTTGAGATCCAACTGAGGGGGCACCGCCTCTAAAGTTGCCCAGGTGTAAGTGTCATTGAAAACCCAGCTGTTGTCCAGCGGGGCCCTGGAGTAATAGGGCTTGAGCTTGTCGTAGTGGACTACTTTGGTCTTGGCTCTTGGCGAAAGGGTGTGGTTCATGTCTTTTCAATTCCCAGCAGTTTACACATCCCTTGGAAGACAGCTGACTCAAAGTTAGTGCCCTGATCACTGTGCAGGCACTGAGGAGCTCCGTACCTACACACCCACTTTGAGGCAATCTTTTCAGCCACTATGGCTGCCTGTTCGTCTGGAACTGGATTGGCTTCTACCCATTTTTAGTATGTAGCGGTTATGTCTCTCATTAAAAGGTCCCATCAGATCAACTGCGATCCTCTCCATGGGAGCACCAAATCACACTTTGCCCACATTCAGGTGTTTTCCTCGGGCAAGCTTTTGCGGCACAGCTGGGGCATGTGCGACACCAGAGGGTGACATCGTCCTTCATGTTGTACCAGTAATACCTGGTCGTAAGGCGTGTGAGAGTTCTTTCTACTCCAAAGTGTCCACCTACTGGACCGCCGTGCATCTGTTCCATCACTGAGTTATGTGAGGCAGTACGATCTGAGGGTAAAACTCACTTCCTTCAGTGCAATAAAATTTCCTCAGTAGAACTCCATCTTTCTGGTAAAGTCTTTTCTACTGTGCCCAGAATGCTTTGGTGGCAGGGCTTCAGTGTGCTATGTCTGCATAAGGCTGCCGGCCTCTTCCTTCATCCATCCACTTCCTCACTGGTGCTATGTCAGGGTCAGACTCCTGAGCAGTGCCCAGCTGTTCTTCAGTCTAACCTGTGAATAGGCTGGTGTCGGGAGGCTCACTCACCCTGTTAATGCTTGGATGTAACAGGTCACAATTACAACTGTTCTCACGGGAGGTGTCCTCTATCCCCACTAGAGGTTGGTCTGTTGAAATTACCCAAGCAACTTCAGGTGTGATGTCTGTCAGGTCATATTGAACCCCTTTTTTCTGGTCACTGTTTAGCATGGGCTCTGGCACTATGCAGGGGCATGACTCCCTGCATGGCCTCCTGGAGAGTGCATCCGCATTTTGGTCGTGTCTCCCTGGACGATGAACCACCAGAAAGTTGTACTCCGCCAGCTTCTCAAGCCAGCAAGCAAGTTGCCCCTCTGGTACTTTAAACCTGGTTAACCAGCGCAGGCTGCTGTGATCAGTTCGAAGTGTGAATGACCTGCCGAGCAGATACTGTCTAAAGGGATAGGTGAACTCTATGGCTGTCAGGAGCTCCCGTCTGGTGGTGCAATAGTATTGTTCTGTGGCTGTAAGCCTCCTGCTCCCAAAGGCTAACACCCTCTCCTCATCTCCCTGGACTTGGGAGAGGACTGCTCCGATCTCCCAGTCACTTGCGTAGGTGTCTAGAAGCATCTCACCACTGTCAAGGGGGTAGCCTAGGACAGGAGCTGTTGTCAGATGTTGTTTCAGTTCATCGAATGCTTCCTGCAGAAAGCTGCAGCTTTACGGGCTTTTGGTGTCATCTCTACCTGCCAGTAGCCTGATGTTAAGTCCAGTGTACTGAGGTAGTTGGCGGTGGAAAGAGTGCAGAGTGTCCTGTATACGTGGCAGGGGATAAGCATCCTTAATAGTCCTGTCATTGAGGGGTCTATAATCCACAAACAGTTGTGGGCTTTGGTCATTTATCTTTACCATTACAATTGGTGCAGCCCAGCTGCTGTTGCTGGGTAGGGTAACTCCAGCCTCTAGGCTCTGTTGCACTTGTTGATCTGCTGCAATCTGTTTTTCTCTGGCCATCCTGCGTGGTGGCTGTTTCACAGGTGGCCCTGAGGTGATCCGTAGTGTCCAAGTGGACATGTGCCTGCAGCAGTAAAGGTAGCCCCAGGATAACCTGCATGTTATAAGTTGTGTCTGCCATAATAAAGTTCACGTTTGTAACTCTGACCTGGCTTGCACCGGCAGATTGACTTCCTCCTGCACTGTCAGACCCTCAGGGCTGATGCCCTGCAACACCTGTAAGGTGGATGGATGTATTTGGGGCCTGGATTCGTTTGGGATGGCGTTGAAATGACGAAGGGGCAGTACATTCCTCCGAGTGCCAGAGTCTAGCAGAGCACACAGTTCCAGTCCATATATCCGTATTTAAATACTCATGTCATCTTCTGAACCTTTGGTGCATGTGACCACTGTACCTGCATCAGGAACCGGAGCTGTGTTGGCACTGGGTGCATGTTGTTTGGGTTTACGGGGAGAAGGGCAGTTTCTCTGTATATGCCCCACCCCAGAACATTTGTGGCAAATTACTTCTCCAGGGTTTGTTTTTACAGGCTTAGCTTTGTTGGACTGCCACTGCTGGTGAGATCTTTGTGTTCTTATTGGTACATTAGCGGGCTCCGCAGCTCGCTCATCAGCCACCCCTACTGGCTCTTTAAAAGCTGAAACACTGGCGCTCTCATGCACCATAGCTGCCCTGGGTCTCCGTTCTGCAGCATTTCAAAAGACCTGGCTGCATTAGCTGTGTGATGGCTCTAGCTGCCCGTCTAGTTGTTTCACACCTGTGGGCTATCTCGTAGGCTCTAGCCAGGATGGGAGGCTTCTCCTCCAGTGGCTTTTGAACTAACTCGGCATCAACCAGGGAATTAGTGAAGATCTCCATGCTGATGCTGTCCTGCTCAGACTCTGTACAGTCAGCATACACAATAGAAACTTTCTCGTAGATATTGTCTCTTAGAATATGCAGGGACTCACCCTGCCCTCTGATCCTCTGACTCAGTTCGATGTCGATGGCTGCAGCATGCTCTGAGCACGGGCTGTAGGCTGCTTCAATTTAATTCACAATTCGCTGATAACTCCACAGTGCAGATCTGGGGTTCTTGTGGACTGATGGCACCTGCAGCGCCGGTCAGGTTGAATCAGAGCTGAACAGCCATAGTCTTTTCTGACCAGTGGTTTGCCTTAGCACATCTTTCAAACTGGTAAAGGAAGTCTTTCTATGAGCCCGTCCCATCAAACTGGCCAGGGTGTAATGTGGGAATTCTCTCTCTCTCTGTCCATAATGACCATCATCATCATCACTAGTGTCCATATAAACACCTTTGCGTGCTGCATGTGCTGGGCAGCTGCACGGTTCAGGCCGAGCCCTCCTCATGCCAGGCTGGTCATATTCACACCATTCAAACTCCATGCTCCGCAACTCCCTCCTGGCAGGTCTACCTGCTAGTGCCATGCAACCTCTGCAGCTCATCCAGAATGCAGCAGCCTTGACTGGTCTTTAACCGACCTAAATTTATTCCCACTACTCCGCTCCCTTTACCAGTGGCTGCCCACATACATTTCATAACACTAGTACTCGCGTACTGTGCTGTGAACAGATCGGGTCCAGTCTACATCCAGGACATGGTCAAACCTTACACCCCAGCCCGTTCACTCCGCTCTGCATCGGCCAATCAGCTTGTTGCTCCCTCACTGCGAGCTAAACACTCAACAAAATCACGACTGTTTGCTGTCCTGAAAATAACATCTAATTGTAATTGGCACCAACGTTAGCAAGCAAGGGTAACTAGCTTCAACTTTCTGAGTGTAATAAAACCTTAACAGCATAATGAGGCCTCCCAAACAGTGTAGACAGACGGACAGTAAATATAATCAGTGCCATGTGGGATTGTTCAAAGAATAAAATAATGTCTTGTCCCAATGTTCAGAGGTTATATGCTATGAAGTGCTTCAGTCAGTAGAGCACATCTCTAAGCAACAACAGCCCACAAATGTCATCAGCTAACTGCTCTCATGGGAACCACTAAGCTTAGGCGCAGTGTCGACAAATCTTTCCTATGAAGATGTCTTAATCCCTTATCTTTTGAAAGCTTTCTTACTTCTTTGAAAACATGATATTTCCTCATTAGATATGGATAAGAAGAATTTCCCTTTGAGAATTTAAAACCAGTGCATCACCTCTCTATCAGCTCACATTATGTATTCAGTATTCAGTGATGCAGTCACATTTAATTGTGCCCCACAGTGTTTCCATAGCAGTACAGGAAACCTCAAGGAGGGGCAACACAAAAGGTCAGCAAATAGCCCACTGACTGCACATGTCAACATATGGTTGCTAGACAGACAACGTTCTGTGTGACCAGACATCAGTACCGACTGAAAGACCCTGAGGTGGCTGCAGATTGTCATTGAGTGTTTTTCATACTCACATGCCGCAGCTAGTGAGCACATGCGATATTTATCAACTCAACAATTTGGCCCTCCACTCCAGCTTTGTTTCTCTCCGCCTCTCCCTCTTGTACACTCACTATCTCTCTATGTGTGTGTGGGCCACAGTAGGAGGAGTAATGAAAAAAAAAAGAGCAACGCTTTTCCCGCCATTTGGAATGAATTAAAAACATATGTGGCGGTGGTGTGGCATGGAAAAAAAGGGGATGGAAAGACCGACAAGAAAGGAGCGGAAAGCTGTAAGCAGATGTAATAGTTTCCAGAAAGTGCATATGGTCTTTGTGGATATTTGAGGGTAGTGAGGAGGGGAAGGGAGGAGGAGGGAATATTGAGGGTTTCTTTTGAGTGGGGATGCCCCCTTTTAGAGGGATTTCCCTGAAGTGGCCTCCCTTCCTGCACGTTTAATTTACTGTACAATCTGTGAGGCGATGGCCGGTCAGAGAGGAGGTAATTATACGGGAGGAATGAGTCAGCCCTGTACCTGAAATAGACAGCTTGCAAGGAGCTGTTCACTGATAGGACAGATTTACCCACAGGCTTTTAGACGCAGTGCAAACAAGGGAAAAAATATGGGTTTAATCTTTCAGCCTTTCTGGCTGTTTTAATTATATGGTCTCTGACATTAAAGTAAGGCTGTGTAAATGGTAAATAGACTCCATTTATATTGGGCTTTTCTAGTGCCTTGACAACCACTAATTTCGCCTTACACTACCAGTCATGCAACTACAACTCATGGTAATTTTTGAAGAAAACTTTTTCATTCATAAAGAACCAAAATGGCACTCAGTAGCATGAACACCTCTACCAAGGCCCAACAGTCGCCTTAAATTCAATTGAAGTGCACCAAATGTCATACAGTCATAAATATCAGTTCCCTAAATGTCTGTGATTGTTTAATCAAGATCCATGATCCAACTAATGATGATTATTTCCTGACCAATTCCTGACCAATTCCCCAGCCTTCCACCAGGTTTTGTGGAAATCTTTTCAGTTGTTTTTGTGTAGTCTTGCTCACAAACAAAAGAACCAATCAACAAACGGACAGGGGTGAAAACATAGCCTTCTCGTCTCATGTAATAAAACACACCGTTAAGATACACCTCTCTTTAACTCGTATATAGTGACCATAGCTTGTAACACTGACAAGCATCAAATTGGATTGCTGTCTTTGTAAACCAGTCCCCCTTCAACAATGTTGGCTACGTCAGCCACCATAAGCTACTGGTTTTACCAGACCAAGTAGAGGAGTAGCAGTGAAGTGTATTGAATTGAGAAAGGCTGCGTTTAATTGCTTATGAAATCAACTTTTGATGAGTTGACATTTAATGTGTTGCACAACCATGGATCTGCCCCATGTAATTGGCCTCAAATTGAAAGCCTCTGCTGTGACCAGGAACACTTGCCTCTCACATCTCAGTCAATGGCTGATTCTTTTAAGAGTCAAACTTGGCCAGTGTTAACATTCTCTGAAACCAGACAGTGGTCATTCTTTCTCTCTCCCCCTTCTTTTCATTCTTTTTATCCTTGACTGAGACTGAGAGCGCTTCGGAGAACATTTTTCACACTGGGCCTGTCCACTCAAATGAATCCATTGTGTTTGAAAACATGCAGCCCAGCAGTTCAGACACAGAGGGGAGCAGGGAACAGCGTTGAAAGACCCTGACGACCTGCAGGTACATTCTTGCACTGCGCTTGTGAAATGTGGCGTGTCAACTCCACGGAAGATTTGCCAAGAAGCTTCCATACAGGCCCATCATGCGTGCACAGTGGGGTCATAACATAATGGCTGAGCAGAGCACTTTCCCAAAATGAAGCCTGCAAATTTGTTTCCCGTCGCCATGGTGATGGGATAAGTTTGGAACTTTCTTTACCTAGAAGCGCCGTGCGTCAGAGGGAGGGATTCTGGGAGCAATTACAGAGCGGGAATGTGGGTGGTGATGGGGAAGAGGAGGAGACATGGTGGCTAAGAATGTGTGTGAAAGAAAGAAACTGAAGGATCCAAAAAGTGATTAAGACAGCACACATCCACGACTATTTGTGTGCCTATGATATACAGTGCACGTGGTTGTATATCTTACTGTCAGCCTCTTTGAAAACGTACGAGTTATTACAATCAGTGAGTATTATCCTGCTGAAATATAGTTCCTGTGTGTCACATACTGACCTTGCCCTACTTTTAAATTCCTATTCCCATCCAAAGCTCCCTGAATGCTCATACAATGCTCGCCTATACTGACCGAACCCTCCACCCTATAACGCTTTTCCAGGACTGACACACCCTCCATGAGCCTTCCCTGCAGCATCCTAACAAATCCTTTCTTCCAAGGAGTTAACATTCACACACACTATCCCACGTACATTACCTATCCAGATCCCTTCCACCTTCACAGATACGTAAATGACCCCCCCCCCACACACACACACACACACACACACATCTCCTCAACCCACTCCCATCCCTGACATCTAAATCACTCTACTCCACCCAGTGTCTGCCCTTTAAATCATGTAACCTTTTAATAAAAAATACAAACTGCAAATCAGTGACTGACATGTTGAATTTGTTTTCCTACAAAATAACAGTTTAGTCAGTTTAAAGCTTTTGTTTTAGCTTAGGGAAAGATCATATTCTTTCTTATATATTTAAATAATAAGTGATCTACTTAAGAATACCTAGGTTTTTGTTGCCTTAACCCAATCACACAAGGGACGTGGTACGATAACTCATATCTCAAGCGTCACTTCCTATGCTTTGTTTATCTACCATTGAATTTGACCTACTACGAGTTTAGTGAGCTAAAAGAATGCAGCACTTTTTCAGCAGGGTATCAGATTTTGTTTTTATTAATATAGAAAAGTCTGCGCAACATTTGTAACATATCTGGTATAGCTGACAACCTGGCTCAAAACCAATTGATTGTATTCTCTCCTTACATTAAGACACAGAGCTGGGCAATAAAACAACAGCTAATTATCACCACAACTTTTCAATAGCAATGTAATAAAAGTTCAAGCACGAGAGAGGAATAATACAAATAATTGTTGTAAATGTAGCTTAGATTTGTAAAATGTTTTTGTGTTTGTCATTTAAAATTTTAAAACCACTGTGTTTCTTCAACTTTCACTTAGGAGAAAAAATGTAACTCTGCATTTTAACGAGAAAAATCAGGATTTGACATTTATCATTAATGTATGATGACCTCATTAGTCATATTGACCAGCCCTAATTACACATGTGACTGGGACTGCAGTCTTGAAATAAATCTACATGCATTTCCCTCACTTCTCAATGTCACTGAGCTAAAGCAAAGTCAGGTGGAAGGATCTCAGCTGCAGAAAACAAAAGTTTTTTTTGTTAGTTATATTTCCTGTTCACTTCCACAAGGGATATAATTCTTCCTGATAGATTATGCCTTTCTGATGCCAAGAGGTCTTCAATACAGAGTCATAATCTTCAGACTTTAATTTAGTTACAACTTCACCATTTCAAAAAACAGATGTTAAAGGTTTTGCATCATCAGCGTCCCAGCACATTTTTTAAATTATTCCTTTATTTACTTCCGTAAAACATTCAACTCATCTGCAGCACACCTTTCATGTTATTTTTTTTTCCAGAGCTCCACTCTGACCTCACTCCACCCAGACCATTGACCTTTTACCTCACCTTTTGTTTTGCCGTCCTTCTGCTCCTCCTCTCCAGTAAACTGCTGATAAGGGTGAACAGCTGTCAGTGCTTTACTCACATTGTAATTCTCCAAAACATTTGCCTGCCCACATTAATTATAAACCTGTTAAAAGGTTACAAAGTTATTCTGTCAGTTCACAGCCAAGACTTCCTGGAATCAACCGCCAGTCATTCTCTTAATCATATTCAGAGCCCATGTGCCTTGTTTTGATGAAACGGGTGCAGAGGAAAAACACCCTCTGACATTGTGTCTACCCTTGTCATTTTCTCACACACACATGGGAGCAGTTTCCCGACATCACATTGTCTCATAACAGATCGGTGATTCAGTGTCGTCTGAAGCAAGCCACTGGACCTGGTAGGAATTTTCCACACACCTGTAAATTGTCTGTGCCCCCACAATAACCCTGCACCTCCACCAGCCCCCCCTTAGTGAGTCATTACGAATGCCATCATGCTGCTACAATCTCTCAATGCTATTGTCAGCTGTCTCCCGACCACGCAGCCTATCCTCACATCCAGTCAGAGGTGTCACTGTGCCTTCAGATGACATGTTAGGGCAGCGATATACAAGCTGTCAACTCAATTGTGTACTCAAAATGCTTTGGGATCCTGCATCCATTTGGTGCATAGGTTGTGCACATTCTCAGAAAATGCAGTACCCACATAATAGGTTGGGGCAGTAAGCGAGTCCTTTGACAGGGTCATTTGGCATGAAATAGCGAAAAGAGTTTTGAAGACAAGCTGTGTGGCAACGTCTGGAATTACCCACATTGCGTGATCGTCGCTTTTTCAGTCAGGATCGTAACATTAGCAAAATATTATTTTCTTGAGTTTCGCCATCTTTGTTTATGTTAGTTGCATGCAAATCAGAGGAAAAAAGATCTGTCTGAGTCAAAGATAAAAGAACGGGCAGTGCAAGTATATCGCAGCCCTTGGACTGACAGTAAATGAGTGTGTTAGTAAGCTGACTGAAGGCCTCTGTGTTTTAATGGGAGAGTCACTGAAATCATCTGTAAGGGTGCAGTGTTTAGTGATTAACACCCAAGGGCTTGGTGAGTAGGTGACCCTGGGTCAGATACTGGACAATCCCTTGGCCGGACCTGTAAAGGAGGCTTCTCAATGGTCGTCCTCTGCGTCTGTCAGGAGCACTCTGATTTAGCCCTATCTGTGGGTGTTCTGCCCGCTGAGGTCAGAACAGAGAAAGGATGGTCTGACTGAACAAGGAATCTTCAGTCTCAATAAGCTATTCAAGCCAGCTTCTTTTTTTTTTACCCCAGCAAAGAAGTAGAGTTTCAACTCTTAATCAGATGATCATGAGTCAAACTCATGACAAACACAAAAACTCAAAACACAAACTGTCAAAGAGAACCAAACAGGAAAGTGACGTCTATTCAGGTGAATTTTACACTGACAGCAGAAATACCATAGATGGTCGTAAAAGCATATTTGCCAGCTTTCCCTCACACATATCTGGCAAAAGTGAGTCCTGGCAGAGTGTGTCAGACTGCAGGTGTAACTTCCCAGACTCATGATCCATTCTGGTCAGTGACATTACTGCATGAGGCTGATAAGGGTGATACGGGTGATGGAGTAGAGTAAACTGAGGTTTAGGTTGGCCCCTCCCATGACCAGCGCTACACACACTGATCTGTCCGACTGTCATTCTGAGCTTTTTGCCTGCATTTCCCAAAATAAATTTCTGTATCTATGAAACAATGCATTTTTTTTCTTTTTTCATTTCATGCACTGAAGGGTTGCCTCAGTCTGATTTTAATCAAAAGAGACTGACTTTCACTTAGAATTTATTTCTCCAATGTCCTGGAAGTGATTCTTTTTTACAACAGAAAATTGTGTATCCTGCTGTTCCCCCGTAGTTTACAGTAAGTTAATTAAGCGCTCTTGCAGCAAGATGAGTGAAGGTTCACAATAGGAGAAAGCTATTATAAAATGGAGAGAAGAAGAAAACAGATAGCAAATTTACCAAAGATTTCCTAAACAAATGTATATTAAAGGGAGTTTTTCACAGTTAAAATACCTAATTAACTAATATTTAAAAACTCTTAATGAGACTATATCTGTACACAGGATAATAACAGCAACTTAATAACACTTTGATGAAACCAGAAGTCATCCATGGTCTGTTAATATGTCCGGGAACAACCCGCGTTCTGCCCCTTGTAGGAACTGAGATTAGTGTTTAGCTTGAAGGGGAAAACCACTCATGTCGTGTGATGACTATCAGGGTAATGACAGAGAAAAATTCTTGATTTTGGGCCAGAACCTTGGAGGTAAGTCCCATGTGGCTTTGTTGCCAGACAAAAGAAGGAATAATGTTTCACATCAAACGTTTCAGAGACATGTTTCCAAAACCTGATATTTTTCCCTTTTATGTTTTAAAACCATTAAAGAAGCATGAAAAAAACAAGTCAATAAAAGAAGTAAAAAGATCTTTCTGTTAAGATATGAAGACTTTTGTCTCTAAAGTCAAAATGTCATATAAACAGTGCACATGATCCAAGGCATAACATGGGTGGTTTCCATACAGTGAATCTAATGAATGGTTCATGGACAGCTGTAATAACACCAAGAAACATGAGTAAACACATTACTGTATTTCACACACCTGCATGAAAGGTGTTGTTGTTCCTATTAAGCCTGGAGAAACAAAGGACCTGTCCTGAAACAAATGACATTCTGTGAACTTCTCTTCAACTCATTGTTTTCTGGGAGTAAACTGAGAAGATAGATACCGATCTCATGTCCGTGCATCAGGCACAGAGCTGGATGTGGTTAGCTTAGCAGTAGGCATAAATGAGCGGAAGCAGTGAGCCAGACTAACTGTCTCTAAAGTGTAAGAATAAGCATTCCAACACCTCTCATTAACACATTGTTTTCTTTGTCCACAAACATCTCAGTTGAAGCAGAGCTCTCTCTGTGTCTGGGTTATATGTCTAGGATCCATGCACAATTCCATATTAGCTGGGTCCCCTGGATCCGCCCCTGCTACGCACAGTCAATTTGTGCTGTTGTTGGTTGGTCTGAAATAGTTTCAGCTTATAGCTTCCTTTGAATACTTAGCAGTACAGTTGATATATCCATGGGTTCATGTCTTTTCTTCAAGAAATGTAAAATAACCCAATAATTGACATTCATAGTTATTGGTTGGCTTTTTCTACCCGCCTCCACTCTTAATGCTGACCCAAGCTAAGCTAACAATATTCCGGCTTCAGCTCTATTTACACACAAGCTGTGTCCCAATTCCTTGCCATCTGCTTTGTGGCCATGTAGACCATGAAGGCTGAACCACAATGAGACAGTCTGGTCTACAGAGGTCACCAGCCCAGCCCACCCTTACTGCTGCCGCCTTACAGCAGAGCTGGAGTTGGACATATCGAGTAAGTTTTAAGTCTTTGACTAAGACACGAGAGCAGCATCAGACGTTGATCTCACCTCTGATTGATTGAATAACTTTGTTTTAGCATTTGAAACATGTTGATTTACACTGAAAAGCTCCAATCAAGCCTACAGTAATCTCCATCATTTATCTTACATATCCAGTGGGTCTGACATTTAAATCACATGATCTGCTTTAAATACTGCGATCATGTCTGTACCTTAATCTTTGTTTTCTCTGTTGGGCATGGCCAGACAAAACGCTGGAGTCATCACCATCACTGCTCGACAAACAAAAACCTGAAAACCAGCCAGCCGTAAAACCGAATTCATGCTGGTTCTGTCTGTGTTATGGGACGACTCACTTTTGGAAAAGGAAATCAAAAACATATTTTTTATCTTCTGTCAGTAACCCAACCTTGATTTTTATTTTTGCTTTCTCTTTGTCTCCCTCCTTCGTTTGTCACAGCCTTTGTCGTCAACATTTTCATACAACAACTTACATAAATAATCTTTAATGCATTTGTCATCACTGTCATTATTATCATTATTATTTTAAAAACATGTTTTGAGGCTGCCACGGTTCTTTATTGCTATACATGGCAGGGATCCCTTTTGTTTGCCCGCTCAGTGAGAACAAGAGTTGTTTTGATTTCATCAGGAGATCTTTATACTTTAATATCCTGCTGCATGTTCCTTCCTGAAAAACAAACAAAAAACCAAGTGCAAAGGATGAGACTCAACATGACCACAGAGAAACACACAGGAATTTTATTGCAGAACAAGTTGATGCTGATAAAGGAAAGTGTGGGTGGGAGAGGAACATGTTGATTTCCAAATAATTCTTTATTTCTGTTGCCCATTGATTTTACAGATTATTAGGTTTGATGACAGACAAAAGAAAAAGGGTGGATTCATATTATTAGCCAGTAACAGGTAGCTTCAGAGGTGCAGTGAGTGGAATGTGCTTGTGTTAAAAAGCTGCAGGGGGACTTCTGGAACATGTTTACTAGATCGGGAAAGTCATTGTTCCTACGTATCTACAAGGGAGACTGGAATTGTTCCATTGTTTGGCAACATCCTTTATGGAAGGAGGACAATCAGACACACATCCGGCTACAATGAACAGATAACACATCGTACTGACATAACATCTGGAGCTACCTAACACATCAGAAATTCTTATCTGATTTACCTTCTCAATGTTAATTCACCATAAAGCTTTTTTAAAGATTGCAATTGTGTTCTCTTTAATGATACATCATGTGCTTTGTATGGTTGGTGATCATTTTTTGAATTACCTCTGCCAAGGAGGTTGTTTTTTTTGTTGCTGTGCATCAGTTTGTTTGTCTTTTAGCAGAATTACGCAAAACTAGTAAACCAATTTGGTGGAATTAAATTGGGGAAGGAGCCAAATACAAACTTTTGTTGTGGATTTGATTAAGAGGGAGTGTTCTTCCACATGGTCAGATAGGGTGTTGTTCCACTTTTTTGTGAAGTTCTCAGTAAATACTGAGAATGTCATGAAAAAAGCCATATGTAGAGTGCTAATGTTATAAAAGGTGAAAATTGTTGCTGATCCATATGATGCTCCAAATGTGTCTGATTTCAATACTATTATTATAAGTGGTCAATCAGCCTTGGTGGAGGTGTGCACTCAACAAGTGCCCCTCTAGTTTATGTTTACCATGCTTCCTGAAAATGACTATGGATGTGACGTTTCTCCAGGTGTGACATGACCTGATATCACGCACGGTGACTAAAAGCAATGATTATATATCACTGACAGAACCAATCCTGAGACGTGTCTCAACTTAATTCTCAAAAAATTACGATCCCTCCCTGAAATGTCGCCACTGCTTTTTAGGGTGGGGGAGAGTGACGCAACTGAGTCTAAGGTTTCAATGTGAAAAATGTTCATTCATGCACCTTCATTTTGTTGGTGATTGTCTGTGAGAGTGGCATACCTCACTTATTTGTAACAAATGCCAACATTAGAACCTTCTTCTCAATGTGAAGCTTTATACGTAACAATCTCCAAGGACTATGCCTGGTGTTCTTTTATTATCTTTATTATAGGAGACTTAAACTAACAATGAATTAATTTTACTCGCTGTCTGCATAGCTTCGTCAGTGTCACTTACAACTTACTTAACTCAAAATAATCATTGGTTTTAAAATCTTTAGGAGTATCATTAAAATAAAAAAATAAAATTATGTCTTTCACTTTACAGTTTTAACAATAAAGTCAAATTTAGTTTCATTTATGTCTATAACAAAAATGTCTTTTATTTTCTCCAACTCGCAAATCTCCAACTTAATGAATCCCCCTGAGACCTCAGAGTTGACCAACTTTGGAGGTTTTGGATCACAAAGGCGCGCTGTGAGCAGGCCTGTGGTTTAGGCTTGTGGAAAAGAGGGAGGTGACTCAGGGTGAGGGGGAGTGGTCTGAGGGGCGGACCTGAGGGCCCACAAGGTTTATATAGTTTAACAGCTTTCCTTTCCTCCTGCCTTGTGTCTGTGAGCTCCCATTTCAGCCCGCCCAGCCTGAGCCTTTCTCTTGCTCCTTGTCTCTCTCACTGAGTCTCACACTCTACAGCAACAATGAAAACCTCCAAGCAAACTACATACTCCATGCGCTCCTCCACTAGTAGCAGGTCTCCTGCTATATCAATCACTCGTACCTCTGCTCCTGTCTACAGGGCCCCCACTATCCATGGTGGGGCCGGTGGGGGCCGCATCAGCGTCTCATCCAGCGTACGCAGTGGGCTGGGTGCTGGGATGTCAATGGGCTCCGGATCAGGGGGCTTCTCCAGCAGCGTCCAGGTGAGCGCCGGGGGGAAAAGCGCTGACATCATGGGCAACGAGAAGTTTGCCATGCAGAACCTGAACGACCGGCTGGCCAACTACCTGGAGACGGTGAGGAACCTGGAGCAGGCCAACCACAAGCTGGAGATTAAGATCAAGGAGGCCCTGGAGAAGAGCGGACCCGACTTCAGAGACTACAGCAAGTACCAGGCCATCCTGGACGACCTGAGGAGGAAGGTGAGGAGGGGGCTGGGGAGCATTGTCAGGGCAGACAGGGGAATGTGAATTTATTAAATGTTGAGCGAAAGCAGATGAATGGAGGGAGGGAGGGTATGGTGGATAGATGAATTGAACGATGAATCCTGAGGTGTTATTAGATGTTATTAGAAGATGTGATGCAAGTGTGACTTAAGAAGAAACGCGTAAAATAATTTCCCACTGTAAATGTAATCGATACAATATATTCTGTACACCTGAACTAAGATTGCGGAGTTCATAGAGTTAATGACTTTCTGTAGATTCATAAGAGAGGAGATTGATTGGGTTTCTGCTGATCCTCAGCACAGTGCCCACTGGGCCAGGGGCTGAGGGCTGGACCGGAAACAATATGATGGAGGAATGTTGGAGCATCAGGGGTCAGAGAGACAGGAAAGCAGAGAGAAACAAATAACGCCAGTCTAGGGACTTTACAGGCTGTAGAAGGGGCCATTTACAGGCCTGTACGTCACGACTTCAACTACCTTTTTCCTCTTTGTTTGGTGCAATACAAATAATCTGTCATCAGTTGGACAATGGGACTGAACATACAGTATAGTCCTTACTACTGTGGATACATAAAACAGAAGCTGATAAGGGATAGGAAAAGAAGGGAAACTCAGTTACCTTACAGGCTGGAGATTATTATATTAGCTCAGTGACTTTATGTTCCACATTTTATAATTAATTAATCTGATAACACCATTCATTTCACATTTACATGATACTCCCCATACAAACACATCTAGCGAAGTTATTAAGTGCAAAATGATTTTGGGACTGAAGGAAAATGAGGGCATTACACAACCAGGACAATCTGTCAGTCATTCATTCCAGGTTTTGCCCCCGTGAATGCTCCAGAGAGAAAAAAAGATTTGACTGAAAGCGAGGCTGGACTGTGTAACCCTCCAGTCTCTGCCACATTTCAATAAAAGCTACATTTTCCATTTCCAAATGGAACATTCCAGTTGGTCTCCACTGGGAGGAACCCAGTGAGAAACTGTTTTTGCTGTAGGAAAGTGTGTGTGCCCACACAGAGTATGTCTTTTTTCAGTTTTCCACTCAAATAAAAGTCTTTTAAAATGGTCAAAATGAAATAAAATGGAAGGCAAAGAGGAGTTTAGAAGGAGTTTTCCATCGATTTCCTAACATCGTATCATACTCATAACATTACATAAGATCAAAACTCTTGGAAAGTAGGTTATATTTATTCTACCAACAGCCCAGGGCCACAGGTCATCCAAACAACCCAGGGTCAGCACAAAGTCATTTTTCTTATGGCGTGATGCAAAAATCGGACAAAACACAACAGCATTAAACAGCATATTCGACTGACCCATGCAAACTCATATTGACACACACACACAAACGCCCACACACTCAACCGCCATAAGAACTTGCCTCATGCAAATCATCTTTACCCATCCTGCCCTGCTGACATGACAGATCACATTACTGAGCCGTGGAAGGACAGTGGCTGTCTGGCAGCCGCTGATTGGCTCTCAGACTCTGCCACCTGGATGCCTCCCCTGTCGTCCATCCCAGCCTTTATCTACCCCACAGTGACTGCTAAAGCAAATACTGCAACCATCTGGTTTTTGACGCCATCCACATTTACAAATAGAAATTGATAACACTAAACCTATTAGTACAGCCAACAGCTGCTTAGTTTAGCTTAGCACAAAGGCTAAAACCCAGCTCCAGGGCTGGAGCACCACTGTTTGCCGTCACCTCACACATTCTGTCCCATTATACAAAAACTGTGTAAATATGACCACAGTCATATGTTGTGGTTTTACTGGAAAGAAACCAGGTTCATCGGCAAAGAAAACGTACATTAACATACACCTACAAGGTGGTATTATGAGGTAACAAGTAATACTTAAACTAAAAAAACACTCTTTGGTGTAAATGTTTACCCAGTCGTTGGTTTGTTCTGTGCATGTCCCTGACTCCAGTTTGATATCCAAATAAGTCTTTTGTTCCTGTTCTAGGTGTTTGATGCCACTACCGACAATGCTCGCCTGGTTCTCAACATTGACAATGCTCGCCTCGCAGCTGATGACTTCAGAGTAAAGTAAGAATCGCACCTGCTGAGTCCGTAAAACACCATGTCAGACAGCTGTAAGCACACCCTGTTTTACAAAGTGTAAAGAGACAGGCATTTGTCGTGTAGTCATAAATCATCACCTTCGCATCATAGCATGTGGGGGTGTTGTCATAAGTTGCATTTCCCAGCAAGCACAGGTGGCTGCAACAGTGTAGAATTTTGCTTGCAATCCAAACAAAATGATCATATACTGTATCTAAACTGAGAAGAAAGATTACTGGAGAGTAGATGTTTTATTCTCAGTTGATTAAACATCCAATCGGATTGTAACACAATAATAGTTAGCTCAGTCTTTGTGTCGGCAGCTGTATTAGGCTCTCCTGTTATCCTCACTTCCCTGCCCTGTGCTGTTTAGATATGAGTCCGAGCTGGCCATCCGTCAGTCGGTGGAGGCCGATATTATCGGTTTGAGGAAGCTCATTGACGACACCAACATGAGCCGCATGAATCTGGAGAGCGATATCGAAACTCTGAAGGAGGAGCTCATCCACCTCAAGAAGAACCATGAAAATGTGAGTTTGACGGCATTGAATCCAAAAGTACAACTCTATGTGATAAAAATTGCATGACTCAATGAGTTTACGTTTGGTAAACACATCGTCGTTTTTTATTTATTAAGAGTTTGTTCATCACATGTCAGGTAATCTGCTTCATCTGGACTGAGTGGGTGTGGTGTGGTTTCATCTGATTTCTTTAACAAGTGACCCCACAAGCACCATTACGATTTGATCCAGTTCCAAGTTCTAATGGGTGCACAGTAACATCACATTTTTACTTCCAAATTAGCCCCTCCCACTTTGAATTCAAAACATGTTTAATCCAAAAATAGGAAAATTACAGAATCCAATCTTTTTTTTTGATGACTTGAAGAAAAAGATTAAATTAACACATTCTATGGTATAAAGTTCAAATTCGAAATTATAAATTCGATTTGAATTGCCTTATGGTAATGTTAGCAATATGCTTGCATGTGTCCGTTGTTCTTGATGCACAAAATGGCATTAATTTTATTCATTCATTCGTGACATCGCAGAGAATAATTTTTCGGAATTTACTGCTTCAATATCTCTCTTTTTTTAACCAGAATGACCCTTTAAATCAAATATTAGTCAAGGGTTGTATTCCTGCTGCTACTATGTTGAGTATGTTGACATTTCTATCACTTTTAAAACACCTCTAGACACCATCTAAGCAAACACTCACACCTTAGAAGGAGCTGGATTCATATTTGCTTGGATGACACATCTCAGTAAGCATAACCATCATGTGTGTTTAAATTACATTTGTGTGTTACACACTATGCCACGTCTGCATACACACATCAAACATCCTGGACATGCTTTCTTCAAAACAAGTTTGAAAAAAAACTTCAGTGGGAAGAGGGAGGTTTTAAGAAATCTGAAGTATCTTTATGAGAATACTGTGGGAAGCCTCGTCATAAAAACTGATTCCCATCCACATTTGGCAACAGAGAAAACACCAAAGACCCCAAATTACTGTCATTTACGCACATAAACCAAAACATAGCCATTTGTTTACCAAAGGGAATATTCAATCAAGTGTGTAGGCCCCAGACCATGGACCCCCTGTATATTTAACTGACCGCAACATGTGATTATGCTCGGAAGAGGCTCGGAGTCACCACCAGGTCACGGTTCAAGTCTTTGGTAATAAAAGGGGTATTCTGTCTATTCTGTCAAAAAGGTTTCACATTTTATTTGCCCCATTTAAGTGCATTAGAATCAGCACTATTTTTCGTGTAGATGTGAAAATAGGATTCAGAACAGATCTTTCAAGGTTTTTGATAATGCTTATTGAGTCCTCCATTATTGTTTCTTCAGGAAGTAATGGAGCTTCGTAACCAGATTGCCCAGTCAGGAGTCCATGTAGATGTTGATGCTCCTAAGGGACATGACCTGGCTCAGCTCATGTCAGAAATTAGGGCCAAATACGAGAAGATGGCACTGAAGAACCAGGACGAACTGAAAGCGTGGCACGAATCTCAGGTGAGCGAGTAAAGAGAAACTATCACCCACTAAAAGGAACAAGGCCTTAAATCGCCTTATCTTTAAATCGCAATCATTATTTCAGATTACAGAAGTGCAGACCCAGGTTTCCCAGAACACAGAGGCCCTGAAGGGTGCTCAGACAGAAGTGAACGACCTGCGCCGACAGTTACAAACCATGGAGATCGAGCTGGAGTCACAGAGGAGCCTGGTGAGAAATCCCTCTGTCAGCACACACTTCATTTACCTCAAAACAGACCCATCTTAACTCCCTGCAATGACCGACTCAGCACTCTCATTTCAAGTCTCTTGCATTTACTTTGTTGACACAAGCTTCACACTCTGGTGACCCGTCGCTATGGCGCTGTCCTCGGCCGGCCAGGTTCCCTCTAAAACTTTAACCCATTCTTTCCTTTCCACCCTAACGCTCACCTCACGCTCACAGAAAGGGTCTCTGGAGGGCACGCTCAGGGACACAGAGATGCGTTACAACATGGAGATCGAGTCTCTCAACACCATCCTCCTGGGTCTGGAGGCGGAGCTCACGCAGCTGCGTAACAACATCCAGCTGCAGACGCAGGAGTACGAGGCCCTGCTCAACATGAAGATGAAGCTGGAGGCCGAGATCGCAACATACAAACGGCTGCTGGACGGTGAAGACTTTGTGTGCGTAGATTTAATTATTCCAAGTTTCAGATTTTAAAAAACTCTGTCGGTCATGGTTTATAAAAAGAATTCTCAATGGTTTTGTTCAGGCTTCAGGACGCTCTGGAAGACCAGAAAACCGTGAAGACCAAAGTGATGACTGTCACACAGACCCTGGTGGATGGAAAGGTGGTTTCCTCCAGCACAAAGACCAAGAACCTTTGAATACCTGAAGCACACATACAACAATCACTTTCACTGCATCGTGACACTAACATATGATCGCCCAACATGTTATTTCCAGTCCGTTCTCCTGACTTCTTAAACATTCATCACTAACTCTCTCAACTGTAATTGGTTTAACTTCCTGGGTTAGCAGCTCTTCCACAGGCTGATTAAAAAACTGGATGAGAGAAACTAAATCATCCTTTATTTATTTCATCATGATGTTATTTATGTGTTTGTGTCCTGACCAGTAGATGTTCAAAATTTATAATTGGATAGACAAACGCATTCAAGAACCTAATGTCCTGAAAAGTCCAAAATGCTAAACATTATTTTAATATTTCATCCTCTTTGATTTTCTCTCTGTCCAGTTATGTCTGCCTGTTGCGCTGTGATGTTCAGACATTTCAATAAAGAATGTTTCAGATGTTTCTTCTTTATGATAATGTTTTTTTTAAACAAAAAAAAAACATTCATGTGTCACATGTGTGCCTCAAACATTCACATGTTTCAGGTTCTATTATAAAACATGATGAAAATAATGAATGAATGAAGCAAGTGAAAGGACACTAAATAAAAGCAGATAATAACAGTGGGATTATCATTCCTTTGATCTGAGACATGCATTGAACTCTTGATTGCTGTTATTCACCCAAAAATAAAAATTCACTCATTATCTACTCACCATTATGCCAATGGAGGGTTGGGTGAAGTGTATGAGTCCTCAAAACACTTTTGTAGTTTCAGGAGTAAACTGCGTTGCAGCCAAATCCAATACAATTGAAGTAAATGGTGACTACTTTAAACAGAAGAAAACAACAGAAAAAACATAAAATATCTCCATATTGCTCCTATGGTGTCATCCAAGTGTTCTGAAGCCCTGGCATTCAAATTCACCTCGTAATTTACACCATGTTTTTAGCCTAAATAACCGCTGTGATCTACACTTGAACACGGCTCTAGAGGAGGATATCAGAGGACAATGTGGATAAAAACATGGTGTAAATGATTCCGTTGAAACTCGAATTTGAATGTCTGGGCTGTCACTTCACCCACCCCTCCATCGGCATATTGGTGAGTAGATAAGGAGTGAATCTTCATTTTTCTGTGAACTATCCCTTTAAGCTTCACAGTGGGGTTTTTATCCTCTTCATTCTTAAACCATTGCTTACCAATTCCCCTGCTACTCTTCCTCTTTAGTTGTACTAGAGCTCTGCTACCAATACAATCACTGTATGTACATTTAATACTTTAAAGAGCCCATATTATACACCTTTCTGGGATTTAATTTGAGGTATTGCTACCACTAAGATGATATATCAGTGGTTTAAAGTTGAAAAAACTGCTGCAACAGAACAGGCTGTTTTCGCCTGCCTCTTGAGCCCCTATTTCGACTATCACTGGTCTCATTCTGGCGCATTTGACGATCTCTGACGTCAAAGAAGACCTCAGCTATAGAAGACCAGCCACATATTTACGGTTAAAACAGGATGTTTCTGAACGGTAAGTTACAGCGTCCTCATGTTTGTTCAAGATTTAGCAGGACAGTCGGCCAATGTAGGAGTAACGTCCAGAGTTACAGTACGGAGTTTCATCACAGGGTTTCAATACGAAGCATACTGACACGGCACGTCAGAAGAAATAAAAAGTAACCGCTGGTCTTGAACAGTAAAGTTTTTAGGAGGAATGTGGACTGGAGGCTGGACTGGTACTGGCTGGGTGGGGCTGAGAGACAAGTGCGATCCCCAATGACTCATACGGGCAAGGAAGCACAAAACAAGATGTTTCAATAACATATTTTTTAGAATGGACTTAGTGAAAAAGTCTGCGGAGTGACTGTTTTCATACTTTGAGGGTCCCTACTGATCCCCTTCAAGTAATTACAGATAGTACAAGCCCAGAACATGTATTTACACAATATGGGCCCTTTAAAGCTATGTTCATACCTCTCTGTGGGGAAAAACACACACCTCATTCTGTTCAGTGAGTCCAAAGTGCCAACACAGTGGACCTTGGCAAACAAAATGCCTGCAGCAGCACACTTGGTAGACCAAGCAATTACATGAAAGTACACATTCCTGGTAGATATTGTAACCTGAACAGGATAATTCTACTGTTTATGTCTCAACTGAGATGGAGGATAAATCAATCTTTG
Organism: Verasper variegatus; assembly: GCA_026259375.1. Lineage (NCBI taxonomy): Eukaryota > Metazoa > Chordata > Actinopteri > Pleuronectiformes > Pleuronectidae > Verasper > Verasper variegatus. The sequence goes on along the minus strand of CM048045.1, from coordinate 4,511,269 downwards.
CCATAATGAGACACTAGAGTGGTAAAATCCTTCCTCGCAGTATTAAAAAACACTGTGTTGTGTTTTGGCATCTTACAGGCTCCTGAATTGGGTTTTATCATCTTTCAAGTATCTGAAGCAACACGCCCCCAACTTAGTGTAACCCCCATTCATTTTTCTTCACTTTAAGGATAAGGCTGGAGTAATTGTATATTCATAATCAAACAACAACAACATTTGTTTGTCACTTTTTTGGCTTCCTGAAGCTGCTGTGGCTTTTAGCCCCAAACACTTAAAAGAAGGAACAACACAAACAAATTCAAAACACGTTTAAGTGTGCAGTATCACTTAAGAAACCGGAATAATACAACGCTGCTTAGATGAGACATGAATACACCAAATCCTCTTCTGCCACATTCAGTATGACAGAATAGTGTTATTCACTAAGGTGTTTCTACTAATTCAGCAGCTTTTGAAAAACAATTTGTTTCTATGGCATCACAGTTATACACTCCCAATCAATATAAAAGTTATAGCACACCTTTTGGGGACAAAGTCTATGCAAGAAGGCTAAAGGTAGAAAGCAATATAGATAGTATAGGTGTGGCACAAAAAAATATAACTTTTAAGAGGGATATATAGGACACCAGGACTATGCTCTGTCTTTAACTCTCAGCTGCAAAACTCCTCTGTGCCAGGACACACCTCATCTCCTACTGATCCACCAGCTCACTCCTTTTAGCAATGGAGCACCAGATTAAACGCAAGACTGTTCACAGTTTTGAAGGTCATCCAACACATCGCATGTATGCCCACAGTGTCATCGGAGGTGCGGGCGGCCGTGGGACCAGTATCTCCACTGCCACCTATGGCACACGAGTTGGCAGCTTTGGCAATGGGTATGACTACAACCCCTTGATCTCTGCGTTCACTGCTGCAGACCTGGCCATCGCAAGTGAGAAGACAACCATGCAGCACCTGAACGACCGGCTGGCCATCTACCTGGAGAAAGTCAGGAATCTGGAAAAGGCCAACAGCAAGCTGGAGATCAAAATCAGGAAAGCCAATGAAGAAAGAGGCCTTTTGAGTGGGAAGGACTACATCAAGTACAAACCCATCATTGAAGATCTGAGAGCCAAGGTGAGTCAAAAATTCTGTCAGTCTTCATTATATTATATCTGTCTTGTTTAGTCTATTACTTAAAGTTGCAGTGTGTAGAATTTAGTGACATAAAGTGGTGAAGTTGCATGTTGCAGCTGAATACCCCTCACCTCATCCTCCCCTTCCAAACATGACAGAGAACCTCTGGTAACCTTCAGTTTTCATAAAAACTCAAAGGGTGTTTAGTTTGTCCAGTTTGGGCTACCACAAGAAACATTGCTTAAGCCCCGCCCACGTCCGGTTTAAGTCTGAGTACGGATATGGATAATTTAGATACAGATACAGGTGTACTCGCTCATCCCTAGCCCAAATTAAACCATCCTAGATAGTGCTTTGTTCCTTATGAGGTGCAGTGTGTTGGCAATGCTAATGTTTCACCAGTACCATTTGTCAAGGTGGAAATTACAGTATTCTGTCCATCATAACACATGGGAAAATGGAATAGTCCTGTGACTCTGTTTGTCTTTCACAGACTGAAAATCATGGGGGAAAATAATTGTCATTTCTTCCAGATATTAGAAAGGATCAAGGAGAACACACATCTCGCCATCTCCTTTGACAATGCACGCATGGCCTCAGACGACTTCAGAACCAAGTGAGTGCTCTGTATGCATTTGTATGAAAGATAAAACTGTCTCCACCCATCCAGCATGAACAGGTCTGATATATGGTATGTGTCTTTAGGATGGAGTATGAGCTGTCCATGCGTCTAATAGTGGAGGCTGATATTGCAAGACTGAGGAAGATTCTGGATGACACCAACGTCACTTGTCTGCACCTGGAGAGCGACATTGAATCTCTGAGAGAAGAGAAGATTCACATGGAGAAGAATCATGAGATTGTGAGGAACATTAGGCAGGAATTATTGACATGATGATAACTGGATTATGTCTAATCCCAGTTGAAGGGAAACCCCTGTAAAGCGACTATAAATAGTTTAAAAAGTGATGAAAGTGATTCAATTATCTTTATTCCTTGACCCCTTTACACAGGATAACATCACTCTTGTTCTGGAAATCCTTCCCTGATTATTTCCTTCTTGACAGGAGGTCGCTGAATTGCTTGCCCAGAAAAAACAATTTGCCGTCAATGTCGATGTTGACGCTCCTAAAGGACAAGACCTGGCCAGGGTCATGGAGGAGATGAGGGCTAAGTACGAGAGTATAGGACTGAAGAACCAAGAGGAGGCCAAAATGTGGCATGAATCTCAGGTAATCTGTCAGTGTATGTGGACCTGACTAGCTGGATTTATAACAGTGTGAAAAGTACCTTTTCTATAAATTATGTGTATTTTATCTTGCATCCAGATTAAGGAGATAAAGGTCCAAGTGACTGAGAACACAGCAGCTCTGAAGGACGCCACGACTACACTGACTTGTGCCAGGAGGAAATATCAGACACTGGATATTGAACTGCAGTCTGCACTTAATACGGTAAGAACCTTTGTACCCATTAACATAAGAAGTGCAACTTCAACTCCAAGTGGATGCAGTTTCTCATTTAAGCCAAATGGTTGTAACTTCTCCCACGGAAGCCTGATATGCTTCTTTGGGAACTGTTAGTTGTTTTAACTGAAAAGATTACTGGCCTTAATATAATAATAAAACCTAATGACAGGAGGCCCAGTACAAAGGTGAAAAGTTACTTATTATCTACCTATCAGCACCTCTAAAGCTGCTGAAGCAGTGACGATAGCCAGAAGTTAGTGAGCGAGTCACGGAAAAGTCACCACTAGCAGTTGTCAGTCAGCACACAGGCATGTGTTTTGGGAGCATGGCTTTGATGAGAATGCCGATAGGAGGGGGTGCGATGTATCGGTTACATATAGCCTGCTCTTGAGAGCTTTTCCAGCATTACCAACCCTAGCTTTAACATATTCAATATGATCAAAAGCTTGACAGATAGTGGTTAGCGGATGTAATTAAGCTTTGGATGTGTTTTTTTTTTTTCCTTCAATCAAAGCTGAACATGCTAGTTCCCTGTGTTTCCAGTCTTTATGTTAAGCTTAGCTAAATAGCTGCTTGCTATGCTGTATCAATCTTCTCATCTATCTCTGCCCATAGATAGCCAGAATAGAAAAAAAGTAAACGGTAATTCAGTTTTTGTGCAGTATCAGTTAATTCACTAATTAAAACTTGCTTTTCACCTCTTTTCAGACAGCAACACAGGAGGCCACTCTCCGTGACATTAACATTCTTAACAACATTGAGGTGGAGAAGTACAACAAAGTCATCCTAATGCTGCAAGAGGAGCTGACTAAGATCCGCACAAACATCCAGAATGAAAAAAGAGATTACGAAAACCTGCTCAACATTAAGGTGAAACTGGAGGCCGAGATTGCCGAGTACAGAAGGTTGCTGGAAGGCGGGCCACCCTTAAGGTCAGTATGAGAGGAAAATGAAAGACAGTGAAAATGTGTAAATTGCAAATGGTTAAACAATCAACACTCTGCATTAGTTGACTGATGCAGGAGCTTTTATTTCACCCAAGAGCAAGTTTTTAATATTAGATTCAAATTGGCCTTATGGAAATATGAATTGACATTAATATAGTAGGTAAAAGTATGTCATCTGTACTAACATTTTAACCACTGAATCTCAGCATTCTAGTAGAAAACTGACTAAATATATATATATATATTTTTTTTTTCATAAAACTCAGACCAAACTAATTTTACTCTTTTGTTTATTTTTTTCAGACTGGAGGATGCAGTGGACCAGAAGAAGATCAAGACCCAAGTGGTGACAATCACTCAGACCCTGGTGGATGGCAAAGTGGTGTCAGAGGACAAAAACGTGAAATCTACTGAGTCAACAGCTGTTTATTAGACACTGAAAAAAACCCTGTAACAAAACAAAATGACCAACAGAGGCGTACCACACATGACTGCTTTTTTTTAGATTAGTGTTGAGGAGCAAAGCAATAATTACAATGTATTACAATTCATTTTGCATTAATACACTCTCCACTGATTATAAGACATGTATTACCCATATACTCCATATTTGTATTTGCCTTAAAAGAGTAGTTTGGCATTCAAGGAAATATGGTAATTGGCTTTCTTGTCCAAGGTTAGATAAGAGGAATGATACTGGTTTCATGCCCCAATACAAGCTAACTTAGCATAGCTTAGTAGGGCTGTCTGTGTCCAAAGGTAAAAAGGAAAATCCCCTGAACATCACCTTAAAGCTCACTGATGTCATCTCTTGTGTATTTATGTACAAATAACAAGGTGTAGAGTTGTTACATATTGAATATTTCTTGGTGGGGAGCAGTGACATCTCAGAGTTTCCTTGCAACTTCACAAAGCTGCCCCACAACCAACAAATAGTCCCACACAGAAGTCCCTGAAAAACCAAAACCTGTTTCCTCTTGTTGTAGTGTTTATGCTAAGCTAACTTGCTAACTGGCATAGTAACGTTATCCAACCACAAATGTTGATATATTCCTTTAGGTTGGATATTAGTAGCAGACTTTTGGAATATGTTAATAAAACACTAAAATAAAGGAATTACACTGAAAATTACCTCAAAGTTTTATCTGTTATTTTGTTTTATTATTATATATATATATTTATTATTACAGACAGACCGACCTTTTTGATCCGCTTCCGAGCTACTTAAGAATTATCAGTAGAAAGTCCTCCTCATACAGCTCTACAATATACTGTTACTTTTTATTGTTTGTGTGCTGGACATTGTTTGTTTTTTTTAAACTGTCTATACTGCAGAGTGAAGTCAGAAAACTTCGTGTTCATCCTACCTGGTTTATTTGCAAGGAAGCTGTTGTGCATCCATGATCAACTGGACAACTGCTGTAGATTATGCGTAGATGTAGAGGAAGACTAGAATGTTCAACTTGGTCCACTGACTGTGAAGACGCTGCTCCCCTGTTTATTCCATTAATATCAATATTTGACGTATTGGGTGTCCAAATCACACCAAATTCGATGCTACACTTCCTCAGGCCATTGAGAACACACGTGCCAAGTGTGAAGTAGATAACATGAACGGTAAATTGGTAGGTATTGCCCAACTCCAACTTGCACGCGTATAGTATATGGAAGGCGACTCCTCTAATACACATGCACAGTGAGGCCTGTCTGACCTCCTACCATCATCCTCCCACACACCCAAGTCTGCAGTGAGTTGGGGAAATTCTTTTGCTTCTGAGAAATTCACATTTTGACCTGCAGTTGTTTAGCCTTATCCCATTATAGGCAGAACACCAATGTTCCCATGACAAGTCCAAGCAAACCAGTCCCTGCTTTCTGTATATTTACATTCACATTTGTCAGCCTAATTCCTGTCTTCTCTGTGATTCACCAACCTGTTTTTGGTCACAGTTGAATCACTGCATAACGTGATGGTAAGAGGCTGTTAAAACACAGATTTTGGAAATTGGCCGGGATTGTTTGTAAGATGCGGATGATTACAGTTTGAACTCAGGACACTCATATGCTTACAGTATATGTCACAGTTTCTGAAAATGCTTATTTCAACAGTCTTCAGACATTGTGCCAGGTTTCAATCAAGACTGGTTTCCCAACTAAAGCTGACAACAAGCAATGGTTTCCTAATTTGTGTCTGTTGCCAGTGCAATATGTTGAGTCTCCATCTGCTATAAAGCTGTTTTCTCTGACACTCTGAGCCTTTGTTGCAGAGCTGCACAGCCCGTGCAGCCAGACATTTCATATTCTGGCCTCACTGAAAGATGGTGGGCAGACAAACAAGGGGGAATGGTGGTGAAGGAGGGATGGCAAAACTGCCAATAGGAGGCAGATGGGGGGAAATATAGAAAGTAAAAAGAAGAGACAAGTGGTTATCTCTAATGCATGCCTGTAATACTTTTGGGGGCCCCAAAGAGGCCTGGCTGAACAATACCTTTCTCTGTTACTCCCCAAAACAGTAGCGTGGACTGAGGAGGGATTTGAACTATAATTAAAGGAAAGTGAGTTTTTAAGTGTCCTTAAACTTTTGCAAGCACGTGAAGTAAGAGGCACAGAATGCTGGTGACAGATTCACTCCAAATGTAGCTTGATAATCAGAACAAATTTCATTTCACTACATTCATTCAGCCTGACAATGTGGGTTTGCGGGAAGTGAGCGATGCTGATGCCCCATTCCCTTTTTACTTGGCATGGAAACAAGAATACTGGAGACTTAAGGGTCAACTCACAATGACACCACATAATTTTAAACCAGGCGTATAAAACTATATTTTCTTCTGCTAGAAAAGTGTAGGTACTTACTGTATATTCAAGGACTTTACTTTACATCAATAATCTGTTTTCAACATAAGATATTTTAGCACACAATGTGGACTTTGGAATGTGTCACCCATCACCCACAGTTCAGTAGGAGGGTATAACTTTAGAGCCAGTATGGACATGTGTTTGTCCCTAAAAAATGTTGCAATCACAAAATACGTTTTACATGTTAAAGATCAACTCCACACATACCAAAGTGTTGTGCAAACACATAGCATCACCCAGCACAATCTGCCTCCCTTTTCACTTGACAGAATCAAAGCCTTTTTATATAACTTTAACAAGAACAGGCCCATCATGGGTTGTCAGCAGGGATAATGAGTTAAGATTAACTTTTTTTAGATGGGAACGTAGGAGTTCATTCATTCAGAATGCAATCCAAGTCGTGCATGAGTCAGTCTTGTCGGGTCAGTAGCCCGCAAAGTAAACGGCCGCTGTTTCATCTCTCTTCCTCCCCTTTCCATCGTAAAACAGTTAACTGGCTTAACATAGATAAACCATCAATCGTGTCTCACTCTCCGTGTCACACGCACATAAACACATTCTTGATCTTTCCCTCTACCCCACACATCTGCTGGGTGTGTCGGCTGCGAGTCAGTCTGTTGTGCAGCTCTCCCAACGGAGCAAAAGAGAGGGAGAGTTCCCGAAGAAAAAGGGAAGGGTGTGTGTGTGTGTGTGTGAGAGAAAGTCTGTGCAGGACACATGTGGGCGACATGAGAGCAGCAGGTTTGATATGGATCATTGTCCTCTCTTCATTCAAGAGTGTGTTCTTTTAGTATGAGAGCAGGAAAAATTATTATTATAAAAAACTAAATTATAGAGCAGAAGAAAAAAATCTGGGAGCAAATATTTCACGCACGCACAGAAGCAAAGTGGGCGCAAAGAGAAGAGTTATATTTGAGTGTGAGTGCAGGGTATTGATTGAGAAATTTACAAAATTGGACCATTCAAATCAATGAACTGAAACAAAGAAAACCACACTCGTAATTAGAGGGAAAAAAATCTGATGGATGGAAATAAATAAATATGAAAGAAAAGGGAGAATAATGGGCAGAAAAGGAGGAGGCAGGCTAAGCTGTATCTAAACACAGACTGCCCACAGGAAGTGTTCAAAATCAGAATCTGCCATCAGAATCCAAACATTGGAGAGTAAAGTCCCTGCACACTGACTCACCACAATCCGATTTTTGGCCTCATAGCATCAGATGAGTAAACGTATAAAAATCGCCCTAAAAGACTTCGGAACACACAAAATCTTTTCAGGTAGCTTGAGGACGGTGAGGAGCAGACAAAAAAAGATGCAAGGCAGTGTGGGAAAAAGATTGAGAAAGATTGGAAGAAAGAGTGACAAGACGGAAAACAGGAGTGTGGGAGAGTGGAGATGTGAAGGAGGCAGAGGAGGAGGAGGAGGTGCAGAGGCCAGATGAAGTGAGAACAGAACTAGGCAGTGTGCCACCGGCCAGCCACCGCATTCACTTTCCACTGCTGCTGCATGAGGAGAGAGAGAGCAGGAAATCCAAAGTTTGCCTCCCAAACTGAACCCAGCTGAACTTTTTTGGAGTGACTCATCTGTCTGGTTTCCGTGGAAACTACCCGAAAGAACTTGGTGACCAGAAACTCCTAAGCTGTACGATGATTGTGGCCTATATCCTCTTCTAAAAATACATCAATACAGAGAAAAAAGACGTTGGTGATTTCAGAGATTTAAAAGCATCCAGGTTTGTCCATGATGAAGCAAAGACTTAATCTTCATGAAGTAGCAGAGGTGATACTGCTTTAATTCCAGACAAGTGACCCTTTTGATTCCCATACACTTGAATCTCGTAATCTGAAGCACTTTCGTTAACCTTGACGTTCTCTGAATGAGTAACAAACTCAAATTCCAGAGCAAATGATTACTGCTGCAAGTGGGACTGTGCAACTCTGGTCTGAGCAAAAAAAAAGGGAAAGGTTTATGAGATGAGCGTCTCTTGCAAACCAGGGCTCAGTTTACGTGAGCTTCCACTCATTGATGTAGGATATTACAAAAGTATGCTGTATGACATCTTCATGGTTTTAAAGATTCATAAAACTGTGTGCAGAAGAAGTTCAGAGTGAGACAGCAGAACTATAAATTCAGTTTGCAAAAATATAACAACAAATAGTGCCAGTGAGGTATGGTGGTAATGTGGTAAAGAGTATAAAACATATATTGCTTATATTACATATATTATTGTTCAGCTCTCTTACAGACCAGGGCGAGCACATGATCTAACACTCAGTCATCCAGTATACTACAAAGGTTTTTGTTTTGTTTTGTTTTTTTTCATGGTTTATTACATTCATAATACTGCATGCAGGAGACCTTTAGAGTCATTCTGCAAAACTACAAATTGTTTCCAAAAACATCAATGCCGAAGAACTCATTCACATTGAAAGTCCTCCTTATGATAATTAAAAAAAATATTTTTGTCTTTAAACAAAAAGAAGAATGGATAAAGTGTAGACTGTTACAAGTGTACGTTATAAAAGAAGCTATGTGGAGTTTTTCGCAGCACTCGGTGGCAACAAGGAGCTATAAACTCCCCAAGACCACAGCTCCACCCTAACTTTCTCCCTAACCTCGCTCACACGCTCCTGTCCACAAGCTCCATGTGTGACAGAATGTACCGTCCATTTTCAGTGCATGAATAAGAAGCAATACTGTCTATTGAGGACCACACAGTTTTATCCCTTCCAGACTATTATCGAAAATCTAAAATTGGCAATACAATTCTAGCAAGGGTTTGAGATTAAAGCCACTCTCAACTTTACCCTATTAAAATACCTAATCTGTTTACTGGAAACATGTTGACTAACAACAGCCAACAACAGACTTTATTTGACTGACACACAGACTGTTAAGATCTAAATCCTCCCACTATGTGAAGTCAAAATATCCAGGATTCAAACACTGCCCTTGTGCGCAATTGGTGTCTGTGGTGATCGGGGGATGGACCTGTGATAGCGAGGTACACAGATTCCACCTATCATCAATTATGACCTTTGACCCTGTTTTTATAGCATCAAATAAAAAATTTAAACCAAATGTATCATTAACAAATCACAAATAACTGGGAAAATGGATTTGACTTTTGGTCCATTTCCCATCCCCTAAAATGGAGTAGGAGGAGTTTATATGACATACACTGCTGCCAACCACTAGGGGGCATTCAAGACACTTTGGCTTCACTTTAAGGTGGCCATCATGCTTTCCATCTTTACATATCAGACTATTTTATAGCAGCTGGACCACATTTATTAGTGCAAAACCTTTTTACTGACAAAACATGCCAGCATGGCATAGTGGTGGAGTGGTCAGCTGTTGCCTCACAGCAAGAAGCTTCTGGGTTCAAACCGAATCGTCTGCCAAGGATTTCCTGTGTGTTTACATGCTCTTCCAATGTCTGCATGATTTTTCTGCGGGAACTCCAGCTTCCTCCCATAGGAGACCTGTCCAGGGTGTACTCAACCTCTTACCCACTGTCAGCTGGGATTGACTCCAGCTACCCTTAAAGGATAAGCAGATACCCCCCAAAAAAGTGTTTTGTAGACTAAACCACTTCACCCACCCCTCCATCGGCATAGTGGTGAGTAGATAGTGAATTTTCACTTTTGGGTGCAGCTATTGGTCAGATGATGTCTGGGAATAAGAGGCACTGAAATACAAGCAGTCAACTAGTAAAATCTTCGGGTGGATTCAGCTGTCTGTTTGGTTTGTCTGTTTGGTTTGTTGACATAATTAAAGAACCGTTGTGTTGAGTGAAGACTAATCATTATCTCTACTCGCACACAAGCAATGACACCAGTGATCAGATGATAAAGTTAGTTATCTTGGTGTTGTGCAATATCTTTTTGGCACCGGAGAAGAGTTATTTTCAGGCAAGAACTTCACAAGCTTTATTATATTTGCCTTGAAAAAGTACAGATGTCCTGACCTCAGTGGTGGGTATGGCCATGATTAAAGGACACCAAGATGAAAAGTTAGCATAATAAAAGGCCTATGGGGTGTGAGATGGCCACAATCAAGTCCACCCCCCACCCTGTTTACTCGTAAAACAAATAGATGACAATTTTATTCTTTCAATATTGAATTGTAGTGTGTTCTTTTGAGTCAGTTGGTGACATTCTTGCATCTTTGTGCAGCCGCAGTGGTGCAGCTTCAGGGTTCTGTGCTCCTGCAGCTGGTTTTTACTTGTCGCAGCTCAATCAATGTCACTGTTTTGAAACAAAGCTGCAACCAGCATTACCACAGGCCAAGAAAAGAGCTCAGTCCTAACAGATATGTTTAGAATTTGCGCTGTTATAGTAATGTAAATGACAAAGAAGATAAATCTACGGAGATAATGTGTTTTAGATTACAGCACATCCACACTGGCGTTGGCCCTTATCACCAAAACCTCATGAATCTCACTGCCTTTCCAAGTTGATATCTTTGTCTGTGTCGTCTACGTGTACGACATCTCTTTTTCATCCTGAGATATATGTCGGGTTGTGGAGGGGGCTCAAAGACAACCTCCAGGTGGACCAGGGAGAGGGGATTGGCACAGCTGAGAGTGGTTGGCCAATCAACTCTCCCTGGATTCAAAAGGCAGCAGCTGAGCTGCCACACGGGAGACGCACACAAAGTGCTGGCAAGTTAAGTTAAGACTCTTCATGTTTAAGTTAATAAAAGGATGCTGAAAAGCAGACTAGTTGCTACTGTATATTATACTAAAAATGGTTGTGGGTGGGGACTTTAGCTGTGATATACCTGCATGAGTATAGTACTTGGGAATGAGCAATCCAAGCAGGGTCTAAATGTGGAATTTGATTTCCTCAAGAAATTTATTTTAACATTAAAATATTAAGGTTGAAATATTGAATGTACTACATTTGATAGTTGAGGTTGAATGAGGATTGTATCTATGAGGGTTGGGTGATTTTGTATTCACACACACACACTATCATTTCACTTCCCTCTTTTCTACCCACCTCTCCTTTCTCCCCCATTTTTCTCCGGTCAGCCAAACTGCTTGAGGCAGATGGCCGTTGACACGAACTGAACTGAATCTAAGTAAATATAAGAGCTGAAAAAGCTCAACAAATATAGCTAAGCTAAACAAAGGCAAGGACATGGCTATTACACATGCACACCTGCAAAATGACAGTTGGACACTAAAGAGAAACAGGATGACATAATGAGTCACATACTGGTGAGTGGACTAGTGGTCAGCGTTTTGTTTTGAGTCTTACCTGAACCTGTTGTCTATATGTGCACAGCTGCCCTACAGGAAGCTAAGTCCCATGTCAGTGTAAACATGTAGTAAACCTGAGCAACGTTATGAGGCTGGGCTGTTTGTTGGTGGTCAAGAGAAATGACGGAGTAGGGAAACAAAAGACAGTGGAAAACATGGATAAGACACAAGAAAGCAAAAGACCCAGACAAACCATGATGTGGGAAAAGGCAGTGATGTGAGGCTATGATGGACTGACAAAGACAAAGGGAAGCACAGCGACTTGTATACACAGGGAAGGGGGGGGTGGTAATTGAACACAGGTGAAACACATGATGAACAGGTGCAGACAATCACAGGGGTGGATCAGGACAAAGACAGGAAGTAAAGTTGGAAACACACAAGGAGCAAAACTTCGAAATAAAACAGGAAACTGAAAACTCAGGGAGAACACAAATCCAGTCACGAGGAAAACACAGGTATTAGTTAATAAACAAAGGGTTGATAATCAAAATAACAAAATACTCTTTATCTCAGAGTTCAAATTAAAGTCTTCAGTCCAGAGCTGGACAGGTTCAGCCTTTTATTTCCATCTCCTATGTGTGAAAGGTCTTAAAGGAAAACCCTCAGCATTCCTCTCAGGAGGAGGTATTCTCTTCTAAACCTTTTATAGCCATGGGGGCTCATCTGACATCATTGCTTACCCAGGATGTTTTGGGGGTTCAGATGTTGACTTAGTGGGAACAAGCTCAGAGAAAATGAGCAGCTGTTAATCTTTCTGACTGGTGGTTTTTCAGTTGTGGGCCAAAGGTTAGGTTCATTTTGGGGATCCTGTTGCGCTGTATTTACTGGGTTACCATGGTATCTTGGTGACAAGAGAAAGATTGTATGCTAAACATTGCAGCACATAATATCTTTTGGGGTATGTTTAGTTTTTGCAGGGAGAAAAGTTAAGCACCAGCTGTTGGACAGCCCATGTGTATGAGAGTGATGCAACAGCCTTTTATCTGGGTGTCATATTTCTCTTCCAAATGCATCCATGATATGTGGCTATGAAACGTATACTATTCAAGTGCATGCATGTCCTATCTAATGTTTTTGTACCTGCCTTTGTGTCCAATTGTGCATGACCGTCCATCTACAGTGTTAACAGAGGCCATTCGGTGTCTGTCATCACACCAACACATTCCCTTTGTCGAGGTGTGACAGAACTCTGCAGACCAGTCATGCAGAACACTCTCTTAACTCCTTTAGTAGACATACACTTTCACACTGAAAAACCTCTGGTCTTGAAGTTATTATTATTTTCCTACATTGTTGAATGTGACCGTTTAATGTTGGGTAGTAATTTAGGTTTGTGTGTTTTATGTGTGACTATCGGCATCTGGTGGTAAACCTCCACCCTCTCACCTATTCTTTAGCACATCCTCCGCAGTGGAAGGGTTGTCCCAAAGGGAACTACTTTTAGCTATGACTAACAGACAGGAAGTGCCACAAGCTGTTCCTTTCCTATGTAAATGCTGTACATGATGTGCTGCTGGATTTCAGCAAGTACAACCAGGCAGAACAGTCCAACCTGACATCTCTGCGACAAATGGACAGTTAATCATAAATAACTGTACTCTGTACGGATGAGCTGCTTTGCACAGATTTTCATGCGCTGCAAATATTAGCACTTCGCTCCCTCTTGTGTCTGTGTAGTTTCAGAGAGGACCGACGAAGTCTGGTCAAATCAGTTTCACAGTGTTTGCCAACAATATTACACAAGAAATTCTTAAGATGCCATGGCCTAGAGGGAAGATAGAATCTACTGTTTTATAAATCTTGATTTAATAATCAGGATCTTAACTATTTCCTTGACCTCAAATCTCCAAAGCAGCCTTGCGAAGACAGCCAGTACATGCCGATGAATTTTGCGAGTGGTAGGTCAAGCAGCATTAATGCAGTTTAGCGCTGAGTCTACATAGTTCTTCCCAGCAGCTGGGATATTTGGACTCCGATTGCTGTTATATGACCAAAAAAGGCCTTTCACTGCTCACTGCTACTGGGATCTGGTCTTTATCTCTCACCCACATGGGGTGGGACTGTTGCAAAATGCTACTAAAGGTCAACGAATGAGCTTTGGAAAAAACTTTGACAAATGAGGGAAATGAGTTGAGTTGGACAGAATGTAACAGTAGTTGTTTTTGGGAATGTGATTGTTAGTATGCGACCTTACAGGTAAATAATGAGACCTTTCAAACCTGTTAAACACAGGTCATGTAATCATTAACTTATCCAAATGAGTGTATTGCAGGTATGTGGGAATAAAAGCACTGCCTAGACAGATAAAACAAGTCTTTCTCCAAACATTAACGTCCCTGGACCATCACATGATAGCTTCAATAGATATGACAGTAACACTTAAAGAGTTACAGGCTCAGCTGACATGATATCACAACCAGGCTCTGATCTGTTCCTCAGGTCAATGCCCTCTCTAATCACACTCTGCAAACAAGTCCTTAATATACTAAGGAACAACTCAGAGGCTGCTGCAGAGGCAGAGTGAGAGGAAATGAATTTCATTACAGTGGACAGCTTGATCGCAGCCTCTTAAAGAGCATCATACTTTCAGTCTTGGCCCAGAAGCAGTGCTCTTATGTAAGTAGGGTGAAGAGCGTTCTGGTCTTCCTGTGGTATTTGGGGCCAACTGTGCTTCCGAACACAGACAGGACTGAGGCTATGTAAGGGAGACTCCCTCAGTGATCTAATTTCGAAGGCATCCTTTATTTATTCAGTCAAATGAGCACACTAAGTTGACCATTTAATGAATTTCGTTCTTTCTTCACCTAATCGGGCTTCTCATCCTCGTCCCTGCTCATCTTTGGCTGCTAGAGTTAACATCAAACCTCCCTTATAAGAGCAGAGAGAAGTTTAGCTCTGTGGTTCTTCCCCATGTAAGAGTGTGAGATGAACAACCGTCTGACGCAAAATGTGACCTGGCTTTGAAACAGATATGACAGCACTAACATGTCAGTTGTCTGGTCTGACGCAGAGACACAAGCCAACAAAATGGAATTTGATGCAAAAACACTTCACATCACATCAAGTAACTCTGTTTTTAACGTATCAGTTGGACCACTTTGGTTCAATCTGAAATATCTTAATAATTATTTGGAATGTTGTTGCCTACTGAAATTCGTGGTCCCCAGGGGATGGATCCTAATTAGTTTGTTGACTTTTCATCCAGTGCTAGCATGAGGTTGACATATTTAGTCATTTATAATTTATCTCTACAACTATTGCATTAATTGTGTTTATTGCTAAAAGCAAATGTTATCACACTAACATGCTAAATGAAACAACAAATACAGCTAAAAGTTTTGTCACTGCTGTGCTAAGACCTGTGTTGATTTTTCGTTCCAAATGAGGGCAGCAGAAAGACAATATCTACTTATCATCACCTTATAAAGTTAATATCAAGAATGTGTCACAAAATAGTTGACTTTTCACATCTGATAGAAAAAAAAATATATTTTTAGTTATTCTTGTGTCTGAAGTCTCAGAAGTTCGAAAGTTTCCCTGCTTTTAGCTCTGTTTTGGTTTCAACCAACTCCTGAGGTTTGTATCTGACTCTTGAGTAGTTACATATTTCAAAATGTTTACAACTAGTCACTAACTTTATCTGCATCTCAGGTGCTGAGCAGGTTGTGTATAGTCAGATTTTATCAGAGCTTTTACCCTGAAACACTTGCCTGCTGAAAACGCCCCAGTAAATGTATTAAAAGTTAATCAAAACAGCAAAGTTGTGATTCATAAAATCAAAAATGCTAAAACGATCTGTAGAAGCTGAGAGGAACTCATGTGGCATGTCAACATTTGATCCTTTAAACCATTATTATTAGAGTAACTTTAGTTGGAGCTTCACAGAGTATAAGAATAAAAACTCACTTAAATCCTTTCTGGCTCCTTGCCTCAGTATGTATTGTCTATTGTTGATTGTGTTTCAGGTATTATCATAATGTCTTGTTTTTATTTTATTTATATTCATCACTGGAATAGATCTCCAAAACATTCCTTTTGAACTGCGACATGAAAATCCTTTAAATCCAAAAATTGGCACACACACCTTTCCCTAATCTCATGAACTGCGGAGACAAAAGGACAAAACCTTAAATTTTGCACAAAGTCTTTTGGGACCTCACCCAAACATAACCTGACAACCCACCTAATCTCAATATAATCGTGAGACTGGGAGCTAGATAATGCCAACCCCACCTTAAACTGAGATCACGTCTGTTTTTGTACTTGTTTATTAGTTGTGCTCACTGCTAATAAAGGAACCGAGCATGATGTACACCTGTTCCACTTAATGAAATAGTAACATGGATGTTAAGGAAATCTTCCCAAACAATGATGTCAGTTTGTATAACCTAGCACCTTCCTCCCTATGACATCACTGTATAATACTATAAGCCTGGAAGCTTTCCTCAAACTGAGGAGTTCACAGAGTGTGTGTGTGTTCACAGGTGATGTAATCCATAAACATAATAATGGTCTTATCAGCTGCAAAAATATTATACTTCAAGTTTCTGGGAATCAAACAATGTTTGATCTGGGTTTTTTGGTGTAGTCAGGAATGGTGGGTATTAAAACTCAATCCTGCAAAAATAAATGCAGGACTATATACGGGACAACTAAATCCTCAATGCTCTTATGCATGTCTTTTGTCATTTGAAGCAGAATAGAAACCAAACTGACGTTTCTGTGAGCCGGACCTCTGGAAAACCTCATGAGAGATATGTGCTTGCCAAGTTTGTGAAAAGAATGAGCGAAAGGAGAGAGGAGAGGGAGAAACAGGGAACAAGTTTGTGAAAGTGCTGAGATAAGGGAAGATGTAATTATATTAGCTGTTAATTAAAATGAGTTAGTGCCTCCACAAGCTTTTCACTTGAACCACTTCATATGGTGCGGAATGAAACGACAAACACATTGTATCTCTGCAGGGAATTAAGCCAGCATTTTGCCAATATGCTGTTTGAGTGTGTGGAAGGTCACACACTTGTATTTCACCATACAGCAATGTCATTCATGAATTGCACATTTAACCTTTAACTGATTTAATTTTGCCACATGTGGGCAGTCAATTGTGAACACAGACTAACTTATATTACATACTAAGCAAACAGTTTCCTATTCATACAAATCCAATATTTACTTTACTTTGGTTCTGTTTTTGGTCTCTACCAACTCCTGAAAAATATCTTGCTATTTACAAGCTAAATGCTTAAACGACCAGCTAGTTACCAACTTCCTCTAGTATCTGCTATTTGGTGCAAGCCTCCATAAATGCGTCTTTATCATACAGATGGATGATGCGTCTCCACTTTCCCCCACCATCCAGAAAAATACCATTCAAAAATTGAACGCTGCCATCTGGCACATTTTGAGCCAGAGTCTGTACAGTAGCAATTAAAGGGTGGAGCCAGGGTACAAAGGTCCCACCGATATATGCACTAGACCAATTGTGAGCCAGTGTCAGCTGTCAGTCATGTCATTTTAGCCCATTATTGTAGAATCATTAAAACCAAACTTATCAAACACTTATCAACATAAATCAGTGTAATAAGAACTACCTAAAATGTATTTGATGTGTAATTTGACTTTTTAATTCGGTACATGTCCCATCCACTAACATGGGGGCAGCAGGATTTATGACCTATGCTACAGCCAGCCTCCAGGTTGTGACCAAGAAGCTTTACATAGACTCATGGTCTAAAAATGTCATTTTTACAGCAAAAAAATTACAGATGAACATGGTGAACATTAACATGATGTTAGAATTTAAATTTTTAGTTGGATCTCATCCAGCTTGTTGTGTCCTTTCATTTGTGCTCTTGCTTTATTCTTTCCTTCTCTAGACACTTGTTCTTTAGTTTACCAGCTGTGAGGTTGATCCTGCACTGCTCACATTCCTTGGTTTATGAGAGCTACCTCCTGAGTTTCCTTTGTGAGAATTGTGCAGTTCTCTGTAGTTTGGACACCGTCCAATTCTCCTTTTTTAAACCTGTTATTGTCTGAGCAATAACTTTTCTTCCAAGTCTCTGATCTTGAAGGAGTCTTTAGTTTTAGCAGTCTTCCTCTGTTTCCTTTCTTTGACAAAGTTTCAAAGGGTTCCTTTAATTTTGGTCAGCTAGTCTGTGAGGTTCCCTACTGCCTTTTTCATCTCCTCTTCCATCTGACAGAGCTGTTCTTTGAGGTTTAACACATCACGTTCCATGAATATTTTCTGCAATTGGAATGCCATCTTTTGCGCACGTACACGTCTTTTTAAAGGCGTACTACCATTTAATCTCTCTTTCAAAGCAGCTCTGTAAAGCATCAGTTAACGGTTGTTTGGAGTCCGCCTTATTGTAAAGGCTTTCCTTTAAGTCAGCTTTGTCTTGGACACATTATTGAGAGCAGAGTCTCAGTCTTCGCCTTGAGTCTGTATCTCTTGTTTTGGAGAGATCTCTCTCTCCACCACCTTCTGCTGGACCAGGTCCTTCCTCCTGTTGATGTCCTCTATCTTTCATCCAGAAACTGTCCCTCACGATCACCTGACTAACCACACAGACATCATGACAACCAACAAGCAATGAAATAAATCTTGTTTTCAGACGTGAGGCCACATAATTTGTACTTACTGTTGCAGACTCTATGCATTATTGTTTGGCAGGACACATTTGTAATTTAAACTTTAATCACATTTGAATTAGATTTAGCAAATTGGTTGGAGTTAGGGTCAGCTCTCTGTATTATTGTTTTTTACAAAAAATCTATTTAATTTACACAGATTTCCATCAATAATTATTTACCTACATCAAGGAGGTTATGTTTTCTGCGTTTGTTTATTTGTCTGTTTGTATGCAGCAAGGAAGTGGATCCAGGATTTTTTTGTAACACTTTCTTTAAATTTGCAAGATGTAAAAATGGTCAACATATCCGTTGATTTCCTCAGAGAATAATTAATGTATCTTGATAAAGAAAAATCTGGTATGTTTAGTGCAGACTCCCCCAAAAATCTGGATCTAGTGAATTTATATGTGGTTTCACAAGTGTTGGGCCTGTGGTGGAGGTATGAGCTCTATTCAGTGGCATTCAGTCATGTTTGTAAACCTGTCAGAGTTTGCAGTAACTCATATTCTTGAGTTTATGTAGGTTTCCTGTTTATGACTCCAGAACTGACAAGTACCTCTTTCTGACATTTTGATGTGGTAATAAATCAGCTGTCTGGTCATTCTGTGCTGCTATCTGTCACGTCTGTTTGTTTTATACAATGTTGATATGCCTATCTTCACATACTTCACGATACTAAATTACTTTAAACACCTCATATACGTCATATACACACTCATAAATTCCACCATCACACAGGAAGTTGTTTTGAATTACAAATATGCCAAGATTAATAGTGTTTTTTTTTCAGTTTGACACATCACATAAATCACATAATACAACGATAATGCCATATCATTCTCACCAAACTCTAACTCCAAGATTTTCTAGAAAAGCCTTTAGAACAATTTAGCTGATTCATTTCTTCTGGATGCACAGTAAAAGATGCAGACAATGAAGTTCTTTCAGTACTTGGCCAGAGTGGAGCCTTGCTTAGAGGGGGTAATGTGGTTGGATGAATCTGAATTTCTGAAAGACCTGCAGTTTGAATTCATCATCTCATGCTGAGGAATCTAAGTGAGATTTCTGCCAGAAACCACACAGTGATCTTACTCAAATCAAACCACATCTCCCCCCAGAGGGATAATCGTGCTGGCATCTGTAGCCAGTCACTACTAGACATAGTGTCATGTTCAACACTAAATGTGAATCCTATTTGTTTGCCTGTAATGCACAAAATGTTATGATTAGGAGAGATTTTTTTATTATTTTAATCATAGGATAAAATGTACAATACAGTGCCATTTTATGGCCACTAAGGAACAACTTCCACATTCTGTCCCCATATAAGTTGTTGAACGTGTTAGCAACTAAACACATCCAGAAGATATGTATCAACATTAACATTAATGAGTAGCCGTAGGATTTGTGTCCATAATTGATAATTCTGCTTCACTTCAGTGACATTCAACAGCAAAAAAATTAGCTCACAGGAGGTAGCATGTGTTGTGTGCAGGATACCAGACTTCATGTCTCCTTGTAGGGATACTTACAGTTGATCTTTTTATTATAGATTGTATATGAAGATGGATGATGCACCTCCACTTCCTCCTGCTATTAGACACAAATAGAGCCATCTTGTGTATTTGGAGCCAAAGTCTGCGCAGTAACAATTGAGGGATGGAGCCAGGGTTGCAAGATACACCATCAATACACACTGGACCAATGAAAATTCATTCAGGTTGATGACAGTGATGAGATTGACGAATGAACTGAAAGATGCTAAATGATAATAATACAAAAATGGGGTAATGAAACTCACAACCCAGTCAGGGATGTTGCAATAGGCAGAAAACTGGGGGCCCCCCCCCCCCCAGTTTTCCTTTGCCCTGGGCCTCCAAAGTCCCTTGAAACACTCCTGTACCTAATATCCAACAATATTATATGTTTATTTACCAGGAGCACACAATGCTGGAGCTGACATGAGGACAGCTGTTGCACTTCCTGCAACCATTCATTTAACCTCTAACACACACCTCAACACATCATCATTTATAATTATACACCGTCATTTATTGTGCTGCTTTTATGAGAACATCTAAATACAGGTGACCTGATGATGTGAATTTAATAGGTCTCAAATTATGAGCTGTTGTTGAAATGGTTGGAATTTATTAGGGACGTGACGACTGAAGCTTTGTCACAAACACACCGTGGTTGCATTTTTTAATCACTGTTACTCTCCAGTTTCGTCTATGGGCTAAATATGGAAAAGCTTTATGGGATTCTATCACAACATGAGAGGGATCTGCTCTAGTTCCATGTTGGAAAGAGAGCAGTGGGGGAAAAATGAGTCAAAACCACAAAAAACTTTCCACTAAAGAACTAGGCACATATCCTCCATAGACTATTCATAGCACAGTAATGTGTGTAAGTCAAGCTCCATGTGTTTTGTGGGGTCAGTCATCACACAAGCAGATGAAAGATAAAAACATGAGAAAGAACATCACTGTAAATAATTATAAGCTCTGGATAGAGCAGATATTAAATAAACAATAACTGTTGACTTTTTATAGTCTAAGCAACCACTCGGTGCTTTACAGGACTAGTCACATTCACGCGCTGCAATTTGTTACACTTTTCCACCACACATCCGCACTCCATGTGCCATGTGACAACTTTCACAATCAAAGAGAATCAAAATGCCTTTATTTAATTTATGCATATTTTTGTGCTTAACAAAAATAGCCAACTATTATAGCCATATGAGGAAAAATATCAACACTTTAATCTTGTAATATTACAACATTATTCTCATTAGACTATTTTCACAAAGGTAAGACTGTATTCTCGTATGACTATAACTGTATTCTTTTAAAGGTACGACTTTATTCTCATGAAGGTATAACTTTATTCTTGTGAAGGTATAACCTTATTCCCGTAAAAGTACAACATTATTCTTGAAATATTATTTCCCTTTTAAGTGGCCCTGATAAATGTAGTAAAAAAAAAGGAACAACAGGAAAGCTAACAAAAGCTTTAGGAAATCAGACCAGTCCAGTGTTTAAAATCAAGGTGGACAAAACCCTCCTCTGTGCCGTGTAAATCACAGCAGTATATATTAATGAGTTTGTCTTGAACTATCGAAACAAACGTCCATCTGTATTATTGTCAAAGCTCCTTTTCTCTGTATTTCACAAATGTCAAACACCAAGATTTTGTCCCATTTCCTGTTTGCCACTGACGTCTAACTCTGATGTGCATTTGTCAAGCGTTGTCATGACGATAAAACATGAATGGGAAGTACTGTACATGTGATTGTCCCTACTACAGTTGCAAAACACATCAGTTCAGTGGCTTAATAATGGTTTGCTTTCTCAGTACAGTTACGTTTCTCTGGCACAGTTACACCAACTTCCCCTTTTTTTCTTTTTTTGACGACTGATAACTCCACCAGTGTATGATTAGCCAGACTGAAACTGCTGTTAACAGAGAGGTCATGTTGGATCCTGGATTTGACTGGATGAAAATCATATCAAACGGTCAAAGTCTACAGCAGCTCAGGCCTCTGCTGCTGGAATGTCTGGGGGAGTCAGTGTTGTCAAAACAATGATTGAACTGTTTGGGAGTTACCAAGACTTTCAGTCCCTGGTTTTGATGACCAGCAGGAAAGAAGTCTGCGAGGTAGAAAGAAAATCCTCCTCGGCTGCTGGTCTCCTCTCTCAGCCTCACCCTCATGTTCACACAGATGAAAGCCCCTATAAACACCATTTTGTAGATTTCCCTCTATTCACACAGAGAAGCATTCTCATGTGCACAGACACACACCCTGTCCTTCAGAGACCCAGACACACACAGAGTCAATCGTTGAGTTTTGGGAAAAACAGAGGAGTCACTGAACCAGTCGGATGTGGCAATGGATGGTGTGACACTGGAGCATGAGATAGCGGTGTGACTGATTTAATAATATGCTGGTACAGGAGTGCATGCAGACAGAAACATAACTGTCATGTGCCAGAAAATGAAATAAACCCGATGAACATGTGACACTGACTCAGCGGCTCGTTTGACCTCAGTCCAGTATCACTTCAGTTACAGGGCAAAACTAAAGCCACTAAGCTTTCTATACAGCAACAACAGCAAAAGTAAGTAGCAAGAAGTCACATAGATAGATAATATTGTAGAGTGTCCATCAGTGTTATAGTTCATAGTATCAATATTGAGTGAGTCAGCGGACCAACATCCCTGTGTCTAGAGCAAAGCATGGAGCTCATTCAGTTAGATTTAAAGAGTCCCTGGACATTATAACTGCTGAATTTATTCGTTCTGTGAATATAGTGAATGATGAGAAAATGTTCAAACTTCGAGAAAGAGGTTTGGCTGCATGAACAGAGAATCTCTTTGGTTGCATCCCGCAGACAGCTTTGCCGACACTTCCCCCTAGTGACAGTCAAGTAAAAATGTTCTGTATAATCAGAATGTGCAGGGATGTTGTACTGAGTTCAACCAATGTATGTCACTGTTGTTCACAGCAGCAAGAGGATTTACAAAAATCTTTTTACACCTCAAGACATATGCAACAATTATATTTAAGAAAGTAAAAAGAAAACTCATGGATCTGCCCCCTGATCTGGATCCGCACCAATGTTGGTGCGGATAATGGGTTCTTCCTTTGGTCATTCCCTACTCCTCGATTTCATGGAAATCAGTTAAGTAGATGAGTAACCCTGCGAATGAACAACATAAACAAACACAGATGAAATCATAACATCCTTGGCAGAGGTCAGAATGAACATCTACTTTTAACAACTATGAAAGAAATAGTGCTCTTAAAAAGTGGAAATTGGATGGACATCATCTATCAAGGCCCCATGTAGCTATAGCTTTCTCTCAAACAGCTTCATTATTCAGAGGCTTGGTTGAAAACTGTAATGTCTCAATGTGTGTGTATGATTTACCTGGGAAGGTGTTTCCACACTTTACAAATTTATTGTTATGGAATTATTATAAAATTGAAAGCCCTCATAAAGGTGTTAATTGGATCAACATCATCTACAATGTTGTCTCGGCTTGATTGTTTGATACCATCAAAAGGAATACACATTAAACACAGCAGGTTTAAAGGGTTTTATTGTCCAAAAAAGGGAAGTTGGGAGATGAAAAGCTATGAGCAGAGGGAAAAGATAGTTTGAGTTGGCTCATGAGGTGGTGGTAGGCTGGCAAAACACTATAACTGAGACAGAATATTAGACTTGAAGAAACACACACACACACACACACACACACTCGCACGCACACACGCAAGACTAGACTGAAGAGCCACGGCTGACACACAGACACAACATAGAGACACACAGGGAGGAACACACAGATACAATGGGAAACACAGGGAAGACACAGGGACACATGACCATAACAGAATGGACCTTGATCATTTATCTTTTAACTGAGCTTAAATCTGTGAATAGAGGGAGAACAAAGAAGATGACTGGGATGCCTCACACCCATCAGATTTACTCTGTAGGATTATGTATTTGCATAAAACTTTTAATGTCTTTTCAAGGTGATTCAATTAAAGACAAAAGTCTTTTATGTTACCTGTCCATGCTTATGCAGCCTTCCATGTGAATGCACAGAAACACAGAGAAAGGATCTACTAATCAGAATGTGCTAATTTGTATACTGATATGTGAAGTTGAAATACAACGTGGTTCAGAATATAATCAATATAAATATATAATAAAACGACACTCACATGCACTAATGAACATCCCAAAAAACAACAACACAACAATACACAATACTGTTCAGTTGTGTTGAGCTAAAAGTGTCATTTCTTTAAGAATAGAGGATTTTTTATTTTTTGTAAAATCAATTATTTAATGAAAAACCAAGAAAAGTCTAAAATGTGCACAAAATACAAAAGTTTCTAAAAAATCCTGTTGATTCAGCACTGCAGACA
Source organism: Verasper variegatus (assembly GCA_026259375.1). Taxonomy (NCBI): domain Eukaryota; kingdom Metazoa; phylum Chordata; class Actinopteri; order Pleuronectiformes; family Pleuronectidae; genus Verasper; species Verasper variegatus. The sequence continues at coordinate 4,487,028 of CM048045.1, read as the reverse complement.
AGCTTTGCAAAGGTGTCTCCTACTCAAGAGCAGTAGAGGATTACAGTAACCTGAGTGTAATGCAGACAACACAATATAATTCCACCTTTTCATCACAAGATGGTAGTATTGTCATTTAGAATTATTGTATTGCCCAGTGTCTACACTAAGAATGTGAGCACTCTAATCACTATTTATTATTTATTAGATTTTGAAAGATCCCAATCCAGAACCATCTGGTTAGAGATTAGATGCTATTTGGATTCTAAAGATTGAATTCAATATTCTCAAATGTATATATGATATTCTTATATTTATATGAATATTTTCAGATTTCGTTCTATATGTTCAAACTGTCACTACATTTATTCAAATTTCATTCCATATATAAAAAATCCATTCTACATATTCAAAATGTCATTCCATATTCAAACATTCAATATACTATATATACATATATAAATATATATGGATTAAAAATACACATAATGTAACCCAAAGCATATATTTACACCTCAATGAACCCACAAACTAAAGTAATACAACAGGAACAGACTTTTCATGCATATCTGATATAACACCACCAACCCATACCCAACAATATTTATGTTAAACCACAAGAGGGCACAACAGGCTTTCTGAGCTGGGAAGGTCAATCATCAGCCAGTGAATCTTGTGAGTTCCATTTTAAAGACGTTTTTATAAATTACCAGATACCTGTGGTTTGAACACACTCTAGTTAGATAACTTGTGATTCTACCCTACAACATATGGTGCCCTGGTGTTCCCTTGATGCCCATATATAACACATTACTCATACCACTAAACAGAGATGGGAAAGTAAATCATTATTCTTCATCATCTCAGCATGAGGCTGCTTTAGATTGGCCCAGATTATCCAACATGGACGTGAGGAATTATTACTTTAATTATTACTCATCTACAGAAGGGAAGGCTCTACCACATATTTAAATCATGTCACCCTTCAAAAATCAGTAAAACCACAGTCATCAGTGTACCATAGCAGACTTTTTTTTTACCTTATTCCAGACCAGCATGTGGTTCCATTTCACATGCCTGTATGAACTACATGTTGAATTGACGAGAAGCAGTGAAGACACCATGGAGGGCACTGAGGTAGGCGTGGACTCTGTATCAAATCTTGAACAATTAATCTCCCACCATGTTCTCTCTATGGGTTTGACTGATTTCTTTCACTGAATATCATAGATCCACTGTGAGCATACTCTCCACTCTGATGTCCATGTTGTGGCCAAACCTCTGAGGATTTGGTGTCAGAAGGTTCCTGTCTGATTCATAGCAGGATGTCTTCTCCTTGAATAGGAATGTCATTGTAACTGCTTCCCAAGGAACAAATGTAATCATCATTAATGTCCCAGAACTTTGTGGACTGGTTAAGAGCCTCTTTTGAAGAGTTGTCTCTGAGGAATGTGACACGTTAAGGAGCCTGATTAATTCCCCACAAAAAGAATTGTGCTTTCAGCTATACTTAGCAGCCTTAGTTATATAAGTGTCACATCGAAAGACCATACAGACACAATCAGCTTGTTTTCCCCTTTTTATTAGATATCAGGTTTATTTAATGCCAGCCAAGCAGTCAACCAACCAACTAACCAACAAACCAGCCAACCAAAGAACCAGCCAACCAAAAAACCCAACCAACCAAAACGCCAGCTAGCAATATAACCAGCCAAACAAACATACTAGCCAACCAGCCTAAACCAAACAACCAATGAACCAAACAATTAAGTTGTGATTATTTTTCTTTCAGAAACATCACCTGGTGATTTATATTAATATCAAAATCTCTCTCTCTCTCTCTCTCTCTCTCTCTCTCTCTGTTGATTCTCATACTGCACAGATATGATATCAATGGAAATTCTTCAGCTGTGCATTGGAAAATGATTTTGGAAACAGCATGGATGCTCAAGTATGTATGTAGTAAAAGCTAAAGCACTGTAATTTTCCCTTGAGGCTGTAAACCAAGCAAAAATGTGTAAATACCAGAGAAATTCTTCTTGAAAACGTAGAAAGCAGAAAACCTCCACCATATGGGACGTCTGCTGGTTCATACTGAAGTGACATGAGAAAGGGTCATTTGTTTCTCCCTGTGAAACTGGTTTATATGGAGACAGTGAAACACTGATGAAAAACCATTGTCCACCTTTCTAATACTGGTTTGGTCTGCTTACTTTTTTTACATCCAAAATGACAATGAGTGTGTGAGTGATTGAAGAGTTAGCTAAGAGCTGTTTTTTTTAACAAGGCAATAACCTCCTGACAGCTGCGGGTGTTTGGCGTCACAAAGCAGAACTCTACCACTGTACCGTCTCCTGCTGTGGAGGTACACTGTGCATCTTTAACTTTTACTGGATGCCACTTTTCACTTGGCCTCCTGTTCTTCTTTACACAGCAGAGACCAGGAGCTGCAGAGCTGGATGATTTTCTATCAGCAGGATTGTCCCAAAGATTTGGATATGACGTATTTCCAGGCCGGCTTGACTTTCATTTTAATTTCCTCCGTTCTTTTCCATGATGACTCAGCTGACGCCTTTCAGTCCTCTGTTTCCGGCTTTTGTGTTCAATGTGTCAAATCTGACATCAGTCTCAAAGATGGAGAGACTGTAAATTCTTCTGAGCTTCGTGCCAAATCAACACATTTTCCTTATACTAATTGAAAAGCTAAAGTCTGTGAACACCACATCTCTTTCGACCTGCACCAGACGATTTTGCAACATTCCAATTTTGTTCTTCTTTTTGTACCTTTCTATTTCATTACCCAGCTGGCATGGCTCTTTTTTCCTCCAATTATAATGGACTTTTTCAAACTTTCTTGTCCATAATCCGGTGTTGTTACACGGGCACAGTGCCACAGAGGGCAACACTGGTGTGAAGTTTTCATCCTGTCTTACTTGATCCCATAACTTTGTCTCATGTGCTTACATCTTGATTAATCTGAACTTTCCTCCTGCCACTCTTGAATTGTTGGTTTTGGACATTGAAAAATATAGAATAATCATTAGCCTCATCCTTAGGATGTTGAATCTACATTAAGTTTACATTCACCCCCAGCTAGGCAGAGAAACCCTGAAGTGAATCCTGAAAACGCAAAATAATAATTCAAATGTGTGTGTGTGTGTTGTGTGTGTGTGTATGTGTGTGTGTGTGTGCGCGACAGTGCAATAGTTCCATCCTGTCCTTCTCATGCCGTGGGTCTTGTGCTTGTTGATGAGATGTGAGCTTAGTGCACACACCCTTGGCGTGGAAGACCTTGGTTACTCTGTGGCCTGGCAAATATATTATTGCTATGTAAATGTAAAACACTCACACACACACACACACACACACACACACACACAATTATGTGGTTGTCCAGGACTGACCCACATAGACAGATGCTTGGACACAGCCCAGGAACCAAAGAGAGGGTTGTTTAGCACAGAGGGATATTAGTGTGTGTGCACACAACTATTTTACTACTTTTAGGGAAATATGTGAAATATGTTTACAATCTCTAAAGTTGAGGGAAGACTTGAGAGTCTTGAAAGAAGTTCTGTTATGACGCGATGCCTTCATGCGAGGTTCGGGCAGCGTCATCCATGACATCATCACAACTGTGTCTATTTCTGTACTTCTTTGTTACTTCACTGTTTGTTTCCTCAGATTACAATTCTCCTCTCTTTCTCTCTGGTTGTCCATATTTGGACTTGGTTTATCTTGTCCCTCTAAACTCTTGCCTGTGAAATTATTCTCTCTCTCTCACTCCATTCCTCCTCATCAAAATCTCCCACCTTCCAGAAATCTGTCATTAATCTTCACTGATCCAGACTAAGACAAATTTCTGCCAAGTTTCCACACATATTCTGCCACATCTTTGCCAAAAAGACTGTTGATTACAGATCGTAACTTAGCTTTTAATTTCATTTACTACCGTATTTTTAATCAGATGAAGTTTGGATATTTCTTTTGGCTTTAGAGTTAGATAATGGCTCAGTCTGCAAACTGCCGCCTGTCCCCAAAAACAAATGAGAGGAAAAGGGGGGAACGTGGAAAGTAAATACAAAGCAGGGAGGGGGGGGTCTTTTGGAGGCCCATCAAGAATTTGCCTTTTAAGGGGTACGGTCTCACTCTCCAGAGTCGCAGCCAACAGGCTTCAGGGAGGAGAAATAAACAACAGCAAAAAGACTGTGAGTGAAAGAAACATGAGCTTTGCTAAAGTCTCACACTGTACAGCAACAGTAAAAATACAGGCGTCTTCTCTGTCCCGAGCAGAAATCATGTGAACAATGACAAGGACACATTTTACGTTGCTTCAGAACACGTCTTACATCCATTGTTATATGTGAGGTGTGGCTTCTGAATGAGACCCTGTTTCAGGCCTGCTACAAACAAGGCTCTTGCATTGTAAACAAGGGGAGGCTCAGTCCACTCTGAATCACTGAGCAGCATCCTGACAGCTGTCGTCACTGTTGTGGTTTTCTTGCTTGTTTTTTTCAACAATACCAACGATCTCAGGGCACGAGCGCCTGCATCTGGGAGCAGGAAACAAGAGGGGAGCTGAGGAGCAGAGATGGGTGGTGGTGAGAACAGAGAGGTAATTGTATATGTAAGAGTGAGGCAACCCATAGTCGAGGGGTAGAAGCAGAAGGAGAGGGAGAGAGCAGGAAGGGAGAGACCGCTCCTGGGATAGAAGGATTCGGAGAAGAAGAAGAGGAGCAACAAGAGGAGAGGAAAAAGGGGATAGAAGAAGATAGAGAGAGGAAACACAGAGGAGCTTTACAGGATGGGGAGATGAGTCCTCGAGCAGTGACCCGAGGGTCATGTGTGTGAGTCCAGAGACAGAGGATGGAGTGGGTGTGATCGACAGTCATAAAGAAAAACAGTGAGAAAGTTAAGTTGGAGAAAACTCAGAGAGTTTGGCTGTTTGCAAGTGTGTGTGAAACAAAGAGGAGCAGTGAGAAGGGGGTGGAGGCAGGGAAATGGGGAGTCCACATGTGGCAGGACTGAGTTGGAGAGAGAGGTGTTTTTAAAGTGTGTGGAAGGTAGGGAGGCACTGCGAGCATGCAGAGTGTATCCTTCCCTCTGTCCCCGCAGCGGCATTGAACAACAGCCAGGAAAAGGGGAAGGACGTCCTCCTCCTCCTCCACCTCCTCCTCTCCAGCTGACAAAAACAGCTGCCCAGGAGCCCGCTCAGAGGACGAGGGGAAGAGGACAGAGAGGGAGAGAGGAGGAGGGAGGACAGAAGAGAGAGAAAAGAAAGAGTGGAGAGAGGAGGAAGAAGTCCCAAAGTCCAGGACCCTGTCCACCTATATGGGTTGCGTCCTGAGCTCGGACGGGTGCGGGGAGGAAGAGGTGCAACCGCTGCCGGTGGTCAGAGACTCGCCCCTGAAGAGAAGGAGCCTGGAGAGGAGTGAGAGTGGCAGGATGAGGCTGACAAAGGTCAGTGTGCATGTGCTGTTCACGCAATGAAATTATGACCCAAATGTGTTCATGATTATTGGACATGCAGATGTTGATGTGCATCATTTGCACCACCTTGGGGCCTCTGTGAGGGGGGTCTGTGTCTGTAGACCTGGTGCTGGACATCTGTCCCAGGAGGAGGGAGTGATGGAGAGAGTTTACAAGTGTTTTTGTTAAATAATCAGAGAGACATTATACAGTATATGTTGGTCTTCTAATTAGTAATGTATAATGACTATTTTGTAATTGCTGTGCAAGAAACATTTGTCTCAGTTTTTGGAGCTTCACCTGTTCCCACATGTCATTCTTCTACAAGTTTGGTCAGTTGGACCAGATTTAGCCGTTAAATACAAGTATTCACAAATTTATTCATATTATTTTACATATAGACTATCTATTGAACTGGACGTGACTGCAACGTTCATAAAATATAGTTAACAAACTGAAGTTATTCCTCTGAGCTAATGTGTGCTAACTACAGTGATGAGGGATTGGAAATCTACAACAACAACAACACCATATTATGTTATTTAGTCAGACTCACCTTGGGTCTGCAGTGGCCTGTACCTGTTAGACCTCTTCATCGAGTGAACAGGATGACTTGATATATTGGGATGATTTTACTCAAGAGAACAACGTCAAAGTGTGGGATGTTTTCTCTGCAGCTAGTTCTCGGGGCCCCAAAATCCCCCATGACTATCACTGCACAGTCATCAACAAAAAGAGGGAAAAAGGAAGCGACTGCTTGAAAGGAGCAGCCGTACAGTATAGTAATCACAAATCTTTTTTTTCAGATGTTGGCACATTTGTCTTCTTTCACTCAAGTTAACAATCTAAGCAAAAAGACTAGTAACACCCCTCTGCCACATATAATCCATTAACAATTAAGTACCTTTTATTAGAGAAAATCAGCAACAATCCATTATGCTCCATTATCCACTTGTTGACGTCTGTGCTGTTCATCGAACTGACTTGACTGATATTTATGCCAAAGTCTGAGCTCCAAGTTCTTCAGCATTTAAGTGTAGTTAGGGTTATCCCTGACCCCTACTGTAAACCTATAGACTTAACGTGAACCTAATCCTAATCCTAGAGCTAAATATAGACCAAAATCTAAACCTAAACATAATTTGAATCGAAATGTAAAGCCAGACCTAAACCTAAAGCTAAACTTCCATCTAAACCTAAACCCAAACCTTCATCGAAACATAAACCTTAGACGTAGACCAAAACCCAAACCTCGATCTTGAACTAAAACTAAACCGAAAGCCAGACCCTAACATAAACATAAACATAAACTTAAACATAAACTTAACTTATTAACAAAACATGTATTCACCTTAAATGTTGAATATTAACGATATGGGCGACTTGCTTTTTGTCCCCTTAAGGAGAGTAAGTCTCCATGACGTGACTGTAAACAGATCTAGATCCCTACAACCATAAGTGATGTAGACCACACACACAGGCATACACACTTAAATGTAGTTCAATGGATTTTCACAAAGTAAACAAAAATAAACCATTGTGATTATGAGGATACATGTTGCTTCTCCCTCCCCTCTGCTTCTTTCACTGAGGAAGAGCTTCGTCTTTTTCAACATTTACAGCAATGTAGCTTATCCTCAACCTTTCTCACTACAGCCAGCCACGTTTTGTCAGTGGCAGCTTTTCCAGATGCCAGATTCAGACAGTGACATGGGGGGGATGTGGAATCACTAGATGTGTGTTTGCTGCTCTGCATCCCTGTCTGAGGCAAGCAGATCAAGGCTATATTAGCTGTTGCTAGCATTTAACACACCTGTATCTCCAATAGAACTGTGGGTAATGCAGTAGGCAATATTTAAAAAGGTAGAAGTATGAAGTCAATATATTGTGTGTGTGTGTGTGTGTGTGTGTGTGTGTGTGTGTGCGTGTGTGCTGAAAGATGATGTGTATGGCGTCTCCTCTGTGCTGAGGCCACATCTGTGCAGATACAGTGGTGTTGTTATGATGGCCTCAGCATCATAGCATAAACAGGCGCAGGCTTGCTGGCTGGAGCGCAGCTAAAGTTTTATGAGCCATCAGGAGAACGCTGAGAACGTTGTCCTCTGTCCACCACTTTACATCACATTGGATTACATACAATCTCAAGACTGCCTTTGTTATCCAGATGTTTAAACTGTCAGATTTGTTTACACACAGCTTTCTAAATGTGAATCTGTATGTGTGTGCGTGTGTGTGTGTGTGCAAGCATTCTTAGTTGCACTAAAGTCCCAGTGGCTCCATATCACATGCTGTGCAGCGTGGGAATGTTGAGCCCTCTGGTCTACGTCATCCTGTAGTGACTGACCCCAGTACATGGGTGTGGGAACCCGCTGGATCCCACTGATTATCCAAGAGCAGGAGATGTTCTCTCATTGCTTTTATGGTTGTTCTTTATTTTCTTGTTATTTTTGCATTTCATGGAGCTGCAGATGATCACAGATGTGACAGTTCAGATGTTATACTATCAGTGAGAATATGATTAGGTTTTAATGTCTTTACGTCCGACAGGAACCTTCCACATACACATTCCTGATCAGACTCATGCCAGGGACTTACTGGAAAAACTTGGCAACGAAATGATGTTCCACATGCTGCTCGCAGTGTGATTACATAATTTGCTTGTGTTATATCAGTAACATGAAACAGGGATGTTTTATTCCATTTTTAATCATGTAATTGTTTATTTAATCGTGACAAGAAAATGGATGGTTTCTGCAACTTCTTTGCAAGTTTGCGATGAAACAACTCCCTCATACAGTACTGAATTCTGTTTTGACTTTGTGCCATCGATGATGTGGTGAACATTGATGTTTTGTGAATATTTCACAGCTCATCATTTGACAGTAGATAACCTTCTCTTCTTGGCCTCAAACGCTCATTCATCTTAAATCGGCCAAAATGGGCTGTGTTTGTTCAAAACACACTTGACTGTGTCAGATTTTAGTCTCTGTCCAGTGTCTCTCCGACAGTTGTTGATGGAAATTAGTCGAGCATCAATAAACAACCCTCTAAAATGTAGTTTTGAAATAAACAGGCAGTGAGAGTCATGTTGAAAGCAATTCACGTGGGACACATTAGAGTAAGCGATCCTCAGATACAAGCATTGAAACTGCCGTGTCCTTATAGTGTGTATATATATATATATAATGTATTATACATATATAATGTTTTAATACCCTGGCAGATTTCATAGATTATTATATTTCACCCACATGCACAGCCAAGTGTTTAAGTAGAGGAGCACCATTAATGAAATCACTTGGCAGAATTTTTTATGTGAACAATATTCTCTCTAAAGTCATTGCCAGGGAATGGCTGCATGGCCTCTACAGAAAGCAGCTGTAGTGAGTCCATCCACAACTTTGGATCCGGCTGAAATACCTCAGCTATTCAACTATTGAAAGGATTACCATGAAATTCCGTAGAGATATCTATCAAGCCCGGGGAACTGAAGCCCTATGACTTTGGTGTTCTTCAAATTCAACTCAGAGGCCTTTACTGTCATTATACTCAGCTACAATGAAATTGTAAAAGGCCTCTCTCTCCATTCAAGATATACAGTATATGTATACAAATATAGAGATAAATAAGCACAGTGTCAGTACTTAATGTGTGTGTTATGTGCACTCCACAGTCTCTGAAGGTGTATTTAAGTCTTTGGTGTGTTTGAGTAGGGAGGGGGCTGATGGAGGTCGTAGCTCTAGGATTGAAACTGTTCCTCAGTCTGTGGGTGGTGTATCTTAATGTCCTGAACCAGATGGCAGTGATTTGAACAGGGAGTGTCTTGGGTGTGTGTTGACCCTGAAGATGCTGCCAGCCTTCATCTTCAGTCGGCCAGTGTTGTGTCCAGGGTCGGGAGCTCCATCCCAATAATGCACTGGGGCACCTTCACCACACGCTGCAGGCCTCTACGCTCTGCAGCTGGCAAGGGTTAAACCCTAACCCTAACCCTAACCCATCAGTTTCTGATTTTTCATCTCGCACCACCAGCAGGTTATCCTGTCAAGGTCTTTGTAAGGTCTTGAAAACTCGTTAAAAAAAAAAAGGATTTAAATTGAATCATCTGAATTTTGGCCTTAGAAAGCCAATGTAATATGTTAAAATATTACATTATGAGTCTTAAATATATTTAGGTAGGTAATAACCCTTGTGTTGTCCCTGCTTCCCCCGGCTGTTGGCCCCCTCACATAGCCCACCCCATATTAGGACGGACACGTAGGGCAATAGACAAGTGAGCAGCCCTTGCAGATGTATTTGTTACACCCGCGGCACACGGTGTGAGTTTTACAGTCCTTCTTCCTAGGGCATATCTGACACCTCTTCCTCTTACTCGCCACGAGCGGGGCTGCTGCTAGGGCTATGGAGGAGGCCGGACGCTCGGGTCGAGCGTCGTAGTCGTCGTGGTCAAGAGCTCTCTGTGCGGCGGCGGCAGCTTTTACAGCCTTCACAACCGTGGCAGACGCTTCCGTGCAGGGATGCGCTCCCAGTCTGGGTTGATCTCTCTCCATATCACGAAGGCGTTGTAGGAAGAGACGTCGAGAATGCTGTGAAAGACGACCAGGGGCCAGCGCGCAGTCATCCTCCTGCAGCTGTATGTTCCGATCACCTTGTCTAGGTTGTAGTCCAGGACGATGACCAGTTTCCTGTCCTCGGCGTGCCATGTGCTCAGGAGCACCAGGTTCCTGTTTTTCTTTGGGATGTAGGACACCAGAGTGGTGGTGGGCGTGAATGTGAGTTTTAATAATTGTCGCACATGACGTTACGGCCGTGCAGTCCCTCCGTTACATTGAGCACTACCCGCAACGTTTTAGTAAGAAAAAGATGAGAGGAGATGAGATGAGGACGAGGACTAGCAGCCACTATCTACATAACATAACATAACACAAAAAAAAGACGAACCTCTGAACGGAACCAGTTGCTTGTCTAGGGTCACGTCGGGCCCCGGGTTGTACCCACGCGTCCCAGACCTCTCGCACGGCCACCAATTTGTCCGTGGCTCGTCTTGTGCGTCTCGTCTCGCGGCACAGCAGTCTGGAGTAAGTGTGGAAGAGTTTTAGAGGCATCGTGGCACGAAATATCGCCAGGCTGCTCTCAGCGTCCCACAGGCTGGCGGTGGCCTCCCCCCGGGACCTGTACATGCCCGCTAAGATCAGCAGCCCTATGTAGGCGCGCAGGTCGGTCTCGTCCAACCCTTTCCATTCGTCGCCGTATTTTCGACAACCCTCCTGATTCGTCATCTCCAGGATGATGCTCTCTACCGTCGGCGTGATGAACAGGCAGAACGTCGCCGGTGCGGGACATCGCGTGGAGCGTGGGGCCCGGGGGAACCCCGCTTTGAGCCGCAGCAGAGGAGGAGTAGGAGGAGCAGCGGCCCTCTTCTCGGCCGTACGCCCTCGAGGACCATGTTATTTCCCCATTTCTTGACGGGAAGGTCTTTCCAGGAGTCTGGTGGTGTCGCCGCGTCTTGTCCTTCTTCTTCTTCTTCAAAGGATGACTAATCTGCAGAAGCATCACCCACTGGGTCGTAGTCTTTGTCGCCGTCGTCGTCTTCATAGTCACCGTCGTCGTCGTCGTCGTCTTCTTCTTCGTCTGCGTCGCCTTACGTTGAACTAGTTGAATCCTCCAGAAACCCTGCCTGCTGACTAGACAATGTGCCTTAATGATTTTTGTGATCCCGGACCTTTCACATATCTATTGGATGTTAAATCTGGTTCAGAACTTAACATGTGCCTCTACATCTAAAGGGGAATGTTACAAAACTATAATGTCTGACTTCATCAGAAGACAAAAGTGTTCGTAGCTGCCACACTGTGGTGGAGTGATATCCAAACCCTGAAGGGGAGTCATTTGTTAGTTTGTTAGTCGTCTAACACATTGAAGAAGAGAGCTTGAGAAAGAGAGTTCAAATTGTGGTCTCTTCCTCCATACACCTGTACAATCTGTGCAAGACTAGGGTGTGATGTCAAATTGTTGATCTTTGGAAAGTTCCAGAAATGGTCAGATACAACTCCCTCAGTTCTGGTGTCAAAAAGGTGTGTGGGGGGGTGGTTTACTAAACTGTTTGATCATGGTAGTTGGTTGTAATACTTTTTATTTAGAGATGTAACTTCATTTTTCTTTTTTCAATCTACTGTGGACGCCTACAGGGATTAAAAACTAAATTCGGCTTCTTTTCTTGTTTGTGTTGTAGACTCCAGAGATATATAGAGACTTGGTGTTGTGACAAGCGGTTTTACATGTATTTGTCTTGCTTCTCAGAAATTTCCCACGAACAACAGAGTTTAGATTGGCCATGACCAATACTGAGGCCTTGAACCACAGGCATTCACTACAGACACACACCCAACGCAGGAAGGAAAGCTGACCAGTTGGGGTTAAATATAGACCCCCCAAACATCCAGAATAGAATAGAATAGATTAGAAGTTCTTCAGTCCTGTGTTTTAGGAAAAAGGTGAATTCCTGTGTAAAACCCACAGGCTCAGAAGTTGGCTGTCATAGACTGGATTCCTGCGGCTTGAAAACAATGATCTGTCCCAAATTCTGAGCAGGATTTGAGGAATGCTTGTTGTTGTGCGTAGCGGGCACGCAGATGAAAGCTGATCGAGGGCAAATGGAAAGACATAAACCATTTCCTCCCGTGGTAAGTCTCCAAAACCCCTGCGACAAATCCCTGCACCGCCCTCAAAAGAAACACCTCAGAGCAAACCACTCACATGGTTCACTTTTTTATTTTCTTACATGCAAAAAGTAAAGCTTTACACAAACGTCTTTGGGACTAAACGGCTGACAGAGAGGATTTTATTGAACTCATGGCCACAATAAGTGTGAACACGTGCTCATTTGTGTCCTCTGTGTTTCTCTTCCCACTCGCTCCTTCAACAGCTGCACCTTATCAGCCGTTGGCTTAGCGCTGTCTTACACAATCCTCCATCAAGCTACACAGCCCCCTTTTCCAGCCTCCTCCTCCTCCTCCTCCTCCTCCCCTCATTTCCTCTTGGCCCGCTCTGCCACTCTGTCCCCTTCTTTCTCATTTACCTCCAAAGATCCGAGCCTCTTCCTCGAGACTCTAAATTCTGCTCTAGACAGTCTAGACAAAAACACACCTGGCACACCCCATCCAGCTTGCATTAAGGTGCAAACTCTGGTTGTTGGGTGTTGGAGAAAACTTATCACGTTGCAAACCCCTTAAAAACTACTCCTCTGGTTTCCCATCTCTTCTTTTAACCCACCCAAACCTTGAGTCCAACTTTTTCCTCATCTCCATCCTTCTCCCAACGTGACCATCCCCCACTTTACTCACCGACTCAACCCCTCATTCCAATCCCAAGCACCAGCTTCCTGTCTCTCATGGTCCCTCAGTATTTTCTTAGTCTCACACGTGACCTCCCCACCTCTCCTATTACCTTTTTTTCACCTTACTACTTTGCTCCCCACTTTTTCATCCACCTCTCCTCCTCCTCCTCTTTTCCTCTTCACCTTTTCACAGAAGAAAAAGAAAGCGAGTAGAATATACTCCGTAAAAACACCTCAAGTCTATTTCTCCTCTTTTTTTTCCTGCACCATGAGCAGGAAATTCTTATGTTGTGAGCAAAAGCAATAGACCACATTACTGCACATGTTGTTTGGCAGGAGGATTACTGCATACGTCATAATTCAAAGTCACGTTCTACACTGATTGGTTGGGATATGCTGCATAGCCTTTGTACCTCAATGTCAATTTAACACATATGGAAGTGACTAAGAGGCCGACGCAGCAGACAGAAATAATGCTGTGTGCATTAGCAGTCTGAGGCTGGGGGATCTCATGGGCTAACCATTTAAGACGGGCTCAAACTCAAAAGGAATTCACCTATATGGGCATATTTAGAGTATAATCACAACCATCAGAAGAAAAGAAGAAACTCTTGGCTTGGTTTAATTACAGAGGATCAGCTCAGGTGGCAGTCGGGTTTCTTTTTTCTTTACAATTAGAAAAATTCAATGATGCTCTATATGCTCTTCATCATGTCCCTATGTGTGTTGGTGATTGTTTGTAAGAAAGAAAGAACATGACGAATGCGCTGAAACTGATAAGCTGCATAAAAGTTGTGTGAAAAACAGAAAAAGTTATGCATATAAAGCTGAACAACTTTGGCAATTACCTGGCACATTTCTCTCATTACCACTAGGTGCTGCTACATCCACACCAAAGTCACACTCAGCAACAGTGTCTGTGCAGATGTTAATCAAGCCACATCTGTGTTTGTGTTTGTTGGAGGTGTAGAGTGAGTGGATAGGGGTACTGACCAGGGACTTACCAACAGTGATTTCGAACCATGTGTAGATGAACCACAGGCTTAGACCAGGAGGGAAGATGTGAAAGATTGTGAGGGAGGTTAGGTCAGGTTTATTTGGGAGAAAAGGGAACATTTTCTTGAATTAAAAGTATGTTAGGGATCAAATTAAATACACACATGAATGAATTATTGGTGAAATGTGGATCTTTGGTATATTTGTTGCTTCCAGACGGCACAGGACATACTTTAACTGAACTGGGAACATCTGATCACTCAGAGTTGCCTTCAGAAGTGCATGAAAGAGAAAAAGATACAATAATGGACAGTGTTTGAAACATCTGGCTTCTACAAGTGGTAGAACTACAAATACAAACTATCATGAATAAAAAAGTGAAAAAAGCAACAAAGAGATCAAGCTTTAATTTAATAATATTCACACAGTCCTTACCAATGTAATAACACTCGGTTTAAAGTCAGTTAAAATTAACGTTTATATTTATATACGTTTACATTTGTTAGGATAAATCCATTGACATGTGCCATTTTGTTTTCATGGGGGTTCCATCATAAATCACAATCACTACCTAACAAAAGAGAACTATAAACACAGCAACATGAAGAGAGGCAACAGAAAAAAAGAAAAGGAAATAGAAAAGAGAACAGTTATAACATAGGTGGTGTTTAAAGAGGATATGAAAACTGATCTATAACTGGACTCATAAACTAATTATGAGTGACTGTAATGATTAGGATTTTTATTATTGGAATTTAAAATTAAGTAGCATAATGTAACATCCATGAAAAGCACATTCTGCATTGACCACCGGGTTTTTGTGGGGAAATTACAGCGATTAATTCAGCCAATCCGGATCGAGCACCCTCACGCTCCCCTCAAGAAACCGACCAATAGTGGGAAGAGGCTGCGGTAATAGTACTCCATATACATGGTCCTGAGCTGCGTGTGGCTCCGCCCCGCTGCCCCAGCCAGGAGGAGGGAGGAGGACCGAGGTAAAGAAAACAAGTTATCTCATAGTCTCATAGTCGAAAACCATGTTAGTGATGGCCTGTGTGGGAATGAGGGGCAGCTTCTGAAGCCGGGGACAGGATCAGCGGGAAAATGAGCAAGGTAAGAGTAACACTAAAGAGAGTGAGGGGAGAGAAAAGTTGAGAGGTTTTGATTGTGTAAGCGTTAGATTCACTTCTTCCATGTAGTCCTGGATTTAGAGCCTGGATGGATGTGATGCTGAATTTAGCTGCGTAATTGCGCACTTTGGGGGATGGCTAATTATTTGTATATATCCTAAAGGCTTCATACTTTGAAATGACTTTAAGTTTGTCCTGTGTGAAGTGTCCAGTCTGTTTAAGCCTCAACACTACAGTAAGTACAGGCGGAGTATTTACAGTTATAGAAGCAGCTTTTATTGTGGTGAATGTGGCGCACTGAGGGCACCGTGTGTCTGTGCCATTCATACAGACCTCACCACACCTGACTGTGTGTGTAGACCCACTTTCCCTGCGGTGATCATGCTTTACGCACTAACTTCACTTGAGTAGTGTCACTGTACTGTAGACTACTGTACTGTACTGTACTGTACTGTACTGTACTGTACTGTACTGTGCTGTGCACTGTGGGCGCGCAGCCACGAGGAAAAGACGCACATACCTGCGATGACTTGTTGCTGTTCAACAAGTTACTCGATGTGTTTTCATTGAACTGACATACGATGTTCTGAACAGGGGTCATATGATGCACCGAGCAGCAGCACACACACACAAACCACTTACCGGTGATGAGCAGGATTCAGTCACCGCAGTTTTGTCTATATTTCTCCTACAAAATCTCTCTGTCTGTATTTCTATTCTATGTCAGGGGCATGAACTGGAGTTATCTGGAACAGATGCCTCTGACTTTCTCATGCCTTCTTTCTTATACATGTCACTAACTAATGGACCATTCTGTCTGATGGAGATCTGAAGTCTTCTATCTGATGCAGTGAATTAAGGTGTAATTGCCTTGTTTAAGAAGAATGGGCAATTTGTTGCTTCCACCCGCATGTGTGTGTGTGTGTGTGTAATGTGAGTGTTCACGTTTTTTGCATAGACAATGATCTTGTCAGGACCAGTGAACCTCATAGGGACCAAAGCTCAGACGATACATTATTTGAGCTCGTGTTTAAAGTCAGAGGTCAGATGTGAATTGTGGTTTGGTTAAGGTGAGGGTTAGTCATGAATTGGTCATGGTTAAAGTTAGGAATAAGGTTTGTGTGTGTGATCCAGCTGTTACTCAAGTTGTGGGGACCTAAATCTGTTTACACAGTCACACTCATGATGACTTGTCTTCCTTATGGGGACAAAAATCAAGTCCCCATAACACTAATCCCCGAGAAATTGGCTGGTGAAGACATGTTAGTTAGGTCAGGTTTAGGTTAGGGTTTAGGTTAGGGTAATGCAAGTAGTAACTATGGTTAAGGTTAGAGTTAGTCACCAGGAAATCAATGTAGGTCAAAGTAATATCCTTTGAGGTTATGGAGACACGACTGTGTGTGTGTGTATATACACATTTTGTTACTTCTTTGGGACCTATAGTATAAAAACAGACCTTGCCTGGACCAGTAGACCTCATGGGGTCCAACGTATGTCATGGTTAAGGTTTGGGTCACATGCTTTTTTGTTAGGCAGTTCAAAATGAATGGATGTCAGTGCAATGCTAAAACAAGGATGGGAAAACCCTTTGGCATGTATTACTGTACAGGTATCCTTAAGGGCATGTTAAGATGACTAAAAGTGCGTGGTCACACACATGCTTGGTTTCGTGGGCCTCCATAGGTGAGTGTTACCGCGAGTGTGTGTTTGTGTGTGCGCAGAGACAGTGATTAATGACGTCTGTGTTGTTCATACAGCAAAAAATTAGTGTTGGCTCCATCATGATCCCGGCTTGTCAGAGTTCATATTCCCCCCTTTGCAACATGAGGAAAACAGCTAAGGATTAACAACAAGATAACATTGTCCTACCTCTTCCAACCTTCCCTTTACTGATAACAGTGTGTTCACTAGCAGTTTTTCTCCTATGTGAACTATATGTAATGCAGATAAGTGTTGGCCGGCCGACATTTCCTTCAGATTGGATAGGGAGCTTGTTGTAAAAACAAAAACAATTTTCTGGGAAAACTTGGGCAGGAAATTCATTTTATTAATGAACCTCTTCCTCCTCCCACAAAAAACAACACTGCTGCCTTTGAGCCAGGCACTAAAGTCAGCTGCTCCATTTGCGACACTCAGAAGTACAATACAGTGGTTGTGTTCAGTGTACAGCAGGTATTCCATATTTGTAATTATTGGGTGTAACTGAGAAGTTTGATGGTCCACACACATGATGGTTGTGTTTACTTGGGAGACCCCCTGTTTGCTGCCAAGCCAAGAGGCTGAAACAGAGGCCGGCTCACATTCCCCATGCCAGATGCAGTTACACCGAGTGCAGATCTACAGTAGCAGCTATTCACTCTTGCCTGGAAAGGACTCCTTCTACTCCAGCAGATGCAGCGACAGGTTTGGTAGACATGTGTCTGAGGCTGCAGTCAGATCAGATGTGGTCCAAAGTAACATGCTTAACCATTGCTTAATCATCACCCCTGGATGATGTCATCTACTTACTGTAGCATAATGAATGGGTGACATTATTGGGCAAAACAGATGGTGCATTTTGCCAGTAAATATGTCAAATTGAGCAGGGTGTGTGTGTGTGTGTGTGTGTGTGTGTTTGTGACAGAAATCCACAGGAAAGGAAATATGGTGCTGGCTGACTTCACCTCAGGAACAGGCAGTCTCTGTTCCCTCCACTGCCTGTCCCACCCTTCGGTCATACACGTGCACTCACATTTATTAACAAACACACATGTGGGCCTTGATGCCAGAAAAATGATGCAGGAACCCAGATAACAGACCATGTGAGAAACTCTCAATGTAGGGTGGGATTTAAGTACACAAGAAGTGACAAATACCACTGAACATCTGTGTGATTAACAGCTGTTGCAAAATTAACAATTTTTAGGTCGTTGTCCATTTCTGAGGGACATTGAACTTCCCTCCAACCAGAAGGAGAATCAGGTCGTTCAAACTGAAACTGAAGGTCAAGTCTATAAATTCCTTTCAAGGGCCTAAGAATTTCCCCCCTCTTTGCAAAAGACTAGTGTGTGATAGTCATTGAGAAAACCTGCTTTGCATTGGCACCATTTGCACAGCAGATGCAGTTTGACCTGCGTAACAGTTCACCTCATTTCATCACAGAGCTTGAAACTCTTTCAGGCGACACAAAATCAACAACTATTACTGTGACCAATAGTTAATGAGAGTTTGCTGCTTCTCTTTGTCTTATGTGATGTTAAACTACTTAAGTTTTAGAGTGTTACAAGTATCTCTTGAATAATCAGTGTGAATTGATTAGCGACTGAGCTAACTAGCTTGTCAACAATCCAGACTACCAGTTTTTCCCTTTCAATACCCATTTGTAAATTAAGTAAAAAGTTTTGAGTGGAAATAGACATAGGCATATTACACTCAAATCTGTACAGTCGAATGAGCCAAGTCAAGTTGCATTGTGGGTAATGTAAAAGGTCTGTATTTATATAGTGCTTTTCTAGTGTTGATGACCACTCAAAATGCTTTACAGTAACAAGTTATTGCCATTCCCCCATTCACACATGCCCATTTCCCCATTCAACGAAGGGCAATTTAGGGTTCAGTGTCTTGCCAAAGGACACTTCGGCACTTGGATCGAATCACCGACATTCTGGTTAGAGGACGACCTCTCTTCCCCCTCAGTTACAGCTGTCCCCATTTACTAAAGGTATGACAGGGAAGAACAATGTGTGGACTAGAAAAATTGATTCAGCTTTCATGTGTCCCAGACGTTGCAGCTACAGACCGCTGGTCACTTGTTTATTCAAAGTTTATTGTTGAACATATCATGTGTCCAAATCACATTAAATTCGATAGAGCACTTTTCTGGGCCCTTTATTGAAGACATGCCAAATGTGAATCTGATAAGATTTCTGGTTCTTGAGATATGTTTTCAACAAAGAGACAGACAGACAGGGAAATCTGTAATTATTAGATAGATTCAAGCAATATGAAATAAATAAATACAATTAAATAAATTACAGAGACAAAACAGGTCAGCATGATTAAATAATATCAATAACTCATATTACCATGTCAAGTGAGCATTTCTGCCAGTTTATCACAGCTGAATATAAAACACCTGCAACTTTTGACTGTGTAGAAACGACACACTGTAAAGTGGTTGTGCCTGGTCTGTAATATAATGATCTTTTCAGAGTTTTCTAATGACAAAGTCACTCTCCCCATCAAGGGTACTTTGATTTAGTGCCCTCACTGACCATCTGCAGCTGAAGCTGAGGTGAATGTCCAGTCAGTAATGAACCACTCCCACACAATGCCCATCATTGTCTAAATATCAAGACTATATTTAGAAAGAAACATGGAGGCGTTTCCAGGGCTTTTTATGTGTATGTGTGTGTGTTTGAATGGCTCGATTCTATTTTTACATTTGAATGTATAAATCTCAGCCTGTGTGCATCGCTTGTGCCTGTGTCCAACCCCTCCCTCCTTCAATCCAGCTACTGTTCTGTGACGGTAGGCAGATGTGCAGTGAAGAGGGGGAGGGATCTCTGGTTAGAAAGCATCTCTTTGACTCCAGAACCTTCTGCTTCCTTTTTCTGCCAGAAGGCTAAAAATATTATAAAAAGGGCTTCTTGTGCGTATAGCAGACGTATTGGAGGTGGGGTCTGTCCTGGCACACAGGGGGACACAGGAACGGGAAGAGGAAAACTGTCTGAAGGGATACACATCTGCACGGGAGTTGTTCTTCCTGAGGTCTCAGGTAGCTGTTTGCAGCTTGTGTCACTAATGTGGGAATGTTGGCAGGCTCCAGCTGATGGAGGCTTTGTTGCTCCTGTTGTCACATGTACTGTATGTATGTGAAGGTGTGTCCATCACTGTTTGTCAGTGATGGCAGATGGATTGAGTGGGGTCAGCCAGGTGCAGTTGCGAAAATGCATATATTTATTCTGTCTCACGGTT
Organism: Verasper variegatus; assembly: GCA_026259375.1. Taxonomy (NCBI): domain Eukaryota; kingdom Metazoa; phylum Chordata; class Actinopteri; order Pleuronectiformes; family Pleuronectidae; genus Verasper; species Verasper variegatus. Next base: position 4,467,165 of record CM048045.1, on the reverse strand, counting down.
TTCAGCTTTTGTCTCAGGCAGTTTCTTTATTAGCTCAGTGTGCTGAAAACTGAATAACACGTTTTAGCACAGGAAAATGTTTTTTGTCCATTACAGCATTGACAGTAATTACTATCCTGGGGATCGGGCTCAGCATCACAGGTTGTTTTTAGTGCTCATGCACTGAGACGCCACCAGCTGTTTTCTGCTTCCTCTGTTTTAATCTGCCTCAAAGTTGTAAACCTCCTCCTCTGTGGTTTCTTCTGCCAGACTCCCAAGTTGAGTTGAGTTGAGTTAGGTGTTTTCAGTGGATTCGGTTCCTCAGTTTGCACATTGCTTTTTCCTTAATGAAGCTGTGAATACATGTTGCTACTTTTTGGGGTAATTTCACCAAAATACAGGACTTGTGCTTTGTAGTTACGAAGTACTTACAAGCCTTGACTTCACTTGTTTTGGTGCGTTTTGGAAAAATGATACTTTCAATATTGATAAGACTTGAGTAAGCAGGTGACCAGTGCTCTGTAGCAGCCGTGGCTGAGACTCAACAACACAAGTGACTTTGTCATTCACGACAACAGCGCATTCAGAACAACGGGTACGTTCAAGACAACGGCAATGACTGATTCTCTAGTTCAGGGTTCTGTGTGCTGAGTCGAACATTCCTGCAGTTGGTCTTTACTTGTAACAGTTACTGCAGGTCACTTTTACAGTTTCATAAAGAAAACTGCAACCAGCATCACCACAGACCAAGCAAACAGCCCATTCCAAGCATTTACCTTTAAGACACTGTATATAAATATGGTTTCAGGTTCTACTAGAGATAGAACCTGAAACCTTTTTGAAAAAATATTGCAGTTCTTGTGACAAAGAAAAGTGGCACACCTCTTATTTATTTATTTGTAACATAGTCATTTGTTTCAGCATTTCATGAATTTATCCAATAACCAAGGTGACGGGAAATAAAAGGAGATTGAGATGAGAGCCAAAACGTCCATGGCCAGATAGGAAAAGGAGATGGTGGGGTTCATGGTCATTGCTTTAACTGTCATTGTAAGTTGCTTGTAATACAAAGTCATCGTCGATTTTCCCTCTAGTTCCCTCACGTGAACCTGAGCTTTATAGCTTTCAGCTTTTTATTGGTGTCAGATATGAGTCCTAGCTTCTACAGCATTCAGTAGTCTTGTATCACCGTCTGACCATGATTGCCTGTGGTTGGACCATATACTGGTCTTGATTGTGTCTGGAACAGGAGGAATGCTGCCAACCTCTCGTCTGTGTGTTTATCTCTCAGCCCACATTACCACTGTGGTTTAGCTGACAGTAGCTGGTTGCTTTTTTTAAAACTCATCGTGGGTCCTATGTGTGTACACTCATGATCGCACACACACACGCTTAACCACGCTATTGCACAAGTTCATTGAGGAGAATGAGGACATAAAGACTGAATCCTCAAATACACATTCAAGAAGGAGTTGGTGAAATGAGGTTGGGTGTGCATTTGTGACAATGTGTCAAAAATCCATATCTGACATGCTGTGTCAGTTGACATTAAGGTCAGAGCAGAGCTAATGAGCAAGGGATACATGAACTAGTAAAACTGGTCATGAGACAAGGAGCATTTGTTATGTTTGGGGTTCAGGAAAGGGTGTACTTGGAGTAAAGAAGGAGGAGGATTCATCAAAACAGGATCAAGATAGAACAAGATAACATGAAAGTTAATGAAGCCTGTGTGGACTTTGCTGTGAGAAAAGTATAAGCGAGAATATTCCAAGTTATACTGAGTGGAACCAAAATAATGGAGATCTTAACATAAAAAAATATACAACTTGCAAAAGTAATGACTCCACAGTTCTAGTGGGTGGACGTCAATCTCCTGACCGCACCATATTACATAAGAGATAGCTAAGCCCACAAGCAGCCCCCGCGCCACCCACCCAGTCCTACTTCACCGTCCAAGGTGCTGTGGTCATAGTACACTTGTGCTGGAGCAGGCCAGCAGCCACTGAACACAACTGGCAGAGGGTGATGCCAGGCAGGCAGCTGTCCAAACACTGTCCAGTCCAGAGAACAGAGTCAAAGCAGTGGGATAATGGAAAAAGTGTGCAAACAGCCGCCTTTCTTTGTTACCAAGGAGAAAAAGCACACACAAAGGAAACAAAAAACCCTTTATGTACATGTATCAGTTCAATTAAGGCCATGGAAACATGCTGATTAGCCACAGCAGTATGATGGCTTTCTGACATATTGCTTCTTTTTCATGGTGACAAAGCTGATGGTGTGTGTTGGCTTTGCACCAATACTTTCCCTCAAAAGTGTTAATAGAGAAACTCTTTCTGTCTCAGGCTACATCCCTAAGACTGCTTTTTCAGTTAAAAACACATCAACTCTGCTACGGATATCCCAGTTGTTGACACAGCTCTGGAGTTTTTGAGCTGCTAAAAGTTTGGAAAGTTTGCAAAAGCTGCAGGACCCATTTTAGTTTGAAAACTAAAAGTTTGTTGTTTGGAAACGATGACGAACATTCAGTACTCAAGCACTTCCTGTTTACACTGGCACGCCATGCAGTGTACGTGAGTGATCATGTGATATGCATATTCAGGTGTGTTAGTACAGACAGGATTTAAAACTTATACTGAGTCAAAAAGTTTGCGTGGATAGAGATAATTTTAGTTGAAAACGTGTTGGTATGGAGGTCACATGCTTATGATATAACTGCCCATACATGTGTGCTGCCTCTCAACATGACATTGCACATACTGGTTTTCTCCCCCTACTTTTCTCCCATTATGTACCCATGCATGAAAACATGCTAAGCAATCCCAGTACTTAGCCTGTGGTCGTTAGCGTTCTTGTGTTCAAAGCCTCCTCTGAGTCCTGTCAGGCCCAGTCATCTGTGGATCTGATCCCATGTTGGGAAACAAAGAGGCACTGAGTGGGAAGAGCTACCACATGAACTAACACACACACACACACACACACACACTATATATGGATTATCATGGGTTATGGGCGGGAACCACAAGGATTATTATTGGAAGACAGTTACACAACCAGAACAGAGGTTCAAGAGGCAAAGGGAGTACAGAATGGATGGTGTCATAGTGATACACATGCTGAAAGTCTTTTTTACTGCATCTTGCTGCACTCTGCCTGGCAAGATGGGAGAAAATGATTCCATTGAACACATAAAATCATAGGAAAAATATGATCTACGATTATCTTCAAAATGTTTGCCATTAACTGACACTCTCACAGTGACTCAAACTTTTCCAACGTACTGCAGATGTTGAACAGATGACCCCACACCTTCATTAGAAACAGATAAATATGATAATAATATTGTTTGTTGTGATGTTGTTATATTATGTGTGTTTTATGTCATATTATAACATTAATATGATCATGCCATTACTGCCCTGTGAGCAGATTACTGCCCCTGTCTCTCCATAGATTATGATGCAATCAAGTCATGAATAAGTTAATTGGCATATTGCAGTTCTACAACTATTGCAGTTTTCACTTCCCCTATTTAACACATTGACCATATGTCCATATACTCGGGAGACTTCCGTCTTTGTCTGTTTTGTTTTCATGCCAAAAGAAAGGGTATAAATGGTTGACAGACAAACATTTAACATCTGAAAAGTTAAACTCTTGGTTTAAGGTCAAACAAGGTTTTGGAGAGTTGGCAGCTCCACAGACTGTATTGACACATTCTGAGTGCAAATCTAATTTTTCTGTCTGCATGTGTGTGTGTGTTTGTGTGTATGTGAGCAGGCGGGGAAGGGAGAGCCCCACATCTTCAAGGAAAAGACCTTCAAGAAGAAGCGGCAGTGCAGCGTCTGTCGGCAGAACGTGGATCACGTGGGCTCCTTCTGCAGAGGTGAATGTTGCAAGCACATGCGGTTGTTTGTTTGGCAGTGTTGACAACTGGTCCAGAAGAATGTGGCATTTCATGGCATGGCAGGCTGATATAACAGTCTAGCTGAAAGTCTAGCCCTACTAAACAACACAATGAGGATAGGATGTGGGACATGGAATAGAAGACGTTGTATGACTGTAATTGTGCAACTTACTGAATGACTGAATGTATTGCCTGTCAATAATTTTCCATGTCATCATAAATAACTGAGCATAATAATGCTACTTTTGTCCTTTTCTTTTTCTTCTTCCTCCTCTTTCTCTACTCTCTTTCCTCTCAGTATGCAAGACAGCCACCCACAGGAAGTGCGAGGTCAAGGTAGGAATCAATGTCAGCCCATAGTTTCTCATTGTGGTCTCAAAATGGGGGAAGAAATTGTTTGTGATGATGAAAGTGGAAGTAAAACTACCTATTTGTTTACAGCAGAAACATAGATTTCTGTTAATGAGCATTTTCAATTTGCTCATTAATAACTTAAGTTGAAAGTGGGTAAGGAGGAGAAGCTGATGTATCAGTAAAAACAAAACATAACAAAGTGCAGTGGAACACTCTTTTCTCTTCTGCCATGGTTTAATGATGAAGCACAGGAAAATGTGTGCCACTTACAGCTCATTACCTTGATGTGACCATCTTCTTTTATTTGTTTGTGTGTTTGTTTGTTAGTTACTTAGTAGCATTAGGCAAAAGCTTGTTTGGTTTAACGTTGCAAGATCATTGACATGAGAAATTGAGACATTTTCATTTTCATTTATATCTCAGATAATTATGTGTGAATCCTAATGAAAAACTCACCTATTAACGGGGTTGATACCGATGATATCCAAATAAAAATTTGGATCTAATGAATTTAACTGTGGTTTCATTGGGGTGGAGGATTTTTTTTCAGCTGCTCTATGGTAACAAATAGGGGCATAAACCAGTGTCTAGTTTTTAATTTTAACTTGCATTTTCTCTACATTTGGATGTAAACCTGAGCTTCACTCAATGAAAATAATTCACATGGACTTATCAAGTCAGTGACCTAAGGAAAAACTCTAAAGTGATAAATGTGATAAATTAAACAGTGAACAGTTAATGCAGCTAATGCAAGGTACCTCAAATAGACCGCAGAAGTAGTAACTATAGGAACGAGAGCTTTACAGTTTTATCAAGAAGAGCTAAATAAATAAAACATATAAGTAACGGTGTATATCCAACTTACATAAAAGGATTGAATCTGTAATAGTTAATATATGCAGTCATATTGGATACATTAAACAGTCTTGTCTTGATTTGTATTTTTTCAGAAGTTTTTGTGGTTATTTGTTGGTAATATAAATCTTGTTACATCAATAACTTTGATTACTGCAGTAATGAACATTAGAAGTCAATAATGTGAGTGTATCCTTCTCCAGAGCACATTAAATGGGAAGTGAAGGAGGAACAGAAATCTTGTCTGAGCTGTTTGACATATTGTCATTTCACTGAGGTCTGTGGCAGTGGCTGTGTAAAGGCAGAAGTCTAAAGATCTCTGCTAATAGGAAGGCTGCTCAGTTGCATTCCTCGGAAAGAGCCGTAAGCCTTGCTCCAACCCCACACTGCTGCCTCTGTGAAAGAGTCATTGATTGAGGGATGGTACGATGAATAGACAGAGGGATGCAGAGGGGGGGAATGCCAACCATGGCCAGAGTGACGAAGACAGGGTAGAGGCTGAGGCAGGGAGCCTTGGCAGTCAGCTGGGCGAAGGAGAGAAAGCCAAGGGCAAAGGCATGTGGCGAAGACAAGACTTGTTCCTCTTGCATCCCTCCATCCTGTTGTCTTTTATCTGAGGTGAGGAGAGCCCAGAGGATGAGTTCAGAGATGAAAGTGTGGCTTTGAAAATAGTACACAGAGTACAAGAGTAGAATCAGGCTTTTCAGAAGAACTTGTGATGTGGCTTGTCTTTTATCCTGCATGGTGTTGGTGTGTTTCTGCATGGATTTGTTGTTCTTTGTACAACGTATTTGATGTGCTGTTTCCCCGTGTACAATTAGGTACTGGCTTCTCTATGGGCCTATTCAGACCATCCGCCCTGAGAGATCCGATCTCATTAAGTACATATGTTCACACCTTAAAATGACTCCTGAATGTTTCTCTTGTGACCCCTTGCGATCAGATCTCACTTTTTTACTCATTCTGAATTTACAGATGAAGTTGTGTTTGTGTGTTTGTGTGTGTATGTGTGAGAAAGAACGAGCAAGTGAGGAGGGGCTGAATGAATGAATGAATGCAGCCAGAAAGATTAAAAAATTTAAGAAAAGTATCAATCAACATATGGACACTGAGACATTTGTTTCATTGTGAAACTGTAGCGGGTCAGAGGTCTTTAGCTGAGTAGGTGGTCCTTCATATGTGGCCCGGGATGCATCTGCTTCACACAGTTAAAATAATGTGGACACCTCTGAATGGGATCTGAGAGATTGGGTCTTAGGACTTTCAGAACACATTTGCGTGGCATATGTACTTTGTGCTGACCACTTCCGATTGGATCACTCAGCTCAGATGGTTTTACCGTGTCTGAATGGGGTGAAAATTTTATGATGATAGATGCAAAGATCAATATCACTCTCATATCTGTATGCCAATAAATGTTAGGGTCAGTTGGTTAACTTAATTTAGCGTAAGACTGAAACAAAAGGAACGCAGCTATATAAGATATAACTTATCTATTAATAAGATTTAGAGGTGTAGAGACTGACAGACTCAGTATTTTGTTACCTTTGGAAACACCTGGGCTAGCTTTTACCTTGTGTCCACTTTTTAAGGTATGCTATTGTAAGCTAACCAGCTGCTAGCTATAGCGCCATTTCAGTGCACAGATATGAGAGGGGAAATAAGCATTTTAAGCAATTCAATTATTTAATTCTGTGTTTAACAGACGAAAAGAGGAGAAATGTTATTCTATCTCTTAATTTGCAGTGATATTTTAAATGGTAAAAGGAAGGAAATACCAGCGAGGTCATTGTAAAACACCAAAATATTATACAGAAATCCTAAACATGTATTGCATTTTTGCGTCTGTCGCATCAATCCCCGGCACTCACATTCTCACTGTGAATACACATTCACACATGTGTTCACCCATCGGATTCTCCTGGATTTCTACGGACTTTATACTAGGGGGTCATGCGGAGAAAGTCTGCAAAGACTGCAGAGCTTCTCACTCGGACATTTGCAGAGTTCAGTGCATGTCCGAAAGCAGCTTTACTGTAACTGTGTGATGTGCTGCTGTTGACTGGTAGTTAAACAGTGATATCCATCGCTGCTGCCCAGGAAGGGAGAGGTCGGATAAGGCAGGACGTAGGGGTCTGGCTGCTGTGTCTGCCCCAGCTGTTATCTACCCTCATATGGCATCAATCTCTAATACTGTGAATCCTAAAATGCAGACTTATTTAGTTATGGTAGAGATATGGTCCATTTAGATGCAGCTGTCTGCTTGCCTCATCAATTCACTTTGCCTTCCTCTTATTTATACTGTATATATGACCTTGTTTGTGCTAAACAAGCTTAGTTACCTTGTGTTAACAGTGCTATTAGTTTAAAGTGTTCCCTCACTTGTCCTTGATCCACATTTGGCAGTTATTATCTTAAACCTTGTGTTTGAATCATCCACCTCTACCCTCCTCCATGAGCATATTTATGTGCCAACATACACATCTGGAGGTCTGCCCTCAATCATCTGTAAACCATCCTGTTCTCACCGAGCTTCTATTTACATCACTACCCGCCCGATGTTGTGCTTCTGCTGTAGTTCCCTGGAAAACAACTTATTAAAATGCCTTCCCAGAAAGAATTGCTGTGTCACAATTTGTGAACTTCTTTAGGCTTACACATATTATTGTGAGTGCACACGATTGTGAATCATGCAGTGTGGTCAAACGTTTGAAACTTCTCATCATCAGTGGTCGCTATATTGGCTACGAAGCAGAAGAGGAGGAGCCACTTACACATTTTCAAACTTGTTAAAATGGTGACTAAGGAAGGAGGACATGGGGGCGGCAACAATGACGAGGGGAGGCTGCAGGCCTGACAGACACTGAAATAAATCAAGCCTAAATCTAACCCAATTCGACTTCCCTCAACTCCATTCATGTTCACCCTTCACATGTGTGCTGCTGCTGGAGTTGGTGATTACACTGTGATTTACATGGAAACAGTACGCACAAACAAGAGGGTAAAATGTTCATGGTTAAATCAAGTGAGCAAAGCAGGTGGGAGATATTTTGGCGGCCAGTTGTTGCGATCATCATTTCTGCCAAGTTCACATGCATATCATATACAGAGTTTAGTGTACCTCATTTAAGTGTACTGATGGAAGCATCGGAATTGAGACCATCAAAGATGTTTTTTTTCTTTTGGCCGTTCTGTTCCCAACTCTTTGCCCACAAGGTCAACAGCCTCCAGCTGGCCCATCTCAATTCTATTAACACACACACACACACACACACACACACACACACACACACACACACACACACACACACACACACACTTAAACATGTTCTTCTCTCAGAGAAGAGTTGCTAGTTATCTTTGATCCCAAATGGAATATTTAGTCTATAGGGAATCAGGGGGGTGGGGACTAAGGCCCAGGGCGAATACATGGAGGGAAGGTTGGGGGGAGACACAGAGATAGGGAGAGTGAAAGACAGCAACAGTTGGGGAGGAAGGATTAAAATGAGTGAAATGCAGCCCGTGACGAGTCAATCAGTCTGACTGCCTCATTAGGCAAGAAGAATCATTTCCGCTGGTCAGGAGGGAAAACTCTGTGACTGTTCCACTGACTGTACAGCTCAGAGTATCACAGTGGAACCCCACTGATACAAAATCCCACAGGCTGGTTGACTGAATGACTCGACTGGCAGACACACTGTACTTGAACATACTGTACAGAAAGAGGGACACTGGCATAACTTTCATTAACCACAGAAGATTTATCATAATAATGGAAAACTGCATGTAAATCACATATGACAATGTTTGATATTAGACCAACCAACACTCCAATCCTACATTAATGTGGGATTCACAGTGACAGGAGCTCCTTCACATCCCAAAACAATTATCATTAATTCTGTAAATTGAATTTTGTCCAAATCCATAAACACTGGTATGACAACTACATGGATGTAGCAAGATCATACGGTTTCCAAATGAACCTGAGCTTCCAGAGCTGGTTTCCAGTGTTTGACCTGAATGTGATCGCAGCCATCAGAGTTGTGTCTCTTTTTTGCAAAGCTGTTTACCAGCTTCTCACTAGCTGACTAATACTTCACATATCTGACTGACTGATGAGTCGACTAAAAACACGAAATACTCTCCACGTCTGGTAAAGCCGTCCTACAGATTTTGTGCACCTGCAGTGCAGAGCTGTTTTTTACAGTAATTAGAAATCCCTGCTTCCCCTCCATGCGTCAGGATTCCTTGCTGTCTCTCCTCCTTGTCAGGCCTCTTATTTGCTCGTCATGTCAGAGTACATCTTTACATGAGACATGGACTGTTTGCTCTGTCTGCTCCCCTTTACAAGAAGAGGATGTACAATCAAGTACAGATAGACAGTGTGGAAGTGGGGGAGGATGCAGGGATGAGAGGAAGAGCAGCACAACCCTCCTCATGTTTCTGTTAACATGAAAGCCTCTCATCAGGACAGTTGTGGTTTGAGTCCTGCTGCTCAGATCCTCTGTATTTTTAGTAAAGATTTTAGATGAAAGACTCTGGTCTTTACTGGGGCCATTTTCCTCAAAGTCTTATAACCTACAGTATATTTGATATTTGTCTGGCTAACATCCTTATTAGTGGCAGTCATTTAATTTGCTGCAGTTCTGTATTATTGTTTTGCCCTCTTTGCTAAACTGACCCTGTTTGCAGAGCCTGCAGGAGAGACCATGGGAAGTTAAGTGGAGATGGAATGATGGAGTAATGGCACCATAACATCACAGCTGACCCCAACATCCCCCTCACCCAACACACTTCCTGTCACATGGAAACCTCCTATGCCTGGTTGCAGTGATGTTACTGCAGGAGTATCACTCATTGCTGTAAAAACATGTCAGCCACAACTTAGATTTTCAAAAGCACAAAAAGCAAAAAAAAAAGAAAACATTCATTGGGACAGTTTACTGTAAGCAAACCTCCTAATTGTTTGTGAGGCTCTCAGTGACATCAGCAGGGAATAATCTCTGGTTAGAGCCTTGTGGCCTTGAGCCCAGACCTCTGGTTTCCCCCCTGCAGGCCCAGCACTTCACCAAAAACTTGTGCAGTCATTGAGTCATTCAGTTTAACAGGGTCCAACTGTATCGTTTTAACATCACCGTGGCCGTGACTGTCTCCTCTGAATAAAAGAGTTTATCACTGACAGCTCTGCTAATTGCTGAGATAGGCTGGTGTGTTTTGAGTTTGTGTGTGTGTGTGTGAGGGCAGGTATTACTCATGTTGTGGGGACCTAAATCTGTGTACGCAGTCACATCATGCAGACTAAAAGCAATTCCCCTAATATTATAAATGTGTACATTTCAAATGAAAAGGTTAGTGTGAGGGTTTAAAGGTTAGGTTAATGGTTAAGTTTGGGTTAAGGTTAGCAGTATGGGTTAGGCAAGTAGTAGTTATGGTTAAGGTTAGAGTAAGTCTCCTGGAGTTAGTTGTCATATCCTGGTGACCCTAGCGTGTCTGTGTTTGTGTGTTGTGTCTTTAATTTAGCAGAAAGAGCGATGTTAAATCTTGACACCCACACCGCATGGTGCAGGACATGAGTCACACATTTTACTGGTATCCACTCTCCACTGTCACTGTTTATACAGACGTTCAAATTAGGGGCATTTGACATTATGAAAAACCCACCAAAAAATGATTTGAAACTGGAGTCGGGTAAAAATGAAGAAATCCTGGAGGCACAAATCACAAAGTCTGTGTCAACTGATCAACACTTACACTCCCTTTAACTATTGATATTGATCTTACTAAGTAGAACATCTCCACCACATGTGTGCCTGTGACTAATGGATTATTCCCGTCCTCTTGTCTTTTCATCTTTTTCATCTTGTGTCCCGTCAGCTCCTTGTATTCACATCCTGGGGCCTCATCCAGATGATAAACAGGAAAAAATAAATACAGTCTTAAACCACAGCGTCGTCTTGTTTGTGATCTGTGGCGTGTAGGCCCTAAGGCAAACTGTTGACAATGCACAACGCCTGTCCGAAGAATGAATGCGTTTTTGTGAATATGATAAACACTGATTAGGCTGAAGGGTTTAGGATTTAAATATAGAAAAAGGAGGGGATATAGTGCTTTTGGGAATTGTGTCACTCCCTGCTTATCTTGTCATGAGTGACAGACAGAGATGCAGTTCAGCCGCAGAAGGCAGACAGGGAGAGAAGGACTGCGGTCTGTGTTTGTTGGTCCACAGGAGATTCTTTCCATTGTTGATCTCTCCCCATCTCATCCCAGCCCATGTCTTCCTGCTTTGTTTATTCATACCCAGGTTTATTTTTGTCCGGATTCAAGCAATCAGCTTTTGTTTGGCTTGGGAAGAGGGTGATGATGGGTGGATGGGAACAGCGTGGTGGTGGACGGTGTTTCGGCTCTCAGTGTGCACCTGAGAAAACCTTTGTGTGAGCTGTATGTGTGTATTCCTGTTTGTGTTTTGCATCTGCATAACTTTATGGGAATATTTTGTAGTGGCAACTGTTGACACCCAGCTCCATAACAGGGATTTGCTTCCCACCCGGGTCATTAAAGCTCCACCACGGGGACCCATGTGACCTGGGATATCTTCGGCCTCCCTCTCAGCTGCTTGGAGCAAAAACGAGACAGCCAGAGACAAGAGACTCTTTTCTTTCCCCGCAGGGTCAAAAGAAAAGTGTGGGAACGACAGACAAAGAGGAAAACATGCTGAACAGTGAGAACAATTTCACACACACACAAAAAAAGAAAACAGATAATCGCTTTGTTAGCTAGGCTCACACTAGAAGTGTGAAGGGGACTCCTAAATCTAGGGGATAGACATATTTCACCCATAGGTGTTTTTTTTGCTTAGTTATGGCCTTGAAGTCCCCTTGAGGTAGGCCGGATGCTCTCTGGTTTTCTCATGAAGTCCACCTTGTCATGATTAAGAGGCATCAGACATGTGGGGCACATTTGAAGGATAGTTATACGACTAAGCCAGGTAACTCTCAGAACTGCCATAAAATGAGTCCTGCAGGTCTGTGCAGAAGGAAGACCATCTGCATTTTGACTGCCAGACCTCCATAAAAAGTAAAGTCTAAACATCTCAACATGAAGTTGTTGTGAGAGTTCATTTGTTTCGCAAGAGATGGCACGCTGTCAGAACTCCATTACTGTGGATGTTTTGCAAGACCTTAAAAAACAGAGACACTAAAGAGCGTGATAAGCTGCACAGAGGTAACTATCTCAGAAATCCTCCCAAAGCCTGCAGATAACCCACATGGCAATCAACATTAAAACCATTTCTCTTTGTGTGACATTCCAGCATGACAGAATGAAAGAAAGTGGGATTTCTACCTCTTTATCTTGTGAGAAGCAAATTCTTCCTTTAACCCCTTGAAGCAGCTTTGAATCCCAGAATGTTTAGCAAAGGCAGTATTTTATACCCACAGTGCAACCATAAGGTCAGCAGGCAGATGCAGAGCCTATGTAACTGAATCAAATTACGACATGTGATTGACATCCCCCAATGTTATTGTCACTAGTGTGATAGCACCCGTTACTTCACTCGCTGCTTTTAGAATGGGCTGCAATTGGCTCAGACAGTCTTTTATATACATTCCTTTTGACGTTCATCTTTAAGGAATTTGAGCTATGGACAGAAAACAGGTGTAAGGCGTAGAGATATTCCATATTTTTCAAACTCATCACAAGCGTGAGCGTCTTTGCCTCGAGGGTCGATGAGGATTAATCAGAAGCCCTGCTTTAGAGCTGCTGAAGTAACTCAACATGGTCAAATCACTGCTGCAGTCGTTGGTGAACTTGTTTTGTCTTACTGTTGTAGGTTAATGTGTGTGTATTACTTTGACGAGTCAGTTGTCCGTAGGTTCTTCGGTATTTGGCCTTATCACCCTAAGATGTCACCGTTCTCTGTTCACTGCGAGGTCCCCAGCTTTCTTGTCTTGTTTGGTGCCGCTGATGAAAGCATGCAAGGTCGCAGCCAGCATCGGCTTTCATTTCTGATTCGTTGCGGCTTTCATCGCCGCTCTCTGATTGGCTCTCCCAGGAGAGCAGAAGGAATGGGGGACTATTAAGCCTGAGGCTAACCATCAAAGGAAAGGCTGCAGTAGTCCAGTAATCACGAAGCAGATACAGTTTGATCAGGATCTTGGACAATTGGCTTTGCTCACTGATGTAGTAACTATTACGTCTCAGTACTTTACACTCTCAGTGAATCCAATTCTTGCTGCACGGTTGATCTTTCTCAATACAACACATCTTTGTTACATAGGAAAAAGTGACCCATTGCTTTGTATTCCTCCTTTCTCTCTTTTCTCTGTTCAGAACTTTGAAAGGGAACATAAAGTGTGTCATTTAACATGAGTCATTCGATGGACAGGCCATGCTAGCGGGTGTTTTGGACGAATTAATTTGAACATGTAACACTTATAACCTAATCCTAAAATACTCTTCTTCATTTACAGTCCTTGGTTTAGAATGTGTGAAATTGCTTGATTTAAATGTTTGTTTTGTCATGTGGCGACTAGTTTACTGTTCGGGGGGAAAAGCTACATCAAACCATCACAAAAATAACTTTTAAGATACCATTCACAGCTGAATAAAAGGAAAAAAAGTATATTTAAAGTTTCAGATGAAACAGATGTCAGAGAAGTATCAGATCTGCATATTTACACATTTTCTATAAAAAATGGCAAAATTGTGGCTGATATCAACCGAGGTTTACAGCACCAAAAGCGCTCAGTGTGCTCAATGCTCCCGCCCCAGATTTGACAGTGACAAGCAGCTCAACGTGGAAAGTCAGGACGACAGCCTGCTCTCTGTCACCACCTTCACCTTTGCCTGTGTATTTAACAGATGAAAGTGACAGGGATGAAGCAGAGGAAGGTGATGACATGATGAAATCATTTTGGAAATGAGGCCACGTATGTTCCAAGATCTGAAGCCAGCAGGGCATTTTCATTGGATCCAAAATGGGTAAACACCCTGAGTGCTGGTTGAGTCATTAAACATTTGAAACTCTTGATGTAAAAGTATTAGGGTGTTGATTTATTTTTTTTTTTACAAATATTTGTCAAGAACAGATAAATTAATTAACACAGAGACACAGGATTAAAATTTAGAAAGTGTTTTTCATTTCATGAAAAATACCAATGTATGTTTGAGCTTTGCATAGGAAATATATATATATATATATATATACCGTAAGTACAGAAGAGGGAACATGTGGTTAGCAATGGGTCATTGTATTTTAGAATTGCAGTGTCTAGTGTAGTGTATGAACCCCACTGTGGTGGGAGTATGACCTCTTGCACATATATAGTGAGAATTTGGACTTTGAACAGATCATTGCAGTCTGGTGATTAGAATTTCAAATAAAAAGTGATAGTAGTTGCTGGGATGTGCCAGTGGTGGTGAATATATAAAAACTAAAAGACTAAATGTCGCCACACATCAATCCATGACGACGTTTGTCTTTTACACTGCCTGTGTGTGGGCTTTATCCCAGAATCATGACAAGAAAACTTTGACCATTTTGCAGTTCCTCCTCACGACAAGCCAACATGTCTTCAGCATGATATTTCCCACTTGATCTTTGCGAACGCATTGAGCATAAATCAAGCTTTTCACTGAAAAGAATAGCCATGTCTTTGAAGCTGATGATTGTTGACCTTAACTTTGTAAGGGTGGATGATTTTATATCAGTTTATAAGTCGTCTCTATTGTCAACATTAACAGGATTTTGCCATTAGAAAAACACATTGGATCAAATATTATCAATAGCATAATAATCTGTCAAATACTGACTCATTGTCACACTCACTGTCACAGGCTCTCACAAAAATCGCCCTCATGCTTTCTCCACAACGAACATACCAAGGCTGCTACCTAATTCCTCCCAGAGCCTACAGCTCATATGCCATGCGTTGAGAGGAGAGAACCATGCAATATCCATTAGCCGTCTTCTTCTGCTTTGATGGCTCAGAGAGTCTGCAAAGAGCTGGAGGAGCCAGGGCTGCTGCAGAAAAACAAAAAGAGGGGAGAGTACAGGGGCCGGCAGGCGGTGATGGAGGGGAGAGGGTCGGGAGAGGGAGAGGGTTACAGGGGGTCAGGTCTCTCTGTGTGTCGCCAGCTGGTCCCACCTGAGAGGAGGCAGGGGAAGGGAGGGGCAGGATTTTACTGAGAGTGAAAAAGAAGGGTAAAAACAGCAGTAATATTTGTGGTTAGGATCATGCTAGTCACTTTGAATTCTTGCTATGAGCTAGTGTTTATTTTATTTTTAGATCAGTTTAGACATGCAGCCTGCAGCACTTGTATCCAGAGCAAGTAAGAACAAGCAATAAGAGTCTTTGTCTTTTTCAAGGATATTTGGTTACCGATGGACACACAGGATCAAACCTGTGACCTATCGGGTTTAAGACTCTTTACAAGGTAAGAATACCAATGGAGGTTTAAACGGAAGGGTGCAGAGAATGAAAAGATTTCAGTAAAACGATAGGTTGAAAGTAGGAGAGGTGAGGGGAAGACAAACAGGAAGGGTGTTTTTAGAAACACATTAGAGAAGAAACTGAAAGGAAGATAAGGAAACATTGGGATCGAGGGAAGCAGGGTGAGAGGATAAACAAAGAGAGGGATGAAATGAGAAGACAGAAGCAGAAAACACAAAACAGCCGTATAGCAAAGAAGGAAGAGAACAGGGGTGAAATGGAGGGAGACGAAGTGGAGGCAAGACGAGAAAAAGAGTGCAGCATAGATGGGTGGAGGTCTATTAGCAGGAAGTTTGTGCGTAAGTGTTGGCCTGAGGAGATGGAATCTGGTGTGGTGTGTTTGTTCTGCCCTCAGCAGGCCCCTCCACTGGCCGCTAGGGAAGAGGGAAAGATGGAGGAAGGAAAAGATTAGAAAAATGAATGACCGGTGTGAGAGCGTCAACCCAGGTAAAGTCTGATTCATGCTGTGTGCAGAAATGGGTGCACAGTCAAAACTTATAGCAAGGACATTTGAAACAACATGGGTTATTTCCAGGACTGGCTGACTGAGTGAGGAGAAAACTAGTGGATGATTCCACCAGGTTTGGATATGTCTTTGTTGAAGCTTGTTAAATTGTTATATTTTCCAGTGATAGCACCAGATTTCATAATGAGTTTGCGGCATATCTGTCATTGTGCACGTCAAGCTTCAAAAAACAAGAATGAAGTGGCAACATAGCCTTGTAAACTAAAGTGCTCATGCTGTTTTGCCCATTAAACTAAATCCTGACTTTTATTAGTGTATATGTCAAGAATATAAACATATTTCTGAAAATGAAAGGGATCTGAAACATACAGACTTGACAGTCACCAGTAACTATGTCCTTCCTTGCCCTACTTGATCTCTGCGGAGCAATGATCTGTCTTCATTAAAGCTGCATTTATGCTTGATGGCCTCAATGACGTCAACGTGACACCTTTCCTTTTTACAGTCTTCTCAAGTGTCACCGCTGAAAAAAACAAAAAACAACACGGCCAGAAAAAGCCAAAGAAAATCCCAAACAGAACAGTTTTGGCACGGCTTGTTTCCTCCAGGAACACCACATTGGGCTTGTGCTCTCTTCTCTGCCCTGACAAACTGGTCGCAGAGTTCTCTGCAGAATGTCTCATCTTGTCCTATAGTCTCTGCAATCTCCCTTCAGAGGCCATCTGAGAATCTCTACACCTTCGTTAATGCCAATGTCAAACAGGGACTTTAAGAATTGCAGTTCTTACACAGTGCATTGTTTCACATGCTCTGATTCAAGAAAAAAAAGTAGACACATGAAATTAAGTTGACCTACTAGAGCCTTAGGGAATTAAGAGAAATTAGAGCCTGGCCCAGCCCACTCCTATCTGCTCATGGATTGGGTTCAGGCTGCAAATGAAAAGCAACCACAACACAGGATACGGTTTTTTGATCCATTTCCCTACAGAGATGGAAATAAACAGAGACTCTCGGAGTGAGTCATACAGAAACATTGTCCAGTTTGTCATCTGATAGCCGATGGACCTGTTTCCAGCAACTTTTGTCAAAACACGGCCAGTCTCGATTTAGCTCATTATCTGTTCCTCTGCCTTCCTGTTGACGTCTGACGTACAAGCATCAGTGAGCTTCATGCTTAAGAAAGAAGGCAGGAAATAGAGATTAACACTAACTGTACAACACATACACACTGTGGTGGTGACACACACCCCAGGTTCAAGACCTGTGTAACTTCCGTTTTGTGCACAATGCGGTATACACAAGTCCTTGCCCTTTTCCTTTATCCAAATAAACAGTCCAAAAAGGGCTGTGTAGTGGGAACACTGCCTTTGTGTGTGTGCGAGTGTGTGTGTGTGTGTGTGTCCATGTGTTGCGTGTATTACATAAGCATGACTATGGCCTTCAGCCCCCTTCATTAGGGCTGCTGCTCAGCTCCTGCTTCTTTTGGTCACAGTTCACTGACCTGTAGGCCCATAACAGACATGGGAATCGGATGTGTCACTCTGTGTTTCTGTCTCAGTGCTCCTCCAGCTGTGGGGCTGCGTATTTGGCTTCACATTTGTACATACTTTTCATTTTCTTACATGCTCTTGGACATTGGCTGTTCCTGTGTTTACTTGGCACTTATTTATCTAAGTAGTTGTACAGACACTGTTTGTCCTCAATTCATCATCATTTGATGGTTAAAAGTCCACTCAGTGTATATTCCTGCCCCTGTCTGGTCTCAACAACTGTCTGGTATTGGTGAGTCTTGTTCTGACATAGGCTGACATTCTACCAGTTGTTGACAGACTGAGATAAAAAGCTAAAGTCTCATTATTTGCTTGGCAATTTTTTTATCCATGGAACAAACTTTTTGACGGCCAACCCGGGAAGTTAGCGTGATTCTGGCTCTTTCGACAAAAAGCCAATGCAATGTTTCTACTGGTTTTTATTGCAGAATATAAACTCAGTGATTATGATTCACAACTGAATTACTTTAACGATTTTTGAAGCCAAAATGCAATTACCAGAACACAAACACTATTGCTAGGATATAACAAACACCACCGTTCAACTTCCAACTTGTTTGTTGATTGGTGCACTGCCCCCGTCTGCACAACGAGGCTGTACAAGTGGACTAGTGAGTAGAAGATAGTTGTTCTCGACAACCTTCTTCGTCTAACTTGGCCACTTAATCTCTTTATTAAGATACAAAACTTAAAAAAAAAATATCAAGGGATGGGTATTTACTGATATATTTTATGTTTTGGCATAAAAAAATATCTTGAGCTTCTGCAAACCACAAACCCTATTTCAATTTAGACATATTAAGCCATGTCTCAAACCAAGCTATGCTGGGTCCCTGAATTTGAGGGAATGGGGTCTTGAAAGTAAGACATTGATGTGGGAACCCTGTGAGTCCATTTCTCCATGTCTTACTGTCTGAAGAAGCATTTGGTCTTAATTGCCTCTAAGCTGTGGCCCTTCCCTCTGTCCTGAAGCAAAAAGGATGTCTTGTATTCACATGTTGCTGTCTTTGTGTGTTCCAGGTGACCTCTGCATGCATCCCAGTGCCTCCCAATGATCTGGTAAGTTCCCTTCATTCACCCACTTTCTTTTCCTCAAGAGCGCTCTCTATAAAAGCCTAGTTTTCCCACTCTGTCTATCCATAGTTACGAGGTATGGCTTCCCAAAACCACGGTATGGTTTCCTCGCGTTGAATTCCTTTTGGGAAGCCAGTTGGAGCTCAGTTCAATCCTGGAGCACTGTGGCATTCCAGTCCAGAGGAAAAAATATTGTTGATGTTGCTGTAGGAAGTAGTAATGTTTATCCATTACAGAGTCTGTTTGTTTAATTAACTCTCCTTTCCTTCCTCTGTATCCACTCCTCCCCTCTTTCTCTCCCTCATCCCCTCTCTCACCTCCTTTCAACCTACTCCCTTTGCCCCACTTCCTCTCACCATCCCTCTCTCCATGCCCTCCTCTCCTTTATCCTGTTCCTGCTCCTTCCTCGCATCCAGCAGCGTAGAGGGACTGCGCCTCCTCGACACACCCAACACCTGGTGAGCACACTTTCACCTCCATCCTCCTCTCTCCTCCTCCTCCTCCTCAGCCTCATACTTTTTCTATGCATCTTCCCTTTTTCTCTCTATTTCCCTTCCGTGTCCCCAGCTTCATGCTCTCTGTCTTGGAAACGTCCAGACATGGGTCAGGGGAAAACATTTGTGGCTTCTCTGAATTTGATTTAGCACATGCTAAACAAACCAAAGTCAGAGCAATGCCAGACACTTGTCTCTGTGAAAATAATAATGTGACTTCTGATGACTGTGATGCTCATTACTTGAAGTCTTTTAAATCAAAATGAATCCTCCCATTGGAAACTTAACTCTGCTCAGCAAATTAAATTGCAAATCTACTGTAGTTTAATGGGGCAGACAAAGCATTATCATTGGATCCTAAATGGAAAGGGTTGATGCACTGAAGAGCATGAATAAGTAAAACGTAATGAACGAGGATGGTCACATTTTTATTATTCCTGGTCAGTGATTAACAGGTCATTGCAATTGGAATAAGAACCCCCTCCCCCCCTCAAATGTTGAATAAAATGTGAATGGCGAACCACTCTATGTATACATGCATGAGTGGGGGTTTAAACATTTTAAGTGTTCGGGAATCAGAAAGGTGCTGGGACAGTTTGACCAACTGATGAAATGACTGATGTCACCATCATTGGGCAACCGAAGTTTGAATCACTTCTCATTGTTTCTGTTTAATTCCACAGGGGTCCACCAAGTCTCTGACCTATACCAAACAGAGGAACACCCTGCCAAGGTAAAGGTCGTCTGAGTCTTTTCTCCCACAGACGTTTGTGTTACTGACCGACTTTCTACAAAAAATAGTCTCATAAAGAGACTTGTTCCTCAGACAAAGGTTCACTTCTCCGTCATTCTTTCCAGAGGGTTTATGTGATGGAGCAAGGTGGCTTTTGATCTGACCTGCATGTCATGCACAGTCTCCAGTTTCTCTCTTATTCTTTCCTCCTTTCTCGCAGCATCCAGCCATGAGTTTCACCGTAGCGTACGAGGGAGCACGATCATGTTGAGCTGCCACAAAGAATCTGAATTAACGCACACACATTTTGACCCGTGTCCACCTTTCCCTCTGTGTCTCTCTGCATGACCACCTGAACCTTGCTCCCTCTTCTTCCTCTCTCCCTTTTTTTAATCTGTTCCTCTTTTGCTGTTTCTCCAGGAGCTTCAGTGTCGACCGTGTGATGGAGAGAGTGATGGAGCGCCACTACGACTTTGACCTGACCTACATCACCGAGAGGATCATCTCTGTCTTCTTCCCCCCAAAGCTGGAGGAGCAGCGATACCAGCTGAACCTGAAGGAGGTGGCTGCCATGCTCAAGTCCAAACATCAAGACAAATTCCTGGTGAGGGAACAGAAATGCATCACACTGTGAGAGCTGACAGTAATTACAGTAGCTTTCATGGTCTGTGGTGTTTGTTGCAGCATTGATTTTATCTTCGTCCTTTGAGTATTCAGTTTAATTTAGCTGACGATGCTTGTTGCACAAAAGACAACAGAGACAATATGTTTTAACATATGGCATCAGGTGGCTGCAGTGATAAACATCTTTTCGGTTTCAGCTCCTGAATTTCTCCGAGAGGCGCCATGATATCACCAAAATAAATCCAAAGGTAGAAATTTCCTCCTTGTAATTCTTGTAACTCGATGTTGAGAATGAATTTCTTAAACTTTTATTGAATCTCTTCGAATCATATGATCCTTTGCTCTGTCTCCACCCTCCACCAGGTTCATGACTTTGGCTGGCCTGACCTCCACGCCCCACCGCTGGATAAGATCTGTGCCATATGCAAGGCCATGGAGACATGGCTGACCTCTGACCCCCAGCATGTGGTGGTCCTGCACTGCAAGGTCAGAGTTTAGGGGGCCAGCAGGGTTTTTCAGACGGACGTTCCACTGATTCCCAGGCTTTGAACTGGGCAGATTAGAAAGTAGTCATGGTCGATTCAAAATTGGGCTGCATATTTCATTTTAATGGTGTTAGAAATAGCAGCTATATTAGTATTAAGAACAATGTACATTGTTAATATGTAAAAATAAAGATCAGTGTAGAAATGTAATATCCAATTTATGTCAAACAAACATGTTACTCACTAACATCGCTCATAACCAATTAAGTGTCACCGGCATGTATCTCTCTGCAATACTGCAGTAGAAGTATAAAGTATCACAAATAAAAAATAATCAAGTGAAGTACAAATACATCAAAATCATACTACAGTACTCAGTTGTAATCTGACACTGTCAGATAGCTGAAACATCTTGTTAAATAGTTTGGAGCAATATAACAGAACTAAACAGCTTCACACTTAATGCTTGTTGGTTAATGTTACATGCTGTGGTTGCTACTTTGGAGAAAAACTAAAATTGCATAACATGTTCAAATTCTTCCATCTTTTACAAGCAGCCTTGATTTTTCCATTCACTATTTCTGTTGTAAAATGCAATGAGTGAAATTAGGACATTGCAGTTTAAACATGACTTGCTAAAAAGCGGAGTGTAGAAGAGTTGATGTCGAGTGTCTCCTGTAATTCAATCAGCTGTTTGGACCTTAGCCAGACACGTAACCATACCACTGAGATCAAACTCTGTCAACACAGCATCTGACTTCCACACTGCTGAGCATCATTTACTATTTCATTTATGTCATCATCATATGAAAGTGCTGGCAAATCTAAACTTTTCCACCTCTGCCAACCAGTACCACTGAGGGCCCGAGCTCCCACAGCTTGTCTGGATGTTTTATTTATTGGTTTTGGTCAGAAGATTTTTAAATACTAAAACCAGACCACTTCTGCGGTCGGCTGACTCTCCAGAACATTCCTGCTCCAGGCATTTTTTTTCGCTGCTGCAGATCACGCCAGGGGATTGGAATAAACAAGTTTTTGTCAGTGTAGAATCTTTCATTGAGAGACAAGCTGAGCCAAACAAGCTTTAATTTGTGCTCAGTGTGAAGGTGCAGTCTGGTATCTGGAGGGGTCGCATTAGGAATTTGAGGAAAGCAGGTCTTTGGAATGTGTCAGAAACGACAGAGCACCCGATGTGAAAAAAACCTCCACAGGGAGCTTTTTAATTTGAGCTCAAACTCAAGCTTGTCCACATCATTTCTATGTCCCTTCCTCTCGTCTCTTCCTTGCCTTCTCTTTGTTTGGGCTACATCCACGCTGCTACATTTTCATTTGAATATGCATAAACTCAGCTATAGATGGATTTAGGCATGGCCTGGTGTCCACACTACTTCAGGGTTTAGAGCCACTAAAACAGAGACGTTTTGAAACGCAACTGGCCTCATATTAGTTTAAAAACTCCAGGGCTGCATTTTATTCTGGAGGAGCAGAAACAGAGACGATGATGTAGACACTCACAGCCCCTTGCTGATTGGATCTTCCCAGTCACAATGTAGCCTTCACTGGTTCGCTGGTTGAACTCATTCCAGAAGAAAACAACCGGCAATAACCTCGGCTACCAGACGCAACATGGATAATCAATTACAAGCTTTGCTGATCCTGTTGTCCTTGCTAACAGCTGTTGTGAAGTTAAATTATGCATTTTACAATGATACAACTGATTACATGTGTAGGAGACGAGCTGTTCCAGCAATCTGCACACTGGTACACACATGCCCATACATGAGTGGCCATGTCATATTTTTTAGGCATGTTGGTATAAACAGGGATTAAAAGTGATGCGGAGCCAAAATGCTTGTGTGGACAGAGAAAGTATAGTTTTCAAACTAAATCACAGTAGTATGGATACCTCCAAAGAAAAATCAACACTTCAGTCCAAACTGTCTAAACTGTCAGGTCTACACTCTGAAAATCAGCTTTCTCAGTGCAAACCACAGTGTCTGAGGATGTAAGCAGCATGTTGTGATTTTGCCCTGTTGTTCCCTCTCCATCCTACAGGGTAACAAAGGGAAAACAGGCGTGATCATTGCAGCCTACATGCACTACAGCAAGATCTCTGCAGGGTGAGTCTGTGTGTCTGAGACGTCCAAAGCCACAGTTTAACATTTTCGTCTTATACACTCATGGAACACATTAAAAATTATCAAACTGACTGTGCAAAAATGTACTGGATGGCTAAATGTGCAAATAAAAAGCTTGCTACACAGTATCCAGTAGCTGATGTGTTCAAATTCAAGTGCTGTGCATGTTGCACAATGATTTCCTTTCAGACTTTTGTTGATAAATCCTTTGATAAATTAAGGCCTGTGGATTTTTGCACAGGAACAGTGGAAACTGGTTTATCCTGTGGCCAGTGCCAGCTGTATCCTCTCCATGTACTTTCTGGCATCTAGAGAGTCTGGTGCAAGTCCCATGATGGAAATTGTTGGCTGAAAGCTTGTGTGTGTGTGTGTTTGTGTGCGTTTATGTGCAGGGCGGACCAGGCTCTCAGTACTCTCGCCATGAGGAAGTTCTGTGAAGATAAGGTGTCCTCTTCCCTCCAGCCGTCCCAAAACAGGTAGAGGAAGGGAAGTAGGGGGGGTGGGGGGGTGCAGGGTGGGGGTGGTTGAGGGCATCCCACATCACAGCAGATGTTGCACATCTCCCTTGTATCCTTTTTAAGAAGGACAAAACAGTGTGTAGCTATGTACAACTGCTGGATTTGATTTATCTTTAATCTCAGCTTTATGCTTTTCTTTACATTTGAAAACCCTTTGGAAAGTGACAGATGTAAATAATAAAAAGAATGATGGCTGAATTCCATTTAGTTGCTTCAGTTTCAGGTTGTTCTTTTCCTACTATAAAAGATCTGCTGTGAAAACGACCAATGGAACAAAAAATAAAGAAGCTATGTGATTGTTGGAGAGTAGAATAATAAGAGAATAATACATGCAATGTTAAAATGATAAATATAGTGAAGTTCAAAGTGGGCCCACACTGTCTACTGTTGGTGGACTAACATCTATTATCATCCTATGATTTTAATGTTTTTGTTCTTGTGAACACAAGATCTCAAGGACAGTTGTAGAGAATTTCTTAAAATTTGGTACAAACTTTTATTTGGACTCAAATAAGTACTGATTAGGAACTGAAAGGTTAAGGTCATGGGGACTTCATGTTCTTGTGAACATGATAAATCAGGTTCACCCACAGGGAATTTTCTTACATCTGACACAAAACTTATTATGAACTCCCCATTTGTATGTCACATGTTTTATATCATGAGGATCTCTCTCACCCACCCTCCTCTTTTTATTTCAGGTATATCTATTACTTCGGGGGCCTTCTGTCCGGGGCAATCAAGATGAACAGCAGCCCTCTCTTCCTCCACCAAGTTCTCATCCCATCACTCCCAAACTTCCAGGGTGAAGGAGGTGTGTATGTGGGCTTCACCAAAACACAAAACACATATAAGTAGTCTTCCTGGTTCTAATATATTGTAGGTAGATACACCCTTACTCCTCAAGCCTACTATGAAGATTGTTGTCACATCTGTTGTGACTGAGGTTAAACAATGTGCTGCTATTGTGTGGTTGACCTGTGATAGAGTAGCGGTGATTGGCAAAACTCTAAAACACTTGTTTTTTAGTGGTCAAGACTAGAAAAGTGCTGTATAAATACAAATATTACTTTTTTGTGACTGAAAATCTAGTTAAAAGTAAGTGTAAAATAAGTGTAAGTTACATTAACACAAGCTTTAGACTCTGGTCTTGTGTCATGTGAACATTTTGTTATTATTGTTATTATTTATTGTTCTATATTATTTGTAGAACTTATATTAGATTGGCGCAGTGTTTGTTTGGAATGTTCTGTTCTCTTGTCCTGTGTTAAAGCTCTGGAGCTACTTCAGAATTATTCCTTGTCATTAGTGAGTCCTCCTCAAACAGTTTAACAATATGCAGTTCACTTTTTATTGTTAGTGTGCAGAGCTTTTTATAAACAGTCTAAGGTGGAGAGTGAAGTTAGAAAAACTTTGTGTTTATCCTGCCTGGTTTATCTGCAGTGAAGATTTTACAGTCATTGTTTGTCATAAAATGAAACAGAATTTGCTTTATTAGAAGTCGATAAGATGTCAATAGAATGAACGGTTCATGAGATGTGTGTTCCACTTACAAACAGACAGACGTTTGTACTCATAACATTGATTATTGTTTAGGATACCTTGCAAAATATCGGCACATTCAGATGCAAATAGTAACAAATAAAGAAGCGCTGCCAGTAATTGGCTCGTGTGCATCATGTTAATGTGTCATCTGCAAATATAGCTTGGGCTGGGCCATCATAGGACTTAACAAAGTGTGACATCCTCTGCCCTTAACCCTCAACAAGGGCCTCAGAGAGCGCCACATGTGAGGGATCCCTCTCCCAGGGCGGACAGAAGGGCAATAGATGTTGTGTGTAACATCAACAAAATAACAGTATTTACAACATTCATGAGAAAAGAAAGTGTCTAACATAAATTGAAAAGTGTATGAATGTTTAAAGTATTTATACAAAAGAAAAATTCTGACAGAAATGAAGGGAAGAGCAGTGACAATTTTAATGATAGAACTTTTGCCAATAATGATGTGAGTAGGCATAATCTAGTTGTAATCATAATCTACCATTGGATGCCTCCATGATCCACAATGTGGCAGCTATCCTGGATCTGCAACGATAAAGCACAAGGACTCTGGGGAAGAGGTCAAGTCAGTTTCAGTCCCAGTGAGGGGAACTGAGATGTCCCTGGAGCCTCTGTTCTCCTCTCTGATCTTCCTGTATGCAGATAAAATGTGTACGCGATGTAATGTTTGTCTTGGCGTGGTGCTGTGACGGGCTTCCCTCCCGAACCCAACCAGCGTTACTCACTGCCGCTCTCATAGCCGGCCATGTTCACCCCCCTCCTCCCCCTACACACCCTTGCCTGTTTATCTTTAATCAGATGATCAGGTCCAGGAGGAGGCGGTGGCAGTCAGCACATTCCTCCACATTCCTCGCCATGTCTTAATTTCTGCCTCGTCTCCCTCTCTCTCTCTTTCTCTCTCTCCACAGGTTACTTCCCCTTCTTGAAGATCTACCAGGCCATGCAGTTGGTCTACACTTCAGGGATATAGTGAGTCTGTCTCGCTGTCATATGGCCAACTGATAGTAGAGATTGGCAAAGGATTGTTTTTCTTTCATGAGCTGAGGTTTCAGCTTCGTCACAGATTAATTAAATAGATGGGATTGAATCAAATTACACAAAGGATGTCTTTCTTCCTCAATCCAGCTTTTAACTCATATCTTCCAGCTTTTATTGTTTACCGCAAGGCCCTTCCAAGTAGATACATGTGAATACAGACATTGTCAAGTGAAAACATGATCAGAATGCTGTGAAAAAATTATAATTTACACAAATGACATGGTCCCAGTTTGTATTTGCATCATCCCAGTCGTCTGTGACATCATGCAAACAAATCAACTAATCGATTTTTCAAGGCGCAGCAGTCTGCCTGCATTCCTTGTATGTTTTGAGTTTTCTAACAGACTTGTTTGTGTGCTCTGTGTCACCGGCAGTGACCTTCAAGGCACCGGAGGCAGGCGGCTGTGTGTGACCATCGAACCAGCACTTCTGCTGAAGGGTGACATCATGGTGAGTCAAGTGGGAAGGAAATGACAAACAGGACCCCTGACATGGATGGGGGTCCTAATAATGCCTTAATAACTTAATACTTTACAAAATGTTTCTATATTCAGGGCAAAGGTTTGGAGAATCTTCTTAACCTCTGAAATCTAAATTCTGACCTGGAAATTACGTTTTTTCACTTGTTAACAAGGAATCATAATTTGTCTTGTTTTGTGCACTCTGTCATTTCTAAGTTGTAGGCGAACCTCATTTTGGAAATGAAAGCCTTAAATTTACTTTCCCAACCGCTCATTATCCCACATGCATTTTGATCCGCGCCTCTCTTCTCCCATCTTTGCTGCCCTCTGCAGGTCAAATGCTACCACAGGCGAGCCCAGAGCGCAGACAGAGACACGGTGTTCAGGCTGCAGTTCCACACGTGCACCATCCACGGATCCCAGCTGTGGTTTGGAAAAGGGGAGCTGGACGGAGCTTGTGTCGGTACGTTTGTTTAGGTTGTAGAAAAAAGCTGATCAGAGGTTTAGAAATACAGGAGATAGGCGGCATGGCTGTGGGACAGAGGTTGATGGTGGGTTTTTTTATTTAAAGAAGGCAAAGCAGGCCACACATTTTTAAATCCTTTACATAGTCTGTATTGCACTACTTTTTATTAACATGTCCTCCTAAGGGAAATCTAACAATTTGTGTACATGATCCGTACATACAGTTATTCTCAGCCCCAGAGAGCTTTGGAGCATCTTTCACTTCATTGTTTTTGTTCACACCTCAAGTCTAATTGGGGTTGGATATAGCGGCCAGCTGTCAACAACAGACAGACAACTGTAGCGATTAGCAAGTGAACACAGTGAAGCATTTAGCAGATAAAAAGCCAGATCGTTTTCTCAGAAACTAGTGGAGACAAGAAACAGATTTGGACTTACATATATATGTAATCCTGTATTTCTTTAAATTCAACAATCACAAGTCTGAGTTCATCCAGTCTCACTAATTCCATTAGTTTTTTGGTCAATCAATCAAATTTTATTTGTACAGCCCATATTCAAAAATCACAGTGTGCCTCATAGGACTGAATAAGGTACAACATCCTCTGCCCTTAACCTTTGACTAGAGTAAGCAAACACCAAAAAAAGGCAGGAAAAAACCCTGTAGAAACCTCAGAGAGAGTCCCATGTGAGGATCCCTCTCCCAGGATGGACAGAAGTGGAACAGATGCTGTGTGAAACAGAGCACATCAACAAAATAACAATATTTAGAACATTAATGAGAAAAGACAGCGTCTAACATATCGGTCCACTGGAACAAAAGGACATCACTCCTGTGCTTGGCTCCCTGCACTGGCTCACTGTTACATTTCATTTTGATTTCTATTGCTCACTTTCAAGGACTTAAATGTATAAACAGCTTATTTATTGACGATTATTATTTTTATTATTATTATTATTCACCGCTTGTCCGCTGTATAAAAATATATATAATATACAGTATATAAAAAATGGAAACTCATCTTGCCCCATGCCTGCTTTGATAGCTCTATCACTGTGGTAAATGCTTAAACATAATATTACCTTATCACCAAGTCCTGAGGAGACATATAGTCATCCACCATAAGCTAGCAGTCATACCAGACCAAGTAAGGCTTTAGCCACTTTGTGTGTTGAAGCTGCTTTTCATTCCTTATAAGTTCAACTATTTATTTGTGAGAGGAAAACCAGGTTGCTTTTTACATACATTGTCTTCTTTCAGTGTACTAGAACAAATTAGTGTTTATTGCTCCCTAAAGTGGATCTTGCTTCTTTTTTGTAACTTTTAAATGGTCATTCAGGATAAGGTTGTTAATTGTGGTGGGATAATCACAACACGGAACCATTGGATGTAACAGCAGCTCTTTATATTGGCATTGTGGGAACGTTCACTCTGGTTTGGGCCTATAATACCGCGGTTGAATAAATCCCTAAATAATACCAGCACAATCCCCATCCTGGACATAATAACAGCTCTCTGGAGGCGAGTATAGTGAAAATGACTTGTACTGTATTCTGGAGTCTCTAACTATCCCTCCGAGAGAGTAAAGCAAGCCAAGTGAGCCCTGGTGTGTTCCTTAAGTCCATAATGAATATGCTCATTACATCATTTCCTTCCCCAGTTTCACTTTCTCTGAAATGACAAAACCAGTGTGTAGCTGAGAATGTGGTCGTCAGTCCACAAAATGAAGTGTTGTTAACGCACATAAACACACCATTGTGGCTTCATGCGATTGGAAACACATCTGTGGAAGGTATTAGTGTATTGGATATATTGGAGCATAAAGAGAAACAGTTTTATTCCATCAGGGGTTCCCCCACATCACTGGTATGTTTTTATAAATCCGGGTCTCGTGTGGAGATTACATTTATATTTGTCGGCTGTAATGCAGAGAGAATTCAAAGCTTTTTATATTTCATACATTTTTATGTTAGAAAACAAAGGTACTCCAAAAGAATTTTAACAAATACACATATTTATTTATCCGTTTTTCTTTCCCTGTCCCCAGATGAGCGTTTCCCATCAGATGCAACAGTCGAGTTTGTCTTCTCCTCTGGACCTGAGAAGATCAAAGGTTGGTTCACTAGACTTCAAATCCTCCTTCATTCTGTTCTACTGTTTGTATTTAGTAGGAGTAAGAACCAAAGTGATGTAAGTGCTCTGCTTGGCCCGAAACATGTGCAGATGAATGAAAATGAAATTGTTTTTTCCTCAGGACGTGAGTACCAGAAGAACGACCCGGCTGTCACAGTCGACTACAACACTGCTGACCCACTAGTTCGCTGGGATTCCTATGAGAACTTTAACCAGCGATACCAGGACAGTCTGGAGGGTAACACACCACCTGTTTTCTTTAAATCGCACTTCTTGAAATTACAGTGTTTCTAATGGTGGAAAATTACAAACCACCTTCAGGCTTAAAATCGAAAAAAATACTTTTTGCATAGCTGATGAGTTCTTTGACCTGATCTGGCGTCTTTTTAATTTTTGTCTCAGATATTGCCCATACCAGAGGTCCTCTAGATGGCAGTCTCTACGCTCAGATAAAGAAACGTCGAGGGCCAAGCTCTGGTTCTCTCACCTCGACCAATGGCAGCAGCCCAGGAGCGGGTCTTCCTGACGATAGACCTGATCATCTCATCAGTCAAGGCTCTGACCCCGCCCTCTCAGGCCATTCCATCCATTTGAACCAACCATCTGTCCATCCAGACTGCCAGGAGGAGCCTGTTCGTCCACCGCATCCGACCAGACAAGAGCGAGAGGACCTTGCACGTCTTCTTGGAGGCATAGAGGGAAACCGTGATGGGGAGCGAGAGACTGCCATCTTGGATGATGGGGATTCCCTGCCCTCTGAACGAACTGGGACGCTGGGGCTCAGTCGGTCATGTTCTTGCCGAGATGGGTACCGGTCCCAGCGCTGTGCTGAGCCTGGCTGTGACCGTACTCTCCTCATGCCTAACGGTTACTGCCTCGATCGTGCTCCTGGCACCAACGGGCACCACGGGGCGACCCCTTCTGCCAGCCCGAACCCAGCTGCTCCTCCGTCACACATGGATCTGTGCCAGCACTACAGCCCCCACTCCCACCAGTCCCTCCCCCCTCCAGATTTGGTGTGGGACCGCCAGAACAGCCCTCACTACCTGCACCGGTCCTGCTCAGAGGCCCCTTCATCCAGACATATCTGCCCATACCCATCACCAGACCTTACCCCCCACCCTCACAACCCCCCACTTCACCACCCTCTGTCTGCCCCGGGTCACCTTTGCTGTCGAGAAGACGACTACGGTCCCTACCATCACCCTCCCCCACCTCACAGCCACCACCATGCACACCTCCCCAAATCCTCCACCAGCCCTAACTACCATGATATCATGCTGTTGGATGGTCTTCCACCCCCTGGCTGCCCATGCAGAGACTGTGCTATCAGGCGAGAAGACTATCACAACCTCAGGCTGGACAGAGGTGACAGCTTCCACTGGAACAGAGAGGCAGAACTTCAGCACAGGGAGGTGGGGCTGAGGAGAGCCAGGGAGACAGAGTTACCCAGAGGGTCAGAGCTCCACTGGGAGAGGGATACTGGACCCAGACGAGGCAGAGAGCTGTCCCTCCACTGGGAGCGAGACAGGGAGGCTGAGCTGCAGTGGGAGAGGGACAGAGAGGCTGAATATTGGCATAGGAGAGCCACTGTAGCCTCCTATGGCCCACAGGGTCACGATCTGCCGGCCTTCACATTTGACCCTTTGCCATCGGGTCACCCTGCGTATCCAGAGGCGTCGAGGTCTCACGCTCATTCTCACCTGGATCTGAAGTACAGCAGCAGCAGCAGCGGTTACCAAACACCCCGGCAGGTGTGCCCCTGCTCGCCTTACCAGCCCTCACCATCTGAAAGCAGGGGCTATGCCTCGGGATACCAGTCTGAGTCCACATCCCCGCTGCCTCCAGCTTCCTCCATGACAGGGCCCTGCAGCCATAGCAATGGGCCAGCAGAGCATAACCACAACCATCACCATCCAGACTCACAGCAGTCATACAGCTCTGACTCACACACTGGTGAGTCACATTAAAACACAGACACTCACAAATGTGCTTTTTTGTGATTGGAAACAGGAGTTGATAAATTATCCACAATCAACAATAGCATCCAGAGAACATTTTTTCTTACCTAGACAGATTCTTAACACATGACCCTCAAACTGCCTTCTCTCACCAGTCGCCAGCCTCAGCTGATACTAGGAACATGTGTCAACTTTTGTCAATGTCACCCATTATTCTTGTCCTTTCTCAGATGGCCTTCGTAGCTCTGGTGAGAGTGTGGGCTGGAGGGACCACATTACCCATGGGTCCTTTAGAAGGGGCCAGAGAGAAGGCCACAGAGAAGTACATGTTGCCTGCTCTACGCCATCTGACATGTCCGGACCGTCCACTCCCATCCACACCAGCAGCCCTCTGCGCACAGTGGAAAGGTAATTTAACATAAGGCAACATAAGTTAGTGTTGGAGATACTAGGGTTGTACAAATGGGCGATTATTTAGGCCCAATTCCATTCCACCCCTTGTTTTCAAGGGTTATCTTGCACCTTGAAATGGAGTCACAAGGGGTAGTGGTTGAAATCTTCTGCTACGAATTGGGACAGCACTTTAAGAAGCTGTTACATTATCAGTAGTCATTGTGAAAACCCAACACGTCATCAGTAGTTGTCGATGTTAACAGACAAGATGTAGTTTTGCCAGGGATGTCATTGTAATAACATTGTAGAGATCTTAAATAAACCAATGCTATTGATTGCAGTTACTAAAGTGACAAACCTATACTATCCACGTATGAATTAAAAGCATGCAGCTTCAGTTTGCTAGCAGGGGTCTGTAGGCAACCCTGCCAGGATGCTTTGTTATTAGAGGAGCATCATGTAACATTGCTGCTATACATGGGTTCAATTAAGTGCATCGTGTGTGTGTGGGGATGCGACATGAAATTATGTGAAAATACCGGATTATAATGCACAAAAAAGGATCACTAGCATGCTCACGCTAGCACACTTGCAATCTCTTTTTTTAAGGTTGTTGTAAAGAAAACAAAACATAATACATTTAAATGATATCTAACTAAGATATTACAATCATTATCATAATTTTGAAATTGTTATTAACGTCGGAAAAAATGGATGGGTCTCTCTCACAGCTTGCCGGTGATTTGCAAGGCATTCTGGGTACCCCTACATTTGAAGTGAGGGTGTGAACAATCTCAGTTTCAAAGGCTATAAAGCCCTGCCCCTCCGTCCCAACAGGTAGTAGGACAGCCTACCCCTACACGTGAATTCGCAAAACGATGGCAAAGGGCTAAGGGCTAGGTCCAAGGAGTGAAATGGGATTGGGCCATAGTCTATCGGTTATCAAGTCCATCGCCGGTTGTTTGTTTTGGCTGATTTTTGGGGCAGTATAAATCCAAAACAATCCCAAATAGGTCATTTTCTATTCTATTTTGCAGCTGGCTCTTCTTCTACACACACACCTGCATGCTGTCATTATTCAACAGTTTGATTTTAGCATACCGCCCAAACCAAGAACTCCTAATTAGTTCAGGATTATAAAGATTCTGGAAGTTGGTTGGAGTAAAAATGTCTAGAAATTTCAGTAA
Organism: Verasper variegatus; assembly: GCA_026259375.1. Lineage (NCBI taxonomy): Eukaryota > Metazoa > Chordata > Actinopteri > Pleuronectiformes > Pleuronectidae > Verasper > Verasper variegatus. The sequence continues at coordinate 4,434,296 of CM048045.1, read as the reverse complement.
TCCTCATGTCTGTCTGTTAAAGCCCCAGTCCAGGAGGGAGGGAGTACGAGATCCGGACTACAGACATCATCAGCAGTGACTACGAGGCTTCTCAGCCCCAGGTCAGACGCTACGGAGCTGATAATGTCGTTCAGGAATCCCTGGAAAGCCAAAAAAGTAGCACAGAGCCGTCATCTACCAAAGACATGCAGTCACACACAAACACACCCACACAAACAGACCCCCACAACCACTGCACAGCACAAATAAATCCATCCCCTATGACTCCCCACCAGCAGCACTGTAGTCCAGATGTGCTTTCAGCTTCTTCCTTTGACTCTGTGACACCGTCCACATCAAACCAGGGACACTGTCAGACTCCTTCATCCCCTGTTCATGCTTCACCTGCACAAGACATCCAGCCCGGCCCTCTCCAACTGCAGACCCTCCACCCTTCAGAGGCTGCTGCTCTGCCCTCCACTCCGGCACAAGCGGTGTCTCCGCCTCAGAGCCAGACCCAAGCCAATGGCTCTGCCGGACCAACCCCAGCCGAGGTCAACGGATCATCTCCAGCCAGAGAATCTCACCCAGACACCCCAAAACCGACCAACACTCATCAATCATCATCCCCCCAGCCTGCATCCAGCAGCATGGAAGGTTCCCCTGTCTCCGACACCCCAGTTCCCGGATTCGCCACGCTGGGTAGGAGGCTGATGTTGAGTGGGCCTGACCCTCAACACCCGAACCACATCCAGCAGCACGGACCCACGCATCACCACTACCCGGCCATGGAGCACAGTGCCGCTATGGATACCAACAAGAGGCACTGCTACGCCGCTCACTCCCCACAGCTTCACCCTTCCTCCTACTTCAACTACTCCACCATCTCCATCCCCCTTCCTCACCCCCAACCACCTTTGCCAGAGAAGCGCCATCCAACCGCCCAGGCAGGTTCACCTTCTGATGGGGCAGGGACTCTGAGGCCAGCCGTTGGCCACTTGCCTCCCTCCACTGCCAGCACCACCCAGCATCAGCACCATGTCACGTTCTCTCCCACCGTGGGAGAAATAGCACCCCCTTCAGGTGACAATGAAGGAGTGGCCTCTGTGGAGCCTGAGAATGCAAATAGGGTCAGTGTGAAGTTTGTCCAGGATAGTTCGAGGTTCTGGTACAAGCCTGGTATCTCCAGAGAGCAAGGTAGGTCTGAAAGGGTTAAGTGTACTTTATGTACTTTCTCCTAACCTTCACAAAAAGACTGAAATATTGATAATTACAGAAGATAACATCACCTATTATTTTTGCTTGTGCTTGGCTGTAGCAATCGCAGCTCTGAAGGAGAGAGAGCCAGGAGCCTTCTTGATCAGGGACAGTAACTCATTCCAGGGGGCCTATGGTTTGGCCCTGAAGGTGGCTACACCTCCTGCCAATGTCAACCAAAGCAGCAAGGGTAAAATTCACTGTTTATCATATTCACATGTTTATTACTTCTCTTTAGCAACAGCAGCACAACCACTAGACATTTTACTCTTTCACCAGTTGCAGTTTGTCCAGTTTGTCCTGGTTGATGATGATATCAGCTTGTTAACAGTGAATCTCTCCTGTTCCAGTGAGCGACCCGCTGGAGCAGCTGGTCAGACACTTCCTCATAGAGACAGGCCCTCGAGGAGTCAAGATTAAAGGATGTCAGAATGAGCCCTACTTTGGTAAGTTGACCTGCCCCAGCTTGAGGGAAACCTTTTATGACTGTGTTTCAGGAAAACTAGGCATATTAAAGAAAAGCAAAGAAAAAGAGGTGAGGTAAGATGGGTCTTAGTTCCACATCAGTGAAATTTGTCATGTTGCAGAAGCAAGAGTGAAAAACAAAATAATGTCAAAGCATCAGTAAAAAAGTGCAGATGAAATAAACATGCATTATGAAGACATAAAAATAGCAATAATATGTACAATGTAAACACGATAAATAGAGTAACTAGAGTGTAAGTCGGATATAATGTAGGCACAGGAGAGAGAATTATGTTTATACAGTGTTATCTGTGGTTCACAGGGAGTCTGTCTGCGCTGGTCTGCCAACACTCCATCACACCCATCTCTTTGCCATGTGCTCTGAAGATCCCAGAGAAAGGTAGGTGGAAAAAAGGAGGAAAAAGAACTGCAACTAATGAGCAGTTTCATTACTGATTCATTATTTGTTTGTAGTAAGTAGTTAAATGTAATAATTTATTTTATTTGTTTCTCTGATAAACTATAAGTTATTCTTATGACAATCTGAGTTCATCTTTACAGCGAATGCACTTTATTCTTCTTTAGCTGATTTGATGTATCTGCATATTGTCAGATCTGATAGGAGAGGTGCAAGAGGTTCAGCCAGTGAGTAATGTCAGCACGGCTGCTGACCTGCTGAAACAAGGAGCAGGTGAGTTTCTCCATCCACGTCATGTTACTATGGTCGCTATTATTCATTATTTTAACACTTTACGGCCTCGGGTCATCTAACTATCTGACAACAGCTCAAGTAGCGTATTGAGCATATACTGCATATACTGTACATACAACATGAGTGCACCTACCATCTCTACTAAATTTACTACAAATGAAATTATGGAAAAAGATTAAATGAAGGTAACAATAATTCTGCAAACAATCTAACAATTTTGTGAATTTAACTTAAAAGTCCTGGCCCTATATGCTCACACTTAGCTGCCAGACTGCTGGTCATTGGTCAACACGCTCACATTACATTTTACATTACATTTTTAATTTAGCTGACGCTTTTATACAAAGCGACTTACAATAAGTGCATTCAACCATGAGGGTACAAACCCAGAACAACAAGAATCAAGAAAGTATAATTTCTTCAAAAAAGCTAAACTCTCTCACCTCTCTCTTATACTCAGCCTGTAATGTCCTCTACCTGAACTCAGTGGAAACTGAGTCTCTGACCGGCCCCCAGGCCATCGCCAAGGCAACGGATGCTACACTGGGTCGTAACCCACGTCCTGCTGCCACTGTTGTACAGTTTAAGGTGACGTCGCAGGGCATCACGCTCACTGACAGCCAGCGCAGGTAAGATACTTCCCCTTGGTTCAATTCTTAAGAAAGTGATATAATTATTGATTTTACTATTTTTACTCTTACTAAAACAATATATCCATATATCTAATATCATACTTCATTCATTCATCAGTGTAAGAGCCCAGTTTTCTGAAAAAGAAGTGATCACAGTAATTTACAGTGAATTGCTATCAAGGAAACACTATGATGATGGACGCTGTACCTTTCATACTATTGTTTTGCAATGACTGAGTTAGCCCTTAAAAAGCTTTCTTACATTTCATTCTACATGCAATGCATCTTACTCCCTCTAGGGTTTTCTTCAGGAGACATTACCCAGTGAACAGCGTCACCTTCAGCAGCATCGACCCTAAAGACAGGAGGTGAGAAACCTGCGGCCTGTTTGATTCCCGTTGCTGCAGTTGTAACAATAACTAACCTAAAAAATCCCCATCAACCCAGTCAATCATTCATTGCTCTCCGGACTGTTAACTGGATTCGTTGCTGTGAGCCTTTGCATGTGTATCGTGAGTGCATTTGTTTCGCCCATGAATATGTGCAAGCGTGCATGAGAGATGTCAAGTCATCGTGTTTGTGAGCATGTCAGCTGCAGCAGCTTGACCGGCGGCTCTTGCCTGTGTGTGTATGTCTGAGTCCGGTTTCTCTCTCTCTCTCTCTCTCGGCTTTAGGTGGACTAACTCAGACAACACCACTGTTAAGTAAGTCCTCTGATTGTGTTGGTGCCTCGAGGAAGGTGTCTGCATGTTTGTCTGTGTCTAAAAAAAGGGTGATGGGTTCACCCCTGCCTGAGAAGTCATGGATATTAAAGCCTGTGCATGGCATCAGATTGTGTGTGAGCCTTGCTAAGAATCATTCCAGCAAATAATTTAATAATGAAAACATTCAACATGGCCTCCACATTACATAACACTACTTTGTCCATTGTGGTTCACTGTGTAGGCTGCTACAAACAGACAGTATCTTGCTAGACAAACTAAAAATACAGTATCTTACCTCCCTGTCACTTCCTGCCATACTCTGAAACTTGTCGCCTCACTTCTCCTTTCTCCTTCCCCTCTCAGGGTGTTTGGTTTCGTGGCAAAGAAGCCCGGCAGCGTGGCAGAGAACGTCTGTCACGTGTTTGCCGAGCTGGACCCTGAACAACCCGCCTTGGCCATCGTCAACTTCATCAACAAGGTCATGTTGTCGCAGCGGCGGTAGACAAAGACAGGAAAGGAGACGCGGAGCAGACAAGCAGGGACAGTGTTAACAGGGAGTTTTACTTGACAGTGACAGTGTCAGTGCTTGTGTTCTCTCAGTTTCAGGCCGTGACGCTAATCTTCGTCCATCAGGTGATGACGTGACAAAGATTTTCTTATTGTTTTCCGTGTAAATATGTTCAGAAGGCAATCAGAAATCTTAGTCCATGATCCCAACTGATGGTTTTTCATTTGTTACTTTGCCATTTTGTGTGCGACTAAACAGCCCACACAGCTCACATGGGTTCATTCTCTGGAGTTATTACTGGGGAGAAAGTCCGGAGCCTCTGACTCGGACATTTGTGTTTTCACGCAAATGCGTGCCCCTCCAGAGAATGTCAGGAGATTATCCGGAGTACAGTGCATGTCTGAAAGCAGCTATTGTAAAGTATTATTGGATGCGAAACCCCCCCCCACAATGAAACAGTGTTCTATCAAAGCCATAGTGTGTAGTGTTACAACTCCTCCAATGATGAGGGAATTTCAGTAATAGTAAAAACCATCTGCATCTGACAGGGACCTGTATCATGACGACAGATCAGTTGATGTTTGGTGTTTTCTGGTTTCATCACGCTGGCTCACTTTTACCAGGAGGAGCAGGATTCATGCTCCTTAGACATTGTGGATATGTAAGAAACAAAGATGCTCCTCCAGAACTTATCTGAGGAGCAAGTGTTCTTCAGCATTAAAATAAACACCAGCAGACTAACAAAGTTAACTCTGCTCACCATTATAACTGTAACATTTGTGGTCAGACATGTTATCTATCATTAAAAACTGCTTGTAGTTCTTTCTTCAACAGATTTAAATTGGACCACGATTTTACTGTAGGAAACTAAAAGATAAACATTCTATTTTCCATAGTCATTGTCAACTTCTGACAATGTTGGACATGCCAGTCACATTTGATCAGGCCTGTATATCAGCTTCTTATTCAGTTAATGAATATATTTTATCAGTTTAGTGGCTGATTGTGTGCCATTAACTTGTCACATATTAAATTGGCTGTACATGTGACTGGCTTATTTAGAGAACACTGAAAGCTGAACCAGTCTCACTGAAACCAAGTAAGATAAGATAAGATGTTTGTTCATTGATTAAAGCTGCACAAGGAAATAGCACTGAGGGGGGGGAATATGGAATGGAAAATAAAAATAAGAATATTAACAGAAAGTGGAATAAATTAGATAAGAATTGAAATAGTACTGCGTGATTGTGCAATTTACAATATGTGCAGCAGTGTTTCTTGGATTTGTAAAAGAATAACTGACTGAGACTTGCTTCATGATACAGGCTCCTGGTAAATGTTGGTTAAATACAGCTTTTGATAGAAGTGATTCAAACAGCCTTAATGACACATAGCAGCCTCTGTGTGTGTGTGTGTGTGTGTGTGTGTGTGTGTGTGTGTGTTACAACTGAGGTGTGTTGAGGGCAACACAGAGGTTCAACACTTAGACCTGATAACTGCCTTTCAGAAAAACAGCAGGTGTTTATATTTTGTATTGTTTTAATAAAAGTGACCAAAGGCCTGAGGCTGTCATTTAGTTTCTATATCATGAGATGTTCATACATATGTACAGCACATTCTACAGCCAATCTTGCCTTCAACCACACCCCCACCCCACACTTAATCGATCATTGCATAATCGACAATCATGTTTGGGTTTTTTTTCCCCTCTCACATATACAGTATACTCTATAATCGGAGCGAGCGAGAGACCAACGGTAACTCTCTAATGAATGTAAACAGGAAGGTGAGCTCTAAACGAGGTTGTGTGCGAGGGAGTGCCGAGTGACGAGGGCCTTCAGGTGAATACGTTGGGTTTCAAGGTTTTGTTACGTCCACTTTTAAAGAAACGTATGTGTAACGGGGAACAAGCTTGACGAGAAAGGACGTACAGTGTTGAAGCACGCAACCGCCATGACACGTTCTGTGTTCATTCACTGCTTCACATCAATAACTTAAATCTGTTTTTGAATCTCACAAAATGATTCACATATACAGTGTGTTAGACAGACAGTGGCCTAAAGACAAAGTGTACTTAACCAAAGACAAAGCACTCTTGTATTAATAAGCGTTTTATCCAGCTATATTTTTGTACTTATTGCTTCATGTATTTTTACTATGCATTTATTTAGTGTGTTGCCTCGTTTGGTAGAAAAACACTACTTGTATTACAGCGTTAATATATTGTGGTCTGTTTTCTTGTTGATCTCTATATTATGTAGTAATATATTTTCACATGCAGCTATAGGACAGTGTATGAGACATACAAAGGAAAACGTTTGGTTTGAAAAGTATAATTATATTATTTTGTATGCAAAAACAATGAAGAATAGAAATAAACTGAAATGATGTGGTACCTGAAGTGCTTTTGGGTCTGTGGTTATTTTGGCCTGATGATCGTATGATTATTTTATCAATTTATCAATCTAATGATTATCTTCTCGCTGCTTAACTTTTCAGAAGGGTTTACATGCTGTGCTGCTTATATGCCTCCACCACCAAATTTAGTCTACACACATTTTTTAATCATATGAGGTCACTGAAAGTTCATCTTTGAGTCCAAGTGACAACTGGTCAAAATCTGAAGACATTCCCTAAAGGACACCTCGAGATATGTTAGAGATATTTTTGAGGCCACCGTGACCTTTGACCTTTAAGCAGCCAATTCTAATCAGCTAATCTGTGAGTCTAAGAAGTGTTCTTAAGATAATGGTTTCACAAGGCAAAAGATTTTGTGCGCTCACAGTGACCTTTGAACTGGGACCTACAAATTCTCATCAGGTCATCCTTGAGTTAATGTTTGTGCCAGATGTAATGAAACTTCTTTACAACTTTGTTCATCTTTGAGTTCAAGTGAACGTATGTACCAAATTTGAACAAATTCCCTCTAGGTGGTTCTAGGCTGTTGCCTAATGTTTTAAACAGTGACCTGAACCTTTGACCACCAAATTCTAATCAGATCATCTTTGAAAGAAGGTTAAAGCTTGAACCAAATTTGAAGAAATTCCCTTAAAGCATTCTTGAGAAATCATGACCCGGGGCCACTGGATGTCACTGACACAGAAGAATAATAAAAGTTTTGGTTTCTTTAAATGTCTTATTTAGTCCAGAATGCAAAGATATTCCGTTACGATTAAATTAAACAGAGAAAAGCAGTAAATACTCCATTTAAGAAACATTGACAGTTTGCCATTGTTGTTAGAGAAATTACTGAAATGATCATTGATCAGTGCATCTGCTGATTCATTTCCTGTTGTGGTGATTGACAAAAACACAAAAACAAAATAAGAATCCTAAAACACTAGTGTTGATTATTCATTTTATTAATTCACAATTCCCTTTAATATCTTTTTCAAACTACAATCAAGCACATTTTTAAAACCCCTTGTAAAATCATTCATAAATGTACAAATAGTCACTTAAAAAGAAAAATCAAAAAGATAAAATCCCTATTTCTCAGTCATTCCGTTTCCACGGTGACATGAGCCCTGTGACAAGTGACAGTATAAAGATACAATACTGTGGCAGAAGTGTTTTAATTAACCTCTATCAAGCAGCTGCTCTGAAATGGAGTCAATATTTGAAGTGTGAAAAACAAACAGATATACAACAAGGACATAACAGTGTAAATGTTTTAGGGTCAGACAGACCCAACGTTAGTATGTGTAACAATACACACACATGCTGGTTACTGGGCTGTTAAGGCCGTGGGGCAGTATATGCAGATGAGGTTCATTGGTGCGATTATATATTGAAGAGTTCAAATTGTTCTTTCTGTAGCGTCACCAGGATCGTAAATTAACATGAGCCTCACTCACACCTGAAATTAAATCTAGTCTGAGAACAGTATTCCTCATCCTGACCCTGAATCTAAAAATCATTGTGCTTAGACATGGAGCTGACAGGGCACTGAGATATAAGTTATTTAACTTTAAAAACCATCTTCGAAATGTTCAATTTGTCAACCTGCAGAAACAGTTAAATAACACAACAAATAGACAACATGTGAGAGTAAGAGTATGTTCCATTTTTAAGGTGCAGACACTCGCTAAGTGATCCCTTGCACGGAATCCAAAACAGAAGCAGCAGCTCAGCTCCTCCTCCTCTCCTTTTTTTAAAGAAAAGTCAGCAGCCTTTGCTTGACACAGTGTTACGGCACCAAAAGTCATCCAAGCGACGGTGAAGGTTCTCTCCCTGTGTTCAGCAGCAGACGGACAAAAGACTGAGGGTCCATTAAAGCTGTGGCACTTCACTGTCAGCTGGGAATGTTGGCTATTCCTTTTAATAGAGAAAGGCTTTCTCTGACATTTGTCCAGGGCCACAGAGCGCTTGTTGGCAATGACGCATTCCATTTTCTACCTAGAACATGTGACTCATTCTATTGACGCATTAGAAAGGGCGAAACTGCCCTTTTCATAAACCTCTATTTCACACAAGAGACCAGGCAATCATTAGCTCCATTAACACTCATAAAAAACAGATAAGTTTGTGGTGGTAGGAAATATCCCAACTCCACAAATTAAAGCCATACTGACCTTGTAAGGGAAAAAGGTCATGGAGGCTGGAATAACAACAACCACAACAATACCACACGTCTGTTGCCTAGGGGCTGTTCGATAAAAACAAATGTGCAGTCAGAAAAAGATTTCACAAAACATTCTGTTGACACACTCGTGTTTTCAAGGAAACAGCTTCATCATTCAGTGGCGCAAGTTAACAGCAGCTTTGTGTTACCGGCTCTGGGTGGGCATAGTAGAAAGCATGGTGCAGTATTTCTGCTGTTTGTGGTTTTCCATCCTGCAGTTTACACCAACACCTCCGGAGAAACGATCAGTGCAGGCCAGGGCTGCTCCACTCACAGCATGGGGGCGCTGAAGGATGTAGAGGAGGAGAGATGCCCAAGGTGCTTGGCTTTCAGGTGGTGTGTGGTGTTGGAACCACAGTCTATGTAGCGAAAGGCCTCCAGGCTGTTCTGGGATGTTCGCACCATGTATGAGGTTTTCACCGTCGTTCTGAAAACAAGGCGAGAGGACAGAGGAGTAAAGAGCAAGCGGCTGCACACAATGCTGCCTGCAGGTACATCACTGTACCTACAGACTAAATACATGATGTCAAGTCAAGCTCTCCCACAGCTCTCCTAATTATCAGCAGGGGAAACAGCAGCTGCAGCTCCAGTCTATTACTTATGATTTGTCTGAACTGCATAGACAGAATTATAGCATGTCAATTTTAAAGGCAGCAGCATGATGTGATGTCCGAGTTAACTTCTCATCTACCTCTTTTCTGTAGGCAGATATGAAATGGTTATGATAGTGCACCAGTACAAGTACATTTACTCATTAGTGTTTCTGTTGCATGATACTTTCTACTTGTACTTCCGCTTCATTCTTCTTCCTGCTAAGTTCATGGAATGTGTGTACGTGTACTAGTGGATTGTTTCTGTGTTGTAAAATTGTTTTGGATAACAGTGAAATGAACAAAATAAACATAACAGTTCAGGAACTTTAACATTGTAGTTTGTATCTGGATACTTGTTCCAGACATGTGATTATGAAAGTTAAAACACAACAGAAGGAACATGACAAAAAGAAATGAGAGATAAAAGCATTTTCTCAAAGTCAACAGTGACTTACTGCACAAATATGACGATGTTGTGGACCTTGATGCTGGGCATGGTGCAGAAGGCACTGAAAAGCAGAAAAGGTTTTATGTTTATGTTAAATTGTGCTGCTGATGTTTGGGCAGCCCTGTAAACTAACTCTGCAGCAGATGAACAGAATACCTGAAACACTGACATGTAAAAACATTACTCCACTCATTTTCTCTTTGTGTAATTTACATGTGGCTTCTATGTTTATGCAGAAAATCTCTTCATGTGTTAGTTTGAGGTTTAAAGCTTTTAAACATCACAGTCTGTTTACTTATGGAAGACTTGTCTTCAGTGGTTCATCTCACTTTGCATCAAAGACCACAACTGTATAATGTAGGAAAAGCTGTGTTACAACTGTAGGTGTGGACGTTATGTGTGTGTGTGTGTGTGTGTGTGTGTGTGTGTGTGTGTGTGTGTGTGTGTGTGTGTGTGTGTGTGTGTGTGTGTGTGTGTGTGTGGGGTTAGTAGGGACTGTCTAACCCAATATGCTATTGAGCTGCATTATGGGAAATGTAGGATCCTGTGTTTCTGGAGCTTTGTCCAAACAACATGACACCAATACTTTGTTGGGATTAGTTGGAGCATCAACACTTACTAGACATAGGGTGTGCTGCTTCCAATCTCCACACTGACAGTGTAGTTAACCTGAAGGAGACTGAGAAGTTACACAACAGCAAAGCACAAATCTGGGGCAGGGGGAGGTCACTTAATGACAAACACAGATATTCTATACGCACCAAGATACTGGAATGAGATAATGTTTTGACTCTTACAAACTCTACACATTCCATTACATGTGCATGTTGATAAATACACTCCTGAAGATCAGCATATAAGAGCTTTTTAAATAATATTGTTATATCAGCAAAGTTCATGGAAATAGTCAAACCAAGATGCGTCATGCTATTATTCCCAGCTTCTTCAACTGGTTCTAACTGACGATGCAATTCTACAAATGACTCATCATGGCTGACTAATTTCCTAAAGTATAGCTGAGAACTGTAGTTTTAAACAAATGCTACTCGAACAGAAGGAGATCTGTGCAGGAATGACAGTAAGCTGCAGTGTGTAAGTTCATCACAATGACAGAACACACAACATCATAGCAGTCAGTGCAACATGGAGCTCACTGGTGTGTTTTTAATAGAGCAACAATGTAGGTACAGTTTGTGCTGGGAGCTTGTTAATCAAACAGAAATGGCATCCTGCAGCAGACACACCTACAACCTGTTTGAAATATGACGCATTTGTTAGCATACTCTGTAACAGGACGCCCTAATGTCACAGAAGCTCTGGTAATTATCTATACAGACAACATTTACTAAGAACACACATTTTCAAGATATATCAAAGCTACTGTATGACAATGTGAAGTGAATGTGTACATCTTCCCGTACCTGACGCTGACCCAGAGGCAGGATGGTGGTGGCATTGTCTAGCTGCTGTAGTCCAATCACTGTTTTCATGTAGAGGACTTGGCAGCTCACGCTCTGCACCAGCACCGAGAAGAAGTTTGGGTTGCTGAAGTTCAGTGTGCTCTGAGAAAAACCGAAAAATACTATTGTGCAACATGCTTTTGTAACCTGCCATATTTGTTCAAAATTAAACACCACACCCCCTCTCACAACATGGACATTTAATACCTCACTAAACATACACACCTCACTAATTCCAAATACCTCAACCTCTTTTAGTGTAATAATTCAGAACTGCATAGGCTAGTCTACATTTTATGTATTTATTTGATTTTTATTTTATATTTTTTATAATTTGTGTATTTGTTAATAGTTCTGACTGTGACAAGAATTTGAATTAACCCGTACTGTCTTGTTCCTGTGCAAATGGCAATAAACATCTATCTATCTATCTATCTATCTATCTATCTATCTATCTATCTATCTATCTATCTATCTATCTGCTTCACAAAAGAAACATCTTGCAGAGGTGCTGCAATGTATTATATTTGATTGTTCTGGTTAATTTAGACTAATGTCAAAGTGTTAGGGTGGCACGGTAATGCGGCTGTTAGCACTTTTGCCTGACAGGAAGAAAGTTAAATCCTTGTTTGGCCAGAGTCTTTCTGTGTGGAGTTCACAGTTTTGTCCCTGTGTCTGTGTGGGTTTTCTCTAGCTTCATCCTATGGTGCAAATAAATGCAGATTAAATTGTTTTGTTATACCCTAAATTAGACCGTAGGTGTAAATATGAGTATGAAAGGTTGTTTGTCTCCGTGTGTTGGCCCTGTGATACACTGGCGCCCACTATCAGCTGGGATTGGCTCCAGCTCCCCCCAAGACCCTCAAGTGGTATAGATGTCATCTGATGGATGTTATAAGAGTTGGACTAATGAGGCAAATCTCACAGAAAGAGAAGAGCTTGAATGAGATTTCACCTTGATATTGTTCTACATTTGAGCAACACGTTCATTTTCAAAAACATTTATAAAAGTACTGATCTGTGCAAGCTTGAACACATGACAAAATTGTGACAGTAGAGAAGATGTAGCAGACAAAATAGCAATTACTACTAATTACCTGCATTTAATTCTGCTAATAATAAAGATAATAATAAGTTAAAATTGTAATTTATCTAATTTCCCAGACTCTGAGGTTGCATGTTGAATTATCTTATATAAATCGAAAACAGCCCAAAACCTAACACTATTAATTTGACTATCACACATGACAGAGAAAAGCCACAAATGTGATGCTACAGAGTGTTTTTGGCAATTTATCTTGACATCATCAAAGTAGCTGCTGATCATTTTGACTAATGATTTGAAAGGATAATAAAGGAAGGAAAGGAAACACTAATCCTAATTTGTTTCTTCCACCACAAAAATTGTGAGTTGAGTTTAATTCAGCATATGTGCTACACTGTGGTGAGCTACTGCAAGATGAAGAGAAAACCTACCGTCATGTTCATCAGGACTTTCTTATTGGTGTGGTCGAATTGAACAGTCACTGAGCGTATCCCATCATCCACCACGACCACCAAGCGAGGGAAGAGGAAGAAGGCGACCAGTGAAGATGCCAGGAGACAGAGCACGACTGACAAGACCACATACAGCTTCCTACAACAAAGGAAATATAGTGAGACATTCAGGACCAAGAAACGTACGATTTAAAGAAAAGTAAATCTGTGAAATGTCCTGGTTTTCTGAACTGACTGGACACAAAATGTGATCTGATCTTAATAGCGAAGACAAATACAATGCGTCTACTGTCCTAAAGAGCAGCATCATCCAAGACAGATTCTTACGATGTCTGGACATTTTTCGGACTTGGCCTTTCACATATTGGGAACACAGCAGGAGATTGTCGGAGTCAGATGTGTTCACAACAACAGGAACATTTCCGCAGCATCCTACTTTCTTTTATTACCTCAGCCAAGGAAGTTATGTTTTCATCTGCGGCAGGATCACGCAAAACGACTCACTCAATTTCCACAAAATCTTGTAAAGGATTGGGTCATTACCCAAGAAAAAAATATTACATTTTGGTGGGGATCCAGATCATTGGGAAGATCCAGGATTTTAGTTTTTCTCTTCACGTTCGTAAGCATTGCAAGATAGGACATTTTTCCACTTTTTACTTGATTTCTCAGAGAACAATACATTGATCTTGATCCAAATAAAAAGAAAGCAGGCATATTATGGGGACTAATATTAATGAGTGAGCATGGTGCGGATCCAAATACAAAACCAGGATCTAGAGAATTTATATGGTTTTATCAGAGGACTGTTGGACCTTGGTGGAGGTGTGTGCTCTACAGAATGCCTTTCTAATTTATAGAGAATTTGTCTGACTGACAGACTGATGACTAAACTCTTTGTGTCTAGATTGGGTCTTCTGAGATCGCTCTTTTAGGAGGTATTGTTCACATCAGCAGATGTTTCTTGTGAACAGACAATTCTAAATGTGATGTTTGTTTATATAATTTGAAGTAGCTCTAACACACACAGGTCACAATCTTGTTTCACTGACTAGACTCCAGATTTATTAACTACTGACTACAGTTAGTTATTTTGATGTAATTAGCTCAGGGGTTCACATATTGACCTTAACTCTTTGAATGATCATGCAGCAGATGCACTAAATGTTGAAAAAAACAACACAGTGCGTGTTATTAGTTTGATTTGATTAGAGATTGTGTTTGTAACTCAGATGAAGATCTGACCAAATTTTGAGGGAAAATTAAACATAATTGCAGATAAAATCAAAGTGTTCCATTACTTTTTCTTACCACTGTGTTACTTACGTTCTTTGGGGCTGCAGTCTCTGGTCACTGTACGGGATCAATGCAACCAGCTCATTGACTTGATCTATCAGGAGATAACAGGTCAGGTGTTTCCACTCACAAAGCGTGTACACGAGTGTGTGTTTCATCAAGTCACACTGCTTACACAGCTCTTTGTCACTGCACCAGTTTAAATAACACACCGGCACATTAAACATGAACTGAAGCATGAAGGTGATGGTAAACCTTTGTGCTATTTACTGTACAAACTGATCGCACATAATCAAACCGAGAGAGCGGGGTCTCACCAAACAAACTGTACACCAACGACTCACTGGAGAGACTAGATGTTTAGTATTTAAATGTATTTTCACTCATTGTTACAGACAGGGGTTCTCAACGTGTGGTTCAGGGACCCCCAAGGATCCTTGATGGGTTGCAGGGGTCCCAAGCAGAAAGGGCAGTATTCATTTTACTAAATGTAAGAATGTTTGACTCCTTTGGTCCGAATATCATGTGCTTCCGGTAATAAGACATGGGAACTCGGTCAAACGGAGGCCCGGGGTCAGTCAGAGGTCCTAACTGAAACTAAAAATAATATTTGCTGCTTCCATGGCCTCCACTCACTCACCTGACGGGATTCGTCCGGTGCCCTGACATGTCGGACACGTTATGCTGTCCTTCCCGGTGAACTCCACGTACGGGAACTGGGCAATGTCCTCCCGTCGGTCGAGCCCGTCCAGGGAGTCATCGTCGGAGCCCCTGTCCTCTCCCCGTCGCCCAGAGCTCGGTCTCTCCAGGAGCGGCGACAAGCTGCTGCTGCTGCCGCTTCGCGACCACTGCGTCCCCATGGCGCCTCCTCACCCCGCTGGGTAGAGCCACAGTTTCCACCGTAAACTCTACGAACAGTGTACAGCCCGCGTGCAGGTGGGGACTACGACCCGTTCAGCCCGAAGACAGAAGTGGACACAGACGGACTCAGGAGCAGCAGGACACAGAACAACACGCTTCCATGGTAAAGTAGCTGACACGCAGATTCGTGAGCGTAAACTAGCTCTAAGCTAGCGCGGGGGCTAGTTTGCTAACAAGTGTTCAACAAGTTAGCAGTTAGCTGCCAGTGGCTGTGTGCAGCGTTAGTTAGCTTCACCATACAAACTCCCCTCACGTCTCTCAGACAAAACGAATCCACGCTTCCACCGCACGGTCCTGTTTATTTACAAAGCGCTCGTCCCATCTACGACATTGTGGCTCATCCTTCTGCTGTCACACTACAGAGACCGAGGTGCTGCCTTCACGTGCCCTGCGTGCCGCCGCCGCCGTCAGTCACAAATCCAAATGTTTAAACCAGACTCGCTTCTGTCAGCTTCACATGGCGTTCGATGTGTTTTAGAAATCACAAAAACCAAACACAGTAAAACACACACGCGTCATCGTTTTACTACCATAAGTCGCATACATCAAATATTGATATTCACAGTCGCTGAGAGATTCGCTATCTGCGTCAATTTGGTTTTCTATGTGGCATCTGAGAACATTTTGTTCTGAGCTCCTACAACGAAAAAATACACACATTAATTCTGATACCGTGAAGGCATCATTAGTGTCATAAGTGTGCACAGACAGACAGACGGACAGACAGACAGACAGACAGATGTACTTTATCGATCCCAACTGGGATTTTCAAAAAAATAACATAAATAAAACAAACCATTCAGAAATGTACCACATTATTTATTATCATTTATGCATTTTTTTCCATCAGCAAAAAACAATTACATCTTCCTTCCACAGATCTTCACTCATCTTTTCTTTTTCTCTGTTACAACATTTGCTTGAATGCTTTTTTTCACTACATTCAAACATTTGTCAGCATTGACTGAGCGTACAGATGGAACAACATGCTCAGTTATAAGTCATTTTGTCCTGCGAGCCTCCTCTTCAGCTCAGAGTTCTCTCTCTGCAGCATTTTATTCTGAAGAAGAGTGGGAAAGAGGAAACAGTTGTAAAGAACTGGACATATATTCAATTTGATAAAATAAAAAATATGTTCATAACAAGCCAAAAAATAAAATTCACACAATAACAAAGTGATATGAGGAGGCTTTAACTGGAAGACAGTGACTCTTTAGCCCTGAATAAATGGAGATAACCTTATGTCTGAGCGCCTCCACTATCAGATCTCGTCCTCCCCTGACGTTCTCCTCCTTCTTAGATGCTCGGAACGCATCTCCAATCAATGAGACCAGCACATGGCTCTGAAAAAAATGTATATATTATATTATTATAGTATATTTGTTAAATAATAATTATAATAATAACATTTAATTTCCATAGATGATAATATTAAAAATAAACAACATTCATGAAAATGAGTTAAAAACCAGGCATTAGAAGGCATTCCTATAAAATAGGTTTTAAGCAATGATAAAGTGCTGGTAAATCTAATCTCCTCAGACCTGAATGCAATAGTAACCCTTAGTTACCAGCCTTGATTTAGGAACTACTGTTAAGTGTTGGTTGGAAGATCTTGGATTACAGCTTGGAGTTATAACTGGGGGGACAGACCGTGCTGAGTTTTAAAAAGTTATTAACCGGCTCTTAAAATCAATCCTAAATTGAACTGATAGCCAATGAAGGGAGGCGAGCACTGAAGAGATATGGGCCCTACGCTTGGTGTTGGTTAAAATGTGACACAAGCTCATACCAAGACACTGGGGATTGACTGGTACATGTAAACAGTGCATTGCAGTACTGTCCAGGTATGAGAAGACAAAGGCGTGCATAAGCTTGTCTAGGTCAGGAAAAGACAGAGCTGATTGGATTTTGCTGTATTTCTTAAGTGGAAGTAACAAGCCTTTATAAAACTGTTGACATGGGATTCAAAATGTATGACAAGCAGAGATGTGCTTCAGGATAAAAAGCAAAGATACACAACAAATACATGACAGGACTAAAAATATGAGATGAAAAAACTTTTTGTCTGACACTTTGAAAGCCTGAATATCTCATTAATCTCCCTGTTTACCGGTGGTTATATGAGCGTCCTCCATCTTTACCCGAATAAAAACAATAAATTACCATATCATTCCTGCAGGGAGTGCTGTTATTCCGTATCGGGGAATACTCACAAACTTCTTGCTCTGGAACAGATAACAGTGATACATGTCGGCTGCAGGGTGTCTGGCCACAAAGCCGAAGACTTTGGGTGAGGATGGTAGGAGGGCACAGAAGGAAACGGTGGAGAGAGGACACGGGTACAACAGGAACTGAGGGTATAGGAAAGATAATGTAAATACGTGAAGGGATGATTCAAGGCCAAAGTAAGCAAGATGTTTAATCAAGTTTTATGCATCCTCTGATTGGTTTGATAAGTGGTACACACCTTGGTTTTGTTTTCCAATATGTCTATCTCACTTAGGGACAGGAAGAGGTGGACTTTGCTCTTCTTGGCTGCCTTTTCTGTGGAGTATTCATCAGGCGTCTAGAAGAGAGGGGTGAAGAGAAGGAGACATTATGTCCTGCTTGTCACTGAAACTCAGTATAAAACTGTCTGTATCCATTCATTTTGTCCTCCAGTAGATATTGAGATAATTCAGTCCGTACCAAAGTGGTGGACAGGCAGAGCCACAGACTGGCTTTTTCATGATACTGGCATGGTTAAACAGCTGCGACTGACCTGGAGGCTCTGAGCTGCTTCCTCCAGGATCTGTAGTCCATCAGGGCGAACCACCTCAACCCGCCCAAGAAACTGGAGTTTTCAGAGAGAAACACAGAAGAACCTTGTTTTAAACAAGATGTTTTAATACAAAATACTGTATATACAGTATGTGTATGTATATTTGACTAACATAGCTACAGGAATGAGCTGAATCACAGAAGGAACACCACATTGTCAAACTGACTCAACTAAAGTGTCAAAACTCTGTATTTACCTTCACTCGAAAGGAGATCTCATTGTCGTCCTCTGAAGTGTCACTCATCTCGACACGCGTCACAAACCTGATCTTTGTCAGTAAAACATCAAGACATTAAAAACCAACATTAAGAGCCACAGAAATATCTGAATCAGCTCATCACTGACACAACATACCTTTGTAAATGTGCTATAACCAGAGAGGATCCTCTTCTTACTGAATAATAAAACAATGGGTGTAAAGTCTATTGGAGTTAATCAGTAACCTGCAGGTCTTCCTTATTGCCTCTTATCAGTCTGCCTGGAAGATTCATGGACATATTCTGATGAACAGTAAATTAAATTTATACACGACAAGCACTCACAGAAAAAACAGCCACACAAATGTAACTTCTGTATCACCTGTATTTATTTGTTTACAGTGAGTGCCACTTTGTCAATGCTCATAGATATATCTTTATATTCGCAAGTAGATTAAATGTCAGTCTTAATCATTAGCTTGAGAGCAGCATAATGGTCAACAGTGACAACAAGCAACAGTTGAGAATTGTGATCAGAGACAGCATGAAGGGAAGCCTGACGCAGACAGTTAAAATACCTGTTTTGTTTTCCAATTTTGTATCCATTTCAGACCTGAAGTCAAGAGTTGCAGGATTTAGTCTCAATAAAAGCTGATGAATGATGATTCCAGACAGTAAAAGATCAGTTGTACAAACCACCAAAACCTTTGGAAACCATACTTTACTTTAATTTTAAGAACAGAACCCAAAACACAGCTGGAAATTAACCCTGTGTACCTGTGAACAATCAACACTTCATTTGCCAGAAATGTCCCTGCTGGATCTGCATACATGAACATGCTCTGTCCCTCGGAGGGAAATGTTATCTGTTTGTATTAGGCTCAATGTTGCTGCAGACGTGAGAGAAGTTAAGACAGGTGGTGAGTGGACTCTGAAGTGGACTGTGGATGGGTGACAGCACAGAGCGATCCCTTCTTGAGAGAATGAGGGGAGGAACAGCGGAGATGAAAATAACACCATCCTGGTAGATAGACACAGATGGGATAGAGCCAGACCTTCAGTAATACCAAGTGCCAGCCTGGGAGATTCACTTCTCCATTTTTGAACCACTATCAAAGTTTGGGAGAAACGTCATCGCTGACTCGGCTCTAGTCCATCAGTTTCTATCTGTGAGGTTGGTGAAGTGACACAGTTGTTGTGTACTGGAGCCTATGAGTCATTGACGGACATGCTCTCCATGGCGTTAGGCAGGTTCCGGTCTCCTCCACCCTGCTTCTTCTTCTTGCCTCCTCCTCCTTCCTGATGTTTCTTTGCTTTTTTAGACATCTCCTGATCAATAGGAGCAGGCTTGACAAACTTGATGATCTCTGTCAAACCTGGAGGACAGAAAAAAAAAATAAGTGTTAAGGAAACTGACTTGTAAGTGTGTAGCTGGTTTACTGATTCTCAGCATGTACTGTAGTGCAGCACCAAAGCATGTAGCTGTGGGTTCGCTCCTTTCTCTCAGCATGAAGTGAAACAGTTTAACCTCTTAGGATTGACCAGCAAAAAGATCTATAGTATATATTTTTTATTGAGTTGAAGCCTGAGCAGTAGAAATGAAATGATTCATGCTTAAGAGGCCACACTGATGTCAGACTGGATTTCCTGTGGTAGATCTTAATATTAATATAGTAATACATTTAATAAAACACATCATATAAACAAGCAATCTTAAAATTTTATATTAAAATATTTTAGTTTTTAATTGTGACTAAGGTACATACTGAGTATGACATTTTACAGTGTGAATAAAAAAGCTTGTGGGTGCCATCTGGTGGACAAATGTAATTTATCTATACAGAAAATATTTTTACTTGTTGACATGCCCAGACACGAATACATATATATCTGCAGTCAGCTAATATAGGCCAATACATGGCCCAGGCAGATTTATGGGACTACTTCTAAATAATACTTCTATTAGTTATTACTTTTTTACATTGAGCATTATCAGCATACACTCACCTTGGACAAAAACTTCACCAGAATTGAGATTTTGAAAAACCACTTACTCCTAATGATTCACTTTTCCCTCTAACAGCTATTTGTAATCTGTGAATGAACACTGCACACACCAGATGTTAAGAATGCAGTAGAGCTTACCTGGAGGCATGAAGTCCCTGAGCTTCTCTGGAATAATGATGCCTTCATCGGTTTGGTAATTCTCCAGGATTGCACACATCACTCGAGTGGTCGCGCACATGGTGGCATTCAACATGTGCACAAACTCTGCCTGCACAACATACAGACAGAGAGGAAGTAAATGGTCTGTATTTATATAGCGCTTTTCTAGTTTTGATCACCACTCAAAGCGCTTTACATTACAGTTTTTACAATCACCCATTCATACAGTGCATCTTTGTGCAGCAGAGGTGTGTTAGAACATGCAGCCAGAGGGGAAAACCCAGACATCAAGGTATATGAATGACATTTAACATTCTGATCAGATGGGTAAAGACAAGGCTGTCAATTAAACCAGCATCAAGTGGTTTGTATGTACTATGTTAATAAATCAGCTTTTTTTTTTTTAAGCACAGTGGAGTAAAATGTTTTTGCTTAATGGAGAAAAAAATAAATAAGCCAAATCTCATTTCACTGGCTATGACTCGTTATTGCAGTCATCCACCCATGTCCATTTGGCTTTGCATCGACCCCTAGGCAGACCTTCACATGCAGCCCCAGATTTTGGACTGCGTTAACTGGGACAGGAACGAGGACACAAGTCTCAGTGGTCAACCCTTAACTGCCCAACAACAGCTGATGCAGAATTAGCATCTCAGTTACATAAACAGCTGCGTTGGAACTAAGCACTCACCTTGTCCATCATCTTCTTGGTCTGTCCGTAGCGGATGCGGAGGCGCCTGGCCTGGTAGTCAGTGCAGTTTGAGCAGGAGACCAGCTCTCTGAAAGCGCCCGAGCCAGGGAACCAGGCCTCCAGATCCAGCTTCTTACTTGCTGCATGATTCAGGGCACCTGAGATGACAAGAAGTTGATGTCACAGTCGGATCATGACGCCAACTCTTGCTGTTCTGACAGCAGCTGGTGTTTAAGTGTCATCTGATGACTTTTGAACGGCCAACAGGTTTAATTTTACACAACATGAAAATCTTTCTCAAAATAGGGAGTGTAGTTAACCAACACAACAATGTAGAGCTTCAACAAACAAATGATTTTCAGGGTTGGGTTTCTTGTGTAGAGGTTTTCTGCAACAACCTGTGCACATGTATGTATAGATGCAATGTTACATTATTTAAAAAAACAAAACAGTACA
Organism: Verasper variegatus; assembly: GCA_026259375.1. Classification (NCBI taxonomy): domain Eukaryota; kingdom Metazoa; phylum Chordata; class Actinopteri; order Pleuronectiformes; family Pleuronectidae; genus Verasper; species Verasper variegatus. The sequence continues at coordinate 4,412,866 of CM048045.1, read as the reverse complement.
CTCATGCAAGGGCCCGAGAGTGCGAACATTTTGGTCACACATAAGACCAAGTATCTATGAACTGCGGTTTTTCCTTGGTCGCAACGGTGCACCAAACATTTAGCTGGTGTGTTACTGTATTTGATTGAGACGTGTCGCTTTCTCATCTCATGAGGATTTGGGAAATCAGTGGCAATACCCAGCCCTAGTTAAGAAATCACCCAGTGTATATGGGAACTGTCAAGCAAAAGGTATAATAGGTGTATTATTCCGGTGCCAAAAGGCGCAGGGAAACTTTTTGGGTGCACCTAAATTATGTGCTGGTGCAACTAAATGATCAATTTAGTCTGGAGCCCTGCATGCAGATTTTTTACAGGGACCTTCTTCTCTTTGTTAACGTTCATTTTCACATTACACTCACTCAAAAAAGAGCAAGAATTTTGACTGTTGTCGAAACCAAAAACAACAATGACACTTGTTCATACATCATGGATCTTTTTGACCTGATCTTGACCATTTTTAAAAGGCGGTGATGACACAAACCAAAGCAATAAAACTTCAAAAAGTTTGTTTAGATGTGAGAAAGCTACAATGTGTGTGTGTGTGTGTGTCACACCTACCGGAGACAATGTTGACGATGCGATAAGGAATTTCTAGCGTCTGGTAGAACTCCTCTGCCGTCCCTATCATCTCATCAAACATCTCCCATGATTTGCCATCATGTGGGGAGGCATACACAAACTGCTCAATCTAGAGGGAGACAAAAAGGAAAACTTAATGGATCAACTGCAGCGTTTACACAAACATACCAAAAGCAAAATCGGTGTCAATAAGTAAATGCTTTAAAAAACACATTTTATTATTATTCTCTTTCAAACTACTTTGGTCTGTGTTTGTTATAAAGTTTTGGTTACAGGAAATGATAAGAAGTTTTGACAAAGAGTTATTAGTTATGTATTTGAACTGTATTTCACTGACAATAATGGGACATTTCTGACCTTTTCAAACTGGTGCACCCTGAAGATCCCGCGGGTGTCTCTGCCATGGGAGCCCACTTCCTGTCTGAAGCAGGTGGAGAAGCCGGCGTAGCGGATGGGTAGGTCCTCGGGTTTGAGCCACTCGTCCCTCAGGAAGGCTGCGATGGGCTGCTCAGAGGTGGCAATGAGGTACTTCTCATCGACGGAGTTGTCGTCTGACTTCTCACTGCCTTTACCGATGACCTGGAAAAAGTAACAGTGAACAGAAATCCATTGATCTAGGGGACTGTGAATAAGTCAAAACTGAAATACAATAGACATACCTCATACCTCATTTGCCTTTATAGCAGATATATATATATATATTATATATATATATATATATATTCACATCATTAAACAAAAGCAGGATGGTTGCTTAAAGTTTAGGTCAGTTTACTGGGAATGGCTTAAGATGCAGAATAAAAAAAAAATAGGACAATATTTAATATCCCTTGCTTGAATGTTCTCTGAACTATAAGGATGATAACTTGCCGACCAGCAGCAGATGTCAAGGATCACCAGATGTTAGCAACCAGTGGAAGATAGGGACAGAAGCGATATGTGTACCTGCCAGAGTTAGCTATGCAGCACTGTATATTTTCCTAGAGAAGAGTTTGGCCTTTCTGACTTTAGGTTTATTCTTCTCTGAATTTTAAGACACATCATCAGTAGTGGACCCAAGGATCATGGGATGTTTTGGCCGTTATCATTATATACTCATTATATATCATTATATACTCACCATGGTCGACCGAGTCCTGGGGTGTGTCCCATAGCCTATCAAGTTTTGTTTTTAAGGTTTTTGGGTTAATGATTTGTAGTTTCCCCATTTTCTCGAAATTACAAATCACTATCAAGAGCTAGATGTCATTATATTTGGACTTTAATCTGCTTGTTTAAGGTTATTTTAAGTCCTTGCTTGGTTTATTTATTGGGACATTATAAAAGGTTCTCCTGTAAGGAACTATCCACTTTATCAGTGCAAACTGTGGTTATTAGCATCACAAGGTATCCCAAGTCTGGCCAATCAGGTCGGGAGTCCTGGCCTCTCTTGATATTTCTTCCTACAGCTGCTGTAGACATCTTGATGGGTAATTTTCTAGGTTACATTCACCATACAACTTCAGGTTACCATAACTATCTAGAGCTGGTTCTGTAGAAAAGTAAGATAGCTAGTATGTCAGTGATAGACTCTTTACTCATGGTGCAATTCTTTTTTCGGGGGGACCTTCAAGAGCTACTATTGCTGGAAACAGCTTGAAACTTTACATTGTTTGACATATGTTTTTTGAGGTCTAATCCATCTGTAATATTGTGAGTGTAAGATATTAAACATATTCACTTAAATTAAAAGATGGATCATGGTACTATTATATTAGCATGCCCCACCCCTCACAAACCTTGTAAAGCTCATCGTCAAACTGGCTGAGCTGGGCGACTTCCTGCATGACCTCTTTCCTCATGAAGAAGGGTGTGTAGAGCATTGTATACCTCTTGCTGTACAGGATCCTTAAGGCGTAGTTGATCAGAGCCTGCTCCAGGAAAACCAGAGGGCCCTAAACGACCACACGGGAAAGGAAAACAACTCAACAGCTGGTCTCTTGGGTTCAGATATTTGCACTGGTTTTCATGTTTGTATGAGGCATGTATGGACAGACATATGTCTGAGCTTGTATTTTAACTCACCTTCAAAAAGTAACCTCTGCTCCCAGCCACAACAGCTCCCTTCTCGCCCTCAAAACCATCGATCATGACCACCAGGTCAACATGGGAGTACTTCTTCTGGACAGTGCAGTCGCCCCAGGTGCGCTCTACCCTGTTGTCTGCATCCTGTCAGGAGGGGAGACAGGAGAAAGTCAAATTTGTTATGTGGTTCGAAGAAGCCAATTCTCTACTTGCAACATGTAGTGTGACGTACTTCCGCTTTCCGCACTGCCTGTCGGTTCACTTCCTGTCGATACTAGATTGTTATTCTCGTGTCCAACATGATCTCCACAAAGTGTTTTCTCGTGCTTCAATATTTTTTTTCACTCTCACAGTATATATCGTGAATAGCATATACCGTCCATATTTTGTATATAGAGTTCGTTTTTAGCATTTTTTTATAATTTGTTTACTGTCTAGAAATAGTGTGGTTAGCCAGTGAGCCAAGCTATGAAGAAAACCACTGTCAAGTTTATGAGGAGGGAGGTCAGCTCGACAAAGTATTGCTCAGTTCCTCTTTGCTCTACATTGGCTAAATTCTCCTCCGTGAGCTTCCACTCTTTTCCAGCTGATGCTGATCTTAGGGTAAAATGGGAAGTCAACATTCGAAGGGAAGGGTTGACTGTCACCAATCGGTCTAGGAAATTGGTCACCAACCTTCTCAAGGCCAAGATCACTTTTTAATTTGAATCGTAAGCCGAGATCTACCACCCAAATATCTTCCAAATATAAATATCTTTTACAGAAATTGCAAATTTCTGTAAAAATTGCAATTTCTGTAAAAGACTTGATGTAAAAGCACTCCAGTTATCACAAGACTGGAAGATGCACGTCTTCATACCGTAGTGTCCTGACATTCAGTTTAGTAAATAATAAACTTGTAGTGGACATGCTGTCAGTGTGAAGAACAGACTACTGACATACAGCTGTTCTGCGGAGCATTACAGGGATCGACAGTGAAGAGATGGTTGACGACCACTGGTCTAGGGTGTGTGGCAGGTATTTTCTACCAGAGGATAAGATCGCAACTCTGAGTGGACTTCATCGTCTTAGAAAAGGGGCCTTGTCTGTGTTAACCATGTTATTTACAGACACTAAAAACGATAAAAAATGCTAACAATGAACTCTACATACAAAATATATGAACAGTAGATACTATTCACAATATATACAAAGCTAACTGTAAAAGTGAAAAAAGAGCAAGTTGGACACAGGAGTAAAAGTCTGGCGTCAGGAAGTGAACCAATGGGCAGTCCGGAAGGCGGAAGTACGACACACTACATTGTGCAAGAAGAGAATTAGATGATCGGCAGAAAAGCCTTTAGATCCATTTAGATAACTATTAATTTGTCAAGCAAAAATGCCAAACACTGTCTGGTTGGCAATTTGTCTCTCTCTAGTATTACTGTAAATGGAATATAATTTAGCTTGGAGCAAATTACTCAGCTGTTGCTTTTTATTATTTTTGTTTTGCATGTCAGGGTTTATTTTTAATGACAGACTCCATTCTCCTGAACGTGGATGATACCATTCTGCATGAAGATCTTCTGCCATTCTTCAAAACGTATGTATTATTCAATCCACTTAATTGTTGATAATTTTGTCAATGAGTGGGACATTCATTAAATCAATTATTATTAAATCAAAGTCATGTTATCAACCCCCACCTCGTCATTGCTGATGGGCACAGATGGGTGCAAAAGATTGCCGACCTCCCTCTGGTACTCAAAGCGCTCCGCCTCCAGCCTTATCCTCTCACTGTCAGTTTTCTCCATTGCCTCGTCCACCAACATACGCACCTTTTTGATCTGGGTTACTGTCAAGGCCTGACACAGAAAAAAAAATACGTAAACAAGCAAGGAATTAAAAGACATATATGAAGATATGTATGTAGTTCTTTGGCACACCCCCACAGATTCATGTAATAAAGGTGCAAAAATGCCACCATTCAGGTTTGGGCTGTAACGATTCTTGAACCAAAACGCGGTCCACGGTTGCTGTTTGCGATGCGAAGTCCAAACCGTGAAATGTCTCCCTGCCAAAACCCCACAGGCTGCCACAGCAGCAGGTGCAACCTTTTGGGTTTATGTGTGTTCAATCTCAACCCCAGGACCACAACCCTGTAACTTCAGAGCAAAGAGTGTGGAGGTTGGAGAGGACACACAAAAGTGTGTTGTTAATCCTGCCTTGTCTCTGAAGACAGAGTCAGAAGGAAATCAGGTGTCGGAGTCAGGTGCATTGTTTATTCTTTATGGAGTTTCCCTGGAGTTTTTTGTTTCATCTGTTTTTCATTGTTTGAACTAAATTGAAATGAACTATGTTGGGCTTGTGGGGGAGACTGATCTGGACTTTGTAAATATATGGATTGAACTCTGGACATTGAGACTGTGGGAGACACACTGTTTCCTATTCTTCTGTCATTTTGGTTAATGTAGTTTTATGTGAAGACAAGTACAACATGTTTTTTAGTGTTCTTCTCTTTTCGGTTCCAAATTTAGGTGTTTCAATAAAACCCAGAAAATATGTCCCCGCTTTTCCTTATGGACCCACTACATCCCACTAAAATAAACTGAGGTATCAGCCAAACCGTGCATTTGAAGTATCATTACAGCCGTAATTCTGGTAGAGTAAGAGCTTAAAGTGAAGACAACCATACCGATAGTGTTTCAGCTGTTAGGGACTCAAGGTTCTGTGCTTCTTCAGGTACAGCCTCATCCTCCCCAACTGGCTCCTTCTTCTGCACTCACAACAAAGAAATATATGTAAGGGTGCAAATAAACTGGTCACATTCCAAACTTCTGAGATGCTGCTGCTGTACCTTCATTTTCTCCCCAATGCTCTTGCTGCAGAGGTTCTTTGCCTTGTTGAGGTTGTCTGAGGTGAAGCGACCTGTTGATGGGCACAGTCATTCAGTCAGTGCACTGTCAGTAGATGTGTGGGAGACAACTGCAGTAGCAGGGCTGGTAGCCTGCTGACAGGGGTTACTCTCAGTAACAACCTACACTCATACAGTCGAAAGCCATGATAAAAACAGACTATTTCTGTCACTTAAACATGGACCACATTGCCCTGATCGTATCATACTCTGAATCAGACTGACGCTGTCTGTAGCTCCACTGCAGGGCGAGGTTGACTTGACATGTTGCAGACTGGGATTGCATCAGATTGCACGCTACTATCCAGCATCGCTAAGCTAATACAGCCTTCACGTTAGCTTATGGGAACGTGTCATAAACCAGTAATTGGTACCTCATCCATTATAACTCTGAAACCATGAAGCTACATTTGAGTATGTGGAGGATAACGATTCGGCTCATTAGAATTAGCCGAAAGGTGCTAGCTATGCTAACATTAGCCACATTGCTGCCTGCTATCATCTTGCTGTTGTGAGAACGTCCAACCAGACCACATTCAAATCTGCGCTTTAAATGTTAGCTTAACTTACTGACAATCATCACCAACTATACAAGTTGTTTTATAGAATACTGTCAAATGATTTGTCAGAGATCAATTCGGCATCTTAATAATGCACCAAACGTACTTTTATTTACTATTTCAATGATAAACCTTCTGGCATTTATCGCAGTCCACTGCAGCGGAGCGGACGCGTAACTGCTGCGGTGGCAGAACAAGCAGATTCACAATAAAAGTATATTCACAGGGACTGTTTTTGTATTTCAGGAAACCGAATGAAAGACTAGGTCCTAAACACATGGGAAGTCGTTTTAAATCATTGGCGAGTGTGACTTTCGATTGTCTTCAGATGCTAGCGATAAAACTGACCGGATTTCTAATGGAGTTGGGCGTGGGCTATTCTCCACTGACGTTGAGCTAACATTAGCATAATTAGCTGCCGCGCTAACGTTAGCTTCTATGAGGGAGACAAGCGAAAGGAAGCGGCGCTTACATTTCCTCCAGTCTGTGTCCGCAGCCACCAGTTTGTCCACGAGTGTGACATCTTTGAACCGCTTCCTCTGGACCTCACGGACGGCTTCGGGGTCTCCGCCTTTGTCTGTCCGGAACAGGTCCAAGTCGAGCACCATGTTGGCTGCAGGTTTCCACGTTGTCTGACAGTCAGAGACTGAATGAGCTCACAGCGGTGCAGTACTACAGACGGGTTGCCAGAGCTTCTTGCTCCGCTAACAAATCCGTAACCGCAAGTTGAAAACGCCTAATCGTGACATTAATTCATCATAAGCTCTCTCCAAGAAACAAACGTTATGTTATGTTATCATTCTGTTGTTGATGTTTAGTCAAAATCATTTTTGGGAGCAAGAATTTAGGTTTTCTTTTCAGCCAACCTGGCAACTTACGTCAGCAAAACTTCATGTAAAGTTTTTTTTATATATTTAAAAACATTAAATGGCCAATTTCACAGTTTTTACAGTGATGGACATCATCATTAACTAGATGAACCGCAGTTGACCTTACTTAAATATAGTAGTTAATTATGTCTTCACCTGCATTTGTTTGTTTGTTTGTTTTTTAGTTAGCAGGATTAGACAAAAACTACTCAACTGATTTCCATGTTTAGATTACGATATCTGAGTTTGTGCAATTTTGTGCAGGTCCAAATAAAATCCAGATCTAGTGAATTTAAATGAAGGGGAGTGTTGGGCCTTGGCAGAGGTATGAGCTCTGCCTGTGCTATTCTAATTACAACATAGATCTGTCGACAGAGAAGATTCTTTGTCCAATGTGCATGCCAACAGTCAAACCACAAAACATGAAGTACAATAGAAACATCAAACGTCAGTATTATGCTATTTGGGAGGGAGCAGAAGAGCAGAAGTCTGGATCTCTAGAAGTCATGTCAAGATTGATATTATTTTCTTAAGAATGGAGACGGCCTCATTTCAATGCCAGAGACAGGATGGTGATCCAATACAAAACATAAAATATACTAATCTTATGCATTTCTATTCTGTAAGATTTCTCATACACAGAATTAAAGGTGTCAAAATATATAGGTCTCACAAATTCCCTGAGAAAAAGTGAGCTTCAGTTAAAGCATTAGTTTTAGAAGTTAGTTTGAAGTTGGGGCATTAAGCTGTGAAGCCGAGAGAGCAATACAGATTGGGTGAGTGTCTACTCAACTAGTTCAGTTCCATGTAGGTCTTGTTTGTAGTTTTATTACAGTGTATCGTGATGATGCATGCCGACAAAACGTTTCTTTAAAAAAAAAGGTTTTTTTAAAGGTACGTTAAGGAGATAGCGTAAAATGAATATCAACATAATTAAGATCTAGAATCAAATAATCAATACATATTTAAGAAATTTTAAGCCCTAAAATTTAGATTTTTTAATTGAAGGTAAAGCTATGATTGGTAAGTTCCCTCTGAAACACTTTTTATCTTATTTGTTGAAATCCTCTTCACATCCCAATAGTCAATAAATTCATTTGTCTGGAAAAAAGCCAGTGTCTGTGGCCAGTATTACACCCAACTGATCATTTAATTGATCTAATTAATTTAATTAATTAAAAGGTTGGGTCTGTCACTCACAAAACTGCCTGTTGGCATGCACCCTGCTTCTGTTCTTACAGCGCATGACTGGAGTCTTCAGCTGTCAATGTCAATTATATTTATATAACATCTAAAACAACTTTGTTGACCAAAGTGCTTCACAAGAATAATGGTACAACAAGAGGACAGTAACACATAATACATCATAGTGCAAGTAGTAAAATAAAATAGGAACGAAAGTAGAATAATTAAATTAAAATTAAATAAAATCAGCTGGGATAAAAACATACTCATCTCAAGGTGGGGGGGGGTTAGGAGGCTGGACTGGTACCGGCTGGGTGGGGCTGAGAGACTGAGTGCGATCCCCAATGACTCATACGGGGGAGGAAGTACGAAACGAGACGTTTCGATGACAGTTTCTGCGAATGGACTTAGTGAAAAAGTCTGCGGAGTGACTGTTTTCATACTTTGAGGGTACCTGCTGACCCCCTTCAAGTAATTAGGGATAGTAAAAGCCCAGAAAATGTATTTGACACAATATGGGCCCTTTAAAAGTTAACAATAAAATGATTAAATCAATCCTGTGACGAACAGGAAGCCGGTGGAGAGAGCACAACACAGGTGTGATATAGTCTCTGTTTTTCATCCTATTCAGGAGGCGAGCAGCAGCATTTTGGACGAGCTGCAGGCGTTTAATAGATGATTGGTCTAAGCCCACATACAGGGAATTGCAGTAATCAAGACGGGATGTTATGAAGGCATGGATCAACCTCTCTAGGTCTTTTTGTGGGAGATAGGCCTTTACCTTGGCTATGAGTCTTAGTTGAAAAAAGCTACACCTGACAACTGAGGAAATTTGCTTGTCGAAATTTCGCCCTGTCAAAATGAACACCAAGACTCTTTACAGTGGAGTGAATATTAGGAGCCAGAGGGCCAAGGGTGCCCACATCTTGCAGTTCTGATTGTCCAAATACAATAACCTCAGTCTTATTATCATTTAATTTGAGGAAGTTTGAATTCATCCATGATTTGATGTCAGGGGCAAGTATATTTGAACATTATCCACAAAGCAGTGAAAAGAGACAACATATTTTTCAAAGATATATGCTTGGGGCAGCATATATAGGGAGAATAGGACAGCGCCTAGAACAGATCCTTGAGGTGGAGCCGTCCCAGAGGAGTAGTCACCCAGGTGGACGGAGAAACTCCTATGAGTATGACTGAAGCCACCTGAGTGCTGCACCTTTAATCTCTACAGAGTTTTCCAGGCGTGATAACAGGATTGTGTGATCGACGGTGTCGGAAGCGGCCGTCAGGTCTAGGAGCACCAGGACAGCAGAGTCTCCTGAATCAACAGTTAAAATTAAATAGTTAAAAACTCTTAAAAGAGCTGTTTCAGTGCTGTGACCACGTTTAAAACCAGACTGGAACGTTTCATACACCTTATTGTTGATTAGAAATGTTTGCAACTGGGTGAGAACTAATTTCTCTAGGATTTTGGACAAGAAAGTCAGTTTGGACATGGGCCTGAAGTTAGAGAGAACAGAGGGATCAAGATTTTCTTTCTTTAGCAAGGGCTGTACAACAGCCTGTTTAAAGGCAGCTGGGACACAAGCAGACAGAAGACAGGTGTTTATCAATGACAGAATACATGGGCCAGCAGTGTCAAAGACTTCCTTTAGAAGACAAGCAGGTATGCTATCAGAGGGGCAATTTGTGGGTCGCCGATGGTGGACCACCTCAGAGCTGGAGAGATGTACACCACCAGTGTTGCCGGATGTACGATAATTATCAAATTTGTAAGATCATTTTGCCCTCTGTACGATCAATAATACCTAAACTGCTATGATTTACGATAATTTGATAATTTTGTGACATCACTTCTCATGTGACATCTTGCCAGCAAATCACGCTTGTGATGAGCATGACGTGACGACTACAGTGCACCCAGTTGGCTACAGTTGACAAAAATGTACACATTTTGCTTGATTGTTTTACTGATTAGACAGTCTCCAGCATTTGCTTAATCACATGAAACTACTATAGATAGTTTTATAATCTTATGCAATGATTTGCTGACTTGCAAGATACATTCAACTTTGTAACAGAGGGAACTTCATTACTAGTAGCTGTAAGCATATTTTAAATATTGCACAATTGGGGTTTTGTATTAATTGCCCTTTAACAAATATTTGAACTATGCCCATAAATAACGGCACTTCACACTTTTATAACAGTATTGGCACTTTATTAGCAGGATTTGCACATAACATTTTTGCACATTACATATTTGCAATCATTATTTATTGTTTATTATAGTGTTTGGGACTTGTGGTTTGACCAGTGCTTGAGCGGTCGTCTTTCAGGCGCTGCGGTGTGTAGTCGGCTCCGTCTGAATGAGGAGGCAGTTAGATTAAGTATCCAACAACGCCGGTTATAGAAACATATATGCATAATGGATGAAAAAAAGTTAAAGTAGTTTGGTATATGTTAAAGTGTGTATAAAAACTCACCATTCCTTCCCTCTGTCCGGTCCAAGATGTTACATCCAAGTCCCCTGGGCAACGAAAACCCGATAAATGTTCCTGGAGGGACCAAGTGGGAGGATAGGCGAGGGGGTGCTCTATAGTTGGTGTATATTTATATTTATTGGTTTGAATGTGGGGATATAATTTTGGGGCTAATTAACTGCAGTTGTGTATATTTACTGTAAATATGATGTTTCAAGTGCTTTATAAAATTGTGCCTAAAAATCTAGCAGATACTAAGAATTAACACCTTGAACACCTGGTAATGGTAACTTCCAATTAGGTTAACCAGTGGCACAGTATTTAAAGCGCCAGTTTACCATCTTTTCTTTTTGTTGCTGCTTTGATCAACTTTGGTTGCTGTCATTTTTTTGTCCTTGCTGCAAAAAAAATACTTCTTCTCGTTGATTGGTACACCTTACCATCGTTTGTTGCTCATTTTCTACTGCATCATCCAGCCACTAATGGTCATTCTAACAGACTTCTCATTGACTTTCAAGAATCATGCCCAAAGCTCATATCTACAGGGTGATGCACCTTAGCCATGGTCACGTGACCATGATGTTGAAACACATTTCAGAGCAGTGTTTCCAAAAAACTGGGCATCGGAATTTTGACACAGCTTGGAAACGTTGGGGGTGAGCGTCCCATCCCTACTCTGGTTGTGTACAATTATTTTAAGCTTCTGATACGATACTTCAACATTTCCCATCTGGCAACGGTGTACACCACTGAAGTTAAAGTCACGAAAAGTGGGCTTCTTGCAGTTGTCAGTGCGTGTTCATTTGTTATGGGGGCGTAGCTTTGACAAGAGGGCTGATTGGTAGGGCTGGGATGTATCAGTGGCTTTTTTTCAAAGTGTAGCCTGCGCTTGCTTTTTCAGGTTTACCTACCCTAGCTGTCCTGTAAATGTTCACAGTTGTGTATGAGCCACACCAGTCGTGGCTGTAGTTACTGCAGCATGCACCACAGTGTTACAACAGGCACGGAATTTGTACGACAGGCTGCCTGAATATGTTTGTTGATGTTCTGCGAGTGCTGTCGAAGTTATGTGCGTCACAATAAAGTTAACTGTCTCAACTGAAGTTGCCAGTTTACCATAATTCTGGTAAGTCAGAAGTCTGCGAGTCATTAGACATTATATTCACCTCTTTTGGTATTCCTGACCTTGGACCTCGAAATGTTCTCAATAGTCAGAGCTCAGGAGTTGTGAGGTGTTCGTGCTGATGATTTCAGAGGTGGTGGAGGTCACAGAGGTTCATCTTTCCCTGGATGATGATAAGTTAATGTATTGTAAGTTTAGTAGTGCATAGTTTTGCCGTTTTAATTCTACATTAAGTCTGAGAAGAAATGCTGTGGAGCCTCAACTTTTTTCTGTCGATATGCATAGTATTATGAACTCGTCAGTAGCCTAAAGCTACACTTTTTAATGTGCGGTTTCCCTGACTAAAAATACTGACCTCATCCTTATTCTGTTAAAACTTGAACTTTGAAAATGTTTTTCATCCCTTATGTCCCCAATTCTTTTCAGCACAAAGTGACTCCATTGCACCTACATGTCAGAAAACCTGTTGTAACTTGACTTTATTATATGATTTCATGTGTAAAAGTATATTTTCAATAGAAATACAACATAAAATACTTTCAAAAATACAATACAATGAAAGAATAAAAAATAAAATACCATTAAAATGATGGGCCTATTAATCCATTCTTATCTCTGTATGCAATGTGCATATGTATAAATAAAATATAAGTTTACATCTATACAAAGTTCACTATCCTCTTCAAGGTAAACATTCTCACAGGATAAATTCACTAACTAATTTATTAGATAATATGATTTGTATTTATAGTGCTAGTATAATTTCATAGTGGCTTTTTACATGTTACTGCAATAAAAATAACAGATAAAAGCCACCGAAATTAACAAAAGATGTCAAATACATTTAGCTTTGCTGACCATTACACACATTACTGTATGTTCTTTGTACAAATCCTTCCTTTACATGTAACATATTAATACATTAGAGGTCAGAGTGCACGCCTGCTGCCACTGGTGCCCAGTTGAGGTGAGATGGTTAGGTGGGTGATTGCTTAAAGGTACATCTGTACCATCTGCTGTGAACTTCCAGATTATCTTGCCTGGCTAGTTGCAAAACCAGCAAGTTTTTGGCCATTAGCAACTTGTATCTCCACTCCCACCTTTTCCTTTCCTGGGCTGAGAGCTATCATTAGGTCAGGGTGTACAGATTGACTTTTTTAGTGTTTATTCCCCCTCTTCCTATTGCCAGTCCTGCCTCATGGATAGCCCACTGCAGAGCTGCTCCAGAAGGCAACTTGGCAAAACTTTCCTCTGAGATGTTGTTTATCTTCAGGTAACCCCCAGGTCTGTGGAGAGCCACTCTGTGAAGGTGGGAGAAGAGCAGCGGCAAGTCTCTCATCAGCCTGTAGTGAGATACCAGTCTCAGCTCAGTGGGGATGTCTGTTTCCTCAGAATACTCAAAAATGGCTGCCATGTACTTGGACAGGTCCTGCCCTCTGGCTTTAGCGTGGCAGACCTCCTCTACCATAAGTTGGATGGTTGCATTAGAGCTGAAGGAGTTGGACCCAAAGTTCAGCCGCCTGTTATCCTCTTCATCATCACTCTCTGGGCCTGAAGGCTCAAATCTGTGGTTAAAGCCCTGAGAGCAGATCACCAAGACAAAGTCACTCTCCCGGATCTGCCGGCAGTGCCAGGCCATACTGCCCTCCTCAGCCACGCTGAGAGAGTCCCACAGGTCCAGGCACACCTGGACAGAGAAAAAGAGTTTCATCTCAAAATGATCTAATAGAACAGCTCACTTAGATGGTCCTTATGAAAGTGAACATTAAGCCTTTAAATGTTGTGTCTGCTACCTGAGTGGCCATGTGCTGCTGTATGAAGGCCCCTAATTGCATGACAGCTTTGACATGTGCAGGACCATCAAAGCTGCTGTAACAAATCAGGAGACGAGGAGGGGTCAGCCTACTTCTGGGTAATGATACCATTTCCTCCTGACTCCCGCTGTCATGGTATTGCCTGATGATATCTGAAGGGACATTGAAACAGAAACCTGGTTACATTTCACATGAATGCTGGTATTGGAAAAGATAGAGCAGATATGAACATGGTTTAAATTAACCGCTATTTTGATTTATTAAATTGTGCCTAGTGAAATACAAACATGATGTATTGAATTTGTCTTTGCACCTTGTTTTATGTCACGTTTCTTCATCTGCAACTCAGGCTTTCTCCTGGTGAGAGCAGCCAGTAGGAGTACAATAAGGGCTACCACAGCCAGGCACAGTGGAATTATCAGAGCCAAGGAGGCAGTGACAAAGTGTGTCCTGGGACCTTCTGAGGAGGGGAAAAATGGGAGTACATGACAAATCATTGACCAACACTTTGGGAAATGTGCTTATTTGCTTCAGTGGTGAGCAGTACCTTTGTGAAGGTGCATCACCTGAATGTTGAAAGATTTTCTCACTGCATCCACTTCGTTAGCAGCAATCTGTGACACAAGAAATGTTGAGTTCATCTGTGGCTTTGGTAATTGTAGTTTGACAGGATATTGTTGAACCTAATGAAGACAATAAGATGCCACATAACAAGCTGTAAAGACAACATCAACATCACCCTATAAAATGTTAGCTAGTAGTTGCCTATTTGAGAACAAATACAAAGATTTGCTTTTATTTAGGATCGTGTCTATGGCCATCTGATGACTATATGCAGCGTTTCCACATAATCAAATCTATGGCGGTAACAGGGGTGCACGTGCATGCATACAAAGGTCTCTCTCATGCGCAACAGATTCTGAGTGACAAGGTAAAATACTGTATGTTATAATGTGAAGTGTAAAAAATGATTGGTTCATCATGAAACTGTGGCGGGACAAAGTAGAATATGGCAGACCACCACAGTCTATGGGAAACACTGTGGAAATAACCTATGATCTCTACTTTTTCTCCATCAACTCCAGATGTCAAATTCTCTAAATGTTCACCAACCAGGCACTAATTTAAATTGTCATTGACATCAGTTTCACTTGAACTCAAAGCCCTCTCTCTTTTCTGAAGCTTGAACTGTGGAAAATGTTGTCAAACTACAAGAAATGTTGAGTCATGACAAAGGAAGTTAAAACATGTAGCTTAGCAAAGCAAACATTTTTAACAACTGTCATATCAATATTATCATCAAATGCATGGTCAAAAGTATAGATGACCTATAATCCACTTTTGTTTTACCTCACAAGTGTAATTGGTTCCTTCTTGGAGGTCATTCAGCTGATAGCTGTGGTGAGTTTTGTTTTTGGAAGAATTCTACAGAAGATGAATAAATGGTTAGTGCAGATAGGGTCACATAATTATCAAATATGTCTGGAATAGAAATAAAACAAGGATGGTATTGATGCACTGAGTGAAAACAAAGATGCAAAATAAACATAAAGCTGCAGAAGGCTCAACCACCCACAGGCGTTATTTCTGTGTATTTCTTCATCCCGTTTGCATAACAAAGGGAGAAGTAGCTTGTGATGCCCAGGTTTTGGGGAGCCAGGTTAAACGTCACAGTGATGGCAGTCCCTTCCTGCTGCACCTCAACATATTTGGGATACCATTCTACAAGCAGACCATAAAAATATTGATGTTGACATAAAGCTGATCATCAGAAAATAATACATCTAACCTTTATTTGGGAAGTATAAGGAAGTCTCACCGTTTTTGCACTGCTCAAGACCGTTCTTCTCTTCACAAGCTGCAAAACCATAACATGCACATTACTATACATTCACCAATCTTTGGACCACACATGCTTCCTGATGGTGCAGCATGAGACCATCATACATGTGTGCATTTTAAACAAGCCAACAGAAGGAGGGAATTGGCTTAAAGGGTTCTCTGAGGCATCCACAACATTTTCAAGCTCCACCTGAGTGAGTGAGTGAGTGTGTGTGTGTGTGTGTGTGTGTGTGTGTGTGTGTGTGTGTGTGTGTGTGTGTGTGTGTGTGTGTGTGTGTGTGTGTGTGTGTGTGTGTGTGTGCGTGTGTGCATGTATGTATGTTTTATGTGATAATCTGGCCTAAAGCTGAAATGGGTCTTACAGCGTGTGGAGAAGATCTTGCTGCTGTAGAACCTCTCCCACTCCTCAGGCACCGGCAGAGCCATGACGGTAACAGCATATTGGGACCCAACGGAGAGTCCGGGGAAAGGGTCCGACTTGTACACCTTCAGAACACAGCAGCTGTCATGACCTTGGTTGTGGTTAAATATAGCACTGTGCATACTTTCATCTGTGATAAAGTGAGATAAGAGTTTTTGATGGATGTTTCATTAACAGAGAAGTTCTCTCTAGTGTCAAATCTCAATGTACTGTATTAAAATGCTCTGATTTCGTATGTTCTGTTAGGTATTCTATACTAATACTGGTTTTGTCTCTGTTTTTGTGTCCATAGTATGAATACAAATTGAACCACAAATAATCGATGCCCGGATGATAAGGTCAATTCTTTTTTGTATATTGATATAGTTTTTAGTTTACTTGATAATTGAAAACCAACAACATTCCATTGTCTTAGTTACTTCATATTTCCTGGCTCCCTACTTGTAGTATAATTCAGAAATAATGATTTATTGATTTATTTATGAAGAGAGCTGCAGTTTGTATATGTAACTTCGACCATCTACCTTTGTCTTTCATACATCACAGTGTTTATGCCTTGAATTTTTCAAAGCTTACTTGTGTTTTTATTCTTGGACGTAACACTCTTGCACTTTTCTAGTAAAGGAACATATTTCTTTTACAGGTGAAAAATCTAAGTAATGGACATATACAATAATATAAGGAGGAAAATGACAAGTTATTAAATAAATAAATGAACAAGCACACAGCTAAATATTTCATCTTCTTCTTCTTATTATTATTATTATTATTATTATCACATCTAACAGGATTAGGTTAGGTTAATATCTCATATGATTAAGTGATCAAAAATAAGACACACAAAACTTAGCAGTGCTTCATACTATAATACTGTATTGTTTGATGAATCAATTCTTTTCATTTTCAAAGCAATAGACAAACTAATCTCTGAAAATCCAGTTTGTGTGATATTTACTGTTTTCGTGCAGCAGTAGTTTAAACAGAGTGCACAGTAAACACAGCACAGTGATTCTCTTGTCACTGGATTTTATTGTCAAAATGGTTTGCATATCATGGCGCTCCTTTCCCCTCCATCACTTCTACCACCTAGTTCAGGGATTGCATGTCGGCAGTGTTTGTGTGGGGGATCTGAGCAGTGATGTATTATGCATTTTACTGTATTGTTTTATATTGTACATTGTGCCTGTTGTTTTGAATGAACAGTTCTTGTGTGACTTTTACCGATTCTCCTACATCTTAAACGTAAAATCTATAGCTGATTCCTCTCAGGACATATTTTAAGTTAATGGGATGGTTATGTTGCTGGGATCTCACCCAAAAACACACCATTGTTTCACAATCACAGGGTCATGATATATGATATATGAGCAGAAAATAAAGGATTCTCAGAAAGTGGTAAGTGGTGTACAGCCAGGATAGAGTCCTTCACAAAACAATATTTAGGATCCATTCAACGATTAAACAACAATTTTGCTGCAACTGTTATCTAACTATCAAAATTTGCCTCTTGTGAGTATAAACCAAAAGAACTACAGTGTTCGTAATAAGAGTTAATTTTGTCAAACGGTATACCAGACATAAAAAGAAACCAAGACCAAAGTGAGAGGATGCCTTCCTACCCTTTGAGCATGTGTAGCCACGAGGGAGACGTTGCGGTGGAAGAGAAAGAGCTGACAGGCAATAGTAGATCCTCCCAACGCCTGGAGGGACACCTGAAAGCCTCGCAGGAAGGCGATCCCTGCAGAAAACACAAAATGGACCAAAGGAAATCAGTGTCACAAATTCAGCAATCCATCATCCAAGTTGCATATATCCTCCAATATCGAGAACATGTGTGTGCTGCATGTGCTGCTCCAGTTCAGTGCAGGGTCAGTTAGGATTTTAACATGTGTCTTTATGTTACACTGTCATGTCACTCATATGTGGACTAATCAAATGTCTCTGTACACTTTGAAGGATTCTCATAATACAAGGCATCACTTTTATCTTTCAGTAATAACTCACTATTTGTGACCTGAAATCAATTGTGCATGTTAAGACTTGATGTGGTGAATGAGACAGGGGGGAAGTACCTCATGTTTGACAGGAAAAATGATTCACAAAACTGGCTGAGAATTTCAAAACTCAACCAAACATCTGTTTGACACAGTCAGGTAATTCATTTCTTGAGAACTGCATTGGAAAGGTTTGAAAGAAAACATTGATGCAATTTTGTATCAACACACCATAATAACTGGGTTTCCAGGAAACAAGAATAGTCTCAGAGGTGGGGTTCGGCTCCTGTACAGATTCAACCTTCACATCGTTTGGCGCTTGGACATAATGCTGACAGATCTTAGGG
Source organism: Verasper variegatus (assembly GCA_026259375.1). Classification (NCBI taxonomy): domain Eukaryota; kingdom Metazoa; phylum Chordata; class Actinopteri; order Pleuronectiformes; family Pleuronectidae; genus Verasper; species Verasper variegatus. The sequence continues at coordinate 4,394,648 of CM048045.1, read as the reverse complement.
TCTTCTTCTCCTAGCAGCTCCAAGCATGGCCAAGGGATACAACCTGAGGAGAAACAGATACGTACAGTGACAAAGTGCTTCGGACATTTTCAGAGTAGGCATTCATTTCTGGACCTGCATGTGAAGCTAATACAATATTTAAGTTAAGACTACAGACATGTGAGGTTGTACTTGCTTATATTCAACAACTCCCTATTAATCCTATTGTATGGAAATTGGCTGCAATTCACCAACAGGGCAATAAGGAGTTCCTTCTAAATTAGTTGTAGTGAATGGAGCTAAACAGCTAAAAGCTAAACAGCTATAAGGAATATTGCATCTAAAGAAAAATGTCAAAAAAAAGAGGCAAAAAATTATTTTGAAACAAGTCTGTCAAAATTCCATAACCAATAAAATGGCCGGTGGAGTGATGATGAATGAAACTGTACTGCCCTGCTGGCAGATTTTTTTCCAGACTATAAACATAACATTTTGGAGCCACAGCTTCATATGGAATGGGAATGTGCTATGTTCCGTTAAATTACAATCCAACACATATTTCACCCAAGGCCTCATGGTAACTCTATAGAGGCAGATTCAGTGGGGTTCATCCTTTGGGGATCATGAGGGAATTTACAAAACATCATGACCATCCAACCACTACAGTTGTTGAGATATTCTTGAATAAATATGACTGTGGATTAGTTGACATGAATGCAGTTGGACCGAATGTTGTTGATCTTTATATTATCACAACAGCAACTCTAAAGGTCGATGTTAGTCCTTAGGCTTGCCTGTGTTGAAATCCTAATATGAAGTGCAAACAAGGTTAATGCTGTTAAGCATGGAGTTTGAGGTTTGAGGGGTGAACAACATCTCCAGAGTTCCCGGAGCATTTGACATGATTTCCAGCTGTAATTTAGCCACTGTTGCACAGCCCGTCTGTGTCAGACTTACTTCCAAACTCCTGGATGGAGTTGAAACCCAGCGCATCCTTGATATCTGCTCTTGTTATTCTGCAGTATTCACATCCTGGTGCTCCCTGCAGAGGACAAAGAGATCATGAATTCAGACCAAGCAGCCACGCGTTGATTATGTCATTGTTGGGACGGGTGAACCACCCAAACAAATAGTTTCAAAACAAATAAAAAATATGAAAGGAAAATAAAATGAACACATGTCAATGTCAATGTCAAAAAACAGGTACAGTTTTTTGGGCGTGATCTCAAAGACATCAATTGATTGGATTATGGTCAAAATTATCTCAGGATTTAATACGTTCTCTGTTCGGCTGCCAGGAGGAAGGAGATCTGGTTCAGACACAAGAATGTGAATTCCAGGAGTTTACCCAAGTGGGAACTCTGGGATTAATTCCTGATGACTTAAGCTAAAATAGGCTGTTAATAGTAGCATGAGTGTTCTAGCATCACAGCTTTCTCAAGAGCTGCCTCAAAACTCGAAAATACAACTTAAAGCACACTTCCGCTCTGTGGTCTTCAATTGTGCCTATTGTGAGTCAGATGTTTGGAGAGAATCCATGTCATTTAAAAAAATATATATTTGATGTGTGTTGAGTGTAAAGTTGAGCCAAGGACATTCTCCTTCCATCTGCTGCTGCTAACACATCGAGTACTGTGCTGAAATCTGTGTGAAATTCATTACACCTTTATTTCCCCAAAATTTGTATTTTTATGAATCTATTGGAAAAAGTCATAAATACAATCACAAAATATCCAGTGTATTTTAATACATCCAGTGTATTTTAATACACTGGATATATCGTATTAATACGACCATGGATAAAGATAATGTTAATTTTCATCCACACAGTCACATTATGGGGACTTGTCTTTCTAATGAGGACAGAAAGCTAGGCCCCAAATATAAATAGATACATTTTAAGGTGAAGACATGTTTCAAGGCTTAGTTAGGTTTAAGTTTAGGTTAAGATTAAGGTAAGAGTTAGGGTTAGACATGTAGTAACTATGGATAGGGTTAGAGTAAATCTCCACGAAATCAATGTTGGTCAAAATAATGGTCCCTAAAATCATGGAGACATGACTGTGTGTGTGTGTGTTTCTCCTCTAACATATGGTAGGATTATTATTATTTTTTTATTTGACCAGGATCCTCTCATAGGTATTTCTTTTGGTCTAACTTCATATAATTTCCTCTATTCATCCATGGCTTCATATCTCTTCCACTTAAACCAATGTATTTTCTTCTTTTTTCACATCTAACTCTGTTGATTATTTCCTGGATTATTGCTTTTGCCATTTCTGAACCGAAGACTTGAAGGTTTTAGTTATTTGCTTCAGGGATAAGTCCTGAAGTATGTATGCAGGTGCTAGTCTGTTTAGGGCCTTAGCTTTGGAAGGTATTTTCCTAACAAACAAAATGCCAAAAATATTTTATAATGGGGCAAAACAACAAGAAAATGTGTGAGCATTTTGCCTTTATCTTTCTGTAAATATCTTAAGTAAAAAAACTGTCTTGTAACTAAACCATAACAAATTCTCTCCAGTATTTAGAAAAAAAACCCTTTCAAATATGAGATATAATAGAAACCATCATATCCTAACGTTCATATATTATAAGAGAATGTCCATAATTCAAGTTATAAAAAACTAGGATTGTAGGATATAATGAGCCAAGTAAAGAACAAACAATAGACGGATATTTCCAAACTTCTGCACATACTTACATCAGTGACTCAAACCTGGATGGACAACACTGTCACAGTGAGTGAATCATAAAACAAGACACAATATGGGTCGGTTTCTGAACATTACGCTCAAAGTATGGTTCTATTTAACAGTATCTCCTTAACAGTGTATCTGCAATATAGAGTAGAAGTAAAGTACAAAGCTGTACTGCACTTAAATACACTGTGAATATACTGTGTGTATTCACATAAGGTTTCCACTCTTCAAGAGTTTTATTCACACTGTGACACTAATGAATCATAACAGGAGTGAAAGCGTTGAACAGCTTGAGGAGACGGGTGACCACAATCATTTCAACACAGAAACCAGCAGCGGCTGAAGTTACCAGTTATTTTTTAGATCTAAATATGACATAATCATACTGACGGTATTCAATACAAATAATAATAGACGTTATTTATATAACAAGATAACTCACATTAACAGCTACAGTCTTCAATTAACCTAAAAATTATCTACCTCACTGGTTTCATATTTAAATTCTAGCTCATATATGCTTTTTATTTTTTTATTTATACTATTCACCTTAAGGATTGGTGCTACATTTCGTTGTACACTGTGCAATGACAATAAAAGTGTTCTATTCTATTCTACACACGCATGCACACACAAACACACGCACCCTAACCCTTTATTGTTGTATTAGTATCTGTATTTAAATAAAGTAGGTTTACTTCTTGCACCTCCCTGATAAACACTGTCAACCTGCCCTGCAGGTTTACAGACCATAACTAGACTAACAGGTGGAGAAAATAAGAGAGAAAAAAACTCAGGCCTGTGTGTGTGTGTGTGTGTGTGTGTGTGTGTGTGTGTGTGTGTGTGTGTGTGTGTGTGTGTGTGTGTGTGTGTGTGTGTGTGTGTGTGTGTGGGTTCACAGAGTGGTAGTTAAACTGTCAGGTGAGGTAATGTCAGTCAGAAAGTCTCTGCAGTCTAAATACTTACTGGCACGCAAACCGAAGATGAGAGAACACAATCAACGTGCTTAGCATGCATGCTACAAATGACACGCCCTCCACTTATAACGCATCACAGTGTAGGTGACATCAAAAATCAAAAACGTCAGCAGTGGCAAAATAGTTTTAATACGAAACTCAGCGGCTGCACCACATATTAAAGACGTTTGCGAGCTGTCGAAGTGACAGTGTGTGTCTATCAAGAAGGGATTGTCGTGTTAACAAACACCAACATTTAGGTTCAACAACTGCATTTTCCTTTGTCCATTTACTGTTGGTGAACGTAAACATTGAGGGCTGGAAACAGCTCCAACCATAGGGTTTGATATTCTACTGCCTGGAGTAACCTCCCCGACATTGCACACAGAACCGAGGAAGACCAGGCTAATGTGCCAGATGGGACACATTTAATCAGATTTTTATTGTTTTCAGCAGAAGTGGGTGGTTTTTCCCCTGTAACAACTGCAGCCAGGAGTTTCAGTATTTATTTATACTGATGATGCGGTTCAAGAAGATTATCAGGTGTTTTCACATCATCATGACCCTTCACATGTAGCTTGCTGCTCCTGGAGGGGCCCCCACGGATTTAGGCTTCAGGTTATAACCAGGTCAACCAAAGAATTAGAACAATTTTTTGCACTTCTTTTTGTTGCAATTCAGAAGTAAAAAGCAAAGAGTGGGAACCGTTAAGTTAGAATCTATTGCTCATACTGTAAATATGGCCTTTATTCTTCCCTCTCTGTATTTTACTATGATATTACTATGACCAATTTTCTCTTTAACTCTATTGTATAAATTGGATCTGTGATTGTAATTTTCACATTATATATTTTAGATGTAGTTAACATATAAGCCATTATTGGTGTCTACAACACCCCACACATTTACTTTACGTAGCGTAATCATAACAAATATAATAATTATCCGAAGAAAGGTTTCTAACACATCATTTCTATTGTATTATGATTTTTTCTGCAGGTTTGTGGATACAATGTAAAGCCCCATCTGCCGGGTTAGACCGAGGAAACTGTCTGAGGCATATATTGTTGGAATTACAAAACGTGCGTGATAGAAAGAAAACTTTCTAAATTGTATGAGCATCCCAAGACACTGTATAACAGAACCCAACTAGTATGGCATGACACCACAAACACAATATTCTGGTTCTTTATCAGAGCAGAAGTGTGCAGTGAAGCTCCTCTAATGTACACAACTGCAGCTCACTATGTAAACAGATTCAGCCTGGCTGCAGAGCAAACGCCACCAAGGGAAATGCAATGTACGTAGATGGCACAGAAGATGAGTTTGCTACAAAGCAGAACCTGTGTAAATGTGGAGCAGGTTTGAAACCGGGGCTTACCTGGCGGACGCAGTCCAGAGTGCAGTCCTGAGGAGCGAAAGCAGTGGCTGTGACATCGTCTTGAGCCCAGAGTGGGAGACCAAGCACGACGAGCTGGAGCACAACAAGAGCTGACCTCCACATCCTGCTGCAGCCAGCATGACACTGTCAGCACCAGACCTGAAACTCACACCCACTCCCCCATTCACTCACTGGACAGGATGGTCTGAAGGAGCCTCCGCTCGGCTTGAAGAGTGAAATCTAATGTCAAAGCGTCTGCAATGCTGTGTGAGTGACAGGAATGTGGGAGGAGGAGGAGGAAGGAGGACTAAGAGGGGAGGGGTGTCTCGAGGCTATTGGTGGAGGTGCAGCCCAGCCAACTTGCTGTGCATGTTTTAACAGTTATGCATCATCTATGCTTTTTTCAAGTTTTAATTTAGGCGCAGGAGGCACACGGCAGGTTCAGCTCCTCAACAGAATATAATAATGTTCAGGCCAAAAATCCATTTTTACACAAACCCACAGGCTGATGATGAAAAGTCTCTTCAGCGAGTGGCAAACGTCCACATGTAGGTGCCAAGTTTAATCAAAGGTTTTGTCATGAGTTCAGCCAGTTCCATCCAGATTCACTTTATTAAGCACAGACAATAGAACATGTTGATCGGCTTTGTCCACATGAATGTGGGCTTGTTTTCACAGGAAACAATGCATTGGTAAATCAAATACATTTGGGGAAATTAGCATTTCAAATACCATGACAGCTGTGAATCAAAAGTATCAAATCTTGATAAAGCACAGATGAACGATGGTATAACATAGGAAATATGAAGGAAATGAAAAACAAGACGTTCCCAGAGGCTGGAGAAGATGGCCGTTTCATCGGATCTGAAAAACAAAGAAACACAATACGAAGTTACTCCACAGGACCAACAACGTCAGGTCAATACTATTAGATTATAGTGAATTGCTAAGTGTTCCCTTATTCCTCCAACCATTCATCCTCTTCTTGGAAATCATTTGAGCTAATCTGATGCTAATGGCTCGCAGATCTTCTGTTATAATGTAGCTATAGAAAACAGAAAAGGATTCTTTCTAGTGAACAACTGTTCGTGTCACATATTTATCTGATGCAAGAGCACAAGTTCAGATTAAAGTAGCTGATTGTCGGTCCCACATTTAATCAATAATTTTGGCATGAGTTCATGAGTCCTTGCCAGGTTCCCTTTATTAAGCACAGATGCAACAACATGTTTATCAGCTTGAATGTGGGCTTGTTTTCACAGATAACCATCCAATGGCCAGACATCTAGATTTCAAGGTAAAACTGCATAAAAAGGTGTGTTAAAAATATCATGAGCTGTCCAGATCTGTCATTTACAGGTGAAACATGGCAGTTTTCCTCCCTAGATTCAAGAATGTTAGCTCTAGCTTGACCAAGATGGATGTTCTTATTTGTCTTTTAGACCACCTCTTTTCTCGTAGGTCTTCCTCACTCACACTTTACCTGAACAGCCATCCATCCTCTGTTTCAGAAGGCTATTTCTACAACCTCTTTGCATTACTTTTTCCCCACAGGTCACACAAACTGTGTTGCTTCACTTCTGTTGGGGTATATAGCTCTTTCAGTGTGATGCCTGGTTTTCTCAGATGGACGATTAGAGAATGGTTGGAATGTACAAAATATCACAGCATCATAAAAATGAATCAGAATTTGTGAGCTTCTGCCGGTTCCTTTCACCTGTATGACAAAATAATTTAAGGTCATCAAATCCAAAGAGGTGCTAATTAATACAGACTCAACTGACACCAGAGACTCCACTACAGGCATCACGGTTACAACTGAAGGGAAGTGGCGACCCAGGAGGCAGTGGAACAGGTAGAAGCGAGGTTGAGACATGTCATCCTTGTAGGCCCTGTGGCAGCTGGTCAAGTTGAGCTGGGTTACACAAGACCTTGCATTGATTTCTTCCTTGATTCAGGAAGACATGCACAGAGTAGTGGAAGCGGAATGCTGCAGTAGGACAGTGGCTATGTGCAAGCAGGGATTGAGGACCAACTGGGACCATATAACCATCCATAAGAACACCTGGGCAGAACTTTGAAGGTCTGAACCAGCTAGACTCAAGTTTCTGTCAGTATGTGTTGTGCTTCCAAGCATTTCCAACCTGGTTGTTGTGGATCAAGAGGGCTGATCTGTGGTGTTTGCAAATTACAGACCTATTTCAATCTCTGGAAAAAGAACAAGAGATGTGGGCAAAGGTTTAAAAGGTTGGGAACGGGAATAAATCCCCTGAACTACTTACATGCTGCCACCTTATAGACCTACTTGCTATAATGGCTTCTGCAGCTTTAACCACTGGAGCAGTTTCCACAAACTGTAGACTCAACATTAAACCACAAACTTCCTACAGGGCAACATTATTATTTAGTCGAGTTCACTATTCAGTCCCTTTAGCTTGTTTTGTTTCTACCAACCCCTGAGGGAAACATCTGGCTCTTGCACAGCTAAATGCTCCACTGTGTTCACCAGCTGGTGGTTAGATGGGAGGAAGTCAAATAAATCACACTCACTCCGCAGCCTCATCAGACCGCTGCGGTTAGGTCACATATTATATGAGAACAATGTGATTTTATAGTCTTGTGCAACTTGCTACCCCACTTTATTAAAAATAAACACAGCTGCATGTTTCCGGGTAAAAAGTTGGTTTACAATGGTCATTTAATCAGAATGAAAAATAGTCAACAAATTAGATTTAAGACTAGAATAAAACTTCAATCATCTGTTCAAAGAGAATTGGTGATTTACTGCTAAGATGAAGCAAGTCAACATTTGGCAGTGATTCTCACCGTATATTTGTCCCATTTCTTCTCAGGATCATACGGCTCCCACCGACTCGCAGGGAAGATGTGCTTGTTCTTCTCATACCAGCTCCTCAGCACCACTTTACCTGCATGAGACTTTAGGCAACAAACAAATAAAACTTTGACTTCATGATTTTCTTTTGTGATTTGTACACCACTATTTTATATAGGCTAATTATTTATTGTTGTTGATTGAAGCTGTAATTTACGAGTTTTTCAATTTTCAATTCAGAGATATATATGTAAAACCTGGGCAGGGCAAGCCTTTTCTGATTTCATTCAAAATCTGAAAAGATCAAAAATATTATAATAAGCATCTATTGTTCATTTCAGGTTATTTTAGCTTTGATTGATATTTGTTCACATAAAAAAAATGCAAAATCTGTTGATTTTTCTCTTGTTCCTGCGGTCAAAGAAAAACCTCACCTCATCTTTCTCGACAGTGGCATCGTTCACAAGCCGGATATCATCGTGGACATCAAAGCTGAAAAGAGGACCTGTGGAAAATGGGAAAAGGCAGGAAACCCAACTTCACATCATTCCCTGATCTACACAGTGACTTAGCACTTGAGAACGTAACATCAAGAAACAAACCACGATGCAACATGTCGATTGTTCACTGACCTGATTTTCCTCTGGCCTTTGTCACGATGAAGTCATAAAAACTGTGGTGCTGAAAAGTAAAGTGCACCATTTAAATCAATAAAAGTAACCAGGACTCTCACCAGGTATAGGAAAAATAAATAATTAAACACACACACACACACACACACACACACACACACACACACACACACACACACACACACACACACACACACACACACACACACACACACACACACACTTTTTAAAACACATTTTAAGATGGTGTTTTTTAATATTTTCATTATTAAAACTATTATTAAGTTACATCAGCTACAGCGATTACCACCATTACATCTTTAAAGGAATGTTAACTATCCCACTGCAACCTGAGTGTGTCTCTACTAACAAGTCCATGACTCTTTGATAGTGAACAGAAGCTACATCAAAGGTGCACGATGTAACACTTGAAAGAGAACAAATTAACCATATCAACCCACAGTGAAGCAACACGTCAGCTGCGGTTTTCATGTTTTCATTTGTGCGTCATTAATCCACAAACAAAAGAGCTGGCTTGATCTACTTTAATGTCTTTAACGTAATGGATGCCAACACAAAAGGAGCAGACAGTATGCACGTGTGAGTTGAAAGAACTGGCAGTATTAGTCTCCTGTTGTTTGGGAAGCTGTGATTGTAATAGTCATTATTTTCATAGTTTAAAAAAAACCCCAGAATCTCCATTGTTTGTTAATAAGCAGGTACACAATAATGATTTAAATGTAGTTGGATTCAATTCAATTACACAGTGTTCCCGACAGAAATATTTAGATCTCTAGCAGTTATGGAGGCATGTGCACGTAAATCACCCGCACAGGTTCCAAAGGACAGGTACTAATGAGGGAAGGATAAGTTATTGTGTGAGAGGAAGAACTGCATGCAATGGACCAACTGCAGCTGAAACTACTGAGGCCTGACTGTCTGCATGCACGGTAACAACGTTATTGACCATTGCGTGAGCGCAAGCATGCAGCAAATACTGCTGCACAAACCAAGTGATAATATTGTTATCAAGATATGAAACTGTGGCAGGACACATTCGGATACGGTGGGCCACCACAGTCTATGTAAGTAATGTGAAACATTGAATTACATTTAATATTTTTAAATGCAGATCTTAATATTAGTATTATTATTAGTATTAATATTAGTATTAGTACTTTTACCTAAGTAAAGAACTTAACTTAATTTGTGATTGATTAATAACAATAATAATACAAATAATAATAATCTGTGAAATGACATTGACCTGTGATGACATGAAACTGAGATAAATTCTAAAACGGTTATCATATAGTGAAAATCTCATTGTTGCAACCCAGCTGTAAAGATCAACAAGAAAAACAACAATTAGAAAAAACAACAATAAGTCATACAAAGACGCATTCTGCACCATGTTATCACCACAACCAGGTAAGCGACCAGTTAAACTCCACATTAACAATAATAATAATAATTTGTGTTATTTATCAGCTGTAGGTCTTTGGCTGCTATTAAATAAGAGTCACACTCAGGTCAGGGGGTTAAACATGTTTGTATCTGCTTCTGTGTTAAACCTGTTAACCTGTTAAAAGTGTTACATGTTGATGACTTTTTCTTGCCACTTCCCATCAAAGCAAACAGAACTTACATGTGGGATTATAAGATCCTCTTTGATGTACATCAGCTGCTCTACTCCAGCAGACCTGCACAGAGGAGAGGAGTTAGTCCAGTAAAGATAAAGTTTGACATTATGTCAAAATCCACTTACTTCCAGAAGGAAAGCTGACAAATCTTCAAGTTTCAAGCCTCTTTTTAAAGGGTTAGAAATGTTCAGACTATTGCAACTCCAAGTGGTAAAATAAGAAATGACACTGTGACGGAGAGTGATGCATGTAGTTAATTGATTTTGTCAGTTCCCGATTGATCTGTTTGGTTATGGATTTCCTGCTCTGTCAAACAGCACGAGGAAGAAATCACAGAAATATCTATAGTGTGAACTTTTAAGGATAGTAATGGTGTATGGTGACTTGACACTTCTTTCCTTTACACCTTCTCACCTGAGCTCACTGAAGTCTTTCCTGAGGACTTCCAGCGCCCTCTGCAGAAAGTTCTGGATGGTATTACCCTTCTTCATCTGCAGGAGAAAGAAACACAAGGATGATGGGAATGTGAACTGTTATGTTCATGTAAATTCCCTGTCACCGATACCTTACACAAACTGCATGGCTGTACAGCAAAAAGAGGGCGAACTGACACATTCCAACACACTATTATTGAAGCTCCTCATTCTTTACCTTGACTGTCTTACGATGTCCAGAACCATCCCAGTAGCTGAATGTAATCTCAATCTCCTCACCTGATGACAAACACACAGAGTGGAAATGAAATGCTATGAAAATTTCACATCAGTTTTAGTGACCAACATGATCACAGTTATCAGTATTATGTTTTATAATGTCAAAATGTGCTGAAAATGTTCATGAAGCACTGATACACCCACTGTAATCATTTCATTATTATTATTATAACTGGTACAAGGAAGAGGGACAGTATCTGACCTGTTCATGCATCTCTGCCTTGGCTACCGGTACAGGATTGATTTTAAGGTTATTTAACTGTTTTTAAAGCATTACATGGCTTGGCGCCCCGGTAGATGGCGATATGACTTGCGATAAATAAACAAAAACAGTCCCTGGCTACGGACGCAGAGACAACAGACAGCTCCACAGCCGGGAGAAGGCACACAGCCTGGCTGCACTGCCACCAACATGTGTCCAATCACAGTGTGTGTTTGTGCGTGTGAGAGAGATAGAGAGGAAAAGAGCGAGCGGGACGGCTGATGAATAGACTGCTCTGAAGAAAGACTTAACTTATTAAGAAAAGTATCGAACACTATGTGATGATCAGCGATGATATTGTGACGACCATTTCAAACAAATCATCATTTAAACTGTAGCGAGTCAGAGATGTGAGCTGAGTCAAAGAGAGAGTGAGAGAGAGCGCAGCGGAGTCAGTGTATGTGTATGTGCGGAGCGAGACTTGACGGAGGCACCTTGCAATTCTCTGTTCTCTCTCTATTCTTTTCTTATTCTTTTGTTCCGACAATGATTCATTGACTGAAAAACCCGACAATGGTCTGAATGTCTTTAATTTATCATCTAGGGCAGCAGGGAATGGATGGTGCATGGAACACCATGTATTGCAGTTTTTGCCGTCTTTTGCGACATGTATATCGTGCACCTTGATATCACGATGACGGTCATTTTTTGGATATATCGTGCAGCCCTAATTAAAAGTTATGCCCCCCTTTTGGCAGCCACTATCCTTCTCCATCATCTGCAGACAAGGTGATCATCTTTGATGAAGTTTCCCTCAGTGCTCTCATACAACCAAAAAGCAGTTTTTAGTCACTACAGCACTGGAACCAACTGGCTGATGATCATAGGAATGCTCCATCCATAGCAATTTGTAAAATAAGGTTGAAAACTTTTTGGTTCATAAGTGCCTTTAACTAAACTCTTTTACAAGGTCATTGCATTTTATTCAACCTTCTTTGTATTATTTTACATATTTCTATCGATCATATTTGAAATATATTACCCTTTCAATTTATTTTTAGATTTTTGATACAGATTTATGGATTTTATTTATTTTACCTCTTAATCTTTCTACCTCTTTCAGTATACTCCTTTTAATTTGCTTAAAATTTAGTTTTAATTAGATTTTGTCCCTGTGTTTTTTTTTTTATGTTTCTGGACAACACCATGAATCTATTTGTGTGTATGAAAGGTTCTTTATGAATAAAATTGCTTTGCTTTGCCAAAATACAAGCACACAGCAGACTCAGTGCCCCTATAAAGCTGCATTAAATCTTTGGAACGCTGTCACCGCCTTCTGCCATATTTTCATTGATGGAAAACAAACCCACGCTGCTGTGCCTGCTTCTGAGAGACTGATGTTAAACTTTGGTTGGTGTTGAGTTTTTGAAAGCATAGTGATCAAACATGTATTTTTACTGCAGGACTTTTACTGTGAAATGTAACCCTTTCACCCGGAGCTGAGAGAGAGGGTGACTGAAATTATGTTTGTGTACTTACGTATTTACTCCCAACTCACATCAACTTGCGTCAACTGAAACGCTGCACGTTCACTTTGATTTTGGTGATACCATGTGTTGCTGAACTGCATTGTGGTTCCGTTGCATCACGCTGCATGAGGCAGAAGTTGAGCAGAGCTAAACTTTTCATATGCTCAGACACTAGCCAATCAAATCATGTTAATATGAAAGCAGGGGCGGAGGCAGCTGGTGAAGCTGGTTTGTGTTCATCTTGTTGTGGGTTGTATATCCTGTGTACTTCTCTTTAGCATTGCAATAACAGCTAGCATGACACGTGCCCTGAAGCACCAAAGCCATTTATGTTGTATTCCAAGCATGAAACTGTGATTGTTGCCGTTATGAATCTCGCACCGACACCAAGCATCAGACACACTCACCGTCAAGTGAATCCAGCCTTACAGAAGTGAAAATAAATTAAATGAAAATGAAAGTGACAAATTCCCCAAAGCTGAGACATTTGTCAAAAATGGGACACTGTTGCCTGAATGTTTGCATTGAGGTGACAGTGGATGAATACACAACTGAATGTAAGTGACAACAACTGTGTGTGTGTGTGTGTGTGTTCTGACACTCACTTTTAATCTTCTCCTGTTTGAGCTCCCACTCCTGCCTGAGCTCCTCTCTGAGACGATTCTCCTCCTCCTGAACACAAGAGGCAAACAAAACCAGTTCAGTGGAAATATCAGAGTTCTATTGGTTATTTCATTTTGGTTTGTTTGTCTTTTAAGTGATGGGTCTGGTATTTCCAGTTTTGGGTTTTGTTTTTAGTTTTTTCACTTAGGGAGTCGGGTGGGAAGTTTCTGGGTCTGGCTCTCTCAAACTACAGTATACCTTCCCACAGCCAAGCCGAGTGTATGGAGACAAATTAGGACCCTGGGTGTTTGCAGACTATAAGTTATCAGTTCCATGTTGGCCATGTTTATAGTTTTATTACAACATGCTAATATCTTTGTCATTGAAATAGAACTACAAACTATGCATATTGCCATTTATTATTATTATTGATTTAAAATTTCTGTTAATTATATCTCTTTCTCTTACAAAACTTATTTTCAAGCTAAGACCTACTTCAATGTATTGAAGACCTAGTATCTAATATTTTTGCATATTAAGGGATAACAAAAATTTAAGACATTTTCAGAACCTGTAGAAACCCTGTTTAATGGATCTGTTAGCATTGTGTGCGCAGGTTAGTGGTTCTGCAGGGGCTGAGCCACCCTGTGAGACACTTCAGACATCACATTACCAGAATTGCAACATTCTTATGTCATAACACATTAAGGAAATGAAGACCAAAAAGCATTTTTGCCTCTAAGAAACTAGAATTACTGCTCTACGGTTGTATGCCTCCGCCAACCAATCCAACTTCCGTGGAATTATTTCTACATACTTTTTTTCCAGATTCATTTAAGGTCACTGTGACCTCTGACCAATGAAATGTGATCACTTTATCTGAAAATCTTAGTCAAGTGACAACTGATCTAAAACTGAAGAAATTCCTTCACATTCAAGAGACCAAAAACATGTTCTGTTAAGTCACTGTAGCCTTGACCTTTGACCACCAAAATCTAATCAGTTAATTGTTCAATCTAAGTAAATATTTATACCAAGTTTGAAGAAATTCCCTCTAGGCATTCTTGAGATTTCGTGTTCACGGGAATGGGATGGACGGACAACCTCAAAACAGATTGCCTCTGGCTGTCGCGGAGGTATATAGAAAAAGTCTCAAACAAGTGTCACACATATTGACTCACCTCTCTGTCTCGATCAGGAAGGAAACTTGTGTCCACATCTGGATTTTTCCCCAGTTTCTTCTTAGCTGGAACATCTGAGACAAAATCTCACAACTATTAGATAAACTCCCTGATTCATATTTTATATCTATTGGTTTAATCTCACAAAAGCCAGTGTACAAACTACAAGATGTAATTTATTTATTTCAAATCAAAGCTGTCTTAAAATATACATATGGATCCAAATCAGACTAATCGTATTGTATAATGCTGAGTGTACAACTTAACTGTTGGACCAAAGCAGTCATTTACAAAAACACAGGGAAGTTCTGTGTTTCCAAACAACAGTACTCACAATCCTGCTCGTCTTCCTCCTCTTCCTCTTCCTCTTCTTCTTCTTCTTCTTCTTCCTCTTCTTCATCTTCAGGGTTAAAAGATAAACTGGCTATTTTCCTCTTCTGTTCTTCTTTTCTCTTCTTCTCTTTTTGCTTCTCTAGTTTGCTGCAAAGGAGCAGAAGCCAAAATAATGAACTACCACTCATAAATTTGAGTGAAGCTAACTGTCCCAGCATCTGAGGTGAGAAACACAGCATCTCCACCAGGTTGTACTGCCAGTAGCCCATCTAGAAGCCAAACTTAACGTCAGTCACAATGTGCCTGCCCAGCATCACTCCTGGACAGGCATTAGGACCCATAATATGAGTCTGCCCTGATCCTGAAGCAGTGGCAGCAATAACAATGCATCAGCAGGCTACTGTTTGAGGGAGGGGAATGTGCAATGCAACTTTTAATGTACATATCTTTTAACATTTGAAAAGCAACAAGAGCAACAGTGATGGCACAGCTGGCAGGTTGGGGGGAGCGTTTTACTCTTCTGGGCTTCTGGTATAAGACTACCAATGTGTGTGTGTGTGTGTGTGTGTGTGTGTGTGTGTGTGTGTGTGTGTGTGTGTGTGTGTGTGTGTTCATCTCTATCGCTCTTCACAACTTGATCGCTGATAACATGTATTCAGTTATTAGTCAATGATGATGGATCATCAATCCTGATTGTTCTGGTCACTTTAACACTGCTGTGCGCGTCTTGTGCTGTGTGTGGCAAGTGAACTGTGTGCACACAGTGTGTTTAAATGCAGCCTAATAAATTGTAGAGTGAATCAAACTGAATCAAAAGTAAACTTCAGTGCTGTTCGGGTCCTAATAACTTCTGATTAGTGTTGGTGTTTATTCTTAAAAGTGTAAAGTAAGTGCAGGTCAGCGGGGGAGTGAGGACACTCCAACAGGAGACTCCGACATTGTACAGGACGACCGGACCGTTAATGTGTGTCTGTCCTGATATAGTTATTAGAGTTTGTTCAGGGATGAGTGTCACTCTTGGTGTGCCTGAAAAACACACATTGTGAAGAACATTGTGCAGCCACAGAAAAGTGTTTGTTATTATCGGTAGTCCCAGTAACTTTAGCCATAAATTGTGTTTTACATAAGCTCAGGTTGCAGTATAGTAGTTACTGAAAGGCTATTACTGAAAGGGAGGAGAGCTGGGATCAGAGCTCAACTAACCCAGCTTGGAACTAAGAGAGCGAGGAGAGAGATGCAACGCCGTCTATAATGCATGCACTGCACTGGGGGCAGAGAGGACGAGGGTCACTATGATATTATATTAGATAATAGATTGATTTTGTATTTTTGCTGTGGTGGCAAAGATTTTGGTGTGCTGGGCCGCCACGCAGAAATGTTACCAGCGGAAACCCTATTTGTCAGATTGGGAATGAGTTGCTGCTCCAAGTCATGAGTTTAAGTATCTTTATCTAGTTCTGATGCCTCTTGGGCCTTCTGTTGGAGAATATCTGGAATGTCCAACATGAAGAAGACTCCGGGGTAGACCCAGTACTGAACAGATTACATATCCCATCTGGCATGAAAATGCCTTGGGATCCCCAAGGACGAGCTTTGTTTTGAGCTTTTTGTGAACATTCCAAAGTAAAAACCCTTGAAGCCTTCTTTTTTCTTGTATGTGTAGATGTGATTGCTGCCAAAGAACACTCATCAACCATACTCCGGCTGCACTACAATATGTTTTACAGCACTTGTAATTCTCTCAATTTACAGCAGAAACTGTACTGGAGGAACAGAAAAGGTTAATTAGAAAGTATGCTGGCAGGAAGTAGTAACTCACAGCTGGAGTTCTTTGGACTGCTCCTTCTTGGCCAGCTGTTTCTCTCTCTCCTTCACCAGCGCCTCCTGCTTGGCCTTCATATCATTCAATGTCACCAGACCTGATCAAAACATAGGACATATGAAACTAGGTCAAACAAGAGTCACATGGGGAGATCAATCAACTATTCACAAATGTAGTGCAATATTTGTTTTTACTGTGTATTTATTTTGCTGCTTTCTTTTAAGTGCAGATGTGTCTCAACATTCCTGTGGTCAGTTGAGCTAAAATTCACAAAGAAAAACTAGGACAAAAAGAGTAGAGTCGCTGCGTCTTCTCCATCATGACTCATATATCCTCAAACCCTTCGTTGTGCAATTACTCATTTCTGTCTGTGCAATTCAATGTCTCATGTGCAATCTGTTACACTATTCTGCTCATTTTAGTTTTTTCTATCAATCCCTAGTGACGCATGTAAACCGTCCTTGGGTCTCTTCAAAGGTGCTATATAAATTCAAGTTATTATTATTATTACATCATCAATCAATCAAATTTTATTTGTATAGCCCATATTCACAAATCACAATTTGTCTCATAGGGCTTTAACAAGGTGTGGCATCCTCTGCCCTTAACCCTCAACAAGAGTGAGGAAAAACTACTAAAAAACCCTTTTAACAAGGTAAAAAGAACGTAGAAACCTCAGAGAGAGCCACATGTGAGGGATCCCTCTCCCAGGACGGACAGAAGTGCAATAGATGTCAAGTGTAAAGGAGAACATCATCAAGGTTTTAGCAGCATTGATAAGGGTAAACATTTTGAAGCATAACTGAAGGTCAGTGAATTGGTGGATTAATGTCATTAATGGTCAAGTATCTGAGAAATACTATGTATCAAGCAGTCTTTCTGCAATCATAGTCTATGGTCAGCAGCCAGCAAGATCATGATCCACCATCAAGATCGGATGCCACTCGGATGCCTCTATAGTCCACAGTCTACATATATTCTGTTTACATTTCATATAATATTTCTACTCCATTTGTTTCTTTATATCTCCTTGTGTTTATATGGCATGTTTACCTATTTTTACTTCTCGTGATATTATTTTTAGTTTGAGACAGACAGCAATGTGGGACTAATACTTGTCTTATCTTAACTTATCATGTGTGACAGTACGTGGGTCACATTCTGAGTCAGTCCCTGTGTTTCTCAAGGTTCTACACGTGTGGTGTTTCGCTGAGTGTGTCAGGTGGGTTGATACCAACCGACTGTGCTGGACTTGAGCTCTGCCTCCACTGCGTCATAGTGAGCTGAGAATTTCTTATCGATGTTGGACTTGACCATGTTGTCCTGAGAGGAAACAGAGACGTTCAGACAGGTAACCACACAGTAATATCACTGATGATGCTTCAGATCACACTGGGTAACACTGCAGTTATCTGGACCAGGGGGCACTTCGCGGACCCTGCAGGCCGCCGGCCCTCACATCTCCACACACCACAGTGGTTAATAATACTGGAGAACAGACAGGGGGTTGAATAGGTGGTGGAACACGTTATAACTCAGGACACGAATGTAGAAACCTCTGCAATCTTCTGCTTCAGCTGTTCGAGCTGTTCTCTTTCTTTCTCTCGTTTCTTCATCAGCTGCATGGCTCGTCCCGCCTCGCTGGCTGCTCCCTTGTACTGCGCCATGATGGAACTCTGTCTTCCACACTCACACACACCGAGTTTTCACTCACGAACTGAGACAAAGACGAGTTTAACACTCGAACTGAGATTTGTTTCTGTGGATCTGCTCCACGCACTTCACAACAACAAAAATGGCGGTGACGAAGTGCATGCTGGGTATTGAATGCGCTTTCACGTACCTCAGGAAAACACAGCTCCCACTGCAACGAG
This sequence comes from Verasper variegatus, assembly GCA_026259375.1. Taxonomy (NCBI): domain Eukaryota; kingdom Metazoa; phylum Chordata; class Actinopteri; order Pleuronectiformes; family Pleuronectidae; genus Verasper; species Verasper variegatus. The sequence continues at coordinate 4,376,265 of CM048045.1, read as the reverse complement.
CGAACTATGGACCGACTTATGTAAATAAGTCTACTGATGTGAAATTGTTTTAGTGTGCTTTATTTTATTTAGAGTGACTTGGTTTGGGTTTGGTTTAGTTTAGTTTGTTGGGCTTATTTTTTTGTTTCGTTTATTCTTTTAGTTTATTTCGTTGTTTAGTTCAGTTCTTTGTGTTTTTGTTTTGTTAGTTTGTTTATTAATGTTCAAATAAATTCTGGATAAAATGAATTCATCTGAACAGGGATCCCTGGCAAAAGAGAAGTGATACCGGATCTTCCTGGGTAATTAGAAATAAAAATAAAATGTAGAATGCAACAAGGGGGAAACCATCAGGTTTGAAACTAACTTTAATCGTTCTGAATATAAGTTTTTTAATATTAGTTAAATTATTTAATTAATCAATTTTTAAAATATATTACCGACTTAAATTAAATATTGAGTGAAACTTTCAAACAATTAATTAATTTCTGGTCTGTAAAATGCTGTAAATGCTGGTAAAAACAAAGTATCCCAAAGAAAGACAAGCAACAAATCCGTAAGACCTACAAAAACAAATATAAAAAATCGAAATGGATAAATAATTACAGTTATAATATATTTCCAACAAATTTTTACTGAATAACTAATGTCAGCTCTAACACCTATTGATTGACCACATACGGACCACAGGTATCACTAATCACTAACGATGAATTGTGTTTATCATTACTCAAAATAGCTTAGGTGAAAAGGTCTATTCAAACAAAACAGAAATCCTCAAGGAAATTTCAAAATAGATTTAATTAATGATACAACTCTGTCAGAATTACATCTGAAGTCAGTATAAAAGTTAGAGTAATAGTAATATTGATAATAATAATTGTTATGAATTATCTTTGCATATAGTAAACAAACCAAACAGTAGTAACATCACCAGCTTTCAGAAGTTTAAAAACAAGAAAGACAGATGCAAATTTGCACAACATTCTCTCACTCTATCCCACTCACTCAGTCCAGGGTTGTAAGTCAAAACAAAATAATCCGAGTCAAACCATAATCACATCTTTATGCGCATATTTTATTTCTTAATACAAAGTGGTGGTATGTACATGAATCAGCATATAGGGGAACAACAGTACCTGCCCTTGCACGAAAGCTAAAGCCACATTCTGTAACTTTCACTTAGCAACAGCGCCCTCTGCAGCCACACATGGTGGTGAATTTTGTTGGGCTCTGATAATGAAAAATACGTGGTTTTCACAGAAAATCACAGCCTATCACATTGTTGAGAGGAGCCCTGACTGCGTAGTCCCACTCACTGAACTGAAACACAACTGAACAATGTATATTACCCATGATCCTCTGCTTCCTGAACCACAAGAGTTACACTGTAACAAATCCACCAAACTCTGTTTAGAATTTCTGATGTTTAAAACGTTTCCTCTCTGAATATTGTGGCTTAACATTGTTTTTTAATGACTTCTATGTTTTTTTAATTGATCTACAGTTACAGCAAAACTTGATTCCGGAAATGTATTACAACAGCTACGCACTTCTCATAGGAGATCATACCCACTCACCAAAGTTATAAGCCGTTTTCAGACATGTATTCTGGAAGATGTCTGCAGAATTGGGTCCAAACTTTCTCAAGAGTTGGCTTTTCACTCATGAGTAACACAGCTAGAAATCCCCCTAGAGATCATGTGTTTTTGTTTACAGCACATGTATATATGTATTTGGCACGTGTATGGCACCGCCATGTTTTTCTTTTTTGCATCTGTCACAGATAAGCAGCTGTAGAAAAAGAACAGGTGTTCAGGGCGAAGCTGCTAGTTTAACGTAAAAAAAGGTTTTATAGTGTGGCTTTATAATGTTATTAAAAAAAAACAAGAAAAGTCAGGGACCTCTCCAGAGTGTGAATGCACTCAATGCCTGAGTCCAAGACTGAGTCATCAGTGCTCACATCCAAGATGAGCTATGACTTCTGGAAATCAGGACTCAAGTCAGACTTGAGTCCTACTCAATGATGCTGTGACCCTGATTTATCACCTGCTAGCAACTTCTTAAACTGGTGCAGCCTCTTTGTCCCCCATTTGATGCCAGTCTTTGTTGGACAGTGAAATGGCAATCTGACTGCAGCAGAGGGCGAGAGACTCACAAAAGGGGGAGATGAAAACATTCACAGAACAAATGCACAAGGACCGCAGGCACGGCAGGAAGGTGTGGCTCAGCTGTATGCAAGGCACCACAAACCTGCAGAGAGAGAGAGAGAGAGAGAGAGAGAGAGAGAGAGAGAGAGAGAGAGAGAGAGAGAGAGAGAGAGAGAGAGAGAGAGAGAGGGGTTCAAATAACTGTCACACTCTCTCTCATTGTCAGGGGGAAAATAGATGCTATTTTGTAAATTGTTAAGGAAAGTAAATCAAAGTGAAGTCAAAGGTCAGGTTTGTGTTGTAGCTGCTGTTTCTGAACTTTGAGTAGAGATGTGTAAGTGTGTGTGTGTGTGTGTGTGTGTGTGTGTGTGTGTGTGTGTGTGTGTGTGTGTGTGTGTGTGTGTGTGTGTGATGAGAGGGACAGAGAGAGAGAGAGGATGTTGAGAAAAAATGTGGAAGACATATACAAGCCATCTGTCATGTTGTACAGTAGATTCAACAATGCAGCCTATGTATTGGATCTATTGGAAGTAAAGGACATATGTAAAGGATGCTGGTGCTTCAACAAATCCAATCAATTCCATCGCAGTCGGTGATTCAGGTAGAGTACATACCTGCTGTGACATACTGATGAGGGTCGAGCCAGACAAACAGCAGGTCTGAAAGTTTACACCAGCAGAGCCTTGTACCCTGTAACCATTTTCGATCTAGATTTGATTATCACAAGCGTTTGCTTGATCTATTTAAAAGTATGATCTTTTGTTGCTTTACATGACAGATATCAGAGGGGTTTGGATGAGGATGAAATGTGAAAAAAGTGTCTGAGGGACTAATGTGTTATTTTCGCCCCAGCATACCACACGTGTAGACAAGCCAGAATGGCCAAGAAGACGCCACAGAGGAAAGCGAAGGGCACGGCGAGCAGCAAGGTGAGGCAGCAGTACGTCCAAGTGCGAGCCTTCTCAAAGCCGGTGACGCTGTAAAACCACACCTGGTCTATGCTACGAGGAGTAGCGGGCTCTGCCAGCACATCACTGACCTCCACCTGCACAGACAGACAGGGAAAAAGACAGTGGTACCAGTCAAGTCAAGTTTATTTATCGAGTAATGATTTCATTTTACTCATTCATCTAATGTCAGAATTTATTTTAAAACGGAATCAGAAATGACATCCAGATCTCTTTTATTGTTTGATTTGATTTGTATTTCCAAAGGAAGGCCAAAAGAAACTGATCACAGCACTAGTTGCATTTTTAGGACTAATGATAAGAATCCTGCCATACTATCATTATGCAGGATAGGGTATATTAGGGTGTAACGCAAGTTCATTATTTTGATTTGGGGATTTAGTTTTCTCTAAACTTTGCTTTGTTGTCCTGCTTGAGCGTCAGACAGGGATTAAAAGGAAACTGTGAGGTTTAGTGTGGATATCACTTTAAAACACAATCAGCTAATAGACATCCAAGCTCAGAGTAGAGAATTTGTTTTTCTACAGGATTTATATTGTATTTTGTTGTCTTTTCATATTTTTTTTTTATTTAATTTTTCTTACTTTTAAAATGAATTTCTGATTACAGCTATCAGGCAAATGTAGTGCAGTAAAGTACCCCAACATTGCACTGAATTGATTCACTACTGTGATTAAATTTGGACAATGGACAACTTGTGAGAGCATTACTTTGTCTGGGACTTTAGATAAAAACACATTGGCTGGTCATTTTGAATTCCAGCTGGATGAAAGAAGATGTGATGTGTAAACATTGACGCAGATTGAGCAGTTTCGATCTATAAAAGTCAATGCAGGAAGTGTAAAATCCAACATAATCAAAGATCCCACTGATATATAAAGTCAACCTGTAGGTGCTTGTTGATGCCATAAGGGTCCCTGCTGACAGGACGGGAGGGTGTGGGTGTAACAGGGGCCGTCGGAGGGGTCGGAGGCTTGGGCGCCGGAGTTGGGGCTTTGGACGCAAATTCTGGAGGAGGAGGAGGGGTGCTCATCTGTTCTCCTCCACCATCATCTTCATCACTGTCATCATCGATCTTACACTCCACCAGACAGTCGTCGCTCACCATCATCATCCTCAGTGTGCAGGAGGAAGCACATGCATGAAGATAGACATGGACATAGGCAGTCAAATAAACTGCCTCCCCTGATCTGGCTTTTACTTTATCAGTTGCAGACTGTAACACCAATGCATGCACAGACACACATACACCCACACACACACACACACATACACCACACACACACACACACACACACACACACACACACACACACACACACACACACACACACACACACACACACACACACACACAATATGCAGACTGGAGGCGTGTGGAGTGTAACAGTGAGCTGAGCACTGCCTCTACCACCTGTTCTTTAGCCCTAAAAAAGAAGCCATACCAAAATCTGTAAATAGCAGCTGATAATTTTAGAATTACAAGTCAAAAATGAAACATAGAAAGTGTAGACGTTCTGTCATGGTTATTATGTGTGTTTTTCATCTATAGGAAATAGAGCTGTTAAATAATTTATAAGATTTGCTGAATCAGAGTGGGGACTTTCCCATGAATAAATAAAAAACTATAACGATTCAAACACATATGATGGATGCCTTGGAGTTAGAAGTCAAATGGCAGGTGCTGCAGGGCACAATCCACATGCATGTTGAGAAATCATGGCGGTCAGAATCATGCATGGGTGATCAAAGGCAGAAATGATCAATCATGTGTGACTTACCTTAGTCAAAGTGCTATCTTAATCCTGTATCGCTGACAGAGAGATGAGGCCCTGCAGACAGTGCTAATCTAAAATGTCAATGAGATCGGCTCAGCTGCTTAATCTCAATGTCCCTCTGAGCTGATTTGGCACAGGACAATTCACACAGAGGCGTGCACACCCACACACAAACAAACGCACACACACACTTACAGTATTTGACACTGACTTAGAGAGGCAGAAGTGCAAATGTGGTACAGTGTCTCTTACTCATGTGTGTGTGTATGTGTGTGTGTATGTGTGTGTAGTTGGGGGCCTATTTTAGGAGGAGGAGTGGATGGGTCTCAAAGATCACATTACAGCACTGGGTTGCTGTCTTAAAACAGAAATTGAAACAATGACAAACACACAAAACCAAATCTTATCAAAGTGTTGATAACTTGCATTTTTCAAAGTGACGGAGCAGAATCCAGCAGTGGTTGATCCAGATGTTTTTATGGTGTTTTATGGTGTTATGGGAGGTGTGGGAGGACGGTTGTGGCAGGCAGTGTGTTATCTGTCTCTCTCTGATTCTGTCTGCTGCTACACAATGCAGACTTACAGCACAACATTCAATTTATAATAGGATCACTTTTTATAAATTTGGAGCACACTAAATAAACAGCAAGTGCACACACTGCTCAAAATAACATCTGGGTCCAAACCCTGCGTGTCTGGTATAGCAGGTAACTGATCACATGTTTAAAGTTTAGTAATGACTGAATACTGCAATAAATTGTTCATTTCGAATACACTGACAACCCCTTAATCATTCATTGCTTTATGGTCTTTATTGTATTTATATTTCTTTCACCACATATACAGTTTGACACAGTACATTTTGTGACATCATCAGACAGTGATCCAGGATAACAGGGTCTTTTAATCATAGAAGCAGAATCAGTATTTGACTAAATTATTCTACTTCTATTTTTTTCTGATACTGAAACACGACAGAGGAGAGATGCCATATGTAAAAAACATTTCAAATTCCTTTTGAGTCCAAGGAATCAAACACCTTACTCCAAAGATCTTGACACATACATTTGAATGGGACCTGTGGGTGGTGCTATAGATATATAGTTAGGGGGCCAAATGTGTGGATGAATGAGACAAAAGTTTTGATCTTGGCTCCAAAGCGTTCACAGTTTAACCCTCTCTGATATGGGGGCCATTTGGGCTCTTGAGGCTAGGGCACAGTTTCCAGTTGAGGAGTAAGTCAACCAAAGCCCTGAGAGAAAAAAGCTCTACCTGTTCCTTCAAAGCCAAACCTGAGTTAGCCCGTCTCTAACTCTGCTAAAGCCCTGAGATTTGGCCTGCGCATTAGGCCATGTATCACATATGAAGGGGAATCTGTGTTTGTGTGTGTGTGTGTGTGTGTGTGTGTAACACTGTATGCTGCTATTAATTACTGATCTCACTGCTTACAGATTTTCCAGCTAGCGTCAAAGAGCACTACAGTGTTCAGTACTAAATAATCAAAACATAAATAAGCTCTTGAAAAAGTGTAACATGGAATTTGGCTCATTGGGAAATGCTTGGCAATTTTTCATTTATTTGATTTAGTTATTTTACATTAGCATCTGTTTATTTCAAAACAACCTTTACAAAAGTCTGTATGTGTGTTTTACTCGGCTGCCATTTTTCATGACTGTGATGTCATCACCATGCTCTCACCTTTCAGCCAATCATGTACCCACTGCCTCTTCAAAGGAGGCTCAACTCACTGCCACCATATTTAGCCAGTTAGCTCTTGTTAGCTACAGCAAGTAATCAACCAAGTAACTGCTGCAGTAAAAAAAGAAAACAGGATAGTAACACAGAAACCACCCTATTTTCTATTTGGGAAAAAAATCCCTTTTCGTTTGTGCAGTGCTATAGGTAAGAGGTTCCTGAAGCAAATTTAAGTTGAATCAAGGCCGAACTGCACTGATTTAGGCAACATAAAATCAGCTGACAAACAAAAAAGCCCAATATTTGCATGCCTGGTCAGGCAAATCTTTGCAGTTTCCTGAATTTAAACCCAAGGCACTTAAGTGCTTGTTGGTCATGTGTTGCCAGCCCAATTTCTCTGGACCCTGTTGCTGATGATGGGGCCAGTCTCCTTAGTTGATGGTTTTGGTCTGAAGTGCTAAAGATCAAGATCTTTGTTACTTGGCTGGACAAACTGTGAAACAGTGAGTTCAAACGAGATCAGATCTGACCTGTCAAGTCACAAAGGCACTACTGCTGGGATGAACAGGAAATCCTGGATTTGGGAGTTAGACTGCAACCTCTGCCGGTGCCACAACAACACTCAAACTGCATGACTATCCATGGGGCACCGCATGTACAAACTAGCGTATAGCTCAGGAAATGGCTCGGCACTGAAATACTCTGTTAGATCCAGGTGCTTTGGGATAAATACCCCCTAATTATTGCAATTTAGGTGGCAGCAGATTCTCTTAAGAGCATTTGCTGTCCGTCTCCAGTATTTCATTGGGACACTTGATGCCACTTGTCAGCCAAGTGCTTTCACTGCAAGATGGCTGAGCTACACTGGCTAGAGGTGGCATGTGCAGCCCTGCTAAATGAAGGCTAAGAGGTTCTGCTACTGTGTTTGTGTACTGCTATGTGGCTGACACACAGTTATACGTATCAATAAAACCAGAACTGCGTATATTTACAGCAGTAGCATCTCGTTTATTTAGAATAAAATTGGTATTTTTACTCTAGCTAACAAGTGTTAAATGACTAAATTTGTAGCATAAGAGGCAGCGTGATTGGCTGAAATGTACAAGATCAGCTTTGTTAGGAAAAGTGATGTCAAATAAAATTTAATTTGTAAAAAGTATTTTTCTTCTTCTGAAAAAAGTATTACTTAAGAGTTAAATTTGATCAATTTCCTTAGTTATTTCAAAAATTTTGGGCCAAATATATTTAATAATAATTCATAATGTCTTACCCATTTAATATTTAACACTTTAGGGCTCGTCTTTCTGGATCACATTTTTGGAATATAAATACACCATGAGTTTAAACCTATCAGGTCTTTTGAAATGAAATGAATGTGAAGATTAAGATAAGAATAAGATGTGAAGGCACTCCTAGACACAGGCCCTGGATCAGTTTTGCTATTCAAAAAGCAAACATTATAGGCAGAGCTGATCTCAGACCTGCCACTAGGGGGCAGCTTAAGTCTTTTCTTGTTTCTGTCTTATCATGGTAAGTACTCTTAAAAGTCAGTCTGGTGAAATCACTGGTGATGTCACATCCCTGATTCTCTCAAAATTGCAAAAACCTGGTGAACGAAAGTCAGACCAGAACATTAAAAGGACCAAAACCAGCTGGAAAACAAGACACACTGGACGTACAGTAACACGGCACCGAGACTAGTGGCACTATGAGATGGCAGAGACTCAAATATTATACATTATATAAAATGAATCAATGAATCATCATCATCATCATCCTCCTCTCCTGTCTGTCAGTCCACTGGTCTGAAAAGCGTCCGTCCTCTGAGGCCGAATCCTACTTTTTTGGCAGCGGGTGCAGCTTGGGGAAGAGAGGAAGAGGAGGAGGAGGATGAAGAGGGAGCTGGGGCAGCAGGGGTGGCGAGGGCTGACGTCTGAAGAGGAGGCTGGCGTAACAGAAGCTCCTTGAACACGGAGTTCATCTGACGGCTGATCATGTCCTGAGGGAGCAAGAGGGGAGAGACATGGTAGATGATGAAAAAGTGGCCTCGATGACCCGCCTTCAGTAAAGGCCGACTCTGATGACACCTCACCACTGCACATGGGAGCTGTCCCATCCAGGTGTGAGCGTCTCAACTGCACAAGATGCTGCATGGACTCTCTGCTTGAGCTCGTCCAGAAGCTAAGAGGTACATCAGGTGACTGTGGCCAGATTATTATGACATGTTCCTGGAAGATTTACAGTATGTACTGTGACAGGAGGGTACTGTCACATTTATAGTACTTGTATATCTTGTCCTGACGTTCAAGTGTGTTCTCAAATCAGTACGTTGATGCACAGGTATTAAATAAACTGTGTGATAATGCAATGAGCCAAAATGACTTAAATTTGTACCTTTAAATACTAAAATACTGAGCTCATATAAAAAGTGAAAATTGCAATGTCAGACTTCAGAATACTGACTCTGAATCAATGAGCAGCACTGTAACACATTTCAGAATCACTTCTCGACCTTTCACACATGAACAACGCAGCAGGAGATTGTCCACTCAGATCACAACACAGAAATCTCTGGGGAGTTCTGGTGATGGATGGTGCAGCAGACAGAGGTCGGATGAAACACAGTAATGTATGTGTTTTTCTTCACCAAAATCTCTCTTGACATCTTTGTTTGGATCGTCTTCTACATGTATGACACCTCTTTTTTATCCTTTTTGTTTATTTTTTTTTATTTTTTTCAGCTGTTCCCTGTTAGAAACTTTATCACCCACTCGCTAACAGTGAATCCCGTGGAGGATCTGCAAACTTTGGGAACAGCATTTGAAGAGCAAACTGGTTGGGTGCCTTCAAACGCCATCAACACACCCAATCGTCAGCAGTGAATCCTCCTTCTTATTAGGGGGTTGGCCAGAGAAACTCAGGAGAAAGTCTGAAGCCTCACAGTTAGAAATTTGCACATGCAGCCCCTCCAGAGAATGTCAGGAGATTAGCTGGAGTTCAATGCATGTCTGAAAGCAGCTTTAGTTTATAATGTTATCAAAATATAAAACATCCTGTTCTAAGAAGCAGATTTCCTGAGACAAGTAAATCTGTCTTTGTTTTCTCCAGATCACTCCACGTTCTAGTTTTAAGGGCCTGGTCTTTTATTCAGTTTTTTAGAAAATGAAGTAAACCTGCTTGTCAGAACACAACCTTAATAAATTACTAAAAAACTATAGCTCCACACTGAAAATATCACATATTGTACTTTAATCTGAGGACTCACAGATGCAATGTGAAGACCAGAAGGTCTGTCACAAATTATTTAATGTGTTGAACTCCTGACCTTGTCAACTGCTGTTCTTTCTGCCTGAACAAACAGGGGTTTGTCTGTGGGTCGGAAGCCACCCTGTCTCACCGTGTCCAAAGTGTGTCTTCTCTCCTGGGACCTGATAAATAATCAGAGAGATAAAAAGAGGTGAAACAGACCCAACGGTTTGATGTAAGTGACAGATGGAGCTTGATGTTGACTTCATATTTCAACATCTTTTGTTGACTTGTTTTACCATCTTTAAAATGTAATTTTTAAAAGATATTTTGGGGCATTTTGGCCTTTATAGATGGAGCAGAATAAGCATGAAAATGGGAGAGAGATGAGAAATAGGGGAAGATATGCACCAAAGGACTGCAGATTGCAGTTGAAGTCCCAGTACAAATAAATGTAATGTTAATGTATTCCTAACATCTTACTTGAATAGCCTCCTGTTGTGTGTTGCTAAATACATATCTTCCTTGCCTCGCACATGCTTAAGTTTGGGAGTGAGATCATGGTAAATGCCTTAATTTCAGTCAAACAACTAAATGCACTCCAGACTCAGTTAACTGAAATTATTGACCTGTCACAATCACATGGGCACTGACTAACACCAACACTCAATACTGATGCTTGCTGTGCTGGTGTGTTTGTATGAGCTTTCATTAGCTGGTGTCTATAGTCTGCGATTTGCAGTATCAAACCTTGAAATAAGAGATTGTTTTGGACACTTGGGGGCTTTGAAAACAAGCTATGACACAGAGTGACATATTATCACCTTATAAAGGCAAATATACAGTATGATGAGCAGTTGTCTATTTACACAGTTGTAGTCCAGCAGTTACAGAGCAACAGTCTTATATTCTCTGCACTTTTTGTTTGGTTTTTGGTCTCCACCAACTCCTGAGGGAAATATCTGTCCATTTAGCTGCTTCACTTTGTCTAGTCTCCCGGTTGTGTAGTTTTTTTTTCACGGCAAACACAAGGTTGTGAGAGCAGTGAGAGTGATTGCAGCAGGTTGTTGTGCCGGTAGTATTTTCATATGTAATACAGCACATGCATTGTGAATGAGGTGTGGACCAGTCTTACACTGGCAGGTGTCGTGTGGCGGGAGAGGTTGGAGGCTTTCGACTGGGACTCCCATCACTCCCTCTCTGTCTTCCAGGTAACGAAGCACTGTCGCTGTTCACTCGCATTCTGTCAGGACACACACACAAAAACCATGTAGGTTTGCGTTGCATAACTAATGTGTGTTTAGCTGTGTGTTTAGCTGTGTGTTTAGCTGTGTGTTTAGCTGTGTGTTTAGCTGTGTGTTTAGCTGTGCGCAATAATGTGGAGGTGCACAGTGTTTCTGTCTGAATGTGTAGATTTCACTGTCTGCAGCTGTTGCCCACATGCGTTTGTTGATATGAGGACATTCATGCATTGCAGTGTGCATTTCTGTGTGTGTGTGTGTGTGTGTGTGTGTGTACCGAGTAGTGTTCTCCGTCTGTGGATCTTCTACTGACAGGTTTCCAGTGCTGCCTCCCCCCCCACCTCCTCCTCCTTCTTCTCTTTTCCCGCGCTCCGACCTGAGGGAGGACAAGAAGAAAGAAATGTGAGCTTCATTTAAGAAAATACAACCAGAACAAGTTTGAATATGGGATGAAGATTTGTTATGAACAAAATGAGGCAGGAATACAAAGTGGACAAACTCTGTACAAGACAACACAACAGCTCTCCAAAAATACAACCTCAGTAAAACTGTTAACGCCATGGCTTCTAGCTGTGTTTTAAAGTGAGATATGATAAGATGCTATTTAAAAAAAACGTTATACTATAAGACACTATTATGTACACCTTCTTTTTTATATACAGTAGTGTGTACTTTATATGTACCACTAAATAATATGGCCAGAAACCAGTTTGCTTTTCCAATGCTAGCTCCTATAGCTGATATTTCTAACTGGGTGAGTTCCCTGACAAACTGGCAAATGTTATGTGTTTCGGCAGGAGTGATATTGGAATGAATGATATGTATAGCTTATTTCTAACATTTCTACATTTCAGGAAATTAGATTTAAGGTAAATTTGAAGATTGACATTTTTGTCGATGCACTCCTTCACTTTCTTCCTGAGAGTTAGATAAGAAGATTGATGTCAATCACACACATGTAGGCTCAAAAGGAAGCTGCAGCAAGCAATGGGACTATTCTATTTTCGCTTAGCATAAAAACAAAGGGGAAAAAAGGTCATCTTAATCTCGATAATTAAAACATAGTGACATGCTTATCACTGGGACATGACCACATCACTCCTGTGCTTGCCTCCCAATGGCTCCCTGTTCAATTTCATATCGATTTCTATTGCTCACTTTTAAGGCCTTATATGTCCTTGCACCCAATCCTGCTATGTGCCCTCTCGATTGCTGAGATCCACAGATGGAGCTCTATGGTGACCCCCGGGTCTCACCTTCAGAGCCCCCACAATATGGGCTTTTCTCCCCCATTGAACTTAGACAGACTAATTCTCTAGCTTCTTTGAAATCTATATGTATTGTATTGCAATGTTATAGTTGTTCTCATTGTGTCTTCCTTGTAAAGCACTTTATAACATTGTAACAAGGGTTCTCTCATTAAAACCCTGGCTGCAAAATTTTGTAGAAGTTGGAGCCGATCTATGGAGTCCAGGAGAGTGTACGGTCTTACTCTTGCAATATTTCTTCAACGATGAAAGGCAATCTTTGTGACATTGTTTATGTGTTTTGATGCACCAGACTTCCAAGTTTGCTAATAATCTTTTGTCTCTCATCATCAGGACCAACTATAAGAATTTCAGTTTTTTTCCACGCTGGAGAAGCCTTATTATCATTAGTTTTTTGGATGCATATGGATGCAATCTGGCCCTCAATTAGTGCAGCAAGCTCTGACATCTAATGTGTTAAACTGGGACAGAGGGTTCATGATCAGTTTAAAGTAGAATAAAGTTATCAGGTAAGATCATGTAGACCATTGCTCTGATTGAATGCCCGGCACATGCGGAGACGTCACTCACCCTTCCAGCATGCTGATGTACTTGTGAGGGATGAGACCCTTAACCCCTCCCACTTCGCCTCTCCACCAATCACTTGAGGCCTTGCTGTGAAGGATGAGAAGGTCTCCCTGCTTGAATGACAGCTCTGCTGGAGATCTCGCTGCATAGTCGAACATAGCCACTGCCTCCCACTCTGCACAGACACACACACACAGACACACACAGACACACACACAACACGATTGTCAAAATGTATCTTTTTAAATAAAATCTGTAATGTAATCAGAATTGATGCGATTATTCATATATTGTTGGTCAGTGGTTAAGGTTAAGCTTATGATAATGTCCTATAAAAGTCCTCAAATGTGACCCATGACCACATATTTATCTGTGGGTGTGTGTGTGTGTGTTGACATGTGTGTGTACTCACCATCCTCACTGGGCAAATGCTCGGTCTCTCCGTCTCCCTCCTCTGTGATTGGTTCACTGCAGAGAAGCAAAAAGATTTGAGTCGGTGGTCAGCAACACTTCCTCTTCTGGTTGACACACACCAACTGTCATAATGCAACAGTCTTTCTTCCTAAATCACAATCCCTCACTTGGCTTCTGCTATTTCACAAAAGACTAAATACCACATGATACCATGAGATGTCTCAGATGACCCTAACACCTCAGAAAACAAGAGGCCAAATCACAGACAATTCTCTGTCAAATGTCTAGTTTATTATAATATGTTCACAAAGAGAAGGTTTTATCGAATTCACCCAAAAGCTGATTTTGGGGTGTTGTGGGGTTTACATGGACACTGTTGATAATTCTGGAAGCTTGTGCTCAATTAAATAAGCAATCAGCTTAATAGTATTAAGCAGTTTTTAAACAAAGCATTGCAAGCTGCACAGAAATGCCTTTGGTCTGGCATGAAATTCTGTTTCAAGAGGATAAGCCATAGAAACGGGGCAACATACGTGGAACCAACTCTACTGTTCAACTCTAACATGATCAACAACTCTCCTGAGCAATGTGAGGCTGTTGCTCAGTCATTCAAAGACTACAAATCATCCAAGGACAGAAATCAGTCAGGGATGATATTATGTTTAAATATAAATAAGGGAAGCAAGTTTCATCACATACTGTGAGCAAGAGTAATTCAACCATTAAATGCACCATTTTAAAGGAATCCTCTAAATTGACAACATTTTGTAAAATGTTGTAGGACAAGTTAAAATATTGTTAACACAATTTAGTATTAACAAATTCCTAATTAATAAATAATAAATTATGATCATTTAACATCAGTTAATAATGACTTTTTATCCACTATCTGTTACTGTAAACTAGCTAGTTAGCATTATCCTGCCAGTTAAAAATGCTTCGGCTAACGTGCGTGTGCTGCCTTCACACAAGGGGAGATGGGGCTGGATGTCACTCTCTGTGACGTTCAAAGGCCATAAAAAATGGAGAGCAACACAGGACAACTCTAATCTTTAGAGGTAGAGGCCTTTTCCTCTCCAGAATCCCCTGAGGAGGGCATTTGTGAGGTGGAGGACCATGATGTCCTGAGCCCCACCAGGTCAAGGCGTTGGCTGCAGGCCCAGTTTCTCCCGAAGCCCATGAAGATCTTTGTAGCTCTTAAATAAAATATCTAACAAATCAAGAGCGACACACTGCCATCCTGTCCTCTCTGTCCTAACAGGTGTGTGTGGGCACTGCAGTAGCCTTAGAGAAAGTGTGTTGTCTACGGATGTCCAAAGGTAATGCACTGCTAGTGGAACGTGACCGGTTTGCTGATAATAATTGATATTACTACTCATCCACAATCTGTTCAGTCGGAAAGCTGCTTCCAGATCAGCCTTTAGCAAAATACAATAACAATAGCCAGGTTTAAACCAGTAGAGGGCAATCCCTCTGCATATCAACCTCGCAAAGTGTAAACACTTTGCACTAAAAATAGAGAATTGGACCTGAACTGAACAACAACATTAGAATGGTTTTCTGCTGTTTTAGGTGTTGAGTGAGCTAGCTACCTAACTGCAGCTATCATTTATCAAACAACTATCATAACAACTACATTTCCTCAACTGACTGGCAGTAAGGAAAACAAATAAATAATTTAATAAGAAAATTACAGGAAGTCAGAGGAAAATATAAAGTTTTACATATTTACACACTTCCTATAACTCTTGAACAATCAATATTTCTTGAGTTTTTGACTCATATTTGCAACATATATTGTTAGCAGCATGTAATCACATTAAAAATGTTTAAAAAATGTTACATTTTACGTCAGTGACCACTCTTCTCTCACCAGTACTCCTGCTCCAGAGTCATGTGCTTTTCGTAGACCGGACCCGGCAGCTCCGATTGGCCAGGGAAGATGACGTCATGTTGCAGGATCATGGTTTTGACGAAGTCATTAACCTGTGGCTGCCTAGCAACAGCGTCATCAGAATCTATCCCTCTCAGCAGGCTCGGGCCGAAGCACACTGCCAGGTTGTAGGGCTGCATCATGTTCTCATCACTGTACTGAGACACACTGGGGAAAACAGGTGCACGATTTACTCGTCAATCTTGGTCTGGGAGTAAACTTTTATGACCAGGGAATATCGCACACTGTGTTATGTCGTAGCTTACTGATTGAGGAAAGCGAAAAGGTAGCGCATCACGATGGGGAGAGGCCGTGGGAAGGTGGAGACAATCGCTTTAATCTGGGCAGCTTTCTCTGCATCTTCCTCAATTTCTGATTGGAAAGAGAAAAGGAGCAAGATGACAAGACAAGTACTTCTGAGGTGAGGGATGGTTTGGCTTAGTTAAATTTGTGACTTGAAGAAAGATAAGAGATAAGAACAGATATCAAACAAGACGATGAGATGCACCAGGAAGGAGAGTCAAAGTTGTAGCACCTATCCTCAACAGCACATGCAGCCTGTTTGTAGCGGAGGATTTCATAAACAAGCTTTTCTATGTGTAGAGGCTCACAGAAATCCTATTGGAGCCACTGTCGCTGCACAAAGCTCCATTAAAATGAGCAAATTGACTCATATGCAAATGAATTTACCCACATCCTACTGTACACAAGGGTGAGAGTGAGCTATTCCGAGATAAGCACCTAGAAGTAAGACAAGTTCTATGAATACCTATGAAGGAACTGAGAGCAGACATGTGAAAGCGATGCATGATGTGAAGACAGAGACTCAGATGCAGAAGTTACATAAGTGGGGGGGGGGTCTTACGGACACACTCCAGCAGCTGAGCGTAGCTGTCATATGGGAAGAGAGGAGGCTCCAGACCCCTGAAGTAAAGCTTCAACACACCAGCCACGGAATCCAGGTCACACTCACTGTCTGACAGAGGATCCTCTCCTACAGGGAGTTCAAACACACGTGATGAATTAGCTATTTTGCCAAAACTGACTTACGTACTGACATATGGTTAAGTTCCTTTTTGATAATAATAATAATAATAATAAATTATATTTCCTCGCCCCTTTCTAGACACCCGAGGACACCTTACAATACATCATAAATAAATAAATAAATAATTATAGTAAAACCAAGCAGATTAGGAGATGCACACACATGGTATGTGAACACAAGAGTGAAGTAAAACCAAAGGTGTGAGGGATATATATATATATATATATATTAGGTAAAAATGTTTAATTAATCTATTCTATTCTTTTGTATAGTTTTGATCTTATATCCATCTATCTATCCATCTATCTGTCTGCATATATATACACACACAGTCTGGTCCATAAGTATTTGGACAGTGACACAATTTTGTAATTGAGTCACTGTACACTACTACAATGGATTTGAAATGAATCAATCAAGATGTGATTGAAGTGTAGATTTTCAGCTTTAATACAAGAGGTATAACAAAAATATCACTTCAACTGTTCAAGTCATTATAATAAATAGTCCTATTTTCAGAGGCTCAAGAGTAATTGACAAATTAACATAATTGTAAATACAAGGAATATTTTTAATACTTCGTAGAAAATCCTTTGCAGTCGATGACCCTAACCCTAACCCTCAATTCACCTCTTCACTGTATGAAAAACAGATACATACGGTGAAATCACTTACCTCTCTCGAATGAATCTCTAATGAGGTTAACTTCCCTCTGTGACCCAGGAACTCTGAATATTCCTTCATGGTGGAGGCCTGACACACACACACACACACACACACACACACACACACACACACACACTTATATTATGTTAAATGTCAATAGAGGCCTCATACATAAACAAGTACATCCACCCACTCGTTCTTAGGGTCCAAAACTCTCTCTGAGCTCGGCTTAGTGCTACATTATAGAAA
This sequence comes from Verasper variegatus, assembly GCA_026259375.1. Taxonomy (NCBI): domain Eukaryota; kingdom Metazoa; phylum Chordata; class Actinopteri; order Pleuronectiformes; family Pleuronectidae; genus Verasper; species Verasper variegatus. Next base: position 4,359,063 of record CM048045.1, on the reverse strand, counting down.
CTGACTCACCGTGAAGGTTAATGAAACGGATGCAGCTTTCAACCACCACAGGAATCTGCTGCCCAGAGCTCTGGAGAGGGAGAGATGATTGGAGGATAGACGAGTGTTGGAAGGAGAGCGGTGATAGAGACACAAAGAAAGGTGAAGAAAAGGTTATCATACAGCAGAAAATAGTGTGTAAATGAAAATGCTGGGTGTGGAAAACCGAAAATAAACTGAATTTGTTAACAGGGGAATAACACCGAGCTGTTCAAAATGTTAATGTTTTTTGGTTGATCAATGTGCCAGTGAAAAGTCACAAGAACAACTGAAAATACATGCATTTTACATTGTGCTGCTGGACGTACTGCTCATCTCAGATTAAGATTATATTTCACCACTGTCAGACGCTCAGCTGTGCAACTTGTTGAGGCCAGAATGTGGGACATGAAGAGTTACATAATAATGACAGGTCAGTGTTTTTAAAACTACTTGGATCTCTCGAAATGTCGAAATAACCCTTAGACTTCTAACTGTTAAGTCCCTTCAAGGTGGCAAGTAAAAAAGCTCCGGCCCTGGTCACTGGCAGCACAACGGCCTGCAGGGGTTCAGTACCTGTGTCCGAGACATTCTCCTCCTTCGTCTGCACCAAGCCAAGCACAGCAGAGTTGAGACAGAGAAAAAAGCAGAGATTAGAAAAAGGGGGAGTGAGAAACGAGGGGGAATTAAGATTTAGAAGCAGTGGGAAGAAGAGGCGCACATTAGCACAGACATACAGACACCACACTCAATAGAGGAGTCGAGAGAGGAGGCAGCAAAGAGGCCAGTTCAGTTTTAATCCCTTTCACAAGAGGGGGAGAGATAAAAAAAAGAAGGGAATGGACTGAAAGGAGAGAAAGCCAGCAATAAGCTGTAAGCATGACCATACACATGAAAGCAGCAGTGAGAACTCTGGGGGGGATGTGTGCCCCCATTCTTCAATATCAGAGTGGAAGGATTTTCCAAACAATTTCCTTTGGAGGCTTGAACGTCAGTGCAGCACAGTGCAGCGAGCAAATAAAGAGGCTGCGTTCCTTTTCATTATTATTATCATTTGCACGTGTGTGTGAGAGAGAGTGTTACCTGTATGTAGGAGAGTATGTCTGTGGTGAAGAGTGTGTGGCAGAATTGGGAAACAGGTCTGGACTTCCGAACACGCACTGACCGAGCACATTGCATTCTGGGAAATATAATAATAAATCAATTGCATGATGCCATTTCACATGTGGGTATTATTACTTTAGATCTTCTGATGTTGCCTAATTGCTATGATGATTTACAATTTCCGTATTTGAACCCTCCCCGCAAAGAATCTCCTTCCTCTTCATCTTGTCCTCTCTGCTTTCTCCATGTCTCTACGCCTCTCTCAGTCACTGTCAAATGTGTAAATACTTTGCTTACCTGGAAGGGTCACTGTCGACAGCCTCCGCTGGTGGAAAGAGACAGAAAAACAAGTGAAATAGTTTTGTTTGGTTGAGGGTCTTGGTGCAAGGAATGTGCAGCAACGTTAAAGGAGAACAAGGAGAACACTGATTTTTCACATTGTTAATGTGCGCTGCCCCTTCTCCCTCATGTGTTTTATCTGTCTGTTGAGATGTCAAACAAGATGTGTGGAAGCTCACAGCCGATTGGACACCGCCTAGAGACCTGTCTGGAGGTGCAGTCCCTGTCCTGCCTGCTATCAGACCTGATTGGAGCAGCTCCCAGTCGGCCTCTCCAATCAGGATCTTCACACAAGGCACACCACGTCATTCGGGGCCACTGATCTATACAGCTTGCCAGCGGGCTTAGAGGGAGATATTTGTAAGCTAATTTTTGATCATGCACTTTATGATAAAAAAGTGTGAAAATCTATTTGGGGACTGGTCCAGGTTTAGTTCTATTGTTGATATCGCTCTCACTTTGTTTTTAGTAGATAGGGTTTCTTTTCCACTAGATTTTTAGTTTTTAGCTATTTGACCAATAACAACTGGTTTTCAGTTGCTTGCAACCCTATCATGAGCTGGGTCCTGACACACATAAAACTCTGTGTGCAGCTCTCGGGGGCTACCACTGGATATGTGACAAAAACCTTGTGCGCCTCCAGTGGAGCTGTGTGAAGTCTTAAAAAATAACGAATATTATTATTATAAGTCCTAAATAAATTACACTGTAGCCGGCTCCTTATCTCTGCTTGAGGCAGGTGAATCGAGGTGCTAGGTTTTCACAAGGAAGAAGAATGAGTGGAAATAAATAAAGTCAAAATATCTGGTTCAGTTGTATTAATTTTGATCCTTTTTGATAAATGTCACACTGAGGTTAATGTTAGATCAGTGAATTGGTCTTTTCAACTTTGGACGGTAGTTGGTCTTACAAGTGGCATCATTTGTAAAAGTGCACTGAATCTCTTCGCAGATTCAACCAGTGACAGTATAATGGTGCGTGTAAGCATTACAGGAAACACTCTTACCCATCCTCTGACACTACCTTTCTGTATGGCATCTTGTAGAAGGTCATGTTTGGCTTGAAGTTTAGAGGTCAGAGAACTGCTGGTGAGGAACTCCTTCACTTTCTAAGATAAAAAAAAACAACAACATACAAATGCATGTATTATTAAGTAAATCAATAACAACTGGATCCCTGTGTGGGGGGAGTAGCTCCTGAGACATCATTTAGAATACGCCATTCAAATTCTCCTAAGGAAACCTGAAACAATTACATTACCTCACTAAGGCTAAAACCATAATAATAAAGATAATTTGTAATCAGTTAAAGAAAATTTTATTCTAATTGAGCGATCCGATCAAAATGGTTCAGCTCTACGTTCGTCTGTTCACACCGGGCAATAAAATGCGTCCTGAATGTGTCTGCTGAGACCACTTGGTTAGATCTCACTTCCCTGCACTATTGCTTTTCTGTCTTTTGTGTTCGTGAAGACCAAATGATATTGTTTTTACCCAGTCTGAGTTTACAGATGTGTCCCATGACAAAGCTTGTCTGTGTGTCGGCATGAGGGATACAGAGAGAGAGAAAGAGGGTGAGAAAGAGAGTGAGCATTGCCAGGAGGCGCTGAATGTATGAATGTGCTACAGACCTACTATAAATAGTGATTTTACCCATTTGAAAAAAAATTGAAATAAGCATGCAGTGGTCAGTGCTAATATTGTGTCGGTGGCAACAAATAAATCAACATATTGACACTAAGAAGAGTAAAAATATGTTCAGTTCATGGTGAAATTGTAGCAGGTGAGACACGTCGAGTAGGCAATACTTCATTTGTGATCCCACTAGGAGAATGTGGCCACATGTGTCCCAGCCCACCTCTGAATGTGGTCCGAGTGATCAGATCTCAGGATGTGTTCAGACCTGTACTATGCGCTGACCACTTCTAACTGGATCTCTCAGGATGAATGCTAATAACAGAGTCGGAACAGGGTCTATATTTAGCCAATAAATGTTTTGATATGGAGTTTACTGACAGTACATCAGACTTAGAAAAGGATTGACCAGTCCCCAGCATTAACTCACTGTAAAATAGTAGGTCTCTGTCTCCTGCTGATTGGCTCGACGCTTGGCAAGGGTAAGCTTTGGAGCTGTGCTTCCCCCGGGGGGCTCGCTTGATAGGCTACTGGGCACATCGGGGGAGGGGTTACAGTCGCTGTCACACATAACGTCCAGCAGGGCAGTGAGCGTGGCTTTGAGTGTTTTACTGATCTGAGAAGGGGAAACAAATGTTGAAGTTGTTGATTCAGTTAATTCAGATATTTTCTCAAAGCAAGTTTTTAAATTTTATTTAGGTGGTAATAATTCGCTGACCTCCTCTGTTTCCAAGGTAACAGCAGCGAGTCGAGACTGAAGCTGCTGGAATCTGGTCTCCAGCTCGTACCTCACCTGGCTCTCCGCACTCACCTCACACACCTGGAATGCACAAATGAAACATCTAACATCCAGAAGAATCTTCAGGAAAAATACTGATGCTAGCAGCCTTCATCATCTGTAGCTAGTTAGCCAAAATAAATCTAACTCTGTGAGCAATTGGTTGAAAAATGCTGTTTCCAGACAACTTTTTTAAAAGGTATTTGACATGAAACATGAAATATTGTTGTTACTGAGGCTAAAGCTACATGTCACAAGCAAAAAGTCCTCACCAGTACTTTGGAAAAAAATAAGCTTAATTGTTAGTATTTTCTCTTGCAGATTTCACTTTGATGAGTAGTCTTTGATGATGATATAGAGGATTTTTTCTCTTTATTCAGTAGAATGGTCTTTCAGTTTGGGAGCTGAACTTATAGATTTCCTGTTCAGATTTTGCAATGCTCGCACTCAAATATCCTCTGCGTGATTACATTTCCTGCTCTCCAGCATTAACTCTTCTCATCGCTCTCATTCTGCTTCTGTGCACACCGGAAATGTTGCTCTCAGATTTCTCCATTGCTCTTGAATTTTTTTGTACAACAACTGTGTGTACTTATATGATCTGTTTTTGCGTACTTATATGTTCTGTCTACTTGTTGTTTACAACAGGGATCAGAAAGGAACAGCATTTATGTCTATGTCCTGTACATATGACAGAATTGACTATAAAGTTGATTTTGACTTGACTTTGACAATAGTAAAAGTAACCAAAACAAGGGCGGGGCAATTTCATGTGTCATCACTGACCTAGCATTCTGAAATTTGATCGACTTGTTGCTTTTAAAATAATCAGATATTCAGTAACAAACCAAAATGGTATCAATGACACGTGTTTGCCTTAACAATGGGATGCAATACCTGTTAATGTCCTAAAAAGTTACTCCCACACGCAAAGTGTTCTCACCTGGTCTCCCTCGTGTGGGTGGTAGTTGAATCTGAATGGGAGACAGAAGGCGGAGTCGTGTTGCTGTAGTAACGCATCTCTGTCTCCCCCCTGGTCCAGGGAGGTCACAGCGGCCTCCAACTGCTTTAGCCCCGTCTCCTCCGTCTTCTGGATGCGCCACCTGCTGGCCAGGTAGCACTTCATCACCCTCTCCACAGCCAGATGGAAACCGAGGTCGCAGCACTGCCAAGAGGGAAAGAGGAAAAGGAGGATAGAAGGAAGGAGGAAAAGAGAGGTGTGCAGGCAATCATAGTGTAGTAAAAATATAGTATAGGGAAGGTGAGGAAAAAGTAAAAAAATGATGGTGTGGGAATAAAGAAGGGAGGGAGAGAGGGTGCTTTTATTTTTTGACATGGGTTCCTTGAGAAATCAATACGGTTCCAGTCTTACCCCTGTAAAATCTCAAGCCTTTCTTCAGGAAAGAACGACACGATAACTCACACACAATCGCACAAGTCAAATTACATGTTTCTTACATCTATGAGAGTGCTCACGTCCTGCAGGTAGTATTTGTTCATGGCTGCATTGGCTGCTGAGAGATTCAGAAGGTAATCGTTACGGGCCTTGGTGCACTTCAGCTGGTTCTCCTGCACTCGGCCATGCCTCTGCATGCATGCACACACCCACACACACCCACACACACACACACACACACACACACACACACACACACACACACACACACACACACACACACACACACACACGGTAAGAGAAGATGACATACACTCAAACACAAAACCATGTGTTGATTTAATACAACTTATTACAATATCATGTGCCCACAGCATTCACATATTCATTAACATATGTGTAAATAGGAGGTGTTTTCACTATTTTGAAGTTTATGCACCTAAACACACTCTGACAAAGCAACAACAGGAAATGGTTGCTTGTACTTTGAAAAACTGACTTCCTGTCACCTACTCTTTTTCAGACACGTGTCTCAAACGTAACCTCACCTTCTCCATTAATCTCTCCATCTTCTTGACGGAGCTCCGCCTCTGTCCCCCTGATTGGCCGGGGCCAAGCTCAGCCGACTTGCCTGTGTGTCTCTCCTCCAATCGCTCGGCTTCTTTCAGCTTCCCCTCAGCTATCATAGAGTCTGTGTGGTACTGGTTATATGTCTTCGTAGCCTTTTATCAGCACATGGGTCACAGATAGCACAAACTCCACGTTAGCATTACTGTCACAGCATTAATATTGAGTTTTGCACAGTTGCATAGAGGACAGTAAAATAAAGCTCTCACCGTCTGGAGTTCAGTTGTGACCTTTAGCAACTCATCCTGCATCTGGATTCCCACTTCTTTGCTCTGACATTTACAAAAGTAAATGTTAGTCATTTTAAGGAATAGTTTGACATTTTTGACAAATACTTATTAACTTTCTTGCTGAGAGTTAGTTGAGAAGACTGACATCACTGGAGGGTTTTTCCTGCATAGAGAATTGCAGGGCGGCTGTCTCAGTCAAATTTTGTGCCACCTCTGCCTCCCAATAATATTCTAGTACAGAGGAAACCGCTTATAGTGATCATGTTTTACCCCGGTCAAATCCGTCACTATAAGCAATTAATTACTATAGAAGAATTGTGTAGCTTCTGTATGATAGTCCCAGAACTGAGGGAAAGGTATCAGCACCCACACACACACATGCAGTGTCCCGACACTCGCAGTGTGCAGCTCGAATGATAGAGACAAAGAGGAAAGCAGTAAAAACTCTGCAACGGAAATGTTCCACTTTTTGAAGTACCTCAAATGCGTAATATCACTAAACTCTGTACAACCTTAGCCAAAAGGTTATGTAAGTAAATAAACCACAATAAATTATAAAAAAGTTATTGTCATGTTTTACTTTTTATACTCACAAAACATATTGCTTCAAAAGATTTCTAAATATAAAAACATAGAACTATTTTTTTTCATATTTTAAGTACAAACATCGTTCTTTGCATCCAAAGCTCGGCAAGAAAGCAAATAAGCATATTTCGTAATATGTGAGCTTTTACTTTGTTCTGCTACCTCTCAAGAAGAGTTTCTTGTGGAAACCTTATAATAATACACATTATAATACACATTATCATTTGTATTGCTACTTTGAATGATGATACAGCACTACTTTCATGGTCATAATAAACCATTCACTATTGTGCCAACAGTGATTTTAGAGAAACTACTAAAAAGGTCTAGCTTATTAGCGTCAGGCCCAACAACACATCCAAAATGATTGTAGAGGCTAAATCAAAATTCAGCTCACTCTTCTTCTCTGAGAAGGTTCAGACAGTCAGTGTCTGACAACCAGTCGTTGTCAGCAAGATGGTTGTGTGTACTTTTTTTCATGAATGAGACAGCAACTGCCGCTGTGGCACCAAGACAGATAACAGCACAAATACATGATTTAAATGAAGAGTTCTATTGTGTTCAGTATGTGTCGACTTAAAGAGCTTGATTGGTGAGTGTGTTCATCTTTCAAGGTTGCCAACTAACAACTGGATTCATATACAGTCAATATTGTGCTGTATCAGAAAATTAATCTGGCAGCTCTGAAATCTTTATGAAATGATGAATGTCATAAAGTCTTCATACAAGAGATACTGACAGTTCTTATAAAACTAACTGAAATAATAGTACAGACACTATGGGTCCAAGTTAAACTTATTTCTTTGACATTTACATCTCACATACATTCTAGTATCATACCTGAGTAATTTGTCATTTGCAGCAGATTTGTCTGTCTAATACAAACAAATGATACTTTTTTTTCATTCAGACTTTAAACTTTATCAATCAATAGTTTACTTAACTGACACATTTTGAGATGGGGTTTGGTCATAGACTGTATATGACATGACAACTCCCAAAAGAGAAGCCAAATCATCTCAATCAGCCACCTGGTGGCTGGTGGCAGTATAGGTCATAAAAACCACCTCCTCCATGTTGGCAGATGGGACCAGGCCCAAAATCATGGGGCATTCACACCAAATGCACAGCAAATGTTTGCGTCATGTTACTTGCACGATTCACGCCACAGGATCATTTGTGTTTACTTGCATCAGCAATGCAAAAAAACAGCCCATGAATATTTGCCTGTACTGGTCGAAGTTTCTACAGTTGTTGCGTTGCACCTGTTATGGAAATGCCAGCAACGCCAGCGTTGTTGTGTGTAGTTGTATCTGGATGACTGCCGTTTCTACCTGAGGCTGATCAGTAGCATCTGGCGTTTTGTTCGATTTCAATCATTTCAGCCCGAGCAATAGATTTTCACAATGCCGGCAAAACAGACAGGGAATTTGGGCCTTTGCACAATTTTGTATGTAATCTCATTGCGTTGTGTTTGGTGTGAACACAGCATAAAAAGTCAAAGTCAGATAAATTTACCTTAAAGATGGTTTGTCATTTTCTTATCACATTGACATATGTTCGATGCTTATGCCGCATCAGAAAGACAGTGATGAAAGAAAAAGATCATATCATATATTAAACTCACAGAGGGCAGAATGAAAGCGAGTCTCTGACTAATGATTTGAATCTTTTACAGGTCACTGTTGTTGTCACTCTGAATCAGAAAACGCTGCTTTAAGCTTCAACAACAGTTGTGCCACATCTGCATATCTCAGCACTGAACACAGTCAGGGATGTTACAAAGGGAGGATGACGGATGATGTGATCCTAGGATAGCAATGACAAGAACAAGTGTGTGTGCATTATGCACACTTACTGTATACACACACTGAAGTTACCAGCAAAACTCTCCCCATTGTACTATCTGTGTGTTAGTGTGTGTTTCTGCATCCATGTGTCTTAACACACACACACTCACCCTCTTGTGCAGACGGTGTGTGTCCTCCGTACTGTGTGCCAGTCTCTGTGTGAGTGTGTTGCAGCAGGTGTCACCCAGTGCTGCGTGTTCCCGACTCTCCAGACGAGTCTGAGTCAGCAAAACAGACCAGACCTGACACACAGACTGACCCCACTGCTCCTTCCTGGAGAACAAAACAAACACCCTCACTGAGACACGGCAACACTTCACAATCATCCGAGAGAGAGGAAAAACGTTTACTTCTTCGTCTTGTGGGTGAACCTCTCTGTGAGTTTGTCGAGGGCGCGTGCATATTCGGCTTCAATGTCGCCTCGACGCCGGAGAAACTCGGAGAGGTCTGAGAGCTGCTGCTGCTTCACCTCCACCTGAGAGTCTAAAATCTTGATCTGGTCTGTCAGCTGAGCCCGGAGGTCTGTAACACACAGAGTGAGGCAGACAGAGAGGAAGACAGAGAGGAAGAGGAAGACAGAAAGTAAACAGAGGAAAGACATTTAAGTAAATACATGTTTAAACCTGGACACACACATGAAAATAGAGAGGGACATAAGAACACACAAACACAGATGGACACGGTCATCAGATGTTGTTCCTGATTGAGGTGAAAGCAGTACTTAGTAGCTGAAGGGTTTATTTGTCATATGAAAGTTAACACAGGGTCAACGGCACTAGGAAAAGTGTTGGACGAGAAGGACAGGTCCGCTCAGCAATAGTAATAAGAGCAACGTCACAGAGAACAGAAAGTAAGAAAAAGAGTGAAGATAGAATTTATCAATCCAAAATAAAGGAAATTCTCGGGCCAGTTTGCTCCAGATTACGGTAAAACAATATTCAATGGAATACAGAGAATAAGCTATTAAGTCTAAACATCGTGAATATAAAAATATAAAGTGTATACAGATTATTTAAATAAGTAATAAGTAATTTTAATACATTTAAATGAAGTAAAAGCTCAATTTAAATAATCAAATACAATATTATATAGCTAGATTGGAAGATGCAAGTGTAAAACCAAAGTGTACACTGTACATGTATATGTACAGTACATATAAGTTATTGTACTTTTTCCAGAGGTGAGTTAACAAACAGGCAGGTAGCAGATGTGCACAGGATTCACAGGACGTGAATTAGGAGTCTGGTGGCCTGGTGATAAAAATGATATTAATTGTAATTTATCACATTCATTTTTCAATGAAGGTCCTTTCTCCATCCACACTTAGTGCCAGTTCCAGTAAAAGAGATTCATACAGTTTTGTAGAAGTCACCTTGCTGACAGTTTAAGGTGAAGATAAACCATCTTTTACTACTTCAATTAAATGCAGTAGAGTCTGGAAAATTGTCAAACTCGCCGCTGTAAACAACCATCATCATTTGGTGCATCATAATTATATAATACATACACAGAGAATATTTTACTCTCCAGACTTCACATTAAATGAAGTTGTTGGCATCCTCTCAGAGCAAATGACCTTCCAGTGGTTATAGTAAGCACATCTCATCACAGTGTAATACACACTGGAATACCAAGAGGTTTTGGAAAGTGATAAAAAACAGGTGTAGATACAGTAAGAAAATAATATTCTCTACTGTTCTCCCACTAAATGATGATAAATAATATTGTTGTCCTACTCCACTCACTGGAGCATTGACTGCGTTAAACCACAGTCTATGGTTTAGACTCTGAAGTTGGAAATTCCTTTTTAAGATCAATTTTGTGCAACAGCAGGCTCTTGTGTGCACCAACCTGTGATGAGTCTGTGTTTGGTTGTTTTAGTGTCCCCCCCCCCCCCCCCCCCCCTTTCTGTTCTTCCCCTGCAGGTCATGTGATGTGTGTGGCAGGGGGTGTGGCTGGCTTCCCTGCTGCTGCTGACAAGGCACACCTGCTCTCATTCATCTCATCACCTCCCAATAAAAGCCTGGTCCTGTCTCCACTTCACTGCCAGTTAATTCCGTCTTGGTCGGTAGCGCGCCCGCATGTATTTCCCTCAGTTCTCTAGTCCTTGTGTTTGTTAATTACTAATTCGTGTTTTCCTTTCGTGCTACGCAGACCTCCCGTGTGCCTTGCTGCTCGTCTGCGTTTTGTTTCCCCGTGCCGTGTGCTCCCCGTTCCTGTTTCCGTGCTCGTGTCTTCCCGTGGTTTCCTGCCAGCCAGCACCCTTGTGCAATAAACTCTGTCTTAGTTCCGATCTGATTTCCAGTCTCTGCTTTGGGGTCCAACCAAAAACAATCCATAACACAACCTTCATGTAGCCTTACAGTCCGTAACATTGTGCACTCTGCTTTCATGGATTTAACATCAATTTAATCTTAATGTGTTGGGATAATTTTATATCATCACTGATTCATATCTTTTACATTTTTACAATAATCTCCTTTAATATTTACACCAGTAAAAAAAAGCTTGTGCAAGGTGTCAGGTGAAACCGGAAGCCCCACAGGTGGGGGCAGGAAATAACAACGTAGATTAGGTGGCTCAGCAGATTAGGTCATTTGCACATCGCTAACATTTCAATTTAATGTCACGCCACTAAAAAAGAACCAATCCAATTCAAAATATATTTTGAAACCATAACAAAAATAAAATCAGATTTTAAATGTAATGCTACACTATTAAAAAAGAACCCATTAGATTGTACAGTGTATTTACACATGTATATTTGCGTAAAGTATACATCTAACCATGTTTTTTGGAAAGTCAGGATGTGTATAGTGCTCACTGAGGAGCAGTTCATTCACTCAGTAATTTAACTACATACAAAGGATCCAATTACAAAATATTTAACAATGTTATTTCTAATCACAAATTGGATTAGAAAAATCTCCCTTACTACAGGATTGAATAAAATGCAGTCCATTTGTGGGAGTGATGGATTGTGTTTACAGAGTAATGTGACCGCAGTGTGTGGATTATTACAGAATGATACAAACACACATACACTGTAAACATATAATATAAACAGTAGCATGGCCCCACGATACACTTTGATTTGAGAAGCCTACTACAAACACCACATTCCCAAATAACACCGCCTTCGCTTTGCTCTCTCACCTCTCTCTTTTTATTTTGTTTTCTTACCCATTCTCAGCTGTCTTTTTTTTTTTTATTCCTCCCCCTCTCCTCCCCCTCCCAAACAGCTCGGACCATTCTATCTCTCCCTTCTTCACTCTTTTTCTCCGTCTCTGTGTGAGTACACTGCCCTGGGCTGACTGGATGTGAGGAGACAGCATCGCTAATACTGACTATAAATACACCCTTGTAGTACAGTACAGGGAGGCAGCCCGCCACAGCATGCACACTCCAAAACACAGCACATGATACAAACACACACACACACACACACACACACAGCCGTTGTCATGTAAAATCCTTGGAATGCCAGCACTTGTCATATGTCCATACTTTGATTCAAGTCTCATTGGCTGATAAGATTTTCTGACCTATTGACAGAGGGAAACTCTTTCCATGCTGTCATCGAGCTGCAGGCAGAGGTGATTCTATCAGGTCCTGACAACGTTGGAATTTTTTCAGCACATATGTGAACACACAAAAGTGAGAGAGCACGAGCGTATGGCTGGATGACTGTGCTGAGCAACTGCACACATTCACGCATGAATGCACATGTGCTCTGCTGTCTTACATGCATTTGTCCCCGCAAGTAAGTGCATGTGCACACACAGAGGTGTGATAAAGGGCTCAGACATACACAGAGGCAAGCACACAAACACACACACACACGCACACCCACACACACAGAGTGACTTACCTTTCATCTGCAATTCATACTCGGCCAGACTCCCCTTCTCCCTCCTCAGCTTTACATGTGATGTCATCATCTTTGACCCCTTCACTCTCCTCTGTCACTGAGACTTTATTTCCTGAACCCTGATTCTTCTCGTATCCCTGTGGTCCCCCCTCCTGACGCCCTTCAACCTCAGCGTCCGCTCTGGCTCTGCAGTCTTTGAACTTTCACCCCTGACCCCTTGGCCTTGCTGCTCTACAAATGCATGCAGTGCATCGGCATCAGTGTCGATCGGCTGCACTAGGCAGGGATGTCATTCGGGTCGATGTGTGTCCATGGAATCCCCTGGGTTTCTGGTATGAATGCTGATCCATAGGTGAACTGGCCTGTGCAGCAGAAAATGGAAAAACAGAGCAAATTGTAAGATAATGGTGAGAAAAGAAAACGATGCCAGGATCAGAGGAAGAAAGAGCCAGAAGAAGAGGACAAATGAGGCCAGAGCAATAAGACAGAGAGGGGCGGTGACACCAGAAGGGAGATTTAATAGGAGGGACATTGAGTCAGAGGCAGAGCGCAGAATGGACAGTAAGAGGCCAGAGTGATGGGGAGGTTAGAGAAGAGCGATGAAGGATGGGGGATGGGAAGATGAGAGGTGATGAGTAACAGCAGTAATGAAGGACATTCAGTGCCTTGAGGTCGGAGGTCGGTGATGTATATAAAGGTAATGGTCAAATACACACGCAAACATCTCCAATATCTTCTTTTTAAACACACAGTACAAAACTTAATGAGATTTCCAAAGGAAAAAGGTCAAAGAGTGACAGTACGATGTAGTAAATGCTGTGGAGAACCATCACACCGACCTGTGATCTAATCTCTCACCACTCACAGCGTGTTCATGCATTAGCAATTACTCTCTCCTTTACTGTTTACATATGCTAAAGGAGAACGCCACACAACAAAGTCAGTAAAACTGCCATGAGAAGTATGATTCAGTTGATTCTGCTCTTCCACCAAAGTGAAACAGCTGCTGGTTCAGGGCTGGTTCTGCTTTAAAGTATCAGTTTGCTTTTCACTGTGTACATCTCTGATTTCCCAACATCACTTACCCTGTCCTAATTCAACCCTTAGCCCTACCACTTGGCCCTACCCCTTTGTTTTACCTGTGGCCGTAAAGGAGTAGTGTTCTCCTATTTGTCTGTGTAATGTAGGTGTAGTGGGCATCTAGCCCTTCAAACACCCCTTCATTATGTATTCAGGACCCCTCTACAAACAAAGTGGTAGACAGAAATTCTCTATGGGCTCTAATACCTTACGTACGGACAAAGCAAATCAACATGGTGACCGCTGCGGATAAAGTATGAAATCTTGCAAAATAACCATTGACATTTTTCAAATTCAGCTATTTTAACCCAGTAGCAAATGCTCAAAACATGCAAGTAAACAGTCTGAGTGAGAGTAATGAGTAACACTCGCTACTCCTGTGTCCTGTATACGAAGATTGAAATAAAAACTTCTCCGCTCATGTTATAAAGTTTTCAGTGGGGGGCAGAAGTTTCTATAGATAGGACTAATGTTGGTTGATAACGGTTACTAATATGATAACGTCAGTTGACATTGTTTGTCACTGTAATATTGTTGGTTGGCTACTGATGACGTAGCGAGTGGAGTCCCAATTCCCTGTTCGGAGGGGGACACTCCCAGCAAAGGGCCAAGGGAGAGGTATTGGGACAGAGCCTTAATTGCTCAGACTTCAAGAACATAATCAACAATGGCGGACTACAGAATCTGTTTTCAAGTGTTGCTCCTGGCTCTGCAAACCTACACTGGCATTCAAACGGGAGATCAGGAACATCACTTTTGAACTGAGTCAGACTGGTTGTTATAATGAAAATCATAATCTTCAGTTGTACCATTGGCGTCATCAGGTCTTTCAGCCTTTTAATCACAATAACGTTTAAAAGCTGAACCTGAGGGTACACTTAGCCTTAGCCTTTAGCTAGCATACACTATGCTGTTAAATCATAGCTACGTTGCAGTTTAATACGTTTGTCCTCCTGTAAGGTAATATTTTTTTTATCTTTTGTGCCCAAGTTATTACCATGTTAGAACAAGTGAATATTATTGTGCACCCAAGCTCAAACATGCTGAATGCACTTGAAGCCACACAAACAAATAACTGTTATGTGAGTAAATCGTAAATATAAGTTGACTCTACGTCCTATACCTGTATATATTTTTTCATAGATATATTTATCATTATATCACAGGAGCTATGTACATTTCTGTATCAGTATTCCACTAAATCACTTTAATTGTTAAGACATACTCATGTATTTGCATCATCTAAATTTAGTCACCCTTACTCAAAACAGAAATAATGCATAATTCATTTGAAATTGACTGAGAAGTTTAAATTATATTCACTTAAGCAGTAGACTGCACTGTGATTTACCTTTAAAAATTTTTTTACCACGAACATATAGGAACAGCATTTTGACATCTGACTTACGACTCATAGTTTTTGTCTAAGGCCTTGTACCTCTGCCGATGGAAGTCAGAAGATGTTTTCTAAGAAGAAGATGTCTATCATTTAGTCAGATGCTTATCGAGTTCTAGAGGCCATGTGACTGCATACTAAGTCATATGTGCTCAGGGCTCTGCAAGCTGATGAGAAGACGCATCCGTCCACGTTCCAAGCAAAATAACAGAAAGAGCTTTCGTTTCCAAAGCATTCTGAGTTCAGTCAGAGCTCAATGACAATGAGTTGAGCACAAAGGTACAGTACACAAGGTCAAGGCTTCTATTGCTAGTTAGCTTACTGCTAAAAATACTCTACTGGCTGTTCGGAGTGAATCAACATGAGCTACTGTCAGCCTAATTCTTTTCAAAAAGCACATTCACTGGGCAAAATAAGAACAAACTAGGGACATAAATCCAGATATCTCAGCTTCTGCTACATTCATTTCTCAGTGGAATCCTGAAGTATCCTCCTTCAACATCCAAATATTTTGATATTGATTACTGATAATGTTGAATGCTGGTAAGGAGAACTTTTGAGCACTTATTTTAACAATTAAAATACATTTCTGCACTGCTGCAGTAGTGACAGAGCCTGTTAACCTACATCTGAAATGTTTAGCTATTTAGAACTGCATGCACATGATTGACTGCTTGCATCGCATTAGACACAGGAATTTGCATGGATGTTTGCTTGTCAGCTTAAATTGTACTCTCTCTCTCTGTCTCTCTCTCTCTCTCTCTCTCTCTCTCTCTCTCTCTCTCTCTCTCTCTCTCTCTCTCACACACACACACACACACACACACACACCTTTTCTTTCCACTTCCTGTCAGTTTCTGACCCAAAAAACACATAATGTGACTCATTGCAACTTATCATCATATTAAAGGACACGTGGCCTTTCTTCTGCTTTTAAGTGAACTCTTGGGCCAGTTCTTTCATTTCCCCCTGCAAAGCCGTTTAGTGGATGTGATCCAGCCACACTGAAGAGTTGGTTTCAGACTGAACTAGCAGAGAGTACATGCAGCGAACGAACGCAGAGGTTTCCACAAATTAGGCTGCGAGGGTCCTCGAGACCTTGGAGGCTCCAAAGGCCCTTATCAGTGTAAAAAGTTAGTCTGCACAGAACAAAGCAAATGTAAATGATCTGAGAAAGGGAGAGGATGGGGTTAGAAGAGATTCAGCAAGAGCAAAACACAAAAAGGCGGAGGGATCACGAAGGCAGAGGGATGGAGGATATGGGGAACATACTTAAAATCAAGGTCATTGGAAGGAGAAATTGTGTGATATACGTAGTGAATATATAGTAGGTTGAAGACAAGAGAGGATACATGTGTTACAATGTGACAGATCCTTACTGCTACTGAGGGTATTTTCTGTTAATTCTCTCTGAAAAAAAACATGAAGCGCGAAGCAGAAGTAACACAGGATACAAGAGGGACATTGTCTTTGATGTAGGGCCGATATTATACGGGGATTTCCTCACACTGCTGCGAGCCAACTGCACTCTGTTACATCGCCGCTAACTCCACAGAACATCTCGTGTCACATGTCTTGCAGAAATATAAAAAATGTTAAGTTCTTACAGCTGTATTGTCTCTGCAGCTGCGTCTTCTAAAGATAAAACCATCCCTCCTCCATGAGGATAAAGCCAAACCATTGCTAATGCAGTGTTAAATGTCAAAAAGAAAAAAACACGGATGTCATCGGGATGCTCAGCCAGATGATCTCACATCCTGACACAGCTGACTTTTGGGAAATAGTTTTTTTAGCTGAGATGAATAACGTGCACAGGATCTGAAGTGTCGTCTCTATCTGTGCGCTGCGATCACAGATACGAAAACGATCATTTGCTAATCTGGGATGTCAGTTGTGCTGCAGCTGTGTGTTTAGGTAGAGTCAGGTGAGACACTCAGTCTGTGTGACACACTGATTGGAGAGGCTCTTATGGACGGAGACGTGATTGGGAGAAGATTGAGCTTGTTGAAATGTATTCGCTGCAGGAGGGAGCAGTCAGACAAACATTGGTGGAATAAAACAGTCCTCTTTAGAAAAGTCTATTCGTCACAGTGCTAGTGAGTAGAAAATGGCTTTGAACTGTGAAACGTGAAACAAGAGGCAAGCAAAGGAGAGTGATCTATGCTGTATGTGCAGCATGTTACTGAGTGGGTTGTAGGTGTATGCACTGGCATTAAGTATAATGGAATTAACAATCAGCAACAGGAGCTGTGGTGTCAGGTCACAGCTTATAACAGCGTTTGTTCATACAGACATCATGACCTGAAGCTGTTTCTGCATGTGATCAGTATATTTCAGGCTACATCCAAACTGTTACATTTTTAAGCCTTCTCTGATTTGTCAGGCTCCAATCACATGACTCCCCTTTGGAAGAAAACAACCAGCATTAGCCTCAGTGTACCTACCAGTGTGGAACACAACAAGGATAATCAATTACAAGTGTTGCTGATCCTGTTCAGTAATTCACAATGCTACAATTGTGTAAGAGACAAACTATTGTTTTTTTTACAACCAAATCCTATGTCCACTGGCACACACTTGCCCAGTTTTCTTGGGAGTTTTCTTTGGATATGTGTTTTCTGGCTCATTAGTATGGACAGGGATTAAAACTGATATATGGTGCCAAAACATTTGTCTGTACAGAAATTGCTTGAGTGTGAAAATACTATTTTTAAACGTAAACGTAGTAGTATGCATGCAGCTTTAGAATAAAAGATCCTGGTCACTGTCATTTATTTTATTTGACTCTTTTAAATGTGTTATCTGGATAGACGTACAGTGGCTTGATACTTTGGTCCCTATACTCAAAGGTCACTTCATTGATTTTGCGCATTAAAGGTAGAGTTGGTGAGTTGTTTTAGAACCAGCTTTTTTATTTGTTAACATCCTCTTCACGTCCCGATAGCCATCAAAGTCGTCTGGAAAAAAGGCCATTGTCTGTGGTCTCACAGGTCTGTACTTAAACATGACTAATCCTTCTGATCGGACCAAATCCAAATGAAATGATTTGCTGGCATACGTGTCTGTCACTAACCGACCTGCCTGACAACATCTATGGGCAATGTAGAGTTCTAAAGGTGGAGACTCCACACAGAAAGGCCCCAGCTGAAGCAGAGTTCAATTCCCACGTGTACTAACCACTGCACCACAGTGCCATGCTGCTGGCCCGAAATGAAACATGTCATCTCCACCACTGGTGTTTTTGTGAGTTCTTTACAAATCAAATTTAAACTTCATAATGCCTCCAGGAAATAGCTACATGTCTTCTCAAAATCATTCCCCTGCTTGTATGTTACTAGACTGACAGTGAGACAAAGTTTTGCTTTAAGTGGTGCAGGTGGTGGTTTCCCTGCCAGGCTGACTGTAGCTGTACGTGTTCAGTACTAAAACTTGGCTGCTGCTGCTGACACTAGTTCTCGTACATACTTTCTGCCGCCAACACACTGAGCTGCAGCCTGCTCGCCAAAGTACACTGAAGAGACTGGAAGCTGTGGGACTCCCCGGATTGGTTCATGTACCAGAGTCAGACAGTGGACTCAGCACTTGTTGGCCTGTGGCCATTTCTCCTGATTCCTGCTGCCTGTTGACTCTGGAGAGACTCACAGCTGCAGATTGGTTAGTTACACCTCTCATATTCTGCTTTCAGATGTGCACTGAACTCTGGAGAATTCTCCAGGTGTTTCTCCTGCCTGCCCCCCATTCAAATATTGGAGAAAGTCAGAATGAGCCCACTTGAGAACACAGCAGGAGATTCTCTGGAGGACTCACTGTGAGCTGGTGTGTTGCATGTGTTTCTAACACGCAACAGATGCAAAACGTGCAATCGTGTCTTCTACGTGCTATATACGTAGAAGACACGATACGAGACTCGTGTGAAAGGAAACCCTGAGAGAAGGTCTGGACCCAATTCTCACCACATCCTCCAGAGCTTATGTCTGAAGACGGCTTTAGTGTCTGTTAGTGTTAATTATTTGAAGTATTTAGTTTTTAAAAGTATTATTAAATACTTGATCAACTTAGATGCCTGCACATAGTATACATTGAGTGAAAATATCATGGCACTAGATCCTACGTAACTTTTACTAAACTGCAGTCAAAAAGAAATGCTGAATGTAAAAACTTAGCAGTTACAGTTAGGGTCAATGACCTGACTCATTCATGTCAGATTCCAGTGCTGGAACAACGTGCTGCTGCAGAACTGACTCACACCACTACCTGCCGGCACCACAACAGGTAGAGTGCTATCCCGCTGGCTGTGGACCACAGGTTTCTTTTAGAATGTGTCAATTCACCACAATGCAAGTTCATCAATGTAAAATCCAAATTAACAGAGCAGCTCTGGGGGTGATTTCTACATTTACTTAAGTAAAAGATCTGAATCCCTCCATCATGCGAAAAATTCCCACGTGATTGTAAACATTGCTCCTATTGTTTGATATTTGGAGGTAAAATCACAGCTGATGTCACATTTTCTCATTTAATGTTTGTTGTCCACCACACTTCACATGTGAATCACTGCCCAGGGAAAGTGGATTAGATGAGAGATTAACCCTTTGTTAATGTAAATGGCCACAAATTCATCTTATCACTGACAAAGTTTACCTCTCGCCAGAATCTCTCCATACTGTGCTTGTGCAGCAACTGCTGTAGCAAACAGGAAGCCACACTGCAGTGTGCCACCACAGTTTTTTTTACTCTTATACCATCTGCAGAGAATTTGTATCTGCAGATCTCACAGAAAGTTTTCAGTTTAATCCTGGTTGTCATCGCTGCCAAAAACAAACTCAACACTGGGATGACAAGTTTCAGAGGTGGCAGCAGAAAACTGTGGGTTCCCACTCTTTTTATGAAATCATTTTCCAGGACTTTTTCCAGGACATTTCCCCGGAGTTTTCCTGACAAATCAGGACAGGAATTGATAAAAAATGGTCACATAACTTAATGTTAGGCTTAGACTTTTGACTTTTGACAAAAAAGGACTGTGCTCTACTTCTTTAACAATTCTAAATTATAGTAAATAACAATAAGGTTCACTGTAAGGTGCAATGTTATTGTCAAAGCTTTCTTTTAATAGGTAATATTGAAACGGGTTGTTACAGGCTCCAGTAGAGGCCTCAAGTTACAGGAGAGAGTTTACCTGTTATACTGCACAGCTTCTTACAAACAGTGGATTAAATTCCAAACTAATTACGCACACTGACGTTAACATAGGTGATTTATGTAAGGGGCGAAAATACAATAAAAACAAATCCAGGACAATTAAGATGAAGATATTTTATAATTTTAATAGATTTTTATGTTGTTTCCATGCCTGGAAAAGTCAGGTATAAAATTTCAGGTTTTCCAGGATATGTGTGGGTATCCTGTAATAACATTACATTAAGAAAGCTTGGCCACCAATGACTCAGGTACTGTACATATAGTACAAGGGCATACATCTGCAAAAGGCTGAAAATTAATAGCTTTTGGCAGTAGCATAGAGACGCTATTTTGCAGAGTATAAGATGCCTTTCAGATTCTGGCATGGTATAATTGCCACAGCACTGAGGACACTTTCTGCATCAGACAGGGATATAACATTCAAGCCAAAGGGCACAGAAAACTTTCCCCATCTCTCAGGTCCTGCCATGGTTGGGTTTTATGTGGAGGATCATTTACAGGTAAATGCTTGTGGAATGCATACCTGCAGGTCCTGGCGAGGGGCAAAAACGAATAAAGAAGTGAAATGAACACAGCTCCTAACAGCTGGGTACTGTGAGGGTGAGAGGCTGTCAGGTTGCCCACATTCGCTCAGACTGTTTCTGAAACCTTCAATTCACCACCAACGTTTTCTTTGGCACTTTCTATGTCAGAGCTAATAAGGGGTCGGCCCTGCCTGTTTTATAACTATAGTTTCTACTGTAACACTGTGAAAAACACCTTACTAGAATGTACTTAGTGGACAATCACTCAATGAAGTAAGGTTTTGTGGTACTGATACTTTCTACTGTACTGCCTTTCAAATGTTAATATTGTAATTTTTACTCCTCTTACAATGTACACAACTCAAAATATAATCAACAAATAATTGATCAATATTATAGATTAAGCTACACAGAACAAGCCGGTCTATTCTTGTTGTTCTAGGTTTGTACCCTCATGGTTCAATGCCCTTATTGTAAATCGCTTTGGATAAAAGTGTCAGCTAAATGAAATGTAATGTAATGTAATGTAAAAGCATCCCTACCTTTATCAGATGTCAATAATTATATTGCAGAAATATAATTTATATTATTTACATATAGGCAGCTCTCCACAATTAGCTCTTTCAACCTTATTTGTACTTACATTTACTGAAGTAAAAGATCTGAATCCCTCCATCATGCGAAAAAACATTCCCACGTGATTGTAAACATTGCTCCTATTGTTTGATATTTGGAGGTAAAATCACAGCTGATGTCACATTTTCTCATTTAATGTTTGTTGTCCACCACAGTTCACATGTGAACCACTGCCCGGGGAAAGTGGATTAGATGAGAGATTAACCCTTTGTGCATGTGCAGCAAATTAAACTAGAGTAGAGTTCACACCTCCACCAAGTCCCAACAGTCCCCATAGGAATCCACATTTAAATTCAATAGATTCCGACTTAATTTTGATCTGCACCAAATTGCGCACAAGTCTCCTTAAACATGATTTTTTATCAAGATCCATAAATTATTCTCTGAGAAATCAGCGAAAAATGTTGAATGCACTCTATCTCGCAATGTTAAAGGAAAGTGAAAAAAATTCCTGCATCCACCCCCTGATCAGGATCTGCACCCATATTTAATGCCTTCTTCCCTGACCCATAAGCATCCTTACACCAAGTTTTGTGGTTATCCATCCAGTGGTTTCTGTGTTTTCTTGCTTAAAAACAGACAAACATACGAACACATAATCTGCTCAGTGGAGGCAAACATTTGAAATGAGCTGATCATCTTTTTATATTTAGGATTAAACATCTTTATAGCTTCAACTATTCATCAAGCAATCAATCTGCCAATAATGTTTTAGATTATCGTGTGTATATTTTGTATATATTTGTATTGATAAAAAATATATTTACTCAAACAGCAGAAAAGGCAGAGAATTCTGATATGTGATTCTGCAACCGGCATTTTCAATAGCATGGCTTTTTTCATGCGTTTTTTCTCAACCCAAACCGCATCCATCCACCAAGTTTCTCTGTAATCCATCCAGTAGTTTTGTAATCCTGCTAACTAACAGACAGACATACAAACGCGGATGAGAACATAACCGAAAACCCAGGTATTATTATTATATATGGTTGTTGGATGCAGTGAAGGGTGGGCATCCATGCTTTTGGGGGTTACAGGGATTTGCATCTGAGACCAGACTGGGTTTGTTATCTGAGCGCAATTTATAGAAATACTGGAGTATTTCACATCCGTGGACTACAAGTCAACAATGAGTCACAGTCTGGGAACAACCACACTGTATGTTTACAGCACTTTAACCTGGCCCTCCTTCTAGGGCTAAATAAACTTCACCTGCTCACAAGAGCTTTTGGTTTCTTACACCAGGCTGCTGTTACCATCATAGTCCTTGTTGTTATCCAGCAGCACAAAGGGAACGCTACTTTGTAGATAGCACTGACAGGGCTGTTTAAACCATTAGCTGATCTCTGTGATATGACAACAGAATGTGAATTATCTGTCAGCAGTGTAGGTGATCAGCGGGGGGGGGCTTGAACGGCACAGGAGCTCTGAGCTATGTTTACAATGGCTGTATATCACCCCATATGGCCAATGGACTGTTGCAGTGCTCCACACAATGGCCACATAAACACCACAGTGTGATTACACAAGCACACAACAGAGACACACATAAGAGCATCAACACTGAAAATGGTGCACACATATTACATAATTGATACTCCTCTAACAGTCAGGAGCCCACATCCATTTGTCCACTTAGAAAAGCCCAAGTGAATAGTGTCCCTTTAAAACGCTGAACTATATATAAACACACAGACATATTCACTTTAGTCACGCATGTACTGCACACACACACATGCATGCACTGCACACACACACACATGCATGCACTGCACACACACACACAACCAGGTATTTACTGGATCTATGTGCAGCATGACAGCCGTACATACCTCACTTTGTGCTCCTCTGCTGTCTCTTTCTATCTGTTCCTCAGCTCTCCTCTGCTCCTCTCATCTCTCTCTCACACACAGACACACAGACACACAGAGCAGTGTGTGTCTGAATCTGACAGATTTCTCTCTGCTCAGTTCCCTCTCTCTCTCTCTCATTTCTCAGGCACACACTCAAAAACAGCCCTCCCTCCTTTCTTTCTTTCTTCCCTCTCCTGCCAAATAGCCTCTCTCTCTCGCTCGCTCGCTCTCTCTCTCTGTGTGTGTTGTGAAGCAGTGGGAAAGCCATAACCAAAGCCACGCCCCCCGCACCCCCCCACACTCTCCTCTCCTCTGGGCGGCTATAAATACCGCTGCTGCTATGAATACACCGCCTTTCTCCCTCAGCATCCCTCGCTCAAGCTCTCTCCCTCCATCCATCGCTCGCCTGCACTGCCCTTCCTCCATCGCTCCATCCCTTTCTCTCTGGAAATGTGTTTTTCTTCGTGATGACCTTGCATTATTCGCCCTTACAACACCATCACATGACAGGAATCCTTTCTTCTCACTCACACACAAACACTCTCCTGCAAGATGCAACCATTTCCACAATCACACACATACATTATGTGCATGCTCCAAGGAGACATCCTCCAGCAGCCTTGTATACTCACATATACACACACACACACACACACACACGTGTAAAAGATGCACAGAAGCACAACCACAGAAAACAGTGTTTTGTACCATCCGTCTGCTGTGTATGTATCCTGTCTGTTGCACCGGATGTGGTGCACGTTTTTCCTCCTAACAGCTTAGAAAAAAACACACGCTGACAGAGATAAGCATCGACGGCAGCTCACGTTGGTCTTCATAAATTAATTCTCCTCGCATCACTTGTTTGAGCACCTGCTCGAGCAGGAGTCAGTCTGTGTGTAGGTAGTTAACGTTCGATGGATGTATCTGCAGTAAGACACTCACAAGAAAATGAGTGATGAGCGAATGAGTGTCTTCCTCTCAGGATCCTTTACCTATTCTCTCCATCCTTTATGTTGATTGTGCGTTGAACTCATCACACACTGAGGTTGATTTATCACGCTGAATGCAGTGTAGTTAACCCGCTGCATGACTAATGAATCAAAGATTAACTCCGTGTTTGGTTGTCTTGTCTCAGTTTTTCTTCACTGTACATTAACACCTACAATACAGCATGTCCGCTTTAATTCACCTGCTTGGACAGCGTGGACTGCGTACATCAGGTATCTGAAGACATTAGGCAGCATCATGTCTGCTCTTGCTCACTGGCAGCGATATTATCTGGGAATGAGGTTACTAACATCTGGTGCAGGCGTGCTATGTGCACCCAGGGTGCACTTAAAGAGAATCAAATCTTCGCCCGCAGGCTTTATGGTATGTCATGGACGTAATTAATCCTCGGATTGCACCACCACTGCGGCTTGCGCTATAACCTAATAAAGGAAAATGCCCAAAAAAGGTGAGCCGCACAAAGATGGAGGAAGCATTCTACCTGACTGGGTACATTTCTGCTAATCGGCAGTTATAGAATACCACAGGGTGAATATGGGCGTATGCATTACCATTTAAGGCAGCACAGCCCTGTGTAGAATATTAGTAGCATGCAAGGTGCTTATCAAATCAAATCAAATCAAATTTTATTTGTATAGCCCATATTCACAAATCACAGTTTGTCTCATAGGGCTTTAACATGGTGTGACATCCTCTGCCCTTAACCCTCAACAAGAGTAAGGAATGAGTCTTCCTACTATAATTATTCAGAGGTAGATTTTCATCAAGTGTTAAGAAGGTCTAATTAAGTATGTCAACATTTTTTGTATCATGCATGTATTTCAAAGACAAAGACAGATATGCTTGAATATTACAGTCATCCTGAATTGTTTTATTTCCATTCATGTTAAAAGGATTCATGATAATGTTTTCCCGAAAGTGTTTGATGCACAGCAGGCAATTATGAGTCACCAGCTCAGAATCAGTATGAGTCTGAGTGTGTGTGTGTGTGTGTGTGTGTGTGTGTGTGTGTGTGTGTGTGTGTGTGTGTGTGTGTGTGTGTGTGTGTGTGTGTGTGTGTGTGTGTTCAATAAAGTGTGTGAGTGAAGGATTGCATTGCTGATAGCCAAACTGAAAATACAAGTTCGCAAGAGAAGATGTTCTGATGCATGTGCGGGTGGGTTTCAAAGCTGTTCTATCTTCACCGCTGGCAGCGCAAGGGTCACTTTCAGTTCCTCTGCTGTGTGTGAGTTTATCTTCAGAGAGTGGGTGAGGGCTTCGTGCAGCTCCTCAGGGGCGACCAGGTTGAGGCGCAGCAGAGAATCAATGAGCTGGGAGCGAGCGCTGCCGATGAAGGAGTGCGACAAGAAAGGCCCGAGGCCTCCCCCACGTTTCATGGTGTAGAGCGGGACTCTGACCATTCCCAGAACCTGTGGGGCAAGTAACAGAGAGTGAGAGAGAGAAGGGGAAACAGACCACGACATCAGGTAAACGGCTGCAATGGCTGTTGCAGTCATTTCCTGGAAACTTTCCCCAACAACAACTACTAGTTGCCAAAGCCAGGGAACCTCCTGCCTCTAAACCACAAGACCATTCATAAATACCACGACATAACAGAAAATAGTTGACTAACATGACCTTCAGGGTGGCCCCCTCTGGCTGTATGCCTGTCAGGTCATGGTCAGGGGAATGAACACAAACATAGCCGACACACCGTTGTCAGTCATGATCTCCCCGAGAATGTCCACACAGTGGGGTCTGGACTTTCTCATCAGCAGGAGATTCTCCCATCAGATGCGTTCACAACAATACAGGGGGTGTCTCCGCTCTCTAGTGTGTTCAAGTGTGAATGCGAAACAAATGTCGCAGGTCAAACCAAAGTTAAAAAGGGAGCCACAGATTGGCAAAGTAAAACATACAAAATTGAAGTGAACATTTCTACCATGCAAAGGTCGCATGGTAGAAATGTCAATACAACCAATCGTTTGGGATGAATCTTCTGGACAATCTCCTGCTGTATTCTCACTTGGGCTCATTTGGACATTATACAGTTTTTTACAAGAGTGCTGGCAGGAGAGACACCAAAGGAAATCCTGAACCTGGACGTTTGCTTTCTCACACACAGTCCTTTCAGACATGCACTGAACTCCGTAGAATCTTCTGAAATTCTCCATAGTTCAGTGCATGTCTGAAAGCAGCCTGACTGTCAAGAAAGGTAGATGTAGAATGTGACGCTTGCCAAGAGAAATGGACAAACTAACATTGTTTTGTTAAAGTGCAGTAAATGACAAGTCAGTGTGTTAGGTTTGCAGGAATGTATTCGCGGTGAGGAAAAAAGCCAAACTCAGCATCGTTTCAGCTGGAAACATGCAGCTACACTGCATGAATTACAAGGACACATTTACCGTACTTGAATAAAGTTAAAACTCTTCAGTGGAGTTTGGTTCCAAGCAGCTTTCACAAGACCACATTCTGACAGAGATAACATGTTTTATGGTGATTGTGTGAAAAGCTATGAGGCTGAAACCTCATTCAGAGTGGGAATTTAGGAAAGAGCATTGTAGCTTCAGAGAAGCTGCCAGAACCAGACCAAGTAATAAATAGTTTGTAAGTCTAAGATTGTCTGAAAGAACAGTCGGAGAGTGGATTACTGATATGGCACAAGATGTTAACTCTAGAATGCCTTAGAGTTTTTCTGTCTGGCCTACAGAGAAACAACAAACCACCAATTTAGCTGTATTTATGTGTGATATCACTAAAGAGTTTGATACAAGGGAGAATTTACTGTGTTTGCAATAATTGCAATTCATGTAGGCCTCTATTTAAGGTGAGGATTTGTTGCTTTGTTGTTTTGGATAAAACCATCCGTGAGCAGCTTTATCCTCACTACTATCTGACTTCAGATGTCCTGCCAATGAGAGTCATTTTCTAAATGGCTTTCTGCAGTGATTTCCAGCCATCTCTTTAAAAAGGTTAGTGTGACCTATGTGTTCAATAATTTAGTGTGGTCCACGAAGGATATTCTAAAAACTGGAATGGTCCGTGATAGGAAAAGGATTCCCTACCCCCTGTCCTGACCCCGAACATGTGCGTGCGCACACACACACACACACACACACACACACACACACACACACACACACACACACACACACACACACACACACACACACACACACACACACACACACACACACACAACCTCATGTCCGTGATCGGTTGCTGTGGCTACAGCTGCTCTCTCCACCTCTCTAATCTGCTCCTCCTCCATCTTCTTCACATAGAAGTGAGTGATAAGACGAGAGGACGCCGATGAGGAGGGGGATGAAGCAGGGGCATGGCAAGAGTCCACATGGTCTTCCACCGATATAGGAAGAGCCACGCCCAACTCCTCTGACAACTCCCTGGTAAGGCCTGCCTCCAGGGTCTCCTCTGCAGGGTTAACCAGCCTGAAAGTGTGGGGGGGGGGGGGGGGGGTGGCAGGTCAGGATCAGATATACAAACAATGTCAGATGTATTGTTGTTGGAGTTAAATAAACTACTCTGAGTTTCAAAGCCCAACACTCAGGTCACGTGAAAGTCATTGGGTTTTAAAACTAGTTAGAAACCAATGGAACTTTAAATTTAAAAAAGTTTTTCACAATGTTGCTCTCAAATTAACAAATTTATAGAAAATTGAGTAAAAGTTTATTCTAATTCATTAAGTCATTGCTTCATATTATAATATCTGCATGGAACAGTGGAGCCTTGTTATCTATATGTGAATCTGTGAGCAAATAAATCACAGGGGTCATGAAATAAACAATCTAACCCTAATAATCTACCTGTCTTTGGACTGTGGGAGGAAGCTGGAATAACCCGGGAAAACCGAGCAAATACGGGGAGAACATGCAAACTTCACACAGAAAGACCCACTGCCCAGCTGGAATTCAAACCTTCTTGCCAACCACTGTTCCACTGTGCTGCCCTTTTCATAAACTACAGCAATAAGAAATTAAATGTTTGACCTGATGATAGCTGCATACTTACTACTACTACTACTATTGTGTTTGTGTGTTTGCGTTTATATATATAGACATGTTTTATTCCTATTTGAAGTCGCAGTTTCCCTTACTATTTCAGACATCTCTTCTTGTTTTGTTACATAATCTCACTGTATTGGCGAGTGATGCTGCTGAAATTCTGGCAGCGTCGACTGTTAACCACAGTAAAAAGGCACAAGTGATTCATATTAAGTTGAGAACGAGACAATCAGTATGTGTCTGATAATCTAAATTTGTAATTACGTGTTTTTTTTCAAGGACTGACAATCCACTTTACAGAGGAACCTGCCATCCACATTTTCGTATCTTATAAAATATGTATATTGTTGTGGTATGAGATTCCTAGAGTAAATGGTTTGTGCCATAAGGGCTTACTACATCTTTTGATTGGGCTCATCTGTGAGGAAAAAAACAACATGAGCGAAACAAACCTGTGCACATAAAAGGAATAAAACAAAGCAGCGCCAGGAAATACTCACCCTCCGGGGAAACCTAGCAGACCATCAAAGCGCATCTGCATCTGTGGGAAATGACAGAGGCTGTTAAACATTCACACACACTGATGCGTACACACACACACAACACAGACAAACACAGCAGGCAGTAGAGATTCTTAGACACAAACATAAATGTGAACATGCAGAGGGATTAAAAGCAAAGGTGGCTTCAATATCACACGTGTGTACGGTTGTGCAAATACTGGGCCGCACGCATGCACACAATCTAACTCTTCAACCTAACCTTGACCTTAACCCAACCCAAACATAAATCTGACGTTAACCTAACGCTTACCTTACCTTAATGTTAATCGAACGCTAACCTGACATAACCTAAATCTAGCTCTTAGTTTAACCAAACCAAATCCTAACATGCTGTAACCTTAGAATTTAATGATTTATGTTATGGGGACTTGCTTTTTGACCCCATAAGGAACACAAACATCTCCTCCTCCTCACCAGTATGATATGTCTGATGGGAATTTTCCCAAACAGCTGACGTGGTGTGTCAGAGTAGAGCAACACGTGACAAGCATGCAAGCAGCCGGAGCACGCCAACGCCTCCGCCCTCGACAGCTGTCCACTCGCCATCTACAAGCACCCACAAAAACACAGTGAGAAGACAACACAGTGCTTCCTCATAACTCTGTGTTTCTGGATTACTGTCATGTGCTGCCAAAGTGACATCACCCAAATAATACTAACTGTCAGTTTAAGCATTTCAGTGCCTCAACAGACCTGACTGGAACACTGCTGATCAGTGTGGAGGCCTCAGGATCAGGAAGACACTTCACAACCAGGAAGCTTTAGTCACCTGTCTTATTAGAAAAGCTCCTGCTCCCTCTGTTGGTTTGGAGGAGACTGACAATTATGGAATCACTTACTGGATTGTTTGTTTTAGGATTGTTCATATTGTTCTCACATTTTAATTATTTTCTTTCTATTCTTATTCTTATTTTTTTCCCCGCAATTCATAGATATTCATAGAAGATAAGATAAACTTTATTGATCCCAAGCTGGGGAAATTCAGTTCAAAGTCATATTGAGGAAAACACAAGGGAAAAAAAGCAATAGAATAATAATTAGAACTCAAATAAAAATACAGAGAACATGTACATGCTATACTATGGAAGCGTATTGCATTCACTTGAAAAAAAAAAAAGCTCTGTTTTTCCGAGATAATTATCTCAGAAAAACAGAGCTTTTGTAAGAGGATGTAAACTGCATTAGTATAAGGAGATATTGAAATAGACGTATTCTAATACATGCACAAACTAGACAATTTTATTGGCCGGTGTGGTATACAAGATGAAAATGAGATTAACAGAAATAGAAATGGAGATTCGATCATAAAAATAAACTGGTGGCATATATGAGCTTTTTCTAAATATCATTGGAACAGTAACATATTTTTTATTAAGATGATTTTTCAGACCAAAACATCTTCTAACATCTGTTTTCTCTACTGTTTCGAGTAAAGCTGTCATCTCAGAGGAATATTCTATTATGAAGTGCCATTCCTAAAGCTGTGAAGCTGTTATCTAAGACTAATGCTGAACCATCTCTGCTTTGTTGTTCTCATTTGTCTTTGAATGACAACATGGGAAAATAGATTTTTTTATTCAGTGCATCAACCTGCAACAGAAGGATCAGATCTGTTTTATAGAAAGACAGCATCACCTAATTTACTGGGGACAGTTCATCTCAAACAACCTTTAGAGAAGAAATTGGACCTGTGCTCTTCAAGATGTTTTATTAAAAACAAACCCAGATGCCTATTTGAAATGTCTCCATGAATGATAAACTTGCTCTTAATGTGACCTGGATGCTGGAACACCTCCACCATTGTTTTGTAACTGAGTTTAAAGCCTGCTGTTATTTCCAAGACAAGTTATATTCACTATGTTATTTTAATATCTTTCATCGCTATTTGTTTTACAGTGTCTGTCTGCAGTTCATGAAGAAAATCATATTATACAAAAAGTCAAAACATTTGATCACTGAAGACTTTTTGAAAGATTCTTTTAAAAATGCAACAATGGGTTCATATCATTCATGTTTAGCAAAGCTGATTTGTTACCTTGTTTCCTTGCAAGAGGAAAATTATGATAATAATATAATAAAACTGCATAGAATATGTACATAATATACACCTTTCCTAAATGACTTTACACCTGGACAGGGACACAGATGAATATTTGCTTATATTGCAGTATATATTTACAGTTGTAATATACACTGTCCCTCATAAATAAATAAACAGTTAAATAAATAAATGAATAAACAGATTAGTACTACACAACCTCCAAAGCCTTAAAAAGCCTTAATAAACTTAATGTGTTTAAAATGCTGAGCCTCTGGTCTTATCATTCCATGTATTTATTCAACCCTTTAACCCTGGGGATTTATTTTGAATGTTAAAGGTTAAGTATGGTGATGGTCATCTGTTTCATTTGATTTGGTCAAACAACATTACTTCCAGGCTATGGAATATAAAGAAAAGTACGTAGACATGAGCCACACACGTTACCTACCGTGGAAACAAATTTGTATTTAGATTTTTACGTAGTTTTTTTTTTTTTACTTGTATGTGTACAAACGTTGCAAATATGTGCCCAACACAGAAAAAACACAGCTAAAGGGACAGTGCAGTTTGATAAGCAGACGTGTAGATAAAAAAATATTTGTAAGAAAAAAAAATTGTGCATTCACACATTATCTCAAAAAATATAACATAAATATAAAATAAAATAAAAAGGGAGAATAGTTTCTTATTCTTCATTGAAAATGTCATTGTCAATTTATTTCCACAGTTTTGTTAGTTGTAGACTCGACTTTTTATTTATATTTGTCTTCAATGTCAGGATTATAGATTAGTTGGATGTATAGTATGTAAAATATTGTTGCTCGCTTCTTTAATCTTAAAGGTGAAACAGAATTTAAATGGCAATAATCATATCCTCTGCAAATTAGAGCTTGTAAAGATATTGTCCTAATAACTGTTTTTCTCTGTGAGCAATTCTCCCCTATTAAATGTTTGACGTACATATATGTAGTATTTATACCACATATGTTGTACTTATACCACTTCTGTTCTCAGTACTATTTGAAAATTACTTTTCATTAACCCAGCTTTCATCACATCATGGCTCCGCCCACTACCCACTGGACTTTGCAGTTCTCCATTCCTACAGATTTTGTTGGATGAATTTGACAGACATGCAATTGTAGCGCTGCTTAAACTCATTATAGCATACTAACTTATATAAGGCAAATCTATTCAAGCTACAATTTCTGATTCTATAATTATGCTAAGCCTGATGTATTCATTCAAGAGATTTTCTTAAAAGGGAGTTAGTACCTTTAGCAAAAAGGTGTAGCTTGTGGCTGCATCACCGCCTGGTATGGCAGCTGCACCGCCCTGAACTGTAAGGCTTTGCAGAGGGTGGTGAAGTCTGCTCAGCACATCACCAGGACGGAGCTGCCATCCATGGAGGACCTCTACACCCAGCGGTGTATCACCCCAGCCATAAACTGTTCTGCCTGCTGCCATCTGGCCGACGGTACCGCAGCATCCGGGCCCGCACCACCAGGCTCAGAGACAGTTTCATCCACAGGCCATAAGACTTTTAAACTCCTACAATCTGCCACAATTCCACTTAATCTGCATCTTATCACATTTGCACTATTGCACACACTTGCACTAATGTTTTTTTCTTGTTTTTCTTGTTTTCTTTAGGTGTATATATATATATATATATATATATATATATACACATATATATATATATATACACATATATATATTTATTTTCTATTTTAATTTTGATATTCTATTTTATCTTATTTTTCTGCTTGTAATATTATGAGCATTGCTATAAGAGAGCCTGTGACCCAATAATTCCATTGCAAGCGACTGCTTGATGTAATCATTGCATATGACAATAAACTCTTGAATCTTGAATCTTGAATCTCTGCACCACTGAGTGAAACTATCCTGATTTGCACTTGGGAAGATCACAGTTTGGTCATTTACACATGAAAGCCTCCCCTAGACCTAGGAGCAGGGGGGTCAAGTCCCAAGCTCCTCAGGCTTGTACAACTGCCAGGAACTGGAACTCCACTTCCCCGCAGTTCCTGCCAGTTTTCTGTGCTGCCTGCAGATTCATGTCAACAGTCGTGAACCTGAATTTCCACTTTCAGAGCTTTTGGTTCCACTTTTCATTCAGTGTATGCTGTGACGATCTGAGCCCTGATTCGCTGTAACCGGGCAGTAGCTGAGGTGTAGGCGGGAGCAGGACCACACCGACCAATCAGTGGCGGCCAGCGCCAGGAAGTACACCATCTCCGGCTTGTCTGTACTTCACAGGTGGCTCCGAGTCCGTCCACTTCCTGACTTCCGTCTCACAGCGTTACTGAAGAAAGACGAGCGAGTTGACAGCAGACCGACCCTGTGCTTTAGAACCGGACATAACACACTGACTGAAGAGACCGGCGAGCCCGGAAGGTAGGAAGCTAACTGTGCTAGCTGCCACCGCCAGCCACTGGAGCCACTCTGTGGAGGGTTCTCGTTTATCAGAATGAACAGTGACAGAGTTGTTTCTCCAACTACTTCAAGTGATGACATTAGTTCAAAGATGAAAAGTGCTCACTCTATTCAAAACGGGTTGGAACTGTCAGCAATGACGCAACCTGTGAGGGAGCTGAAATCACACTTCTTCATGTATCTTATAGTGTAATAATAATAATAATATATGTGGTTCAGCTGCAACATGTCTCTCATATGCAATATAACAGGTGAGCTTTGTGACATGTCATCTATTTCGATAAAGTGCATCATTCAAATGAAAGGAAATGTCTGAATGACCTAGAGACAAATGAAAGCAGCAGTGTTACCTGCTCAGTCTGAAAATGGCTCATGAAACAGTGAAGTCAGATCATTTACACTGGTAATACTCAGTTAAAAACTTTAATATAATAACTTTATTTGTTACTAGCACCATTTAACACAAAGTTCAAAGTGCTACACAATAGAAACAAAATACAGATGGAGTTACATACATAACAATCATCATAATGATTAATAATAGAGATACAAGACCAAAACACCCCATGTATATTCAGGAATATGTCTTCTGAAATCAGTAAATCAGTTATGTGACAAATTAATTGTTATTAATGTGAACACATAACTAGTAGTTGAATTGTTTTAAATGCAGTCATGATTTAGGTCATTACATATTCGGTATGAAAGGTTGCTTTAATTTGTCAGAATTTCAATTTATCTAAAAATACAAATAAACGTAACAGGTTTTTGAAATGTGTATCATGTGAGTACATGATTCTGTACCTGGGGCTGCTGAGTCATGGCTGTTCAAACAGGTCAGATCAGTGTGGAATTTGGTTAAAAATGCTAAACTGTTAATTAAACATCTCAATTCAATGCATGAGTAATCCGATTGTGTAAATGTGTTAAAATAAAAGACCTCTGTTGAGAGGATAACTTACCGACATATACCTTAATCAAAAACTCACATAATAATTACTACAAATATTTTTTTAAAGTTGACGAAATCCATTATGTGAAGAAAAAAACATCATCTTCTGTTTTTCATTATATGACTTTGTGTATGTTGCCGGAGTTGCTGAAAAACTCAAGAGACTTTTTTTTCAAACACCACATTCGATAAGCCCAGCCGTAGCCCAGGCAGAAGCTTGTCCATCATTAGGACAATCTGACACAAACAGAGCTCTAGAATTGCTCTCAGAAGAGCATATACGTCCTTTAAGGCCCAACAGTCAAAAACTTTATTAAACCACATTTAAATTCACTAGATACAGATTTTTATTTGAATCTGCACAAAATTCAACGAAAATGTTTGGGGGGGGGGATCCGTTCCTCTCACTAGTCAGTTAGACCTGATGAAGCCTCTAGGTAAATGATCCAAGTACAGTCACCTGTAGACATTTTGTTATGTTTTTGTATTGGAATTTGATACCGTCTTACCACAGACTTTGACTGCTCTTTAAATCGCAGGTGAATCAGAATGGCTCAGGGAATACCAGATGAGGTGATGATGAATACTGCACTAATAAAAGATTTGGCAGAAGTGGCAAGAGATGCAGCACTTCAGCATGGTGTCCTAATGAGGATCAAAGAGACTCCCAACTCATCGGAGGTGAGAGGTGGAAACACACACATTTTAGGCTACATCCAGACTACATTTGAAAATGCATATACATTGCTACGGATAAGCCTGGAGTCCACACTACCTCAGAGTTATAGAGCGACTAAAACTGAAAAGTTTGGAAACACTGCTGGCTGCTTTTTTACTTTGAAAACTCTTGGGCAGAGTTTTAGTCTGGAGGGGCAGAAACAGAGATGTTTTAAAATGAAGTGTCGTCTTTGCTAACAGCTGTTGTGTGGTGAAATTCTGCTTTTTACAAGGACACAACTGTTTACATGGGTAGGAGACAATCTGACAATCAAGCTATCTGTGACAATTCCCGTGTCCAACATACACGCACATTCCTTCCTGTTTACACCAGCACGTGCATGCCCAGTGCACATAAGTGGTCACATGATATGCCTTTTACAGCATGTTAGTATGGACGGGGATTCAAACTCACTTGACGTCAAACCGCTAGTGTGGATAGGGGTTGTTTTTGAATGTAAACATTGTAGTATGGATGTAGCCTTAGTTGACCATTACTGGATGTGAGTTCTGCCAATTCAGAGACCCTCTTTAGCACAATTTAATACAATCCAATACAAATACATGCTTTTTTATTGGTTTGTCATATACAGTATATTTGA
Source organism: Verasper variegatus (assembly GCA_026259375.1). Classification (NCBI taxonomy): domain Eukaryota; kingdom Metazoa; phylum Chordata; class Actinopteri; order Pleuronectiformes; family Pleuronectidae; genus Verasper; species Verasper variegatus. Next base: position 4,323,599 of record CM048045.1, on the reverse strand, counting down.
TAGAATACTTGTTGTTCAATCCCATCAACTTGTTTGTGGTCACACAACCTAACAGAACCTTAAGTTGTATTCTAGTTGAGATGTCAAACAAAAGTCCATCAATGACGCAGCCTGTAAGAGAACTTAACTCACTGTTCTTCTTGCGATCATAACTAACTTTCAAGTCAAGGCTGTTCAGAAAGGGCATTGCTACATCTCACCCACTATCAGCTGCAAAATACCATGTGAGCATCCTGCTTCTTAACCATATCGTCTCTGATATTCACTAAACAAGCTGTAAGGATCATGTAAGGTAATGTTAGATGACATCTAAATGAGAAAAAAGCCAGACAGACAGAGAAACAGATGAATCCAACAGTGTTACATATTCAGTCTGAGAAGGGTCATGAAACAATGAAGTCAGATACCTTGCATGCTTTCTGTGATTATACAACATGAGCCCCAGCCAATGAAAGAGCACATAATACCGCTCCAATGGGTTGTTGAGCCATGGCTGTTGAAGCAGGCATGGTCATGAAGTCATGTCAGGAATTTGTTGTGCTTCATTCCAAATGATCACTTTCCTCTCATACAGTGTGCAGTGGTAGTGTTTTGTTTTTTCGATGAATGGTCTTTTGATGTCAGCATTCTTTTCTTACATTTTCCCCCTTGTTTTTCAGTTGGTGACTTACACTTCATTCACACTCTTTCCCACACCTGTGCCTAAAGCTGTGTTCCACCAGGCACTGGCAGTGCAAACTCACTACAACATCCTGGTGGACAGGATCAGCCAGGATCCAGACTTTCTGCTAGAAGCTCTTGCTAGGTAGTATATGAGACTGCTATAATGATGGTCTCCTCAGAAGTTTGGCAATACACAACTTCACCTAAACACCACGTTATTGTTGAATTCTCTGAGTGGGTCTGTGTTAACTGAGTGAAATCATTTGTTTTATAGCACCATCACAGTGGATGACTTCACTGCTAAGTTGTTCAAGATCCATCAACAGATCCTGAAAGAAGGAAGGTCTCAAGTATGTACTTAATAAAAATGTATTTAAAATTAACACTTTTACACAATTATTATTTTTAAGTTGCCATGTAATGACGACATAAAGCAGGAGGATCACACACAGACTGGAGCATTTGTTCTTCTTTATTCAAACACCGTAATATTGAATTAGATTTACTTTGGTCAGCAGCCAAATTATCCTCTGGACCAATGGGTTTATGTTGACTTCATGCAAATGTCCTGCCTGCATCCATGATTTGTAGAAAAATGCAAAGCACCATCCAAACAACAAAAGATGTTTTGTTCACTATGCAGAAATGCTTGATGCATTAAATGTCAGTGTGATGCTTCTTTGCCTTCCTCCCAGTCTATTGTGTTGGGTCTCAATCGCTCTGATTATATGCTGGACCAGAGAGAGGATGGGACGTCATCTCTAAAACAGATAGAGATCAACACCTTTGCTGCTAGTTTTGGAGGTCTCTCATCACGCACGCCAGATTTACATCGGTAAGTCAGTTGTTAATTTGCTACTCAGAGATTGTAATTTATTATGTAGCTGCAGTTTACAACTGTTATGGATGGTCATGCATAATAGATCACCTTATAAGGACTCAACAGGCAGTCAGATTTAGTAAACCAGCAACCATTTCATGATGATGCTTTTTCCTTTGTCTGATGATGGCCCCCCTGCACAGTCAAAACAAAACTGAAAATGAAACCATCTGCCCTGTAACTGATTTGATAATGCTACTCGAACATCAAAAACGAACTGACAGTGTGTTGTTGCTTTAATTAGAAGAAGAAATAGTAAACAGAGTGAAATAATATGTTTCCCTACATGTTTGCTCTGACTAAAGGATTACTATATGTTTCCTTCATGGTTCTCAACAGACAAATCCTTAAGGTAGCCGGCCGGCTGGAGGAGAGTCAGCGCATCCTTGACAATAATCCTGCTGCTGGTCTGGCTGGAGCAATTGCTAAAGCCTGGGAGCTGTATGCATCAGAGAGGTGAGACTATATTTCAGTTTGAAATCAAGCTACAATGGCATTCAGATTTCAACTCAGATTTCAGTCCCCAAAATGTGCCTGTTTTTTTTTTTTGTGATTTCTCTGGGAAATCAGTTAAAATGTTGAAATCTAAAAGTTTTAAAGGAACTGAAAAAAAACCCCCCACCCTGCTTCCACCCCTTATCCAGATCCACACCAAAGTTTAATGGGCTCCTACCTGACCCATACTGCATATCCCTTTACCAAATGTTGTGATAATCTGTCCAATAGATTTAGCATATTCCTGCAAACAAACCAACAAACAAAAGTACTGGGGTGACAATAATTACCTCCTTAAGGGTTCAAAAGTAGCTGAGCATGGGGCTATGAAAGGATGCTTGAGCAACGTGTGACATAAGAGCTCACACTAAGATTTGACTCATAGCTGAGATGTGCTATTTAGGTTGTGGTGGAGTGGTCTCAATATGAGGAGTGAAGAGATGATCATGGTGAAGGAAGACAAATAAAAGTGCTATCAAAGATGGTTGGTTCTCAGATTGAGAACAGGTCTCGTGGAAGAGCAGAAAATAATTTGCAAGATAAAGAATAGATCCCTTCATGATTGCACTACAAGCTGAGAATGCTCTTCAGGATGTAGGCGGACTTGTTTTCCTCTTGGTGTTTAAAATAAGACTTCCTGGAGGAATAAAGTTACAGCACATGGATTTAATATAATTTGGGTATCTATGGACAGTCACCCTTACAGGTCCCAGATTTTCAAGTCTAAAACCAGACTGACTTATCCGCATAGTAAGAAGCTTCCTGTCAAAATAATTTCAAGAGAGACCCTTCCTTCCAGGGAAAGGCTCTCCCACCCATGACTGCTAGGAACCTGGGTGTGACACTCGACTGTCAACTCTTCCTTTCCACCAACATTACTGCAACAACCCGCTCGTGCAGATACATGCTGCACAACATCAGGAGAACACATCCCCTTCTCACGCAGGAGGCGGTACAGGTTCTGGTCCAGGCTCTGGTCATCTCATGCTGAGACTGCAACTCCCTCCCGTCTGGTTTTACCTGCTAGTGCCATCCGACCTCTGCAGTTCATCCAGAATGCAGCAGCTCGACTGGTCTTCAACCTAAGTTCACTTACACTTCTTCGCTCCTCCGCTCCCTTCACTGGTTACCGGTAGCTGCCTGCATCCGTTTCATAACACTTGCGTACTGTACTGTGAACGGATCGGGTCCAGTCTACATCCAGGACATGGTCAAACCTTACACCCCAGCCCGTCCACTCAACTCTGCATCGGCCAATCGGCTTGCTGCTCCCTCACTGCGAGCTGAACACTCGTCAAAATCACGACTGTTTGCTGTCCTGGCTCCTAAATGGTGGAACGAGAGAAGAAAGTCTACACATCTTCCGCTACAGGCTAAAGACACATCTCTTCTGACTACACCTTGGATACATTTTTTTTTCTTTAGTAGCACTTAAATGGCACTTACTTATAGCACTTTGTAGTTTGGCTTTCTTAAAGCAAATTGTACTTACTTGATTCTTGTTCTGGGTTTGTACCCTCATGGTTGATGCACTTATTGTAAGTCGCTTTGGATAAAAGCGTCAGCTAAATGAAATGTAATGTAATATAATCTTCTGATTGTCCAGAATATTGTTAAAACTAGTGGTGATGGTGCTTTACAGGAGAAATGTTTGTCATTACAGAGCCATCGTCATGTTCTTGGTGGAAGATACCCAAAGAAACATCTTTGACCAGCGATGTATTGAGTATGAGCTGTGGAAGAAGTAAGTTGTTGGTACTGAGGAGGAAGCTGTTCCCAGTTACATCAACCAACATTTGATTTGAAAGCAATGCAATGTTAATGGAAAATGTAGCAATGTCACTATCAGTGATTTCACCTGAAACATCTGTGTTTGTTATGGGTGCTTTGGCCTTGTGCCTTGATTCACATATGTTACTCCCTTAGCTTTAATGGCCTTTTTTCCTGTATTTTATAGAAATTTTGTATATTTGTGTGCAAAAGAATGTGGGCATCATTCAGTTGGAAGTGGACCTTTTGGAATGCACATTAAACAGGAAGGTTGATCTCATTGTGTTTCAGAAACATTCCCACAAGAAGAAAGCGGTTTGAAGATGTTTGTAAAACAGGAACACTTCAGGACAAGAAGCTTTTTGTGTAAGAATGATTCTTTCAGTTACGTTTACGTTCATGAATTTTACAATCATGAATTTTACAATCAGTTTTACTTACTGTGGATCCACATCCCTTTTTTTTACAGTGATGGCCTGGAAGTTGCAGTGGTGTACTTCAGGAATGGCTACATGCCTCAGAACTACGTTTCTGAACAGGTCTTGATTCATTTCTTTACTCCTAGTTTTAGGTGATATGTATATGAAGTGCAGCCAAGATGGAAAACTTAGTTTTTACTCCTCCATATCTGTTACCAACCCTAAAAAGGTGTTACGGTATCTGCATAAAACAAACTGCATGTGGATCTGCCAAAGAACAGGTGATGTGAAGACCAGTGCAACAGATACAAGAGACAGACCCAAAAGCAAATGCCCCAGGCTGAGTGGGGCTGTTACAGTGAAATAAAACAATGAGTGGAACGAGGCCAATGCAGGAACAATCCAAACTTTGACTGGGACCCCAGATGCTTAAGTAGACTGGATGTCCCCCTAGGTTCTCGCTGAGTGGTGCTGGGCAAACAGCGAGAAACACAGAATCTTAGCACGTGGAGACAAACCTGAGATTCTAATTACACTGAAACTGAAAGGCTGACAAGACACAGGTGCTACAGACAAGTGGAGAGAAAATACACAAAGACAGGAAGTAAAACTGCAACAAACAAATGGTAATTTCAAAATAACAGGAAGTTAAGGCAGGAAGTTTACACAGGGATCAGATCATGACAGTTTATATTCTAAGAGATTGTCACCTCTTTTTCTTCTTTGCTGCTACTCTGTCACGTTGGACTTCTATTGGCAGAATAATTAATTGCCATGATAGAAAATTAAAAAACAACTAATTATGTTATGTTAATGCAGTCAAATGTTTTCACAGCAAAGCTGTTAAATCTGGTCTATTTTGATCACTTTGACCATCCTGAATGCACTGACGGGCACACTGTATATCTAGATTATGAACAGTAAACTGTCAATATCTGATAAGAGCCACATAAGTCAAAATTGATTTTGATTTTTGAAGCAAAATAAAAAGTTATTGGATCAGAGTTTGTAACAAGCACACAGCTGAATTGAAGTTTAAGTCAGATTTTATTGTGACTGATGGTCGGGTTATCTACTGCATAGTGACCACACATCACAAGAATGTTTCTTTTGCTGATGCGCTTTTGAAAGTGCTGATTGTGTGACTGCGTGTTACTCTCCTTCATTCTCCTGTCAGTGTCTATCAGTCGAAGGTCACATGATACCTGCCCCTGCAACGAAAAACAAACAGATTTCATGCTCTGCTGGCCAATAGGCCCTCTGCTTTGCCAGGAATGTCCACCAAGAGAAAACAGGCATAAAAAATACCCCCAAAACTGTGTAAGCCCTCTTGGACCCAGTTGGAAGAATAGTTCATCCAAACCAATGCTGATTGTTTTCAAATATAAGGATACATAAAGGATGTTAGCAATTGTAATGATTTTTGCTCTTTTTTTACATACAGTTGAGTGTCTGACAATCACTTTTTGCAAATAGTGGTCAATTAAATATAACTTTCTTTATGAGGGAAGTAAATCCGATCACATGATATTCTGCCAAACTGTATTATGATGTCTAGAGGTCGGTCTGCATCCAGAATCAGATTTATGTTTTTTCTTATTGTAGTATTGGGATGCTCGTCTTCTGATTGAGCGCTCCCTGGCTGTGAAGTGTCCAGACATCGGCACCCACCTGGCTGGAACCAAGAAGGTCCAGCAGGTCCTCGCACAACCTGGAGTTCTGAAGAAGTTCTTCCCCGACCAGCCTCAGGTAGTGGAGCAGATCAGAGCAACGTTCGCTGGCCTCTACACTTTAGACATGGTAAGAGAGTGACACGTGCTAAGTTGAATTTGTATAGAATGCTGTGAAAAGGTGCCTCAATCTAATTTGGATATAAGACAAGATGCATTTTATAAATGCTGATTTCTTTTTCTGATTATATAACTACCCAAACCTGTGAAAGTGTTTTCCCCTCAGTTTCTAATTAACCAATTGACCATATTTGACTGCATCACATGATGCCACAGACACAGAAATTCAATAATAGAAGCAAAACAAAGTCATGAAAACAATTAGTCTGCAAAGGGTTACAAAACCATTGCTAAGGCTCTGAGACTCCAGAGCCATTATCTTGGACAAGTGGCTGGCTGACCAAAATTTCAAGCAGGAGATCACAAAGGAACCTAAATGAGCATCTAAAGAACCACAGTCCCTCACTTACCACAGGAATGGTCAGTGTTGATGATTCCACAATAAGAAAGAAACTCGGCGTCCATGGGAGAGCTGCAAGGTGCACTGCTGACCAAAAAGAATACAAGAACTTGTCTCATATTTCCCAAAAACATCATCATGACCCCGCAAGATATTTGGGATAATGTTCTGTGGACTTATGAGTGAAAAGTAGAACTTTTTGGAAGACATGGGTCCCATTAGGTCTAGCGTACAGCTAACACAGCATTCCACAATCAGAACATCATACCATCAGTCAAACACTAGTGGTAGTGTGATGGTGTGGAGCTGCTTTGCTTTTAGAACCTGAATGAATGATCATTGAACCATGAGTTCTGCTCTCTACTAGAAATTCGTGAAGGAGCATGTCGGTCCATCATTTTTTTACCTATAGCTAAAGCGCAGTAGGTTTTTGCAGCAGGACAATGATCCTGAGCACAATGGCAAGATAAGTTGGTCTAAGTTCCTCCACATAGACTCATCAAGTAATTGCACATGTTAAATGCCAGTTGTTGCTACCAAAAGTGACACAACAATTATGATTTGTGGGGTAATTACTTTTTCACATGGCTGATTTAGGTTTTTTGTAATTTAAAAGTTATATTTTGTCGGAATCATTTAAATGTGACAAATAAGCAAAAATAGAAGTTATTCGAGAGCAAACACTTTCACAGCACTCTATGCTAATACTGTATGTCCTGTCATGGTTTCCTTTCCTCATTAATATCTCTGTTGTTGTTTTTGCCTAAAGGGCCCAGAGGGTGACAAAACAGTAGCGATGGCTCTGGCAGCACCGGACCGGTTTGTCCTGAAGCCCCAGCGAGAAGGAGGAGGTGTGATTACACAAACGTCTTTAAAATGAACAAACCCCTGACTCTTACTTGTTATGATTGGTTTCCTGCAGACCCAAAGTGCAGAACACAAACACAGCAGGAAGATGGTAGTAAAAAAAGGTTTATTGTTCAATAGCTGGAGCTGGGGTGGGGGTGGCAGGCAGTGGGGATCCAAAGGTCCTGGCAGGGTGAGGCCGGAGCAGATTAAGGTGAACAAACGAATGGTGCACAGCTGGTTCTGTGGCAAAAAGGGAGCACGGGGTAAATAAGCATCAAAAAGCAAGAGAGGTGAAATGTTACCACACTGGTGAACAGATCTGGGGACGACAGGGGAGACGAGCTGAGGAGATGAAGCTCAGCTACACAGGTATTCAACAGGAGGCCCCTCCCAGCTCCAGGTAGAGCCACACAGGAAAGGAGAAACAGTGAGGGAAGGGAAAACACAGAGCACAAAAAAGAGGTGGAAAACCTGGTCCTAAACATTACTCAACTTTTCTTAAAGCAAGAGTAGGGAACATTTTCAGAAATAGTTTTGTGTCGTATATTTGCTAAAACTGAGTACATGTAGTACATGAGACGGATAATCTCTGAACAAATCTAGAAGCCTGTATTTTTTTTTTTTAACCATATTTATTTCAGCAAGTTGAGAAAATATTATGTTCATATTTCTTCATGGTTTATTGACACATCATTATAATGCTGTTTTCCAAGGCAATAACATCTATGGCTCAGAGATCTGCAAGGTCCTGGAGGGAATGAAGGAGCCTACAGAGAGGACGGCCTATATTCTGATGGATAAAATCCATCCCACCCCCTCAAAGAACTACCTGCTGAAGCGAGATGCTCCCCTCCAGATCTGTAACTGTCTCTGTGAACTGGGAGCGTTTGGAGCATATGTCAGGTATGTATTCACAGTTTCACTGGTATAAAATATATTGCTGTGCTTTCAGAGCTAGTCAATTCATTTCAGCTTCAACTGCAACTGCTCCTCATTACATCAGAACATGCATATCGTTAACATAAATTGAGCTATATAATTCTTAGTTACTTAAGCTGCTTTCAGACATGCACTAAACTCTGGAGTTCCTCTGGTGTTTTTCTGGAGGACGTTTATGTTTGAACCCAAATGTCCCCCTTGTATAAAGTTGTCGAGACAGCCGACAAAGGTGTAGATGTGTTGTAAAAAAAATATATATATATATATATATAACGTGATCCCTGCAGCGTAATTAATACGTTACATCCTGCCTCTGTCTGCTGCTCCGCCCCTCATCTGAATCCACTGCAGGATTTGTTGCTGTTGTGAACGCATCTGAGCAGAGAACCTCCTGCTGTGTCGTTCTCCACAGATCCTCCCCAGCTCATGTCCTAAAACAGCTTTAAAGGATTATGAAATGTATTTTAATATCACACTCACTGACAATAAGTGCACCGAAGACTCCTGGTCTCTGTAACCTTTGCAGTATTAGTTCTTCATCTCAGTGTACGAACTGAGTGTGAGACAAAATCTATAATCCTTGATCTGCAAGCTGGCATGATCATATATTTCCCACTCGCCCAACACTGCATGAGAACTGCTTATCTTAAATACATTATTCTACATTTATACACATAAACTGAATCACTTGTTAGAGAGCTGCAGTTTTACTCTTGTTAGTGTTTGGAATAAAGAATATATCTAAATTCTGTTTCCAGTATGAAACCCTTCGTTTAAGATTTATCAATTAACCTTTATTAACATTCAGGTGTGTTTTGAGACTTGCACACTCACAGCAGCTATATTAACCAACCACAGTGAATGTAAGCTTGTCTTGCTTTATCATTTCACTTTGTTTGCTTCCAGACAAGGTGAAGACATGGTGATGAACGAGTGTGTGGGCCATCTGCTTAGGACCAAGAGTTCAGAACACGCAGATGGAGGCGTAGCAGTGGGAGTCGCTGTGCTGGACAATCCTCTCCTCTTCTGAGAATTTACTCTTTTCCTCGCTGGGCTTTCAACACAAAATGCACAAATGGTAAACGGTGGAAACAAGGTTGCACTTTTGAGCCACATTGTAACTTTGGCTTCAGAGCATGAAAAGACTGAGCAAATATGTCCCATATATATATATATATATATATATATATCTGTTACTGTATCACTTCACAGTAGAAACATGGTAAAGTTGGACCAAATCACCATCTTGTGGTACTCAAATGTTACTACAACATGTTCCAATATGCTGTGAACCAGTGTGGCCACCCTCTGTTATTAAAAGGTGGTTTAAAAAAGGTCTTACAACATATTTCAGTACAATTTAACACAACTGCAGCCTCCCACTGATAGAGGTATAGTTTAGGAAAGCCCATGTTAAAAGGAATACTCTCAGGATTAGTAGTTTAATAAAAAATAAATGATAAAGTGTCCTTAATTAAAAGCTGTTTGAGATTTATTTCACTATTTTTATCACTTGAACTATGCCAAGTACTAAAAGTACTTCAAACACGTCGACAGGTTTTGCTTTTCTTCTTTTTAAATAGATTCCTCTCACACATCTATGAACACAAGTTGAACAGCCACCACAGCTGGTGAAGTGAACATACAACGTAATGATACTAATGTTACTGCTACATTATCACTAGTATCATTACTACTATAATCTAACCATAATAATCATTATTACAATTTTTTTCGTACCTTTTGTAACAAAAAGTATCCAGCTCAAGGTTCTGAGCTGAAACCTCTGATGTTAAGTGGCAGTGACACTGGAATAAAAACTTTTGACATTCATTCATCCATCAGCTTGGATTATCATTTCTACTGAAAAGTGAAAATTGCAGCTAGAGAAAAGTGAATGTCCTATTAAAGTTTCAGGTCCGGTTTGGATTGAGACTATATGACCTGTGCTTGGCTTTACATACAGACCACACTGTGGATCATTTGAAAGTATAGTGACACATATATTGACCTGCTGTTCCATATAATAGGGTCAATCCTGTGATTGTAACACATTGAGAGAAATTGTTAACATATGAAGGAAATGAATAAAAAAAACTGTCTTTGGTGTATTAATATATTTATTCTGGTAACAGACTCCAAATGTTACATTCTTGAATCTGTATCCACTCCACTCCCCACCGGCCTTTTACAGCAAAATAACATATAATGTTGAGTCTCTTAGAATAACAGATTCCTGTAAGAACAGTTCACAATAAGAATATTTCAGACACTGAGACAGTACAATGGTAATGACTGGTCATTCTGACATCAAGGGTTAAAGTAAACATTAGTTATTACAAAAGTAAGTCAAATGTTGATTCAGCAAAATGTGTATACATTAAATCAAATCCCTTATTTGGATTTCGAAGGCATGCCAATTAGTGTTATAACAGAAATAATCATTAACGTTCAAGGAAGACAATAATCCTTCAGTTTATTTGATGGAGACTGTAGGGGACTTGAATAATGGATAGGGGGCGTCAAGTGTCAGAGCCTAATGTATATCAGAAATAAATCGCTTGGAAAAAATTTTGATTTTTCTATTGTTATTTTTTCAGTTCTTAGCCAAAGCTTACTCCACAAACTCACTATATATTTTGACAGTAAATTAAAGATTTGTGTGTCTCCCTTCCCCTGGGTTATAGGAAATTTGAAGATAAATGTGCAGAGTTAATCAAACAAGCGGAGCTCAGAGGAAAGACAATACCTGCTGGATTGGAAGCTTTGGTTATATCAATGAAGCCTGTTGACATTACCGGCTATTCCTCAGACTAGTCTGACCTCTCTGTGGCCCAATGTGGTCAAAACCAAAAGGAAAACTCTCATTGGCTGTAGGTGGTAGGGAGCAGGAATCAAAATGCAGTGAGGGATTTGACCCGAAAACAACAGAAAAAGTCACTAGACAAGCTGATCCCATTGGTGAACATATGTTTACAGAACAAGCTGTTTCTGTTTTTCGTAGAAAAGAAGACACTGCTGACCCTAAACCTGGATGTGACGGGAAATGTTGCTTCCAAAGTTCCTGCTAAATCCAAGAGTCTTTTGAGTCCCTAACTCTCGGGGAGGCTAGGTGTACCTTACCTCCCCCATCCGTATGGGACATGTTGACAAAGGAACAGTCTGTGCCACTGATAATGTTCTGGCTAATGGAGTCACTCTGAAAACTGTAAGAGTACATAAAACAGATTAGAGTAGACAACCCCTTAGCTAAGGATGAAGATGATAAAGAGGAAAAAATGCCCACACAGTTGTGGTCAGATCTCCCTTTTGAGGAGTTGTAGTGAGAGCTTGATAATGGGGGTGCTGAGACCCCACATGATGAGGAAAAGCACACTTTTCCTTGGTGCCATCTGCTGTTGGGGAATTTGAAAAGCTTTGAAAAATGTGTCAAAGGAGAGGATGTATTTGTTAAGTAAGAGGAGAAAACAAACTGCCTGTTGAGAGAAGGAATTGTTCATCCATCAATTGAGAAAAAGCTGAGGTGACCAAGGTGAGTGACCTTTATCAGGAAATGGTATGGCCATTGACAGGGGAGTAGCAGAGAACAAAACACATCTCATAATACTCCCAAGCAGTTATTCTTTTAACCCATGTGTGACTGTAAGACTGGACTACCCTTTCTAAAGTAAAAGATTATCAGATGTTGAGTTTATGTATAACCATTGTTTCAGTAGCATTTAAATGATTTGATGATTGAAAAGGTTCAGTGTGTAGAATAAGTGACATCTAGTGGTGAATTTGCAAGTTGTAGCTGAATCCCCCACACCTCCATCTCCCCTTCCAAACATGAGAACCTGTGGTCGCCTTCAGTTGTCATAAAAACTCAAAAGATGTTTAGTTTGTCCAGTCTGGGCTACCTTAAAAAACATTTCCACAGGCTGAACACTAGGTGGCAGCATAATCAAAGGCATTTTAAGTATATACCAGGATCAAGATTTATTATTCAAGAGATTCATTTAATTTATTTTATCATACACCTGCGTACAATAATATATCTGTATAATCTAATCTAACCTATTAATCTAATCTTTACTCTAAGCCGTTTTCTTGTTTTTCTGTTTCTATCTACGGAGGATGTATCATATCTGGTCCCGCGCATATAGTAACAATATTTAATTTCGAAATAACTTTTGTTTGAATCCAAAGAAACATATAAATACAAACAAATACACATACATAAAACATACAAAGTAAAAGGGGATAGGGTTAGGGTTAGGGTTACAATCACAAAATCACTATGGAAAACAAGGACCCCATCCCCCTGATCCAGGTCACAGATCCTACCTGAGGATCACTGCAAAAGGTCTGTGATGTTCATTTAAAGTGAGTACCAGTCCTCTATAGCTATCCTCTATAGAGGACTGGTACCCCAATAAGAATTTCCTATAAGTGTCTTTTGCATTGACTTTGCATGTAATAACTGCAGGAAAAACTTGGACTGTTCAGTTCCTAAAGTTAATTCACTCCTTCCAGCCAATCAGAATCCAGACTAGTACAATTACAGGATAATAGTTTGCTCCCCATCATCCATTACAGTCATAGAACTCAGTCCTTGTTTTATTGTATCATCTCTTACATAATATCCAATCCAGAACAATCCAGTTGCCCTATTTCTGTTATTTTCTACACCTCCTGTTTTCGTTCTTCTTTGGTGCTGACATGAGAATGTGACACATCTCAGGTCATCCACCAGCGATGAGGGTCAATGTCAGTGACGGCCATCAGCACCGGAGAATCTCCCACAGGAAACTACCAGAGCAGCAAAAAGCAGCGCTGTGTTTTGTTCCCTGATGCTGTTGAGCCAGGGAGAGGGTGAATGTAAAGTTACAGATGAGAGTATTGGTAGTTAGCTTTGTTTATAAAGTTGGATGGCCTCAATCAATCCCTTGTCTGTGTTCAGTTCATTATGGAAAAGATCAAACCAACCAACTCGAGTGTCTGTCGACACATTTTACTTTTACTCTGGGCTGATGTGTCCATTCCTTTATAACTGTTTACGATATGATCCAAAGCGATTGCACATTTAAATTGTCTGCCTGGGCCAAAGTGAGGATTTATGCTCCTCATTCATATTTTATTAGATTTGTGGTCAGGTTAGAGGAACGGTTCAGCAGAAACTCTGCAGAACTCCCTGAACTCAGCAGTTCCCTGATTTGTTTCCTCTGCAAATCCCACTACTCAGCTCTAAAGGCTCATGATTCAGCTCAAGACCAAACATTTGCAGTGTAATAAGCCAGTTACACAAGCGTTGGCCCAGTTATCTGGTGACCTGTCTCTCTTAAGTGTTAGTAGAGAGTGTGTGGATTAGAGTGTGTGGAAGAGAATCAAGATGTGGGTCATGGCAGGGTGGAAGTGGGTCACAGTCACCCTGCTCTTTCATTTGCATAGCGCCAACATATATAACAAAGTCGAGACCAAAATACAACAGTTCCCGCAATGAGCAAACACTTGCAGACTGTGGAGAAATCAGAACCAGAGTCAGTGTGATTGGTTGTTCTGTGGTGGGAGGTACTGGGAGTAGTTCTGTTACCATTATAATTAAGCGGTCAGACTGGTTGTTATAATGAAAATGTGCTACTCATAGCTGTAATGGTGTTATTAATGATATAAACACCACTTAATAGTTGTACAAATGATAATAATGATGCAGATCTGTGATCCTGCAGCTCTGTGCTGTCAAGAGAGCTTTTGGTGATAAGGGCCGAAGTACTGTAAATAAAAACATGTGATCTCCCTAACAGAATTGTTTTGTCCCTGCCTGCTGCACCACCCCCTCACCTGAACACTCCAGAGATGTATGTGTTGTTGTAAATGCGTCTGAGCGGAGAATCTCCTGCTGCATTGTTCAGGTGTGGAAGGAAACTGGAAAATGGCTTTATTAAGGGCTTTGTATGATAGGAGCCGCATTTTCAAGTCTGAATTTACAGGGAGCCGATGCTGTACTTGGTGTAGGGGGGTGAGTGATAAGGAAAGAGCAGAGGAGCAGAGTCTCTTGTTGACCAGCGCAGCCACCCAGATACTGTTTAGGCTTTAATCAGAGTTTTTCACCACACAAGCCTTCTATCATGTGGAGGGCGTCACAATAATCAAAGCATAATATTGTATTTATTTGTTTCTTTGTTTATTTTGTTTGAGGGGGGTCCGATTTTTCAGCATAACACTGAAGCACGAGAGGGGACCCCCCGAGTACCACTGGGTATTTCACACACTAGATGTGGTTATGGGGAGACAGAGAGAAGACAGGAGTTTTTTTTTATTTGAAGCACATAACACTTGCTGCTATGTTTCTCCCACTTCCACCACATCCTATCAACAAGAATAGCTGGAAGTAAAACTGATGCTGTCAGTGACTGGAACATGTGTCCCCCAGCTCTCATTGTACCTTTGCCTTTTACATTCTCTAGTAAGACTCCCCATTTCCTGTTGTGGTATCAGTGTTGGTTTTTTGCTCTGAATGCTAGAAAACATCTATGAATGAAGCCAGCAGCTTACGTCAGCCGCCCTTTTTTCCCTTCAGTCCATGGAAATGCAGATTTACCGGCAGCCCACTTATAACTGTGCTGGTTATCGCTTCCTCCTTGTGCAACTGATTTTATGCTCAAATTAAACTGCAGAAAGGAAATATGGTTGTTTTTAGCTACTTTATGAATCTAGAAATGGAACATAAATCCAGAAAGGCTGGTTTCATCTGTCAGTTGATTGGTCAGTCCACTAATTTGATCCAAACTGAGATTCTCAGCATGTATTTTGAACATTGATGCTTTTTTAAAACACATTCATGATCAGAGGAGGACTCCTACTTAATTTGGAGATTCTTCTACTTACACAGTGTAAGATCTCAACATGAACTTGATGCATCAGCACTAAACTTATCAGTTAATGGTTCTCTCCACATCTGCAGTGACTGTAAAGTAGAACATGTCTTCTCCGTGTGTCAGCAATGGCTCATGATGAAGGAATAGTCTGCTGGTTAATGGTTGACTTTTTGGATACTGCATTTGACTCAGCCACGTGAACCTGACGTACAACCATGTACATAAAGATGGACGACATGACTGCTCCCCAAAACTGAAGCCAAAGCATCTAATCTCCCCCTGGTGGCTGGCTGCAGTACCGGACATAAACGCTTCTTCATGTTTGTGGGCGGGACATGGACAAAACTAAAAAGTCAAAGTCAAAGTCTGCATGCCGAAGTGTCATTGGGCAAGATACTGAACCCCTAATTGTCGCTGACGGCTGTAACATTCTCTTAGAAAACAAAACCTTAAAGCACTTTGAGTGGCCATCAAGACTAGAAAAGCTCTTTATAAACACAGACCATTTACTATTTAGATGGCAACGTTGTCTTCGGGATGTTTTGGCTTCTTTTTTGGATAAAGGCAGGAAGTGGAGTTGTGTCATTTACATACAGTCTATATGTGTAAAAATTATAATTCTAGTGTAGGATTCACTTGAAAACTCTGTGTCTGTGTAATCTAGATATACGTTTTCCCTATGCTGCACTGTTGTGGGATTTGACAGCAGACACTTTAGTGTGTTAGACCTTTACCTCATTATCACTGTCTCCATGTGCTGTAGGAGCGCACTGTGGTGACTATTAACAATGTCTGACAGCATGCATGTGTTTATATATTCATATTTGTAGAGTCATATCATCACAAGGCCTATTTGCACAGTTTGTAGTTTATTAGCACCATCTGTTTTGTCACCGCTGTGTGATGATAATATCCTGTCTGCTGTTGTGACAGGAGCCGGTAACAGTCAATACAGTGACAGACAATTTCAACACATTGGAACCTCCATGACTCCCATGTAGATTCCAGCTGCAACACACACACACACACAAACACAGACACAGACACACACACACACACACACACACACACACACAGTAGGAAGACTCAAAGCTTTGTCCACCCGATTTGGCTCAAAGAAAGAAGTATTATAAAACCTCTCTTTCTCTCTTTCTCTCTCACACACACACACACACACACACACACACACACACACACACACCCATTGGGAAGGCTCAAGGTCAGTTCCTGTTTTCCTACATTTTCCACTTCTTCATTACTACAAAATGCAGAGCACATAATCCTGTTTCCTCTGCTATCAATGACTGATTAACAAACAGCCCAATGGAAAACTCAGTCAGGGGAGCTTCATAAAATAGATGCTCAGTGGCCACTGACAGGCTCTCCTTACTCAGCAGTTACTATCAGCCTGGCTGGAGCCTGTACTCACTGGCAGTGTGTGGATGGGAAATTCATTATATTATTATATTATATTCACTGCTGGAAAATGAGCTGTTTAAACATGGGACCCAAAAGCCTTTTGAAATATACATTTTCAAAAGGCTTTATCACAGAGAAAGGTCTTTAAAGAGCAAGACCGTTATGGCCAGAATGTGTCAGTGTATGGTCAAACCAGGATTTTAAAAGTTTAGGGTTAAACCTACAGTGTTAGCTTACATTCAGTATATGTTCCTACTTATTGTTCAAAGACAATAGTGTAGTACTCTACCTGCATCAAATTACTATCGTTAAAAATATTATGTATTAATATTGATTTGCACTTTCAGTCATTGATATTTTTATATCATATTTAAAATATCAATGAAATATCACATATTAATTAATTATCTGAATTGTGACCCTTGAAATACCAGTTTGTTCACATAATGATTCTGGGTTTTTTTCCCCAAAAAAATTAAAGCCCAATAAAATAAAATAGAAGAATGACATTTTAAATGTGTTTAAATAGGGACACATTTAACAAATTGGTGTAACAAATTGTAACTGTGAAGACAATGTATACACTACAATATAAACTTAATGAATGAACAAAATATATAAAAAAAAAAACACAAGACAACATATCCCTAAAAAATGCATGAGGGATAGTTATGAGTTTTTGCTGAATCGTTACCACACCATTAATTTACTGAGCGTTGTATCCAAGAGCCTCTTAGGATAATGGGTCTAGTATAATGGATAATCTAAAGCACAAGCACATTTGTGAGTTTAATGATGGAAAGAAATGTTGGTGCAGTTAAATTCAGGCTCTTGATCAATCATGGGCCTTAACATGCACTAAACCAATCAGTTCCAATCTTCCATTCCTAGGTGTGCTAACACCTTGGCTGATTGTGATTAGAAGTGCACATTTGCAAGTTAGCAAAAAAATGTAGAGGATATATAACTTTGCACAGGAGCAGATAATTTGTGTAACTAAAATTACCTCCCCATGATCCTATGCCTCCGCCAACCAGTGCAGTTTCTGTCAACATACAATTTTATTTCCAGAGTCATATGAAGTCACCTTGACCTTTGACCAGTAAAATCTAACCAACTAATCTTTGAGTCCAAGTCAACATTTGTACTAAATTTGAATGGATTCCTCGCAGGGTGTCCTGAGATATCGCGTTTGCAAGCCACAAATGTACTTGTCACAGTGAACTTGACCTTTGACCACCACACTCTAATGTTGAGTCCAACTAAACGTTTGTACCAAATTTGAAGTAGATGTTGAGATGTTGTTTTACAAAACAACTTCCTTCTCCTGCTCAGGATAAAAAGGTACCAGTTGCTAAATCACCATATCCAACAAGCTCAAACACCTGCTCATTAGTTATCATGTCATGTAAGTATTCAGTTGGATCCTTCTTTTTTCCACAACAGGCTAATGTTAAGATGTAAATGTTTATTATAAAAGGCTGACCTGTTTTCGTAGGCAGCGTAGATCTCGTCCTCCCTGAATTGAGACATTTTTTATGGTTTGTATTTAACTTTTATTTTGCACAAATGCATGACTTTTTCTTTCATTGCTGACGTATAATCATTAATTTTGTGTTTTATTTAAAACCGGTCTCTAAACCAGTCTGTTTGTTATTTTTGTCCAGTGAAAAGAGCCCATGAATCATATATTGTTTGAAGATTATCTTCCTGCGTCCTTGTGTCTTTACCTGCACCACTTGGCAAAGCTCATAGGCGTTACAACATACAGTCAACAACCCTGTTTACCGCACCTATATCACTTTTATGCATCACTGTTTGTTATAACTCAATAAAGAATCAAATACCTTACCTACATTTACAATAACATAAGAATTATGTGAACCAACGTCTCACTTCTAGAGGAACACTCTCCGAGGATCAAAGCCCTGCAGCCTGTACCAGCAAGCAGAAGCATGAGCGTTGCCACATCACTGTTCTTTATTGGTTTTCAGGAATGAGGAAGTGAGTGAGGCAGCATCTTTACGGGAAGCCAGCGAGTGTGGGAGGGAGGGCCTGGTGGGAATGCACGTGGGTGGGGAGGTTATGACAAATATTTGTTAGGACAGACAAGGCGAGCTGGATAAGAAGGAAGGCAAAGGTGGAAATATTTAATTACATTTCAGGCTGGGTAATCACATTTCTCATCATACTGACACTGTGGTCAGTTTGTGAGTGTCAGCCTCCACACTGTCTTTTGTCAAACCTGCCTGTCATTGTGAAAGGAAATGTCACAGCTCTCTCTTGTGTGGTGAACTGAAGGATTTTTCAAAAAGGGAATTATTGCAGCTGGAGCCAAAGATAAACGCTGCCCTCTTTTTTCAATGTCATGACAAGTTTGTAGAATATGTTCCAGACAAAGGAATGTGTGAGTGCAAAAACACAGCACACACACACACACACACACACACACACACACACACACACACACACACACACACACACACACACACACACACACACACACACACACACACACACACACACACACACGCTGCAAGAATATGCAAACATATGTAGAAACACACACACAGTGTGGTTCATACATGTTTGTGTGTGTCTGTGGTTATAATTTTAGTTCTACGTCTGGTGTTGCTGTGTCTGTTTTCTCCGTCACTGACCGAGAGGAAGAGCAGCCTGACCTTTTCCATCAAAGGAGGTGGCAGCAGCCGGCTCACTGTGTAATGTGGTGAGTCAGTCAGCGAATAGGAATGTGGCACTCCCCTACCAGCATCTCCTGGAAACCTCGTACAGGTTCTCACAGGGAGATGTGAGTTTAAGGGGGGTGTTCTGGGAGGGAGGAGTCGCTAAATGTTAGTGCAAACCCATGATTCTCTTCCTAATCTCCTCTGATGACAGCTAACTTATAAATGGTCATGTAGATCTATCTTTGCTCTATTCTTGTGAGAAAAAAAATCCTCAAAACCCAAAATGGAGAGGCAACTATAGAAAACAATATGTGGACTTCCTGTTTCCTGTTTACAGTGTCATTAATATAATAACTGGTTTAATTGAAACTCGTTCACTATCCCCACCCAGAGTGTCCCAACTGGATTGGAGCTTTGAATCCGGTCGACCTGATTGAATAACCCTTCAGCTAATGCCACTCCCTCAAGCTCAGGTCTAACCTGTCAGGAAGACAACAGAAACGTTTACTTCCCATAGATATATAACTCTAGTGGACGTCCATGAAGGTCACAGGAAGAGTCTTCTCTAAATGAGAAACAAAACACTGAGCAGATACTGTATTTTGTCATTACTCTTCGTTGTGTTAACAAAACAACATGATTAGCAGGTTCATTTGTGATATTTTCTTGGCAAACAGCCACCAGGTGCAGTGACCTCCTGGTATCTCTACTTGATATCTGATATGCTTCTTGGGCCGTTTTAAGACATTCACTGGACTCCGGATAATATCAGGAAATTCTCCGGAGAGGCTATAAGTGAGAATGCAAGTTTCCGAGTGAGAGCCTCCGGACTTTCTGCACAGTTTCTCTTGCCAGCCCCTTAGTATAATGGTTAGTATAGTATAAGTGGATAATGCCTGAGTGAGCCCATGTGAAATCACAGCATGAGATTGTAGAAAACACAGAGGAAGATGTCAATAGAGCTTTTGGTGATAAGGGCTGACACCAGTGTTGATGTGCTGTCAACAAAACCACATTATCTCTGCAGCAGAATTAATGCTTTACATTAATACTTTTCTGCCTTCTGCTTCACCCCTCACCTAAACGCTCCAGAGATATCTGTGTTGTTGTGCACGAGTCTGATTGGAGAATCTCCTGCTGTCATAGTTCACATGTGAAAAGCATGTTTTTTTACTTTTGACAGAGCTGTTCTAGCTTCTCCCCTTGCTTTCTCTCTTTATGCTAAGCTATGTTAAACAACTCTGAATTGAAGTCTGCGTCAAAGGCACGCCGTAGACTATGCATAGACATGTACCCTATGCAGAGCCGTAAGCTGTACCCTGAAGAGACCCATGACTTTTTAATTCAGTTGAAGGAACGAACACAGATGAGGTCTTTCTTTTCTTCGTTGCAGTTCTTTGATAAAAAGTAATTGTTCTTCAACATCTATCCCCAACTCCAACATGAGCCTAAGCGGCTCATGTTGGAGTTGGGGACACTCGCCATTGTTCTGAAGTAAACAGAGACGCCAGAGAATTTGTAAATAAGTGGACCAGAAACCGGAAGACACTCAACACCAGCATTGAAACTCTACCGCCAGTTGCGTTTCAGCGGTGTAATGCAGCGCGACTAACACACACACACCCGATGCTATGAATGCTTGGTGCTGTGTCTAGGCTGCGTGTGAACCTACAGCCTAGCTTCAACACGGAAGCATGAATTGGGCTAAACCCCTAACCCTAGCCTAATGAGAGTATTTCCTAATATGTTGAACTGTTCCTTTAAGACTGTGCAGTAATTGGCTGTTTACAGAGAAAAGAGAATGGCATGGCATAGGTCATGACATTAACTTGAACAGATACCATCATGAATGCAGAGCATTGAACCTTTTTTGGTGATTTTGTCCCAATTCATGCTTCAGAGCTTCCTGAACCTCTCCTTCCCATAACCTTTTGGATTCAAGGATCCGCTGCCTCCCCCTCCCACAGCCTATCAGCTGCTCAGGGAATTAGCCAAAGAGAAAGTCAGGGTCACCCCTGGCTCAGACAAGTTACTCCCACTACCCTGGAAACCCAACAGGCATCCTGGAGACAAACACTGAGCCACTGAGCTACCACACTGAGTTCCTGGACTCCCACAGTTCCCAGCCTGGCCTGGGAAAAATACTCAACTGGACATGTTTTACCTCAGGCAAACAAAGAGAGAAGAGACTGTTCAAGTGTGTGTTCAGTGAGAAGCTCCCACTGGCCAGTGTCAGCTCAGAAGCTCTTAATACCTTCCACTGTTTGAACTATCTGTTGTATTCTTCTGGTAGGGAAGTTTAGCTCATCTCGATTTGCATGAATTCTGATTTGTCCACCTGGCCCTGATCCAAATGTACCATTCCCTAGCCCCAATGGTGAACTCCCTCTATGTGTGATGTGACAGATGTTGCTCGTATGATGAACCAACAAAGCTATAACCTGACTCAGTTACCCTCAGTCATCAGTTTGTCGATAACAACACCTTTACATTTAGTTTAGTAAGCATGATGTTATTGTGACCAATCGAAATTATAGCTAAAACATAGTTGTAATTAAAATAGACACATCCTATATAGTTAATAATTAAATGGAAAAAAACGGGGGTTGTCTTATCTGGAGTATGAATAATTGAAGTACTGAAAAACTACAAAGCTGCCTAGTAACTGTCAGTTTTTTTTTTTATGGTTTTCCTCAGAAATGTCAAAATGATAAACATGTCTCACAAATCTATCTTCGGAAGAACTTCAACTGACAAACTGTGGGAAAAAAGGTTTCAACAGTAGCACTTGCACAATAAGGTCATACCTGCATGTTTGCATAAACCTGCTCTAAACCTAAACCTGCACATCCAGCCATAGACCTCCTCACTCCCTTCGTGTCCAGGCTTGTTAATCATGGAGGTGCAACACGGTCAGGGATGGCCACAACCCGTGGGATCCAGCATAGCTGTTGAGAGATTGCAGAGGTGAGGCCTAGAGCTGTCTGCCCTCTCTCTCTCCCTCCTCTCATTATGAAAGTCTGAGTCATTTACAAAAATGTGAAAACAAAGTCAACAGCATAACTGCCTTCATGTGACTACAAGTCGAGAAGGACTGATTGTCCCCTCTCTTCTCATTCAGATGAAACTCAATGGAAAGTGCTTCTGCATAAGACAGAGGAAAACATTTAAATGTATGAGGTGATAAATAACAGCGCCATGGGATCGTCTCTTGATGAACAAATGCTGTGCTTTTTGCTTTCATTAATTACACACTTGGCTGTTGCAAACCTGCAGATAGAATCCTCACAGAAAATACAATTATCACCATTGGTGCTCTGAGAACACTTTATTGCTCCGTGCTGTAGCTGCAGCATGATAGATTGTTAGGATAACTTAAGAGCTCATTTGTAAACGCAGACCTTGGGAAGTTATAAATTATTAACTACAAAAACATAGAATTAAGTTCTGACATATTTGACGAGTGAGTAAATAGGAGGGGGAAAGTTTGCAACAGGAGCACTTGCACAACAGCAACTTAAGAGATTGTAACTTTGAAGAAGATCCACTTGATTTTACACATTAGCTTTAGATAAGTGGAGTGAAGTTGGAGTTGCCAAATGTTTGTGAACGCTTCTGGCTCTGTTTCAGTAGAACAGGCAGATATTTGGAAACGATGACATCAACACAACCGCTTGTTGATTAGGTCTTTTCAATCACAACATAGCCTTCGCTGATTCATCAGGCTCCTGTCACATGACCCCCTTCCAGAAGAAAACAACCATCATTAGCCTCGACTACAAGTGTAGAACACAACATGGGCAATCAATTACAAGTGTTGCTGACCCTGTTGTCTTTGCTAACAGCTGTTTTTTCAGTTAAACTCTGTATTTTACAATGATACAACAGCTTACATGCATAGGGGATGAGCTGTTATTCCAGCAATATGTGTACACTGATGTGCCCACTGGACCAGTGGTCACATGATTTGTGTTTTTTCAGATGTTAGTATGGACAGGGATTAAAACTGATACGGAGCCAAATCGTGTGTGGACAAAGTAGAAGTTTGGATGTTCTGGGGAATATTTTTGCCCCCCAACAGGTAATTGCTTGGGGGAGGGCGTAGTACTTAAGGAAAGTACATAGCACTTTGGATAGGGGCTTGCTGTTCCAAAGATGCCTGATTGGTCAAGTTCTCCAGCATCTTATGTCAGCTTGTCCGCAATAACTGGTCAAATCTGTGTCCTTACTTTAAGTCAAGTATTTTGAATACGCTTTGTTACTGGTGTCATCTCGTTTCCACCTTTCACTCAAGGCTTTTTGCAAGACCACATTTGGAGGCAATAAGACTAAGTTAAGCACAAGTTGATTGAATGAGGCAAAGATATTATTAATAAATGATCAGCTGCTGGTGGCCATAGTTATACCTTCTCTACAACTGCACCACTGTGTGACTCATTCTACTGAGAAGAGATGGAAACAGTGAGTTCCTGATCTGTGGAAAGTAATCTTTCATTTTAGCAACCTAACAAAAATACGACTCAGAGCCTGAAATCCCCCCAGTGACACCTAGCAGACTGTGTTGTTCCATTAAGAGGCAGCTAGAAACTTGTTCTAGACTTAATTATATACAGGAGGCATGGATAATGAAAGATATGGATATTTACCAGGCAGGAAGGATTTAATGAATGATCCCATTGAGTTTGGGGAGAGTTGAGCTGCAGGTAAATAAATACGTCTCTGCAGATGCTATTGCGCATACATTTTATTTGAATTAGAATCATTTTAATTTATTACTTCCCCTTATCATTCTTAAAGGTGTAGCGTGTAGGATTTAGGAGAATCTCTCAGCATAGATTCAATATATCCTTCCGAAGTATGTTTTAATCTGTATAATCAGATTTGCTGTGTAACCTTAGAATGAGCCCTTCATCGTGGGTCCACTTCCCTGGAATCCGCCATGTTGCACTGCCATGTTTCTGCAGTAGCCCAGAACAGACAAACCAAACTCTAGAAAGGGACTTTCATGTTTTGTATTACCTGAGAGCCACCTTAGATTCTCCAACACACTTAGGTGAGGCAAGGGGTATCCATTTGTTGCTATCTGAAACCTCACCACTAGAGGCGACCAAATCCTACATACAGGCCCTTTAATGATTTATTAAAAAAAGGGAGTGGGAGGGTAGTGAACTTTTGTCATCAAAATGTATTGAAATAATTCTCTGACTTTATACACATTCTGTGTCCCTATCATATGTCTTTACTCAAAATATGTGGCTTTACAGACACTAGAACGAGCTAATATTTATCAAGTTGTAGGTCAATAAGATGCTCAATTGGTAAAAAAAGTTCAAAAAAACTCTAAACATTAATAATGACTTTTAAGCTGAAAATAAATCAGTTATTTTGTAACTGTGGTGTTAATCTGCTTCAGTTATTGCTGCCCCACCTCTGGTTTAATCTATTACACATAGAATAACACTAGAGATTTCACTACTTCATAGTTATGTAATGGGTGTGTTTAGACACATTTCTCAATATTATATTTCACACTCTACACTAGAACACATGTGATTTCCCATTCATCTGTTAGCTAAGTGTGTTTGCGTAAAAATGTGTGTGCCTGTTCCTGTAATGAAGACTTAACCTGCTTATTGATCAGCCGATTGTGGGCGTTCCTAAATAGCCAATCAGATCTACCACGGTCTCTTTCAGCCAATCATTCAGCACCTGTCAAACTTTAAAATCCCCTCTCCTCTCTTCCGCAGTTAGCTGTCACTCAGTGACGTGCGTTACCCATCTCCCCCCCCAATCTCCTCCAGTCTTCAGCAGAATCATCTTCACCTCATCCGGATCCCCGACCTCAACTGATCGTGCTCATATGTATAATCCTGTATCGTGTTGGTAGCCGATCATGGATCACAACGATGGATTGTGGATTATGGCGGTTTCTGATCATGGTGGCGGCTGATCACGGACTAAATTCAACAAGACTGCCTGACACAATATACCTATTACACGTGCCATCTATTGCAATTCTGTCCATCCTGGGAGAGGGATCCCTCACATGTGGCTCTTCCTGAGGTTTCTATGTTTCCCCCCTGTTGATAGTTTTTTTGTAGTTTTTCCTTACTCTTGTTTAGGGTTAAGGGCAGAGGATGTCGCATGACTTACTAAACCACCACCAGTGTCTAGACCCCGGGGGGTTATTCCTGTTCTGCGCTCTGCTTCAGCCCCTTTCTAAACCTGATAACATCACACAGGGGTCTAAAATGCCAAAGACTAAAACATTCACATTACTGTGTGCACTTGTCAAATAAACATTGTTAAATCATGAATCAAGTCCCTCCTGATTGAAGTGTATTCATCAAGCAGGCAGATGAACAAACGTGCAGATGGTGACAGTGATGGAGAGAGAGACAGGGGTGGCAGTTGTGTGTGGGGGGAGTTCCTGACAACATTACCCAGCAGCTTCAGCTCTGCGTCTAACACTGTTACAGTTAGAACACGGAGGAGGGTGATTATGCAACAGCTGGGCTTTCTGTCTTTCTCATAGGAAGAAGGTGTAGCACAAGACTTGCGGGAACAAGACAAAGATGAGCCAATCAGCTCTTGTTGGTGAGAAGTCTCAAGCCAGTAACGCCTGCGAGTAAGGCAGAGAGGAGGCCATATTGCGTCACAGTCCTGTGTCCTGTGAACACAACAAATGACACTCATTATCACTCATAAGGCCTCTCCAAGGAGACTCAAATGAGTTATCAATGTGTCTTTTCTTCTAAAAGCTAAACATAGACACTTGTTAAATGGCTGTAGTAGCTATTTCAGACTGTGTCCTATTTTCATGATGACTCAGTGTTGAACCAAGGCAGTCAAATGAACTCGGACAAGAAGGAGGGGTGACTCACCAACAATCCATGCAAATACTCAACTCTGTATCTGACTCTGAAGACAGTTTGCATGATTAGCCCTTCCCTGTGTGCAGGGAAAATTGTGGTCAGCAAACAATGGCCATATGAACAATACAACAGAGTCTGCATACAGCTGGGTCCAGTTGATACTCAGAGGAATAGGCTGATGTATTGTGAAAGAGGCTTATTCATGTTCATAAGCCATTTTCAGACACGAACTCCGGAGGATGTCCGCAGAATTGGGTCCAGAAATTCTCCAGAACACATAAATCTCTGGAGCATTCAGGTGAGGGGTGGTGCAGCAGGCAGAGGCAGGATGTCACGCAAAATTTGGCTGCAGAGAACATGAGTTTTTCCAACAAATTGACACCAGCTCGGGCCCTTACCTCTCTTGACATCTTCGTCGGTGTCCTCTACATGTGTGGCACTGCTTTTTCATCCTGAGATGTTTTTTCTTTCATATTTGTGTCGCTTGCATGTTTGAAACGACATCATCACCCACTTGCTTGCAGTGAATCCTGTGGAGGATCTACTCCTGTGTTCCCACTTTGGCTCATAAAGCAACAGAAAGCAAATTTTCCAGTCAGGTGCCACTAAACCACCGAAGAAGAGGTTGCAAAGACATGACTTTAACAAATGATTAAATGATGAAAAATCTTGCACAAAACGCGATGCAACTGTGACTTTTATGTTTATTTTATGTTTAACTTGAACATTTTCTCCTCATTTGAGATATTCCCCTCTGCCATTATTTGTATGCGCCGGCGATAACCAGTGGCCGGAGGCATTATGTATGTGATTAGTCCATCCATCCGTACATACAGACCCATTCCTGTGAACGCAATATCTCTTGTAATTCTTGTTTCTCTTGAAGGACAAGTGCTTCATGTGCATTGTGATATTTTTTCTTTGTCTCGATTTGCATTTCTTTCAGTATCTGGTATTTCATCTAACTCTAGTCAAGAGAGCTAACACCAGTATTTTGTTTTTAAATGACAAACTATATTTCTTTAATTTCTTATTATTAGCAACTATCATTGCAGGTAAGACAAAAATAGGTTCTCTCCTTAGCTTTTGCTCATTTAAGACATGTCAAACCATTTTGTGTCTTGACTTAATTAAAGTTCCAACTGACCTGTTTTCAAATTAAAAATTGAACAGACATTGAAAGCAGCAAAACTTGTTGGCTGAATTTTAGTACGTACATAACAACACAAGCTATCCATGCAGAGTTAGATGTGGCAGGCGGTTCTCAGAATGAAGGGGGAACTGTATGACGGTGTCATTCACAGAAAGTATCTGTGGTCTCCAGTACACGGATCTCTTCATGGAAATGAGATTGTGTCTGAAGACCTGCAGAGGAAACATCAAATTATTACTCAGGACTGAGACTACATTTTGAATTCATGGTAAATTATATTTTATTTTTAGACCTGATTTCTTTTGATGAGAAAGAGCTAAACAGTGAAGGCTAGGTTCTTTCTTAGAGATTACTTGAAATTAGTGGCAACAGATGACCTTTTACTTATTACTAACTTGGTTGATCTGATCACAAGTTCACAGCTCCATGGGCATCAGTTCACAACTGGCTTTCAAATGCATCTTAACATGAGTCTCGAGGGAGCACAAGTGATCACAGTTTCTGGCCACTAATGTTCCAACACGACTACAGGTCTACAGCCTTGTGAACAGCTCTGTGAGGCAATGCTTTGAGCTAAATGCAAATGCTGACACGCTCAAAATGTAAATGCTAACATAGTTATATAAAGAAATGCTTAACATGGTAACCACATTACATAAGATTATTGATGATGAACCAACCGTTCTTGACATGATGATGGTGCAGCATGAGAAGAACAAGTTGAATCAAGCTGTGGAAATAACAATAGCATACTGCCTCATATAAATGTGATGTGGTATACATGCTAGCAAACAGTAGACTAATATGTCAAGCAGATACAGAGCAGCATTTTGAGTCATGTCTCTGACAACTTGGATCACTTGGATCTGTGTATATGAGAATAGTTATTTTCATGTGAGGTCTTTCCAGCCAATCATACTTATGATGATGAACCTGAAAATGGACACCTACATCTGTATTTACACATCTCTCCTCACTCGGCTGTCTGCTGTTGGGTGCTGGGTCTGTAGTGTTATGTGTTTTCAGAGCTTTTTAACTGAAAAAAGCTGCCAGCTGGAAGCAACACTGAGTGGCACTGACTGACACAGTAGTGCTGTGGGCCGGAAAACCAAAGCAATGAGCCGAAAGATGCTAAAAGGCTCCATAGAGCTGAGGAGATGGTACAATGGCAGCATTTTAGTTTACAACTGCATCTATTTCAGTCAAGTACTTTATGGGACTTAAAGGGGCAACAGCGTTTCCACCCTCCATCTACGTATTTCGCTGTTGTGGCTGTTGTTCGTTTCGCTGTTGGAGGTCAGCAGCAGCGCTGTTTCGAGGAAGATTAGCAGTGAGGCCAGGAGTCCCACAGGAGCATCACAGCTGATTAAACCTACAACTCTTATCTATCCAGGAGAACAGATCCATGATAGGCCGCTGCCTGTGGCTCAATATCACTGCTCAAATGTCTAGATTAATCCAGAAGAGCATCTGCTGCCCGTTAGTGGGATAAAGTCAAGCAGTGGCTGTTGTCCCAGCATGAAGTGGAAGAAGATGCAATAAAAGATGCTTTCAAGAATACATTATACTTATTTACCAACAGGATAATGAGGACAGTTAAACCTTAGAAGCCATGAGGACCTGTCAGGTTCACTAATCAAGAATTTGCACAACTCAAGTACAATATCAATGGGGTCCTGCGTAATTCTCTAATCTCTGTCAGCCTGTCAGAGGAACCCTGTGTGAAGGATTTTGAAATGTGGATTAGAAACAGAAAGTAGCATCAAATGGAAATACTTACATGCAAAAATACAACATATATTTTGCCGATTCTACAATCCTTTGATATATTCCCATTTCCAAATCCCTGTCAGTGGTTTAACCAAGCCAATTTGAGTTCTCTGTCCTTCTGGTCCTGTGTATTTGTATTGTGTATTTTGCAGTTTAAGATGATTTAGGCACTTAGTTCATGCTTTAAATCAGCCACTGAACATAAATTGAACTTGTATATTTCTCTCTCTCTCTCTCTCTATATATATATATATATATAGATATGTATCTATATGTATATGTATATGTAAATGTATATATATATATATATATATATATATAGATATATGTACATTTGTTTCTAGTAAAAAGTCCCTTCTTTGAATATTTTGGGCTTATTTTCTCATCTATATATACAAAACTTCCCCTTTTGTCATATTTCCTTATCACTTCATCTGTTCTTCGAATCCACTGTTTACTTCAGTGTCAAACAGGAAACCTGCTGCGAACTCGTATGAACTTGTTTATCTACATATCAATATAAGAAGCAAGTACAAAGGAGTCAAAAGTGTCATATTTAAAAAAATATTTATTGAAATTGTATAAAAATAGTTTCTAACATAATTTACAATTCTAATTTGAATGGATGAAAAAGAAAAAAACACAACAATCCAAGCTGCAATTATGCAACCAGTTTTCTCATTCTCACATCTCTGATTCACACATTCATACACACAAACATTCATAGTTCACTCGCTCCCGCAGCAGACAACAGCGTAACAAAACCAGTTACCATCAGTAGATGTTCATTGTTTACATACATTAAGATGGAAGTGCTTTCAGGACTAATTACATGTTATTTACACTACCAACACAACCACACACATGCACATCTGCTCTTTTAAAATGTCACGCCATAAATATGGTAAACAAAAAATTGTCTTTTTTAAAATAATCTGTGTGCCCTTCAGTGACTGTGGAATGAAATATATACGTACAGTCAGAATTCTCTCATAAATAAATAAATAAATTCTGTGACAAAAAGCTTGTCGGGTGTGAGAGAGAAGTCACAACAATAATAATAAATATTGTTATTATTATTTACATTTCTTGTCCCCACCAAATTTTAAGACCTGCGTGAGGCACTGTGTAGAGAAGAGCAGTGATGAGCAGAGGATGATGTGTTTGTGTGGTTTAAAGTTTGCATTGTGGTGTGCATTCGGGTGGATGTGAATGGAGCAGTTGCCTAAACCTTGTGTGTGTATACAGTACGACAAGTGAAGGAGAGGAAGCAGAGGTTGTAGAGTAGAGGTGGGTGCTGTAGTAAAGAGTGTGAGGTAAGTCCAGTGTTTCTTTTTTTTATGACTTGTTTGCACAGGTTGCTGCCAGAGCTATGAGGTTCTCTAGTTGCAAACAATGGAGTAGTAAAAGTGGTAATAGTAGTGGTTATGAATGGCGCAGGCGTTACTGATCTAGGCCCACGAGAGGAAAAAACTGCAAGAAAAGAAAGAAAGCCTTGCACAGAGTTAGGAGCTCAAAGGTTGGAGAGAAGTAGAACCTTTTTGCATTCACATATTCAAGTATTTTCAGGGTCCCCCCTACAATCTCACAGAAGGCACTGTTTTTTTTGAATCACACTCATCTTCGCTAATGCCTCTGCTCTTCCCACTCTGACTGTGGCCAGAGAAGGGAGAGAGCAGAGTACAAAGTGGCGAGAAGCTACATGACTCAGACTGTCCACCTGCTAATCAGCAGAATGGAGAGCGAATGCACTGTACTTGCTCGGTGCAGGTGTTGTGCATACAGAGCCATGTCTTCCTACAGGCGGATGAACACCCGCTGCCTGGGTCAGAGTTCAGCCAGGATGATGTTCTGACACTGACACTGGGCGGAGAGCTTCTGGCCTTGTCAGGTTCAAACCAAGTGGGTGATGGTTCTGTCGTGACCTCGGTGCGCTCTGGGTGTCGTCCTTTACACCTTGCCCTCGTCTGGGCTGGGACAGTCGGTCTGTGCGCTCAGCTTCAAGTCTGTTACACAAGTCTCTTTGTAATGGTCTCTTGTGTCAGTGCAGTCCAGTTCAGCCCAGGGTGAACTGGGCTTGTTTTCTCTGTCTGCACTGTGGATGGAACTACAGATGAGGATGTGCCCTGCATCCACGAGTGGTTGAAGATGTCCTCGAGGGCTGGACGGTCTGCCGGCCGAAGAGACAGACACCACTTGATCAGCTGCTGACACTCTGTAGGGGGAGGGGGACAAACAATAAGTCTCGAGCAATGTACTGAATATGAAATATTTCCCATCTCTGAGCTAAAACCCAGGTGTGAACTTACCAGTGGAGATTGTCCTCCGGAAGAGGACCTGCCCTCTGGTGATCTCTTCATCAGTGTTCGAATGGGACGTCCCCACACACCATATCATACAGCAGGACTCCCAGGGACCACACTGTGGCAGAGCGCCCATGATAGCGGTGGAATTTGATCCACTCTGGTGGACTGTACACTCTGGTACCTATCATACAGGAGGAAATAAAGAGAAAAATCTTTGAATAAAACTGTAATCTTATTTAATGAGTGTGCACACGTTTAAACTCAAACCAGCAATGTCCTCTAACTAATGACCATTAATAACATTTGAGCTGTACTGTCAAATAGAAAACGAAATCATTGCAGAGGGGCGTTGAACGAGTAACAGCGTATGCAGCTTAATCAGCTGGGCCATGTTTCTCAGGCTATTATCTGGACTTAGGTGCCACTGAGCGTGACAGGCTGTGTGTGTGTGCGTGTGAGAGAGAGGAGAGTGTGTGTGGGAGGGGGGAGCGGACATGTGACTTTGTTTACAAACTTTGAGTTGTAAAAATACCACTTCCCTCCAGTGGGGGGCGTTCGAGCGAAGGCAATGCTGCTCGGGCTGTCTTACTAAGCTGCTCTGTGTGTGTATGCGTAGGGGGGGGGAGGTAATGTAAAGGGCACGTATTAATAACACGGAGGATGCTCACTGTGGCTATGTTAACATCCACAGAAGCACGTTGATCTGTCTAATACACGATGTTTTCAGCAGCGACGACTCACCATCGAAGCCGGTATAGATGGTGTCCTTCAGCAGGGCCCCTGAGCCGAAGTCGATGAGCTTCATCTCGCCGGTGCGGAGGTCGATGAGGATGTTCTCGTCCTTGATGTCCCGGTGCACGACGCCGCAGTTGTGGCAGTGGCGCACGGCCTCCAGCACCTGGCGGAAGAAGCTGCGGGCCAGCTCCTCGGGCAGGGCGCCCTTCTCCGTGATGAAGTCGAACAGGTCCTTGACGTTCTCGGGCCGCTCCATCACGATGACGAAGCTGCGCGGCCGCTCGAACCAGTCCAGCATCTTGATGACGCCGCGGGAACCGGTGCCGACCTTCTTCAGCAGCACGATCTCCATGGGCACGCGGGAGCCATTAGGCTGAGGAGAAAGACCAAGATTAGAGACCAAACACTTCACAGCAATACTCTTAACTGTGGCTGTCTGTTTATTATAAAACATAACATGGTGCTAATTACAATAATATAACGCTTGTATGGATAAATCGTTTCTTACCAGCTCTCCCCACTCGGACACTCCGTCCTTGTCTACAACTTTGACAGCGACCTGGAATAGCGAAGAAGAGATGGCGTCAAATCACATGTACAACAAGAACACACATGTAAACAAGCTTTTCAAAAAACACGTCAAATGTTGTGCATTATGTAAACACACGAGTCCTACTAACCGGAGATCCGTCGGCTACCCTCGTACCGGAGTAGACGGTGCCGAAGCCGCCGCTGCCCAGCACCGGTCCAACCTGGTACAGCTTCTCGAAGGGCTCCCTCTCCTTTACTGTAAACACCAAAAAATACAACCGGTTAACACATGGGGACTCACTTTAAGTTGTTCCTCAGTAAACAGTGGTGCTGAGTAATGTCGGGAGATAATAATAAGGCTAATATTGTGGTTATTAAACGCTCCGTCCTTGAAAATGAGCATGCGGCTGTGTGCTAGGACGGAGCCGGGACGGGCGCGCTGCAGCGGCCGCGTCCTCCATGACAACACAGCGCGAGGAGCAGAGGGAGGAGGGCGGCTAACCTGGGTGGAGCTGGATCTTCGCCGGCATGTCGACGGTGGTGAGGTGGGCCTGGGCCAGAGCATTGAGCGCGGACAGCAACATTCCTTCCACGGTGTCCTCCACAGTCTTCTCCTCTTTTACTTCTGGTGAGAAATTTTAATCCGACTTTCTTGTGTAGAGCTTAAAGTCCACGTTGCAGGCACAGAAAATGCGGTGGAGATGTGGAATAGAAAAACCCGCTAGTTATCCAGGAGAATGAAACCAAGAAAAACAAAACACGTCGTCCTGGATGAAGGAGTGTGCGTCAACCCCCAGCTGCTCCGCTGCTGCAGTGTTTTTGTAAACAGTTGAGTAGAAATCAACAGACGCAGAGCAGCACGGACCGACGCATCCGTAAGACACCGGCTCATGGAAACTCAGCGCCGGGGGGGAGGACGTTATAAGGCGGTAGTAAGAGGGCGGCGCGCCACGCACCGACGTCCGCCCGCTGCTGCGCCCATTTCCGCTCGCTGAGCCAATGGGAGCGCAGGAACGCACGTCAGTAGTCGAAATGTGATACGGGCCGGCCCTCATAACAACTACCGCCGCGGGGCCAGACACAGACGTGGCGGGAACCAAAACGCGCCAAAAAGAGGGGAGACTAAAGCAATGATCGTGGATTCATGTTGGACGGAAATGCAGATTCAAAGCCCAGTGCTCCCCCCACTGTCTCCCCCCTCTGTCTCCATCCTTCGCGGGAAACTGACTCAGTGCACACAGGATATGAATAGACCATTATTATCTATAAACATGAGGAGTGCTGAAAGTAGAAGGTAAAGTCTCTGTGTAATTGTTCACTCTTCTCTTCAGGAAAAAACACAATTATAACACACTTACTATATTTTCAGACTTAACACTAAATACATAAAACTAATAATTGTCCTCTGTACTATTATATATTGGGATAGTGTAAACTTTGACCAAGCTGGGACAAGACTTTCCCTCGTGATCAATAAAATATTATCTTAATATTCATGGTGGTACACGTGGCTATATGTATGTTTTTAATATTGTAAATGAAATTGGACCGATAAAGGGAGGGTTAAAGATCTCTTCTGTTGTTGTTGTGTCTGCCTGTGAGAACACAAACATTCTGTGTCTGCTGGCTGCACTCATCATCATCATCATCTCCATGGCCCAATAAAGACATTTTGCACGAGCAGACATGTTTTAGGGGCCATCCAACCTGAGAGCAGTTCATCAGCTATTCTAACCAGCGGAACTCCTCGGTCACTTACCTAATCATTTCCACATTAAACACAGAGGCTGAGTTCAGTGGCTGCAGAGGAGAGAGAGCAGGGCTGTGCTGGGGGTTCGAGCAGCTTGACAATGCCTCTCTACTGACTGCAGCATCAAAGCAGCGCTGGGGAGAATGGGCGCATTCCACTCATTCTTTCAAATTGGGTGGCCGCGTTCGCAGCCGTTCACAGGATGTGGGAAACTAGAGATAAAAAGAATCACCCCCTCCTCCTCCTCACCCACCTCCTCCCTGCGCCCCTCCTCTGCCCGCCCTCTTTTCCCGCGCATGTTATTGTTTGAATCTCTCTCTCTCTCTGGTTTTCCTTGGAAATTTCATGGATTATAAACCAACAACAACAAACAACGCAGCTCGCCTATATTTCACAGATATAAACTGGGGAAGGTGGTCATAAAGACATTTATGTTATTGTACTTTATTTTCCTTTTTTTTAAAAAATGGTATGTGTTATGTTTATATATGCATCTATGTATCTATCCATCTTTCTATCTATCTTTCTGCAGATTGCACTTTATTTAATACTCATGTTGTATTATACACTGTTTTGCATGGGGCCGAGTAATTATATTTGTTTAAAACACTTGATAAAAAAGTCAGGGAAGTCTTTCTCAACCTGATCTCAGTTCACTGTGGCTGAGTGGAATGTGAGTGAGAGCAGCAGAGGAGTGTTCAGCCTCAGGCAAATTCCTTACATGTTTGAAGACAACATGCAAATCAGGCCCCCCCCGAACCACATGACTCCTTTTAACCAACCATTAATCACATCACATGTGTAAGTCATAGATATATTATTTGAGCAGATTATCACACTGTAAACAGTTTCTTATTTTTGGGGCATAAAAGTTTCTCAGACTTGAGCTCAGCTTACAGCTGTCATTGCCACTATTATGGAAACCTAGATCCAAAATCATTTTTTCTGTTGCTGTTGTGTAATAGAAGTGCAAGAATTAGTCTTTACAGTGTCCTGGAAGGTCCAGAGAGGAGTGTGTGCAGTGTTCATGCTCAGTCAGGGGCATTGGAGAAGTGTGTGAAAATGGAGAGGTCCAAAGCAATGTGTGTGATAGTGTCCGCAGGCCTCTGAAATGCCACCGGTGAGCGCATCTCTCTGGGGCCGCACATATCCTGCCTGCCTGATCAGCAGGGCTCAAATAACCAGCCATCTAACCCCATCCATCAGAAGGGCAGATTATTAGTTGCACCGCCCCACTTTGGGGCTCAGCTGCTCCGTCCAATCTCTGGAAATCTTTCCCCAGAGAAGACGGCAACAGGTTCTTACTGTACAGCCAGATATTCTGTTGTTTTTTTTTAATATCTTCTTTTAATGTCAGTGAACATCAGACATATTCACCATAAACCGGGCAGCCCCAGTGAGCTTTTGGTTTGAGTTGTACGTGTCTTTTCATTCAGGTTTCAGTTTTGCACTGCAAACGCAAACATTTGAGGCCATGGGGGGGGGGGGGGGGGGGGGGGGGTCTGGGGGGGAAAGCACAGTGGCAAAAGATTTGGTTTACAAAATACATTCATGAATTACTTCCTCTTTTTAGATAAATAGAAACCCTGCCCACAGGAAGGTTTCACAACACCTAATTTTTTCTCCATGTAAGTATGTGACAACACAAGCCACTGGAATTAAGTTTCTGAATTATTTGTCCTGAATTTGATATGAATACAGACTTACATTGTTTATGGAAGCACTTTTCGTGTGTATTTTGAGCAATAAAAGACTATGTTTGTAAATACTCCATTGAGTAAACAGCTGATGGGGTTTGATGCAGGTTAAAAATTTAAGATTTCTTTATGTTTATTTCAAGAACATAAAGTCAATTGTGGAATAAACTGTGACTCACCACACTAACCACTGAGAGCAAATGCTCAGCTGAACCTTGATGATTAGTTTCTTTTTCATGCAACATTTTATTTCAAACGATCTTACAAACTCCAGCGTCACATGAACTCTGTTATCTGCCTCACCCTGCACTCTTGACCCTGTCCTCCACCCTTCTTCAGAAAGTCATAACACTTTCTGTGTAAAATATTAACCCCTTCCGCTCTCAGGAGACATTTCACTTTCCCCCGTGTGGCCTTGTACAGTAAATTCCCTGCAGAGCTCAACTCTCGATTTGTTTCTTCAATCCCATTTATATGTCACACGTTTGTATTTTTGTATTTCTGGCAATAAGCCAGTAGAGCAGGTAGTCAATGTGTTTGACGCAGTAGTATCTCTGTTTGATAGAGGCTACGTTCTCCCTCCCTGTCTCTGCTCAGTCCTCCTGGATGTTGTAAAAGGCTCAGCCACTTGTCTGCACACTTGTTCATCCATCAGCCGTGACGGCCAGCCAATCACCTCTCCAGCTGTCCGCAGATCCCACCTGCTGCCACTCTGTAGGTGGCAGGAAAAATAATTATGGCAGTGGAAGAGACAAGCGTGGGCTTGCATAGACTGTTGATGGCTCTCAATACTGCCAATGGATTAATGGATAGGAAATTAAATGGCGATGTGCTTGAATAGCCTCTGTGCTAGTTCACAGGGAGACAGAGACATTCTCAAGGCATGGATATATAATCATAAGATCTGGTATCTCATGTGTTCGGGAATCAAATGGTTAGTCACTGGTTCAATGTACACATGCCTTTCTTTGGCTACAACCATGCTACTATGTTTCTGCTTGAAAATGGGGATTTTGAAATGAAAAAATGTCTGTTCTCATAAGCATTTTGGTTTTAAATCAGTTTTAATTCCCGTCCATACTAACGTGCCTGAAAACGCACATCACCTGACCTCTCACGTTCACTGAGCATCCCCCGTGCTGGTGTAAACAGGAATTGCTCGAATGATAGCTTGTCTCCTACAAGTATTAAACTCATTGTAAAATGCATGAGTTTAACTGCGCAACAGCTGTTAGCAAAGACAACAGGGTCACCAACACTTGTAATTGATTATCCATGTTGCTTTCTACACTGGTAGCCAAGGCTAACGTTGTTTTTTTTCTTCTGGAAGGAGGTCATGTGATAGGATCCTGACGAATTGGCAAGAACTACAGTACATCATGACCGAACGATCCAATCAGGAAACATCTCCATTTGTGCCCGTTCAGACTAAAAGACAACCCTGGAGTTTTCAAACTAAAACAGGGCCAGTAGCATTTCCAAACTGTAAATATTGTAAATATTCCCATCTGAAGGATAATTGATGTTTTCATGTTATTATTGCTCGGAGCTGTGTGAGCCTATGGCCTGGAATAAAATGTCACCTGCATTGATGGCAATGCAGATTAATGTTGCTCTCTTCGTAGATAGCTTTGAATAAGCCATTTACATTTTGCACCTTTTAATAGCAGCAATTAGACTTCATACAATACATGCATTACTATAATTCACACATGGAACAAAATATGCTCGGAATTTTTAATTGAAAATCTAGAAAATAGGTTACATTTGTCATGATGAAGCTTTTATGCCCATGAAAAGGCTGTTTCTCACAGGCTTAATAAAAGAGACCATTAAGCCATCATGTTCTGATGCGCTGATGTTGAATTACTCAAAGCACCTTAAGAGTCTTTAGTATGCGCTTCACTGACAGCCTGTCATCCTGGATATGTGATGGGCAGTGTGGTCTGCAGTAATGGAATGATGCCAGGTGCCTCATGGTGCTGTGTACGCGTTGACAGTGACTACCCCATAATTAGAGGAGGGTCGTAATACTGCCCCACAGCTCAGCAGGAAGAGCAGCCTCACTCCTTTCAGACAAACAAAGCCTGCCCATGTCAGTTAGGCTGATTGGGTTGCCAGACGTGATGCCTGCAGGGTTCATCAGGGTTGTCACATATTTCTGTGCATTTGATCATCAGGAATTTCATCGGTGATATACATGCAGGGACAGCACAGAAACCAACGTTTTTAACCTACTCTCATCCACAGGTCTGCAACTGGTTATTACCTCATCGACCCTTTCAGCCATGACCTCACTGCATGAAAATGTCTGTGGAGAAAGTTGTGGTTGGTAGCTGTCCACCCCGGGAACACAGGACCTGGAGGTAGCTAAGTACCCCTGCGCTGCTGCATGCTTAAAAACACAAATAAACACAAACGCTGGAACATTATCTGTTGTGCCACCAAATTACCTCAAAGACTTTCTAAATCTGCCCAAAAAAGGAAGGTGTCGGCATGCGTGAACGTTTTTGTGTGCATGTGTGTGCACGTGTGCTCGTGGGTGGTGTGAGGACGGTGGATTATTTTTAGCGGTGTCTTGAAGGACGAGGGAGTAGCTGTGCAGTGGGTAACCTCCGGTGTGGCCTGACCTCTCCTCAGGTAGCCATCCGCCCCCTTCTCTACTCAGTTCCTGAGAGGTCTTGACCAGTGGGGCCATGGGAAAAGGCTCCAGTGGACATCAAAAGCCGGCCTATGTGGGAAAGCACCACAGAGGGCCTGTGAGTAGCCGAAAGGTCACCAAAGGTCAACTTTCATGTCATCACAGGCCTGGTTTGGGGTCAGAGGTTATTGGCATACCTGTCCAGCGCCACTCAGACTGTTCTTCCAAGAAATTATTCCCACTTGTCTCAATTAGGGATTTGGCTACTGAAGGGCCCCTTTAAGGTTTATTTATGGCCATTGTTGAGGTTGTTAAGGAGGAGTGATCTGTGTGTAAAAGGAGGACGATGTTTTTAAGTTTGCCAATGGCTACAAGAATAGGAATGCTGTCAGCTGTAGACTTGTCCATATGGGGGTTCAGCTCATAGGAAATAACACTTCCTGATTTCTCCCTGCGATCCCTCTCAACAATAATGTTGTTGACGGAAAAGGAGACAGTGACCATGTTTTGTTCAGTTGTCATTAGTACTGAATTATGCAATCTTGTGAATTATTTATTGTTAGTGTGTAATAGTAATGTTTATACTCCTGTCTATTTTATTTTTTATTTGTTTTTTTTATGATTATGCAAAAACTACTGGATGGATTATCACGAAACTTGGTGGAAGAATGTGGTATGGGTCAGGGAAAAACCAATTGAATTTTTGTTTTGTTGTTCTTTTCCTAAACATTGTGAGGTAATGCTATTTTTTATAAATTTGTTGATTTCTCAGCGAATACGTTTTTGATCTAGATGAAAAAAATGAGGCATGTTAAGGGGACTTATATTTATTGAGTGTGTGCAATTTGGTGCAGATCCAAATAAAAATCCAGATCTATTGAATTTAAATGTGGTTTCACAAGGGGACTTTGGACCTTAGTGGAGGTATACACTCTACTGCCATTCTAGTTGACATTAGTACTTACTAAACCCCCTCCCCAAACAGCAATCTTCCAATCATTAGCATATATGAGGACAGGCCTTTGAAGCTCGGAAACATAAGAGCAAAATGGATTCAACACTGTGTTTGCTTGCTCTAGCTGTTTGTTTATACTGTTAGATAGACCCACTGTTTGAAAAATTGTGGAATAAAGAAAATGGTAAAATCTTCCATCACTGGCGTTTACATACATGCTAAAATACAAAGTTTGGGGGTGTAAGCAGTAGCTTTGGGGGATGGAACTTAGCAAAGGGTCAGCTGTTGATCTGGTATTTTTGTTAACCCTACCCAGCCCACAGTGACGTCTTCTGCAACTCTCGGCTGTCACACTCTCAGTGGTGACGATCAGAGCTGAGAGGAAGGTGGATTGGGTGGAGCATGAAACCATGTGGCTCAGGAACGCAAATAAGAGATGGCAAGGAATGTGCTGAACCAGGAAGAAGGCCGCTCGTGTCACCTTCCCACGGAGGGTTAAGGGGAGGGGGGTTGTTGAGAGGGAGAGTGGGGCTGTACATAATTTATCCACGTGGGAAACAGACAGTAGTGACATATTGAACTGCCGTCACACAAACAGCCCAGTGACACTGTTGCCAGTCACCTTTCAAGAATGTTGGTGGTGGGATTATTTGAAACTTCCCACAGGGATAGAACAGGTCCTTCCCCTCTGCCCTTTCTTCACGTTTGGCAATCAGCTGGTCTGTTCTCATTAGAGCGCAGTGAATGGGCTAGTTATTCACATGAGAAACAACACTAGGGA
This sequence comes from Verasper variegatus, assembly GCA_026259375.1. Taxonomy (NCBI): domain Eukaryota; kingdom Metazoa; phylum Chordata; class Actinopteri; order Pleuronectiformes; family Pleuronectidae; genus Verasper; species Verasper variegatus. Next base: position 4,283,237 of record CM048045.1, on the reverse strand, counting down.
CAGGTTACACTGGTGGCACATATAAATAGCCCTGTCCCCAATGAATAAGGCTGTTCAGTGAGGAACATGTAAATAACAAATCCCCATGACTCAACCACAGTCTCAGATAGTTTTTCTCTGGCTTTTCTTTCCGTTTAAAGTTCTTCACTGCTCTACTTTGTTCATGCCTCTCGATGCAGCCCCCACCCAACAACCCAACCTTCGCACTCTCATCCCCCCCCCACCCCGCTGCACTGCTTACAGTTGATTTGCATTTTGGCCCAGAAAGCGGGATGGGCGGTTATTGTTGTTGTCGAGATGGCAGAGGGGGGTTTTCCCACCAGCTTTTCCCTCTCCTCCGGCCGAACCATAACACCATTGCCGGTGATGTCATGGACCAGAAAAAAATACTCAAAGCTGCTTCCCTGGGAAACCCCACATCAGGAAGTGGAAGACGATATTTTGCCCTGCTTGATTGTTATACCAGAGCAGCTTGGAAGAGACGGTGAGGTTTCTGATTAGGTTCCCATACTTTGCCGGTTGTGTTAGCCAGCACGAACCCACTGAACTCAAACAATAGGACTCAACTGCTTCTTTTTTTCTCTTCTTTTTTCTCTCCTTAAAAACTGATGCTTTTTGCTGAACCATCATAGTCAGCCATTATACCAAAATGTAGATTTTAGTCCCTGTTCCATAATTCATTGTTGTTTCTGCATTTGCACATGCAGCCTTTGGCAAATAGCTGCAAGGAAACAGAGTTGTAGATGTGTTGTATTGTAAAATGTTTTACAGTTTTAACATTCTAAGCCTTATGTAACATTCCCAGCATTACAACCGGGAGGCTTAGAAAAATATCTATAAATAGACCTTAAGTAAGAACCTGCATTCTGGAGGTACAGGTCAATTTTGCATGAATAGGTTTCAAACTGTTCTATTAGATCAACTGTTAAGTGGGGATTTCCCACACATTTGTCATGTTACCACAGGATGGGTGATTTTCTTCCTCGTGTTTGACTGTCAGCTGTCATGGTGCACTGCAGACATTAGTAGTATATATAGAGTATATATATATAGATAGATAGATAGATATGAGCATATATATATATCTAGCCTTTAATGTTGAAACAAGACAGACTATGTTCACACAACAGGCCGAAGAAGCCAAAATGTGACCCAGATCTGATTGTTTAATGACAGCGTGAACAGCACAAATCACACAGAATCTGACCTTTTCAAATCAGATTTGGGCCACTTTCATATGTGGTTCTGAATCAGATACACATCAGATTTTTTGAAAATGTGACCTCAGTCTGAACCGCCATGTGACCCGTATCCGAATTCAATGCGACATTAACATCACTATACATCAACATTACTCATAATTTTGCACAGGCGAATGGGCGGGGGGAGTTGCTTGAGGGGTTGTATCGAAACCGGTCTGTATTTGAATGCATATCAAGAGAAAACGCTCACATCTGTGGCCTCCATGTTTATTACCGACTTCTTTTCCTTGCGTACGTTCGTACACAGCGTGCTGCGTGTGTTCTTCTGTGCATCCGAGTCACTTCATGGCCATGACCAATACACATTGGAGTCTGATCCTGGCCACGTTTCAAAAGATAATGTGGTCTACAAAAACGTAGTCCCTTTTTTCAATAAGCCCACATAGCGATGGTTTTCAACCTGTAATGATGATGGCTTCTCTCAATCAATCTATCAAATTTTATTTGTATAGCCCATATTCACAAATCACAATTTGTGAATTTTAACAGGGTAAAAAGAATGTAGAAACCTCAGAGAGAGCCACATGTGAGGGATCCCACTCCCAGGATGGACAGAAGTGCAGTAGATGTCAAGTGTAAAGGAGAACATCATCAAGATAAAGGTTTAGCAGCATTGATAATGTAAACATTGCGAAGCATAACTGAAGGTCAATGAATTGATGGATTATTTTCAGTAATGGTTGAGTATCTGAGGAGAAATACTATGTATCAAGCAGTCCTGCTGCAATCATAGTCTATGGTCAGCAGCCCCCACGATCATGATCCACCATCAAGATCGGATGCCACTATAGTCCACAGTCATTGTCCACTGCCGCCATTAGGATCCATCATCAGCTGCCACCATTAGGATCCATCATCAGCTGCCACCTCGGCCGTGGTCCACCACCATTATAAGATGCCAACACGATAAAGGATCCGCCTTTATATCACGATCAGCCAGCACGATGCAGAATCCACCATACTGGATCAACCATTACGATCTCTGATACGCGATCCACAGATCCATAATACACAATGTGGCCACAGCTGCGGCCCTGGATCTGCGGACAATAAGGCAAAGGGACTCCGGGGAAGAAGTCAAGTCAGTAACATGTATTGATGAGATATGAATTACTTTGATATGATAACGATTGAGAAGAGGAATGAGAAGCTGGAAAGAGAAGCTCCGTGTGTCATGTGTCCCCCGACCTTCTAGACCTATAGCAGCATAACTAAGAGCAGGTCCAAGACAAGCCTGTACCAGCTCTAACTATAAGCTTTATCAAAAAGGAAGGTTTTAAGCCTACTCTTAAATATACAGGTGGTGTCTGCCTCCTGAACTGAAAGTGGGAGATGATTCCACAGGAGAGGAGCTTGACAGCTGAAAGCTCTGGCTCCTACTCTACTTTTAGAGACTTTAGGGATGACAAGTAAGCCTGAATTCTGGGAGCGCAGTGCTCTAGTGGGTTGATAAGGTACCATCAGCTCTTTAAGGTATAATGGTGCCATATTATTAAGGGCCTTGAAGGTGAGGAGGAGAATTTTAAATTCTATTCTAGATTTAACCGGAAGCCAGTGTAGCGAAGCTAATACTGGAGAAATGTGGTCTCTTTTCTTGGTTCTTGTCAGGACACGTGCTGCGGCATTTTGGACAAGCTGCAGGGTCTTTAACGACTTCCTGCTGGAGCCTGATAATAATGAATTACAATAATCCAGTCTGGATGTAACAAAGGCGTGGACTAGTTTTTCGGCATCTTTTTGAGAAAGGACATGTCTCTCGACAATAGTCAACAAACATAACAAACATTTTGCTTACCAAATAAACTTGAGAACTCAACCATTGGTTTAATCCTGAGGCGTAATATGACAGTTTATAGTATAAAGGCTTTTTGTTCTTGTCCAGGTCTTGAAATATTCTCTTCACAAGCCATTTTCAAACATGTGCAGAATTGGGTCCAGAATTTGCATTTCACACATGAACAACGCAGCAGGAGAGTCTCAGCTTTGTCAGTGTCTTCTACGTGTGTGGCATCTGTTGCGTGTTCGAAACGTCATTAACAAAACAGAGAATCCTCAGGTTAATCTCCTGCTCCGTTCTCGGCTCATTCAAACACATTTATTGCACATTACTGACACTGTCAGTTTCATTTAAGTCTTCATGCCCATCAAGAACACTAATGTAAAAGAACAAATAAAACCATGACAGATGAGTAAACTCTATCTGCTGATTGAGACAGAATCAACCATTCAAAAGTTCAGAGGAATAAAAAGTTGGGATTGAATGTGTTTTCCTGAAGTCCTTCCATGACTTAAATCTTCATTAATACCCAACACTAACAAATACCATTTGACCTCAGAGTTCCCACCTTATCAGTGCTATTCATGTTTATTCGTGACGGGAATCGACGAATATTCAGTGTGCCCCTCTTCATTTTAGCTGCAACCCCTATTGCATTTTACAATGTAAATCATGAACTCTATTGTCGAGAGTCCCATTCACATTGAAGAGGCCAAGTTTCTGTACCTGCAGATTCCCTCTCTGTTCCCTGACGAGTGGATTAACCTTTAAATGGCTGTGGACACATAACATCATTCTGCCGGTCTAACCCACTGTGGCTCCGGCCTCCAGTCTCTCCTGACATTCCACACGTGGGGCCGGCGCATGCAGCTGTGTGTGTGTGTGTGTGTGTGTGTGTGTGTGTGTGTGTGTGTGTGTGTGTTAGCCTTGAAGGAGAAAGCATTAGGAGTCTGGCCATACATTCCCTGGAGGGAAGGGTGGGAATGTAGAGGAACAAATTCCTTTGCTCCTCATCCCATTACATTTCACTTTTTACTTTTAACTTTTCTCCTCTCTTCTATACCAGAAATTACCAGGAAATGCGTAAATAAACATCTCTTGCTAATTAGTTTGGGCCTCATCAGACATGTTGTCTTTTCTTCTTATGTTCAAAGCATCCCAGCATCCGGTATTCTGTAAACAAACTGTTGAGGAAGTGAAGATTTTTCTCCCTGCACTCTTTTTTTTCTTTTCTTTCTCAGAGGTACTTGTCTTTATGAATGAAATGCTCATAGTTTTGCACGTTTGTTTGTTCTTTCCTCTCTCTCTCTCTCTCATTGGCTGTACGTGGTATTCACTCTTATCTCTTTGCCACTGAACAAACTTTTTCATGGCCCTGGCGACCTGGAGGGTCACCGTGGGAGTTAATGAAGGAGGAAGCACATGGTGACGTGCAAATTGTTGGGGCAATCCAATGAGCATACAGCAGCTGGCTGGCCAGATGAATGATGGGAGTGGCTGGCACTTAAAACTTAATTTGTTTAAAGCTGCACGAGATGAGGGAGACATCACAACATTTTAGCCAGAAATGTAATTGAAACAATTGCAAAAATGTATCTTATAAAAGCTATGTCTTAGCATAGCACACAGACGTCCACAACTATTCAGATATTTTTTTGAAATATAGTGTACAAATACTCCATTATACTAGAAGAAGTCCTGCATTCAAGTGCAGTGCCTGTTCTTAACATGCCTGTTTGAAATGTTCTGTTTTCTTGTCCTGTGTTAATGCTCTGGAGCTACTTCAGAATTATTCCTTGTCATTAGTGAGAACAGAACGTTTTAAAAACAGTCAATGGTGCAGAGAGAATTTAGAAAACTTTGTGTTCATCCTATCTGGTTTATCTGCAGTGAAGATTTCATAGCCTTGTTTTTCATAAAATGAACGTGTGTGGCTTTTATATATAAGCTCTTATGCTGTTATTTTTTCATACATTGCATGTCGACTATTTCAAAGGTCTGTATACATTTTTACTACAACAAGCAAGTTTCCCACCACTGCTGTAGTTTATCAGAGGTCAGTTTATTAAATTCATCAATATCAAATGTATTGCATGTCCAAATTGCACCAAATTTGAGACTGCACTGCCAAGTCTGAAGCAGATAGGATGAACAGTTCGCGAGATATTCGTTCCACAGACAGACGTTTGTGGAATTAGAAGACAGATTTAATAATATTTGTATTATTAGTACTTGAAGTGATTGCTTTATATTATATTACTGGAACTGTTACTGATGTATTAATATATCATATTTTGCTGTTGGCTGTGCTCTAGTGCAACTATTTAAAATACTTAATACTAAGCTGTCACACACTTAAATAAATAACAACGTGCGTACTTTATTATTATTATTTTATGTCAAAGATGTCCTTTGTTTTACGTCAGAGCAGTTATTTACTTTGCTCCTCTCCCACAAATGATCGCCTGCCAAACTCACAGTGCTTCAGAATGTGGACAGTTCAAACAAAAGCTATGCAAAACCACAGAGTCCCATCACAGCACTCTCTGGCCACCGGGTGAGTCTGAACAACACACACGGATGTGGAACTTTCCTCTCAAGCTGCTCACACGCCATCCCTGGCCACTTGTGAGCTGGGAGACCGAATATAAACACTGGCCAATGATATGAGTGGAACGTGGGATAGGCACGGACTGGAGTCCCAGCCTTTGTTTACATTCTCTGGCCCTGACGTCAGCAGCAAGCAGAGGGCTTGGTGGATCAACACTGGCCATACAGGAGAGTCCTGTTTACTTACCTGGGAGAATTACTGTACAGCTCTACTACATCCTTAGCAAACAGGAGATAAGGGGTGGGTGGTGCAGAGCGAGAGACAGTTTACACCAAAAAGAGAGAGGGGGGGGGCGGGCGAGTGGCAGTACAGCAAAGAGGGATAAATCCCACAGTGTGGCCATGCTAAATAAATACAGGCCATCACAGCAGGTCCCGTCAGTCCAAGTCAAGCTTGTAACCTGAGACCCAGGCAGACGTCAGCTGCTGACACGAGATTTCCATGTTGGTTAATCACCCCTCACTCCTCTTTGTTCTCACCTCTCACCTGTGTCCTATTTATCTCTATCATTTTTTACACCTGCACACATATTTCAACAGGCGTCTCCTTTGGATCTTTTATTTTGAATTAGGGGTGTGGGAGCAGCAGAAGAATCTCATGACAGAGATCCATCTTATGCAATAAATGCTGACAGCTGCGAGCCATCCATTAACACACTGGTGTGCATTTAACTTTTACTGCAGGTGAGCTGTTCAGGAATGAATACACTTCAGTCCTGCAGACGAGCCCAGGCACACTGCTGCTCTGCCTTCTCAAAGGTATAACTCAGTCAGATTCCATACATTTCACTGTGTGCTTCCTTGTGATGTTAGTCATGCATTGTCATGTTAGTAGTTGAAGAAGGAATCCTGTGCAGGCAGGTGGGGACGGTTGCAATAGCTTGAAGCCAATTGACTCTCGGTCAGTGATACTCCCCCCCAACCTCAGCCTGCTTTCACAGCTTTAGGCCCCAGAGCTGATCATCTGTCTGGTTGTGAAACTTCAGTCAGGTCAAGCAGAAGAATATCTGAGTGACAGCTTCAGCACCAGCAAAGTGCAGAGTGAAAAGTAAAAGTACACAACTATTGTACCTAAAGTACTCCTAGCGGTTCAGAATGACCCATCGTGGAGTTACGACAAATGCAATCGAACACTTGTGACAAAGTGCTGATTAGAAGTATTATTGTAGTAGTAGTATTGTTTTAATTGATTAGTTAAATTACTCGCTGCATTAGTTTCATCACTCAGCCAGATCTGTCAAAGGTGTCCTCAAGCAACAGCACAACCTCCGCACCCACATGTCACATCCCCTGTGTTTGATGAGTAGAAACTGAGAACGAGGTGTTATTGTTCAGCAAGCAGCCGATCAACACAGTGAAGAGTTCACTGATCATCAACAGCTGGCTCACTGTTAGCATTAGCCCTGCTGACAGTTCTTCAGAAGCCCTGTCCTCACGCTTCACACACACTCTCCAACAAATCCTGGATGGAGGCTTACACTGTGTGTGTGTGTGTGTGTGTGTGTGTGTGTGTGTGTGTGTGTGTACTGTTGGGTGGTTTAATTCATTAAACTACTGGAGTGTCTGTTCTAAACCTGCCTGTTTGGAATGGTCTGTTTCCTTGTCCTGTGTTAAAGCTCTGGAGCTACATCAGAATTATTCCTTGTCATTAGTGAGTGTAATGGAAATTTACTTAATAACTTCTTAGTTTATGCTTACAGCAGACATTTCAATCTAGGGTACAGCTCAACATAAACGTTATGGTGCACACACTGTCTAGCATGTGAGCCCATTGTCTATTCATGTCTTGCAGAAGTTGATCCTGAGATCACCTGAACTCTATAGTGACCTTTTTCTCTACTCTGGTTTAACTGTGTTTCTCGTTTGTTCCAAGAACTCAGCTGACTGACACAACACCCTCACCATACATGATATTATTTCCTCTCCAACACATTTAGGATGCAGCCTATAAGTCACACCTTTGCAGACGATATGTTACGAGGTGTGTTTTTGTGTCATGAGGTAACCCACACAGAGACACTTAAATATGAGCACAGTCACTTCATACATTTCATCACACTTGCAACCTCCACCTTGCCTGTGTGATCCTTTCTGCAGAAAGCTTTTACAAATAAACTTACTAAGGCAACTTCTCTCAGAAGTTCCACATGAGTCCTCCTAGAACAGGAGGACTCTACATTTAGTTTTTGTAGTCAATGTTTTTCATTTGCTTCATTACTGTTATCATATGGCTCATACATAAGTTTGAATGATTTACTTAACTGGAGATATTTTTCTGAGATATTTCAACTTGAAGTCAAATTGCCAAAAAGATAGTGATTCTGTGAATGTTGTTGCTATGACAGAGATCGACACCTGCAACTTCTGTGACTGTCTTTGGCCCTGTCCCAATTTCTCTCCCCCTCTAGATATAAAGTGCCCTTCGCTGGTTGTGTCCCTCTTCAAATAGAGCTACAGGGGACTGGGCTAGAAAATCTTCCCCTAGGAACCACTCGCTACGTCATCAGCAGCCAATCAATATTATTACAGTGACATATCAACTGATATTATTATATTAGCAACTGTTATCAACTCTTTTATGATAATAAAATAATATAACCTGACAGCTACAGGACAGATGGAACAGATTGATCTATTGATCTAAACACAGTTGGGAGCATGTTTAAATCGGTAAAACCAATGTAACGTTAGTCCTGTCCATAGAAACATGGAAAACATTATAACATGAGCGGGAAAGTTTGCAAAATTTGCAGCTTAAAATGTTACTCTCCCTCAGAGGGATTTCCCTGAATCGTTGACACTAAGATATTCCGCTGGGTTTAAACATTTCTTCATGGTTATTTTGCAAGATTTCATACTTAAATTTAAGGATATTTTACCCTCAGTGGTCACCATGTTGATACACTTCGTCCGTTTGTAAACTATTTAGGAATTTCGGTCTACCCCTTTGTTTTTAGGGGGGTCCTGAATACACTGCGGTTGAAGGGGTGTTTGAAGGGCTCGATCGCCACTACCCCAACATTACATCAGTTGCTTTCAGACATGCAATGGATCTCCGCAGTTCCTCTGTATTTTCTCCCCTCTCTGTTCATTTACAATATCAAAGACAAGGGTGTAATCAACAGCAACCATTGTTTTTTTCCCTGATACCTTCAACATTTTCAGCTAAATAAGTTACACAGTTTGGTGTTCTCACAAAGAGCTACACACATTCTGTTCCTGATTATTCCTCCCATTTAATATGTGATACAGGAGTATAACACATTTTCCATTTCTCCTCAACCTTGACGAGGTTCTGTTTTTTCTTGAATCTAGTTGTTCTAAATAACAGTGAAAACTTCATACACAGACACTGTGCAGGACAGTGTGTCCATTTCCCACTGTGAAAGCAATGAAACAGAGACACATACAGTAGCTGGATAAGATAGGCAGGTGGATTGAAGAACATGATCCCTGTTGGAGAGCAGAGTGTTCCGGACAGGAATTTCAGAGTATTACATTTAATGGATACGATGACTTGCAATATTAGTGAGCTGAGGTGAGCCAAACTGTTGGCTGTGTTGGCCTAGTTAACGTTTAGTGCGGTTTCTAGATCTCTGTGCCCAGATCTTAAGTAACATTTTTACTTAAGCTGAGGCATACATAGTGGTGCAAGAGGTAATCCTGATACTACTAAACCTAAACCAGGTCAGATAGCTGCACATAAAGATCCTTGCAAGTGGAAATACACTTATGTAAAATTAACATTTCTGATTTTATGTAATACCTACGAAAGCAGAAATGAAGAAACATTATACCCAGTCAAAGGGCATTGGGGTAAGTGGCCTCTTATTACCCCCTCTACTCTTGGTGGCAAAGCAATAATGTTTGGTTCCAGGTGAGTGTAACACCTGTAAGGTTACAGCTGCCTGTCATTTTCTTGTTGCTGGACCACAACAGTGAGGCCAGTTCTACAAGCATGAATGTCCACGACAAATAGTGTAGGAACTTCATCATTGGCCCTTTGTCCTTTAAAAATTAACTGAGGCAAAAAGAGCGTCTTTTACATCATCTGCGGAGTGATTATCATTAGCATCTTAATTAGCATCTTTGTTACTAGATTTACAGACAATACATGTCCGTTTGGAATTGCTGTTTATTTGACCTGCATATATTGTGGTTAGAGCTTTCTTTCTTTCAACCGTTTCACATACAATCAGACAGTGATCATTTTACAGGTAAATATCGGCCAACTCCCAGCAGTATGAAACACAATACTATGTCCTTTGGGTCTTGAAGAAATTAGATGAATTAGATAATCACATCAGGTGAAAATCTGAAGGTGTTTGTGCTTAAGGGAAAAAAAATTCTGAAATCAATCAGCACAATTCTTTGAGTGATTCAAGAGGTGAAAGTCATCAACGCTCCACCCTCAGAGCCTGCAGGTTCATCCTGTTGTGTTGCCTGGTTTGCTACTAGACATAAATTGTTTTGTGTGGTGCATGTCAGCGTGAGCAGGTGAAACTCATAACAAAGTGTTCAGGATCCCTCATGAATGAATCATCACCTTCACACAACCTTTCACAGCAGCGATGTCTGTGTTTTCAGTCTTCTCTGAACATAAGGCTACACACAACAAACACCCAAGTGTTATCTCAGAGCCATATTATTGCTATGCTTGTCAAATTAAAAGAGCTGTCACTGGCAGCCACTGGAAATTCTGCTGTGTTGAAATACTGGTTTTCACATGTGCATGGCTGAGGAGGAACTAAGCCAAGAACGCAGACATTAGCATGTAAGTAAGTCTCAGGGCTGTAGCTGCACCAGTGGTAAAAATAAAAACAAAGGGAAGTCAGTTTTTCCACATGCCTTCACAGACACAATCAAATGTGCAGCATCAGTTTAATTAACAAAAAGCGAAAGCGTCAATGAGAACAGTGAGATGTTTGTTTTTACCTATGGTAGTGGGTGTGACTGTGGGAGCAGGGGGCCTCCTCTTAACTTGGACCGTCACTGAGGCAGCGAGCAGCCACTGCTGGAGCGTCCTTCACTGAACACTGAATCTCTGTAGTGCTGACCCTCACCTCTGACCTCCCTGTGAACAAGCGTCTCTCCTTCAGGGATCAATAGAACTGCCCCACCAAAATCAAAAGTAAATGAAATAAATAAATATATAAGAGGGGCTGTTTCTTCACGGAAATGAAGCATTTCACTGGGGAAATTCTTTTTAGCTTCCTGTGGGTCGGATATCTCTAAATAGGTTGTGGTCCTATTACTGATAGATCCCCTCATGGTAGGATGATTTAATGAGCAGGCTCCCAGGGCAAGAGACTCAATTTTAGATGAGTCTTAAAATTGAAGAGCCTAACGGGTAATTAGCCAATCTGTGACCTTTTTTGACTCGGACACTACATTTTGAAGATCGAGGTCAGTCTGCATACCAAGTGTGTTTTTCTACATCTTCGGATAAACTAAAGCTGTGGTCAGTAACTAGGTCAAACCCAAGGTCCAAATCAATGCCAGGTCAGACTGAGACACAAGCATTCTCAACTGAATCACTTCCCATCTGGCAATTAGTCTTCAAAGTAAAAGCACATTGTTCGTTTTATTGCTGCAATGCCGACTATCAAGCTGAATTACAGAACTTTTATTTTGAACAGTTGTGAAAGTTGCTTAACTGAAAAAGCTGAGTTGAAATAAATGGACAGATAACATCAGTCAATAAATCATTCACACTTACATATGATCCACACATGAACAATAATAAAGCAAATTCAGTTTCATTTTATGACTAACATTGACTAATATCTACATTGCAGATAAACCGGGTATGAAAAGCACAAAGGATTCTAACTCTGCACAATAGACTGTCTATAAAAAGCTCTGCAGACAAGTAATTATCAGAACACGCCAATAAAAAGTGATGGTATAATATAGAACTGATTGAGGAGGACTCACTAATGACAAGGAATAATTCTGAAGTAGCTCCGCAGCATTAGCACAGGACAAGCGATCAGGAGATTCCAAACAGGAAGGGTTTAGAACGGGCACTGCAATAGTTATAAAAATATTATATACGTCATTCTGCTTTTGAGGTTGTTGAAGTTGTTTGTGAATTGCAGCCTTCTCTTTCTTAGTACCACTTAGCTATTTTCCCTGTAATTTGTCTCATTTTTTTCTCTCTCTGTCATCTAAGTGGGCGGTCGATGGAGGCCAACGTGCATGGCAGCAGATGAAGGGGCGACCCAGCATGGAGCCATACAGTGTCATCGAGGGTGAGTTCAACCATGTGAAACTCTGAGAAGCTCCTCTAGTGACAGTGTGGTCACCGCACAGACAGACCACACACAGACTAACATATACAATGCAGGCAGGCACACAAGACCCCGTGCATTTGCCTAAAATAAAAAAAATATGTATGTGCACATGCATAAACACATACACAGTCAGTCGCACCTCTCATCCAACCACTGAGATACAGCAGCAGGGGCGGCAGGACCCGGCAGAGATGGAATGTGACCTATTGTTGCAGTGGCCATTTATTAACAATAGAGGATCACAGACAGTTAGCACCACAATGCCTCCATGCTGATCTGTGCAGAAGCCTCAGTGCTACTGGCTGCTGCTTCACCCTGCTGAGCTCATTTAACAACTTGGGAATCAGGTCGCTTCAGCAACTCATCAATTCAAAAAGCTTTTCCAACAATTACTTTAATGTCAATCATGTGATGACAGCGCCACTATTTAAACTATATAATTCACATGTATAACATATCATCATATAATACACACAGACAAAACACATAATACGCCCAAAATCAGGAGATAGCTTAATCACATTTTGTCTACCATAAAGATGAGTGCACACTGAATAAAATGAAGCACTTTCCTGTGGCTTCAGATCAGTTTGATCTGCGTTCTAAACTAGATAAATGAAGGATAACATTCTTTTTACTCCCAGATGAAAATTACATCTTTATAATATTATTATTAGGGCGGCTGTGTCTCAGGAGGTAAAGGGAGTTGTTGACCAACCAGAAGGATGGCGGGATGCATTTTACAATGATACAACGGGTTACCGTACGTATGACAAAGGGCGAAAACAAAGTGGCATGAATGTAGCCGAATCAATAAGAAAGTGTTTTAGTTCACAGTGATTTCTTAAATATAAAAGAAAAAAGTAGTGGAGTTTTGGTTCCATGTGCATCACTTAAGGGAAGAAGTTGAGGTGACACGGGTCAAATATTGCGGAATAGCTGCCTTCCAGTCAACACCCTGGCTGATGGGTCAGTCTCCTCCCAGAAGGCCCAGCATGAGGAAGTGACTCTAAATTTGTATGAAGGGAACTGGAAAGATGTTGTCAATGGGGATTTCTTTCAAATTACATTCCACTTGTTCAACAGTCATGTGCAGTGTGCGGTTAAAGGAAGTTTTATCAGACGTGACACTGACGCTCCTGTTGAGGTCAGGTCTGCATCAGAACACATTATGTGCTCTTACCATCGTTAATAAAAGACCCAGATAAACAATAGAGAAGAACACAATGTCCAAAGACGGTCTTTGTAAAGAGATGTTGAAACCAGGAAACTGAAGAACCTGCTGAATGAAAATAGTCTTCAGTGGAAAACAGGCCTGGGGGTTTTCGTTTTATTCCAACAAACATAAATAAGAGAGGGGGAGAGAGAGAGAGAGAGAGAGAGAGAGAGAGAGAGAGAGAGAGAGAGAGAGAGAGAAGGACAGATGGAGAAACAGAAAGAGAGAAAGAGACAGAGATGAGAGACAAGAGACAAAGCAGGTGCCTCAACAGGTGCTTCAAATTCATGCTTTTACACCCACAGCTACACTGGAGCATCCACTTAAAGAAGAGGATGTGACTCATTCCACCAGTATGAAAACAGCAACAGCTACACACACACACACACACATTTGTCTCTCTAGAGTTGTGAGGACACTCATTGGCATAATGCATTCCCTATAGCCCCTCACCCTTCACCTTAACCATCACAACTAAATGTCTAACCCAAAAACCAAGTCTTAACCCTCAAACAGCCCTTTGTGAGGACTAGCCGAAATGTCCTCACAATGATGGTATTGAACCAAAACTGGCCCTCATAACTATAGATAGACATGCACACATACGCACACACACGCCTACACTTACACAAATACACACACACCTTTCGGTTTATGAGTCACAGAGCAACTGTGAAAGTAAAACACCAGTTAACAGCCATATTGAGCCACAGTCAACCATGTGAAAAGGACTCAAAGTGCATGAGTAACACGGTGGATAACTTACCTTTTGTTTGTGTGTGTGTGTGATGGGTGAGGTGTGACAACATAAGAGTCAGAGGAGAAAGAGGGTGCGGCACATTTTTAAGGCAATTTGGATAAGCACTGTGCTTTCAGCCACTTTTAGGATAACACGTGCACACACGCACACACACAGACTTGTGCATGCTGCTGCACCTGCACATCTGCTCTCAGGATAAACTAGATTCCTCTGCACTATGATGATCTCGAAGTGTTTCATTGAATTTTATTTATGCACTTCTTGGTTTCTCTGGGCAGAAAGTCTTGGAAAACCTCAGAGTGACCCTATATTTTCCTTCTGTTTTGGTTGTGTGCTCTTTGTTTGAGGAAATTGATGGGGGCAGCTGAGTCCGGGTGAGAAATGCGACTGATGTCCTTAGTTGGTATTTTGTGTATCACACGCTATACTGCACTGCACATTACTGAATTAAAACATTTAATATTATTTAGAGACTATGTGTAGTCTCATCCTTTATTCAAGTTACATGGTATTGCAATCCCTTATAGCTTGGACATGCTCATGCGTGTGTGTATTTGGAAAGATTGTCTTATTCTTGTCTTTTTTTTGAATTGCTGACTGTGAATCAAACACAAGAAAATATTAATAATTTTTGTTATTAATAATGCACGTTGGAATAACCAGAGCATGCACAAGAATACCTCTGTGTGTGTGGGTTGCACGGTGTGGCGGGGTTTAATTTGCAATGGGGGGCCGCCCATGCCAAACATGTGTGCAATGGTGAGAGCGTGAGAGCGTCTTGGACACAGCTGTCTACTAACTGACATGTTGGACACCTCAGGTGATATTAGCTCTGGTACAACTCAGGGTTTTAATGATTGCAGTAGATGCACAGCAAACTATTACATCCACAGTGTCATATCCCCCCAGTCTGCAGGTTATTTTCCTGCATTCTAACCGGAGGTCCTCGGGTAATCCCTCCCCATTTACTGCCAACCAAATGATGAGGACAAGCCTATTTATATTGTATGAACCCAGTAACCTAAATGAAAGGTTATCAGTGTAATGCCATAGTAACTGGCAGCTGCAGTAGAGTTCTGGGGATGACTCCAGAAGCAATAAACGGATAGGCTGTTGGCAGAACACTGGTGTGTATGTGCCACAGATGGCATGCTGACATTACCACGGACTGCAGTGGTGGAATGTGAACACTTTTACTTGTACTGATGTACCACAGTGGGAGTTCACGATATATACTATATAGCCTATTTGTATATGCATGTGTAAAACACAAATTCATTTGCATGTGATTTTCAAACTTGCCCCTGAAAAAAGAAAAGCATGAGCAATAACTTTTCCCTTTTTTCCTTACTCAACGTTGGTACTCCATGCAACCTGGTTGTGCAGTACCTCCAGAAAGGGTGCAGTGGATGGCACTTTGAACTAAATGTCAAAATGACAAGATGATAAAAGGATAAAAATGACAATACTAAGCTGCTCATATTTAGCAGGTATAATGTATACCATGAACGCTGTCATAATTTTGGGTATTAGCAAGTTCTGAGCATTTACTAATTAGCAATACATAGCTGAGGCTGATGGGCATGCCATTAGTTTAGTCAGACTTTAGTCAGAAGACATAGTATTGGGGGAAAGAGTGACCTGTTAGTGACACCAAAGGAAAAGTCAGAGAATGTTTTTTGTCTGGTAATCATGAATTTGTCTGCAGAGATTTTCTGGTAGAGATAATATTGTGTGGCTCCAAACTGTCAAGTACATGGTGAGTAACTGTATTTCATAGGCCGCATGAAAGCTAGTGTGTTAGCAGTAGGGTTGGGGAATCACCAATGTCAAACAGGTTTCATCCTCTGGGAACCACGGACAAAAGTCAACTCAAGAGATGAGATATTTCAGTGTAGGCAAGAAGGCCAACCAACCAACATACTGATATAAATGTTTGCTAATCCCTGAGCCATACCTTTAATATGGCTAAGAAGATATTTAAATATGCATTTTCTGGCAAAATAATGATTGATAGAGAAGTGCACTGTTAAGCTGTAGGTTACCTTTAAACAATAAAAGCATCTGACCGATCAAAACATGAACTTCACAAGACCTGTGAAGGTGTCCTGAGGTATCACCAAGAGAGTCTTATTTTTCCAGCAAAGCCCACATGTGCTCGTTTGGATTGATATTTGTGGGCTAAGTCTCTCAGCACAACATCCCACCTCTGCCATCAGAAAATACCACTGCCTCGAAGGGCTGTACTTTTTTCTGTAACATAGGTAGATGGCCTGTGACAAAGTGAGATCCATATAAAAGCCATGACTTTCCACACAGATGCAGGCAATCCACATGACGCAAAAGAAAATGTGATTCATCTGACCAGACTTCCTTCCTCCATTGCTCCAATGCTCCATGGTCCAGATCTTGAGCTGCTTTAGGTGGACAGGGGTCAGCATGGTCACTCTGACTGGTTTGCACCTATGCCGCCCCATGTGCAGTAAGTGGCGATACCCTGTATGTACTGACGCCTGATTAGCCAGAACTAAGACTGTCTGCCCTGTCGTCAGTTCTCCAGTTGTCCTTCCTTGGACTTGGATGCTCTTACAAAGTAGTAACTCTGTCACAGTTTGGCCCCTGTTAATTATTGATTGATTTTATTGCTTATTCCCTTTTAAGGGTTGTTAGTAGTTTCATATTTGTGAATATGGGCTGTACATATAAAATAAGATTGTGTAGGTGTGTGTGTGTGTGAGAAAATGAAGCATGCAGACAATTGACCCAAGTGCTGAAGGCAGAGTGTACTTAGCTTTTATGTTTAGTAAAGCACCTAAGTGCAGATACAAGCTGTATCATGACACAGTTATTTTAAAACAAGCTGTTCCATCTATTATTGATTTTCAGTGACAATGGTAATGATGGTGGCAGTGCAGACTGTGGTAGAACGTGCATTGTTCAAAGCAACTTAATGAGTGATCGATGTTGGAAAAGACGACACCATTCAGAAGCACTATTAACTACAGTATGTGTCTGAACAGCATGATTGGTAGGTAAAGTCTACTGATAAGTTCAGCTCAGGGTTATTCACGTTCAATTTTCTGACTGTAAACTGTGAATGTAACTAATAATGGAGACAGAGAGCATTTTAAACAAACCACGAGGAAGCTCCAGTGAACATGCTGGCAAACACTTCGGCCTCATCAGAGGGTGTTTGCTGGATGTGCTCAGCAAACACGTTAGAATCTTTCCAGAAAACCACTCACCACTGTCACCACTCACAGCTCCTGGAGGTCGTTTTTACATCCAAGTCCCACCCCAGCCCTTCATGTGACTGCATCATAATAGTTCCATGGAAGCCCCAGCCCATTCTTATCTCACCCTCCCTCTTCCTCAGAAACCAGCTATCCACAGAGGGTGTGTGTTTGTTCCTGTGTGAGGATGTGGACATGCTCCGCTGCATACATGTTTTCTATGTATATTTAAGCGCCTACACATGTGTGTATATGTTGACACAGAGAAGGAGGGGCGGTGACTTATATTGCACATCTTTCTTATTCAGAATATCGCATCTTCTGTTCTGGAGGCCTGCAGTCAGTTTACTCTTCCTGGAAGACTGTGGCAGCGCCTGTGTAACTGCTGTGTTCCTGCCCCTGGCATGTTCACCAAATTGAAAGAGATGAGCACCTCTAAGTGCTGGTGCCAATTGTTTTGATTAAGCAGTCGCACAGGCAGTATCTTTAAGGCATAATGCATTTAGATCCAGAATATTAACAACAGCAAGAAAAAAGCTTTTTTCTTTGCTTCAGAACAAAAGAAGCAAAGAATGGGGTGATTTTGGTTCATGACTTATGAACCATATAATTCCTTTTCTCATGGGAAATAACTGTGAAAAACATCTACAGGAAGTTATTTGTAAGCAAAGACAAATTTCTGCCTACAAAGTTAAACACTAAACTATTTTCTATCTCTATTTCTACATGACAACAGGGCTCATACAGGGATGATCTTGACTTAAGAGTAGAAGAAAAGACATTTACTTTCTAACCCTAACCCTAACCCTAACCCTAACCCTAACCCTAACCCATCTAATAATACCTTCCATGGCCAGTAAACTAAACTCAGCAGTTCAAACCTCCAGTCTAATGGTAAATGCTTTTCCAAGGAAATCGTTGTCTCTCTGTGCTCATATATCAGCCCTGTGTAGTGCCAAAGAAAACATGTGTGAATGCCATAATGTAGCATGGGGAGGACACTGAGGAGATTCAGTCAGCCTTTTACATCAAGCTACTCCCAACCCCTCAGCCCTGGCAAAATGCTAAACAATGATGTCATTGCATTCCTCAGGCTTCAGAGACATTCTCCAGGCAGCACCAGTGAGCCTAAAAGGATTTCTCACAGAATTAAGGCCAAAATCCACACAAACATCTAAGTTCACGTTTCTTTTCTTGTTGTTATCTACTGTATGACAAGTGAAAGAAGACTGACAGTAAAACCCTTTGAGGCACAACAAAGACTAAGGCTACTTCCATATTAATATGTTTTTGTTTGAAAACTGTGTTTCCAACTAAAACTATCTCTGTTCACAAAAACATTTTACTTCGCATCACTTTTCATCCGTGTCCATACCAACACGCCTAAAAATGCATATCACATGACCATACACGTCATGGTGTACACATATTACTTGAGTAATGGCTCGTCTCCGACACATGTAAGCAGTTGTTTCATTGTGCAATGCAGGATTTAACTGTACAACAGCTGTTAGCAAAGACAACAGGGTCAGCAACACTTGTAATTGATTATCCATGTTGTGTTCTACACAGATAGTCGAGGCTAATGCCAGGTAGTTTTTTTTCCGGAAGGAGGTCATGTGATAGGAGCCTGACGAATCAGCGAAGGCTATGTTGTGACAGAAAGGACCCAATCAGCGTGCAGTGTTGCGTGTCTACGTAGTCGTTTCCATACATCTCTGTTTCTGCCCGTCTAGACTAAAAAGCAGCCCCGGGTTATTCAAACTAAAATGGGGCCAGCAGTGTTTCCAAAGGGCTCCATCTTAGTGTGGTGTGGACGCCAGGCGTATCCGTAGCAGTTGACACATTCTCAAATGAAAACATAGTAGTGTGGATGTAGCCAAATATGGTCTGGAATCCAGTGCAGGTTTGAATGAAAGTGAGGGTGAAGAGGATGGAGTCCAGTGTATTGGCTGGTCTGTCACAAACAATAGAACGCAGGCATGTTTTCATTGTGTAGCCTCTTTTGTGTTCCAAAAGGCTATGCTCAGTTTAAAGGTTTGCAGTAATACGAGTGTATTCTCTGTGTGATGTTGGGACGTTTCAGCTTCTTCCTCAGGGAAAGTGAAAACAGTTTGCATCATAAGGACCTCTGAGCACAGAGTGTGGGAGGGTGAGTGGGTATTGTCAAGTTGTGTAAGGGAACTGTGGTAAATAACATCCTGATTAGGTTGGTGCTATCATGGTGTCACCAAGTGTCAGCAATGCATCGGTTGTTGTGTATTTTTTTAGGCTTGGTATAAGTTAAGCTCACCCTGTGATAGCCTGAGCAGGTGGTAAGTTCCAATTGGGGGTTCATTTATTTTTCTTTACCTCTGTTTCATTTATATTTCTGAAAATACTTAACAACTTTGGGTGCTATAGAAGCTTGGGGGGGTTAAGGTTCAGACCATGAACAGGCCTTGGTTTGTATCCAGCAGTAGGACCTTGGTTACTTGTCAGTCTCCATCTCCCGCTCCCATTATTTTCTGTCGTCCTTCTACTCTCAAAACTGAAAGTCATACTTTAAAATGATCAAGATTAAAATATTCAATCAACATTCTATTATTTTCCTTTTCTGTTCTATTATAAAAAATATAAAATATTATTGTAGTAAAATATATTATAAAACTTAGGGTCTGGGGTTTTTCTTGTGACTCTACAGTATGAAGTTATGCATTTTCCAGTGCTGCATGCAACTATTTCACAATAAAAACCTTGTTAAAACAAATGAATGGATCAAGTCAACAGAAAAGCTAGAGTGCTTTTGATGTTGTATCTTTTACAATGTTCGAGATTCTTTTAATGGATATGTTTGGTCCGACATTTACACAGAAACAACAGTTATATTGTGGCAATTACAAGAAGGACACATGTCGTCTTTAAGAGTCTGTCCATTCTTTTTTCAAAAGAAAAGATCATAACAAAATGGAAACAAAAAATTTCCTGACCACCCTGTCTAATTAACACATACATCAAGTACCTGGTCTGAATACACATTATAAGGTAAAACCATCAAACCTTTATATTAAGCATAAATGCTTCATAAAACAGGTCCTCCCTTATAACCCCTCTATAAATAATCTGCCTACAAACCACCACTAGTCTTAACTGTGAGGGGAAATTCTTAGAAAATGTCATATTTGTAACATTCCTCTCTGAGATTCATCCCTTGAGCAGCTCTTTGTACCAGGGAGCTATATGAACATGGCCCCAAGTGCTTGGCACAGGAAGGACGGTCAGAGGCATTTTGCTACAGGTCACATTCTTTCCAGGAAGATGCAGCATCCCAGAAGCAGCGGGTCTGCTTCATTGCCATGTCTGGTTAATACTGCAGTTCTGCTCTGTCTCACCCTCGCTTCAGGCCTCAGTGACTCCTTACACAGCTGATTCGAACACACACACACACACACACACACACACACACACACAAGCAGGAGTACAGGGCGGTCTGCCTCTTCCCTTCCACACCAACTCAGTGACCTCCTTTTCACTGTACAGCTCTCTCTTTCTCTCTCGCTCTCTCTCTCTCTCTCACACACACACATACACACACACACACACACACCCATGCACACACTCAGTGACCCCTGGCAGCTGATTCCCCTTGTCCCTTCCCAGAATTTAGTGAGGTGATGAAAACAGCTGTTGCGCCGAGCTCAGTCCAGACTCAAGTCTGGAGCAAAATTCCTCTGACCACAGTTGAGATGTTGTGACTCCATGGAAACCCCATTATATCATTTTCCCGTTAATGATGATAGTAGATAAAGACAAGTGATTAAATACATACTGCAGACGCTGAGTGTATTTGTCTTCCTCTTGGAGAAGACAGTAATGTGATCGAAAGCCCCTGCTAAGCAAAAGCTGCTCAGATAAAGATAACTTCCCAGCAAAGGATCGCTGCTTGTTTCTTCTCAGTCATAGTGAAACTCAAGCTACAAAACCAAAATGATTCAGCTCTTACTTTCACATCAACCGTGCTTCCCCCCCGATACATAAGATAACCCAAGCTATGCTATTCACACACAATCTCCCAGACGTACACTCACATACTTTAGACTCATGCAAAAGCAACAAATGGGTCAATGGAAAGCAAACGCATCTAGTTACACTAAAGGCAGGACACATTTCAAACGTCTCCATCGTTCATCTGTGCTGCATTAGGGCTGCAGCTTTGTATTTTTTCCACACAATTTCTTCTGGTGATGGAGATAGAAGAGCATGGAAAAATGTCTGTGATGAATTCAAGTCTGCAACTTTGCCTTTAAAATAACTGAGCCAAAAATATCAGCCAGATTCTCTTTCTTATGCTAGCAAGTGTGTATAGCCATTTTTGTGGATTCCGTGAAATGTCCACAAGATTGGGTCCAGACATGTACCAGACTTTTCCTTTCACATAGCAGGAGATTGTCCCAGTCAAAACAACAGGAAAATGGCAGGAGCCTTCAGGTGAGGGGTCGCAGGAGGCAGGACATAACTTATAAATTCTGCTGTGGAAAACACATTTTTGTTTATTGCACATTGCCAACAGCGTCAGCCCTTATCATCGAAACCTCTCTAATCTTGTTATCTTTTCAAGTTGCCATCTTTGTTGGTGTCTTCTACATGTATGGCTACAATTTTTTCATCCTTAAATATTTGTGCTATTTTTTTGTTTAGTTTTCTTCAGTTTTGTGTCCATCGTGTGTTAGAAACTTCATCATCACGACCATTCACTCGCTGTAAAGACATTTTCTGACATTTAACTCGGGGGCTGACAGGAAAAGTTTCCGAAAATGTTAGGTGTAGCTGACATTTCTGTTCTCACATGCAGCCCCATTTTAGGAAAATGTTTGTTTGAAAGCAGCTTGTACATATGAGAGAGAGAGAGTTTCTAAAGCAAAGTAAGCAGCTGGAAGGCCTCTGCAGCTTTATGATAAACTGAAAACACCTGGTTGAAGTTCTGCTGCTCACTATGTACATTCATCTTGTTCTAATGGAGCATACTGTGCGTGGATTCAAAGTGCATTTCATGTTATGACTAAACCACTTTCAGCTACACCATCTTATGTTATAACCTAACTAGGCATTAAAATGATGTGATGCATCATCGTTTTTGCCATCTGTCACACAAAGAGAAACAACAGACTGTAACTGTACTTCATCGCTGGTTTTTAGAAGTAAATTCATGGTTGTCGTGTAAACTAGTGTGCTTGTGACATTAATGTCATCATCCACCCTTGTCCGCTAGGGTATGCACTGACCTTTATGTGGATGACCATGTAAAGCCCCAAATTTCCAACCTTCTTGATCCTCACCAGTCTGGTATCAAGGCAGGCCACTCAACTGAGACTGCCCTCCTTGCTGTCTCTGAGGAACTTCACACTGCTAGAGCAGCCTCTCTCTCCTCTGTCCTCATCCTTCTAGACCTTTCTGCTGCATTTCACACAGTGAACCACTAGTACTTGTGTACCGTGCTGCGGACGGATCGAGCCCAGCCTACATCCAGGACATGGTCAAACGCTACACCCCAACCCGTCCACTCCGCTCTGCATCTGCCAATCAGCTTGCTGCTCCCTCACTGTGAGGGACAGTAGAAGATCTTGGGAGATCTTTGACGCTTCAGTCTGTGGAGATCCAGCGATAACCCAAATTTGTACAACCCATCTTTGAGGGAATATAAGGACAAATGGGGGAGAACTCAAAATCGTAGCTTAAGTTGGTCATGATAAGTCTTCTTGATTTGAATGGCTGTTGAAACAAACAACCTTATTGCACATTACCACCACTTACTAGAACGGAGTGGAATATGGGATCAGGCACGCATGCGTGAACACCTGACCAACGTGGACCCTTATTTTCATAAGAATGAGCGTGGGCTTGTACATGTGATCGGAAGGAGAATGCAACCTTTAGCAGACATGGATCGCTGAAACTATGATCAACTCTTAAGGATGTGGTTTTACTTGCTGAGAGTCAGAAGAGGAGCCTGATATTAATCTGATAACCACAATCAAACAATCTACCCATTGCCCTGTCTTCCTACTCTCGGCTGTGTGGATGAATACAATAGCAGTTACCTTAGATGAACCTTGCTGTGGTTTATTTTCTCAAGCTCTCTAAAGCGACTGAGTGGTTTTCTAACACACTCATCTGTTCACTCATTCTCTGCTTCTCTGCATCTCCTTCTGCTCTTTTGAGCCGTCCCTAAATGACTCTGTCTTTCTCTCTTCTGTCTCCATCTGCTACCACGTAGTATTGTTTATTCCTCTTCCTCTCTTCTTTTGCCATCACCATCTGCTTGCCTTCCTTTTTTTTCTTCATTTTGCTAGCAGTTCTCCCTCATGCTCCCCGCCTGTCCGTCTCTGCCGTGTTGTGTTCAGGATTTTACCACGATACTTCACTGCATATGCATTCCTCAGTGATACCAACATCTAAGTGACAAGTATGTAAACAAGGATGCTTTCGGAAAGCTACAAGCATATTGGCTTACTTATTGATGGGGCGGGATGCCCAGGCCATGGAGTTTGGATGAAGTTAATAATAGACGGCTGGAGACATTTTACAGATGCAATGCATTCCAAGACCTGCATAATTAATGAGTACATGATGACTGACTCCACCTCTGAGGATCCTCCAGATTAACCCCTTTGACTATGAAACCACACAGGAACCAAGCTATCAAAGCAACAATACTATCAAAAACAAATATCATCTTCCATTATAACCACAATAAAACAGCACTGCTGGCTCTACTATGTTTATTTTTGTAGTTTGCACACAAAAGGTTAAAAAGTGTTCAGTGAAGTCAAAACATGGAGTGTTGAGGTTTTTTATTTTTGTCATAGATGCAGATTGTTGTCTGCACAGACGGCGACCAAAGGACTGTGGCCGGTTGTGAACAACTTTAATGTTTCCTGAGTCGCAAATGAGCTCTGGGCTTTGGGGCCCTGTGATTATGATTCTGTGTGGCTCTGTCTGATCTCTGACACACAGCTTCTCTTACACACACCTACACACGCACAATGCTGCACAAATATTACAAAATATGTTTTCTCTATCTTCATCATCAGACTAAAGGCTATAAGTAACATACAATTATTCTACAGAGTAGACATGATATCATAATAATAAGGACGATGCCAAATACGAGAACTGATCTGATGCATCGCCGTTACCATGGTGCCCAACTCTTCCCTGTCGGTTTCTGGAGGAGGAGAGGGTAGTAGTGGGACCAGAGCCAGCATGGCAACATTACAGCATCAGGAACCACGGCAACAGATTCCCTGAACAGATTTGGATCTCTGTTAAGAGCCAGAGCCATTGAAGGAAAGAGTTTGGCTCAGATCTAAGTAGTAGCTGCAAATACCCCAATTTTTCCAGCACTTGGTTTTCATTTATCTGTTCTCCTGGGAGATTTTCACATTTTAAATGCTCAAAGTTACTACTAAGTTTCCACTTAAAGAATCTTATGGAGAATCTATCTCACATAACAGTTCAACATGAATCATGATGATGACTACAGGTGTCTGTATTTTAACTGTCAAATATGTAACAAAACACGTATTTAAGATTTCATTTTCAAAGATGACAACAAGCTCAGAGAGACAAGACCAGCAGGATGCCACCATGCAAAACCTAACCATCATCACTTTCTGTAAAAAGGTCAAATTATTAACCATACTATTCAGAATATTTAGTTATAAATAAATAAATAATAATCAGTTTGGTTGTTTGAATGCCAAAGTGTCCTTGTAGCATAACACTGAACCCTAAATCTCCCCTGATATATATATAATGTCCATTTACCATATGAAACATCACAAGAATGTTTGATACATGACTTGTCTGCCGCTGCCATGGTTGAGGCTTGGTTAGGTTGACATGGTTGAAGTTAACAGGAAAGATCACAGTCATGGTTTAGTCAGTTTTGACTGTAGGCAGGAAACAGGGTTAAAGATTTCTCAAACGTCAAAGTTCCTTCTTCCTTAGAAGCCTCCCCCACTACAGAAAACTAAATATTTGTAATGTAGGGTATAGCCATTGTAACAGGTTCAGCCTTTGTTGCCACTGTACTTCCCCCACTTTGGGGTCATGTTCTTAGAACAATATTTTGACGCAGGTGATGTGTGTCGAAATACATTTTCTCACTCAGAAAGTCTGATGTGTGTTTTCCACTCTTTGTTTGTATGACCAATCAATCAATCAAATTTTATTTCTATAGCCCATATTCACAAATCACAATTTGTCCCATAGGGCTTTAACAGGGTGTGACATCCTCTGCCCTTAACCCTCAACAAGAGTAAAAAAAGCCTTTTAACAAGGTAAAATGAACGTAGAAACCTCAGAGAGAGCCACATGTGAGGGATCCCTCTCCCAGGACGTACAGAAGTGCAGTAGATGTCAAGTGTAAAGGAGAACATCATCAAGGTTTTAGCAGCATTGATAAGGGTGGACCTTTTTGAAGCATAACTGAAGGTCAGTGAATTGGTGGATTAATGTCATTAATGGTCAAGTATCTGAGAAATACTATGTATCAAGCAGTCCTGCTGCAATCATAGTCTATGGTCAGCAGCCAGCAAGATCATGATCCACCATCAAGATCGGATGCCACTATAGTCCACAGTCATTGTCCACATTAGGATCCATCATCAGCTGCCACCATTAGGATCCATCATCAGCTGCCACCTCGGTCGTGGTCCACCACCATTTTCCGATGCCAACACGATAAAGGATCCGCCTTTATATCATGATCAGCCAGCACGATACAGAATCCGCCATACTGAATCCACCATTACGATCCCTGATACGCGATCCACAGATCCTAATCCATGATGTGGCCACAGCTGCGGCCCTGGATCTGCAGACGATAAGGCAAAGGGACTCTGGGGAAGAAGTCAAGTCAGTAACATGTATTGATGAGATATGAATTACTTTGATATGATAACGATTGAGAAGAGGAATGAGAAGCTGGAAAGAGAAGCTCCGTGTGTCATGTGTCCCCCGACCTTCTAGACCTATAGCAGCATAACTAACGTTTAAGAGTAGGCTTAAAACCTTCCTTATCAAAAAGGAAGGTTTTAAGCCTTCTCTTAAACGTACAGAGGGTGTCTGCCTCCCGAATTGAAAGTGGGAGATGATTCCATAGGAGAGGAGCTTGATAGCTGAAAGCTCTGGCTCCTACTCTACTTTTAGAGACTTTAGGAGCAGGGTAGAAGCCAAAGCTTGGATTACTGCTTTTATCTCCTCTACATCCTTCAAGTCTCCCTACACATGATGCTCCAACTGGATCAATAAGGAAACCTCAGCTAGTCAGCTGTGTGATAATTGGTCTGGTACTGGTCACATTCATTCAATGCTCCTGTGTGTCTCCTGTGTGAACATGAAAGCACTGATTCCATCGTTACAAATGCATGTGACACATAAACAACACTTAAAATGGTGACATCTGTCTGCTCAGTCTGTACATCTGTCCAGTATGACTTTTTTAATGGTACTGTATGTATACATAATGGTATGCTTTTGTAGGTGGTCTGTTGAAAAATAAGGCAGAGCCAAAGTCCTAAAGGTTCTTAAAGGTTCAGGTTATGGGTTGTCATGTTACCACAAGGAAATAGACAAATGAAATCCTGCTCAGCTATATAAACATAATGCTTTTTTTCTTATCCAGTTGATCATAACATCTGCTTCATCTACTACCTTTACTCATCCAAACCAGGCTGTCCACAGCTCTATGCTGAGTGATTAATCATAATTCATACTCTCTGCTTAGAAACTCTTATGACTACACTGCAGGATTCCCACAAACCCTCCTGACAGAGTCAAAGAGTTGCTGGATAAAGAGAGGGGATGTTATGTTAATCAGAGCATCGCTTAGCAGATGCTGCAAAAAATGATCAGACATAATGAGAGAAAGGCTTACAGAGCCACTTCAGTTCATCTGGGGTCAACATCAAAGTTGTAACTCTACTCATAATCCCACCAGATCTACGCTGAGACTCAGAGCTGGCTTCAAAAGGTAATCACTTCTAATAGCAACAATACTGAATTCTCAGAACTTGATCCTCTTTCCCGCTCACTTGTTCACCTCATTTGTCTTCCTCTTCTCACCCTCCTCAACCCCCACCTGCTTCAAGTCCCCTCTCTCCCTCCTGTTGTTCTTTTCTCTTGTTTTCAGGCTCCTTGCTGAGTGCAGATGCCTCAGTCCAGCTCTGACCTATGATCGATTTATCTCAGCATTTCAGTCGGTCAGCCAACAAATCTGTTATTCAATCGGTCATGAGACAAACACGCAGCCCAGCACAACCAGTCAAAGTCATCCAACTGTACAATCAGCCATTTATAATGCGGGTAAAAAAGAACGTTTTTCCATAAGCCCACATTAATGAACACAAATCTAACTTGCCATGTGCTTTTATGAAAACACTCTAGAATAAATGTGTAAACTATAATGTTACATTGTAGGTAAAGAGTAAACCTCGGAAAATGTAGCCCTACTGGGACCAGCCAAGTGACTGAAAGGACCTTAAAAACAAAATTTGTTCACCGACAGGAAATTGTTGGCAACCTACTTTTCAATATTACTGTGTGTTTTACTTTGTCTGTGTCAAGGTTTCTTGTTCAAACTGAGATTCTTATGGTTGTTTCTCATTTTAGAGAATAGTCGGCAAGGCTTTTGTTATTTTTAGCAATCAAAGCTGTCTTCAGCTAAATCAACAGTTTTCATTCTCGTTTGAATTTGCATATTAAAAAACTGAGCGGAAACGCAGGGAATTCCCCTCAAAAATATTCAGATTTGAAATATTGCTTACGCTGGATGGCTGAAGTGGGGAATTTGTGTAAAACAAAGTGCACACATCTGATGTTATTGGACTGGTGAAGAGACTGTAACCTTCCTTACATTAATACACAAAAAAAACGAGCGCGGGCTTGTATCAGCATAGGTGTTAGTAACCAGTGAAAAGGTCAATCAGTCACTCAGTCTGCCATCAGTTAACTATTAATACAGTCAGACCATCAGTCCTCAGAGACATCAGCAGAGCTACAGCAGTCTGTCTCACCCTGCAGGAGGACATCAGCATGGGCCACCTGACAGCAGGCTACCAGAGACCCGTCAGAACACCACAGGCCGATCGGCTGATTCACAGACGCACACTCACACACAGCAGTTTGTTTTGGAGAGATGAGGAGAGGAGCAGAGATTGAGATGTTTTCCACCTCCCCTCAGTGTGTGATTCAGATAGGAGGGTTGGAGAGGAAGGGTGAGGTATTGTCTCGTGGTTTTTTGAGAATTAACTCATTCCCCCGCATGAAAACACTTTGAGACAGAGAGGTAGTGGAAGGGGAGGAGAAACAGAGGAGAGATGGATGTAGGTCAGGATGATGTGACACGCAGGGCCAGACGTGGTTTTTCAGACAGACTTTGAAAAAACCACCAGCGGTGATGGAAACGATGTGTTGCGACTCGGCCTCTAAGCCACAAAAATCCTGCCTACAAAGCCTCGGCACACAGGGGCTGTCGGTGACTCTGCCTGAGAAATATGCCGGGGCGGGAGTGGCTGTAAACAGCTGTGCCACTTGTTATTCTCCATTTGCTACAGTGTTAAGACACCCTTTCCATGGCAGCTCATTTTTAATGTTTTTTAAAGAGAGCACTGATGCTTCCCAGCACTTGTAGCGTGTTTTTTTTAAGATGAACCAAAACTGCCATCTGAAATGAGGAGAGCTTGTTATTGAAACACTTTAGCTCCAATCCTCAGTGTACTCGCACATTCTGAAAGGACAGAACACAACACTTAGGACGATGTACAATCTGTGTTGAACATTTTAAACAGGGTACAGAGGAGGAGAAACTGATGAAATCAGCTACACAAAAAGACTACAGTTGCAAATTTAGCCATTTACTGCAACAACATAAAACTGTTTCTTAGCTGAAATGTGAAATCAGCAGCTATGCAGCCGTTGTGTCCTCTCTCTTGCTTCTTCCTGTTGCCCATTTAGGCTCTTAGAGGTGACCTTCCGTAAGATTAAAAAAGCCTAGACGGCAAATTTGAGTTGTTTTTGATCCTGTTTTGCTGTGGTGTTGTCAGTGCTGTCTGCACGAAAGCAATTGCTCTCACAACACTGCACTGGTAAAAACAACAGCCAATTTGTATACTTCAATGCCTTGATTTAACCTTCATGAATCGCAGCATATTTGGGGCATGTTGAAGAAAATTTTGAGATTTTGAGAATACGGTAAATTACAAGAAAACCATCTATCTATCTATCTATCTTCCTTTGAGTTTTAATGACACTAAAGCTGCTTTCAGACTTAAACTGAATTTAAACTTGAACTGAAATTATCCAGAGGAGCTGAGAATGCAAAGTTCATAGATGTCAACTTTGGAAGACATTGGGCCTCATTTACAAAGAGTGCACAACTCTGTGCTTAAACCGTGCGTACCTTTGACGCACAAATCTGGGATTCATCAATATGTTCATTCACTCACTTTAACCCTGATGACCTGACTGCGCTCGTCACATCTCGTGTAGCAGGTTTAATGTGTCTCATAAACTCGATTCAAACAAACACAAAGTAAAAGTCGGTCCTGTACGTGTCCTAATAACTTGTGATCAGTAATGGTGTTAATTGTTAAAGTGTAAAGTGAGCGCAGGTCAGAGGAGTGAGGAGGAAGCAGACTCCGACAGAGACACAGGACAACCAGAGCTTTAATGTGCGTCTGATCCTGAAGCACGTCGCGATGCATCTAAAAGAAATGTCCACAGCTCCAGTGCTCAGCTCTGTGCAGGACACAGCATTCACCACCTCAGTAATTGCAGCCCATGTTTAACTTCTTTTAAACATCGTCACTTCGGTGGACACGCTACAGAGAAGTGTGTGTTTTGTATCTTCCACCTCCAACACCTTCAATTTCTGCTGTTGTGAGATTCTTGTGTTTTTTTACCTTTAGAGGCGTCTTATAACTTCAACTGTTCAGCACACCGGTCTCTTCATGAAAAACGGATGTCAGAGCGCATTCCTAAAAACAGCTTTATAGATTCAGTTTAAGTCATTTTGTCCAGAGCCCTTGTATCCACCCATTTGTTTTCTTCCATAGAATAACATGAGGAAACTGAGACCACACTCTATATCTATAGGTAACTACAGCCATAGGCCAGTTAGCCTAGCTTAGCATACAGACTCAGAAACAGGGCTAACAGCTAGCCTATAGCTCTGTCCAAATGTCATGAATTAACATTGTGATTCTGTAACCTAGGGCAACAGAGGGCTGTGTGTGTAGCCAAGTTGGTTTGTGACGTGATGGTAAACACGGGTGACTTGATTTACAGAATGTTTGGTTTGTGGGTTTGTAGGCCCCCTGGAGCTTCGGAGAATACTAACGGCTAACAATGTGAATCGTATGCTAACTCAATTTCGTATGCTAACTCAATTTCCAATGATGCACCCTGTGCATTTTGTTATGTGTTATTAAACATGCATACAATTTAAAATCTGGGTTATACTGTTGTCACTTAATATGTTTTTATGCAAACATCTTAATTTGAAAAGTAACTAGCAACTATAGCTACATAGAAAATAACAGTGGAGTAAAAAGTACAATATTTGCCTCTGTGATCTAATGGAGTAGATGTATAAAGTAACATGAAATTGCAATACCCAAGAAAAGTAGTCCATCAAATTCGTATACAGTAATTGAGTAAATGTACAAGTTACATTCCATCATTGTTTACCCCACATAAGTACAAATAAACAGCAACAATAAGAATAAGAATAAAATGCTAATTTATTGGTCTATATGATTCAATTTCTGTTGTTCTAGTCTCCTAGGCTATATATATATATAGTCTTGTATATGGGTGACTAGAGTCCATCCACCTTCTTAATAATGGCGCGAGAGAGCTGCCCGGAAATTATAGTTTACCTACCTTTCTTTTAACACTGCAGCACTGGACAAGATATGTGCCAGATTAGTTCTTGTCCAGGCATAGGCAGCTTCTTGAAGTGTCCACTGGTCTGGCAACCTTGTGATGAGTGACAAACACACTCCAGGACATCATTGCGGCTGCTAGGAAATGGTTTGGTGCAATGCAGCTTCAAATGTAAAATGCTTATATAGCAGTACAAGGACCCAATTGAGAATTATTTACATTCCTTGTGTTAATTGTTGGATTTTCACATCAGGATGACCCTCCACCCTTTTACCCACTGGGCCAGCACCTAATAAACTACATGAATAATAATACCATCATTAATGAGCTTCTATACAAATGAGACACACATGCTCTCAGGGATGAATAAATGAAAAATGGTATGATTCATTTGTATGTAACTTGGATTAGGGCTTAAATGCTATTTATACTCACTGACGGGGGCCGAGAGAGGAAACCCCTGGCCCTCATTAGCTGGCTGGTGGTAGTCTGTGTTAATCCAAGGTAATCCTGTCTCCGTCTGGCCTTGACCTTCATCTCACTGCTGAAATAGAAACACATTCATATATTTGATTCAAACATCATCTTAATTCACTAGACAAATATATACAAGGATGCTTTTGAATAATACACAAAAAAGAATGCATGAATGACTTGCTCTGCTTTGGCTCATCTAGTTTATGCTTTATGTATGTGTGCATGTTTTTGTAATTTTGGTATTTAATAACTACATGTAAAAAGCTGACTGCAGCTCATAACAGCAGCGGGGATTTGAAAACTGTTACATCCCGACTGAGAAATGAATGAGACACAGTGACCTTTAGATAATCCGATAACAATATCAAATCCTATTATTATCATCAATGTAGGAGCCAGATGGATGGGATGAGGACAGTGAAGCTGGGGCCTGTTGTGCGCCTGTGTGCGACAGGCTGTGTGGGGTCAGAGGTCCCCCTCCAGGGGCGTTGGTGTGGATACTGTTTGGGTGGCCAGATTAGTCAATGCTGCTTTCCAGGAAGTTACACCGTGGAAGTAGTGCATTCTGGTAATTTGCAAAGATAGAATTCACAGAAATGTATTCACACACACACATTTTAGCATGCAGACACAGAAACACCCACACCCGTACTTCACTCAGCTCAGTGGGGAAAAGATGAAGGTGGGGGTGGGATAAGTGTTAGATTTCGATACTCTGCATTCATCATATGAATCACTTTAACTGGAAATTGTGAAGAAACGCAGTGTGCTTCACTTTGGATTCCTGGATGCACAGTTAGCACACATATCAGGCTGGAGATAAAACTCAGTACATTGATTACTTCCTTTTATCACGTCCATGACAGCTCCCCAGGGTTTCATTTTCTTCTTTGTGGACTCCAGGAAAGATTTATTCAGTTGGTAAATGCACGGTTCAAATGCATTTTTGCTTTTCATTTAATATTAATTGAATGATAAAAATTAAACATATTAACATATACCATTAATATCAATCACATGTGACTGCCTGCATTTAAAGCTGCATCCATATGAATGAGTACGTTTTTGTTTGAAAATG
This sequence comes from Verasper variegatus, assembly GCA_026259375.1. Lineage (NCBI taxonomy): Eukaryota > Metazoa > Chordata > Actinopteri > Pleuronectiformes > Pleuronectidae > Verasper > Verasper variegatus. Next base: position 4,250,599 of record CM048045.1, on the reverse strand, counting down.
CATCTCTACTATGGATATGTCTGCTGTCCAAACTACTGTTCAGTTTAAGAGCTGCAAAAATGTAGATGTTTGGAAATGCTGCTGGCCCCGTTTTAGTTTGAAAACTCCACGGCTGTGTTTTAGTCTGGACGGACTGAAACAGAGATGTTTGGAAACGATGAAGTAGACAATCACTTGCTATTTGGGTCTTTTCAGTCATGACTTAACCTTCACCGATTCGTAAGGCTTATGACCCCCTTTTGGAAGAAAACAGCCAGCATCAGCCTTGGCTCTCAGTGTAGAACACAACGTGGATAATCGAGCGTTGCTAACCCTGTTATCTTCGCTAACAGCATAAATTAAAATTTTATCAATAATACAACTGCTTCCTGTTTACACCAGCACGTGCATGCCTATTGTCTGTGAGTGGTCATGTGAGATGGACAGGGATTAAAACGGATACAGAGCCAAAACACGTGTGGCCAGCGATCTGTTTTATCTGTCAAATACCTTGAGTAGTATGGATGTAGCCTAAGGAAGCGTTCCTCCAGTTTGTGTTGTTTCTCTCTCTATCTAAAGATGCACAGACTTTGATCAGTGCTTCAGGGTGTGGTTCATGTCAGCTCTGAGTTGCACCAAGTTAACATGCAGTGTCTCAGAGGCCTATGAGGTCTGCAATCCACCGCAAAAAAGGCGGTCTCACTCTATACATGCATTCCTTATGAAAACATACGTATGTGGAATTAATAAGCCTGATGATTTACTATGCACAGATAATGAGAAGCCATGGTAGGGAATATGAAGGCACTGATACATTTACATTTTTAACAGGTGCGGTAGGCAGTCAGGCTCACCGCACATGCATGTGGAATGATATATGCATGCACACTGTAAGTATAGAGCAATAATACAGATGCATACTGTGAAATCCCAATCGAATGACTCAATGTGTTGGATACACCTCCCCCTTCATGGACACATGCTTCACCTACCATGAACATAAAGGATGTTCAACATGCATTTTCAACATCAAAAGCTGGGCTGCTCCATCATAATTGCTTTCCCTTTATGAGTGGAGTGCACTGTGAATAATGAAATCCCACTGGTAACAGCAGGGACTAGTATATATACAGTATGTGTGTGTGTGTGCGTGTGTGTTTGTCTCTTATACATGCACACAAATCTGTACACCTCACTATATATGCCCCCCCCCCCCCATACTGGCACAAACCACATTCACAGCATGCGTACACTTGCATATTAATGCCCCATTCTGCAACTCCTTCACTTTCATTATGCTTCTCTAGTGTAATTACAATTCCCTTTACACAGCTCATTGCAGGGGGAAATATACTTGAACAATACATTTGTAAAGAAGAAAATATGAAAATAAGTTCTAACTTTGTCATTATGTTTTAAATTGGTGGGACAATTCATCAGAATTTGGCAAAGGTTCAGAAGAAGTCTGTGAATATGTCTACATCCATACTAATACCTTTTCATTTCAATGGAATTTTCAAAATAAAATGATCTCTGTCCAAGTGTTTTGCTCTTTTTCAGTTTGAATCCCCATCTATAGTAACACACCTGAAAATGCATATCCCATGACATAAATGTGCTGGTGTAAACACATAGGTGCTAGTGTGCGCTGGACACAGGAATTGTCTCAGATTGCTTGAATAATAGCTTGTTTCTGATACAGTTGTATCATTGAAAAATATCTGTAGCAGAGGTGATGCATTTTCAAATGAAAACCTAGTGATGTGGATGATCCCTTAGTCACAATCATCCCTAAAATGATATCCAATATTTTGTTGTCTTTGACCTACAGATGTGTGTATGAGTTTATTTAATCTTAAATTCACACTAACTCAACATGATAGAAAACACATTTTCTTTAAAGTGACCTATTACATTGAACATATGTTGCAGCCACTTTAAGATAAGATGTACCTTTTAATATAATATGCTCACTCCTGCTTCTTGTTAAACTTTCTGCCTTCAGTCTGCGATCCATCAGACAATAAACAAACTTGTCTGATGTCTGCGACCCCCTGTATACAGTACAGTCTGCTCTTATTAGCTTTTGCAGGATTACCAACCCTATAGCTTTAACTTGCTGTGTACTCATTAAAGGTGAAATATGTTACTTTTATAATTTTTTTGAGGAATGGAAAATCAACAATAATAGCTACTGTCACTACATTTTATATTTAAAAAATGCTTTTGACTGAAATAATAGTATTGCACACCAATGAGTCAATGTCTCTGAAGTGTAGACTAAAAGCCCTGAACCACGGCATCCTGTGTTGAAAAATCAATGCCACAAACCATGTTAGATATTTAACCTTTGAACCCTCATCATGATGCTCCTTCTCCCCTTCACACACACACACACACACACACACACACACACACACACACACACACACACACACACACACACACACACACACACACAGTAAATTAATGTCAACCCTTGTCGACCGGCCCTGAGTGCATTGTGCTGATGTGCTCTACCTCATCGTAATATCAGGGAGCATGTCAGGTCTGGGGCTTAAGAGACTGAGAATAATCCTCCTTTAACCTTTTGATAGAAATGTCAGAGGTAGACAACAGGGTGCAGCAAGGTAGAGAGGAGGAGGGGGAGGGAAAGACTGAACCAGAGATTGAGGACAAAAGGGCTTTTTCATTCGAAGCGAACTCTTTGAAATTCATGACCACATAAAAAAGATTAAATGTTAAATGTAAAAAAACAACTAAGGTAACTCCAATTCTTAAATTTAACTTCAGATCACAAGAATTTTGTGAGGTGATGTTAATAAACCACATACAACAGGTTTAAATACCAAGCCTGCAATGATTTGTTCTTATAGACAGTGGAGATATAAGCGAAGACACAGAGAAGGGTCTTAACTGCTTGGCTTGATTTAGGACACAGACTGGATTTATATTTAATGCACGGGATCAGTTTATCCATGAGAAGTTCCATTGAAAACAGTTGTTCTTGTCTTCTGTGTCTCTGGAGGAGCTTCTGTAAAGTTTGAGAATCTTCCCTACTGATGTCATCAGGGTCACCTTGACTTTTAACAGAAAACCTGCATTGGAAATTGGCAGCCCATATTGCAAAAATGTGTTGGCCCACATCTGGCTCACATCCAGGATTCATGGTACTTGAGCAGTCCACTCCTGTTTTGCCAAGCTAGTCCAAACTGGTTTTGTGCTATTTGGGCCTGATTCACCATTTAACACTGTCCAAATCCAGATTACACCTTGTCGAGAGCACTGCATGTTTGCCAAAAAAGGCCCACATTTGTTTTGGGATAGTTGGGCCACATTTGTTTATTTGTTTATTTAAAGTGGTCCACTGCAAGAAGGCCAGAAGTGCTGCATTATTATGTGAAGTGGCCGTATGCATTTTAAGATAAACTTTGTCTCAACAGGAACAAAGTAAAAGCAGCAGCTTAGCAGCACGGCGACTTCAGTGGAGTTTGCATCTCCACAAGATGCATTCAGTCACAGTATTAAGAACTGTATGAACCCAGGTACTAACCCCCAAAAAAGCCTTTGAAGAAATGAGAACTGGCCAAAATGGTCTTACTTCTCACTAAGATAGTGCAAGAGCACACACAAACACAAAAAACAGACACAACATGACGATTCTTAAAACAGAAATTCTAACCACATGAGCCGTTCACATTATGACACCTCGTGACTGTTCGTCTTTCACAGTTGGTGTATGGCAGAATGGGAGAAACTAAGCCGTAGACTGTGACAAGCTCAAGCTATCATTCTTGCTACAGCTAATAAAAGCTGAACCCTGAGAAACAGCAAACATACCAACATAAATCAGTCACACTGGATATAAATCCCTCACAAGGACACATCGTGAAATGGCTGACCGATGCTGCAGTTATATGAGGATGCTGGCATTTTAACATCTTTTTAGAACCGTCCATCTGTTCGAGTGGCATACATATTATATACATGGAGTATCATTATTTACATATTATACATATTTGCACGTATAAAAAAGTGTGTATCTATAAACAGAGGCTACTCACACAGTTTGAGGTCAGTTGAGGGCAGCGTATCCTCAGGGCAAGCTTCTTCCCCTATTTGATGCATCTTACATAAATAATACACGAAGAAAGGAAGTTGATGCTAAATGATCCAGACTTAATATATATACTTTATGTGCGCTAGATAAACTGCCTTTGTATGTTTTTCAAATGACTGCATGTCTCAGACGTGACAGTATGTGGCAGTTCTCTGCAGTCTGAAACAATGCAAACCTTACTCTGGCTCTAATCTTAACAGGAATCACACTAAGAAGCACAAAAAAAGAAACATCACCGTTTGCCAGCTTTTACATTTGAGTTCTTCTTCCTTCCAGCTACTGTTAAAGCAGCGCTAAGGGTCTATCGCACCTTGTTGCCTTGATTGAGGAAATAGTTTTCTGGTGACTGGCTCATGAATATGTATTTGTCTCTGAAGTTAGAGACAGAGTTCATGAACAAATAGAATATTTAATAATAACTATTATTCATTTAGACTGCAAGTCAGGCTCATTTACAACTAAAGAGATCCAGGTGTTGAAGAGAATTATTTTCGCTGTGGTTGCTACACCATGTTTGTGTATTACTGGATGTGTAGTGGCCGTTCCATTTGGTTCCACATTACGATGGCCACTTGTATTATGTCTGAGGAGTGTTTGTTGGGTTTGACTCGTGTCCAACAATAGACCCCGTCCTGCTGTGAGAACCCAATGTCACACAATGTCAATGTCACACAACTCCTCCTGCATGTGCCATGAACCACCTTGTGGCCTCCTCAACTGTCGCAAAAAGACGCAAAAAAGCGCCCAAAACAGAATATAATTGAATATAGCCGACACACTATACAAAATATATTTTAACTGTATAAAACAAAAACTACAAACCTGGATAATATAAGAAAATATCAAACCAACATAAACATTTAAACTACACACGCGCAGGTGCATAGTGGCTCTTACAGGATGGATTGCCATGACAGGTTTCCATGGTCCCAAGGAGATTCATTCTGAAGACTTTCTTTGCATTTCCTCTAATGCCATTCGGAGGTGGAAGTTTTCTCTTATATTGTGAAATATATCGAAATCAAACAGATGGACTGGCATAAACGGTAGAAACATCCATGGTCCACAGAGGATCAATCATTATACCATTGTTGTTCTGCTGACATTTCTCAGCGTAGCACAATGACATTCTATCAGTTATAGGACGTACACCGATTTGAATACAAAGACTTACTCATTTTCACCATTTGATTGGTCAGGGAAAGGTCCCTGAACTCAGGTGCTGATACAGTTTAACACCTTATCAACTGGTCTCCATCTGATTGTTTGGACCACACCACCATTTGACAGCTTCCATGCCCCAAATGAACTAAATGAGCAAACACAATGAACAGAAAACAACAGGTAAAGGTGTAAAAGTACGCTTAAGCTGATGTCAAACATATTGTTTGTCTTTAACTCATGAAGAAGGCAGCAGGATATTCTTTGGTCAGACGGATTCACAACAACAGAACAATCTCAGGTTAGGGGTGGCGCAGCAGGTTAAAGGCAGGACATAATGTATTGATTCCGCTGTGGAGATCATGTGAATTTATTTACAGAACGTCAACACCGCGGTCGGCCCTTGCACCAAAACTTCTGTATCTTCTATGTGTAAGGCTTCTATTTTCATCGATTCATTTCTGTCGGTTTTGCGTCTGTCCATGTCCATGTCATGGACGCAGCCACTCGCTTACTGTGGGCTCACTCTGCTATTATTCAGAGTTTTTACTTGGGGGCTCACAGGAGAAACTTTGGAGAATGTCTGGAACCTTTGACATTGACATTTGCGTTCTCTCCTACAGCCCCTCCGGACAATTTCAGGCGATTATCTAGAGCTCAGTGAATGTCTGAAAGGAGTTTATGGTAGATATAGAGTTCAGCACAGGCCTCGAATGTGGGGTTGATAAATACATTTGCCAGAGAGACTGGTGGTGTTTACCTTGTTTCATGTCAGTTATGGGTTGGAGTTAGTATTTCAGTCACTACATTTCACTGAACTTCAGTGAATGAAAGGAAAAAAATAAAAGAGTCTTTTGTGAATAAGCTGAAAGTTGAATGAACCTGGAGTTATTCAACACTGTGCTGCTTCCTGAATAACTCTTTTTTTTCAGAATCAAGGATGGCTTCCTCACATTGCCTCAGTGATTGTGTGAGATGCTTTTGCTAAGAATATGTGCAGAATTTTTGTGTGTGTGTGTGTGTGTGTGTGTGTGTGTGTGTGTGTGTTTAAAGTCTCAAGGTCTGATTGAAGCAATTCATGCTTTTATCAACAGTGCTTTTGAAAGAATAAATGTATTTCCAACAGCAGCAGAAGAGGCTTACTGATGTAACTGGCTTCAAGGTTTTTACATTTTCTTTAAGAGCCATTGTAATTGATTAATTTAATTGTTCTAGTATGTTACTTGCAGAAAGCATTCTGTGGAATGACAAGACTGTGTGCAGGGGTCACAACTAAATCTTTAAGATGGGGGTTGTTTGCAGCTTTTTCGGGCTACTGGGATCACAGAGAGCAAGAACAGCGGTTAGCAATCGGTCAGACAGAGAAGGGCCCCATTTTACTAGAAGGGTGATGAACTATCATCTCACTGGTATTCCCATACCCTGCCTGTATATCCAGGATACGGCGGGGATATAAGAAGACTTGTTTTAAATAAGAGAGCTATGATTTTAAAGGCTCATCAGACACAAGAACACTACCCAGGAGCTTATACTCAAAGACAGGATTTCTATTTGACAAATGAACATTTTTGTCAAATGAAAATAAAACTAAAATGATGGTGGCACAAAAGGAAAAGTCACATCAATGTTTTCGGGTTCATGAGTAACCATGAATTTATTAACCAAATTTTTTATTATTAACTCAATATAATGTTCAAGGAATCACTAAATTTAGAAGGATCCATCCTCTGTGGACCAAGAATGCCTGTACTTCTAGACCTGGAAAATCCATTTGTCGAAGTAGATCTCAGGAGATGAGGGAACACGACCATTCGGTACAAACGAACAGCAACACACACTTAATTTCTATCACACCAGCCTACCCACGAGGTGTTTACACACTACCCACAGGGAGCAACAGAACATAGAGCAACTGGGGACACCAGGAGGAAAACAAGATGAACCAGTGACATTCATCAGAAACATTTAGATATGGGACCCATTTGGGGATTCAACATTAATGCTATGTACATGCAGTGTTAGCAGAACAGGAACCACAGATAAAACACCCCTTATTCTGAACCAGGAGTGTGCAAGCATCCAAGGTGGTTAGCCCAAGTGCTAATTTTATAGTCACACCAGACAAACAGCCTAACACTACATAAGCTACTTTTGATGTGTTACAGGGAAACAGGACATGGCTTCTATGCAATTAGCTAAATCAATTGTATCAGTGTTGATAATGGGTTTATATTGACATAACTGCCAATAGTGGTGCATCTAGAGCCATTCTGCCTACCATCTGTTGACATGTCAATAGCACTAGTGGGAGATATTGTCAGTGTCACAAAATCACAATCTGTCCAACTCAGAAGTAAAATCAGTGGGTGATGGAATGGTTTGTCCCACTTGGCTGCTTCTTGCTTTCTCTGTCAGTCAATGGGTCTAAGAGTGTTTCTTTTCCAATACCCTGCTTTTGCTTTTGCTTGTGCTGTGCGCTTGCACTCAGACATTTTGTTTCTTGGACAGATTCTCCGCACTCCAGCTTCAGCTCTTCTCCTCGTGCACATGCTGCATCTGTGCATTTCTCCTCTGTGCTTTGATTTTGAGGCGTAGTGATGACAAAATACATAGTCTTGCCCTCGCGGTGGATGGTTTAGCTATACTTTTTTAATCCGAGAACAGGCGCAGGCACGTATAGAGGTGGTGAGATAGAGCACAAATCTGTGCAGAAGCAGGGTCTATTGAAATGGGAGTGCAGGGTTTTGAGTGAGAGCTCAAGTCCTGCTCTCAAAGTGAAAGAGAAGACTTTGAATAAAGATAGAAAACAAATCATTGAATCAGTCATTCACCGGGTCCAGAATCTCTCTCCTCTCCTTGTAAAGGGGTTCAAAGCTGAGCAGCTTGCAGCGTTGACTCGACTAGTTTTTATGTTTTCCATGGAGATCGAATCAAAGTGCTGCTACTTAAACGTGGGGAAAATTCATCTTCTAATCCTTGTGCACAAATCTGACCCGATACCATCTGCAGTTCTCAGAGATCAAAGGTTGATCCTGCATCGATGAATTATACATGGTCAGACATGTGGCGTGTCAGGGGTTATTCATGTATGTAAGCAATGGAGATCCACTGGTTTACCATAGGCATCCCAAATGCAAAGCTCTGCAGCATTTGCAGTTCAGTATGTTTACGCTGAGATTTCTATCAGATGAGCTTGTTTAAATTCAAACACACTGAAGATTTATAAAACACTGCCTTATGCACAGATTGAATTTAATCTATTTGTAGATATGTCATTAATAAACTCAAAGGAAAGTGTTTTTCTCTTATCTTGTGGAATATATCGAAATCAAACAGATGGACTGGCATCAACGGTAGAAACATCCATGGTCCACAGAGGATCAATCAGTGTATGTCATTCAGTGAGAGAAAAATACAACACAAGCAGCAAGGTTGAATGACAAGTGCAACGGTTTTCAGTTTGTACTGAAAAGGACATTCATTTCATTTTTCTTTTTTTAACCAAAATGTTTTGTTTTTGTTCTTGCCTCAGCAATTTGAAGGTTTTCTTCTTTTCTCTTTTACAGCAGTTGAATATCTTTGGTTGGTATCTAAACTATATAGAAATCATCAACTTGAAGATACTTAAATATTTATGTGGAGTCAACTTTTATGCAACACTCAAAAAGCAAGAGGTTGAGAATGAGTCTTTAAATGGATTAACGGCTTCAAAATATGGACAATTTAAAAGTTTTGTCTTTGTTTTCCATATATAATCAAATTAAAATCTTGAAGCAAGGTTTCTGGATCTGTAATGAAAGTCTTCCCTCCAATCATCTTCTCTTCAAAAACCACCAGAGACCCAGACGCCAGGAAGAAGAAACAAGAATAATGATGGAACAGGTTCGAAAAAAAAAAAAAAGATGCCACCTGCTTTGTGTAAGGAAATCCATCTGACATGTATGTAAATCCATTTACACACTGCAGGATTAATTGCTTTGAGCAATACATGTGAGTGCAGGGCTTTCTCCTACCAAATACTGTGCTTGGGAATGAAACTATTGACCATGAAGCGCTTTCACCTGAGGCAACTCTGAAAGATTTAAGCGCTTGATGCTGCACATAATGAGATATTCACACACATATCGACAAACACACTTGGCACAGGCAGTTAATCTGCATGGCCCAGAGCGAAGCCTGCGGAAGCCGCCCCAAGTCAAACCTTTGCCCGCTGCACGCTGCTGTTGCTGAGACGAGATTAAAGCTTCTCATATGTGCAAAAGGCAAAAAATTAAATGCAGAAGCTAATATAGCTCTGTAGCTCAAAGGCTACGCACGCTAGAAGCTATGGAAGCTACGCCAAATGTGTGGGCATGTGTTTTCAAGTAAGTGTTGTATGTGAGCATATCGGAGTGTGTGTGGGCGAGAGAGGTGGAGGAAAAGAGCGAGAGAGAGCAGTGATAAAGAGAGGTAGAGGCTGAGGGGGGGGGATCTGACAGCAGAGTTTAAACAGAGGCTCACACGCTGTGCCTCCGGTGGGCAAGAGGAGTCTCTGTGAGCGTGTGTGTGTGTGTGTGTGTGTGTGTGTGTGTGTGTGTGTGTGTGTGTAAAGGTTGAGTGGTGTTCTTTTTCTGTGTGTCAGCTCCATGGGGGGAAAGCCACATGCTAACTCCTCATGCACTGACCACTGACACGCTTTATTTATGTGTGTGTTTGTGCTTCATATGTGCAATTCAGCTTTTCTGCTTGTCTTCATCCTGCACAACAACACGGGACATCTGAATGAGCAGTCTTCTGTATGAAAAGAGGGAGACGTGATGAAATGGCAAGCACAGGGTGCTGCAGCTAAATTCATTCCTTTTTTCATCAAACAACAGGATGTTAACTTTTCCCAAAATATGTTTCTTTTCTTTTATATCCTTCAGGTTGGAGCAATATGTTTGATTCATGTCTTCAGACGTTTTATCATCCTGTTTCCAATGTGACAGAACTGTCACGATAAAATGAACCTGGGTGCTCATCCATGACACAGGAGTATCTGGTCTGTTTGCTGACAATAGCCCATTTTTCACGACAGCACACTTCATTTTGCAGGAACGTAGAGAATGTAATTTTTCTGGATTTTCTACCCCCACCCCCCACCCCCCCCCCCACCCCCCAAAAAACATCTTTCTAATGCATCCGAGAAACAACGCAGAATGTATTTGTCCCTTTAAGCTCTTCTTGCGTTCATAAAGAAACATGAAATGTGTCAGCTACATTCCTTACAGCTGTTCCTGTTGCTCAAAACATGGCACATTTCAGCACTGTGCCTAAATACAACAAATGACGACCTTCTGCATGAGCACCGGGCTCTCTTGAGTGACCACAACTTGTAATTTGATTGGATAGAAATTCACTCAAATTTCACTCAAAGGACGCCTCCCCCTGCTCTCGTCTTCTTCGACGACGCAAATCACGCTGAAGTAGTCAGATGGGATTGATACAAGTGCTGGTGAAGGATGATCGTGGGGGGGAGGGGTGGTTGTAAAGACTAGTGGCAGAGAGCGATGATGGCGAACGAAGGGGGGAGGGGTAGAAATGATCAATTGAAGAGGGTGTTTGTATGGAACCAATGGGGGGTTGTGTGTGTGTGATGTGCATGTATGTGAGTGTATATGAGTGCTTATGTGTGGTGGGGGTTGGGTTGTGTGTAACAGTGGGTGCGTGTGAGATAAATGGGCAGGGAGGCGTTATTGATGATAATTAATAGAAGACGAAGGCGATTTATGACCAGTCGTTCCCCATTTAGAAACACTCCGAAGGCCGATGTCAGCAGCGCTTCTATTCACAAATCACAATTTGTCTCATAGGGCTTTAACAAGGTGTGACATCCTCTGCCCTGAACCATCAACAAGAGCGAGGACAAACTACTAAAATAAATAATTAGCAAGTGAGTCATTCAGATCATTTTCTCTTTTCCAATTTCACTTGCTTCTTCTGAATGTTGTTTAAAAATCAGAACAGATTTTAAAAACAAGGTTTACTAAGTCTTTATGTTCAAACTTCAGATGGACGCTGATCATTGTGGGCATGGAGGTGACTTAGAGAGCACCTCCACCTGTCCCAGGGGAGTAATCTGTGGGCTGTTAGCTGATTACTCCTCAGGTTTAAAAGGCAGCAGCCGAGCTGCCACAGGGAAACACACACGGAGTGAGACGCATGAGAGAGACTCTGGAAGAAAGAGACTAAAGAGACTGTACAGAGCTGAGCTGTCACACCAGCAGAAACTGCTGGCCACTTGAAGTTCAGGTGGTTGAATTTATGTTTGTTCCTGATAAAGTGAAAATAAAGATGCTGATAAGCAACTGGTTTGTCTCTGGCTGTTGTTGGGAGACCCCGGTGGTATCGTCAATAATCGTCACACACAATCATCGTCAACACTTAGTGACAGTGTAAATCTTTTTTTATCCAACAAAGCAATACTCTTTTCAGTGACGCCATTAAAGGATGGATTATTCTCACAAACGACTTTGTATGATTTTGTCTGTGTTGATATGCAAGTCAATGGTAAATGGTCTGTATTTATGTAGATATGCTTTTCTAGCCTTGCTTTTTATGGTTTAATAGTTTTTACCATTGATCCATTCACACACACACATACAGTATGTGCAGCATTTCTCTATCACACATCCCTCACACAGTTAGCACAGCAATCAGGGGTAATGTGCGGTTCAGTATCTTGCCCAAGGTCGCTTCGGCACGCGGAATGGTGGAGCCTCGGATCAAATCACTGACCTTCTGGTTAGTGGACAACCCTCTCTCTCTCCTGAGACACAGCTGGGGGGGGGGGGGGGGCGCCCATTCTCAGAACTATTCTTCTTGAAGGCATCCATCATGTAATGCATATGAAAAGTGCCTGAAGTCGTTTGTGTGTAGAATAGCAACAAAAGTTCAAGTCCTTGTCAGACTGTGCAGCGGTTTCATGTTGGAAACGTGTGTGGGGGGGGGTTGTGCTCAGATGCACTGGGTGCAAAGCACAGCGATCCCCTCACACATTTACACCTGGTAGGTGTCCAGCACAAGCACAGTCTGATCTGCTGCCCACTGAGCAGCTTCATTGCTGCTCAGTGCAGTTTGTAATTATAGACCTTGCTCAAAAAGGCACTTCAGCTTCTGTTAATGTTGAAGAGCCAAGCACTGCTTTTTCACTTTTAACACCCATATTCATGTCCTGACCTGGAATCTAACTGGCAACTAACAATCTGTAGAGGTACGGCTGTGGTACCAGGTTTAACCAGAACGTTCCAAGTTGTCTGTTGTGGCTCAGGATGTATAGTGGGTCGTCCACTCACCAGAAGGTTGGTGGTTTGATCCTGTCTGTGTTCCAAAGTCTCCTTGAGCAAATTGAGCCCATGGCAGCTATGTCAACAGTGTAAGAATGTGTGACAGAGAAAGTACGGCACATGGATCTGTATGAATGTGACTTGTACTGTAAAGAGCTTTGAGTTGGTAATAAGACTTAAAAATAATGACTTTTAAGTATCAAACAGAATTTACAAAATAATTCCAGTAAATCATTTCCAAGAGAAACTACAATCAGTGATTTTCAGTCTGGTGAATGAATATTCATAACACACATATAAAACCGTTTTAACTGAATAAATGTTTAGTTCAGGATGAGGTCTTTTCAGCTAGTGATGTGTGTTGAATACAGTATTTCTTCTTTACGGATCTGAGCCCTTGATAGACCTTCTCCCCATCTCAGCACACTGAGCTGAACAAAGATGGAAACCCTCTAATGTAAAACCCACTGATTTGAATGTGTTTGAAATCAATAGGTTGTGTAGGAATGTATGTGTGAGTACATTAGAAGTGTTTATAGCAGTTATGAACAGCTACACCATAGCGCTGCAACAGTGGATCAATCCATTGATTTGTGAATCAACATAAAATTAAATGGCAACTGCTTCGTCATCTCAAACCTATTCTCAGGGTTCCAGCTTGAATATTTTCACATTCTTTCAGTTAAATCTCGCTGTGGGATATGGATTGTGAACAAGATATTTGAAGTCGTGACCATGGACTTTTCATCATTTTCTGAAATTAAAAAAAAAATGATTGACAGATTATTATTATATTATTTGAAGATGATGATAACTGCTGGTTACTGGCCGGCTGTATTAATTGCAGGATGAAAAGACGGCCGTCACAAAGAGAAGTGTGCAATATGATAGTCGCTTAAATGGAGTTGAAGAAACACACTTTCCTTTCTCTCCTCGAGACGTCATTGGACTGTGCTCAAGGGAATCCAGAGGAATGAGAGCTTCTTTGTTCAAACCTTTTATTCTTTATATTGCCTCACATCTGACCAGTTGCTGCATGAAATAGGGGTTTTTGTCGGACTTTGAAAGTTTTATTTGATTGAAATTGACACACTTCCAAATAGGGTTTCCTTATCACCTGAAGACTCCTTTTCTCTTTGCCACATTAATCGGTCTTTGAATATGTGAAAATGTTTCAACACGGCGTCAGAGGTTTGCTGTGAGATGAACAGTAACATTAGTGAGGAACAGAGTGTACTGTCAGTTTTCCTCCTGAAACAAAAAAACAGAAAATTAACTCACTGTGTCTCTGCTGGCACTAAATGTCCAGACCTCAGTTACTTTGACCTCAATGCACAATCATTTTGATTCTTATCTTTTTATATTATGTTCTGTGTTTATAAAATTTGAGACGATGCAGAGTGGTGCAATGTGGACGGTTGTGACAGAAGCAGACAGTCAGCACCTCATAAAGAGGAACTCTCTTGGTTTCCATTGGCTACGTTTTGATGTTGAGTGATATTGTAATGAGATTAAAGTTGATCAGTGTGGTTGCCTCCAATTTCATGACTTAAAGATCTGGCCCACGAAATCACGACTAAAGGCTTATGCTATGGAAAGTGAAGCGTAACTGCTCCGAGTGTTTGTGCTTTTCCTATCAGCATGTACAGTTTCACAACCAGGTTGAGTGTGTTTTCTGCGCACGCATGTGATTCATGTGTTTGAGCGGCGTCACTGTAATTGAGATCTTTTAGCCACGAATGACATTTTAGGGGGGGGGGGGGGGGGATTGCATAGGGATGTATCTGCATCAGGGAGATTGTGAGGACTTGGCATTAAATGAATATGTGCCACCTGATCTACATTGTAACACCTGTCAGTGCCATCGCCAGGCGTCAGACACCAGCTTCACTCGTTTTCAGTTGTGCATGATCACTCAGAGGAGGATATTAAGGTTGAATTGAATATGTGGAGCTGTCAGACTGGGGGAGACCATAAATAAAGCTCATTTGACTGGGGTGTGGCAAACTGCACTGATGATTCCTGTGTGTGTGTGTGTGTGTGTGTGTGTGTGCATGCGTGTACAATGATGCATGCATCCACGGTCAGCGGTTTGCTCTCCAAACTCCCCTGTCCCCATACATATAAATCTTCAGGCGTGGCGGGATGACAGAGAAAGACTGTTGGCTGTGGAAAGATGGCCTTTCATGAATATATATGGAAAGAGCGTGCGTGTGTCTTTGCCAACTCACCATCACAATCACATGATTGAGGAGTGGGTGCTTATGTGATGCTGGTGGCGGCCCATCTGCTGTGGATAGGCACACACACGGGAAGAGACACACACTCGACATGCATAAATCGTAGACAGGGTGCGTGCACGAGGAGACAACGGAGGGAGAGGCTGAAACATGAGAGAGATTGGACTCGAGTCCGACACTCAGCGGTTCTCACACACCCACATTTGCGATCACACTCGCATTACAGCTGCCGTCTAGCAGCATCGGCATCATCCATCTTCCACCAGATCAGGGAGAGTGACAGATTGCTCTTCGGGCTGCTGATCGCAGGGGCCGCCGCTCCCAGTTAACCAATCACAGCAGGAGAGGATCGAGCCAAATAGCTGACCCCTCAAGACCATGACACACACCCTGCACCCAGGTTCAACCTCACTGTCCTTTATATCCAAAGCAGCATCTGGGGTCAAGTGCTGGAGAACTTAAGAGTCTGGTTTTCAGCAGCCGGTGCATGAAAATGCTGTAATTAGTTCGTAGCCCAGATTTTGAGATCACTGAGATTTGTTTCTGCCGGACAGAGAAAGCTTTGAATAATAAGCAGTGATGTTGCTTCGCTATAGACAGACAGAAAAAGTGAAATTGACTTTGAAGCAAATTTACTCCTGCCTGCTAAAAAAGGCTGAGAAGCTCTGAATATGTAAATATTGTTCATTTTCACATTTATGTTTAAAGGTGGAGTTAGTGAAAATGGGAAACAGCTGTTGATATTTGAAAACAGAGACACCCCTCCCTCTTGTTATTTCGTTTTTCGTCTTGGGTGAGCTGCAGTCTGTGGTGTGTCATCACTTAGCATTCATTCTGAGACAGTAGTGTCTGTGTTCGTTATATGACGCCATTTATCCAGGTTGTTCTCACATCCCTCGATAGAAAAAGAGGAATGATCAAATTAAACCAACTTTAAAAACACAGATGCAAGCAAACAAATATAAGAAATCGATTTTGGAAAATAAAAAGCACATGTTTAAAGCAATGACGTGTGAAAACTGATTCAGAAGCTGCGTTCTTGTTGTTTCTTGGAGACAGGATTGTTCACACAGGGAAAAAATGAGGGAAGCGAGATAACAAACTTCCCTCAGTGTTATCTCTCCATCCACAGAACATACAGCTTCACGTGCACACTGATCAGCCACATTAAAAGCAGCCACTGGTGTCGGTGTTGTGGCTGATCCATGTATGTATGTAATCAGCCCATCTTCCTGTAATCGAGCCCCCGAGCAGTTCACTTGTATCGAGTGGATTCTCCAACTATTCACCTCTTCTTCTCCTCCTCCCTCTTAACTTCTGCTTCTTCTCATCGTTTCCATTTCAAATCAATCTTTCCATTATTTCCATCCAATTTTGGTCTTTTTCATTTTGCCGTATCTCCTCATTCTTCTTTTTTTCATTTTGCTCACCTATTTCCCTCGATTGATTCCCCCTTTACCATCTCTTTCCTCCCCTCTTCCTGCCACCTCTCCTCTCTCCATTCCTCTACCCACCCTCTTTTCTATCTATTATACTCTTTTCTAGCCCTTCTATCTTTCTGTGTGCTGGCTCTTTATAATGGCTTTCATCATTATCAATCAAATAATAATCACCCCATCCCTCATTCACTCCTTTAACCATTTTTACAGCACAGTGATCCTTTCTCACTTCTCCATCACCTTCCTTTTCTCTTTTCCCTCCATCCCACTGCTACAAAGCCATCATCATCAGACTCCTCCTCATCTATCACTCCGAGCAGCCATCTTTCCTGCATCGTCTCTCCATCTTTGCTCTTTGATGCAGTGCACTCTTTCAACCATCGTCCCTCTCTTACTTCAACCCTTCACCTCCCAGCCATCATCACCATCATCCGCTCCCCGACTCTTTCACTTCGCCCCTTGGGGAAGACGCTGCTGTCAGGTCGCCACAGCAACGACTCAAACACTGTTGCCGTGGCAGCCCTATCAGCTAATTGAGGCAATTATAACCATAAGCAGCAGCTGCTGTACCGTTTCATCCCCTCCCCCCTCCTCCCTGGTTCCTCCTCTCTCTCCATCCCCTTCCCCCTCCACTTCCCATCCCTCCATCTTCATCTCCTTCTTTTTCAACCCTCCCCCACTCTGCCTTGGCTCTCCAGTGCCTATTTCGCCCAGCTCATCATCAAATGTTTCTTCTTCCACCTATTCTTTTTGAACTCCCTCTCTATCCTTCATCCTCTCTTTTCATTGTCACCTTTCAGAAACCAGTCTTCATATCCAGTCATGTAACTTCCTGGAAACATAGTGTTATGATTCAGTGTGAGCTAATAGGGAATCGACACGAGGCGTTGCTTAACGGCTCGGCTCAAGCTGTCACTGCTGGTTTATGGCTGTTAAATGAATTCTGCAAACGTTTTTTTTCAGGATCAATGCCTCGGTGATGGTGTGTTTGTGGAGTTTCACTCTAGGCTACCACACTGGGTGACAGGTGATGGAGTTTCAGACTGATAGAAAATCCTCTTCCACTTTTTTATGTTTGTGATTTCTCAGAGAGGAAGAATTACAAATAGGTATGGAGAGTCTGTCCTCATGATCTATACCAGAGCTGATCAACGATACTTATCACATGGAGTTCTGCTTGTAAAGGAACATGAATACAACAAGCTGTCATGTGCAAATATACCTACCGTACATGGTTTAAAGCGTTATGGATGTCACTAGGTGTACCTGATGGCCAGAAAGGCTCTGTTGGGTGGTGTATGTAGTATGCCAGCAGTTAGTGTTAATATAAATAGTTAACTCAGTAAGTTCTCCCTCTCGCCTCAGCCAGGTCACTATGTTTCACCATTACCTGTATCTGTCTTTTTCAAACCAAAAGCCCATTTCAGGACATTTTGGGCAGTCTGCCACTGCAGAGTGTATGATGATTTGTCCCATGCAAGCGCAAAAACCAACATTTTAAAATGTGTTTTTGATGACATTTGAGTTATGTCAGTTCTAGATAATCCAATCCAGTCCATGCTGAAAACAAGTATGGATTGTGCTGAGTATGAGCTGGATTATTATTTATATTGAATTTATCTTGTTTCCTAAGAAATCTATCTTTTTGGACTGCGTCACAATATTCATGTCTATCATCAGTTCATGTACCTTCACCTGTCCCCCCCCCAGGGACCACAGGCACTGGTGTCACAGGAATGGGGGGGGGGCGGTGCAGAGTAAAGGGTGGAGCACACAGAAATTAAACAGTGTACATTCAAATGTGGACACATGGATGCACATGCACATACTGTTCATGAACACACACACACACACACACACACACATGCACACACCGAATTCCCTGGTGTGTGATAGTTGTGTAGCGTGTGATTCAGTGTGATTGCTGAGAGGCGACCGCTGGGCCCTCGGCTGAGAGGAAGAGCATTGACGCTTTCAAGATGTTTTATGTTCTAAGGATATTTGCCTATGCAAATGTTCAGGTTTATTAAAATAAGCTGTCTCACATCCCAATGTGGGGCGCTTGTAATAAATATCGGCCAGTGTTGTGTTACTAAATGAGTGTGAATAGTACATGCTGAAAAAAAGCCATGGAAAAATCCACACCATTGGAAAAAAACAAATGTATGCATATTCACATTAAGACATATCGACTCTGCAGATAAACAATGTTTTGTAACCTTATAAATCAAAATAAATATATATATATATAGTGTATATTTTTTATTTATTCTAATCTTTCTATCTATCTATCTATCTATCTATCTATCTATCTATCTATCTATCAGCTAATATTTAAGTTATAGTAAAACATTCTTTTTGCCTTTTTGCTCAGTTTTTTCACACAAACCAGCTTTTTGCTTTTTCTGCTTCATCTTCACTCTCAGGATTAAAGTGCTCTTTTAAAAGTCAGCCTCTTGATTGCATTCCCATTTAACCAGGCTGATGATTTGCATGTTTCTCTAGAGATTTTGATCTATATGTGTGCGTGCGTGCGTGTACAAGATCACAAGGCATCGCTGAAGCAATTCAAAGAACTCAAAAGGGCAGAAAAATTGTGTGTTCTCTGAGCTTTTTTGTGAAACTACTGCTTCTATAAAATAAAAAAAATAAATGAAAATGTGGGCGGGGTGGAGGAACATGAGGCACACATGTTTGGGTTGTTTGCACATAATTGTTCTCTTAATTAATATATGCAACTATGTGTGCATGTCTTTGTGTGCCACTGCATATGTTTCAGTTTGTGTTTTTCTGCACACGCAGCAAAATAAGGGAACTCTGATGCGTGAGCAAATGTATGCCAAACTTCTCATGTTAAGGAGCTGCTTGCATGCACACTCAAGTGACTCTCCAGGCCAATTACTGGGTTCCTGCGATGCGTGTTGAGGAGGGTACCCATGCCAGCGTGTGGTAAATACATTGGCATGCCACACAAATGGACGGCTAATTGTGCAGCGCTCTCTCTCTGTCTCTCTCTCTGAGGGTTGAGTGCCACAGGGGAGCTTTAAAAAGCTCAGAGAGGAAGTGTCACATCAACAGGGATTCTCCTCAGTGAAGGGCGCTTGGCTAAAATGAATAAAGGGAAAACAATCAAACATAAATGTGAAGTCAAAGGGAAAAATCTAATGTTCACACGCAAGGGTAAAAGAAACATTTGATTTCTTATGTAATTTTGACATAATTCACATACTGCAAATTCTAGTTCCACAAAGCGTGATTGACAACACTCACAAAAACCAAATGTGCATTCTTGTTTGAACATTAAAGAATGACTGTAAGGGAACATCAGCAGGAGACCTTTGAATAACTGAGATTGATGAAGCTAGAAATCTCAGTAGGAGCGGTGTGCATGTGTGCGAAGCGTGACAGGGCGGGTAATGTGTGTTTGAAAGTGAAAAGAGAGAGAGACGGGGGAAGTGTGCATATGAGTGGCTCTTGATCAGCAGTGGTCTTATCTACCTTGCACAGATGTATTTCTCTGCCTCTCTCTGTGTCTCCATTCAAGCTGCTGTCCGTGCGTGAGAGCGTGCGTGCATATGCATGTGCATGAGCCCAGCTTATATCTTTGGCCTCTCAGCTGGAAGGCGCCCTATCACACGCAGAACACAATGCGGGAGAAAACGGCAGATCGGCTGCCTGTAGCGTTTCTGCTTTACGCTGCGATGATCTGAATTCAGCCAGATGTTACGGTAAAGGAGGCGCGCAGAATATGATATCGCGACTTACTGTGCAAACATGCTGAGCTCGAGAAGAGATACCCACATGCTGCTTTTCGGTGAACAGTGAAATGAACACTACATGTTGGAGGGAATTGTGTTTCTAGAATTACTTTCTGGTTCTTTATCATATTACTTCTGACTCAGAGGAGGCCCTTTAAAATTGCTTCTTTTAGCAGATGATCCAAGCAAGATTGTTGCTGTGTGAGGAATTTCATTACTTTACGTATACCAGTGACGATCCTGCTCATGGTGTCTTCAGGATTTGTTCAAGTGCACATAGGTAACTCTTTGATGCAAGGTGGAATGTCTCACGTGGATTAAAAGATTGACATAAGCTGTTTTCAGATATAACAATAGTTTACCTTTCACATATGAAGAATCTAGATTCTCCGCTCAGACATGTTCATAACAACAAGAAAATCTCTGGAGTGTTCAGGCGACAGGAGAGCATGAGGCATGGTGTAATGTATGAATTCATCTTTGTATTCTCCTTGTTTCTTTTTTCAGGTTTGCATCCTTCACATGTTAGAAACGTCAACAGTCAACTAGCTTGTGACTTATTCTCCGGATAATCTCCTGCTGTGTTCTGCCATGAGCTCACTCGGACATCATCTGGAGTTTGTGCAAGGGGGCTGGCAGGAGAAACTTAGAAAGTTGAACTGCTGAACTGCTGTTGGTGGATGAGGATAGAAGAAGAGGAATCCTTTACTAAACATCTATGCTTTCTACACACAGGAATTTTAACCTGTATTCAACCCATTCATGAGAAGAAAACACACACACACACACACACACACATTTAAACTCTGTATAATTCACTACATGGAAGACCTTATAACACATGAGTTGACGATTAACGACATTGAATATAAATGTGGATCGTTGTGTGTGTCCTATAATGTGACCACTTATGAAGGTGAACATCTTTAACATATATTGTTTATATTTACAAAATGTATTCATAGGGACACAGTTACACCCAAAGACACACACACACAAGCAGTGTTACTCCTGGTCATGAATAAGTAATGATGCGTGTGATAATGCAGAGGGATGAGACCTTTGGAGCTCATGCAAAAAGGCCAGGGTCAGAAGGACTGTTATTTGATATTCAACCATGGCATTTCTCTACTGCACACACACACACACACACACACACACACACACACACACACACACACACACACACACACACACACAAACACACCACACACACACACACACACACACACACACACACACACACACACACACACACAGAGGCCATTTGCTAAATGATTAATGCTCAAGTCTCTACCTACAGTGGAAGGTGTGTGTCACAAAACAGGAGGAGAGCTTGACATCAAACTCCTTGCAAATATTCTGTCCCTGCAGTCTCTTTCATGCCTCCTATCTGATTCGTGTACATTTAAATGGAGACCTTCACTAGTTAACATTTGTATCACACACTGACCATGTGTTTGTGAACTGTGCCTGTGCTGTGTTTGTGTGGCAGCTCAGCCACTCACTGATCTCACAACTCACCAGCAGCTCCAGCTCTTTATGATACTTCCTGTTTTGTCTACTGTATGTTTGTGAATGACATTCATTGACGCTATCTTGTTGTGAAAGTTAAAACATTGAAACTTGTGTCTTTCCCATCACGAAAGATAAGGGCCATGTTGAAGGACAAACATTTAGAGATTTTGACAGTAAAGTCATAAAATTGGAAGAATAAAGACATAATTTTACAAAAAATAAATTTGTAATTAGGCAGAAACTCCTAATATTATGATCATACATTTTTAATATTAGTATAAAATTATTAATTTAGAAATAAGCAAGAAATAATGAGGTTTCAAGCCTCTGCAGCGGCCCGGGTCATGTCACCCCCCTTCTGTCCTTTCAAACTTTGTCTTGTCCCCCCCAGCCCCCAAAAATATATACACAAAAACGTTCCACTTTGTGGGCAAGTGGATCAAATCTGCCATGTTCACTACAAATTACATGACTGCTTCTCAGTAATAACTGTAGTATGATAGAAAGGAATGAGTGACCTACATCAACAATGTTAGTTTACCAGACGGCAAACATCTGCATTTGTGAACAAAAGGAGCAGCTTCCTGAAAACTGTTCGTCCCCTTGACATCAGAGCACCAGGAAAAGTGATGATGACACAGTCATTGCTCACATCCCAATGTTCTTCCTTGATCTGCTTTGTGTGTGTGTGTGTGTGTGTGTGTGTGTGTGTGTGTGTGTGTGTGTGTGTGTGTGTGTGAGAGTGGGGGGGATTACACTTGCAGCTGAGCTAATACAGCATGAGCTGCCTGTGATGTTTCCAGACAAATGTTAGGCTGTCCCTTCATGCTCTCATCGTCTGTCCGTCAAAACACCTGAAACAACACATGACCACAGCAGCAGCTGCACTGTGGCCGTAACCCCCACAGCTCCTTGTGCATGTGGAAACGACATGCTCACATTCACACACACACACCTGCCAATTGTGTCATTGCTGTAAAAGCAGCAATAGACCTCACAAACACGTTTAGCAGTGATGTGAGTGAACCGGCTTAGATTCTGGTTACGCAAACCCCAGAACTGTATCTTGTAGAGGAAGAGGAACAATGGGTGGAGAGTGTAACTAAAGCTTTGTAACATAAATGTTGAATTTGCTTGAAGATGCTTTGACTCTGCATTTCTGAGCCAGTTAGTTGATTAATTAGTTTAATTTAAAGCAGTTGGAGTTTCAGCACTGCATTCCTCCAGGTTCCAAAAAGGTAACATGACACTGTGGTTCGTTGTGCTGCGCTGAGTGAATGGTTTAAACAAGATCAGCATGATCATCACTAGTGTGTGTGTGTGTGTGTGTGTGTGTGTGTGTGTGTGTGTGTGTGTGTGTGTGTGTGTGTGTGTGTGTGTGTGTGTGATTTGGGAGTATCCCAGGTTACAGCTGGAGAAGCATACTGTCACAGTCACCCTGGATGGCTTCTCGATGCACACAGACACTCGCACACACACGTTACCCGAGCTGCCTCTACCGCACTATATTTAGACCTGCCCTATCAGGCTGCCTGAGTAAGTTAAAAATAGCTCTGCTCCATGCTGCTTTCACACTGTGTGTGTCCTTTTTCCCTTTCTCTCTCTAACACACAAAATTACACTCCCAACTATCTCTATCCCCGTCTTCCTCTTCTCTCCACAAGCTTTAAATGTCAGCATTTCCCCTCCTTACACACACACACACACACACACACACACACACACACACACACACACACACACACACACACACACACACACCAGCCCCTCCCTATATCTCCCTCACTCATGTGCTGTCCACTGAGCATACAGTTTTAGGTGTGAGTTAGGGGAGAGAGGGGTGGAGAAAGTGGTGCAGGGGTGTGAGGTGAGGCAGAGGAGAACATAAAGGTTAAAATCTGTGACGCAGGCCACAGACTGCACCTGCTTAAAATGACATAGACGCAAGTGCTGACGGTCAAATGTGAGTTCACACACATGACCCTGCGGAGGGGTGATAAGAGCTTCTTAATGGACATTACTGGTCCTGTAATCTTCAAGATGTATAATGGAAGACTGAAGAGGAGATGGAAGTACAGTCACTTTCTGTGGCATTTAATAGACAACCAGTTAAAGGTAACAATATGAAATAATTTCAAAAGCTGCAAGTCTAAATTGCAAAACACACTGGTAGCACGTAATACACAACTATCAGTGTGTATGTAATCACACTCATCGGTGTGGGTGAGATACAGCAGCCAAGTGAGCGACTGTCCCATTAAGACCCCAAAAGGATGGATGGTGATGACAATTTGAACAAATGGTCATGGTCCCCACACAGTGCATCATATGACATTGGAGAGTCATCTCTCCCCATGAGGTTGCCTGCTTGACAGCTATTTCATATATTGCATTGGCACTTTGCACAGATATTCATGGTCTCCAGAGATGTCCCAATCAGGTGACTCTACGTAAGCATTGGCCATGCAAGGTCCAAGACGGTCTGAAACACTAGTTGACGTCATTAGCCATGGTCTATATATATATATATATATATATATATAGAGAGAGAGAGAGAGAGAGAGAGAGAGATTTTTTATAAATTTGATATAGAAAAACAGCATTACTGTATTTCATCAAATAACAGTCATAGAATTTAGTTCACATCTCAAAAAACACATTTTACCTCCTTCACATCAAAAGTTGTGGATATACTCAGTTTCTTAAAAATGGGTAAACCCACTAAATAAAGATGATTGACCCCTTTCCCATTGAATGTAGAGAAGTTTGCCTTTCTACATTGTTTTACCTGGTGAGCCATGTTCAACGTCACAAGTGCACCAACAACTGAGGGGCTCTCACCTCGCTGTCTTTCCAAAGTAGCCTGTTCACCCAGGTGTCTCCATTCCATCTGTGCCGGGATTGAAAGCTGATTGAATCCATTCCCCTTGCAGACAATAGTCAGATGTTAGCAGGTGGTGGGTGGTTTTTCTGACCAGTGGTAAAGGGGATTAAGTGTGTAGTATCACTTTAAACAGCAATAACCTGCAAAACTAATCACATTCCCTTTGTATTTAGGGCTAAAAAGTCAGTTACCATTGACACTGTGGGCATACTGACATTTGCCTGTAGCTTAGAGCCGGTAACATGGCTTTCAACTCTTCTTTCAGACTTGCTTCCTCACTTGACTTCTTCTTCAGGTGATAACGTCATCTTCTGAGATCTTCTGAGTGTCACTGCGAAAAATGAAAAATATACCTTTATAACTTCATGCATTATGTAAAGCTTGACATGCTCTGCATTCTTGGCAACAAGCAGAGGCGCAGATGTGTGTTACAGGTGACACCTCATGATTAACATCCAGACATGTTTTTAATGGCAGGAAATTGGAAGTGGCACATTGATTCCACGACACAGTAATGCATTTAATAATGGAGCCAGCAGGCATCTAAACTGGTTCTCTATTATAAGGGTTATCTATGGCTAACCCATATATTACAACTGGGTTAGACTTTTGCATGCACATTATAATGAGCCTTCATATTAAACTGTTTTGGAAAGCACGGTTGCTACAGTGCATGTGTGCATCAATAGTTCAACTGATTCGGTCTGTTCTCACACACAGTGACAGAAGAGTTCAGGGTTTAGGTGCAGGTCTGAAAGCAGCTGCTTCATCTCTCATCCAACACTGAGCAGAGTAGCTGCAGAGAAAGGTGGGACCTCGCTTGCTCACACAACAGTACATGCAGCCCGAGATTCATATTTGTAACGTAAATCCCTGCAGGACAGGATTTTGGTTTATGAAGGACCCCAATGATACTCTGATACTGTAGCCTATACTTTCTATCATATCACTGCAAAAGAAGTAATTTGTTCTTATACATAATGGAAAAGGATGAGGTAGGCTTGGTCCTGCAGTTCAGATCAGACAGGTCGTGTTACCGTGATGGACGATGCAGCACACTGGGCCAGTTGCCACGCCTGTCTGTGGTCCAAGCTTAAATACAGGTCTAAATCCCACCTCTGGAAAGATATATATGAGCCGGAGCCATTTAGCCTCCATGTGCTACAATTAAACCAAGAGTGCAGACACTTCAAAGGGTCACTGCATGTGTATCCCCCAGGTTAAAGGTTTGAGCAATTTCTCCCACATCTGTATTGCCCCTTACAGACATGGAACACAGCACACTAATATATCTGTTAAAGCAGTGACTGTTTCATATGGAAACATATGTGTCGATTTAGTAAATGCTATATTATGGATGACTTCATTCAGACATGAAAGGACTGGAGTGGTGGGCCTACTGAAGAACAGCAGTGATCAAAGTCATGATATGAAGGAGGAAGACATACAGGCTGCATTTGTTATGTGTTTTAATTTAAACTTAAATTAATATCCATCCAGAATGGAAGGGACACTTCCCAAGAAGGTAAATAAGGTTTTCGATTTGCCTTCATTTTAGTTCTGCAACACAAACAGTTATTACCATACCACAGGGCAACAATGTATGATTGTTGTGGTATTTACATAGTGCAGTGTGAACTCTGTAACCCTGCAGCATCGTCTGTTTATCTGACAGAGGAAGTGCTGCAGAAGGCAT
Source organism: Verasper variegatus (assembly GCA_026259375.1). Classification (NCBI taxonomy): domain Eukaryota; kingdom Metazoa; phylum Chordata; class Actinopteri; order Pleuronectiformes; family Pleuronectidae; genus Verasper; species Verasper variegatus. The sequence goes on along the minus strand of CM048045.1, from coordinate 4,224,500 downwards.
GACTTATGTTTGCTCTAACAATCCATCCTGTTAGTCGTGTAGAGCTGATGTGTTTTTTATGAACGTGGCTCAGAGGTTAATGGCTACTCGTGCTGACATTGTCCGTCCACAGGAAAACAGCCAATCGCTGTCACATCCTGAGTGGAAGCTGGAGAGGAACTTGACTGTTTTTCTTCTTGTTTCTTTTCGTCAGCAACACCAAAGTCACCAACAACTTGTTGACTCAGTAGGAAGGAAGGTGTGCATATTTGAAGGAGTGCGAACATCTGTGTGTCTGCGTGGGTGTACGCCCACCTGTTCATTTGTGATACAGATCCTTACATATCCTCTGGTTTGTTTCCATGTTTATGCATTATGGTGTGTGTGTGTGTGTGTGTGTGTGTGTGTGTGTGTGTGTGTGTGTGTTTACATACGCTTACACCAGATCAGGAAAAGCTCCACTGGGAACTCCTAACTGGCAAAAAGCAAATCCTGTTTCCTTGTTTTTCCTGAGTGTGAGTGTGTATATCCATTACATAAGCAGGCGAGAGAAGCAAACACTGCTGAACAAAGCGCTTACTCGCTCGCTCCGCAGAGCACAGCAACATAACCATCTTCCTTGTTCCTTACAGGAAGCATCTATGACTACAGTGTGAGATCAGTGGGAAAGAACACTCGAGCTTCACCCACACACAATGCTCTCTTTGAAACCACTCCGTGCACAGACAAATGCTTTGATAGTAGTCATACAAATATATACGCCTATTAACTCACATGATCACAAACTCCTTGGAAAAACTGATTTAAATGTCAACATTTATCTGATACATCTTTTGTCTAATTTTGTGGAAGCAGATTTTACCAAAACAATAAAAAAAAATGGACTTTTTAAAATACTTATATTATCAGTGTGTTCTTCTGTTCCCCTCGGCTCCTGACTTCCTTCCTTCTCAGGCCGTTTTTCTCCCCAGACCTGCTATTCTTCATCCACTCGCCTGATCTCCTCAGTATTTCATATTCTGTCTGACAAATAGCAGCATTCAGATTTCATGTTTAGCGTGTAGATATGGCTATTTTATGATTTTATATGATCATTTAAAACCTGGCATAAACTTGCTGCCACATACCAAACACTAGCCACAAACTCAAATGTATAGCACATAACCGAATGTTCAGAAATTGGCAAATGAAAATTGTTCATTCATGCATGTTTTGATCCACCGCTGAGGTTCAGTTCTGCTCATTAAATACATATGTGGAAACGGTTGGTGCCTTCTGTCCATGCTCTGCGTTAATTTCCTCCATTTTTGTGCCCCTCTTCTGAAAGCTAACAGATACCAATGTAACAGACGAAATGGTTTTTCGTTATAATTAGTGTGTGGAGCTAATTCCCCAGTCAATGCCATTATATCAACGAAGAAGAGGAGCATGCAACGAGATGTTTACATTAAAGGAAAAACATAAACGAGAGAGAGATAGATATGTTTGGCTCTTGTATTAATTCAAAGGAGTCTTCTCATTGGTCAGCATGCTGGATGTTTCAGTTTTTTTGGTCTCTCGTGGATCAGACGCTTGAGTGATATTTTTGTCATGTAATTTCTAAATGTTACTTCATCATTTATTGGCTGAACCTGTGGAGTTAAAAGTACTAACGTATTACCAACTTTTGCAATTCTACCAAGTATAAGTGGTGTTTTGTAGCATATAAAGATTGTTTTAAACTCAGGTTTTATCATGTGCAGATTAAAAATGTGCATACAAACAGACACACCTATACACACACTTAGGAAAACTGATTTAATGTTCACGCTTTTCTCAGATTACCTTTTAAATGTTAATTTGATAAATGACTGTGTATTTTTCCACACTTATATGATTATTCAGTGTTTAATACTCAATGTCAGAGAAAATCTGAGGTAAACTCTTCTGAACCACTCAAAATGTTTGGGGTTGGCATGTTGATCACGGGCAGTAATGCAAATTTTATTTTTGGCTGCACTCTATATTTACATGGCTGGCTCTTCCATCACATATTCAATATCATAAAATTCCATGTGCTTACAACTAAACCCTTCCTGTGTCAAACTGCGTTTTAACCTTCAAGCTCAATAACACAAACATCTCTGGAAATGGAAACAAGACATTCTGCGCCCAGCTCAAAATAACAGATGCAGTCAATATCAACATCATTATGTGACACATCACAACAAGGCTGTTTTAAATGCATTTATTTCACCCTTGATACTTGATGCATCTGTCTCTTGTACTGATAAGATTCACTTTTTAAATCAACACAAGCAGTGTGAATTGCTAATCTGCTGTTTACTATATTACAGTGTCAAGCTGTGCCTCAGGGCAGGAAGCTATTGGATATTGAGCTTTACAACAGGATGTGTATGGGTAGAGAGGACCTGCATGGAGCAGAGAGAAGTTCATATTCATTAGTGGTCAAGAAAATAGATTATTCTGCTCATATAAATAGAAAGAGATTGAATAAAATAATATATAAAGAAGAATAAAACAAAAAAATATCACAACATAGGGCAGCTCCTTTGTTATTTGCTGTTGCATCTTTTGTGCTTCAGAAAAAGTGGGGAGTTGTAGGGCAGTGGGCTACGAGCGACAGAGAGAGACAGAGAAAGATGCAGCTCTGTGTGTGCAGTTACTGCAAGATGTAAGCCGGAGGGGAGGACTCTGCTGCAGCCAAGGCACATCTCTGACACAGCCTCTGCATTCACACACATGTACACATGCACTCTGCGCACACTTTCCTAATGCAGCTTAAATGGTGGACAAGGAAAAGCTTTTTGAAAGCATATCTATAAAGATAGGAAATAGTTTATGAATAATTTGTCGCCTCGGGGGACTCACTCCGGGGGAGGGGGGAGGTGATCAGGGTGGCCTCTTGTCAGAATATATGGAAACGAGCAGAGGAAGCCGAGATCCCATCAGGAGCAGACACACACACACACACACACACACACACACACACACACACACACACACACACACACACACACACACACACACACCAGGAGCAGGGAATGTACAGCAAAGAATGAAAAAGTCACACAATCACATGAGAACAATGCAGAGAATATAAAGTGTGCATTCTATACTGTGTAAAGTATGAGAGGCCCAGCATGAGGCACACAGCAAGGGACAATTTTAGTGTGTAGAATCAGTGCAGTCATGTCTTTGTATATGTGTGTGAGTGTGTGTGTGTGTGTGTTTGTGTGTGAGAGAGAGAGACAGAGATTGGGTGAAAGATAAAGAGAGAGAGAGACAGGCACATAGACAAAAGACACACACACAGTTGTGTTTCATCACCTGTCCTTTTGTCCCTGAAAGTAGAGTAATACAAATGCACATACACACATGTACATGGGATATGTTGTAGTCTGTCAGTCAGTCAGAAAAGCAGGAAGGGGGTTAATTATGGTACTAATGATCCCGCTATGAATAAACCAGTTGGAGGAAGTAGAGCTCCCATTAGGCTTCCCTCCTCAGACTATTAATAACCAGGGATCTAATGCCTCTTCCACAATCAATACGCTCACCCGAGGAGGGGAATGAGATGGCTCTCATGATTCTTATACATTTTAAAATACGTATCAAATATCAGGAAGTGAAGTTTGTCTTGTTGTACAAGGCCTGACAGAGGTTAAAGATGTAGTATTGTTTGTCGTTTTTTGTTGTTGGATTAGGGCAAATTATAACAATTCAGGCTTCAAAGAGTTTTATATACATATTATAATTTTTGAGTGAACAGCGTTTCAAAGAAACTGAATACAGAGAGCAAAGATGGCATTGTCGATGGTTTTAATCTCCTATTTGGCATCAAAATTAAACAAAATTAATCCTGCATGAGGCCCACCATACTTCTAAGGAAATCAGCTGGGAAAATACCATGTTAAATTTACTTTAAATCATGGAATGAAACAGCTGTGGGTATCCAACACTGTCTTTGGTCAGGCAGCATCATGTGTAATGTGTGTCATGTGTGCTCTGTAATGTTTTATCTGATTGAAAACTATGTCCTCCTCACTGAGAGAAATGCCAGATAATTGTCTGTCACCAGGGTTCATATTCTCTCATGAGGATATACAGTCCTTTAAAATGATGTCTCCAAATAGCAGATGTGACTATCGCCCCTACAGGAGAGTGGAGCTTAAAGGAAATATCGTGTGAGCGGAAAGAGACCGGGGACCACAAATGGACGGTGAAATCCGTCGAGGTGACCCGCAGAGGTTCGGTTCACGGCCCTGTCTCACTCAGCTGAAATCAAGAAGGCTCAATGCTTAATGCTGAGCGGTTACTAGATATCATGGCTTGTCAGACAAAAAGCAAGAGTGACAGATGTGTGGATCAATAAAATGGTGAAATGCGACAAATTTAATTATTTTTTTCAATAAGAGAATGACAGTATTTTGTGTGTACCGTAGATATGGAGTGGCTGCTGTGTGGCGTCTCTAAGCCTCAGGAGGAGGATACATCTTCAATTGTGAAAATTGTGTTATTGTTAACTGGTTAACTCAATAATCTCCAACAAGAAGGACTCTCATCTCTGTGGACATCCACTCGGTGGGCCTGACTTTGTGAGTCTTTGTAAGCCTACTGAAGTGGGATTGGTTTCCAGAGAGGGAGAGAAAGGCCATCTATCCATCCTTCCATCCATCCATACGTCTGTCCATCCGTCCATTCATCCATCATCCATCCATTCGTCTGTCTGTCCATCCACCATCTGTCCATCCATTCATCCAGCACTACTCCCTTACTGCTTGGCATATATGTGTCACACTGTCCTTTAGTTCCTCCTACTCCAAAGCTACAAAGATTTTTTTTTTTGTAAGAAAAGAGGATCTGTCTCTGTCTTTGATCAGAACACTTGAAACTATGTCATGTAAGATGCAGCCACACCCTCTGTCGTTTGTTTATTCTGACAAAGGAAACTACTCATAAAGGTGTGTTTCATTGGTTTTCCAGCCTTTAGAGGATATTCAGTCAGTTTTCATTGTTGAGATGAGGAACAGAAATAAGAGATGATAAGGCTTGAAGTTAAAGACAAACACTGTGCAACTGTCATCTGCTGAGAATGGACACACACACACACACACACACACACACACACACACACACACACACCTGCTCACATGTGTGCGCACACACAAACTCAGCCACAATGAAACAAAGAAACAATGGTTCCAGAAAAATATGACCATTGACTTCCTTTTATTCTAAGAATAATTTCTGCAGAACCTTCATCATTTGCTGACACACACACATATAAGATATTGTCTCTTTAAATGTGATAATGTGACAATAACTATCGCCTTAATCACTCCTCTCCCAGCATCACATATATTTAAACTACAGTACTAAATTGCAAATCAGGTGATGGATTATGGACTTATGTATGGATCAAGAATAACTACTTACACTGAACTTGATCTTGCACAACAATGCATAAACTGTATATAAAGTGCAGACTCACTTTGATAAAGTGCATGTAGGGCTCCTTGATGACTAAGCACTAATTGATTCTCAAATCAACAAGTGTACAAAAAACAGCAGTTCCCTCTCATAGGGGAGCATTCTTCAATAAATGTCTGTTTCCTCACACACTGCAAATGAGAGGACAAAACAGCATGACAAGATTGAAACTGCGGGAGCTAGCGGGCTAATAGAAGCATTTTACATGTTACAATTATCCCAGTTTATTGTCATTTACCTCCATGAAGCCAATCAGTTTCCCCCTTTCTCTGCCCAGTCTGACTGAACTCCGAACAAAGAGAATAAACAAATGTATCTCATGACTCCAGATGTAAAATAAATGGGGAGGAAAATAAGTCAGAATAAATTTAAATTTAGGCTTTTTAAGAAGTTAAAGAATTACATACAGCTGTTTGTTTGAAATTATCTGGACATTTTGACAAATTAGCAGCTCTAGTATATGGCACATATTAGTCTTATTCAAAGAGCAATCTGGAATGCCAAAAAATGCCTGATCTCACAATTAAAAGATGATGATAAAACATTTTTGTTGGGATCCACACCAATAGTGAACAGGTTCTTTTTTGTCACGTGTCCTATCCTCCCACCAAGTTCAACCTGTTCACAAACCAACCAACAAACAAATGGACATAACCTCCTGGGTAATAAATGTGTCAAGTTGAGTAGAGACATCAGACATCTCTCTCTGTAGGAAGTGCAGAGAGGAAATAATCATGTTTGTAAACCCAAAGCCAACTACATTAGCTGTTGAGACCCACTGACAGTCCTATTACATGTCTATATGTGGCTCTAACCACTTATATACACAGCTCCACATATTGCACTTGACCTGTAAATGTGGGTCCAGCCTGTCCATCAAGCCCCCCTCCCTCTTAATGCTTTGGGCAATCCCAGGAATGGCTTTCCTGTTAGAGTAGAACATAAAGAGAGCAGGCAAAGCAGCTATAAAATTGATTTTTAATAGGTCTCAGCTCATTACGTTTCCATGCATGGGAGTGTCTGTGTGTGTTCCGGCTGGGGGAAGGGGCACGAGTGACGGCTGCCGGGTCGTGTTATTACAACAGCTGTCACACCTGAGATTCTGCAGCCAATGTGGCGCGAGCGAGAGCTACTGACAGCTTCACACACACACACACACACACACACTTTTCATTTGAAGAGTGATCCGTTGGTCAAGACGGATGAACTCTCAACAATCCCTGAAATTACTTCTCTGAACGACTCAACACACCTCGGACAGAGCAAATGAATTTCCACTGGTCACACCTGGTCCCAAACCAGTAGAGAGGAAGATTGAGGAACAGCAAAGCACCATGAGGTCCAGATCTATAACCAGTCCATTTCACTGGTCAGCTGATAGACAGTCAGTCTGAGAGCCCACATCCTGTGGCTGTGTAGCAGAACTGATCCCTGTAGGTGAGGGAGAAAGAGCAGAAGCTGAAAAATGGACAAAAGGTGATGGGGGGGGGGGGGTTCTTAAGCAATATCTGAAGGAGGATGCGGTTAAATAAAAAACATTAAAGGTAACTTCCACTGTCTCACATGTTCCTAATTTTCATATATTTATTCTTCATTCTAATGTAATAATAATAACACTGTACACTTGTCTGCCTTTTATCTATGCAGGAGACTGTCCGGTCAAACACGATTACAACAACACAAACGTCTGCTACAATCAGACATTAGAGAAAAAAACAACAGTAAAATTTGATCACAATGTACAGAGGGCCTTCCCTGGCTCTGCTTTTACTTACTGTACTTTGCCACAGTTGGTGTGCGCACACATGGTACTTCTGTAAAATGAATTATAATTGCTGACATTTCAGACAGAGAGACAGAGTTTCAGCTTGGAAAACATAGCAGATGGATGCACATTGTGTTGTAACTATGCCCCAGTGTTCACAGACTGTGCAATTCAGTCATCTGAAATCACAGTGAAACTGAAGTTGTCAGTTTGAACTTTTAAATCCTTGTGTCTCTGGAGAAACATGAGACTTGTTGATGTGTAGTTACAAAAGTTACACAAGCTGTTGTCTTCTGAGGTTGGTTGTGAGTGTCAGTCAGTTCTCTCAGTAATTATTACATCCATACTACTACGTTTCTGTTTGAAAAACTGAAACAATCTCTGTCCACATGATCGTTCTGGCTCACTATGAGTTTTAATCCCCGAACATACACAAACTCATTTCGCCTGAAACATCATGATTGACAGCTGAGACTGGCTGTGCAGCAGGACCGCAGCTACACACCATGATCACTACTGGGCTGATAACAAAGCACAAGATGTCAGCGCCCATATGTGAGATATTTTGGCTTCATTTTTATACAAAGGAATGTAATGAAGATTCAAGACCCATTTTCATTCAGAGTCCATGAAGTAGAACTTTCAACAACCGAGGAGTCTTTCACTTGTCTGTTTTCCAATATATATTTTTTGTTAGCTCCTTTTTTATCAAATGTTACTTTTTATTTAGTTCAACATCTTGACAATAAAATATGAACAAACAGTGTTTTTATCATAACTTTAGCTAATGAAATGAACTCTGACAAATTGATAATTTCCTTTGATGCCGAGCGGAAACAAGGATGACTTTACTGTAATAATCTCTCGCTAAAGACACACAAACTCACACTATTATTTATACAGATACACACAAATGCAAGTGTGGATGCTCTTTAGGGCTTCTTTTAATGACCACATTGCCCGTAAGAGAATCAATAATAAGTCGTCCAACTCCACTGTGAATCAATCAAATCTTCAGCACACAGTTTTGGGAATAATGTTTGGCCACAACACAAGAAATAATTTAGATTGGCCAAGATAGTTGCCTGTTTGCAATGTTCATAAATCCATGGTGAATTAATTAGCTTTAATATGCCAGTCAAGACTACCATTGTTCTATGTGTTCTGCATACTATATCCGTGCCTGATTTATTATTAGGGAATATATTGATATCTCAATGCTGCTGTGATATCCCCCAGCCATTATCAGCAGCAGTGTTAACAACACAAGCCCTCAGTGGCCACACATCCTTGCCTCAGGCACTCTTCCCTCTCATCCCTCTTTCCTGCATTATCCTTTATTCAGAGATTTCCTTCCACACATCCGTCCCTCTCTGCAGCGCTACATCCTGCGCTCCCCAGCGACTGCGTATTACACTGGGAAGCGTCCTCTGTTTCCCCTCCCCGCAGTGCGCGTGTTGTGCGTATGTGTGCATCTGCAAAGCATTGAGGCCATGTTGACCTTCAGCTGTGGCGGAACTTCCTGACTCATATCCCCACATATCATCCAACTGTTCAGGATGTCCAGCTCTGTCCTTTATTCCCCATTATGTTCAGAAACCTCTTCTTCTTCTTCTCCTCATCCCCACAGTTCACAGCCCACCCTCACCCCCTCACCCACTGCTTCCTTGCACCACAGCCCTGCAGCTCCGCTCCTGCTGATGGATGCTCAGTGGAGCCTCACACCTCCTCCCTTAAACCCTTTTTCTTCATCCTCTATTACTTCATCCACCATCTTTGACCCCACCCCTCCTAATACTAAGCTCTCTCACTCCTCCTGCCTTCTCTCTTTAACCTCCTTACCCACTGCTACCTTTTCCTCCCATCCTCTGGTCCCTGAATCCTCTGCTTTTCATTCCCATGAACCTCCTCCATGCAGAAGCTCTAATTTACATACCTCTCCAGCTGCCAACCCCATTAATATGAACATATAGTTCATGATGCTTTATACTCTTATACTTTAATCATCAGTATTATCTGTGAAAAAAGTTTATACTATGGCATCACCACAGCACGTTGTTTAAAATCTGTGAAATAACTGTTACCAAATGATTTCACGACTGGCCTTGTCCAACAGAATATTACATTTTATCACTGTACAAAGCAATGCAGGTCAACATATCTAAGCTTTTAAGCTGCAACCAAAATGTGATTTTTGTATTTATTGATTTAAGATGAATATGTATGGTTGATGCCTGACTTGTTTTGCGTTAGGTTTCAGTTGCAAGTGTCATAGAGAAGTGTTGTTTGAAGCTCTATTTTTAGGATCAACTTGCCTGAGGAGGTCAGGGCATCAAAGATAGTTTCTTCTTTCAACTTAACACTAGTTTGACATTTTGGGAAACTCATTGACTATTTTTCTTGCTTTTTACTTTTATTGTTGGAAGGGGCAGAAACAGATCTTTGGAAACAACTCTCTTATTGTTTTTGATCTCCAGTTATTCCTTTCCACGTTAAATGTCAATGACCAACCACAGCATTATAGTTGCTTGTAGCAGTAGTAGTATTATACAACTCATTCAGATTGTGATTCCATCATTTCACCACACATATTCTTCATTCATCAATTATTCAAAAGGCCAGAAGTACAGAGAACTTTCCCGTGTGACCTCTGTCGCCTCCAGGGAGCCGAGGGCATGCTGGGAACATCCTGTGTGCACGACCAGAGTAACAGCTGATCTTCCTCTCTGGGCCGGTGTGCTAACTGGGCCCCTTGGAGAGGACGTTCACACGTACACACACACTCATGCACACAGTCATGCATTGACCATAGCAGCCGGGAAAAGTCATCCACATGGTCTTTAGCTTGTATGCTGTACACATGCAGCATATGGAGAGCAGTGACGTGCGCAGTGGAGCTTAATGTGATGCAATCAATACTCTTGCTGCTACACTGCCAAGGTTACAGAGGAGGAACATCACTTGTGTTCGGCCCAGAGAGGAGAACTGTGTCTTTAAATGTGAGCACCATCATGATTTGTCTCATGACACTGATTTTAATTCATAAGTGAGAGATGAGAGAAAATATGTTCCATGTGATGATGTGATCCTTTGTGCTGGTTGTATGACATTCATTCCAGATACAAGGGATGAATGGTGAATCAGATACAACAATACTCTGTGTTGTGTTGTGGAGTCTATTTTGGTCTAGATCAGGTGTTTTCGACCTGTGGCTCCTCATGGAGTGTTAAAGGGGGTTTGGAGGGAGAGGAGAGAAGGAAAGACACTGAGGTGACAATGACAGGTGTGTGCTTTTGTTTGGGACAAAAACAGTACTTATCAAAGTTAGGCAGTACACAGCTCATGTATTTAAGTTGCTTCATAACCATTTGTATCAATAATCACTGTGTCTGAGCGGAGAATCTCCAGCTGTGCTCTTCCTGTGGTAAAGACAAACTCCAAATTCTATTGACATTCGACGAAGAACCGACTGAAGACCCACACATCATACATATATTTTTTTATTTTCAGTTTGAATTGCACGTTCCAAATAAAGCTGACACCTTTCCTGGTACTCCATATGACGCACATTGAACTTTTGGGTGTTGGTGTGTAAATAGCCATGTATGCTTATGTACTTCTTTTAAAATTTTGAGATCAACATGCAACAGAGATTTTCTTTGGTTGTATATTGCAAGATGCAGCACAGACGAGATAGTGAGGTTAGAGAGGTTTTCTGGTTCCAACGTGTGAGTGAGGTCAAACATGATGAACCAGGGAAAAAACTGAAGGCTAACTCATCTACTGGCAATATGAAAGGAGTCAATTGCCTTTTTTAGCTGGTCTATCTGCATTTAAAAAAACTGTGTATACCTACTGATTTTGGTGTAAAAGACACAAGATCTTCCTCCATTCCAAAATGATTCAATGACAACTGTCAAATAAAGCAAATACAGGCTACAAACAATAGTGTTCAAGTTGTAATCCATATCAGCATTATACTTAATGTTTAAACCCCCCACATTGTAGGCTATCATCCACCAAACAGCCCGAACACAGAGAATAATAACCAGAGAGAAACTTGAGTCATATAACCTTTTGTCATGTGGCAGCCTATGTAGGGCAGTGATGCTGGGGGCAGATAACAGTGGGTGTTGAAGGGGCTCACATGTCAGAATGTGAAGATCCCTGGTCCAGACATTTTGCTGTGAAAACAAAGATGTCGTCTTATTTGAGAGATAATGACACTTGCTTTCTTCCCTATTGAAACACTTCAGGAAACATATCTAAAACTGCCAAGTGTGTAAGAGATGTTTCAGATAATGTCAGTACCACTGACGTTGCTGTAGGCTCAATCCGCATGACAGCAGCGGCAACTGAGGGAAGGCGGGGAAGAGCCTGTGTGCGTGTGCATGTGCGTGTGTGTGTGAGAGAGAGAGGGCGAACTTTCTCCAAGCTCTCATGAACGACGGACGATTACGCAGGAGTGAGGCTGTGCTGACGTCAGACAACGCGCTGCTGATGCAAAAGGCTGAGCAGCCAGTGAGTAAGAACAGTCAGCTTCTCCCCGGAGCATCCTACCTACATTCATCCCGAATATTCTCTGTTGAGCATCAGCAAGGGTTTTAGATCGGCCATTCAGTGTGAATCACAGATAAAGGCTAACAAGGTACTGTGTGACAAAAGGGAGAAAAGAGGGAGAAAGAAGGAGGGAGAGGGAGACGCAGATGTCAATGTGGAGTTGCTGCTGTCTTCGAGAGGCAGTGATGATGCAGACACCCCCTCCCCTACTTCTCTTATTCATGTCGAACGTGCTTGCCATTCAGATCCAGGGCTCTGCGTGTGTCAGAAAATCCTCCGCAGTGGGAAAGAAAAAGAGTGAAAAGAGGGATGGAGCGAGAAATGAACAAATCAGGAAAATAACATTAACAAAATAAGGACATAAAACAATAAGGGGCTCGATAGTATCTTCAGTTTGAAAAGAGCTTATAATATTTGTTTTCTGTCGACCATTAGCTTGCAATGTCTGAAACAACCACAGGATGATACTGTGGATACAATGTGATCCCTACACATTGACAATGATTGATACTCCCTCCCTTACATTGGATTCATGACAGTTTCTAATGGCCCCGTTAATAAATCATTGCACCCTGACATCGATGTGTGCCAGCTACATTTGTCAGGGCAAGGTCACCAAGTTCATCTCTATACGTGGCTCCTGCCCAGCAACCCCAGCAACCCCCTGCAGACAGGACCCCGCCCTGCCCTGGCACGCTTTCTGCTAAATTATATCCCTCACCCAGTTCCCAGGCATTCACAGTGGACAGGAGGAAGCGAGGAGTAAGGGTGGGGACGGAAATGGGCCCGGGGGCTGCATGGCCTTGTAACCCACTTCTCGTCACCCAAAGCCTGCCGTGCAGTTCCCTGCCAGAGCACTGTTACAGATACTTCAGGGATCTGAGAAAAAACTCTTGGTCCTATTCTGATCTATCTGTGGAGCTAAGTGTCATCAAATTAAAATCATATTATTAGATTTTATGTTTTATCTGCAATGTATCTCTGCATTACAAAGTGATCACAGTGATAATTCGAGGAGAACTGTTGCACACAATGTGTTTTGCATTTCCTAACAATACATTTCTTCGTCTTTTCCTTCTGAGCCATAAATAGTAGAGTGCAGGTTGCATTTTTCTGTCTGAACCTGAGCTTGATGTTGTCACTGTAAGCTGATTTTATGAGTTACCCTGTCCCTGCTTGTTTTCCCTGATCATAGACATGTGCAATGAACCCCAGCCAACGTGAATGACCCGTCACAAGCCTGAATATCATTTAAATATTTTTTTGTGAACCCGGACCGGTCTGGTATTCAAACCCTAATTTGTAGCCCATTTTCACTCTTCTTCTCTCTGTGCAAACCCTGCAATACACATCAGCTAATTGAATTTTACTTTGACCTTGGTATGCTGATATAGTAGCCTAGGTATGGTTATATAATTAGTGAAAAGGAGGTGTCTCCATGTTGTCAGATTGTAGTTACTGTAATCAGGACAAACTACTGCAAGATAATGCATAATATATTGCGAAGGAATGCATAAGTAATCCTTAAATTCTCAGCATGACCCTTTGAGACCACTAATGTCCACCTCTCGTCATAATGTACACAGTACACAGTCCATCTTTAGTTTATAAATTAAGTTGAAATTGCTGCTTGTTCTGTGATTGGCCGATCTGCAATGTTTAGGGTTCATTCTCTGCCCAAGAGATCTGTCCCCACATCATGGACCTGTTTCACATGTGAAACTATCACAGAGGAATAATTACATTTAGACTGTAGTTCCTGTGAAGGACAGAATCGGAGGTTCACTATCTTTACGTCTTATTGCTGATAAAGCTTATTTACAGTGCCTGTGCGTGTAACTGCACTCTTTCTACCTTATATCTTATCAGATCTTCTAACTGATGAGTTGAGACTTGTGTACCGGGCTCTAATCATACAAACACACTTTGAGATGCTTTTAGAATTTAATGTGTTATTATTTTGTGGACATTTTTGCAGACTGACAATGCCGAGTGCACACACAGAGAGACTTGGGCAGGATTCTCTGCTTTTCCCTCAAGTACATGCATTTAATGAAATATTATTGGTGGTGTAGCCAATCACCTGTTGATTCTATGGACCAGCACGCAGACTTTTTTCCCCCTTTGAGGGTGATAGGGTGCTGTATGAACTGACTGATGACAAATAGATAATCAGAGCATGAGATTTCTGGAAAATGACACAAATTGCACAAGAGCTGCTTTGACAGAGACAAGGAGGAAAAGGGCTGCAGAGTGAGATTATACTAAAAGAGGAAATGTCCACAATTGCCCAGTGGAGGTTTTTCCTGATAAATAAACAGTGTGTGTGAGCATGTGCATCATCATGAGCATGCACTGGAACAAACAAAACAAGGACACATTAAAACACTGCTGCATAGCTACAGATACTGTGAAAACGTTTATTTTGAGTATCTTGGATAGAGGTGGTCAAAGTTTAAATTGGGTTAACAATAGTTTATATAGTACACAGAGTATAAAGTATGCACATGACCCTACTTGCAAGAATGGACTCTTTTCTTTGCAGCAGTGCAACCATATGTTGTTTACATTTTCTCTTTCTAATTTAAACTGCAGCCACTGCAAACAAATACAATCACGTGCAAATTCCTGGGAACTTTTAAGGAACAATACATGTCCTTTTTGACATGTTACATTGTACATCACCTTGGTGTGACAGTAGCCAACTATTGACTCATGCGAGATCAGTGAAGCCCATCAGCATGAGCATTGTCCATTTCTTGTCTCTTGGTGGGCAGTCGATAGAAACTCATCATCTGCGACTCAACCCGTCGAGATAAGATGTTTTATCTCTGTGTTTCTTCTCAACAACCTAAAGAGCACTCAAATGTTCTGAGGTGATTGCCCTTTTATTCCCAGTAGTATCAGTGAAGCTTTGTTACACTTAAACCCTTCACATGCCCTTTCCTGATAGCTACTGCAAAGGTTCTGTTAGACCCCCTTCTGTTAATTTGCTCGTCAAAATCATACCAGTCAGCTGCTTCTTGAATGTGACACATATCTTCATGGTTGTGAGGAAGTGACTGTGGAAGCAAGCAAACACACCACAGCCAGCGTGCCCCTGCCTTGTGACATGTTTTTTTCTTTTTTCAATAGAAATCTAAAAATAAGGCAAGTTTATTTATGTAACACCTTTCAACAACAAGGCAATCCAAGGTGCCACTTATAACTATGGAAAAAAAACACAATCTGGAAAATTCAGAGTGGCAGAGTGGAAGTGTATTTGGGCCTTTACCAATCCACATGAGAAAAGAATTGAAGTCGTTTTTTTAACAAAACATCTCAAAAAATGTGAAGACTGAACTGTTATGATCCCCTTTAGGAATCTCCCAGCAGCAGCATTTTGAATCAGCTGTAGCTGTGTCAACGACCTTTTAGAGATCTCTAAAGACAGTATGACAGTATTCAAACCTGCTGTAGATTTGTACAGACTTTCAAAAGTCCAGCTGAGGCAAAAGTCATTTATTTAATGAAATATTCTTAAGTTGTGAATCAACTAATTTTGTTATTGTATTGATGTAGATGTTAAAAAAGGTCCAAATCCATGACTACACACAGATTTGTGGTTGGTTTTTGTTCTGCACAAATTTTTAATTACTCCTTTGGCCCCAAAAACATTTATTTTAGTTTTATCTTGTAAAACATTTAACACTTACAATTAAACTGACCTAATCAGCATCTGTGTGGGATAGTAAACTGCTGACATTGTTACATAAATCTGTGTGTGAACTGCATAACTATGCTAGTAGGAGCATGTATATACTAAAGAGAAGAGGCCCCAGAACGGAGCCTTGTGGAACTCCATCATTTCTTAACATTCTCAAATTTGTAATTACCCTGTTCTTTAGATAGGACTTAAATTACTTTAGCATTGTGCTTAACACTGTGCAGGTCCTGAAGTGTTCACTATTTGAAAAAGATCTTAGACATTCAAACATTTTTGAATTGATTTCTAGGTAAGATATCAAACCACAGTAGGCAAGTTTCAGGTTGTACAAATTCCTTCAAAGTTTCGTAGACGTTTAAATTGTATGATCATTGGTGTAAGTGGATATAATTTAGACCCTATGTGGGCTAACTGACAGCTTGTCTTGTTTTCTGAATTTAGTCTGTGATGAATGAAGCAAACTTATTGCATGACTTAATGGATGAAAGAAAGGGCACATGTCAGGCTGCAGCTATGTGGTGTGTGGGGTAAGAGGTGAGGAGCAGGACAGAAAAGCATCCTGGAAACATCAGAACAGCAGTAGGTCATCAGTTTGACCTTTGAAACTGAATCTGTGACCCCATCTCTCCTCACTTAAGTAATTTTCTTAATTCTGTTCTGAAGTGTATAATAAGGATATAATTGTGGGTTGAACCCCACCTCCTCCTCCCCTACACCTACATACACACACACACACACACACACACACACACACACACACACACACACACACACACACTGACAAGTCCTGGTCTCAGGAGACCTGCGAAGAGAGGCAAAGAGCCCAGCAGGTCTGGAATTCACTGATTATCTCCAGATTTCCCCAGAGGGCTCACAGCTCGAGAATGTCTTCAGTGTTTCTATTTTCAACATGAGACATTATTCCTAAATAGAAATGTAATTGTTATTTCTGTGTCAGTCCTTAAAAGGATGTGATTTAGTTCATGTAATGTTTTGTTCGGAAGAGATGTAGTTTTTTTTTTCTTATCCTAAAAAAGTGGATCTAAATGGAAATAGTCAAAGCCAACAGAAATTCCTGATTGTTCTGGAGGACAAAGTATTTTAAAACCACTTTTGAAATATGGAATTTCACACATTTCAAAGGGCTTTTGTGTAGCTTTTAAACATGTCAGCCACATACTCACATGTTGTACTATGTTGTCTCAAAGCACTTTAACACATGCACGGTCCAGTGGTACTAAGGGGACAAGTGAGCCAACATTGAATTATGGCTAATTCCATGGGGCAAATAGACAAGTAAGAGTAATGCCATTGTCACACCACAATTCAGTCCCCATTTATCTGAGTGAAGAAGGGGTCAAGATGTTTTTGCTTCCTTTTGCCCTCAATTCAATCTCACTGAACTTTGACCTGCAAAATAACTGGACGCACCGCCAATTTGAGACAAAGGTTAGAGTTGTCTTTTATTTCAGTCAAATTGTTTGTTTATATATCTCATTGTTTTCACATGTTTTCTGCTGTATTTTTTCTTCAGAGTCTGGATTTGTGACTGCTGCAACTGTTACCCACTACGACAGCATGGCTTGTATTGTTTTCAGCTGGAGAGTCCGTGGATGTGTGCATACGTGTGTCTGTGGATGCTCTCCTGTAGCGGAAACTACCACAGAGGTAGTTTTGCCGGTGTTTAATATATTATATATGAGGGATCTCTGACAGCGATCTCTCAGTTAGTGAAAAGATTTACAGGCATGTCGACAAACTGTTGGCAGGATGCTTAAAGATGCCCTCACTGCTGATAATTACATTCAAATAAAATATACTTCATGATCACTGATACAATAGATAATTTTTCCTGTCGGGCCTCCTGGTAAAGTGTCTAAAATATGACAGAGTGAGCCTTTGTGAGAATACAGTAGGAAGATGTCCAGAAAATGAGTTGGACGAAAATGAAACTGAAAATGAGGAGCAATACACTTAGAAGACTCAGAACTTGAAAAAAAAACTACCTGTAATTAACAATAGTCTGAGTTAGCAACTCACTGTCTCTTTCAGTGTCACCCTGTAAAAAATTGGCTTTTGGTCATAAAAGTGAAACACAAGCACAAAGGGATTCAAAGTTTTTGATGAAGCAAAGACTCAAGATCTCCTGAAAGACACAAGAATCCCCTCCATGTGTTCACATGCATGTGTGTGTCTGTTCGCACGAGTCAAGCTACAGTAAGATACTAAGATGCCTGTTGAATTGACCCTTATGTGACATGTGACCTGAGCCTCAGGCACCCCTGTACAAGAACACTCATACAAAATGCTCCTTCAGCAGCAATCATGAGAGTGTAACAACACATGCTCAAATGATTGGAAATGCTGCTGATGTACAAATCGCCATTGGCTCTGGCTGCTACTGAACACTGCACAAGTCTGAAAGGTTTGAGTTGTTTCGTGGAGGCTGGAGAGGTTGTATGGTAACAGCTGATCCGGCCATACATCAAGGCTTATTCTTGTTCTGTGTTCACACTGTTATTATCTGAGCTCATTTTATGAGCCTTGTGATAGCAGACCAGTGGCGAGTGAAGACATTTTCTCTAATGCCTGAAAGAAAAAATAATGGGTATCTCTCATACAAGTTTCTGTTGTGAGGGGAAAGAGCTCAGCACTTAGTGGAACACACTGTTACTTTTACTGCATTATCTACACTGTAACAGGTCTGTGGACAGACTTCTAATCACCACAACAGCATGGCAACTCATCATAACAACGATATGCAGTCTTCAAGCCCTGGAGCTACTTCAGAATTATTCCTTGTCATTAGTGAGTCCTCCTCAAACAGTTCGACAATATACTCTCACTTTTTATTTTTTGTGTGCTGGACGTTGTGTGCAGAGCTTTTTATAAACAGTCTATGGTTCAGAGTGAAGTTAGAAAACTTAAAGTTTTTTGCAAGGACTTTATGGTCAATGTTTCCCATAAACTAGTTAGTTAGTTAGTAATAACTAGTTATTTTTTTCATGTATTGCTTGTTGTCTATTTCAGAGGTCTGTTAATCAAGCAATACAAACTTCAGACCCAAGTTCACAACTTTTCAAAATAAAAGCTCTGAAGATCAGCTTGATATATTCAACACTGCACTTCCTTGGACTCTTCACAATACACATGCCAAGTGTGAAGCCAAACAAATTAACAGTTCTCGAGTTATGCGTTCCACATACAGACAGACAGAAACACTGAACTAGTAGATAACTTTGCACAGGGCTCTCTTCTTTTTCTCTTTCCACCCAGCTGGTGGTGGTAGCAGATGGTCGTCCACCCAGAGCCCAGTCTGCTCAAGGTTTCTTACCATTAAAAGGGAGTTTTTCTCTTGCCACTGTTGCCAAGTGATTGCCAATGGGGGAGTGTTGTGTGTCTTTAAATAATATAAAAAATAATTGAGTCTGGAACGCCTCTATGTAAACGTACCTTGAAATAACTTCTGTTATGATTTGGTGCTATATAAATAAAATTGAGTGAACTTGACTTGTAGCCTTTCATGGTGAAATATTACAGTAAAGGTTGTGGGAACCACTGTGAGTCTGGAAGTCGATATAAGGACATAGGTTAACAGGGCTGTAGGACTTCATCTGGCTTCAGTTTTGAGCCCAGTTGTGAGATGTTTTCGTAATCATCTAAGACTTGTCTTGCATGTTTTGACTCAGACTTCTCTCGGTCTTGGCAGCAACTCCCACCTATTGCAGTGTTTTATCATAACCGAGTCCACTTGGCTCTAGGTATGCTGATGCTATTGTAACAGTCAGCCAGTCCAGTCTTTGGATCCAGAGTGAAATCTACTATGACCCATCTCCCACTCAACATAAGTAGACTGGACTACAGGCATGTTAGGTGGTGAACTGTGCACAGCTGCGTCGCTGATCTGCTGCATCAGGGAGTGTTTCTGCTACGCAGATGCTACATGAGGTTTCTGGTGTGACCACTGTATTTTCCTCCGATGAAAGTAGCCTATGTACTCAACTCAATGTCAGGGTATGAAGCCGTGCATCTTGAGGTCATGCAATAACAATAAAAACCTTGTTCAAACAAATTCATTGAATTAAAACTGTAGTGAAATAATTTCTGCTGTTTATTTTTCTATGAACCATATGCAGCGTGTGGAGAAAATAGGCAAGACTGACACTTTTGAAGAGCATTGCGGCTATTGCGCATCCCACGCAGGCAGTGTGACTGCTCTTACCTGACAACATGGGCAACAAAATTAAAAGAAAGACCTTCAATTATTCACACACTCCCCGTGTGGCACAGACATTATTCCTCACAACCTGTGGTGGGTCATTGTTAACTCTAGGGAACGCAAAAGCTGATGCTTGCAACTAGCATGTCAACATCATTTCCTGCTTCTCCTGATTTTCACTGCATCATGCAAACAAACTATGATTAAAAAATGCAGGCCCTCTTAACCCTTTTTCAATCTCAGGGTAATAGATGCAGTGTCCTTGGAATCCTGCTCAGGACCGAGTGATTATAAACGTGATCCTGAATCACATAGTCATTCAGCAACAGAGGTGAACAGGATACTGTATGTTAACATCGCAAACAGTTCCTTCTGTTTGCCCTCATCTCTACACCTCTACTGCCCTTTATCATGTTGTGTGTGTGTGAGTGTGTGTGTGTGTGTGTGTGAGTGTGTGTGTGTGTGTGTGTGTGTGTGCGTGTGTGTGTGCGCACCCTAACAAATTTGTGTTGAGTCATGCAGGTCAAAATCATTAGAAGAAATAAATATTACAAATAAACACTATTATATATTTTAACATTCTATATTTAATTCATGCAGATTTTATTAACATTTACATTAGGGTTTTTGCACACGCACAAACACACACACATATGCATACACACACCGTGACACCTATGCCCATCGCTGATGGCAAGCACCATCCCTGCATGGCTTCCCCCACAACTCTCCCCTCTCCGCTCGCTGTGATCTGATTGGCTGTTGGATGGGTGAGGCACACTGCAGAGGCAGGAACGCAGAGAGGGGGGCTTCCCCCGCTTAGCAGGACTTGCACATACACACACACAACAGCCCACCCACCTACACAAACACGCACACACATACAGGGAATCCCTCCTTTTCTATTTTCAACACGTCCCAGTTTGAGTTACTCACTGCTATTCAATTATTCACAGCACAGCCAGGTTTGAATGTGCTGCACACCAGATAGGATGAAGTGGTTTTGGGCATCTCTGATCTCGTTATTGTTTTTTAGGGTTTCGCCTCATTTTACCTCTGCCAAGAGAAGTTTGGGAAATGTATCCGCCAAAGTGTGTTATTAATAGGGGAGTCTCAGGTTTAGTGCTGATGGTCATGTATAGTTATGCCTTCACAGGGAAAGAAGACCCAAATTGGGATGCAGCTGTCGAGTGCAGACGTTAGGTCAGGTTTCATGCGTGTGTCTGTGTTTGCAGCACCAAACCTGGCATTAGGGAGCCCCCAGTGGATTGAGAGAGGCTCACCGGGATGGATTTTCAGTTCATGTGTGTGTGTGTGTGTGTGTGTGTGTGTGTGTGTGTGTGTGTGTGTGTGGGGAAACATACACACAAAGAAGGACCGACTTTTACATCGTATTTGTGTCATTTAAGAGGGAAGACTCCAGAGGAAGGATGAAGATGTCCAATGATCTGAACAAATAACATTGCTGAAGGTCACTGATGGCACTGTGACACGGCACAGCAGGACAGTGGTGTCTCCTGCTGTTATCTGGAGGAAGAGCTGCCCAAGACTTCACTAGAAAGACTAAATCACAACAAAAAGCTAAATATTGAGCAATCCTAAAGTTATCATTCTTTTATTCACTTTATTTCATTTATTTTGGCATGTGAAAGCAAAGCACATCGCTGATGTGGATATGTGCACTTTGCCTTTCCCGCACTGAAAAACCAACTGCACCACAGCCTTACTAAGAATAACTAAACTGCAATATGAATGGAGACATCCTTATATGGAAAAGGAGCCACAGAGGCAGGGCGCTGTGGAGTTATCTCATGCCCAGCGGTCACAGATGACATCAGTGTCAGGCTGACCCTCCACTAAAAAGGCCTGGACACTCTCCCTCTGCCGTTGCATGCATGTGGTGCATGCCGGTCTACGTCAGTCCTAAAGGTCTCACTGTCAGCAGCTCTGAGGCAGCGAGTCACAAGACACGCAGAGCGGGTGCATCGTGGCTAAACTGTAGAGAGCCAGCAGCACAGCCGCTCCACAAATATTACCATGAGGAATGTGAGGAATGATGGCGACCAGTGTGAGAGACTCGTGGATCCTGTCAGCTCTAATAGGATCATGTGAGACATTCTGGCTCCAAGTTTGTGATTTACAATGTTTGATCACAATGTATGTGTGTGGCCCTAGTATCTTTCCATCAGCTGACAGTGGCCAGGCCATCAGTTAGATAAGTATAATGATTCCTTAGTCTGTATTTTTGGAAGGTGTGTTCTACTGTCTGCACCCACAGCGGTGCCTCTGCCTCTAGTGATGTGTGTTCACCCCTCTCTCTCTCTCTCTCTCTCTCTCTCTCTCTCTCTCTCTCTCTCTCTCTCTCTCTCTCTCTCTCCCTCTGTGTAAAGCCTCAAATGTCTTACTCTTCTGTGCCACTGAGCACCACTGTTGTCCAAAATGACTGCAGAGCCAAATCAGCAGCTCTGTGAAGATGTCTTCAGGTTGTATTGCGTGCTTGAAGCTAAATGCTAACATCCGTCAATGATGATGCCAACATGCCGATGACTAGCTGTTGTTTGCCACGTTCCCCAGGACACGATCTACCTGGCCCACTAGGACCGCTTCCTTCATGGGCTGCATGGACCGTGAAGGTCGAGCCGAAATGAGACGGTGAGGATTTCCATGATTGGCCAGACCAACTCGTCCTGCCCTTATTGCAAGGGTGATACTCAAGCATTGGACATCTCGTCGCTTGCTGGCGCCATTACCTCTTTGAAAAATGGTTCATCACTGAAGCGCAATGAATCCTGGGATCGGTAGGGCCGGGAAGGATCCACCCGTTGGAGCCTTCATTTCTTGGGAATGGAAGGACACGTTTGTCTGAAGCATTTGAAGGAGCCTTAGAAATGTGACAACATTGCAGTGCAATGCAGCCTCTGAAGGATACAGACACTGGACTGAGACACAGATATAATGATTTTCTAATGCCGTCTATTACTAAGTGTTCAAGAGTCATCATTCAATTATTATTCTGGTTTTAATGAGGTCATATTGTATGTTACACGTGTCTCTTTCAGAAGTGCAATGAACATGTATATTGACTTTTTGCACAAGTAGGTATTAGCTGATCAAAGATGAGCTGCACGGGGGGGGGGGGGGTTGTTTATGCATTATAATGACATGTGCATGCCATATGCTGCATGCATGCACAATATATGTTAATTATGCATGTTTGCTCTATATATTCTGTATATATGCCAGCTTTGTGCACTAGCTACGGGAGGATAATTGAGAATTTTTATTATTGTATTGTGCATTTTAAACAGGACTCTGTTTGCAGGATGTATCACCATACTGTGTTGAACCTGCATAATGAAATGCAGACATTAATTCTTCTATACAGTCTCTATGAATAATAGACAAGGTAGCGAACATAGTCATTTGTTAATGGAGACGTCCACCCAGTCACAGAAAGTGGTTATTTAGTCTCCCCAGCATGAGGCAAGAAAGTCAGAAAACAATATTGAAACCATATATATATTACCATATATTTTCTATCATCATTAACTACATTTATCATTATTTCTGTCTCTCTCAGACGTAATTGTCCATGTTTGATGGTGAAATGGAAAACCCCCAGCTGTGTGCTCTGTTACACATATCAGTGGCACGGCTGGTGAGGTGATCCTCAGATGCATAAACCACACAAACACACCTATCTGCTCTGTTTCCATGGCTACCTGGCTATTCCATTAACCCTTCACCTGAGAGATTATCAATTGATACACATGTTTGAGGCATTTTTTCATATGTATGCAAATCCCATTGGCAAGAGCAAACAGCTTGTGAAGTAAAATGCTGATGAATGTCAAATGAATAGTTGGTCTGTGTTTGATGTAGCGTCAGAGTCAAACATCACCGTCATGTCCTGGCCTCGTGCCTGATCTCGTCCGCTGCAACTTCCAGCCTCCTTCACCTCAATGTGCCCTCACTGTCCTTGACCTTTTCATTCCCCCACCATTTGCATTCCACCCCCTCAGTGTGTCTCTATTCCCTGCCCCCTATCATCAGACCTGGAAAATCATTTACACTTACACAAAGCTGGAGTCTTTCAATCTAATAAAAAAAAAGCCCCAATGAGGCTTTAATTTTGTGGTAGATGTGTGTATTTATGAACAGTCAAGCCATGAAGCCAGATGAATTGAATCAAAATTCAGAAAGGTCCAGAAAATGTCCTAAAGCAAAGGTCTAGAACAGAACATCATAATGTCTAACTATCATTATGATTTAGTATTCATGTCTGTCTATCATGCAATAAGACATTAAGAATATTTATTCTGTGTTTTCACATTAAAAGGGATTATAAAGAAGTACTCTAATGTAAAATAAATGCTCTTTTCTCATATCAAGTAAAAAATATAATATGCAGGCAGGCAAACAACAATAGCAGAACATCTTCATTTATTCAACATCATATATATATATATATTGTGATGCATCAATTATAGTAAAATATTTATTGTCTTTTATGAATTCTGTAAGGGTTTTGTATTCTGAGTGTGTTTATTTTGCTCGCCTCTTTATTTAGAGTGTTTTCTGTTTTATTATTACCTCGTGTTTCTTGACTTCCTTGTGTTTATGTTTGTCTGAGTTGTTTCGGTGTCCCTGTGTTCTGTTTCCTGTTTTATTTTGTAGTCTCTGTTCCTAGTGTGTTTTCTTTCTTCACTTCCTGTCTGTAATTGTCTGCACCAGTCCTCATGTGTTTCACCCGTGTCCAATTGCCCATGCCTTCCCTGTGTGTGGATATAAGTCTCTGTGCTCCCCTTTGTCCTTGTCTAAGCATTGTTATGTCCTGTCCTGATATCCTGTCCTTATCTTCTGTGTTTTTTCGTATCCTGTGTCTCCTGAGCCTCTGCACCTCTGCATCTCCTGTGTAAGCCTCCAGAGTTTCCCCCTTTGTGCTTTTAGTAGTTTTTTTTCTGCCTAAGACTTTTTTCCATTAAAGGACACTTTTTGTTAATGCTCTGCTTCTGGGTCCAACTGCTTCATAAACCCTGACATATTCACACATTTATCGGTTCTGTGCTGCACGGCTAAATCTAGCTCGCTAGTGTTAGCATACACCGACCAAAGACAAACTTTGTTTTGCGTTGTATTTTTCTTTTTTCACCATCTGAGATCCACATTTACAGCAAAACATCTTGAAAATGCCAGCGCTTGGACCCAGAAAAAGATATCACAAGTCACAACTTAACCAAATTCCTTCTCCTCTAGTCTCTCTAGGTCTGTCCATCGACTTCAGACAGAAGGCTCATCGGAATCACACATTTGGCGAAGCAGCAATGGGAAAAGCACACTGTCCAAATTTAACAACTCAAGAATCACAGAGATCACACTGGACTCAAGCGAGACCAAAGACTTCATAGGCAACTTTGCTTACATTAGCATTTTATTTCTACCGCAAAAATGTTACCTGGAAATACGTCTGCAAGGTTTCATGAATCCACTGCGCAGCCAAGCCTGAACCCAGATGCTGATCATAAATGAACCTGCTCCTCTCCTCTCCTCTTTCCTCCTCCCAGTGTGCCCTTGTGCTCCAGAGAGCTGAAACAAGGTTTAACAATATGCCTCGTTTATTATTCAATTGCAATTAACGTCAAGTAAGGATGATAGATATACTGCTGAGATAACAAGGGCAAGTAAAGAGAGGGGGCTGCATTTTGGGGCTTTTTAAGGCCTTTTTTTCTCGAAATTATTTCTTCAATAATTATGCTTTTTGTGTAGTGCGCTCCATTTTATTTATGAAGATCAGAGGTCAGGGTCAGATAGAGAATGATGAGTGCCACCTGACATGAAGGTTAAAACCTGGGAACTGAGAATCTCCCTAAAACATGTGACCCATCCCCCCCAACCTCCTGCTCCACGAGGCTGTTTCCTAACTGTGATACTTCCTACATGCAATCTGTCTCTCATATACACACCATCACACACACACACACACACACACACACACACACACACACACACACACACACACCCTTTACACCACATGCTCATCAGAGGATACGAGGGGCATTGAGGGTGAAAAGTGATGAGAGATTTGTCATGTCTGTCACTGCTCATAGAAAGACATCGTTGTTTCCTACATGATACATGGCATGAATGGAAAGCAGTCATGGAGTTAGTTATAGTTAGTTAATTAAGACATGAACATCTGTTTGGACGTTCTTTGGACCTTTGATTGTACAGGTTTCTGAGGGGTTTAAATGTGTGTGTCCCTGTGTTAATGCCCTCAACATGTACAAGTCTAAAGAACACTTTCAAAAATATAAAACAGGACCGATGTGCCGTTCCATCAGCAGGTCTTTGTCAAATACTGCCTCAGTTGAAGGTATAAGACTGTGCATCAAAGCAAAGGTTTAGATTCACAAGGTGTATTTGTAAGAAATACAGATCTCTGAAGATTATTACACTGTAAAATCCACTTTACAGTGTAGGATAATGAGTCTCTCAGCTCTCTGATGGTAACTGCTTAGTCACACTCTGCAGTAATGATGTGTCAGTTTCACAAAAAATCCCAACTTATATTACAACTTTGATAGATTGGACACCTACTTCTTTCGCTTTTGTGTTTACCACTCGGTACAGCCCTAAGAATTATTTCTAGATCTTAGTGGCGCTAAGGTTTTTAATTCATTAAAAACCTTAGCGCCACTAAGATTGACCATCTCGTCGATAGCTCTGTAGACTCATTACGATTAACACTAGACTCAATAGCGCCTCTAAAAAAGAAACATATTAAACATAATAAATTAGCTCCATGGTATAATTCCAAGACACATGAGTTAAAACAATTATCAAGAAAATTAGAAAGGAAGTGGCGCTCCAGCAACCGGTTTGAACATCTCCTAGACTGGAAGAGTGGTGTTAAAGCATATAAGAAGGCCCTCCACAAAGCAAGAGCTGCCTACTATTCGAAACTAATAGAAGAGAATAAAAACAACCCCAGGTTTCTCTTCAGCACTGTAGCCAGGCTGACAGAGAGTCACACCTCCACCGAACCCAGTATTCCTCGATCCCTAAATAGCAATATCTTTATGACCTTCTTTAATAATAAAATTCTAACTATTAGAAATCAAATCAAACATCTCCTGCCCTCAATTGGCACTGAAATCTCAGAAATGGCTAAGAATCCTACCAATTATTTAGACAGCTTCTCTCTGATCACCCTTGATCAGCTGACCAAACTAATCTCATGTTCTAAACCAACAACTTGTATCTTAGATCCCATTCCTACAAAATTACTTAAAGAAATTCTGCCCCTAATTGATAGCACGTTACTGAACACAATAAATCTGTCATTATCATCAGGATATGTACCACAGTCTTTTAAAATATCTGTAATCAAACCCCTCCTCAAAAAACCCACCCTAGACCCAGAGGTTTTAGCCAATTACAGACCAATATCTAACCTCCCCTTCCTGTCTAAAATCCTAGAAAAAGTTGTAGCCAATCAGCTGTGTGAGTTTCTCCAGGAAAATAATATATATGAAGACTTTCAGTCGGGGTTTAGAGCCAATCATAGCACAGAGACAGCCTTGGCAAAAGTCACTAATGACCTTCTAATAGCTTCAGATCAGGGATTTGTGTCTGTCCTTGTTCTGTTAGATCTTAGTGCAGCATTCGACACAATTGACCATAACATTTTACTACAGAGACTAGAACAGTTAATTAGCATTAAAGGAGCCGCCCTAAACTGGTTTAAATCCTATTTCTCTGATCGCTCCCAATTCGTGCAAATTAATGATGAGTCATCTGTGCGCACCAAAGTTAACCATGGTGTTCCACAGGGCTCTGTGCTCGGCCCAATTTTATTCTCATTATATATGCTTCCACTCGGAAACATTATCAGGACACACTCGGTAAATTTCCACTGCTATGCGGATGACACCCAGTTATACTTGTCAATAAAACCTGAACAAAGTAATCAAATAACTAAACTCCAAGCATGTCTCAAGGACATAAAAACCTGGATGACCCGCAATTTTCTCTTATTAAACTCAGATAAAACAGAGGTTCTAATACTTGGCCCTAAACACCTTAGAGATAAATTATCTAACGATATAGCTGCGCTAGACGACATTGCCCTTGCTTCCAATGAAACAGTCAGGAACTTGGGAGTGATCTTCGATCCTGATTTATCCTTTAATTCACACTTAAAACAAATTTCTAGGACCGCCTTTTTCCACTTGCGTAATATCTCCAAAATCAGACATGTCCTTTCTCAAAAGAATGCCGAAAAACTAGTCCACGCCTTTGTTACATCCAGATTGGATTATTGTAATTCATTACTATCAGGCTCCAGCAGCAAGTCGTTAAAGACTCTGCAGCTTGTCCAAAATGCCGCAGCACGTGTCCTGACAAGAACCAAGAAAAGAGACCACATGTCTCCAGTATTAGCTTCGCTACACTGGCTTCCGGTTAAATCTAGAATAGAATTTAAAATTCTCCTCCTCACCTTCAAGGCCCTTAATAATATGGCACCATTATACCTTAAAGAGCTGATGGTACCTTATCAACCCACTAGAGCACTGCGCTCCCAGAATTCAGGCTTACTTGTCGTCCCTAAAGTCTCTAAAAGTAGAGTAGGAGCCAGAGCTTTCAGCTATCAAGCTCCTCTCCTGTGGAATCATCTCCCACTTTCAATTCGGGAGGCAGACACCACCTGTATATTTAAGAGTAGGCTTAAAACCTTCCTTTTTGATAAAGCTTATAGTTAGAGCTGGTACAGGCTTGTCTTGGACCTGCTCTTAGTTATGCTGCTATAGGTCTAGAAGGTCGGGGGACACATGACACACAGAGCTTCTCTTTCCAGCTTCTCATTCCTCTTCTCAATCGTTATCATATCAAAGTAATTCATGTCTCATCAATACATGTTACTGACTTCACTTCTTCCCCGGAGTCCCTTTGCCTTATTGTTCGCAGATCCAGGGCCGCAGCTATGGCCACATCATGGATTAGGATCTGTGGATCGCGTATCAGAGATCGTAATGGTGGATCCAGTATGGTGGATTCTGTATCGTGCTGGCTGATCGTGACAATAAAGGCGGATCCTTTATCGTTTTGCCATCGGAAAATGGTGCTGGACCACGACCAAGGTGGCAGCTGATGATGGATCCTAATGGCGACAATGAACAATGACTGTGGACTATAGTGGCATCCGATCTTGATGGTGGATCATGATCTTGCTGGCTGCTGACCATAGACTGTGATTGCAGAAAGACTGCTTGACACATAGTATTTCTCAGATACTTGACCCTTGACATTAATCCACCAATTCACTGACCTTCAGTTATGCTTCAGAAAGGTCTACCCCTATCAGTACTGCTAAAACCTTGATGATGTTTCCCTTCACACTTGACATCTATTGCACTTCTGTCCGTCCTGGGAGAGGGATCCCTCACATGTGGCTCTCTCTGAGGTTTCTACGTTCTTTTTACCCTGTTAAAAGGTTTTTTGTAGTTTTTCCTTACTCTTGTTGAGGGTTAAGGGCAGAGGATGCCACACCATGTTAAAGCCCTATGAGACAAACTGTGATTTGTGAATATGGGCTATACAAATAAAATTTGATTGATTGATTGATTTACCACATCTATGAATTCAGCATCTATTGAGCTGTACTGTTGTCCAACTGCAGCTAGGTACATATATACATATACATTTATATACATATACACATACACACTCATTCTATTTTTTATTTTATTATTCATTTCATTGTCATTCACCATTTTAATAGAATAAAAAATGATGAATTGTGACAGATTTCATATGTATTTCTGTTTCATTAAATTTCCTTTCATACGTTTCTCTGTCTTCACTATTCGGCCAGATCGAGTTAGGTCTGAGTTTGTGGAACAGCTGGGATTGAAAGCATCTGGTTTTTAGGAGCACCTGACTGATTTAGCATTGAACTTCTATAGCCACAGTTTTTAACCTGGGCTAAAAGTATCCAGCTCTATTAAGACATTCATTACTGATGTTAACTTCTCAAGTGGTCAATTTAATATTAATAATTTTAGTAATACATTACATGGCAACATTGAAACATGTGGATGAAAAAGAGGAGGTAAAGAGTAGGACAGACCCAGTGAGAGCTGGCTTTTGTGTTGAGGGTTTTCAGTGCAGAATTTGACCAGGTGTGTGTTAACAGTGCTATGCTGTGTGTGTAACAGTGTGTAACAGGTGGGCTCTACACTCTTGACTCACTGCAGGCAATAAAGAGGTGCAAACAGAAGAACAGAAACTAGGCCAGGGAGATACAAGTTACTGCACAACTTCAGCAAGCTGTGCTTTCTTTGATTATTCAAGACATGTACATTAGACTGTCCTGTTCCCATTGTCACAGCAACACATTAGATGTCAATCAATTTTGTTCAGTGTAGATCTGAGTTGGTCAAATGACTTGAGTAACTCACATGCAGGTCATTGCTTTTAGGGGAAAAGTGCCATTTCTGTCTTTCCCCTTCAATGCATTGAAATACACTTTTTTCTGATTAAGATGAATTTAAGGAATGCACTGTATTTTGCTTTGTAAAATTACATACATTTTGCCCTGGTTGTAGATGCTATGTTGCTGGTACAGTGTAGATAATGCAGTAATACAGTGTGTTCCACTAAGTGCTGAGCTCTTTCCCCTCACAACAGAAACTTGTATGAGAGATACCCATTATTTTTTCTTTCAGGCATTAGAGCTAAATGTCTTCACTCGCCGCTCGTCTGCTATCACAAGGCTCATAAAATGAGCTCAGATAATAACAGTGTGAACACAGAACAAGAATAAGCCTTGATGTATGGCCGGATCAGCTGTTACCATACAACCTCTCCAGCCTCCACGAAACAACTCAAACCTTTCAGACTTGTGCAGCGTTCAGTAGCAGCCAGAGCCAATGGCGATTTGTACATCAGCAGCATTTCCAATCATTTGAGCATGTGTTGTTACACTCTCATGATTGCTGCTGAAGGAGCATTTTGTACGAGTGTTCTTGTACAGGGGTGCCTGAGGCTCAGGTCACATGTCACATAAGGGTCAATTCAACAGGCATCTTAGTTCATCTGATGATGTTACTGTAGCTTGACTCGTGCGAACAGACACACACATGCATGTGAACACATGGAGGGGATTCTTGTGTCTTTCAGGAGATCTTGAGTCCCTTTGTGCTCATGTTTCACTTAAATTACCCAAAGCTTGTTTTTTACAGGGCGACACTGAAGTAGCCACAATGACTTCACTGATGGTCGAGACTAGGACATAGAGCTGTGCACTGCTATCTCGGTCTATGGTATAGTCTATTTTGATGTTTTTACCAGTGATGCATTCTGCCAGCAGTTAGTCGACTTGCTGTAATTCTTTTTTCTAACTGAGAGATATTATTGCTGTCCCTCATATATCCAAATCAGAATAACCAGTTTTTGAATGAAATTCTTCCCAATTGACATCTCATAATTACAGTTTAGTAAACATGACATGAACATAGGCAATATATTTTTTACTTAAATGATACCAGAGCAGGGAAATTCTTTTCTTTCTTCAGGAACCTCTTGAAAATAAAAGACATAGTTCATATAATAATTGTATTGTTGAATATTTCTGGGCTATTGATGTTTGAATTTGTGAAGCATGTTATTATTTGTCATTTATTTTCATCAACCATTTAGTAGATGATGGTTCTTTCTTTGTCTATGTCTTTCTCTCTCTCTCTCTCTCTCTCTCTCTCACACACACACACACACACACACACACACACACACACACACACACACACACACACACACACACACACACCCCACAGCCCACAGCCCCCACCTCAAGCCCCCCCAGCAAGACCCTCGGCTGATCCACAGACATTGTTACCATCATTGAGAAGGCGGGCCTTGCACACACACTCATGGGTTCAACGGGGGCGTTTTAAGGAGGGGCCGGAGGGGGGCTTGATGTGAGTCTTTTAGGGGCCATGTGGGGGCAGTGAGAAGATTGTTCACACTGGCACATATCTGGGGGTATATTCCTAGAGTGCGAATGGCTGGGTGTGTACATGCATGCGTGTGTGTGTGTGTGTGTGTGTGTGTGTGTGTGTGTGTGTGTGTGTGTGTGTGTGTCTTGCCTGGTCAGCAGCAGCGTCCTTTGGGGGCTGAATGACTAACCACCGCAGGGTTAACAAGGCAGCCAATCATCAACTGCATACTACCAGCAAAGGGTGGAAGGTCACAGTGCAAAAGTGTACACTTGTGTGTGTATGTGTTTACATGTCAGTCATTGTTTGTGCTGTGTAGGTTGTTCTTATGTGATTTTTGTATAGCTCACACCATAAGCTTGGATCGGTACAAAGACATGCTGATTCTTCATCCTCCTCATCAGTTCAGCCACACCCTGACTTGCACACCCCCTCTCTCCACCCCTTACCGCGCCCTACTAATTCCCCCTCTTCTATCCAACCATTGAAGTGAATAGATGTGGACATATGCATATATATATATAGAAACACCACACAGAAACACACAGTGCATTTCATTACTCGTTCCCCCAGCTCATTACCACATGGGGATTAACTATCAGAGAGCTACATGATGGAGAGCAGATCTGGGATGGGCAGCAGCGTGAAAATCCACGGCGCTACAACATCATCATTAGCATGCCACTCAGGCAAGAGAAACACAAGCACGTGTGTTTAGTCCTATCTAGCAGATTTCCATTCTGAATGTACACACATTAATACTTAGCCATGTGGATTCCAGCCCAATTACAAAGTCATAAATTCATGCATGAAAAAGCCAATGAGGCAGGCAACCAGAAATGAATCATTTGCAGATTTTAAAATGTTATCTTTGATCAGTTGAGATGCCGTAATTGGATTTATTGTGTGGGGGGTGAGGGGGTGGGGGAGGGTGTTGTTGCTTTCTTGTGGGACTGCTTCTTAGAAATGTACCATTTTAAATATGAATGTGTGAATTATATTGCACAAAGAGGATGGTAAATAATCTGTAAATCATTGCCTGAATCTGGAGGAAAGCAAGATTATAAACCCTTGAAATTGTTTGAGATGCTGCCTGCTGTCGCACAGATTAAAGGACCAGCATGTGGGATTTAGTGTCACCTAGTGGTAAAGTTTCACATTGCAGGCCCATAAGAGAATCTATGGTGGCCTTCAGGTTTGTAACTTTTGGGCTACTGTAAAAGAAATGGCAGTGCAACATGGTGGAGTCTGTCGAAGACTCAAATCCTTACATTGATAGTAGGTAGTGCATGGCAGCTGAATGATATGTTCATCAAACAGTAGGGCAATTTTTCAAAAATTCACAGAGTTTGTCTTTAGGATGGCTTTGCTTGCTAATGTCAATTTTCCTCGAAAAACAATGTAAGGTCACTGGCTTCCTCGACTGATAGGGCAAGCCGACAGTGATCGCCCTGTGCTGGATCAGATGATTAACTACCTAAGAAGGTCTGGACTGTATATTTTTAATGTGAACGGGTCATTACACGTCAAATAAGAAATTTCCACCCAACGTTTGACTTTCAAATGACAGCCCAATCAAACAACCTTACCTTTGCCATGATTTTTACATATTTGGTGTGGAATCCAAAATGCCTCGTAATAGTGCTTCTCAGATGGTTTTACATTGCTGTTCAGCGCAGCTTGTTAGTTTTGTGTTGCCAAAGAAAACACCATTATCCGTGTTCCCAGAGGGGAAAGGCTGCAAGTTTAGAAACAGCCCTGTGAGTACTGAGCAGTCTGATGTGCTTTCACACTGAGAATTTGATTGCAACCAAATCATTGCAGATTTTGCAAAAGTCTTTGAAATTCTGAATAAAAATTCACAACATCCAGTTGGTTCCCAGATCAGAAATCCAGACTGGACCAGGGACCTGAACAGAACCAAACTATTTTCAGTTTGATTGCAATGGGTACAATTCTCTTCTATTGCCCTGGTCTATGTGCCATGTCTTAGATGATCAGAGCAGACTTAATATCACATCCAACCACGTGATGCAGTAAGAAGTTTTTTTAAACCATGGCTCTAATTTATTATTTTAATAACATCTAACATCAGAAGACCCCTATAATATACAGCACACATTCGTCAGTGCAGTAAGTAAGGTACTATAAAGAAAGAAAAGAAAAACCTGTTTTGCTTTTATCTCAGCACCACCTTTGGTCGTACATAAACCTGTAGTAAAGATTTACTGCTAATTTGACTGAAAACAGATTTACTGGCCATTCTCTATTTCTTAACATGAGGAGTTTTCTTGTGTTAAGTACCCTCTAAAGAGAGATGGACCCCTGGGTCATCTCCCCCTCGCCCTCCCTGCTGTGCTTCCAGTCTCTGTTCTTTCCTCTCTCCCTTTAAGGCTGGGTGCCAGGGTTAAATTGAATCTTTTCTTTTCTCACTTCTTCTTGTGCGTTTCCATCTCTCCCCCTTCTCCATTTGCTCTCCTACTTCCCGAAGATCACCAGAGGCAAAACCCCAGCTTTCTCCCCTCTATCGTTTTCTCACTTTCCCCTCACATCTTTTTAGGGCTCAGCCTGTGACCTTGTCCCTTTCACCCCATTGACCCTGAAACTGATTGTTCTGCAACCAGTCCCTCTGTCAGCATGCTCCTCTAAAGGTTTGATTTATTTCACTAACTACAACGCAACAGCAAACAGGCCTCGCGTCTGGGTCAAGCACATTGTTACAAATTAATGTGGTCAGTTGAGTGATCTGTAACACCCAACAGCAGAGACCCTTTTTCTGCTCACATCCTCAACTGCTGCTGCTGACCATGGGTGGCAGCATCACAGAACACACACACACACATGTACTCTTGTACTTCTATCTTAGACATGACCTATGGGTAAAATCCGAAGAATTGGCTATGGAGTTAATCCGCAGTCTACCTTTCACACATGCACAAGGCAGCGGGAGGTTTTCTGTACAGAAGCGTTCACAACAGCATCAAATCCTCCACATATTCAGGCGAGAGGTGGAGTAGCAGGAAGTGACGTATTAACTCTGCTGCATAGATCACGTGATTTTTTTTACAGCACCCCGACACCGTCGTCAGCTCTAATCATCAAAAACTCTCTTGACATCTTCATCAGTGTCTTCTTCGTGTATGACACCACTTTTTCATCCTGCTGATATTTGTTTTCTTTTCATAGAGGTGTTATTTTTTTGATAGATGGTGAGATACTGCACATTTGATATGTTTCTTCTCAGTTTACAGGAATATTCCAAATATTTGTTGAGCCTCGTTGGAGTCCAGAAAGATTAAGACAGGTAGATGACAGGAAGGTGCATATACCCACCACAAAAGAAACATGAGGGTCTTTCTGTCGAACGCATATCACACTAACTTATCTTCATCATGGCAGCAATATTCACAGAATCACTTCCTCTTCAGCAATTTTTCTTCAAAGTAAAAGCACAATATTCATTATGTGGTGCAATGCTTTATATTGAACTGAATTACAGAGCTTTTGTTTTGAAAAGTTGTGAACTTGAGTCTGTTGATTTAACAGCCCTTTGACAAAATTATGCAAGATCAGTGAATGATTCAAACTCATATATAAACCACACACATGAACAGTAATAAAGCTAAATCTGTTTCATTTTATAATAAACACTGATCTTCTTTGCAGATAAACTAGGTAGGATGAACACAAAGTTTTCTAACTCCACTCTTACACTGTTTATAAAAAGCTCTGCACACAAACAATAGAACCGACCATTACAAACAGGCAGGTTTAGAACAGACACATCAGAGGTAAAAAACAATTTCAGCTCAGGAAAAACAAGCAGCACAAAAGTACTATTACTATGATTACAATAACAAAATGGTATGGGGGGAGGTGACTGCACGCCACACAACTTAAACACAAAAGCACAGAAATGTGCATAGAATATGTATAATTCAAACATTACGAGAAATCCTAGGGGGTGGCATGCATTAGAGGTGAAACTTCTTAACATGCCTTCTTGCAGAGGGTCATAGGTTGCAGTGGGCTGGTCCAGCAGTAACACACACAGGCTGGGACTTGTAAAAATGCAGCAGGATGAAGCTATAAAAGCCCCATTTAGCTGTCAAATAATCAATGATTTATAAAGTGGATGCTCGTCTTCATTTGTGTTCCATTGGATGTCAGGTAATCATGGTGTTTTTTATACTGATCTTCCCGCTGAAGAGGAGGCTAATGTAAATAATCAATTACTTTGATTTCCCTCATACAGAACAGCTCTGTCCTCGCTATCAAAGCCACTCATTGAAAAATCCATTTTGTATCAATAACCTTTATTAACCTTTAATCATGCTCATGTGTGAGTCGTATATCCCCCTGAATAATATGTCAGGGATTCCATCTGGTGCAGTCAAGTGTGAAACCATCTTGTCCGTGCACTTTTCTGCGGAATGCATTTCACACCACACAGAATGAATCACAACTGAAGCCGTTTCCCACCTGCAGCGTTATAAACCTGTGGGAACGAGTCTGAGCTTTATGCAAAACACAGAAACCCTTGATATGGGTTTGGCAAGCTCACTGGCCTAACCTCACAAACGACTTGACAATCTTTGTGCTTTTCTTGTTCACACGCACTGAGAAGCCACCAAACCCTCTCCTAAGTGAACATGAACATTGTGAACATGACTGCTCCAATCTTCACGTGTACCTTTTAGAACATTCAGTGCTCATGGGGTGCAGATATTGTCTATTCTCAAGAAGCAGCTCCTCCCCTTAACCCCCTCTCCAACCCCGCCCGCCTCCTTCACCTCCTCCTCCCCCCGACGCCACCATGAGAGCCCCTTATTGAAAAGCAGATGCCATGAAACAAGATTCAAGACTGAAGTGGCGGGAATCCTGTGATGGAGAGAAGGGTGGGCTTTGGGGGACATGGGGAGAGATGAGAGGCAGTGACACTTACAGATGGAGAGATGCAGGGTGACAGAGAGACTGAGATAAGAAGAGAGAAGTGAGAGAGAAGAGATGAGGGAAAGTGAAGATGGGCACAACAGTGGGGGAAAAGTATAAATGGTTACGAGGTTTGATTGATATTTTTTTTTATTTCTCATTTCGACTGATCTGTGGCTGATAGTTGCTCAGTAAGTCAAATAAAATCTCCATAAGTACCGAGGTCATACATTTTTAGGAGGTTAAGCTTTAATTAATTTGAGCTTAACATAAAAAATAAAAGTGGGATAATTTAAAAATTTTAACTCAACTATGAGTTTATTGTTAGTTGCAGTTTTGACAGTGAATGAGCACTGTCAGAAAATTAGCTGACAGATGATGAAAGTTAATATTCTAATTTAAAAATATGGAGAGTTATCTGCAGGCTGTTGTACTAATGGTGTTTTACAGAACTATGTGAACCGAAACTGTAAATGAAAAAGACAAAGTTCAATTTGTCATCTTTCTAATACATTGTATAACATATTGTGTTGGTCATGACTCTTTGCGACACATAGTAGCAGAGTTTGCCTTTCACATATGTGAAGAACACTGCATGAGATTCTCATCAACACTGGCATCAGCTCTTATCACCAACAGCTCTCCAGTCTCATCTTCTCTCCACGTTGATAACTCTTTGTTTTAACTTTCACATCAGTTGCATGTTCAAGAATTTCATCAATGTGCCCATCCGCTCAAATCCTCCAGATATTCTGCAGTGTTCTCACAAGGACTCACTCAGACATTGTCCAGAGTTTTTCTCTTGCAGGCTGGCAGTAGAAACTCCAGAGAATGTCCTCAGCAAGTGACTCAGACATTTGTTTTGTAACACACAGCCCCTCCGGATAAGTATCAGGAGATTATCTGCAGTGCACCAGCTGATGCATGAGGGACAACTTTGAGATGCCAGTGAGTTAAAACAACTGCCTATTCTCATCAGCTGAAGAGGGAAGAACAGGAATCATTCAGAATGAGGAAGCTCTGTCCTAATATTGACGTTTGTGTGTGTGTGTGCGAACGACAGAGAGATAGAGTGAAAGAAAGAGAGCCAGCAGAGTCCGGAGGTACTGAATGAATGTGCACAGCTATGGAGAAAGTTAAGAAAAGTATCAATAATTATGTGGTGACCAGTGTTGACATTATGGTGACTACAAACAAATCAACATATGGACACTAAGAGTAAAAATATGTTTAAACTGTAGCGGGTCAGAGATATCAGCTAGTAGGTCCTTCATATGTGACCCAGGACACATTTGCATTCACACCAAAAGAATGTGGTCACATGTGTCCCAGATCCCTTGTGAAAGAAGTTTGGGAGATCAGATCTCAGGATGCATTCAGGGTGGATTCAGACCTGTACTTGCTCACCACTGTAATTGGATCAATCAGGATGGTCAGAACTGGCTCAGATTCAGCCTCCTCCACAGAATTCCATCAGCAAAGCAGACTGTTGCCTTTCCACTTGGATTTGGCTCTTTGACAGGTGTAGAGAGCAGTAGACAACCAACAGGCCAATAGATTTTAACTGAATTTACAACTGACATCAGATTATAAATTATAGAAATTACATCACTGACCCTTCAAAGTGCACAAAATAAATGGACACAAAAGGTGGAATTTGGGCACTCAACACATTCGTCAAATGGCCATGAACAAAATAGACTCTTAATCCTCACAGCTCCAGGAAAGAGGAGTGCTTTGGATACATTGCCAGCCATCAGCGACAGTGGAGGGTTTCAGCCTGTGATCCAGTGATTGATGAGGGCCTTAATGGCCACTGTGGAAACAAAAAGACAGGGAGGAAATGCTTCCCATCTCCCAACCACTTAGCAACAAGTGCAGGACAAAATGGTCCTTTAACACCACACGGGCAATGTTGTGGTGAGTGAGTGTGTGTGTGTCTATACATGTATGTGCGTGTGTGTGTGTGCAAGCACTTCGAAACATGAAACTGTCAATTTAGTTCCATGCATTTTCTTCCTTGCATGTGTGTGTGTGTGTTGGTGCGCGTTTAGATAAGAGTGTATCCATAAATGTGCACATGAGGATATGAAACTGACTCGCACTAATGGGAGCATTTTTGATAAGAGACACCACTCAGCCAGACAATAATGTAAACACAGATCCATTCACTTGGCATTTCTATTCCAAGATGGCCTGCTTTCTTGGAAACCTAAATGGAGCATTAGCAGATGGTGTGTGTATTTTAGTGGAGTTTTTTTCCCCACAGTAGGAAGTAGTTATTTATTTTCTAAGTAACTGGATAGCAAGAAGGGAAGAACAGAGAAGCGGATTGGATGATTTTAATGTACAAATGCTTCATGTTTCCAAGAACAACAAGATTATGGTCGATATGAACTCATGTGTGCTGCCCTCTTACCTAAAATGAACCGCTGCCTTACAGACACTGAATAGTTTCACTCAGCATAAAGCCACGGTTGCTGCAGTTCTGTCAAATCATGTTGTATCACTGTTGCATATCAGTCTGCGTCATCTTTTTATCTCCTCATCATTACTGACAAAGCAGAGTGTGCATGACAAAAAACCACAATCCTTTCTTTTTTTGAATTGCCTGAACGTGAATCATGATGGCCATTCAACTACCAGAGAGTAGCCTTTGAAGTCAAAAAAGAAAGAAGCGTTGAGGAGAAAGGGTGAAAAAAAACTGTCCACCCTCACTTTCCCTCCTTTTCCAGTCTCTTTGTGTCTCTGTGAACTTGCTATCCTTGGATGAGACACAAAGGATCCAGAGGAGAAAGGCCCCAGAATCGCCGCGACCGCCACACACAGATCTTTTCAGAGAAGCCGGCCTCTGGAGCCACGAAACCAATGCTCACTCTCCCCTTGTGTGTGTGTGTGTGTGTGTGTGTGTGTGTGTGTGTGTGTGTGTGTATATGCCCCCACCTCATGTAAAATATGACTTCGTCCTCCCACATTAAACCAAAAAGGAATGTGACCGCCACATGAAGCCAGGGTTTCTTTGAAATAAAAAGCACAAGAAAAAAAACTATTCTTTCTGTTTGAACTGGAAAAATTTAGTCATGATAATTAACCTCAAATTGAGGAAAATGTCATGTCCACAACCTAGCTAGCTAACTGTGACCGGCAAAAGTTGTTCCCAAGCAACAAAGCAAATTAAAACAAATTTTTTTTAAATATCTATTGGGGAAGGTTTGTGCGGATAATCAATCATAGTAAATTATTTAAACAAATGCCTCCACAAAGGAAATTTGAATGTGAACACATCCTAAACTCAAGCATAGGCTAATGTTAGCATGCTGGTTAATTTGAATAATACATAACATTCATACAGCAGAATATTTTTTACTTTCAACTAACAACAGATACATTGTAATTTAGTAAAAGAGTTGCAAATGGAAGCGTTATAGCTTTGCCTATCAATGATAAATCTGTCCATTCTTTTCTTTGCGAGTTTCATCTGTTATTATTATTATTTAAACTAAACCCTTAATACTGGCTTTAGACTTAGCAACACAGTGTGGCAACAATTAGCATACATGTTAATTTGCTCAAATGAATCCTGGAGGCCTGCAAGGGACAAGCAGAGGAGGGCTGTATTGAATGAGGGTTCTACGGGGTCTTGGCCTGCACGTAGAAGAAGCTAAACTCTTGTGAAAACTTCCTAGTTCACTTCCTTGGCTGTGACCCCCGCTCGTTCAATCCCACCCACAATGACCCAGCATGGGAATGCCAAAGGAGGCGGGACAAGACTGCCAGGCAACATTCCACAGCTCGGACTCTGGCAGATCCCATAAGTAGAAACCATTGCAAATACAAGAGTAGGTCAAGAGGAGGAGGGAGGACAAGACGAGATTATGGGTGAGATTGCAAGAAGTAGGAGATAGAACAAAGCTTGGGAAAGTGAGGAGAAGGAGGGTGTACAAAAATCCTTGGAAGATGTAAGAGAAGGTGTGTGCGTGTGCGTGTGTGTGAGAGAGAGAGAGAGAGAGAGAGAGAGACTTGTAGGCTGGACCCCATCTCTCTTCCCATGGCCTGTACAGACACAGGACCACACCAGCTCCTCTTCTCCCACAGCACTGCCCTCAAACATCCGTCACATCCCATTACTGCTGACGCAGGGCTCCCAAAGAGAACTGGAAGGGCATGATGGAATTGGGGTCAAAGTGAATTTGAAGGCATGTGATGAGGACCATTAAGGTTATGGGGTGTCTTGTAGAGCACGGACCTTTGTCTCTCCATTGGAGTGGCGTCTCAAATTTAAGGCCATAAAAAAGCAAGGCCATCAAATGATCTTTTCAACATTGCTTTAATCGTGCCGAGGTGATGTGAAGCTGCTTATATACAATAGAAATTGGGAAATAATGCATGAAGAAATGTAAAGTAATTCTGCTCAGTGCAGCTAATGCTCAGACACACCACTGACGCGGAGCAAAATTCATCATTGTGTCTTTGGAAAAAAAACTCCAACCAATCTTTCCACTTTCTTTGCACTGGGCAATATTATACGTATTAAAGAACTCAGTGCAAAAAACGCTACAATACTCACCAATTAGCAACCTGGCTGCTAACAGGACAATAAGTTCACAGGTTACTCAGAAGATGGATTTCTACCATTCAGTCTAATATGTCGAAAAAATATACCTGTGGGGGTCAGATAGAAGTTCATGACTTTGCAATACACAACACAGCTAATAAGCTGCCACCAACTGAGACATTTCCATTGGAATGAACTGACTTTTCCATTGAGGCATTTTCATAGGTTGTGGCTCATAAGCTAGAGCTCCAGCCTAACTTGTTGTATATTATATACATATATGCATTTGTGTAGATACACACATGTCAAAAACCGCAGTTGCATATAGCCTCCAACCACCACCTCCACAAAAACACACAAGCTGAGCTTGTGAGCTAGTTGCTGAGCTGAGGCCCCTCTGAGACCTCTGTTCTGTGGACACCAACATGTGCCTAAGTTTGACATGGAACCAGGGGCCTCATTATGCACGCGAGTTTGGCCATGTGGCCGTCTTTATCTGGAATTCTTAAATCCCCCCTCCTTCCTCTTTCCAAAGCAACCCCTCCTCTTCTCAGAGGATGACCACAGGAGGTAAACTTCAAGCAGCTCAGAAAGACAAAGCATTTCTGTGAAAAGATAGCGTTTCCAAAAAGCTACTAACATCACAGCGTGTTTGTTTCCAGACATTAAAGACATGTTTTTGGTTATTTTTGAATATGAC
This sequence comes from Verasper variegatus, assembly GCA_026259375.1. Classification (NCBI taxonomy): domain Eukaryota; kingdom Metazoa; phylum Chordata; class Actinopteri; order Pleuronectiformes; family Pleuronectidae; genus Verasper; species Verasper variegatus. The sequence continues at coordinate 4,182,595 of CM048045.1, read as the reverse complement.
TCTTCATTCAAACTGACTATTGTAAATTAGAGCATACAGTATGTGTGCTTGCTATCCCCGATACTTTGCCATGGTTGGCATTAACAGCTTTTTATTTACCAATCTAGTGGAAATGTTGCTAGTTCAGCATCAAACTTGATTCCTTTACTTCCTTTACTAAGAGCTGCAGCGTTGAAAAGCAAGGCTACCGCTCCCTCTTGTTCTGCTCCTATTTTAGGATGACCCTATTTACAAACCCCCAAACTGGGACTCTTAAATGTACATCAGCACAGATGAAAATGATTTCACCCGACCCACACCTGTCAACACCATGGATGCCATGGATGCAGCATTTTCATTGCAGGATACCTTACAAAGGAAGGAGGAAGCCTCCTGGAACTATTGACTGTCTTCTTCAATATGACAGCAGAAGAAAATGAAGAAGGAATCAGGTAAGGAAACCGGCCCTTTACTTACGCAACAATCTATTAACCATTAGCTAATACTAGCTGCCATAAGCTAGTGGTCACCTAATCTCTATAAACAGATGTGAATATTCAGAATGAGGTGAAGGACCAGGTTTTGGGACCAGAAGCCTTCTTGTTTCTGTTTCTAGTTTGACCAATCCCATTTGAGAAGGATTTGGTCACCTACAGGTAAACAGTGCATGTGGAGAGCTAAAGAGGCAGAACACGCAATGCATCGACTACCAGCTTTTTCATTTATCTGCATTCATGTGAGCAACGCTGACGGGTTGAGGCAGATGTCCGTCCACATTGAGTCTGGTCTTAAATGTTTCTTCCTGTTAAAACTGTTGGGTTTCTCAATAATATTATAAGGCCTAGACCTTACTATGTAAAGTGCAGTGATGTATGTTATGATTTGGCGCCATACAAATAAAATAAATGTAATTGAGTATGCAGATAGTTGTTAATAGAGATAAGCCAATATATTGTCTGGACCTAAAACCTGGGTGCAAAATACTGGGGGTCTTCATTGACACTTGATAAAATTGGATTGATTGATTTTCCTCTGCATGTCCCACACAATTCCTCTTTTGACTCATGGAGGATGTGATACTCAACAGAACAAGAACAGGTCTCAAGTCTCAGAAGAAACAGGTAGATTATTTGAACTGTATTCAGGTTCTATTCAGGTATTATTCTTCTGTGTGACATTAACTTTGTAACCTTGAACTTGGTCAGTGGCATTTCCAGGCTTTTGGCTCGGCTTGCTTGCACATTGTACAACATTTAATGGAGGGGTTGCAACCCAGAGATAACACAGAGCTCTGTGACATAGGCATTATTATTTACTTTAAGGAGGCAATGATTTAGCAGCATATCATGTGGTGTAGATTCTTGGCAAAGGGTAGTGGAGTGACACTGGATTTACTGTGATAAGAGACGTGTGAGAGAAGCTGCTGCAAATTTATCATGACAGTGTGACGTCAAGCTCTGAGACAACTCCTTTAACATCGTCAGCACAGAGACACACACACACACACACACTCACATATGCCTGCACCTACAAACAACTGTACCTGTACAGTAGATATCACCCACCCCACAGATGTGACTAATTAGAATTTACACACGGCCACACACACTCAAACAGTGCTGCTGCTCTGCTAGTGTATTGGCTCATTATTCCCCATTCATCAGGCTAAAGAACGGCTTCACTCAACATGATTGGAGGTTAGGTGTGGGTACATCAGGGTGGGATTGTTTGACTTTGGCACTAAATCGAGTTTCAAGGAGGATGGATGCAACATGCTGTTTACTGTCATGTCTGAAGAAAACACAATTTCCCTGCAGCGATCATGAAAGTTTGTAGTGATTCTGATTGTTGTATTGTATGTGTATGTGTGTTTATTTCACCTTCTCCAGCCGTGACTGTATGCCCATATGTGGGCATGCATGCGTTTATGTACGATGAAGTGTCTTCCTCTGCAGTGGAGCGAGTCTGTGTGTGTGAGACGGAGAGAGAGATGGGTGTATATTTAGGTTGGCATCGATGCGGTGGGACTCCACACTGCAGGGCCTGGCTGCCAGCCAATACTCCTCTGTTACCAAGGAAACATGCTGCAGCCTGGCATCGGAGGGGAGCAACCCAGTTCAACAGTTTTTGCAGAGGTCAGATATTGCGCAGCTGTCACAAAGGACTCTCACAAACACACAAATGCAGATGGACACCCAGCAGTGTTAATGAGGTTGTTCAGCATTATCTGAGCCTAAACACTTTTTAATGGATGACAAAGATTTCACCCTCTTAAGGCTTTTGTCCAGCAGATCCTGTAGAACTGGGTACATCAGGAAAATATTGTAAAATGACGCTCATAATCTATTAGATTCAACGAACTTCAGAGCAGTTTAAACAGACTGTGTTGTCTGGTTTCTGACTGATACATTTCCTGGCCAAAATTCTGCTTTGCCAGTGTGTTTAAGATTTTTATATGATGTCAAGATGGTTCTTGAGAGCAGGACACTACTGTAAATAAATCAACTACCAGGCTAGTGTACACCACATTATACTGGATTTCACAGATGCACACCCTCTCCTAACAAAAACTAAGTTAGGATCAAATCAGTCAAATACATTCAGTATGAGATGAGAAGCACTTACATGTCCCTCTGCCATATACTGACACACATGGCAAGAGGGAAACACATCCTCATTCAGAATGCAAAGGGACAGTGCAAGTGCAGTATGGACAGTAAACAGGTTTAAACAACAACAAACACTAAATAGTCATTGTTTCCTATTTGTGTAGAAGACAGTGTGGGAGGCTGCCAGAGTGCTTCAAGAAAGCTGTGAATGAATTCTTAGAAACCAGGCACTTTTTTCAGTCAGAGGAGGAAGGAAGGAGCCTCTTGACAATAGTGAGAAGAGATACAGCAGTGACCACATTCCCCTCTGGATGGAAGAGATAAGGATGTGTGTTTTCTCTTCTGCTGCCACCACAGCTTCAAATCAAACGCTTTGTTCAATTTATTCATACATTTAATGAACAAAGTGCAGTGGAGGAGGTTTATTCTGCAGATACTAAATATGTTTTATGTGGAACTGAGGTGACGGTGAACTGTTGAAGAACTGCACTTTACTTACGTTGGAGCGCCCTCTTCTGGTGTAAATATTACAACAACCAAATGAAAATAAAACACCTTCTCTATGTATTTAAAGTTGAATGTACATTGTACACTTCAGGACTTTGTCTTAATATTTCACCATGATAATTATGAAACCGATTTCAATACCTTATCATAACAGAGAACCCATAAAAGAAAAATGTGAAAAACATCTATACTTTCACTATAGTATGACAAATACAACAATGAATACTCTGTTGGAAGTGCTTGTTATGTTTGACTGATCTCGGAGATCAAGTTCAAATCAAACTGCTGTCATGTGATATCTCTGCCGCTCTGATCGAGCTGCTCTAATATGTCATATTCTCAGGAGCTAAGGAACATTTAATCCTTCATTTTACCTGAAAAATGTAAATGGTAACTGGAACATGTCACCCTGTCAAAAACAAAGTTATAGCAATGACGTATGAGTAAGATATAGGTGAAGCCATAGCTTTGTCGTACATTACAAAATGTGCAGCACATGTGTACTTTGCATGATAATAATAAGAATAAGAATAATTGTAAAAATAGATGAATAAACCCTCTGCAGCAAACTGTATTTACACATCTGCTTTATGTCTGCATATATGTGCACATATTGATACTCTGTTTCAGCAGAATAACAATCTAAACTGACCTATACACAAAGATGTTATTTATAATTTGTTTTAAGAATCCATGGATCACACTGAACCTGAACTTATTTAAATACACAAGATAGTTTTTTCTGAAATGCACTATTCTGATATTATTTCCTTCTGCAAGAAATGATTGACAATCCAAAGTGGAATGTACGAAGCATATACATAATGGACAGTATATAGACACAGTATATAGATACAGTGATGGGTTTTATTGTGCCATTTTAATGTGTTTCTGCCTTCATAGACAAATTTACCTACATTTCTCTTAGCTTAAACTCCACTCGATAAAAAAAGCAGTTGAATTCTCACATGGGCCGTGACCTTTCCTCAAGAACACACACACAATTACATGAAAAGTGAAATGCTAACGACAAAAAAAAAAGAAATGAGGAAGTTAGAGGTGGGAAAGAGAAACACCTCTTCCAGTAACTCCACACAGCCACAGTTCCTCTTTCTGCAGAAGTCAACCCCAGTGGTATTTCACTTTCAAAACATCCCTCTTCTTGTTTTTTAAGGTTATTTAATCGGCCAACAAATAAACATGCACAACACATACACACAAAAACAGACCTTCCCAGTGTCAGCGTGACCGCTCACCCTGACCCGCCTGCACGCTCTCAGACATTAAGCCCTGGTAGAGGTGGAGACCTGACATGCAGTGATTGTGACAGTGCTCGCTGTGTTTCTCTCTGTTAAGCTGTCAGTCTGAGCCTCACCTCCCTCTGGGCCTGTTCACAGAGCTGACACTGTGGCGTTGCCCTCGGGATCCCACAGATCAGACTCTACCGCTTTGTAAACACTAAGCAGGGAATGCTCTGACGTGTTGGCCAGAAAGAACATATACTGCATACTTGCATATGACTGTATACACTGCATTGTGTTTGTACATTAACAGCATTGTTATCATAGATGAATACAAATTCATGTACAATATGCAGCAAATGCAATTCCACATTAGCCCTATAGCTCCTACACTACACTCCATACGAAATAAATGTCAGTGTCAAAATCATCTGACACTCAACTAACAGTTTGACATTTCATTTGATCAGGGCTGAGTGGAAACATAACAGTGTGTAGTGCCCTTTGTAAATGACAGAGGGCACTACACACATGTGATCTACATATATGGAGGAAGAGTTGACTCTGACGACTGTCAAAGTCAGCTGTCAAGATGCAAAACTCCATGTGTGTGGGTGAGCATGCATGAGACAGAGAGGCTCCATGGGGGCAAGGCAGCAGGTTCTGTCACTTCAATTTCTCTGCTTTGTTGGCTATCTCCTCTGGATCATGAAACAGAGGGATACCTGTCATGGCATCATCTAGACACACACACACCCACACACACACACACACACACACATTATATAAACAGAGTCCCAAAGCAGCATTTTAGTTAGCACACAGGCCCTGCGACCCCTGGCCCCCTGCTGTCTTCCAGCCGAGCGTGAGTCCTCACCCAGCAAACAGAGCATCTTTCATGGGTGGATGCTGCCCAGCACCGCCCTATCAGCAGCATCAGTACTGAGGAGCTGACTTGTGGAAACAGAGCAGGACTGATTTCTGATGCTGGACCAGGAGTCTTACAAACCTGCTGCTGGGACGCTGTGGACTTCAGCCCCAATATTATCAGTCAATGCTCAAAGGTCGCACTCACTCAACTGTCACTTTATACTGCATGTGTAGTAAACCTAAATTTCAATTTTAAATAATAATGAATACTGTCATTATATACATGTTAATACATGTCATGATTATTTTGTATTTATCATCTGATTTATTGTTACATTTTTTTGTGAGTTTTGTGTTTGTTTAATTTATAGTGGAAATCTGTTTTTTTTATCTGTAATGGCCTAATTCAGTTTTGACATTATATAACAAAACTAGGCTATGTTTGGTCAATGCAATGGAAAATACTTAATTTTCCAATTTTCTAATATCCTTTTTTCTTTTTTTTAAATACAATCAAACAAATCAACTTCATGTGCTTCCTTTTCAATAACAAAAATAATGTGTTTTTTCTGAATGGTAGTGGTTAAATCTTTTCGGTTTACCAGTTACACATGGACACAATCAGAAATATTTCTATAGCAGTGCCACACTGGGAACATGTTTGACTTGCATTTTATTGTCACTTTACATTATAGCGTGCATCATTTTATTTGAAACATCTCTGAAATTGAATTAATGGAGACAATTCTGAGTAACTTCACAGGGTTGTCTCACAAGATTCAATATCTGATGTCTGAGAGACAAACTGGATAGAGCCACATCCACATGTACATATTCACCCAGTATTCTCACATGGCAACTTTCCCCCAAAACATCTCCCTGAGCTTAAAATAACTGTAATCTGTAACCATGTTTTGTACTTACTTTGTAAAACTGGTTGTTGCAACAGGCAGTAAACAAGAGTCTTTGAGGGTGATGTCAGTGCTCAGGTTACACTGAGGCTGACCTAGTTTCACAAGGTGAGATGGTAATGTGTACAGAAGGTGAAGAATCCTGTCTGAAGTATTGAGTTAGATAAGGAGTTTCTTCTCTCAGTGTCCAACACATTACACAGAGCCAGAAGAGCACCGCTGACTGCTTGACCAAGATTCAGCCAAATCTTGGGAGATGTTTATCTGCAGTTTCTCTGCATGAGTTAAAAAACAGGATGGAGTTTTCATGTAAACACATATGGGCCTGCCAGCTAGCTCGCAAATAGTAGGAAATGTGTTCACCTTTAGTACCACTAGATAGCAGTATTTCACTTGTTTTTCTACATCACTGTGCCGTTACTGACCTTGACCTCGAATGAAGCTGGGGAGCAAACTGAACTCTACAAAGGACAACTGTTTGTGTCTCACATACATCAGCAGCAAATGTGAATTGTCTTGTTCAGGATCATCACATGTGTATGTTTCCATGAGTCTGTTGTACAATTATATCAACAGTGTCATGCAGCATTCATCAATACGATAAAGGGAGGAATCGAGAGGAAGAGACACCATCAACATGTCATCATGACATAGGTCAGTGCTCTCTACACTTTGTTACCAGAGCTCATAAACCACACAGCCCGTACTATTAATACTTAGTGAGGCCACCGGCTGCTCTGTGAGGATGTGACAGGGGGACTGGAACCTAAAGCCTTTAAAGAAACAACACAGCACCGTCATTTAAGTGGGATTACTGACTCGTAAGGGATGTTGTCAATTTAGGTTTTAAATTAGAACTATAATGTATGGACTCAAAATGGGATGCCATTTGGAGTTTGCTCAGTTGTAACAGAATGGTACATTTTCAATATTATATTATTATTAAATTATTTATATTATTATAACATATGTTATATTTAAATATAAAATATGTTAAATTTAAACTCTATATCTTGATGAACATCACATGACATGACTGAAAGCTCATCAACAAGTGAGTGAGTTAGTTTGAGGAGAGAGGCTTTTGTCCAGTTTTCAGGAATTGAAATATTAGCGCTTTCTTTAAAGTTTGTATTTTCTATTGGTGCTGAATAATCTTAAATCATCAGAAATTAACCTTTTATTTTACATTTAAAAAATCTCTCAATGGTCGAGTGTTATGGAGGGGTAATACAGTAGTGAACTTCAATACAAGCAATTAGAAAGTCATTTATAATGATTTGATCCTTAAATGTGGTTTTCAAAATATGATTTAGGACAGTTGTGATTGCATGAATATGTCTCATGGATATATTGGATGGACTATTGTGGGAGGAGGTTTTCTTAAGTTATAGTCATCATTTTAAGTAAAGAATAAGGAAATGTAACAAGTGTATTGGTTTGGTGGACGTGTTTTCCCTTAGCAGTGCAAGATGTTGTTGTTGTTGAGAATTCTACATCAAGTGAGTAAGGACTCGAGGAAGGACTGAGCTGAGATTACTTTGTCAAACTGGACACTTTTATGAGCGGTGCCGTCACTGAGACCTTTGCTTATATTCCAGTCTCCCTCTGAGTATTGCCACACTCCTACCACCCAACTTGAAAAAATATCAGCTACCATCGAGCTATTCTTAGAGATCCACTGCACCAAGACACAAGTCTACTATAACTGCATTTGTTGACAAAACACAACACACTGTATCCAGCTACTTGAAAGTCCTGTGGGGCATTACAGCCTCGGTGCTGTGCCTGGATACATTTCCAACGCTCTGTCCGCAGTAAAAATCTCTATGGAATCCGTGTGCCACCCTGTTACCCCATGATAAGAATAACTGGACAGGCATAGTGGTGGCTCACCCTCATACCACACAATTATCCCAATTAACACCAGCCACAGGGTCTGCTGCAGGCCTGAGAGAAGTCGCTGTTGTGGATTCATCAGATGGAAAAAAGATTGGAGGGAGGAGGGAGAAGAGGGGAAAAGAGAGAGTTGATAATGTAACGTGACTCTGGTGACTCTCTCGGCCGTGGCTGCTCATTCCATTGTTTTATATTTGCCTTGGCAGGAACACAAGAGCCTCATAAAACTTAACTTCCATTGCATCCTGGACACTACTTGTAAACCCAGCAGGACTTAGCCTGCTAGTCCTCATATGTTTCTCCCTCAGGCCACCTGCGTGGCTATCACAAGTAGCAAGAGTCATTATTGTCCCAGGCAATGCTAGCATCTCTGTGAAGTTGCACCTAAAGGTATAGTTAGATGTTGAGATGTGGTCACTCAGGACCACCACAGTCATTAGGATCCATCTTCTAGGGACCTCCGTCAAATGTCATGTCAGTCCATCTGTGATCATAGCCTAAAAACCAGCACGATACCAACCTCTAAAGAGTATAATAAATATGTATGGGGCTCATAGCATGACTTTTGTGACCTAAAACTAGTTGTATAATTTTAACAAATTTATCAATACAAATTTGTCCCCTTTGTTGAAGTAGTTTTTTTTAAGTTGGCCCAACAATCTTTTTTCAGTGTATAGTCAACAAAAACACAACCTACGTAAGTATCAGTTTAAGTCAGCATCAACCCTTTAAATCAGATTGTGGATCAAAATTACACAGAACACAAACAGTTTCTGCTGCTGCATGCTGTTAATTAATCTACTTGTGTATGTTTGGATGATTCAGACGTCAAGCTACTTCCTCATTTCAGCCATGTCCGTGACCGTCCTAGATATGAGGGTGGATGAACGAGAGATTAACAGACTCTCTCTACATCAACACAGAGAAGACAGGTCCCAAAGGTCCTGTGGGGATCAGGCACACACCAGGCAGAACCTTCTATAAGGGTTGCATCAAGGAGAGGCTCTGGAAGGTTTTATATTCTATTATTCTCCATTATCCCTTTACATTTAATTCCAGCTCTATTTGCCACTAACAATGCTCATCTTCGTTTGATTTCAAAATTAGCTGATGAGGTGGAAAATAGTGACTTGTAGTTTTGAGGTCAGAGGTACAACACTGTTAGGAGGTGAGCTCCTGCCAGGAGGTGGCATGTCAGTCTGAAACCATATCTCCGCAGCCTGTCTTCACCCACTCTGTCAACACTTGCACTGCTGTAAACCCCATTCCTCCACTCCATCCACTTACTAACCTTTCTATATTAAGCCCTGCTGACCCCCTCCCCTTGTCCGACCATTGCAGTGCTATACATGCACTCGATCAGAGGTATTCTGTAGTACATGGCACCTACACTGCCCAGTGATCTCCAGTTACTGTTTATTATGACATCAATTTTTATGTGCATACAATAAAACTACAGCCACCCAGTCTGTGTGCTTTACATTATATTTGGTATTAAAGAGATTTTCACGGGTTGGTTTTATTCTCCCTGCTGACAGCAGGAAAATACTGTGAGCCATCACAAGTCAGATTTACAGGGTTCCACTTCAGTATGAGTCTGGTCCACATTTACAAAGCTTTATATACAGTCAGTTGTCTGTTTATTAGGAACACCTCTCTACAACAGTTACTCTAGACTGCCTTAGCTATAGGCCTCTGTCTTCCCAATAAACTCACAACTGGTTGTAGCACTCACTTGCTTTTTCAACAGAGAAGAAGAAAGAAACTGAATTAAAAAAATATCTTCAAGAAGACAAAGAAGAAACTATACCGGTGAAGAGATGAATTAAAGCGAAATGGAAACAGTCATGTGTGATGAATGTTCACAGCATCAGAATGTGTTAAGAGAGGGTGTGTCCATCTCCAATCAGGTCACATACACAGTCGAAAAGACCTTTACTATAAACACCTGCACACACACACACACACACAGTCGTTTCTCTGTGATTTCAAAGGACATTTTTTTTATTTACATTTAGACTTACTCTAACCTGAACCATAGTTACTATTTGCCTAACCCTTACTCTAACCTTAACCTAAACTGAAACTGAACCTAATCTTAATCTAACCTTAAAACATGTCTACACCTTGAAACTGAATGATTTATGTTTTGAGGATTTGCTTTTTGTCCCCATAAGGAAGACAAGTCCCCAAAACGTGATAGTGTAAACAAATTGAGTGTACAACATGAGTAATACTTGTACCACAGACACACACACACACACACAGTGAAAACCATGCCAGCCAATCTGTTGAGGCTGGTAAATCTCCAGGAGAAATCTGGTAAGTGAACCTTGAGTAAAACATTTGTAATGAACTGTGAAGCTTAACATGTGCTATTAATATAATAAAATGCAGTGAGGATTTGTTTTGGTGTGTAATCATATATGTTTAAATACAATTACAAATATTACCTAACCGGTTGAGGCAGCTGGTCACCCACCATCAATCTGCATCTGTTTCTGTCTGAGGTTTCAACCTGTTAAAAAGGGAGATTTATTCTTTTATATTTATATATATATATATATATATATATATATATATATATTCAGCAGCCGAATACACTTAATATTATTCAAGAAGTTGGCCCTGACACTGTGGCATTGCAGAAGGTCCAGCGTGTCACTGCAGTGTAAATGCTGATAACTTGTAATTAGTGATATTAAACCTACAATCAGAGATTACCACCATCATGACAGTAATTAAACAAGAGTTATGTGAATTATCATTCTGAAGGGTGTGGTAATCTTAAACCCCCAGAAGTTTAAAGCGGCAGCCGAAGAATGCCATTGGGAATGTTAAAGCAACACGTCTCTCACTCTCTCTCTCTCTCTCTCTCTCTCTCTCTCCATCTCTCTCTCTCTCTCTCTCTGTGTGTGTGTGTGTGTGTGTGAGAGACTGCCATGGTACAAGATGAACCATCTGTCACCAAAGAGTTGGACTGTAAAGATACAGTTTGTCAAGCTTAAGTCGTCTTTACCCAGAATCATTACTGTTGATTAATACGTCTGTTCTTCCATAGCAGCTGCTCACACTGTGTCTGAACATATCTATATTTCAGTATGTGGCGGGGGGAACCAGTCTCGCACATCGTGCCTAAACACACATTCTAAGCCATATAAAAAGTGTCTGTAAACGAGCTGAATGACCAACACGTCATATACAGGCAATTTGTGCACGTAGAGTGAAGTCACAACCTTTCATTAATGGCCTGGCCAGTGTTCTGACCAGCTGTCAGATATATTCTTTGATAAGACACTTTTGGAAATGATGACATATTGATGTAGCTTCACACAAGGCTAAATTTCAAGGTTCAAGCGTTAAACTAAATGTCACATGTCATCCAGCCTCCTGTCAGTCCTATTGTTCACAGCAGCTGTGTGGGACATGCGGTTTGTTAGGACTTCACAATTCAAAACACGTGCTGTCTGTCAAGGTTTACATCAAGTTAATAATAATAATAACTTTGATTTATAAGATACATACATGAGAACACAAAATAATAGTAGACATTTTATCTGGGGTAATTACACAAGTGGCCAAAAGAGGAGCGTTAAAGGAGGTTTCTAAGAGTTTTTGTTAAGATTCCCAAATTAGGGGTCAAGTAACAGAGAGGAGGTCACAAGTATAATACCAAAACAGTAAAAAACTAACAAATACAATAGTTTAAATAAAAATATTTTCGTTCAATATAAAGCCATGCAATTAAAAAAAGCCTTCTGATTTAGTGAGCAGACCTTTATCTGAGTGCCATAGTTTACTGGGGTTACTGCGAGGCCAGGGCATGGAGGGATTTATAGGTGAGGACTAGGTAAATTAGCTTTGAGGAAAATATTTTTATTAATTTTGATGGCTGCATCTTAAAAGACAACTATTCACTAGGGATGAGCACAGACATTTTGAGGAACTGTTGCTATAACCTGAGAAAAACACAACCATTCATAGATATACCTGAACTTTACTTTATGTTCCTTTATATATGGTGATATAAAGCATATATAACGGAAAAAATATATATATTTTTCACTTCTTCTTTTAATGTAATTCTTCCCAAATTCCATAATTCTAGTGCAGAGCCAGAATTATTCCTTGTCATTAATGAGTCCTCCTCAAACAGTTCTACAATATACTGTCACTTTTATTGTTTGTGTGCTGGACGTTGTGTGAAGAGCTTTTTCTAAACATGGTGCAGAGTGAAGTTAGAAAACTTTGTGTTCATCTTACCTGGTTTATCTGTGAAGATTTTGTAGTAATTTTTTTTCATATAACAAAATTTTACTTTTTTATGGTTCATGTGTGTTTGATTTTTTACTTTACATATTGGCTATTTCAGCGGAGTTATTTACTCCTATTTTGGAGTTTTACTGACAAGAGATCAGCACTTGTGTTGTGTGTCTGTGTCTCAGTCCAATATACTGAAGTAAAAATAATCAAATTATGAAAATGATGGGGTGGTGATTTTGATCCAGTTGATGACCACTGCTGTAGTTTATCCGAGGACTAAATACATATTTGTGAGATATTAACGGATTTCCCATTAATCCTTGAAGACATCATTACACGATAATTGATTAAATATAAGGTCTACACAGCTACATCAGTCAAAAACAGATAATGTTTTGGCCCCTGGTTACCTTTCCACAATGTGTGTTAGTAGTTAGTATTCGATCCTGTTTATTTTGGAAAAGATAGTCTTGGTTTAATTTCCACTGCAGGTCAAAAGGAGGACCATTTTAAATGCCTCTCTAATATTAATCATGGAAAATAATACTAATCTTTTCACTGATACCCCTGAACCCGACAGCTGGAGCTACACTACACGGTGTATGTTAGTAAAATTGATCTAAAAATGTTAACCAAAGCAGCAGTGAGAGCACGGAGCTGGTTTGTCAGTCCAAACAGCTCTGTAATTCTACTCCTGTGAGACTATGAGGACAGCAGTGGTATCGTAATGGGATGGGAAGTTGTGATACGGACGCCGTCTGGCGCCTCCGACACTATTCCGCACCATCCTGGTATGTAAAAGATCCCAACATAACATGAGCACATGTCTGTGGTGACAGCGTAACATGATGATCACAAACTTCAAAACACGAGCCACAACATAACTTTAATCGCTGATGGCAGCCTGAGCAAAGCATAACGGGATGCTTTTATAATCCATGTGGTAGAAAAAATGGATACATCAAACTACCTAAAGCTGCTAAACCTGCTCTCAAGTAGACTGTAATGAGATATTTCAATAATTTATGTTTCCAACCTCATGTCCAACCCCTTGATTTGGATGGGTCACCTGTAAGTATCCAAGCTTTATACCAGTTATTTCCAACAAAATGACATTTGTAGCTTTTGACACCTCTTTAACCCACCACAACGCTGCAAAGGCCAACTCTCCGAAGTATCTGTTTCTTTGTAGCATTGGTCCTACTTGCCTGGGCGCTCGGTGCCCCCAGAATAACTACCAGGGGTCACACTGTTGAGGGAGTGTAAATCAAACACTGGCCAACACACACACACACACACACACACACACACACACACACACACACACACACTTTACCCATGCACAGGTGCACACAGCAACACTCCATTAGTGCCACCTGAGGTGTAGGCAACACCCCAGGGATTTGTTTGTATGTGTGCCACAGCTTGAGTGCATTCGTGGCTTATAGTCGAGGACCATGAAAGTAAGAATCTCACTGGGCTGCTCCTGGTACTGTTTCAGCCTCCCACTATGAAGGGGAAGGTTGTGACACACACACACACACACACACACACATACACACACACACATTTATCAGATACTGTGAAAGTAGTTTGGGTTAGATAATCAGTCTTATATGGAGAGCAGCCTCATGCATTTTGGGGGACAGTGCAAATGACAGTCTTGAAAAAGTGATGGTGGCTTTGAAAATGATATACAGAGTCTAGAGGGCACTTTAATTTACTAGAATAAAGTCATAATAATACAACAATAAAGACATAATATTAGATTACCATAAGTATCAACAAAAAAGAAAACAATGCACAGACATGGATGAAAGTACATATTTTGTGAGGAAAGTAGCCGACTATAAATCGCTGTATATCTTTGGTTATATATATATGCGTAATATTCAAAGGTGTTTCGTAACAGAACACTAATATTATGATTTTTCTTCCTCATTAAATTCAACATGTATTCTCTTTCTCTTCAAATTATGACTTTATTCTTATAATATTGTGACTTTTTCTCCCTGAATTATTAACTTACTCTTGTATTATGACTTTTTCTTAATAAACAAATGTATTATCATTCTGTTTTTTGGTGTAAAATTATGTCTTTAGATGTTTTTTCCCCTTTAAGTGACTTTGTTACTCCGTCATAGGCTGTAACAAGGCACGATTTAAAAATCACTAAAACTGTAGCTTAGTAGCTCAGTGCATGCTAACATGCTCACAATGAAGAGCAATTTATTTGATCCTATGTTTTATATGTAAAAAGTTTGTAAAGCATCATGTAAATTTGGCAGAATTTACCCTCTGACCTGTAAAAGTATAAAGCAGCATGTAATGAAAACACTCAAACTTGTTTGAAGTACTGACCAAACGTGTTAAAATGCATTTATTCAATTACAGTGACACGTATTTCCCTTTTAGTGTTGCAGTGTTTAAATCATTTAAGCCTGTGTCTAAAGCTCAACAAACAGATGCATTATTGAAAACTAAAACAAAATCACTATGTGTGACTGATATGAAATTTCAGGCAGTATTGTGCAGCTGCATTAAGTAGTGAGCTCAGTGAGAGGAAGCTGTGAGGCTCAGATGCACTTCTCGACTTGAGACTCGAGTCGACTTACTCTCTACACTCGTGTTTGTGTGAATGGTGGAGACAGAGCCATGAATGTGTCAAGCACAAAACAGTTTTAACATGAGAATCAGTGACATCTGTATGTGTGGAACTTTATGTTGATGCTTCTCATGTGCATAGGCAATACATCTGGTACATATTAACGTGTGTAGCTGACATGTGTGTGTGTGTGCGTGCGTGCGTGTGTGTTTGTGTGTGTGTGTGTGTGTGTGTGTGTGTGTGTGTGTGTGTGTGTGTGTGTGTGTGTGTGTGTGCGCGCCCTTTGCAGAGACAGTTTGTAATCAGCTGTCACAGTGGGCTCTGTCAGAATTGCAGCAGTTGAGAGCAGACCTTCGTGCTAAGCAGTGAAAAGCTCTCAGGTCCACTCTGAACTCTGGTACATGCAGGAGCAGCAGCAGCAGCGGAGAAGGTGGACGACAGTAAGGACAAACTTTCCACCTGCACTCCCACAACATATAGCCTTTTGACAGCTGTGAGCCTGGTGGTGAGTCTCTTTCATTGTGTGTGTTTGGTTTACCTGTTTTCAGACTCACGTGACTGTATAGGGATCAGACAAAAAGGTAAGACCTATAAGCAACCAATTATAAATCATGGTTAATATGAAGAATTGTCCAACACTGCTATTATTTAATAAAACTAAACACTACAGTTAATGAAGAAATAAAACTAGTAACAGTATAACAAAATGTGTTAATGTGATTCACTCATGTAGCCACCTGGACTCCCCATTAACACAGTGGTTTAATGAGTTTGGATGTATCAGTGTTTTAATTATAAAAATAACTTAGGCCAAGGCCGCTTTACAGAGAAAGGAAAGTCAGAGACTTATAACACAATGTAATGACAAATGACAAAACTGCACATATACAGTTTGTAAATGAAAAATCAGGTTAACCAAACCAAGGCCCAGTCAGTAGTCATTGTTGAAAAGAAGCATTTGTGCAAATTATAATATCATTTGCTGAGGATAATGCGAAATGTTTTTTTAAATAATAAAAAAGAATGTTTTTCAAATTGTAAGCATTTGTTATGCTTTGTTTCTAATAACAGTTCTGGTAGATATGCCCAGCAGAGACAAAGGTTTAATAAACTGTACTCTTCATGTGTAACTAAATATAATAATAGTGAGATACTGTTGCATTCTTGTCTTTTTATATATCAGATACTATAGTACATATTCTCAGGACCAGATTATACTCAAACAAAACAATGCAAAGTGTTTAGTTGTTCCAAATGGCAACACTTGAAGTTACTTGAATTTTCATGTTTTTCTTGACATATCTTTGATCTAGATCCATTGCATGTGAATGTAAACAAATGGACATGTGAAAGTATCGGTTTTTCCTGTTTTTAATGATTTACTTATTTTGTAATTTATGAATGAATTCACAATCACTTCTTTGTTCTGGCCATGTGTAGGCAGAGATGATTGAGCTGGGCCTCGCTGACGGGAGCCTGATCGATGAACTGATGGAGCTGACGGCTCAGAGCCTCAGTCAGCGGGAGATCCAGGAGCACTTTAACATCATCAAGGAGATCGGCAGAGGGAAATATGGCAAAGTGCTGCTGGTGACACACCGCTTCAGGGGTATGACTGCACTTTGATATATTAGAGATGTAGTTTTGGATCATTTTATTTATATCTATTTGATTTTTCAGAAATCGGGTTGTCGTATTATTGAAACATGATTTTTTTCCACTTAACAACTGTAGAAAAGTTGGTTTGTAATGATGCAATTGGCATAGAGCTGTTAAACCCCCCAAAATCATTCCAGGCACACAAAACACCTCTGAAACTTTGCAGATAATGTTTTTGCTGTATATGAAGATGATGCATATCTGACAATGTTGTAACTGGAAATAAATAAAGAGCTAAGGAGAGAGAAGGAGGGACCTTAACAGAGCAACCTCAGTGAGCAGAGGAAAGCCATGTAATGGTATATTCGATAATTCTAGCAAATGCAGAGTATCAATGCAGTATCACAGAAGTGATCATAGATATTTTTAATGCTGCAATAAGACATTAGACAAAGGAGGTGTGAATGAGCAGTGCTAATAATAACCACAGTAAAGTATGGATGGTCTGCAGGGACTCCCATGGCCTTGAAAGTGATGCCCAAAGCCTCGACTAAGCTGCAGGGCTTTCTGCGAGAGTACTGCATCTCCTTACACCTGTCCTGCCACCCCTGCATCGTGGGCCTCTTTGGCATCGCCTTCCAGTCTAATGAGCACTACTGCTTCGCCCAGGAGCTTGTCATTGGCAGGGACCTATTTGCTGTCATCCAACCAAAGGTGAGCCAAACATTGGCATAACAGGACTAATGGTTCTATTTTAACACAAACTATCTGTTATATCTGGCCACAGTCTCAAACACATGATGCAAGTGCATGAAAGGTTTGTTCAAATCGACTTCTTCTGCTTAAAACAGAAAAAAAGTTGTACTTGGTCATTTGGTTAATCCTAGGTGTGTTTGGTGGGTAACTAGAGTCTGTCATTCCCTTCAAAAGCCAGGATACACTTGGATCTTGTTCAGGAGCGTTTCAAGAGACTTTGGGGGCTCAAACCAAAAGGGAACTGGGAAGGATTAAATTAACCACATTAACCATGTGACAACCTTGCTGTCACATGTGCATAGGCTATCATAGAATTAAAGGGGGAGTCTCACAAAATTGCCTGTTCCAGTGGATCAGCTGTTCGCAGGGGCCACCTCTTTATCTAATAAAATGGCCTATTTGCTAAGTAGTTCGAAATACATTAGTAGACCATCTGTGTAAAACAAGTGTATGCGTTTTGAGTGCCCATATCTGTACGGGCATAGTACTTTCTTGATAATGCACCTTTAAATCTATCATTAAAACAATCGTCCAATCGCTTTAAGATAGCAATACACAAACAATGCACCTGATCACACCTCATTTAAAGACCAAGTAGTAGTATCTTTTTAGTCAGTCATGAAAACATTATTAATATTACACACATAGTCAACAACCTATGTACAAGGTGACTGAAAAGGCACAGGCAGGCGCAAGATGCTTATACAGTAAAGGCCTGTCCTACGTTTTTGTCCATCTAATTAATCCTCCAGATTTAAACAAACAAAGTAAAACATACAAATTATATACACATTTTGAAAACAAATCATTTGTGTTTATCCGGGTTGATAACATGAAACTTGCGTGTCTAGACGCGACTTTGCATTGACCTTGTATGTAATCTTGACCAACTGAAAATTTTGCGCCACGTCAGGTGTGACCTCCCCATTAAAAGACAGCCATGGTAGCGGGCTGTAGCCCCATAGGTCCCATCAGCACTCTGCCAGTGACCCTGTCAGTCTGTCACAAAGGTTTCTCTGCACCAACCTTACTAAGGAAATACAAATGTTATGTTCTAACCTATGATCTAGATCAAGTCAATATTGAAGATGGCGATGCTAATAACCTTGGAGAGTGGATGTACTGTCAGGGAACAGTGGAGCCATGTTTGTAGTTCTATTTCTTTTGTGAGGATGCTTGTTTTGATCCCAGAAAAGACCGCAGTAAAGATCCATGTGCTCAGAAGCCTGTGTGACGGAATAGTAGACAGTGCTAAGGTGATCAATGGGGCTAGGTACAGCTGAGTGGTAACGTCAGCATACTCATGCTCTTAATGTGGTCATTTTCATTCTGGCACATTTGCAAAATGATAAAAAGTGCTCTATCCTCTATTCATTTATTTATATATATTTTATTATGCTTTTATCTCAGGTGGGTATTCCAGAATCTTCAGTCAAACGTTGTGTCCTCCAGATCGCCAGTGCTCTGGAGTTCATCCACAGCCATGGCTTGGTCCACCGAGATGTCAAGCCTGAAAACATTCTTCTGCTGGACAATCATTGTACCCAGGTCAAGCTGGCAGACTTTGGCCTGGCCCAGAAGAGAGGCACAATGATACGATTCATCACAGGCACTCTGCCCTACATGGCCCCAGAGCTTTGTACCATGGCCATGCTGGAGGGGCAGAACGAAGTGACTGCTCCCCCTCTGAGTGTGGAGCCAAGCCTGGACACCTGGGCCTTTGGAGTGGTTATCTTCTGCATTCTTACGGGCTACTTCCCCTGGGAGCGCTGCATGGACTCAGACGACTTCTACCTGGAGTTTGCTGACTGGTGCAGAATGGAAGAGAGACCTATCACTGAGGAGGACATTCCTCCTCTGTGGAAAAGGTTCACTCCAGAAGCCATGGAGATGTTTGGTAAGCTCCTGGCTTTGGATGCAGGAGAGAGGGTTACAGTTGGGGAGGTGAGAGCATATGGGGAGAAGGACTGGCTCAAGAAGGCAAATGGGAACGAGCAGCAGAAGACAACAGAAAAAGAAAAAAACAGCATCTCTAGAAATACATCCGGGCATAGCAAGGTGGAGGAACCTCCTAATGCTAAGTGACTTGCAAACTGTATTATTGAATCCTCTTTTATTTCGTAATTATACTATACTATGGGCTCTATCTTTTCATTGTAGCACATGGTATAAAGCACATGGTTCAACTTCTTTTGTGGCATGTCTAAAACCCCTCATGCTTGGTCAACCGCAGTTAGAAAAGAGATCGCTGAGCCAGGTACATGGTTCAAAAGGGTTGTACTTTCTAATTCATCATGGCTGTGTTCTAGGCCATCTCCCATTCCCTTTTAAAGCCAGGTAGAAAAAATCACAGCTGCGTTAGTCTAAAAATAGCTAAATCACTAGCAAGATAGGCCCTAAATCTCAAAGGCCAATATTTCATGCAATTTGCAGTGATGAAACATGGTAAATGGACTGAACTAGACAGCGCTTTCCTGGACTTATCGAACACCCATTCAAACACACATTTACACAGTGCTTCTAAATGCAACGTGTTTCCTTTCACACATCCTGCATAGAGGCACATTGCATCCATACTGTAAAGTGTCCAAAAAAAGAAAAGATGATTTCACTGGGATGTCCTTAACCATTCAGACATACTTTATATTAACGGCAACTGCAACATGCCTGATTCAATTCCAGCTGGTACCCTCAGTTGCACTCCTCTCTATCTCTTTGTGGAACTGTATTCTTATCAAATGAGTAAGTAGGAAATAAATGTACAAACCATGACTTTTTATTTGTGTTAATGGTTATTCTTCAGTATTAAGCTGAGATCAAGTCTGTGCATCTGACAATATTCCAGTTTCAGCTCCTGCATTGTTCATATAATAAAAAAATACTTGTAAAATGACTTGGTTCATTTAAATTATTTACATGTGATGCAAGACATGAAATCACATTGTTAACAGCAAAGAACTTTTTGTTATACTTGTTTTTGTCGTTGACACCTAACAAAGCAACTGAAGACCATTTACAATTGCATTTCTTCAATTACATGAAGGATCTGAATAACTGTAGTAATGCAGTCAGTACATATGTTGCTGCACATATAAAATAATATTGTTAAGAGTTTAACATTGGAATATTTATTTAGATAATTTTTCCTGAACAGCTTTAATGTTGATATAGGATTTATTTATCCTCTGTATTAATTAGAATTTTCTTCCAGGTCAACTGGAAAACCTCTCATAAATTACAGCTGCACTGATAACTTTTGCAGTATGCATAAGAACCAACAGTTTAAGACTAAATATTATAACATGGTAATAAGATACAAAGATTCATGTTTTTCTTGAGTTATATTTGTGAGCATAACCAACTGTTTGATTTTAAAAGAATATTATTAAATTACAAAATGTATATAAATAAATAGGTTTAGTAAAAAACTATGTTGCACAGTGGGACTCATTGCTGTTCTAACCGTGTCAGTAATACAGTTCACATGATTGTTGTATTATTGTTCAGAAGATTGTATATATGTTGAAATGTATATACAAGGCAGTTCAAATGAGTCATCATCAATAAAATGAAATTTTCAGCCACCTTCCTGAGTTGATATATAATATTATCTTCTTTGGAGTTGCCCATTGCCCAAAGATCTCTGTCTCTGCCTCACTTCACTGACCTTATTCAGCCTCTTTCCTCTTGACAATCTGCTGCAGCTGGTTCTCCATGATGGATGTCTTTGCTTGTGTTGGGGTGCATGGGACACCACGGGTGCTGTCAGTACAGCATGTCAGCATCTGAGGAGGACAGACCTCAACTTGGCCCGAGCTCTAGCCCTGCATGCCCCCATCATGCTTTACAGCATATTTAGAGCATTACGCTACACCAGGGTCATCTTTCCATTGACTTCTGGTCCTGACTGCACATCATACGCTAATACAGCCAAGGCAAATCCTACCGCAAAGCCTGCAACAGCATATGACTCACTAACTATATGTGCTGGTGTTCACACACATAACAGTGTTAAAAAGATTAAAATAATGCTTTGCATACCTATGTTGTGTCATTATAGGAGATATATAAATATTTATTTCTTTGTCTGAAGTCTTGCCTTTAAAAATAACTTATAGACACATTCAACCTTTCAGGTTTTTCATGGCACAGAAGTGAGAGATCATGCTTTCCTGTACAAGTACAAGCTGAAGGACTTACTGAAGAGATACTGTAAGTATCATATCTAAGAAACTGTCTGTACATGAGAATCAGATGTTTAATCATCACAAGCTTTCCTTTATTTCCCTTTGTCTTTTGACTCTGACATATTTGATGCTAGAGTACCAACACACCATGTTGGTAAATTCTTATGAACTATGTGTACACTTATATATTATATGCAAGTAAACTTTGCTTAGTAATTAATTAATTAAATTGCATATTAAATAGAATGTTTAAAAAAGGTAAAATGCATAAAAGACTGGTTAACGTTCCTCCAGCAAATACAACCTTGGAGGTTAAAGTTAATATTTCCTGCAGGTGTTCTTCAGCAAAACTCCTGTGTTAGTGCAAAAGCAGCATTGCAACAAACTGTTACTAAACAAACTAAATACTGAACTGCAGGAAGTAGTACTCTTAGTAGTTTGCTCAGGGCTTAATCCTATAGCAAGATAATGACTCACAACATTAAAAGTGAAGAACTACACAGAAGCGTCACATGATGAAGAGCAGCACAATCTCCAGACTTCCACCCCATGAAGCTGGTTTAAGAAGAACTGCTCATATGATTTAACATGATCCAGGTTTAACTGCACAACCTTCCACTCTATGTAGTGATTGAGGTACTGGTGCTATCTAAATGAATACACTATTTATGCAGCTTTAGTGGTTTATTGCATCAAGTTAGAACGTGCTTTACATTGGAGGATATGGGACAACTCTGAAAGTCATTGTTTACAATTCTGCCATTCACACACACACACACACACACACACACACACAAACAGTCATGGTCAAGATATCTGCATGGCACCATACACTCGGGGGCACTATTAATAATACTCCCCATACTCTCTGTTATGGAAAATCACCACAACTGGGGCCAGCTGATGACTCGTCTGTCTCCAATCTCCATAGAAACGCAGCAACAGGCAGCAGAAGAAACTGTTCTCTACATTAAATCTGTGTTTCCACAGATTAGATCCATGATACACCAGAGGAAAACTGATGTTTGATTTCATTTCACAATAGACTTTTCGGTCCCCAATAATCCACGAGAGAATAGTATTTATGATAATGTCCTAATATTACAAGAAAAAGTTTAATATTTACAAAAATTGTAAGAGAAAGTTGTAAGAGAAGAGACAGGATTGAAAACCTTATCTGTTCACAAACAGATCACCATGTCTCCATTGTATCTATTTCAGCTCCAGCCACAGAGCAGCAGACTTAATTCTACATCATGAACCATCAGCAAGGCTTTCTGACAGCGGGGCTGAGTGTAATGTTTTCATATCATACGAGAGCTGCTGCTTACAAATTAGTCCCTGTGGGTGTATCGCTGGCTCTGGGATCTCAGCGGCCCTTGGTTAACTCCCGACTAAACATGTGAGGCTCTAGCAGCTATGTCAGTCTCTTGAAAGCAGCACTAGCTTGTCTGTCAGGACCTTATGGATGCTCTTACTCATGTTAACATTTGTAGCAAGCAGCTGCTCTCACATGTCTTGCACATTGGAGCCAAATGTTTGAGAGATTATAGTGAATGTTTAAGTGCATAGAGAGGAAACTGTATTCCAAATGTTGTGAGCAGAAGCAGGGTTTGAGTTGTTTTTTTTCCTTTCGTCAGCCAGGGGCACTGCTGCGCTCTTTGTGGCAAATGCACAGCAAGATCAAAACCGATAATTCATAATAAATCAATAAAATAAAATAAATATGGAGACGGACATAGTTTGTGTCTCTGCATTCCTTAATTGTGTCAATCGAATGCCGTGCCAACCTACGCAGTGTTCATTGTTTACTATGGTGCTAAACATGGATGCAAACATTTGGGTCCAATCTCTGCACCAGTTCTGCAGTAACCATTCGACAGCGATTACTACTGCCAACTAAAGAAGGAAAGGCCAATCAAAGCATATTTTCCTCAAGAGAAATTAGATGCCAAGAGTGGGGATACCTGCTGAAGACAGAGTGGAGGAAATGTTATTATTGGCTTAACTTATTGTGTTGATGTGGCAAAAGTCCTCATACAAGCTTGGCAGGCAATTTGGGCTTTTTATTTGAAAAACAAATCCCTTTTAGGGGACATTTCTTTGACTGTTGCAGTTGCCCCATAAGATAATATTGTAACCACTGCTGCTGTGCCACAGCTGCTGGTGAAGGCGATCTATTGGACCGATTCCAAACGTTTGGGATGTACCATTCGTTTATACACCCACATTTATAAACACAGGACAGGTTGAAAACTATCAGATTTCCCCTTGAAGGAAAAGACCAGCGTTGAAGAAAACGGCTTATTGTGCTGTGCATCAAACTATATAACACGTATATAACATACAGTTTGATACTCAACATCTAAACCATTTCCAGTCTAAGAGTCATCATTCAAGGTCACTTCATCTTAAAGTACATTTCTTTAAGCAGTACAGATTTTGTTTTCTGTCTGAAACATCCACTTTTGATATTTATTCATAAACTGAACAACCTCATCTGATTTACAATTATCTATCGAAATGTGTACTTTATCAAGGGATGCATTTTGATTCTTTTACACTACATTTCTGTTTTATTTGAAAATGTATTTTTTAGAATTTTAGCAAATATCTGCTGCATAAAAATGACTAATATAAACTTTCTTGATGGTAATTTAAATGTTTTGTAAGTTTTTCCATTTAATCAGAGTAAAAAGGTGCTAGGGTTAGGCATGATTAACATTGCCAGATTAAATTAGATTTCAGTAGGCTTTAAAGCCCTGTATGGTCCACCAATGTGTTTGAGCTGTTTCAAAACTTTCCATCGCTTCGTCAAATGTCATCTTAAGTAAAAGAGAAAGTGCTCATTCTCCACGATGACTTCAGCCTCCGATCTGAATCCTGCATAAAAACAATCACATCTATCTCCTCACTGACAACATTTCAAATCACAAAGCCATCATAACATATGAAAAATATTTTCATCCTATTTTACTTTAACAGTTACTTTTACATGAGAATTCATTTTGAAAATTAAGATAAAAAAAGAAAAACAACTTTTGGAATTTAAAACAATTATTCTTCATCCAAAAATATAAAGCAGTGATATTAAAAAGCTATGTTCATACAGTATTCATTACAATGCATTAGACTGTATAAATGAATTGTGCAAATATTTGAGGGGAAAAAAGTTTAGCGATGATGTGTCTAGTACATAGGTTTAGTTTTAAATAATGAGTCAAAAAACATAAAAAATATAGAATATAATGCGTGTGTCTGTGTGTGTAATGCAACTGTACAGTCACGATATAATAATATAAGTTATAATAATATAAGTTATAATAACAACAACATTATTATTATTATTTAATAAATATATGTTGAGACTCACTGTCAGGACTGAAGTCCTCCATCTTATTGTCTTTGCTCCTGACTTCCTCATAGTCACCACTTTCTTGTCTTGACGGCATTTTCCCTTCATACATCATCCATCAGTTATTTGCTGGTACATGACAAACACCAGCAGTGCACAACATGCACAACCTGATTAGGTTTTAAAGATTGTTGCTACAATTCTGTGCTTGCATCTGCTTTCAAGAGAACGTTGGTGAGTTTAACTGCCATTTAAATCTAAAACACAAAATTATATGAGCTGAACCATAAATCCATTAATACCATTAAATTAAAAGGTTTACAAAGAGTCAGACTTTAGTCGGCATGCAGAAAGACTGACCTCTTGTGGCAAAATGCCCCCAATGCATATGATAAACTGTCTTGAATTGTAAGTGAAGCAATAAGAACTAGCAGAAGAAAAGTGTGACAGAGTAAAATACTCACCAGGGATGTTTGTGACATTCTTGAGTTTTCTTGACAATGTTGATTCGTTGAAATCCCAGAGTAATATACGCTTCAGGGGTTTGGGTGTTTTGGGCTCATATCCTAAAATCAAACAGTCACATTACCTTTTTCTGCATTTAATCATATGGGAATGGTGCTTGATTCATCTTGATTTTACTAATCCATGTTAAAGCAGCATATGATTTAATGTTAAATGCATTTAAATTGACCAAATAAAAAAAGCTCATTCCAAACCAATACAACAGAATGAATATTCTTGGAACTAGTCTGAATTTGTGGGAAAGGCCTTGGTCACGTTACAGTAGATCTCTGCTGGTCTGACACACACAAGACGTCTTGGTGACACTTTGCTTGATGTCATTGTGATCAGCAGTGTAATTGAGTGCTGTTTCTGAGGTGACCTGGAATCCAATTAAAACTGGTCTAGATTCATTAGTTTTAATCCAACTTTAATAGGTTTATTTTGAGCTGTAGATATGCTGCAGCAGATGCTATTATTATTGTCGTTGTTATTAATTATTATTACATTATTATAAAATATTATTAATATTTTTCAATTTTAGATTCAGCAGTGAAACTGTGGTGCTTTGTCGCTTCAAAGCAAGAGTTTGAATCTTTGCTCGGCCGTAGTTTGCATGTTTTCCCCATGTCTGTGTGGGTTACAGTTACATCTCCAGCTACTCAGGCTTCCTCCCACAGTCCTGTTAGGTTCATTGAAGACACTGAATGCAACTCTAATTTGACCGTTGCAATACACTTTGTGACCTGTCCAGGGTGTGTCTACGATAAATTGTGGAATAAATGGGTCAAGACATTAAAAACTCAAAAAACTTGATGGTATCAGCAGGAAGTTATAGTAATTTAAATCTTTCCAACTAAGTCTCAAACTGTCAACCAAGTTGACAGTGCCTTAGGAATGTTTGTCATTTCATTGTTGAGGAAATAAAGTTACCTTCAATTTTGAATTGGTCCTTGAGTCATAAGTCTGGATGTTTAGAAGAACGCTGTTTGGTTTTCTTGCTTAAAGTTGGGTTTTTCATAAAAATTGTTATACAGATAAATAAAGACACATTTTTTTAACCATTTACAGGAGCTAGACTCGCTGTTTCCTGCCACATCCAGTCTATATGCTAAGCTAAGCAAACAATCTCCTCGAGCTGGCTTCTTATTTATTGTGCCAACATAAGATTGGTATCAAGATCCAAATATCAATCTTCTCCGCAAGTATATTAATAAAAGAACAGTATTTCCCCAATGAATGTGCAGATCCTTCAAGGAAGTTCTCAGATGTTAAGAAACACAGTTAAAAATGGCCCATTCTTCAGTGGCTGAGACATCTCCGCCAAGCACATAGACGGGAAACATGAATGTAACCGCTACAACACAACAACAAGGGGCACACAAGCATAACGGAAGTGAGCGACAACAGATGTTGACTTTGAAAGTAGCAGAGTTTCTTACTGAGATCAAGTCATTGATAAATGAGTCATGTGATAGTTGAAGTGTTACGATAAAGGTGCTTGGAACGTCTAAAAACGAAGAAAACAAACTGTGGAGGTGGATCAGTGAGCACCTCCAGGTAAACCAGGCAGAGGGGATTGGCACAGAGGAGACTAGTTGGCCTATCAACTCTCCCTGGACTGAGCTGCAAAGCTACATGGCCAGCAGAAACTGCTGTATTTAAATTGTACGTTGTGAGTTTATTTTGAGTGAATAAATAGTTACTGAAATGCCAATGGTTTGTCTTTGGCTGTGGTGAGACATGGTGTGACATCATCAATTGCCACACAATCATTTTGAATTCATTCTTTTTTAGGGTTTAAAACAACTGCTCACCTAACCGCTTTAAGTAACTGCATGTTTCAGTCAGCATCTGGCCTCACTCAATTCCACTGTGGTTGTGTTTCCATTGTGTGGCCTTTACATTTGTGTTGTGGCATTTGCATTCGTGTTTTCTATTAATGTACTTCTGTGAGACGTCTCGGCCACCTTACCATTTACTAAAACCTTTACAGCATACTATTCCTTTGTCAAACTCCAGCCTATAATACTCAAATTAGAATGAGTGGTGCACCCTTGATGGATTGGGATTATTCAGAAGAGAAAAAAAAGGTTACACGTACTGGTGCACTGGAGTCCAGCAGGAGTCCAGTCACTTTAGAACTGTTAGTGAATTTGTGCCATTTTTAGAACACTGTTAGTGAAATGACATGGCCCCCTGCTGGTTTAGGTCCGAAGTAGTTGGTCTTGCCTGCAGCCTGACCACATCCTAGCTCTGCACAGATGGTGTGGTGTACGACTTTGGGTTGAAGAGCAGACGTGCACACTTGGAGCCACTTGCCTACATAGAAAACCTCCACATTTCCAGAAGTCTCTGGAAATACTAAATCTGGACTTACATTTACATTTACATTTTTCATTGAGCTGACGCGTTTCTCCAAAGCAACTTACAATAAGTGCATTCAACCATGAGGGTACAAACCCAGAAGAACAAGAATCAAGAAAGTACAATTTCTTCAAAAAAGCAAAACTACAAAGTGCTATATTAAGTGCCATTTAAGTGCTACTAAATTGTTAGTTTAAAAATGTTATTCAAGATATAGTCAGAAGAG
Organism: Verasper variegatus; assembly: GCA_026259375.1. Taxonomy (NCBI): domain Eukaryota; kingdom Metazoa; phylum Chordata; class Actinopteri; order Pleuronectiformes; family Pleuronectidae; genus Verasper; species Verasper variegatus. Next base: position 4,154,717 of record CM048045.1, on the reverse strand, counting down.
GTGTGTTTTTAGTGTAAACTAACTGATGTCCGGATGTCAATGGGGAGCTCATTCCACCATTTAGGAGCCAGGACAGCAAACAGTCTTGATTTAGATGAGTGTTTAGCTCGCAGTGACGGAGCAACGAGCCGATTGGCCGAGGCAGAGCGGAATGAACGGGCTGGGGTGTAAATTGACACGACCTGCTACAAAGCACCCAACGACACAGAGTTAGATAGTTGTTTATGTCATTTGTTGTTTTTTTAAAACAAAACAAATGTATCATGAATTGTGTGATTTACTGGTGAATAATGTAATTGTATTTAAGAGTTTTACATTACACAATTCACATCTTCAAGCATTTGGAAGAAGTATTAAAGACAAGAGTCATACTAAAACAACACCAAGAAGATATTCAGTTACGTTTTAAACAAAGACAGATTAATAAGCTTGTTTTTAGTTTAAGTTAGTTAGAAATGTATTGTTTTGTGAACGTTGGTGGGTAATAACATACATGTAACACGGTTATTTATAGAAAACTAAATATGATTACCTATATTTATTTACAGTTACAGTTTAAATAGTTGGTAATCAGAATACAGATGTTCTCAGAGTTGAACAGACGGAATATTTTTCTTCTTCAGTATTATTCATTCTGAGGCTTTGCTGGTAAAATGGTCTGGTCCATGAAATTTTAAACAGGAAATGTTTTGCGAGTTATAGCTTCCCCATCTCTGTGCACCATTTATTGTAATTTCTTGCAGTGACTGTAAAATCTGTTGTTTTTGTTTATTTTACGAGGATTGCTTGGCAACAAAGTGAAATGTTCTGACATTTAATTTGTCTTGTTTACTGGTTTTCACTCTGATGTAATGCTGTACAAAATAATGGAGTAAAATATAAGTTGGGCCTACTTAATAGTATTGTGCACAGGCCATATGCATTCACAGTGTTATATGCAACGTGCAATGTGTAATTTATGCATTTTTACATGCAATATATTCAATGGCCTGCAGATAACATTTATAGGTATATATTCTGAAATACACTTTAAACCTCCCAACACTTTTTGTGAAATAGTTTATTCTTCTCTCGATGGATTATCGAAAACAAATTGGTCACTTCTCCAGATTTCACTGGAATCTGTACAAATGTTAGCAAACTACTGAAGAACCTGAAAGATAAGACTGAAAAAAACAGATCTGTAGGAATCCCTACATTTTACCAATTTATGAGTCTGAATTTATTAACTGAGCAAAAAACACTGGTTTATATGTGTTATCATCGTCCTTCATAACGAAGTTGCACTGAGTCAGATTGCTTTGTAACGTGAAAATGCTTGAACATCAAACGACTTTCTCCAGGCTGCTTGTGAGCACGTTATCGCCACACCGCCCCTCATCACAAACGTTGACAGTCCCCCAACACTTGTCAAAGAGTTTAATTGTGATTTTTCCTGTGGTTGCAAATAGCAAATGAAATGAGGACGTTGTTTGTAGCAAATACCGGCAGATTATTTAGCCATTAAAGAATTCTTTAGACCAGTCGTAACACTGTTTTAAGCCCAAAAGTCCACTGTACATTTATAAATTATAGCATATTATTAGAGTGGTTCCCAACCTACTTGGCCTCTGGTACTTTGCCAGAAGCTGTGTCTAGCTGGAATGAACTGTACAGTGTAAAAGCTAATTAAAGCATTAGTATTAACAAAATAAAAAGTTTTAAATTCTGTAATTTTTTTATTTTATTTTATTTTAATATTTGAAGTAAACATTCAGCTAGACTTAATCATGTACAGCATCAAGACAGACTGAATCCTGTTGATGTGTACTGTATATGCATGATGTTAACTCTTACCCCACCCGTCAGCACAAAGGTAAGCAGACAGTGTTTTTCAGTCTGTTGAGTTCTGGACAGCTCCCTCACATCCACACCCATCCAGGTTTATCTAGATCTAGAAGAGCATTAACAAGTTACAATAACAAACAAAACAGCCAACATCATCATGATCACTCCATTTTCTATACTGTGGATTACCCTTGTGGATTTTGAACTACCACCCCTCTGTTTTGTGGAGGACACGCTCGTCCTCCTGAGCCACATAAATTATTCCTCATAAAAATTATATTTGCTTAGAACAAGTTAAATTGTACACATATGTTAGACAGGGTTGTTCCTGATGTTTATTTTTATTTCATTTGAATGTTTTTTCATGTTTAAATATTTATTAACAAATGTTCAGCTTGTGACCAACAAAACCACAAATGAATGATTTGATGTAGTATTTAAAAATGCTTTATTTAGCAAATCTGTCCTTTTGGACTGCAATAAGTAAAATACAATATAGTATAAATATATTCTTTATACTATTATACTATTAAAAGTATAAATATAATTTAATAACTCAAACGTGTGAAATTACTTCATATATAATTTTCATTTCCATAAAAAACACACAGGACTTCTCAAATAGCTTGCCAAAATCTGATAACGTTATTTTATAATAAATTCATTATTATTATTAAATGACTAATTCAAAAAAAAAAGTTGTGAGCAAATGCTAAAACTTCTTACTCACCTTTTATCATGACCAAACTGCTCATTTGGAACCTGGGTGTTATGTTGTTGCTTCACGGTAATAATACGTATTGCTACGCCACCAACAGAAACGTTATTATCTGAGCTTTTAACTTGGAAATAATGCATTTTTAGATTCGGAAATATATACATTATTTATAAACAGTATATATCTTACCTTAAAGTCTGTTAAACCCGGTACAGCACTGTTCAGATTTAATGTGTCACATATATCGAGGTAGATTAAAGAGAACTGTAACTTACCTTGTACATTTAAGATCAAGGAGCAATGAAGACAAGGACGAACCACATCATCACCACCTCAGCTCATGACTGGTGAGAACGAGGCAGAAGAATAATCAGCTCAGCTTTATATCATCCAGGATGTGCCCACCAAAAGTAAGTATATCACGCTTACACACAGACACACACACACACACTATTTATATATGTATACACACACATATATACACACACATATATAGACATATACACATGTATACACACACACACGTATATATATTAGCTCAGAGCACCACATTTCGCACTCTTCGACGGAGCCATTTGTGAATTCACATTAGAAAAATTTCAACAAGCTATATATAAACCTTAGAAAGGAAAGATTACTTTGCGGAGAATGAAAAGAAAAACACCAAGCTCTGCTCATCAAAGAAGCAGAAAAAGTGTGATATAAAAAAACATCTGGCTTTCTCACAGAGTTTCAGGGCTTTGACTTAAAAAGAGTATTTTTAGAGTAATGTGTTCTGGTAATTTGTATTCATATTCTTCATTTAGGTGAATGATCGGAAACTTCCCCCACCACTAATGATTCATCGGTAAAAGGGCCTGAGCTAACTAAACTCTTCTACATAGTGACATTATCAATCAATCAATCAGATTTCATATGTGTAGCCCATATTCACAAATCACAATTTGTCTCATAGGGCCCCCCCGCGCTCAGCCACACGAGGTGCCATTTCAAACTGAACTTTCCAACCTCCCCACACACAGTGCAGAGTGTCATTTCGGAAACATATAGCCCGTCTTAATTATGGTCGAGGCGTTCTTTTCGTAGCATTACAGTTTACAATTTTGGAGAAAATAAGGACAAAACCTCATCAACGGACAAGTTTTCTTTTTTTCTTTTGTCTGTTTGAAGCCGTCTACTTATTCCTCATCTATTTTTATGAAAATTCTGTAATTTTTGTAATTCTGTAACAAGTTTTCTATTTTTCTTTTGTCTGTTTGAAGCTGTCTACTTATTCCTCATCTATTTTTATGGAAATTTTGCAATTTTTTCCTCCTGAGTTATTACTACGTTATAAAAAAGGTATTCAATTCATTCAAATGGAATGAATGTTTCAGCAGTGAAATAAACTTCTTCAAACTAAATAATAAGCTTGATGTGCACAGGGTCAGATATTGTATGTGATTGCTGCATGATGTGGTCTGAGGTCACATCATGCAAATGTTAGAGTAGCACAGAGCTGTGGTTTTATGGCTTCTGACTTTCCACACCTGTAACATAACAGTAAGAAATAAAAATAACCATACTTTGATGCACAGTGCAAAACACAACTTGGAAAAACAACTCTTTAGCACCTTTTAGTTAACCGCTGAAGTTCCTCCTCAGTAACCTTAAAAAACCCACCAACAGCTGCTGAGTGCACGGAACACTGTTGCATGTGTTATCTTCAACATGAGCAGGTTACACTCAGATCAGGGGATAGAGAGAAGATAATGATATGGCTGTAAGCTTTTGGGTATAAATCACATCCTGTCTTCAAGTATTCACAGATACAAAAAATTCAGTGTAAAGCAGAAGTTCTGCATTCAGAGTAAGTAAAAGTATTCTCTATCTGTTGTAACTGGTGATCATTTTAATTTATTGATTTAAATACTGTAGACTTCAAGATTAACCGTCATCACATTTATAACTTACATATGTTTTAGCTCTGCCAAGGTACAGTACAGGAATGTATGGCATGGGAAATTAGCAGTGTGTTATTAAAGGAAAATGTGTTCCTCTATTTATCTGTGAGTGGGGAAATGCAGATGCACTTCATATTTTTATTTAATTGTTTATTTGACAGGGACAGTCCACACTAATGACAACAACAAAAAAAATAATAAATAATGTGAGACAGATACAGTACATATAAACACATTTTGTATACATACATTTTCATAAAATACCTTTTAATTATTGTTTGTGTCTTATTGCTTTATTTCATCTATTGTCTTCGATCAACTTGTTCGAATTGTAATTACACTGCATGCATTTTCTGTCCTCATGTCTATTCTTATTATTCTTAAATAACAAATACAGACGCCAGTATACAAATACACAAAGGACAAAACACATGACACCCAATTGAGCCCAATTAAAAGTGATGAAAGCTCCATAGTTGTTCTGTTCCTTTCAGGTTTCCTTTATAAACAAAAAGATTTGACACAGCAAACGTATACTAAGTTCATTAAACAAAATCATTTTGACATTGCTAGCTATCTTTGTTAAAATATAAGTCGTACTTTTTTTAACTGCTGTGAAATGTTTTTGTACCCATTATCTGATCAGTGGAATATTAGAGCAGAGTGCTGTGAATGTTTAATCTCTCGCGATGGGTGCGACTCATGCAGGGGACTTTCGACCACAAATTTTACATTTATCTGTTACACAATCGGAGATAAAGAATAACTGGCTCAACCATCAGCTTGAGAGACGAGCTAGCTCGGCAGAACTTAGCCACAAACCTCCTGGGTTGTTTCTCTGAAGTCAAATCTTCTATCTAAACAGGAAATAGTAATCTTATAATATCTCTATGTTTGTGTTCTCTGGAAACATGAGCTGCTATCTGTGTTCATGAGACTTGAGTAAAAAATAGCTATAAAAAATGTGTCTATTTATAATGTATCATCAACCAAAGAAATCTGTGAATTGTATTAATATATCTTTTCATCAAGGTGAATAAAAAGTTAAAGGGCAGCAGCCGTCCATGTGCTTAGGGTCCCACAGTGTGACTAGAATACATAACTGTCATTGGTCTCACACACACGCACACACACATACACACCCACACACACACACACACACATTGTGATGGCCCACATGACAGTGTGACATTTACTACCGCATACTGTAGCAGGATGAACTGTCTCCATGGAAATTCACTGCACAATCCAAGGTCCATTGTCTCCCTGGCAGCTGATCTTCTTCCACACAGTTGATACTGAAGCAGTTGTTCATCTGTGTTATAATGACCTCCTACCAGAAGCCAATTAAACTGCTGTGTTATTTTAACTGGCTGCCAACTGAGATAATTTGCCAGCTGTATAAATGTGCAGAGAGAACTTCAACCTAAAAGCTTTGTTTAGTCTTTAAGTGAGACTAGCATGTTAAATGTCTTTAGGTTGTTCATGTTCTCCCTGTGTCTGTAAGGGTTCCAACTTCCCCCCACAGGCCAAAGACATGCAGATTGAGGTCAAGATGATTAGAGACAAATGTTTTGACTGTGAGTCTGAAAGATTGTTTGTCTCTGTACGTTGATCCTGTGATACGCTGGTGACCTGTCAAGGGTGTAGTTACCTCGCCCAATGTCAGCTAGGATTGACCCTCAGAAGGATACGCAGTATAGATGATAATGTAAGAATGGATGGATGGAAGTGTTACACGATCGCTGTACTCAGTTGATTTGTCTTCAATTTGAAAAATTTTGTGACTTTCCCCCCAAAAAAAGATAAACAGAAAGAAAAAAACAAGTGCCCTGCTGTTTAAAGAAATATGTTATAATTTCGAGAGAACTCAATGTGCTTCACATTAACAAGTATGTGCATCACTTACATACCCGTATTATCCGTCGATATAAACAACAAATTCATTAAAAACCCTAGATCCACTGAGATTGACCATCTTGTCGATAGCTCTGTAGACTCATTACGATTAACATTAGACTCAATAGCACCTCTAAAAAAGAAACATGTAAAACATAGTAAATTAGCTCCGTGGTATAATTCCAAGACACATGAGTTAAAACAAGTATCAAGAAAACTAGAAAGGAAGTGGCGCTCCAGCAACCGTGTTGAATATCTCCTAGACTGGAAGAGTAGTGTTAAAGCATATGAGAAGGCCCTCCACAAAGCAAGAGCTGTCTACTATTCGAAACTAATAGAAGATAATAAAAACTTCATTATTATATAATAATAAATATTATTGATAAAAAAATAATCGATAGGTGCAGCCCTAGTTGCTACCTTACATCACTTGCAGGTAACTTGAGTTGTCTGACCAGGCCTTAGTTGTCCCTACAAGATGAAAAACTTTGATCACACATTTGAAGCCATGGTTTCCAACATGCCCTCCTTAATGACATAAGATCTGCTGTCTCTGTGGACAATAAGCTAAAATCTAATTTTTTCAAAATGCTGTTTGCCTAGTTTACCTTTTTTTGTGCAAATGCTTTGTCTGTTTCTTTTATTGTTTAACTTGAAAAACTGCACTCACTCTGTGACTTACCCTGTGAAAGGTGCTATATTAAATATCTTACTTTTGATTTCGTGCTGAAAGAATGAGAGATATGTGAAGGCATTTTTACTCATTTAATCTATTCTCCTTATTTAGTCAATTTCTGCTCACAGGTCACCCTTACATCGACTACTTGAAACAATAGTGCATTTTTGTTAAGGTACTTTTACCCCACTCCCTTCAGCAGTAACCATAACAACCAAGCTTATAGTACTGACCACATGAATGTGGTGGTAGAGATAGGATGAGGAGTATATAGACATAACAAACAGCCTGTGTGTTTGTCTTATTGATAGTTAAACAAACCTTTTCACGTGTGACAGAAGTAAGTGGGGTGTACAACATATTATAGTCTGTGTCATGTGATGATACAAGGCTTTTAGGCATAATGCATTCCCTGGAACCTTTGCCTAACCTTAACCATCAAAGCTAACTGCCTAACCCTAACCTAAACTTAATTCTAAACCTAACCTTAAAAGTCTTAACCCTGAAACAGCCTATTGAAAGGGAGTCTCATCGCATCTGCTGCCCAAAAAATCCAGTGTCTGGGGGGAGTACCTTCTACTGCACCACTGTTAAATCGTAGTGGGATGGTTACTGAAAACTGAGTATGGCAGAGCACAGCCCCACCAAGAATATTTTTCACCAGGCGCCAGGTTTCTCTTCAGCACTGTAGCCATGCTGACATAGTCACACCTCCACTTAACCCAGTATTCCTCAATCCTTAAATAGCAATATCTTTATGACCTTCTTTAATGATAAAATTCTAACTATTAGAAATCAAATCAAACATCTCCTGCCCTCAATTGGCACTAATACCCTACCAAGAACAGAAATCTCAGAAACGGCTAAGAATCCTACCAATTATTTAGACAGCTTCTCTCTGATCACACATTGATCAGCTGACCAAATTAATCTCATGTTCTAAACCAACAACTTGTATATTAGATCCCATTCCTACAAAATTACTTAAAGAAATTCTGCCCCTAATTGATAGCACGTTAGTGAACACAATCATTCTGTCATTATCATCAGGATATGTACCACAGTCTTTTAAAATAGCTCTAATCAAACCCCTTCTCAAAAAACCCACCCTAGACCCAGAGGTTTTAGCCAATTACAGACCAATATCTAACCTCCCCTTCCTGTCTAAAATCCTAGAAAAAGTTGTAGCCAATCAGCTGTGTGAGTTTCTCCAGGAAAATAATATATATGAAGACTTTCAGTCAGTGTTTAGAGCCAGTCATAGCACAGAGACAGCCTTGGCAAAAGTCACTAATGACCTTCTAATAGCTTCAGATCAGGGATTTGTGTCTGTCCTTGTTCTGTTAGATCTTAGTGCAGCATTCAACACAACTGACCATAACATTTTACTACAGAGACTAGAACAGTTAATTAGCATTAAAGGAACCGCCCTAAACTGGTTTAAATCCTATTTCTCTGATCGCTCCCAATTCGTGCAAATTAATGATGAGTCATCTGTGTGCACCAAAGTTAACCACGGTGTTCCACAGGGCTCTGTGCTCGGCCCAATTTTATTCTCATTATATATGCTTCCACTTGGAAACATTATCAGGACACACTCAGTAAATTTCCACTGCTATGCGGATGACACCCAGTTATACTTGTCAATAAAACCTGAACAAAGTAATCAATTAACTAAACTCCAAGCATGTCTCAAGGACATAAAAACCTGGATGACCCGCAATTTTCTCTTATTAAACTCAGATAAAACAGAGGTTCTAATACTTCAGGAACTTGGGAGTGATCTTCGCTCCTGATTTATCCTTTAATTCAAACTTAAAACAAATTTCTAGGACTGCCTTTTTCCACTTGCGTAATATCTCAAAAATCAGACATGTCCTTTCTCAAAAGGATGCAGAAAAACTAGTCCACGCCTTTGTTACATCCAGACTGGATTATTGTAATTCATTATTATCAGGCTCCAGCAGTAAGTCGTTAAAGACTCTGCAGCTTGTCCAAAATGCCGCAGCACGTGTCCTGACAAGAACCAGGAAAAGAGACCATATTTCTCCAGTATTAGCTTCGCTACACTGGCTTCCGGTTAAATCTAGAATAGAATTTAAAATTCTCCTCCTCACCTTCAAGGCCCTTAATAATATGGCACCATTATACCTTAAAGAGCTGATGGTACCTTATCAACCCACTAGAGCACTGCGCTCCCAGAATTCAGGCTTACTTGTCATCCCTAAAGTCTCTAAAAGTAGAGTAGGAGCCAGAGCTTTCAGCTATCAAGCTCCTCTCCTAGTGGAATCATCTCCCACTTTCAGTTCAGGAGGCAGACACCACCTGTATATTTAAGAGTAGGCTTAAAACCTTCCTTTTTGATAAAGCTTATAGTTAGAGCTGGTACAGGCTTGTCTTGGACCTGCTCTTAGTTATGCTGCTATAGGTCTAGAAGGTCGGGGGACACATGACACACGGAGCTTCTCTTTCCAGCTTCTCATTCCTCTTCTCAATCGTTATCATATCAAAGTAATTCATGTCTCATCAATACATGTTACTGACTTGATTTCTTCCCCGGAGTCCCTTTGCCTTATCGACCGCAGATCCAGGGCCGCAGCTGTGGCCACATCATGGATTAGGATCTGTGGATCAGAGATCCTTTATCGTGTTGGCATCTGATAATGGTGGTGGACCACGATCTTGCTGGCTGCTGACCATAGACTATGATTGCAGCAGGACTGCTTGATACATAGTATTTCTCCTCAGATACTTGACTATTACTGACAATAATCCACCAATTCATTGACCTTCAGTTATGCTTCAAAATGTTTACCCTTATCAATGCTGCTAAAACCTTGATGATGTTCTCCTTTACACTTGACATCTATTGCACTTCTGTCCGTCCTGGGAGAGGGATCCCTCACATGTGGCTCTCTCTGAGGTTTCTATGTTCTTTTTACCCTGTTAAAAGGGTTTTTTAGTATTTTTTCCTCACTCTTGTTGAGGGTTAAGGGACAGAGGATGCCACACCTTGTTAAAGCCCTAAGAGACAAATTGTGATTCGTGAATACGGGCTATACAAATAAAATTTGATTGATTGATTGATTGACATAGAACCCACATCTCACAGTCATAAAACCACCGACACACAGTGTCCACTCATACAGTACAGTTCTTTTTGGTTTTGATCTCCCATCGTCAGACATGTTGTTCCAGAGAACAGGACCCGTCTGGATCCTATCACCTGACAACCTGTGGAGTCTGCGTGACTTTAGCATAGAAGTTGGTCAGACAATTTGAAACACACAAACTGTTTGACAAACTGTTAATATATTGACCAGGAGAATGTGCTAAGATGTAAAATCAACAATGGTGTGTCCCTCAGCTGATCATAGCTGGAAACCATGTTCTGTTTTCTTCATATTGGTTCCTGTATAATACACATCTGATAAACCCATTGATCTACATTTGTACTAATGCCTACAGCATGACAGCCAGACGTGCACCTCAGATTTCGTGGTGTTTCGATTGAGTCTGTCCATTCAGAATGATGCGTGGGTGGAGAAGTACTTTGTGTCTGATTTCTTCCAGGAGGTGAACACAGCCACTGATGAGGGCTCCCTGCTGCAGAACTCTGGCTCTCAGGCACAGCCTTTTAATGGAGAGCAATCTTGACTGTGCAAAGGAATGGAAAAAAAGAAAACAACTCTAAATGTCATGGAGACCAAGAACCTCTCTCCAGCACTGAGGAGAAACATTTCAAAATCTATCCTCAAACCACTGCAGTGTCCTTCTCTCCAGCTCCAGTTATTCTGCTCCTGTAAAAGCAGATTTAATTCCAGACAGAGGTTTGGTGAAGGAAGAAATACTTGTCCAGGAGAAACATTTGAAAGTTAAAAACAAGACTCTCAGAATGCAGAACCAGAGGAAATTGGAATCTGACAGAGAGAAATGCTATAAAATGCAATTCTTACTCAAAACCCTCACCCACCATGAGGCTCTTGATAAAGAAACTGTGTTGTTCACTCAGGGCGATTTCACATCCACCTTGTTTGGTGCAGTTCTTCTGACTTGTGCTTCAGGCCACGATCCAAAATTTTGTCCGACCAAAAGAGGTGGTCTCGGTTCAGATCAAATGAACCATTGTCCGGATCACACCTTTATGAATAGTTCCAATTGCAGGAAGTTGAGACAGCATTAAATAATAGAAGCAGAAAAAGAAGAGGAAGCCACCAGGCTGACCAGAGGAGTGATGGAGGATCCCACATTCCCTCTCAGCCTTCCCATGAGCCATTTACGAGCTTTGCTGCAGACACCAAATCTGGAGATGAGAGTTACAAGCCCATCAAAACGTGCCTCAGAACAAGAAAGACAGAGCTTTAGTTTGAGTGTTTATACCTGATCCATATGGCCACAATTGAAAAGGGGGGAAAAACAGCTTGACGGAGGGAAGTTCAAACTCTGTTTATGTTCTCGCCTCCACACACTTTGTCCATCAAATCGTCCAAGTATAAGATTTTCAGGTTTGGAAAGCTGCAGAAATTGTTGGACATGCAGTTTCTTAATCTGAGGCCAGAAATTTGTGGAGGGGAGGAGGGTTTCCAGCCATTCAACTGCCTGACAAGCAGCAGACAAAATATACTGGCATCTTAACAAAGCTGGAGTGGCCTCTGCAGAGGAAGCATGTGGACCTGCTGAAACAGAGCCAGAAAAGAAAAGAAAAAGAAGTTTTTACTCTATTACATTTATTTGAAAATTATAATTGTTAGTTTGCAGCAGCAGCAGCAATCTGATTGGTTCCTGGGTCACCCCTGTCCTCTCTGTGGTGTTACAAAAAACTGTCACCTACTAACAATAAATATGAAAATTTGTTATGAATTTTTATCTCAGTACATAACGTGCTTGAACAATGATTTTCAAAATATATTTAATGATGTTTGGTTTTGCTTGAAGCTAAAGGAGGAAGGAATCAGGGGAAAGTGCATCTTACTGAATCTGGAATTGTTCATGGATGTTGGACATAATTGGCTCCTCTGTGTAAATTGTGGCCCTGATATAGAAAGTCCTTGATGTCCCATAGCTTTTCAGTTGAGATTCTTACATACAAAACATATGGGTTGCAAAATATGATGTATTGTTTAGGAAGACGTGCCTGCAGTATGGACAGTAACAGAAAATGTTATTAAATCTGCCAAAGTTGTATTAATTAATCATAATAATAACAGTACAATACTAATATATGTAATCATATAACAGAAGAAAAGACATTCTACTTAACTGTACTCTACTTAACTACTGCAATTTAGCTTGGTAACATATTTTGTTTTATTAGTGGCACTCACTTCACATGCTCTCAAAAACTTGAGGATGTTGATTGGCGCAGGGCACTTTGGACAAAGAATTGTTTTTACCACTAGGTGGCAGAAAGAGACAGGTGATTAGGATTGATTCAATTCAACAGCAGAACAACTGTGAAATACATCAAATGTAAAATTATAATTAATGAAAATTAATGGAGAATTAAACTGAAAGTGTATAAAAAAAGGAGTAAAAAAAAACGATGCTTTGTTAACACCTTGTTTCTACCTCATGTGGAAGCAGAGCGACTCATGCACTGTTTGATCTGTTATTGCTATAATTGGGACTGAAAAAAGGTAGCGCCACTTAATTTCCTTTAACTTCCTGCATTAAACTACTTTCCTAATTACATTTTGCGGGCCCTATATTGTTAAGTGTCAAACACAAAGAGAAGAAGCAGGGAAAGATCAACTTCCATCCATAATAGAGAGATAACAGAGTTGACTTGACAGAGGAGTGGAGGACAGGCTGTGCTCACGGTTCTATAAATGAATAGCCGCGCTCTTCCGGGGCTCATGTAATAATCATCTCCATGTTTGCAGCAGTAAAAACACACCAGTCACATCTCAGAGGGAAAGATTGGGGAATTCATGCCTTGAAAGGTTTTATCCGCTGCACCTGCAGGTTCAAGATACTGTTTAGTCCAGATATGCTGCGAGGAAAAGAGCTGCTGCAGTGTGAAGCAAGTGGACCCCGACATAAATGTGTGCATATACTGCAAATACAAATACATACAAATTACACATGTGCAGAGCTGTATTGTTATAAAAGCAGTAACTAGATGATGATGATGATGATGATGAAAATGAGAATGTAATATAATGTAAACAACATCTAAAACTACACCTGTACGTTTGTGAGTATTGTTTTAAGACAGACTCAAACCACTGAAGCATTAAAGCCACACATTTTATTTCTACTTTAATCTCTGAGGGAACAATTACAAGTGTTTGTGATGAAAGAACCTGCCAACAAATTAGATCAAAATGTTTTTGTTATCTTATATAATGCATTAAGCTCATTTGTTTAATTCATGTTAATGATATTAGGTTGGTTTCCGGCTGAATTTCCATCTGTTTGATCTGTGTGCGGTGTTTCCTGCTTGTGTGAGTAGATCAAACCAAACATAATGATCGATGTAGCAAATAAATTCATAATACCATGGGTTCAGGAGAGAATAATAATAAGGGTAAAATAATTGTTTTATACTCTGCCAGAATGTTCATTAGACCCAGACTCCTGATTTCCTGTTTTCTTTTTCTGTGCCTGGGTGAAAATAATAAGGTCGTGGTCGACAGCCAGTGCACAAAGTCTGTGTGCATGTGTCCCAAGAGGAAGAACCCTCATTATTCTTCAAACCCAGACCAGAGGGATGTTTAATGTGACACATCCGACTTGAGTTCCACTAGTTTTATACATTAATGATCTTCGGTCGGAGATTTAAATAAGCATCTTCAACAACTTGTTTATTGTCATTGCCCTTACATGACATAATTGGAATAATGCTAATTATGAATCTGTGTTAGACCAGACACCAGGGACTGCCTGGGTGAAAGAGGTGAAAGGATGATTGTTACTCTTTGATTAAAAATTATCATTAATAGTTAAGTACCTCTCATTCTTCGGCCTAATGCTGCGTCTGACTTAAGCTAACACAAGGCCACAAAGAGACTTGTTTTTGTCTGTTTAATTGCCTTGTCCTTGGTCCTTCAATAGTTTAACAGTGTATGTGTTTCAGTTCATCGTCCCTGCTGTTGCTGTCACCTAAACCTGTCTACTCAGTATCGATGGCTGAAGGGGAAATACATGTTACTACTGTCAGTGGACTTTATACGGCTGCAGTGCCTTCTGTCCAAACGTCTTCTTTTGCATATCTGGCTAACTGGGTTACTACAGTCGGCATATCTCCAGGGCCAGATAGTATATAAGTAGCATAACTGAATAAGCTTGGGGGGTTACAGGTTAATCAAAAAGAAAACTCAAGCGCAGTCACCATGAAGATAATTTTCTCACCGTGTGGAAGCTGGTCCTGTATCCTAATGTCTGCAGCTCTGTCCTCGGGTTTGCTGGATTCTGTATAGTTTATACTCCGGCAACTTCAGCTAACATACCTAAGTCTCAATATACATTAGTTAGTCCTCGTAAAAACATTTCTATTGTAAGGTTTCAAATGAAAATTTATTGTTTAAAAAACCATAGCAGCATGCTACGTTACAATGGGAAATAAATAAAATAAATAGTATTGATTAATATTGTGCTTATGTTCTGGACAAGTTAATTCATAAGTCTTCAAAATATAAGAAAAAATTTACAAAATACAATTAATTAAATATACTATGTTTTCCTGGGTTCAAATTGTTTCCAATATTATTGAGAAAGGTTTTGTAAATCTTATCATTGTAAAAGCCATAAAGTGCCATATGAGAGTAGAAAGATTGACAGTAACAGCAAATTAAAAGGGACTTTTGAGGGGAAGAGTTGAAGCTGGGGAGCAGAAAATCTAAACACAAGCCGACTATTTTTGAGTGCGGGTGCAGGGTTTGAAGTACGAACATTACAAAATCAATAACTCCTGATCTCGCACACTTGAATAAAAAAGAGCCATAGGTCCTGGGCTTATTGAATGGTCAATTTTCCTGCTTTTTCAATCCCAACCTCGGATTTTGCTTTCAGTCACTCATACTTAAACGCACAACAAGGAGTGTTTAACTGGTTATGAAACCATCTAATTTTAATATTGCTGCCTCTTTATGAGCTGCAAAAGCGAATGAGACAATCAGGAAGAAAACTGGCTTTTTCTACAAATTATTCTCAATGTCTGTGTTCAGCTCGGACCACGGATGAGGTCCGTCAAAACGATGTACGACACAGTTAGTGTTTTAAATCAATGAAAATGAAAAGTTCATTGTAGGAGCTTTAATATACTGAAATTCCTTCTGAAAATCTAAGGTAACATCAACACTGATACACATTCACTTTAAACTGGTGGTTGAAAACCGATACGATTATAATCCCCGTCAATACTAACTATTTATATCCACTGGGCATGTGCACGTCAGAGGTAGATTGTCTGCTCTAGCTGGTTGCTTAGTTGCAGAAAAATACTAAAAAGGAACAAGCTTGTAATTTGTTATCAATGATGCATTCACCACTGGTAGTCATTTCCAAAAGTCTCTTTTCTGTTAGAATGTATCTCTGGAGTTTTCAGACTAAAAGATGTGCCAGCTGTTTTTCTCTGAAGTCTCCGATTTAAAGCTTAAAAATCCAGCTGTAGTCAAAGCCAAAGAAATCCGTTATAAGGTTAAAACTTAATAATGTGGATGTAGCTTAAAGATGCTGTAAAACAACAGCAGCAACAGTATCTCAATCACAGCATTTAGCAGTAATGGCTGTTTCCTATTCTGTACGACAGCAGTTCCAGAGACAGGTTCGTTGGAGAGTATCAAGAAGAAAGGAGATTCATTTGGACAAGCAGCTTACCATGGAGTCATAAATCCAGTTATTACCACAGTGAGAAAAGAAGTGCTCATTGTGAGTATTTCTCTCTTTATAGAAGTGCTCCATCCATGTGCTGCGATTGAAGTGGGTTTTGATGTCAGCCTCATCTATAATGGATCAGGTGACATTGTTCTGATGACAGCGCCTGATACACTTCTTCAGAGACGGGCACATGGAAATAGGCAAATGGAAACAGATCCTGGTATATGCTCTTTCCTGTCATTATCTCTGCTCTTTTCCTCCGCGATTTCCCCAGGAGCAGGTGCCGCAGTCAGACAGGGAGGGGGAGAAAAAAAGTACACGGGACATATGGAATCAGACAGCGAGTCAAAATAGTTTATTATAGAACAGGATTTATAGTCGAGGCACTACCTCACATTTAGTATAGGCACTGAACTACTGCACTGGAGTCACAGCCACCACTCGGTCTGAGAACCAAAGCCTGCCAACCACACCACAGGCACAACGCTGTCATCAATGTGACCTACATCTGCTAAATCAAGAGAGCTGATGTGGATCTTCTATGAAGACTCAGTCTTTTATATTCCCTTCAAGATATTTTTATTAATAAGAATAAAAAAGAAGCTCTATGTCATCTCTCGTCAGAACGTTATTAACCAAGAGATTTGTCTGTTAGTGGAACCGACCGAAAACTTTTAAACCAACATTAACTTTTGTTATGATTGTGAAAGTGTCACAGTGTGACTGGCAGGCTTCAGTGAGGGGAGTCAGCCTTTCCATGTGGACATTACAACATCCTACTAATCTAACCCAGTCTCCTGGATTCTTCAATACATTTTATTAGTCTCTGTCTTCCATCCAACACGTTAACAAAACACTGCAGGGTCATGAATCTATTACCTTGACATAATAACCCCAACCATTTGTATTACTATGATGACTATTATCATTATGATATAGTTCATAATATCAAAAGTCATAGCAGCATATCCCCTCTTGTTTCCCTCTGTCCTGTGTGAGTATAAAAAGGGACCCTCGTTGCAGCAGACTAATCTTGTTTTTTTCTAGAGGGATTATCAAGCAGCATAAATTAGGTTATAATAACTTTGTACATCTGTGGCGCAGAGTGGGATCCTTACATCAGCTCCATCAACAGCACAATGTGTTTGCTGCTGAATGATGCTGAACACAAATGTATTGAAGCTTGTTCCATCATTTCTAGTTTGGCTTGACTTTTGCCTGCGTATGTCATAATTTATGTTATAGATCAGTCCACTATGACCCATGTCAAAATCTGAGTTGATTAATGGGATAATTTGACCTGTTGGGAAATGTGCTTTGATTGACACACTCTCATGTCTAGACAAAGGGAAACTGCTAACTTGTGGCTTTGATGGGGGAATTAATTATTTCTCAGCAAACATCAGGCAGCTGCAGTGACTTCCTGAAGCCCTGTGTAATATTGTGGTTGACAGGCAACAGCTAAAACACAGTGCCGAAGTATCGGGTGGATAAACAGACAAAAGGTCAAAAAATAGTAACATACTGAGTAAGGCTCTACCTCCATATAGAGACATGAGAGTGTTATCAGTCTTTATATCAACCTCTTTTCCCAGATGCTGTCCACACTGTTTCTCAATTCTCTGTCTCAACTGTAAGGAAAAAGTAATTATATATAAAGTTGAATTGACTGTACACTGAAGTTACACAGAAAAGTGTGACTGTAAATGTATATTTTAGAAACACAATTTTCAGAATTGTTTATTTGATGTTTATTAACATTTCAGTGTAATTTTGTGTTTTTTACAGAATTAGGGGTCTCACAAGACAAATTTGAAATGGAGTCTCTCCTAATTTTTAATCCCTAAAATCAGTTGTGCCTAAAAGCATTTCTTTAGCTCCACATTGCTTGATAGTAGTCCATGCCCCCAGTTTGAAACACAGGACTTCTGATATAAACTATTATATTTCAGCAAAAACAACCCTGATGACATCACTTTCAGTCTGGGGGCATGATACTAATCCACAGAGGACGCTGTCCAACTGACTTCACTGGATTGATTGATCATCATGTGTAAAGTAGATCTCGTGCACATTTAAACATTAAAATTAGCTTTCTAACAATGTTGCATTGCAGCAATTAAAACTGTCATCTGGATTTAAGTGAAACTGAATTTTGTTTGCTTCAGTTAATAAGGTCTAATTGCAATAGACAGGATAATGAGCTGCTATCAGACATGCACTCAAGTCTGGATGAAATCAGGGGATTATCAGAGCTGTTGTCCTATATAAAATAGAGGAGCCACACATGTAGAAGACACAGACAAAGATGTCAAGATAGCTTTTGGTGATAACAGCCAAGGTACTGTAAACAAAAACATGTGATCTGCGCAGGGGCATTGATTCACTTCATCCTGCCTCTGTCTGCTGGGAATCCCCTCATCTGAATAGAGATTCCTGTAATGTTGTGACTGGAGAATCTCCTGCTGCGATGCTCATGTTTGAAAACAGGTTTACGGTATAAAGTACTAATATTTAGGTTATATTTATTAATTACGATTTTTCATAGTTGGATATGTATATATCTTTTCATTGTTTGTGGTAAGACGAAGTGAAGTGGCAGAAGTTAGTCACAGTCATTACAGGGATACAATACAAAGTGAAAAGTTTTATAACATAAATAAGGATACATTTAACTTTTTAGAATTTCACACATGTTGACCCGCACCTCCCCAAACACAGCAGTCCTCCTCTCTCTTTGTTTAACCTTTCTTTCTTAACACATTCAGAACATTAGATTCGGTTCAGTAAACCTCCCAAATTACATTTGCACATACAGTACAGAGCACACGGCAATACTGATCCACTGAGACCACGGAGGTTTTACCAAGTCAGTCACTGCAGGGGAGGCAGCACAGTTCACCCAGAGAGATCAGAAGCAGAGACATGTCTGTACAAACTAGTTTAATACTCAGCTCTGAAAATGATGGATGGCTTTGAAGACCAGTGGTTCTCCAGCTGCCAGGGATTTGGAGATGGCGGCTTTTCGGTTCAAAGCTCCCTCATATATATTTTTTTAATTAAATTACTTTTCTGCTGTTTGGTGTCTGAAAACCCAGAGAATAAAAAATCCACTGATATACTCAAATGCTAATAAAAAATGTTGGTGGCAAATATATCTTTGTTCACCTTCCTTTCATTCTTTTGTAGACATTTCGCCTTAAGGACTGTACGTCAGCTAGCATGATTACGTACTGTATAAGACCAACATGGTAAAAATAAACAGATCTATGTATATATTCCTATCGAAAAATAATATTTCAGCAAAGCTTTGCAAGAACACACAACTAGTGACAACCACTTTGAGGAACCCAGCTCCGATCTGCACAACACCACGGCACATCTGTCACCTCACAACCTCAATCCACAGCACAAACATCCGGAGGGAAAAAATATGAACAACAATGAACAATTAACAACAACCAAAAACAACCATTATATCCATCTTGATTTGTCTTTTCAGGGCCAAATATGAAACAAAACACAACAAGATCATGTGGGTATGTGTAAGAGGAACACAATAATGCTACCAGCAGGTTGCCCAGGAAACTGTGTTGATTTTTTCCTGCACAAAAATCATAAAAAGAAAGAAGAAAAAAACAAAACAGAGAGCCTTTTCATTGTCAAAAAAAAAGACACAGTTCTACAAAGGACGCACAAAAGTGAAAACTGTGTAAAGTCAGCTTGTGCCACCCCCGGCTTTGCACCGTGCTGAATGCACCCCCGTTGTTTAGTCAGAACCTGAGTCTGTGGACCTTGTTTTTGTGAATCAAGCAGTGTCTTGAGGGTACAGCATATGCTGTGTCAAGAGGGTACAGCATATGCTGTGTCAACAGATGTTTCGAGAGGTAATGATACACAAGGCAACTTTTTGGGGGCAACGAAAGAAAGTTTGTTTGCTCCAGTTGATGAAACGTGCCTGAAAAGAAGGTATTATGCTTGTGCATTTGTTTCCATTTTTCAACATTGCTTTATTAAAAACCTGTGGAATAATTTTAGGGCTCTTATTGCATTGACCTGTGCCTCAGATTCTTTAGATCGTTCAAATCTCACCCAGAAACCCATAAAACTGAATGAATGCTCTTGTCGTAGGAACACATTTACAAATGCTTGTGCATCATCTGCTCAGGGCCTGTTAAAAAAGTACAGCATGAAATTAGATGCTTAGCTGCCGTCAGGAGCAGCAGAAGGATTTCAGTCCGGTGAGTAAACAGCTTGACACGTTCGTCATATCAGGAGCCAGAAAAACACATTCCAGATGCGTCTTCACTGTTAAACAATCTGACACTGAAAGGGTCAGAGAGGGAGTCTTGGAGAAAGCTTATTTTTTTCAATACAACTAAAGAAACAAGATTCCCAAAACAGAGAGCAATAGCGCTGGAAAAGTCCCAGAATTCCTTCGGGACTGCAGTGTGTCAGATACAGCTGATTGGGGAAAACACACTCTAACAGAAAAACACACTCTAACAGAGCCAAATAGTTTCTTAAAGAGATGGTGGTGGATAGTGCAACACAGACGTGTAAACAAGGCCAATTATTGTTTTGTGTATTTAAATATTTTCAATCTTTTGGGTGTATTTGAACAAGTTATTTGACAATAGAAATAGGCGTTTTGTTGCCAAAACGTATTTCCTTCTCCAAATTCATCCATGACAAAAGCACACATGCAAGGGTACATATACACACACGCACACGCACACACACTCGCACGCACACAAATTGAAGCTGCATCAAGTCGTTTAATCAGTGTTGTATGGAGTGCTACAGTCCCCTACCAGCAGAGCTATTTAGCGACAAAGTGATCTGTGTATTCTCTCCAAGCTTTTGAGGTTGGTGCCAATAGAACTGTGTGTGTGTGTGTGTGTGTGTATGTGTACTTACATCTTTGAGAGGAGCATTTTGAGCGCAGACCTTATGGAATGAGGAAATTTTGGCCTGTTTGAGGCTTAAGATCTGATTTTAGGGTTAAAATTGGATGAGTGTCATTTTGCTGTGATGATTAAAGTTAGGGGCTAGAGAATGCATTATGTGTCCGTGTCAGGCGAGCATGCAGTATCTGAGTGAGTATGAGTGTTTAGGGTTGAAAGTCAGTGCTTGACTAAGCATACGGGCTGTAGTGCGCACGTGTATATGTGTCTGTGTTTGTGTGTACATACAGTATGTGAGGGCTGTGAAGCTTCCACCAAACAAAGTCAATTAGGTGCACACAATGCAGCCCCAGAAATAACCAACTGTCAGCTGGCATCTCATCCGAGCTCTTATCTGACTCTGCTAACAAGGTGTGCCAGGATGCAGACCAAAAAAAGCACAAAAGGTGGGGCAAGACAGGGAAAAGGATTTGTGTGTGTGTGTGTGTGCGTATGTGTATGCTCTCCTATGTAATAAACAATGCTTATTTTGTATCATTAACTCTACAGCCTTTTTACCCCCCCCCCCCCCCCCCCCCCTTTAAATAAAAGATGGAGACATGTAGACAGTATTATCCTGGGACTGGCCAATCATATCGCGTCATCTGACCTCTCTTTAATTATCTACATTAGATAATTAAATGATCTACCTTACTGTGGCTCTCACATCAATTTATCATTCTGTAGTACACTTTGTCTTCAATCACCTAATCATCAAATACACTTACCATCAAATATCATCATCATGGCATAGGGGTATTAGGTGACACATTAATCTCAGACTAATGCTAATTCCCCCGTGGCAGTTCCACCTAGTGCATCTGCTTCAGCTGTAATGAATGATTGTTCCAGTACATCAAATCTGAATGGAGAAGCAGATGACTGGTTCATCAAATGGATTAAAAAAAATGCTTCATATGTGGCAGGAACAGTCCACAGCAGAACAGACCAAAGCTGTGTCTCAATTTAGGGGCCACATCCTTAGTCGGCTGCATTCGTAGACCGATTGTGTCACAGCAGCGTAAGACTGTCCCAATTCGAAGTCTCCTCCAAATGCAGCCGACAAATGTGTCCTTCCACCCCACGAGCAATGGAGGCTCCTCCGGGTGGTTACTTCACGGACCAACATATCCCATGATTCATTGTCATTCAGTTCAACTGTTTTTCAAAGAGGAAATGGCGGCAAAAAGCGAGGCTATTCTTAAATGTACGTATTCAACCGAACAGCTAAAGAAACAAAAACAACAACAAAACAACACAAGCTGGTAATACACTAGGAAGACAAGACCGTATCGTTTCGGTTCGGCCAACACGGTATACATGGCACATCAGGATGCAGCTAACGTCGGCTGTGTAGTCCTCCGCAGGATGTGGCAGCTGAATTGAGACACAGCTCAAAAGAGGCTACATGCTACCAGCCAAAATAAACACTGCAGCAGCTCATCCTTTTTGTTTCCTGTGTGGCCTGGTCTGCTGTCTACAGGTCACTGAATCTGTCACAGGTAGTTCTGCACAGCAGCTCCCTGCATCATTGTTTATCCCCAACTCTTACACACACACGTCTTTAGAGAATCAAATGGTCCTTCAAAATGCCCCACACACATTTACATTCAAACTGCTGAGATTATGTGGCCGTATGCATCACAGACAACCTCTGAATGAGGTCTGACTGATCTGACTTCAATGTGTAGTTTGTGTGTTCACAAGTTGATCAGGGAAAGCCCATCGGAAACCCAAAGGAAAACACTGAATCAACGTAACCAAGATCATAACAATAAAACACTAATCTGTACTGTATGATTTTGTCCATTTTGTACGGCAGTTAAAAAAATTATGAAGCCTAGGACCGGTTATGGACAGGCATCTGAGTCGTTACCTGGACCTCAGGATGCTCCAACTATGCACAAGTGCCTTCATTGCTCCAAAAAGTTGCACAGTTATCATCAAATGCACTTCCTCTTTTCATCCATCATCTGGCTACTGAGCTTGAGCTAAAATAAACATTGTATTGCCATCAATCATAAAGCTTGAGGGGAATATAATGTCAGGTGGCTGATGTTTAGATTATTATTTATCTTTCAGGATGCTTCAGTGCAGCAGGTGCTGTTTGATTACCTCTGCATTCACTCCATGAGCTCCTAAATCTCCATTCTGCAGTGTGAGGAAACATTTGAGTTTGCTGATCTACTGCTGCTGTGCTCATGTCATAGCAGAGACGGGTATATGGGTAGCAAAGCAAGATGCCGACAAGTTCAACCACAGTCAACTCTTCACCAACTACACATGAAGGTGACTGTGGTCAACGTCAGCCAGCGTTTCACTGATCTTTCCTAATTTGAGCCGCCTGTGGAGTGAACGCATGTCAAGGGCCACTCTTGTTGACACCGTGGTAACGGTGGCTAGCAGTGCTAAATATCACACATAATGTATACAACACTGCAATCAAAGGAGAAGAACTAAAACAGACATTCACATTCCCAGAACGTCACTGGTCGTAGAAAAGTGTTGAAGCTTGCTGTTGCAGCAGCAGGTGAGAGCGACGCTGCTGCAAAGAGGAAAGACAGATATGGCCCTATGTTCCTTTATTATCCAGCAAAGTACCCTGCTTTTATTCTGAAAAATGCTCAACAGTTCAAAGGCGTGTTGTTTCTTCAGACACAGCATGTGTCTGTCGTTTTTTTGCTCATGTTTTGTCTTCCTCTGATTTCCCCCGAGTAGAAAAGCCGTCACTTTTCTGTTCTTGCCAGTCACAGCAGTCAGATTGACTGTCCTTAATCCTGTATTCGTCCATCTCTGTCACAAACTGTCTCTGCAGATCCCATTTAAGAAATGCTCGCTCCCCAGTTCACAAGAGGAATCCATGAGTGGGACATTAAGATAGAAAAGTATCTCAAAGTGTGATCTGTGGATCCAATTCCTGTGTTTCTGCACATACATGACTAAAATATCAATGCTGCTTTGCATTATTTCCTGTGTTTGTGTGTGTGCATGTGTCACACTGTTTCCTGTAAGCAGAGGGCTTCCACAGCATTACTGGGTCCCTGTGCGACGCCACCAATGACAAAAAGCATGCTGGCTGTCTGCAGGAGTGCAGAGGAGGAGCGTGCAGTGGGCATGGGCGCAACATACTCCCAGCGCCGCTTCACCGGGTTGTAGCTCTCCACTGTGCCCAATGGCGTAGGCTCATTACCTGCAAAATGGAAAGTTAAATGTTAGGATGACAATGCTAATCAGGATTAGCCAGTTCACATTGACTACAACTGGAAAAAAACAGATTCAGATCTTCAAATTTATATCACACACATATGGATAACGTGTACTTATCACACTTCCCACCAGCAACTAGTCCTCTAAAAGAAAAATAACCTCTCACCTCCTGGGCAGGTGTGCACACACACATGTAGGAGTAGCTTCAGGAGTAGAGACAACTTATTAACTCAGTCACACAAACACACACACACACACAAACACAGTCCAAAAATATACATGTAAACACGCACAAGTGCAAAGAAACCAAGGTAACACCTCCTACAGTGATGTGAGGAAGAATTCTCATGACTCAACTCCCCATGCTGCCATAAACACACTATAATGGTCTTTTTATATCTATAGGTTATTGTTATTGCACAGTATGTGGTAAACTGTAGGTAACAGCAGCAGATTTACAAATAACTGCAATTGAAAATGTTACCCAGTACACACTGTTTTAAAGCTGATCTACACAAAAGCTCAACCAAAATTTGAAGTCAGTGGTTTACTGCGATGGACAGTGAAGGGACACACTACCTTCTATAGGTCTGTACTTATATAGCTTTTCTAGTCGTGATGAGTCAATGTGCTTTACACTAATATAGTGCAGCACTTACTCTATGAGAAAGGGAGATAAGGGGTCCAGAATCTTGCCCAAGGACACTTCGGCATGCGAAATGGGGAAGCTGGGATTGAAACCTGCCGACCTTGTAGTTAGAGGACAACCTCTCTAACCCCTGAGCTACAGATACTGTCGAGCCCCTTGGTACAGCTGGATAGCATCATAGTCCTGTTGCCTTTAAATCTTGGAAGGCCTTAGGGCACTGCTGAGATTTATCATAGCACTTCTGTAACTTTGTTGTCCCCGTGATGGTCACTGCAGCTGAACCAAATATCTCTTTTCTTTATTTTCACACATTTTTTGCCGACATTACTGTGTTTTAGTAGCTGCTCCATAGACTCCACAGGCTGACACCAACAGGAGAGAAAGAAAATGACAAAGACCGAAAAATCCAAAGACCATATTCAGGAAAGACGCTTTAATATGTCGACCACATGTTGGGTGTCACCAAGGATTCAACTTGTTCCTCAGCTCTGCTCTGATCTTCCTTCTTCTTCCTCTGTCTCTCTTTCCCTCCCCCTCAGCTTCTCTTCTCCACCTCAGGTGCTATCCTCTCTGACATTATACATGCCAGCACTAAATTGTTGCCGTTTCCATGGAGACCTACATCACAGCAAGTCCCCAAATGATATGGACTGGTGAGTGTGTGTGTGTGTGTTTGTAGTCATGAGTGTGGACACATATGTGTGTCTTCATAAAACACGAGGAGCCGAGGCCTGAGCAGCATCAGATTGCTTTGAAAAGTCTGACTTCACTGTCACTCTGTTCTTTCAACAAAATGATCCCCCCCATTCATCCTCTTTAATTCCATCATTATCTCCTCACATTATTTGGTCTTTGGTGTCATTAAGTTCATTTTTTGGCCTCATCTTTTTCTAAGAAACAATTTTCTTTCTACTTTATAAGACTTAAACCTTTTCATCTCCTTTCACATCAGCTCTTCTTTCTCCTTAACCCTTCTCTATTCAACTCTCCCTCTCATGTTGGCTTCACTTTTTCCTCTTTGATGTCTCTCATGTTAAATTGTCTTCCTGGCTTCTGCTCCTCTCACCACTCCAACTCGCTACCTTGTTCTTCACCTCCTCCTGAGAGAGCTTTCCTTTCTCTCCTCTTCTCATTGTCCAACTTCATGAACACATGCATGTGGTATGAAGAAATTCATCAACACTAATACATTTTCCTTATAAAAGGTATTTTTAAATGAAAATAATTCAGAGTATTTTAGCTTCTAATAGGAAATAATCAAAAAACAGATATCACATGATATTCATGTGCACTGAGGATTTGTTTAACGTATCGAGAGAAGAGAACAAGGTCAGAAACAATTGCTTCAATTATCTAAGTTGAATTCACCACTGGTAGTCGAGGGTGAGGCTGTTTTTCTTCTTGTCTTCTGGAAAAGAGTCATGTGATTGGAACAGAAGGATAGCTCATGACTTATAGGACCCTGTCAGGAAGCTAACATGGGGATTTGTGTCCTATTGTTTCTGACAGTTTCTACACATGTACACTAGAAGACAACCTCAGAGTTTACAAACTGAAACAGGACCAGCAGCATTTAATAAGACTCCAAGCTCAAAAACTCAAGGAGTATTGTGGACACCAGTGATGTATTTTAAAACTAGAACGTATTGATATGGTATGTGGATGTAATCATAGTTCAATGACCAAACAAGATCATTTGCCATGTCTGTTTGAAGCTTGCTATCCTCGCCTGCAGTCTGATTTACAACTTTATATCAAATCAAATTTATTTATACATTATATATACACTACACTATACTGTACTATACTATGCTATGCTATACTATACTATACTATACTATACTATTCTGCTATCTATAGAGATAGTACAACTTTGAAGTAGTAGTTGTAGTAGTAAACAGACATGAGGAAACGGAAATGAGGACTAGACTGTCCCCACATAGACTATGTATGACTATGTAGACATATTTATTAATATACTGTACTATACTACTATCGATAGAAAGCTGCTTAGTTGTAGTAGTAAAGCTAGGAACAGACATTATGGAAAGTAAAAGCAGACTATTTCCACATAAACTATTTATGTCTATAAAGTCATGTTTTTAATGATTTAATGAATAATACATTCAGATGGAAGGGTGATGGCAACAAGGACTAAACTGTGCACACAGAGCTGGAGGTGAGTGAACCTCAATAGTGTGAGGTGAACTTCAACTGAACTGTGGCTTTGCACTGAGATCTTATTGGATGGATTATAAAATAATTCTCATTCATGGCACAGCACACTATTCTACCCTTTGCCATCTTTAGATATTCAACATAGATGAAAGAGTCAGAGGATCATCAAAGTAATTTAAATCCATTCTGATGGTTCCATGACCCTCTTGTACCAAGAGGAATCATTTAAGTACATGATCCATCGTCAAAGAGACTCAAGGTTCCGTACAGCTTTTCTTTACCCCGTCATTGATCAGCAGCAGCTACAGCAGCTCGATTGGTCTTTAACCTAAGTTCACTCACACTACTCCACTCCTCCGTTCCCTTCACTGGTTACCAGTGGCTGCCCGCATCTGCTTCAAGTCACTAGTACTTGTGTAGCATGCTGCAAACGGATCGGGTCCAGTCTACATCCAGGACATGGTCAAACTTTATACCCCAGCCTGTCCACTTCGCTCTGCATCGGCCAATCGGCTTGCTGCTCCCTCACTGTGATCTAAACACTCAACAAAATCACCACTGTTTGCTGTCCTGGCTCCTAAATGGTGGAACGAGCTCCCCAATGACATCAGGACAGAAGAAAGTCTTCACATCTTCTGCTGCAGACTTACAACACACCTCTTCTGACTACACCCCGGAAAAAAGTTGATGTCTCATAACAATTGTCAACTCTGGTGTTTATATAAAAAATGTATAAATACAAAAAAATACTATTTAGTTTAGTTGCTCTTAGATATTGCACTTACATGTAGCACTTATAGTTTTGGCTTTTATGCTAATGTCCTAACATGATTCTTGCTGTAAGTTGCTTTGGATAAAAGTGTCAGCTAAATGATATGTAATGTAATGATCAAATGCTCAATGAGCTTAAGAGACAGTTTTTCAAATACAAATTGTGACATAATGAATAGCATCAATGCTCTAAACCCTAATAGTGATGTATTTCTGAAAGAGACAGCTCTGTTTTCATTTGTTCGATTGTATGATTCAAATACTGAGGACTTGAGGCATGAACTATTTCCATTCACCTGAATCTTAGAAAGGAAAATACAGACAGGGATGCAGAGACCCTCTGGTACTGTAGCGCTGGTACTGTTCATTGAGCCATACAAAGAAGTGTGTTTTGAGCTATTCAGCCTCTGCAAAATAGAAGTCACAATCCCAGTGAGTACTGCTTCTTGTGAGCAGAGTTTTCCTACACTGAAGCTGGTGAAAACTTACCTCAGGTCCACCATAGCTGATGAGAGATAAAGCAATATGGGTGTACTAAGTATCGAGTCTAGGAGGGCAAAGGCTTTGAATTATGACTCGTGATAGTGTTGATTGGTTTGCCTGAAATTGCAGAATACAGTTGCTGTTATGTGAAATTCTACAAAGGAAAATACAGATTAGGATGCAGAGACCCTCTAGTACAGTCAAGCTTGTTCTGTTCATAGAGCCTTATAAAGAAGTGTTGCAGCAAAGAATGCGCTGTAACTTGAGCTGAAGCTAACAGGAATATGTTTTATTTTATTTTCAATATTGTAATTTAATAACATTGGAACTGTAATAAATACCAACGTATTATATGTTGGGTTTTTGGTGTGCTTTTACTTTATATAGGCTATTGAACTAAACATATCTGAAAGCTTAAACACTGTCTTTGTCTCTTTTGTCCCGGGTTGAATGAGCCCCTCTGACAAAACAATTGGCCCCAGCCTGGTCCCCTCAGTTAAATTGGTCTAGAACCACCACTGCAAACTGTTTTACAATATACTGTCACCTTTTTATTGTTTGTGTGCTGGACATTGTGTGAAGATATGGTGCAGAGTGAATTTAGAAAACTATGTGTTCATCGTACCTGGTTTATCCGCAATACAAAATTTTGTAGTCAATGCTTTTTGTAAAATGAAACTAAATTAGTTTTATTACTGTTCACGTGTGAAATTTGTGTATAAGTTTGAATCATTTACTGAACTGTAGTTATTTTCTCTTGTATTTCTGTTCACCTCTCTCTGACCTGCTGTTGCTTCTATCAGGCATCGAGACAAGAGCCCGGCGCTTCATTATAAACTGGAGCCACAACAAACCTGTAGCCGAGCTCATGGCAGTGTTTGATCTGTGCTGTGAACAGTGTCACTACATGGACTTTTTTTAGCACTAATTCTTGACCTCCTCGCTCACACTGCACCTATCAGGGGTTTAGAGCAGATCAGGTGTTTAGTCCCTGCTGGCAGATGCTTGTGGATGTATAGTCAGAGATTGACCTCTGGACAGTCGCAGACAAGCTACAGCTCAGGGAAGCTGTGCTGCTGCAGGAGTCTCCAGCGCAGACTCGGCAGCAAAAGGTTGATTTCCTGAACACTGGATTAATCACAGCTTTCATCACATGGTTACTTAAGGACTGTCTGATTGAGCTCACCTCTGATTTGCACAAATAATTATGAATTCAACTCAGAAGAAGCCTCAGAAGAATTTGCCTCATATCATAAAGTTCTTTTTGGTTTTCTGGTTTATTGATTTCTTGAAATGTGGTGATATCTGCACAAACATGGTCAGAACCCTAAACTCCACTGATGCAGCCTTGATATACAGCATTAACTGTATTTTAACAGTAAAATATTAAACTTAACTTCAGAGAATGCAATATGGCAGCAATGAAGGTTAGGTTTAATGCTAGAGCACAATTTATCTCCAAAAATTATGAAATCTTCTTTTCTAGACAGTATGGACACATCAGAACCAACAATGAATCATCACAGAGTTCACTGAGGTGAGACTCAGCGGGATTGTGATGGAGCACGTTTGTTAGCTGCCCTGTTGACCAGCTGCTCTCACCTGGCCTGCTGGGATGCACATCACTGGAAATGTCGGACAAAATGTTCAAGAACAATAAGATCTGGTGTCCACAAAGTGAAGAGTGGTGTATACCCAAGAGTTATGTGTTTTATTGTTACTAATGCTGACAATTCACCGAAAATGTGCATTATCTACAGCTGTTTGTGAACAGGTCTAGTGACAGGTCTGACATAAAATACTTTGTCAATTACCCTAAGACAGGAAACATTATTAAAGCACTCACACATAACTTAAAGATGTTTTGTGAATATGGATGAAGACGGTAATGTACCTTGACCCACAATGTTTTTAACTGTAAATCATATCTTTAGTGTTTCAAAAGCACAGCACTGTGTTATCCACAGAAACTTTAGCAAACTCTGTTATCAACAACAACTTAATACTGAGTGGCAGATTGGATCACTAATTAGCTGCAGATACAAAGCCTGTCAAAATGGAAGAGATTTACCTACTTAACCTTCATGTGCTTTAGTGTTTTTGATGTTTTTGATGTCCTCTTACATTTTACACAAACCTAATGAAGTGCAAACTAGAAATCGAGCGAAACAAAGCAGCTTTAAAAGTTGTGTAATAAGGTCATGACATCGCTTGGCCTTCTGATGTTGAAGCACAGTATTAGCAACATGAGAGAAAAGCACGGTCTATTTTTCTTTCTATAGAGCTCTACAAATCGGAATAATTCATCTGTATCTGTCTACAACAAACCTTAAGAATAACAGCATCAACATGCATCAGTGACTCACTAAGCAGAGACAAATCATTCTGCCTGTTCAAGGTCATGATTTAAAGGAAGCTTCATTGAACTCTGAACGTTTTATGCCCTTTTATCATAACTGTAAATTTACTAAGCTTTAATATAAGTAAAAAACAGCTCAGCGCTGAGGATACTTTCAAGCATATTCCCATGAGTAGTTTTTAACAAGTGCAGTCAACCGAAAGAGAGACCATCCTTTTTAGCAGAGACCAGTTCTCTTCAGTGGGCTTTCACACATTTTTTTCCGAAGATACCTGTTGAACCTGCCCCAGTTTCTTCTGTAGATTTTTGCTGCCTCTGTGTTTTCTGTCGCTTCACGTGATCCCTGATATGACTATGGTTGTATATGTTAGCAAATTGTTTCATGCTGTCATCTAACATATCATCAAGTAGAACTATCTATCTATCTACTAATAACAATCTGCATATCAACGATGACCAGTGGTGAGTGTCCGCAATCATGAATTGAATTACATTGTTGTAACTGTGGTAAATGGTGTAAAGATGGGAGCAGGATGAGATACATTTATCTGCACAATGTATAGTAGATAGTGCAGTAAAATATATTATTTTTTCTAATCTGAATTTGTTGTTTTTCGAGCAACATGTCTATTTAAGTTTTGTAGGCAACCTGGTAGCACAGTATTTAGATGCTTTATTGCGGTAAATAGAGTTGAACACATACACGTACAAGATGGTATTGTCTACATTGAGATATACATTTTTAATGCAGAGTTAATGACTGAGGACCAAATACTGATCATTGTTGGACACCTTTATCAACCCTATAGTAATATGATTTTAAACAGTCAGCCTGTTTCAGATGAGTTAAGAGTATAGAAGGAGTAGGAAACAATTTGCAATTTAAATCGAAGCATACTGCATTATATAGTACTTTTCTTGTCTTCACAACCACTCAAAGCACTTTACACTACAAGGTACATTCTTCTGTTCACATACACATTCATACAGTACTTCCATATGCAGTGCTTGTGTGAGTGTGTGTGTGTGTGTGTGTGTGTGTGTGTGTGTGTGTGTGCAACTACATCACAGATGCTATTTGATCTCTGCAGATGTATTTTCGTCTTTTATTTCCCAAGTCAAAAGGCAGAAGGTTTGAAATGTGCCATAAACAGCTATGACTCACAAGCCCCCAAATACCCCCATGGATTAGATGGAAAGAGTCACAGCTGACACACAAACAGAGCACAATATATCTACCTCTTTCCCTTTTACTCCCCCTCAATGTGTCATTTTCACGTTAGCCAACACGGACACGCACATCCATTTCATCCCGGTACCTCATTCAATACTCTCTTACCTTTCTCTTTGTGCTCTGCTGAATTTCTAACTGACTCTTTCAACAGGATATAACTGGTGTTTTCTCACACACACACACACACACACACACACAGATGTCAGTCTGCATTATTGACTATCACTCTGAGGTCTGCACAGAGAGAAGTGGCTTAAGTGAATAAGGCCTATATGGGAATGTGTTAAAAAAAACAATCTAACGACCAAGGTATTAATCAATTTACCAGTCTCTACCACATTGGTGATGTAACTGAGTGTGGTTTGAATAACTAGAGTGATGGTTGAGATAACTGTGAGCCTCTACTTCATGTATAAATCATTTAGGCTTGTATCCTTCAGGTTTCTGCCTTTCTGGTCGGATGATTTGTATTTAAACATCACAGAAGAGGATAAACATGATGGATGTGAACTCTAGGGGGCTGTGGCTGCCCTTAACATATATGCAGAGACAACTCTTCATACTTTGTGCCACAAAACATCAAAAGTACAATTAAACACGCTGCAGTACCAGTGTAAAAGCTGCTGCTTTCAGAAAAGGTCTCATATTATTCTGCAATATCTCAAAATTGAAGCAGTATTGATTTGTAGATGACAATTGAGATGGAGAAGCAAAATAATTTCCCATTTAATATGGGATGTTAACACCAGTTTGC
This sequence comes from Verasper variegatus, assembly GCA_026259375.1. Classification (NCBI taxonomy): domain Eukaryota; kingdom Metazoa; phylum Chordata; class Actinopteri; order Pleuronectiformes; family Pleuronectidae; genus Verasper; species Verasper variegatus. Next base: position 4,122,253 of record CM048045.1, on the reverse strand, counting down.
AAGTGTATGTGTGTGTGTGTCATCTTGCTGATGCGTGTAGATGCAGAGAATAGAGTCAATATCTGCTTAACAAGCATGTCTTCAAGGAAAGCTGACCTCAGATTAATTTGTAGAATTTCTCAGTCTCTCTTCATGCCAGTGTGTTTACTTTAACAAATGCAGCTCAGTCGAGGAGAAAATTGAAAGTTAATGGACATCCAATTTGTGTGTGTGTGTGTGTGTGTGTGTTAATGTTTGTGATAAATCAGAGCTGTGCTGTTGAGTTGCTGTGAGTGAAGTCTGTGATTACTTGCAGTTCAGCATAAGGAAATATTTACATGTCCAATACTTAGTAGAGACATGATTTTGATTTACCTGGGCAACATGACGCAATATCATCGATCTGCAGAGCCGGAAAGCCCCTGTCCATCCCCATTTCTAGACGTACACATGTGCAAGGTTCCAAACATGTAAAAATTGAAGTATAACTAATGGTAAGCTCTGAATGTAAATGAATATAGTGTAATTTAACAAATTACTTTATTATTATTTATAGTTTAGGAGTAAGGCTCATGTTTTCTAAGTTAGCTTTGTTAATAAACGGTACCTTAATGCAGGGGTCTTCAATGTTTTTCCGGCCAAGGACCCCCAAACTGATCGAGAGATGGAGCAGGGACCCCCTACCACATATATTGTATAAAATAGTGTTTTATATTAAACTGGGCCTAGTGCCATGTATAAACATAGCTACCCTGTTATTGTGCATTCAATACTAAGCTATTCAAATAATACACAGGTTCATATATTCATGTTTTTATTATTGTGTGTCGCTGAATGTGTGCATTGCTGACGGAAAGATAACGTCTTCTGGCTCCATTTATCCATTCACTACAATATGTTGGATTCATGTTAATGTTTATTTAAAGAAATTTTAATTTGTGGGGAAAAAAAATTGTCTAATCAACCCCAAATTTTGCGACCCCCCTGCAGTACCTCGGCGGACCCCCTGTTGAAGACCTCTGCCTTAATGTGTGTTTACATTTTGTATTGTCCAGACATGCTGCATAATATATTTAAGATGTGTTGCTGTTTTTAAAGAGACACCAGAGGTTGTTGCACTCCTCTGTCTTTCGCTGACTATGCCAGCACAATGGTGAAGGGTAATTGATACAGTACATACATTTAAGTTGAAACTCTATTGCACTTTTTAAAGCAACTTATAATTGAAAAGCATTTTCAATTATAAGCCTTTTGGAGATCAGTTCATATCCTTGTACTCACGTTAATATTCACAGTAACAGAAAGTTTGATCAGGGATCCCAAACTTTTGATAGACATTGTAATTTTCTCTAACATATGCTTTTTCCTCAAAGAAGGGGTTAAGGTTGATATTATGTGTATTATCCTAGTCATTTTTTTCATAGTGAAACAGAAAACTTTGCTGACAGGGTGGAGAGGAGATTAAAACAAGAAGAGTAACAGCCATTACGAAAGTGCCCCGAGGATGGAGTAGAGGCAGCAAGTAACTATTGGTGCATATATACAGGGGGTGTCCACAACATGTAAAGGTACAATCATAAAGTGCCCTTTCATGTGATATTGCTTTAAGTCATTTGTAAATCCACCAATAAACATGCACAACAACGCATTTCCTAACCCTCCTAATCTACACTCACACTAATAAACTACATCAAGCTTAGGAAGTTCATGTGTCCTGCAACGCAATGCCACTAAGGGAAGGAAACTGAACATCTAGTATTCTTATTAACATCATAAAGGCTGAAAATGTATTTCAGCACTCTATGATAGCAAACAGCTTTAAGCGGCACTCGGTATCTCCACTCAGCTTTTCCATGGCTGTAACCAAAGGTCAAATAAAAGCTCTTCAAGTTTACGTTTCCTTCAAAAATCACACTAAATGAGTATAAAATAAAAATTAAAAAAAATGTGTTAATATCAGCATATATGTGTGAAGTCAAACATGTTTAATATATAGGCATATGGCTGTTTTAACATAATAAATGTTGATATTGATAAATAATTAATCAATAATAAATAAATAATAAGTTTGGTATATGAAACTGGTGGTGCGTGCGTATTCTACTATTTTACATTTTCCATCTCTGGTTTAAAGGGACAATCCATTTCACATATGAGGATCAATTTATTTTTCATTAGGATTACTCAGCCTGTGAAAACATTTGCATAATGCCTCATCTGACTTTGGAGACAGTGTTTTAAAGTCAGAAATAAATAGACATTTTACAATGAGAATTTACAAATGGAGTCAGGAGACATGGGTGTTAACCAGGAGCAGGAGACTGTCGACATAAAACTACATCCTGTGAAGCAAAGGTCAAGTGACCAATGCTGGTTGCTGAGCAGGCGCTGCTGCTACAGAGTTAATCTGCGAGCACTTTTACAGCCAGTAGATCTCTGTCTGCCGTGCAAACTGTTGAATGTTATCTTACACAACAGACTGGGTGTGCATTTGCCAAAGTATGCTATTTTAAAAAGTGGTCCAATTGAGAAAATGCAACTTTTAGACAGAACTGCTTACTTAAATTGAAGGCCTAAGATCAGGGGAGTACTGGAGGTAAACGCAAGTAAACACCATTTACATACCTTTTTAAAAACCAAATAGCGTTTACGCACCTTTTATGGTGGTTTACTCACTTGTTACTGTGCGGTTTTTCAAGCTTTGAGTCAAATTCAACACCATTGTTTACTGAGCATTATATGACAGTTCAGAGCACAACCTCACCTTGCCCCCGCCCCTTCTCACTGTTGCCTGGCACCTGACCCCTGCTTTCTTGTATCTGTAGCGTACAGCCCTCGCTGCTTGCACACTCTCAAAGTCCAGTCTCTCTTGCAATCTGAGCAAGATTCTGTGGGTGTCACGTACAGTGTTCTATATGTCTTGCACATATACAGGTATTGTGTTCTGTTTTGTGTTTTGTCTCCTCCTCCTGGTTTCTCTCTCCTACTTCACAGAGGTGCACACCTGGTTCCAGTCATCAAATCACCACACCTGTTCCAGATCTCCAATCAACCATTCCCCTTTAAATAGTCCTTTGTTTAGTTAGCAACCAGGGGAGGGCGCTGGCTGAGCGCTGGCGTATTGATTTATCTTTAGTTTAACCACATTGGTTAAACTGAGTTATTTAAGTTGCTAGCAGCCCACTTTTGTGTTTTGTCTTTGTTAACTTTTGTTTTGTTGTGCGCACAGGGACATTGAGGACAGGTAAGATACTCCGGGGTCTACATATAACACACACGTAGGTTTAATTCTTGTTAATACCCCAGGTTAGAGTGACCACCACCCGCTGCACTTTTGGGTGCTAAGCACCTGTAAAGGGGGGGGGGTGGGTTTGTTTATGTTCTTTTCTTTGGTGCCACTGACAGTCCTTGTTGATCCCTGTGTTGCTTTCTGTAAATAAACACTTTCTTTACATTATATTGGGTCCTGGCATTTGTGTGACTGCACCCTCTTTTCCCCAAACCTGTTGCCCTTATGTTATGCCCTACTCCGAGCCACCAGGGGGCGTAACATAAATTGGGGGCTCCGGGATCTTTGATCCTTTTAAGCAACAGGTTTGATGAGAGTTGGTGTGCAGAGCACACATCAAGTAGGCTGGTAATATTGGTTAGGTTGGTTGAGGTTTGGCTTAAGGCTGTTTGAGACATCATGAGCACGTTTGATATTGAGGGTTTTCTTTGTGATCCTTCTGTGGAACAGATTGATCACTGTAAAAAAAAGGATTTGTATGCCATTGCGGCACATTTTCAATTTTCAGTCTCACCAAGTCTGCTAAAAGCTGAATTGAAAGAAGTGGTGGTACGTATGTTAGTACAGAATAAAGTGCTTGATACGGGCCGCAGTGCGACTGCTAGTGAGCCCGCTATTCCATCCCCATCCTTGTCTTTTTTCTCTGTTTTCCTTTCCTAGGGTAAGTGACGTCGCCCGCCATAGGCTACGCTTAGCGAGTTTGCAAATGGAGGCGCAGGAGAAAGAGGGAGATGCCGAATATAGTCACAAGTTGGCTATTCGGAAGATGGAGTTAGAAATGGAGGCGGACACCTCTAACCGCAGAATAGAATTAGAAATAGCAGCAGAAAAAGAGGTGAAGCTAAAGCGCCTAGAACTAGAAGCTGCTGCTGTGAGTTCAGCACAATCTCCTGATCCTACTAGGTCCATACATACTGAACCCTCCGCGCCTGTGAGAGGTTTTGAGGTGAGCAGAAATGTAGTGTTAGTACCCCAATTTCATGAGGCGGAAGTAGACACGTATTTTACTGCCTTTGAGCGAGTTGCTACCTCACTGAAATGGCCAAAAGAGATCTGGTCAATACTGCTTCAGTGTAAACTGACAGGTAAAAGCCCAGGAAATTTTAGCTGCTCTCTCTCTAGAAGATAGTTTGTCTTATGAAGCGATCAAGACAGCTGTGCTTCGTGCCTACGAACTAGTGCCTGAGGCATACAGACAAAAGTTCAGAACTTTTAAAAAATTGTCTAGTAAAACATTCGTGGAGTTCGCCCGTGAGAAAGAGACTCTGTTTAATCGATGGTGCAAGGCAAGCAACGCGACTAATTTTGACACTCTATCACAATTAGTTCTCATTGAAGAGTTCAAGAATAGTCTGCCTGATCGAATAGTAACTTATCTCAATGAGCAAAAGGTTGGGACATTAGCGCAAGCTGCTGTGCTCGCTGATGAGTTTGTGTTATCGCACAAGCAAACATTTGGGATTCCCCGATATGAGATTAGGTCTTTTACTCCTTCTGCCTCGGCTAGAATGCCGTCTAGTCCGCCACGTCCCTTGCCTCTCCGCTCTAACGAGGAACGGGAGTGTTACTATTGTCACAAAACAGGTCACATAAAGGCCGACTGTTTTTTGTTAAAACGAAAGCTGTCACAGCCAAACAAACAACCAAAAGAGGTTCGTTTAGTGCAAACGTTGGTGGGTCCAGTGTCACTAGCCCCGGAGACGGAGGACGACACTCTGGAACACTGTTACGCACCATTTATGTTGGACGGGCTGGTTTCCCTTAGTGCAAATGCGTTGAACCAGTGTCCAGTGCGCATAATAAGAGATACTGGCGCAGCACAGTCTTTTATATTGTCAGATGTGTTGCCTTTTTGTAATGACACTTTAAGTGGCTCCAGTGTGCTTGTGCAGGGCATTGAAATGGGGTTTGTGTCTGTGCCTCTCCATCAGATACATTTATCGTGTGACCTAGCAAATGGAGTGTTTAAAGTGGGCGTCCGCCCGTCTTTGCCCGTTAAAGGCATCACATTTCTGCTAGGGAATGACATTGCTGGTGGCTAAGTGATGCCAGTTTTAGAAGTTCTAGAAAGACCTGAGATTTTGCAGCCTGATGTGTTGGCTCAGGACTTCCCTGAAGTGTTCCCTGTGTGTGTGGTCACCCGTGCTCAAGCACGTAGTTTGGGTGTTTCCCCACCTGTGATTATTCAGTCTACTGCTGAGCCGAGTGTCCAGCTTAAGGCTCAGGGCGATACTCTCACCACAGAGACAACTAGGTTGCCTATGGTTCGCAGTAGTCTTATTGCTGCTCAGAAGGAGGACCTTACTTTAGCAAAGTGTTTTGATGTTGCCCCAGAGAGCGCTAAAAATAAAGAAATGGATTATTTTATGGAAAATGATCTCCGTTCTCTGATCTCTCTGCGTTTTTATCAGTTATTAAGATTAACAACATGCCTTTGTGAAGTACGATGAGCTCAATCAGGCTTAATTTGTAAAACGTTATTAGCTGTATTGATCTAGGCTAACAATGTGAATCGTATGCTTTAAACATTTCAAACTTAATTTCCAATAATGCTGGCTGGACATTAACTTGGCCATTTTCACAATGAATGCACCCTGTGTATGTTATGTGTTATTACACATGTATTCAATAAAAAGTACAATATTAGCCTCTGAGATCCAATGCAGTAGATGTATAAAGTAACATGAAATTGCAATACTCAGGTAAAGTAGTCCCTCAAATTTGTAAACAGTAAATGAGTAAATGTACTGTCAACTTCCATCATTGTTTACCCCACACAAGTACAAACAAACAATAACAATAAATGAACAGACAATTTATTGGTCTATATGATTCATTTTCAGTTGTTCTAGTCTTGTAGTCTATATATAGTCTTGTATATGGGAGACTGAAGTTCATCCACCTGTGTAATGATGGGTTTAGAGCCCCACCTTTAGTTTTTACCACTACAGCAGTGCTTAAGATGGATGACAAAAATCTAATGTTATGAGAACTGTGAAAAATATTCAAAGGTTCCTCAAATGTTGTTTTCAAAAAGTTATGTTTGCATGATCAGTAACTTAACTTGCATCAGATTTGTTTCTCACAAGTTTTTTTTTGCATTGCTCAAATAAAGTAAGTTATGAAAGTCAATAACAAAAAAATACAACAGGTTGATTGACAGCTTTGTCTCTAATTGTCACTGCTGACTCATCTTCCCAAGTCCATTGGTCTGATGTCGCAGGTCACAGGGGTTTGTGAGAAAGGTCTTGGTAGCTGAGCCTAGAAGCTAGAAAGCTAATGTCACCGGAAGTGTATGAGTTTCATTTTAGAAAAGGTTCAAATTAATAGATTTAAGTACTAATTGGTTATTGACATTTGTTCTCTTATGACAGTCTCATTGAGTTAAGCCCTATCATCATCATTTTTCAACCTGACACAGGGAAACACACACATATACATGTGTTATAGTTTGAGGAAAAGGTTTGTGATTGTGCAACTGCAGTAGAAAAACAAAAAAGAACAGACAGATGTGCAGTCACATACTATCACACACATTGTTGTGTTTTACTTGTGTTGTAATATACCAAAAACAAACAGTATCATTGGTTTTCTACACACAGATAATTGGTTCTCTACACTGGGCTAAGGCCTTTGTAAGGTATGTAGCATTAATTAACAGAAAAAAGGTGCAGCAACAATGGACGTTATTCACTACTGTGACCTGGTTGTTGTTCTGTCTCAACTTTCTCCCCTCTTCAGTCAAAGCACAGCGCAGTATTTGACTAAGAGAAAATAATACACTGAAAAAAGAGCAGTAAAAGAATGGAGGTGCTGACCTAGACCACCAGCTGCGATGACCCTTCCTCCCAGGCAACCTGCCACAAAGTCAGCCCGCTTCTCCCTCATCCTGGACATTCGGCTGGGTTTGATCCAGATGCCTGTCGGAGGAGAGAAGACAGTCAGCCACAACAGAAGACACAAGTTTCTCATTCTGAGGGAATAACTACATAACAAAGTACTGTATGTACACACTCACACATCACATATGTGAGCATCACATTCCATTGCATTCAATTGAACAATATTCTGCTGCAATATTTGCTCCCATTCAGCCACCAGAGCATTAATCAGGTCCAACAATACTGTTGTATCGCTACTCGTTTTATACCATATGATGAGGGAGGATTGGTTTATCTAAATTAGCTGTATATCCTGTCTTTTGTCCTCCTGTTATTGTTTACAAAAGCTAATACATCATGATGACATAATTCGTATGATCATAAATCATTTGATCTATTATACACTGAAGGTGCTATAGGATGCAGCTACAGCTTAAGAATAACCTTTTTGAAATATATGCATGGCATTTTTGGATTTCTTTGACTTCTCTAGGATGTCATTTATCATATGTTGTTATATGATGATTTTATTGGGTTATTTTGTCCCACACAGACTCACAAACAAATGCAAGAGGTGATCACCACTAACAGGAGTCAGCTGCAAGACAGTTATTAAATTATATTTGGGCAACAGCAGGGGTAGAGCTCTCATTTTAAGGACTGATTCTCTCGCCAACACTCACATACGCATAATCATGAGCTCTTGAAGGTGAGTATACAGAAAAATAGAAGCAAATAGATTCCAGGGTGACTGTATCACCCTCTCTGATGGAGAGGAGTTCATCAACTTCATAGAACCTCAGTATGTGAGATGAGCAGGCTGACGTCTGATCTGACGTCTCACCCGACCACCACAGCTGTTGCCTGGGATAAGCAGTGTAGTAGAAAATTTAACTAAGCGTGGTTGAAAAATATTTTGTAGTTGGAAAGTAAGTTTTTGCAGACCTGTCTAAAGACTTTTATGACCTGTATCTACATACATATACAAACTGTCCAAATACTTTATGATCTTAACTGTTTTATGGTCTGAACTGTGTTGACCTGAAAACTGTCAGACCCTTTAGCCACTTATTTACTCTCAAAAGAACTGAATGTATGTCTGCTTATCTCCAAAGGAAACATATGTAAATCAGTTGTCTGTGTTTAGATTCCTATCTCAACCTGCACCTACAGAACCAGTCTGAACTGGTTCTGAGAGATAGCCTTAGTCCTCCTATATAAAATCCTTGCATTTGACTGTTCTCCATCTTCACTCTGAGATCCTTGTGACTCTCTGTGTTGATCCTTTCTGCAGAAAGCCTCTATTAAATACACAAAGACAAATTTGGTGTTCCAGCCTCTTGTATTTCCAGATTTCCATCACAGCAGCATGATGGTGGATCATGGTATCGTTCAGTGGATAGATGGATGGGTGAACAAATGAATTTTCATTTGACAACACAATAAGCCTAGTTCCAGCGAACAGAGGGGGGTTTGTTTGTTAATGTACTTTACTGCAGCCAAGTCTCCCAGCACTGAGGAGACAGACTGCCAATTAAAATGTTGCCAACAGTGAGCGTGACAGACACTAGAGAGAGGGGGATGATTGTAAAATTAGTTTAACAAAACAACTGTTGGTGTTGTTAAGAGGCAGGTGCAGTTGTTCTGTGAGGCATTTTTATTCCTGCTGCTTTTCTGTTTTTTTTTTTATTTTATGGACTTATGTTAAAATTTGCTTTTCACAACCCAAGAGAATTAAAAGAAAACATCACTTTGGTGGAAAACCTAGAGGAAGAGAGAAGGATGAAAAAAAGCTCTTGAGAAATGAGGAATCAACACTTTTTCAAAGGAGAGGAGAGGGCAAATGGGTTGCAGTGCTTGTGTAAAGCAGGCTACAGGGGAGTAATGGCAGAGTTGCAGAGCAACTAAATGATAATCTCTGAGTCAGAGGACGGACATTCAGAGCCCCCAGCAGTCCACTAATAGATTCGCTGGTTGCAACAGATCATCTATTCAGCTTTGGAAAATGGATAAGACCAGATAACATGCAAATATAGAGCAGATATATGGGAAGAGACAAGAGAGTTTTGCTTTTAAGCAGGCTTTTAACTTTTTTTCTCCTCCTCACCTCCTTAGTGCTGCAGCCATCTTTAGATTCAGTTCAGCCTCTGCACCACTTCTCGTGTGTGTGTGTGTGTGTGTGTGTGTGTGTGTGTGTGTGTGTGTGTGTGTGTGTGTGTGTGTGTGTGTGTGTGTGTGTGTGTGTGTGTGTGTGTGCCAAAGCTGCATATAACAGAATTTATAGTCTGGTTGAGGCTTTCTTTAAATACACAAAACCCAACAATACTAGCAAAGCAGCACTAATCACAAACAATGATACAATTTAACCAAAGCTCCAGATCATTCATGACCACAGGCCTGAACCCAAAAATGTGGGCACTTGCATCCCAGACACTGATACTAAGAAAATCTGAAATAGTATTCTTAACAGTCAGTGTGACAGTGACATCCTCAAACGGTGCTACCATAGACTAGGTGCTGCAACAACAGATAAGCAACTGATTAAAAATGTTTACCAGATACATAGTATCATCTGCATATGCCTCATAACAGGATTCTTAAGTGAAGAGAAGTTGGCCAGGATTAGAACCCTGTGGATTTCCTCTTTTAAGGGGCCAACATGGTCCAGACTTTCTCCCCTCCCAATGTTCTCCGAAGTTCAGAGCATGACTGAAAGCAGCTTAACAGAAGTGCTCGTCAGACAGCCTAACACCTTCAGAACCCCCCTCCTCTACACCTTTCTGATGTCACTACTGCTAGAGGCTGTGTCTGACAGCTTTTTGTACCTTTCCAAAACTGACAATCTGCCCATATTATGCTGTAAATGGCCAAGTGAGTGGGGGTCAGAAAGTTTCCAGTGTTTCAACTTCTCCCTCTTTTTGTGTGCACCATTTCCCATTTGATCACTTAAATCTCCTTCTCTATGGAGGCAGGGTTTACACGAGTGTGTTGTTTCTATCTCTGGCTCATAACCTCTCCAACGGACGATCTCACAACACACTCCTTCTGGTTACAGTTGCAGGACTTAAACCACTGGGGAGTTTTATCTGAAAAGTTCAATTTACCAATTTTATAAATGAGGAAACTTGAATCAAATCCCTTTTTGGCAGTCCAGATACAAAATCTTCCTGCAACACATCACCTTAATCAGATGAAGGTGTATATAAGTCCTGTGTGAAGAGAGGGGGTGGTGTATGTGCATTCTCACACAGTAGCCTGTCAAACATGCATGCGCACACACTGCCACTCAAAAGGCTTGACAAGCAGAAAGCGACTGAGAGACAGAGCCAGCCATTCTCCAACCAAAAAGAGGGATTTTCACATGCAGTATTTGTCACTGCCACTTTAAATTTTAAGAGGACCAATGAGCCACTTAGAGGAGAGGATGCTGCCATTTGTCTGCAAATATCATTAATTCAGTTGCTCTAGCCAACTACAAACTTTGGGGGAAATTAATGAGCTGTCCATAATTCACTTTGGCCAACATTTCCCTTGTTCCTGTTGGACAAACTGAATGCCTGAGATGCACACACGGAGAGATGTGCTTGCTCTCACACTGTCTGTGGTGGTGAACAGAAGCGGCTGAGTTGAGTGACGTGTGGGGCAGATATCTGCCTGGAGGACTCAGCTGGTGGAGAGGAGGATGCGTTTATTTAAAGCTCAAAATCAATCCTCTTCCTTCTTCTGTTTCGCACTCCCAGACGCCAGCGCTCCACAATTTCACCTGTGCATACAAAATGATACACACTCCAGCAGACACACACACACACACACACACACACACACACACACACACACACACTGGAAGGATATGGTTACACCCCACCTGACGCCAGTTTCAAATGTCATCATTATAGAAATAGAGAAATGGAAAGATATTGGGAAGGTTATGGGATGTGATAGTCAGGCTCTCTCATACATCATATTCTTATAAATGACCAAAAATACACTGAGCATTTCAGGCAGACATCCAACACCTACGCCACAAGTGATCTGAATACACAACTTAAACCACATTTTTTACCCTCCTTTTCCAATGATTGAAAATTCAAGGAATATTTGATTTAACATTGTTCTACAAAGAAACAATACAGTTTCCTGTGTTAAGACTACATTCTGAATGAGTGACACTTTCTTTATTAAAAATATTGTGCTGCAGAAATTAATAATTTCTGTGAAAATTTAGTATTTGTAGCTATATAACAGAACTACAAATCAAGCTAAACCTTAGGTACTGTGCTGCCACAGAGAAATCAGAGGCTGGGGCGTATCCAGGGGGACATTGGCCCAGGACTAGACTGTCCATCTGGCATACTGGGCACAGTATGAGAAGAAACGCAAGGGAGCCTGCAATCTTGAATCTTACCTGGGCCTCCTTGTGCCCAGGTTAGATCACTAATATAGGAAAGTAGATCCATGACCAATTTGAGGTCGAGAAACTATCCTGAGGTTTTAAAAATATTGCAAGATTGATGACTGCATCAAGTTGAGTAAAGATTTACCCAAGGCAGTCTGCAGTAGCCTTATAATTTTATGTATGATGTATACTCGAAAAAACCTTTGTTGATTTGCAAAAAGGTGCCATAGAAATAATGATCATAATAAAATATCATTAGGTCTAGCTTGTACAATAAAATATATGTCCTTGTTCTAAAGTCCATTGATGAAAAAGTACAATCCAAGCTAAAGTGAAAAATGAAACACAATACGCGGGTGCAATTTCACATCATCATGGAATACAATATATAACCATTAAGATATTCCTCAGCACCCAGACTCTAGTCTCAGCATGTGAATCATCACAGAGAGATCATCGCAGAATGAAGAGAAATGACCTTAATACTGTGCATCCAAGGTGTTGAACAAGTTGATCACTGTCAGAAGGGGTTTGTTTTACCTACACACTCGACCGAGTTACTTCAAGGTCTACAGTGTGTATAGCCACACTGTGTCATTCCCATATGGTCGAATGCATCTGCATCTGCTGGCTGACAATAATGTTGAATCCTCAGCGATCTGTACAGGCAGGTAGGATGAGATTTCATCACAGTGATGTGACAAAGATGCAGGTCAGTCATTCAGGCATACTGAAAACAAAGTGAACAGTTAAACAGCCATATGCAAACAAGCGTTTACTTACATAGGCTGTTTTCAGACATGACCTGCAGGTAAAATCCAGAGAAATGGCCAAAGATTTTACCTAGAGTTTGTCTCTCACACGTGCACAACGCAGTGGGAGGTTTCCTCGCGTTCACAACAGCATCAAATCCTCCTCATTATTCATAACACTAAAAGGACATGTTGTAGTTCTAACATACAGCCAGGGAGCTGGCAAAAGTAAAAAAAACTGTCGTCCAGGTAGGATGAAAAGAATAAAAAGGTTACAGTATAATATATACTGTAAATGATCATCTCAACCATTAGGTTTAGGATAGGGTTCACCATTAGAATAAAAAAAGTGTGGCCGGTTTTAGAAAAGCCTTTTTGATATTACTTCCCTGAGGGACCAAGAAATGTAACAATATATTTTCCAATGGTTTACACTGGAAAATCCACCAGCCACTCCCCAGCTCTCGTGTGTCTTTTTAATGCTCTGTTGAATCACACATAACACGCTACTATAAAAACTCTGCTCTCTCCTCTCTTATCTAGGTTTTCTGCTGGAGCTGCTGGTGCAACATAAAGCCTTCAACAGTCTGTCTCCCTCTTTCTTTATCTGCCTCTCTGATAGTGATTATTTTCCCCCTCTTCTCAGGAACTGGATTTGGATTTCATCCACACACAGAGCCTGACGCACACTCACAGACAAACAAACACTCAGCCTGAGGCAGATGCTGAAATGCAGGTTTGATGAATAGCAACCTTATCGATTACAAGGATCGATGCATTAATCTGCATGCTTAATGAGGATTGAGAGGATGTGCCAAGCAATTAGAGGAAACAATACACCCAGCAAGACTTAGAAAACTTCCTGTGAGTGCAGAGGAAAGAGCAAGTGTTAATTTATCATGTGAAGTTCAGACAAACCCATTCACACTGTGGACAGCTACCCTTGAAAATGAAGGTCAGCTGCCTGAGCTGAATGTGAGTCTGAGGGAACGAGGGAAGATATTACTCAGCTCATTTTGGATCTGATCCTGAACCTAATGTCTCATCCAGGAGGGCATTAAGCCAAATTCATGCTTCTGCGTTGAAGCTATGCAGTAGCTACACACATAGCCCAAGCACCGAAGCATTCATAGTTATGTGTAGGTGAATGTGAGTTGGGCTGTTATTACACCACTGAAAAACCAATGGTGGTAGAGTTTCTATGCTGGTATTGAGTGTATTCTGGTTTCTGGTCCGCTTATATATACAAATTCTCTGGCATCTCTGTTTACTTCAGAACAATGGCGAGTGGATCATGTTGGAGTTGGAGCTGATAGATGATGAAGAGCAATTACTTTTTCAAAAATAACTACAACAAAGAAAAGAAAGACGTTGTCTGTGTTCATTTCTTCAACTCTATGCAAAAATGGCACAGTCTGCCAGAATTGTGATGCTTTCACGGTCTGAGTCGCCTACAATGCGTAGGGTACATGGCTACGCGTAGGCTACTGCGTAGCTTCAACGCAGAAGCTTGAATTGGCCTTCAGGGAACAAGCCGAAAGAAGAAGGATAAAGGAGACAAAGGCTGCATGTTTCAACTTGTGCAGACAAGTTGTGCAGACAAGTTGAAACATGCAGTGTAGTGACCCCCCTTGGCCTTTCAGTAATCCTTTAAATATTCATGCTTAGTGGGTGACGTAGGCTTTAATCAGTTCTACGGTTAACAATATCATGCCTTTTAACTCCTGATCTTCCCACAAATGTTAATTCCACAGCATGTGTTCTTTCCTTTGAAATCCCTTCGCTCATTTAGTTGTGTGCAAGTGTACTGTGAATGACCTTCCACAGCACAGACATGAACAAATCAATCCATCGGTCAGACCACGCAATGATGACACAACATTTATATATATAATATATAACATATAACAATGTAATATGTAATCCTGGACTGTGAAACGGTCGATCTGCAGCAGGTAGTGAGGTGTTGGTACTTAACAGAGCTACTGCAGTTTCTACATCCCACATGAGAACCATTCATGTCCATTATCACTGACAGGTCTTTAGCTTTGAACTGGAGGAAGAAAAGAAGGAAACATCTGTGAAATGAGCCAATGATCTTTAGCAATGATAATCTGTACATAATGCTCAATTGTTTTTGCGTAAGAAGTGTACGCCAAATTCTAATATTAAATATTATAACTAAATTAAAACGGCAGATGAAATAGAGAGCATTTTTTCCAAATGACGTCTAAAATAAGAAACTATGAAATTAATTAATTTCTGCAACTGAAAATGTTATTGATTTATGCATTATTCAACCTTTTTATAAATTCTGGGCTGGAAAACTGTCAACACCTAAATGTGCAAATGGTCTGCAATGATGTGTTTCATGTGTTGAGTTGATACACACGCAATGCCCACTGAGAGGAGAAATGCAACGTGTAGCCAATGGTCTGCCAGTGGTTAGTACTGGATGGAAGTCATTGAAAACTGAAAACTGGTCACATTTTATAACTCACTCTTGCTTGCTTTTACAGGATTACCAAACCTAGCTTTCATGAGGAAATGTTAATTGTTGAGTAGCAAATATGTTGATACTTAGCATATCAGTAAAACATTGCTTACGTAGGTATTTGTTGTCCTCCATCTGATCTGTAGTACAATACCCTGTGTTATTAAACTGTTATTAAACAACATATATATTTACATTCAACAGAAACCACTATCCCACAATCCCTGAGATGGCTAAACCTAGCCAGTGGATGTTAGTGGACTGTGAATATGAACCCTGATCTCTGGTGCGACAGTCGTCCACTTTATCCCCCGCAGCCACCACCTACTGTTTTGCAGCCAGCGATTACATTTCTACCAAATCATATTTGTTGCACCACTTTAGAAACACAACATCTAGACAAGGTTGG
Organism: Verasper variegatus; assembly: GCA_026259375.1. Classification (NCBI taxonomy): domain Eukaryota; kingdom Metazoa; phylum Chordata; class Actinopteri; order Pleuronectiformes; family Pleuronectidae; genus Verasper; species Verasper variegatus. Next base: position 4,107,053 of record CM048045.1, on the reverse strand, counting down.
TAAAGTAGATAATTAACAAGGGTTTTCAGATTACATTTTAATTGATCCTGGGGGGACACTTTGTTACTGCAACTGTATAGAATAGTAAGAAATCGAGATGAATAAGATTAGCTACAGAGCAGAGGAAGAGATGCATTTCTAAATGATGAATCTTTATCTCACATTTATTACATCATAAAACATTTTTGTAACATGTTTCGCTCACATGGAAAAAAAACAAAGAAGGAAAATATATTTTTCTTGAATGGTTGCACTGAGATATTAAGATCTACCAATGAGAGATCAGAGATGACCATCTGTCTATTATGAATCACACATGTTGGCCTGTCACTTATACACTTTAACCCCCTGACTATCACACATTTGTACAGCTTTACATGGCAAGAGAAATCAAAAGATTGTTGGAAATATGATGGAAGGATAAAGCCGTGCAAGAACGCACGCTTTTCAAAAGTGATGAGAGAAGTGAGAGAAAAAATCCAATATTGAGTTTCCATACATCTAATCTTGAAAACAGTTCGTAGTAACAAGGAGCGGCCATGAAGGGGAGTGTGCAAACATGACAGTGATGATTCAGAAACATGTCTAATGGACATCTGACAGCAGCTGACAGGTTTTGAGCCATCGCTCAGCACATCTGTGGTCTCCTCTCTTATTCACACACCCATAAATATTCCTCAGACAGTGCTTTAATAGAAAAAGATGCTATCAGCAGGAGGCCGATTCTCAAGTCTACGTGATCAAAGGATAATATCAGATTCAGCTGCTATTTTAAAGCCATGTGGACTGTAATGAAAAAATGTGGATGATATCTTGTCTTTTTACCTGTTTTAGATTTCACTCTTTCTTACATCTACAATCATGTCACTGATGTATTGTTTTCTGACGGTCTCTCATGGAAACTCTTGCATCTCTCTTTTTCCCTCCCCTCATTTCTCCTTTGTTTTAAAAACACATTCACCATGCAGCTGTGGATGAAGCTGAATGTAGCTCAATTACTGTGTGAAGAACCACCAACAGAGGCCATTTGAGGCCACAGTCCACATCCATTAGCCTCTCAGCATGTGTGTGTGTGTGAGCATACAGGAGTGTACGCACACACCTGTAGAAGTGAGATATGAGACATACTGCACAATGTGTCTGTTCATACTTTGAAAGTAAAATTGTGGTTCCTTGGTGCAGGTGCGTACTGTGTGACTGCTTCAGCATTTTGGACTGGATTAAAGGGATATTTTACCAAAATGGCCAGAGAGTATTGGTCACCTACTTGTAGCGTTATCTAACCAGGACATAGCTTTGCTTTTACTTTCCCAGTTTCTGAGTTATTCGTCTTGCAGGTTGCTGTGGTGCTGGGCTGAGTGGACAAGACTGAGAGCGATATTTAAGACAGAACTGTCCATCCTCCCGGGCCAACCACTCCAGTCATGTTGGATGAGCAGTTATCCTTCTCTGACCATTTTGAATCTGTCTCTCAGTCGTGCACAATACCTTGCTCAGTATGTCAAAAGGCTCTATAACTCACAAGGTTCAGGTCATGGTTATGTCTTGCATCAACTACTGCAATGACGACTGATGATCTGGTGTAAACACGCACTCACAGAGGTCACACACCATGAGGGCAGATCGCTTTACTCTGACAAGGTCATTTTTAAGAGCTGATGGAGTTCTCAGAGAAAAGAGCTCCATCATCTCATAGTCATTTATTTTTCTTCGAATTGAGTTCCTGGGGCAGTCGGGTACATCAAGTGTTTCTCTCTTGATAAACCTTTGTCTGACAGGTGATGTAATCACTCTCTAAATCCTTATTATCAATAACTCAAGGTCATTATTTAAATAACATTCAGCAGAGAAATGGTGGTTTTGATATGAGCTCTTTCAAAGTCTTATACAAAATGCATTATACTCAAAGCCAGTATCTCTGTCTTTGTGAATGCGTAACTAAATAGGCTGTCACATCACAAAGCTGCTGTTTTATGCCTTTGAAAGATAAAGCCTGATTTTCTTTGCACTTGTTCTAAAATGGGATTCACCAAGGTTGCAAATGCTTTTCAGTGCTTAGAGGATCATGTTAACCTCAAATTTTAATGATAAAATTATCTCATAATAGTCCCAGTAATTATCTTTTCATGTCCCTAATCTCAGTGACACTTGTGGTTCTTTTAGCAATTATGTGTTGCCATATTTGATTGGAGTAGTGACTACTTTAGATGTCAGCTCTTGATTAGTGACCTTATCCTCTTATATGCTGCATCTTGAGGTGTACAAGGTATATTACTGTAACAGCCCAGTATCCAGGAAATTATGTTCATATTGAACAATGTCACAACTTTAAATTTATGTCGATAGCATTAACTACAAAGCAGGGAGTAATAGTGAGGGGGAAATGCAGTAAATGTAAAAGTGTGAAGGTTGGGGTGATGAATGGGCGGGTTCCATTAGCCAGATCTATTTGGATCCAGTTCCTGGGTGGCAAAATGCCCAGACTGTTTAAGCTCTTATGCTAATAAATCTCTATTTTCATATTCTTTCTCCATATTTTTTGTTATTAGTGAAGACCACTGTGGAAAACATAGAGCTAGCATTCGCAACCTCTCATTTTTAGCACGTACTGACTGTTTGAACATTTAAAAAAATCTATGTCATTGATGGTAGAATATTACAGCTGTAGCTAATGCAATATTAACTGTGCAACAGAATCACTGAAAGTTTTGTCTGTTAGTTAATGCACTCATTTTGTTGTTAAGTTTGAGGTCTTTTGGGGATTACATCCATGTCCAAAAGCAACACTTTTAAAGTTGTTTCTTTATAATATCTGCACATGGCATCTATGGTACATTTAAGGTTAGGGAAAGATCAAATGTAGGGTTAGGCAAGCTCAAACACTTCATTTGGTTTTAGGTTGTTCAAGTTCAATATTTCCTGTGTATACATGGACACTACTGATGCGCTGATCGGCTCTGACGTCATCCTGATCCGTACGTATGCTTGACTCATCCAGCCATCCCCTACCCGAAGGAATTATTTTCTCCAATTAAGAGACCCGCATTAACATTCCAAAAATAGTATCCACTGTGCCAGGATGCCAGACTCAGCTTCACCCCAATGATGTGCCGGGTTGTGATGAACGAGCGCTCGCTCACAGCACTAATGACTCGTCCAACTGGCCTATTTCACCAACCCAAACCCATCCACTCTTAATCAGAAATATACATTTTTATGAGCCTAAAACCACGAGTGCGTAGGTATAACTGCAATCGATGCATCACTAATGGACACTGTATTGGGGACACCCACTAATAGGGAACATGAGCTGGGTTTAGACCGTCGTGAGACAGGTTAGTTTTACCCTACTGATGATGTGTTGTTGCAATAGTAATTCTATTAGTAATAATAATAATTAGTATAGTAATACATAAATTAACATACAAAGTCGTTTTTGTATTTAGGCATAACCAACAGAGTATGACCCCAACCCTTACATTTTACAGCCCAGTATTAAAAAAATGTAACAACGTAATTTACATCCAATTAACAAGCTGAGATTTGTTGAATCATCCAATGCTCTCTGTCTTGGCTTTGGATTTGTCTTTTTATGAATCCATACAGAAGTGGCTGTTTGTATACTTGTTAGTGTCTTGTATTAAAGAGCATATTACCGTGAGGACTTTGTACAACACAAACATAATTAAACATGGTGATCCTCCAGGGGGTGGTTATAATTTTAATGTTCATTAACGTAGCAGAAAATGCCACAGTGGGAAGCAACTCCATTATTCTGTTCAAAACTTTCTGCCAGTGTTGCTTGAGTACTGCTGACCTTAACTCACATCCGAACATATGGCTCCCACTGATCCTGTGCTTAATTGCATTTTATTGACGAGCAGCATTCATTTCTGAGGACACACCATTATTCCAGGGAACACAGGATGCATGGGGGACCTATTACGCACCCATAAGAACTAAATTAAAAGCAAGTATATCATTGAGTGTTGCAGCTATGTGTGCACCATAAGCTGGTGCATATACGACGTCTTCTGTGCATGGCTTGTGATGGGAGAAACTTTCTTCTCAGGCTGCTAAACATATGGCACTGCATAATGAAACCATTTTCTTTTACCCCCTCCCCCGCACCCCATCCAAACCTCACTCATTTCCCCCTGAGATGCTCAAATACGTTTGACCACAGCAGAGAATGGAGGAAGCTTTGTCATACACACACGGCCACAAAGATTCCTGTTACAGCATGTCTTAGCCAAAAAGTCTGAATTGTAATCCCGTCTCTTAATCACATACGATATGATATTCTACAGCGAAACAGCTTCATACTTACAGTTGCTTGCAGCAGCCGTCAGTAAGGGAATCGGTTAAATAAGCATAGATATAATTACCATATAGCCTTTGTGTTCATCAGCATACTAATGTGGCTGCAGCGCCACGTGACGCCGTGCTGCAAGGTGAGTGAGACAAGTAGCAGGAAAACCAATCACCTCGGCAACCAGTTGCCTTTCACCACTACAATCAGCTGAACAGGCTCTGGAAAGGCCACTTCTGCATGGTGAAACTGATTATCAGCATCAGTCAAGAGAGGGAACATGATTGTAAGAAGGTGAGGGCAGGTGTAGAGAACAGAAAGCAGGCCACAAGTTTTTGATCGGTTGGTTTTATTTTGGTATTTCACAAGCCAAGCCTCTGGTCAATGTCTTTGCTTCTGAGTGGGCGTGAACAAAAAGGGTGACAAATACTGTACGTTTGACTGAAGCAGGGCCATCAAGGACAGGGGGAAGAAAAACCCTTCAGATGAGACAGAAAGTGAGAAAAAGTAGAAACGGCGAGAGGCCTGGGGAGTTGGATGGGGAGGAGAATGTGAGAGGTCTGTGTGAATGGACAGGATGAGAGGGCAAAAGGCTCAAAGGAAATATCGCTCAGACACTGGCAGACTTTATGAAAAGCCTGCTGCTCTTCAAAATCCACCCAATTACACATATAATGGATAAGACTCACTGGGGCAGACCACTGACCCAATACGAACACTAATTTTCCAATGCTAGTTTGTAATCATAGCTAAGCTTTGGATTTATCTGCTTCTGAGACCCTGTTGCTTAGTACTTCACATATAAAGGGTTTGAATGTGACTTTCTCTTTAACGTTTCCAAAACCAAAAATAGAGGAGCAAAAGGTTGGGACAATTCATACTGAGCACAGGGTCAATTAGTCTGGCCACCATTTTCATTTGTCCAGCAGCGGCTGTAAGTTTCTATGTCCGTGAACAATAAAATAAAACATTCTGTATACAAGAGGTGGCACTGCATATCACAAACAGTATGTACACAGTACAAAAATAAATTACTAATATTCAAGGATGAAAAAGTCAAACCTGGATGACCCTGTCAGAGAAACAAAAACAGTGTCGCTGCCATTATATGTGACCAGTCTTTATTATCCTCTCACTGCTGAAATGACAAGTGATATGACGTGTTTAGATAGAATCAGCCCCTCTGTTAGGATTGTGGATTTTTGGCTAATTATCACGCTGCTAGGATGGTTTAAGTGTGTTTCCCTTCCCCTACACTGCCTCTCTCCTGTAGCATGTGCTGCTGTCTGGGCATGACCTCAGTTGTCTGCTCCTCCATGGACCTGTTTCTCAACCCAACAATCACCTGCTCACATGGTTACAGTATTTAAGCACCAAGTTTTTCACAAGCACACCTGTGCTCTCTCTCTGACCTGCCCCTCCCCATTGGATTCTTTGCCCCAATCTCTTGAACACTGGATTCCCTTGAACCTTTGCCCCTTTGCAGATTTTTTGTATCTGTTAGTCACTATAGTCCACATTATTCATACATACACTGTCTTTAAATTATTGTAGCACTCTACTCTTGTGTTTGATGTTCTACACTTTGAATCCCTTACCTGTTTGTTTCCTGACACCATATCTACACAGGTAGCGACTCCTCTTCCACATAATCCACCATGTTGCACCACCGTGTTTCAACAGTAGCCCAGAATGTACAAACCAATACTGGCTCTAGAGAGGGCCTGGATGTCTCCATACATCCTCCTACAGGCGTGAAAGGGGAGGGGTTAATGGAGGGGTATTCACATCACACCTCATCCCACTGCGTCAGAAGAAGGACAGGTACAGGAGAGAGTGAGACAGTTCCAGTCCAGTGGTGCTCTGTGATCTTGGTGCCAAGTGACTGTGTTTTGCGCTGCCCACCACCTGCCACACTTACACCTGTCAACTGTGACTCATATTTCACTTGAGCTGGAAAAGGCCCAACCAATGATTTATGTTCTTCAACTGACAGATCACACAGAGGAAACTATTTCATTCCCATAATTCCAGCAATCTAGACCAAAAGCCACGTTAGTGGGTTTTTTGACCAGTGGAAAAGGGGCTTAACGCAGTGATTATGTTACAGGTTTATTGACCCGAAACGAAGCTGCATTCACTTAAAAAGGTGAGAATGACTAAGGTGCTACAGCTTTTACTGGCTTTGTTAACTCGGAGATACTGTATCTTTACAAAGCAGTGACTCACGCTAAACCGCAGAACATCCATTCAGCCTGCAGCTCGCTCTGCTTTTCACCGGGCCTGAATACTAATGTGGGGACCATTTAAATGCAAATTACCATAATTAAACATTTGAGAGACTGTACAAAAATGAACAGGTAATGATCCTGCTCATTATTGGAAAAGGACCAGAGGGTTATAAAATCTATTAAAGAGCATAATCACACAACAGCTCTCGTTCACTCTCAAATGTATGATTGTCCTCTGGATAAACTTGGTCAAACATTTCTGAGCCTTTAAATCAAACTAACTGAGTGAGGTATAAAAAAAAAAAAAAAAAGGGAAAAGGTTTTGCCCTCTCATTTCATGTCTTTTTAATTTCCTTGTTTCTATTCTTGTTCTATCTGCTCTCTCTGTTTCTCCAAGGGTCTCGTCAGGGAGGGGGTGATGAGTTGAATGTCAAAAGCCTCATGGACGCTGCATATTCTTTGCCATTTGTTGTGTTGCTGGAAAAAGTCTCTGATAACAATTTCTTTTGAGCATGGGGCTGTTCTTTTGTAGCTCTTATCTCTAGGCTGAGATTTTTGAGATTGCTGACTTTAAGTTCCAAGTATTGTTTAGTCAGAGCGTCTATATTCTATAACCTGGTAAATGCCAATGTCTTTCAAACACCATGCAACTGTTTTTTATGGGCATTCTCCTTATGGGTTGTGTATACTTATACTTGATGAGCCGGTTCCTCTCTGGTTGGACTAAATTATTTTGGTTTGGCCTAAACTGAAAAGTCTGAAGTGGCAGATCAAAAAAGGTAGTTGTGTAAGTGCCCTTACTTAGGTTTTGAGAACAAGTACCCAAAATGTCCCAGTTTTTACTTCACTGTCATCCCAATTACAAGAAAATTAACTTTATATGAAATTTATGTTTTACTTTCTAGTTGTTTTAGTCTCACTCTTACACACCTTTTTTCAGTCACAGGAAGCACGTAGATAACACTTTCATCAAGGTACTATACAAATAAACAACAATGCTGTGTTCACACCTAAACTAGACACAGCCCATGCTGTATTCATTTTGTCAGCTCTCCAGTCTGGGCTCTTTTTCAAAGGCGAGATGAGGATAAGGCCTGATCGCTGGAAAGAAGGCCATTATCCTTCAAAGCCAAGCACATTAAAAGGGGATTCACTGGGGCAAAGGGATAAATCAAATATTATATCCAAGCTGACAGACACGGGGAGGAGTGAAAGGATGCATTGTGCTAAATGCTAATTCTAGCCTGGTAGACAGTGATATGCTAACATGTTGATATATATATATATATATATATATATATATATATATATATATATATATATATATATAATTTTACCATATTGTCTATTTCAGTTTAGAAAATTAAGAACACAGTAATGTTATTGATTTCAAATGTGGTTGGTGGATTTCACCTGATGGTGGCACTAGAGGAAATCATTGACTCTACTCTCGGTTTTTCATGCAGTGCAAACTGTGGTCTGAAGTGAGGAATGCAGAACAGATGAAAGGATGCGGTGTTTATACTGCACTAATAATAAATATATGACGTTATTGTACCAAAACAATAATAAATAAATACACAAATACATACATACACCCAATATACCTAAATATACCCTATAATATAGTATAATACAATATATAATATAAGAAAAAACATCATTATAATGAATATGTATCTCCTCAGTGGTGAGGTGTGGCACCGGACAATTTATGTCTGTATGTGTAACCTTGGAGATGAGGAACAGGGACTGCAGAAAACTGAACAATCCTCTTCACTGCTATGTCACCTTTTCTTTATGAGAATGACCAAATCACTGTGGGGCCTCTGAGACAGTCCCGCCTACATTTGCATAGGGTAGAACATTTCCACCTTTTCCATAATCCTTTGGGGATGTCACTCACTCATCCAACAGAAAATGATGTGGACCAAAATTCACATCACACCTCATCCCACTGCACCACGTCAGCAGAAGGACAGGTACAGGAGAGAGTGAGACATTTCCAGTCCAGTGGTGCTCTGTGAACTTGTGGCACCACTCGTGACTGTGTTTTGCGCTGCCCACCACCTGCCTGCTTGGAGCAGGGCACAGTTACACCTGGCAACTGTGACTCATATTTCACTTGAACTGGACAAGGCACAACCAAACCCTGATTTATGTTCTTCAACTGACAGATCACACAGAGGAAACTATTTTATTCCCATAATTCCAGCAATCTAGTAGTAATGACTCTTACCTGTTAGCCTTGAGTTTAAAGCAGAGGAAAGCAGCCAATTTGATTGGTCATGATTAACACACATACTATGATGTACAGTGGCCCTGAGAGCTCAATGCACTGCAACTTAAAATAACACATTCAAATGGAGAAAACATCTTCATCAATTTGACAACACATGCAAGGCAAATAGAAAACGCATTGCAAATCCCCACAACACAACCAAATACTTCAGGGGACACATAGTGTGGGAACTATGATTTGTGACTCGTGAAGCTACTGGTTGAAGTTGGCTATCCCTCAGTGTTTTTTAAATTATATAAATGGTCATTTTAACATTGTGGTCGTTTGATTAAGATATATTGCAGATGTTGTTAACCTAGTGTTAACAAGTGTAGTGTAGTTTTTTGCTTTATTAAATAGTCAATTCAAGCAATCAGACAAAATACACTAAATTAATTGAGAAACAGGCCAATACATGTTAAACTGAAAAACTAAGCACGTCTTATGATGTTGGCCTATTTCTTAATAATTAAGTTTATTGTTTCAGATAACTTGAATCTGCTTGAGTGTCCCAGTTAATTTTCATCACTAGTGTTTCCTGTAAACACTTCTGTTCTGTTGTGAGTATTTGGTTGTTTTGAGAGGATCTGGTTGTGTTAAGAGGATATGGTTGTGTTAGCAGAATGTGGTATTGTTGAGAGGATCTGGTTGTGTTGAGAGTATTTTGTTATGTTGTGAGTATTTGGTTGTGATGAGAGGATTAGGTTGTGTTGTGAGTATTTGGTTGTTTTGAGAGTATTTTGTTATGTTGTGAGTATTTGGTTGTGTTGAGAGGATCTGGTTGTGTTGAGAGGATCTGGTTGTGTTGAGAGGATCTGGTTGTGATGAGAGGATCTGGTTGTGTTGTGAGTATTTGGTTGTGTTGAGAGGATCTGGTTGTGTTGAGAGGATCTGGTTGTGATGAGAGGATCTGGTTGTGTTGAGAGGATCTGGTTGTGTTGAGAGGATCTGGTTGTGTTGTGAGTATTTGGTTGTGTTGAGAGGATTTGATTTGATGTGTATTTTGCATTTGTTCCCATTTTGTCAAATTGATGAAGATGTTTTCTCCATTTTAGTCTGCACATGTTTTCATAAATTGTGTGTGAGCTCTGAGGGCCACTGTCATTATAATATCTTCTTTCAGGCCCCTCAGCACTATGTTGCATTTCACTGCATTTCATACTGTGGCTCTTGATTCATGAAAGAAACCCAGAATGTTGAGTTTGTCAATAAATGAAAATAAGTGTTAACAGATAAGTCAATGCTATAATGAATAACTTGCCGTCTCCCTGGTGATGAAGCGGTGAACCCTCGTCACTCATCAGAAGGTCTCTTGTCAGTGTCATGTCTAGTGTCATTCACTTTCTCTTCATGTTTCCAAGGTTTTACTTATTGTCCAAATTCACTTTCCTTTTCTTTCTGCAACTCTTAAACGTCACTCAGCCAGAACTAAATCACGACTCATTCCACAGAGCGGTCATCTATGGTGCTATGACTCATCACGCTTTCAGCAAGGGTGTGTTGAGATTCCCTCGCTGAATTAAACATCACTTGGACTCAAGATTGAAAAGCCTCTGACTATGAAGCTTGGTTAGATCAAATATACCGTAGACACTGTGTCAGTTGAGTATGTTAAAACAGGCAACTGCTGTTTTTCATTCATCCATCCTCCATACTGGACTTTCATCTTGAAGTGTGCGCTCACTGAATTTCCTGCGTGCCCACCCACTACAAATGTTTGTAGGCCTGCTGGAAAATGTTATTACAAATTGTTACTCACATTTTGTGTTTTTGATCAAACCTAATGTTTGAAGGTGAGAATCACAGCAGGTTCTTCACTTCTCCTTTTGCTGATGAAAATTAAAGAAATTAATAGAACAGAAAAGGAATTAAAATGCCAGTGAGTGACTGTAAAAGGCCTGAGATGAGAACAACATTACAGCCTCCAACTGTGTATTATTGGATTATGATATCACTAGGTTTCTGGTGCACTCTTGGGTTGCAGATTACACTGTATGAGAACACTTTTTTAGGAGCCCTGTGTTTTATCATGCTTTTGGTCTGTTGTTTGCCAATATTGCTGCTTTGTGTCAACAACTGTTCACGCTGCCAATGTTTAAACCTTCCACCATCACACTGGAGGCCTCAGTGGTGATTTACCAACAGCCCACTTGCTTGGTTAAATAAAAGTTAAACCATCATAATCCCCTAAAATGAACTTCAAATCCACAGTATCAATGTGGGATCAGTCTCAAAGATTATACTATTTTAAAAAACATCTGAAATATCCAATATCTGATTCTTGTTAATAACAGACATAATTACAGACTAATATATGAGGGAGGCAGACTGCTCTGTTTCTATGGTGCTTAAAATGGGATTTGGCACTGATGTTAAAACAGAAGAAATATATAGCAGACTGATGAAAGCTTATGATAGCTCAAATCATCCTGTTCTCAAGGTAAAGATTTATATTTGAGTGCTAATCCAGTAAAATTAAAGCTGTGAATAGTGTCCCCATATCACACATTTTCAGCACCTGCTTGCTTTGTTTCTGTATCAGAGGACACATTATTAGCCACATTTGTTCAGTCGAAATTATGCGGCAACTTTTCACATGAGCCATAACCTGTCAGCAGTGAGAGCAACTATTTGTTTCTTTCCCAGAGCAGAGATGTGGTGCAGCGACAGGGACCTTCTCTGTCAGCATCACCATCAGCTTTGATACGACCCAACTCCACTCACGCATAATCTTCCTATAATGGGCTGGATTAGGAGCATGAACAGATCGTGTTCGCACTCTTTTCAAAGTGCTGCAGGGTGGGACTACGCAAACACAGAGACACCAAACAGACAAGTTATTTTTGGCTGCATGCAAAGCAGCTTCCAATGCATCTAAATGAATCAAACTAAAACCAAATACATAAATTCCCCAAAATTACTTTGTAAAGGAATGATGAATCACACACAAAGTCATTTCCACATCAGAAATATGCATGACCTGTCTTTCTCTTTGTTTGTGACTTATTGACTCCAAAGCTTTGGTGATACACTTTGTCTCTTTGCATTGTCTGAAATTCTATTGATTAGCAGGAGACTGGCAGAGAATAAGAAACAGCAGTGGACTGTCAAAGTCGGTCCAGTCACTCGTAGGGAGACACTAAGGGAATGAATCAGTAAAATGAATGTGACTACTTCAATTTGTAGTATAATTTATGAAATAGAAAACCCTGCGCAGTGTTAGATAATGACACAATTTATAATTATAAACTGGCCTGTGGTACTCAGACACTAAACTGATATTAAGCCTCTGTCACGCCCTTTGCTTTAGCCTCCTCTCTTTGTGTGCTCTGAGTACAGGAGTAGGATCCTTCCACCAATCTTCCCAATCAACCGTGCTTTAAATACCAAGCTTCAGCTCCATCACATACTCAGCTACACAGACACGTTCCAGCTGCTTCTTTACGAAGGCCGTTTTCAGACATGAACTCAGGACAATGTCACAGAAATCTCCAGTGTTCAGATGATGGGTGGCACAGCAGGGACACCCATCAGCCCTTATCACAAAAAGCTCTCAAATCTCAATGTGTTTCCAAGTTGAAATCTTTGTTGGTGTATCTTATCCGTATGGCTCTGGTTTTTCATCCTGAGATATTTGTATTTGTTTTGTTTTATCAGTTTTGCGTCCATCGTGTGTTAGAAAAAATCATCAAAACACCAACACACATTTTTTAGGACTTTGGAATGGAATGGGGAAGACTGGGAACGATTCGCTGACCATCTGGTTAGAGGTTGACATCTGTACCCCTGAGCTACAGCCACCCCAATTCAATATACCTATTTTTTTAGAAAGTAATTGTTTTAATGCTATCTGTATCTAAGATATAAAACTCAGATTTACTTATTGCTGATCACTTCAGCTGTAGTCAGTGGGTTTTGGTCTTAGATCCATTCTCCAGCTGCAGCCTTATGTGTGACTGCTGCTGCCACCTGTAGCACTGAATTCTATAATTTAAAGCTTTTAGCTCAATGACTTTTTTTAGCATCATTATACATGCAAAGTGTTTAATGACCCAGCAGCTACCTGAGCAGTCAGCTCAGTTACCTGGGTCAGTGCTAATGTGATGATCGACAGAGGTGGGTAAGAGAAGTTCTCTGGCTGATGGGGAGGGAGAGAGGAAGATATGGCCTAATAGTGACAAGGAACACATACCACCTTAAAAGTTCTAATGTTAAAACGGAACTGCATAGTTAGGTCCTTCACTTACCTTGATCCAGGTCATACTCCTCCATGGTGCTGACAAAGTGAGGTCTGGAGTAGAAGTTGTGTGGCCCCGGTTGTTGGAGACCCCCCAGGCTGAAGAGGCTCCGCTCATTGGTGGTGCAGCAGGAGAAGGCTCTCCTGCTCGGGATGCAGGGGTAGCGTGTCCAGTTCTTCATCTCCAGGTCAAAAGCCTCCAACGCCGTCACCGGCATCTTTCCCTGACGTCCACCTGAGGGAGAAGACATGAACAATTTACGTCTCTGGCTCATACATGCATATACAGTATATACATATATGATTACATCGAAGCTTTACTGATTCTACACTGTTGAAATCTACTGAGAATAGGATGCAATTATAATCTGCTGGATTACTATTGTTTATTTATTTGCTGCAGCAATGTTTGAATGTACTTTTTGATTTGCCAAACACATGCACACAATCATACATGGAACACATTTCCAGGAATATAGCGAAAAACACATTTATTTCCTGATATTGTTTTTCCTTTTTTTCCATTTCCTGCTTCTTTTCATTGCTTTCTAATCCCTCGCTCCTGTCACAAAGTTTCAGTGGCATTTACGTGACGTCTGGCAAGCACATTTCATTTTGGAATGAAAACAGAGCACGGTAGTAGCATGCTCCCCAAGGATGCCTGCAAGTTGTTTACTTTCACAACCGATAACTTAACCTTGTGCAATGCAACTACAAGGGCAAAGGCAGATTGGTGAGGGAAAGTGTAAAGAGGGCACTGGGCACTCAGGGTGTCAATGATGGAGAGGGAGAGGAGAGGTTGAGCACAGTGCCGAACCACGTGAGATGGGTGCTGAGGGTGAAAAAGAGGACAAAGACGGGGGAGGAAAGGATACACGAGGGAGAAGGGGAGGAGGAGGAGGAAAGGAAGCAGAGAGAGGGGGAATCAAGAGCGAAACACAGAACCAAATAAAGGGAATAGAAGATATGAAAATGAGTGAATGGCACAGAGAATTTGTGCATGAGCAAGATAGGAAAGAGAGGAGAATGTGGAGGAGTGGGAGAGGACAGTGGAAGAGGGTCAGCGGGAGTGGGCAGGGTGGCACGGAGATCGATAGCAACAGCGAGACAAAGCGTCGAAGTGAGTGGGAAGCATCAGAGTCAGAGAGGCGTGAGAGAAAGAAGGACAGTGTGAGCCATTGATTACGGTTGAATATACAGTGTATGATTTTTGTTTTCGTAAGAGGGGATAATCTGTATTCAGATTTGAGTTTTACAGCAATAACACATTGCTACAGGCACATTTTTGACAGTATTGTAAAATAAAGTAACTGTGATGCTGATATACCAGAGAGAGAGAGTGCCAAATTTGGTGTGATGTGGAGACGCAATTCATACGTAGCAGTCAGTGGGTGGCGGTGCATTTTGCCTTCAGTCTGTGGACAGAGTGGAACACGCCCTCTTCTACGTTCTCAGATAATCTACAATCACCTCCTCTAAACAATTTGTTTTCTTGCTGTAATGCTTAATATTGAGCTTAACTACAGAGCCTGTATTTCGAAAAGTTGTGAACTTGGGTCTGAAGATTGTGTCGGTTGCCGAACAGACATTTGAAATAGCCGACATGTTATGTATGAAAACATACCGGTTAAGTAAATCCTTCAAATGTATATATAAACCACACATGAACAGTAATAAAAGCAAATTCAGTTTAATTTTGTGAAAAACATTGACTATAAAATCTCTATTTAAGATAAACCAGGTAGGATGAGCACAAAGGTTTTTTTCTTCTCTCTGCACCATAGATTGTTTATAAAAAGCTCAGCACACTAACAATAAAAAGTGACAGTATATTGTAGAACTGTTTGAGGAGAACTCACTAATGACAAGGAATCATTCTGAAGTAGCCCCAGAGCTTTAACACAGGACAAGAGAACAGAATGTTACAAACAGGCAGATTTAGAACAGGCACTGCAGTAATATGTTTAGATAATGATGGTGGTTATTAAATACTGATCTGTTTATTCAGAGCTTCTTATTCGCTTTTTTTCAAGCAGCAATTAATGAACACAATTTCCTATTAGTCGTAGTTTGTGGGCTACACGTAATTAGAGCTCAGACAGTTCTGTAACAACAGCAGGACAGAGAGGACTGAACGTTGTATTTGTTTTCAGGCAGCACAGACTTGAAAGCTGAAACAGTGATACAGAGGAAAACCTTGGTGAATTTGTTGGATATGAACCAAATCAAGTTATGATGTAACTATCTCTGCTGCCGTGACAGTGCTTTTTTCTTTCTTGTTTCCTTGCAGTTTAAAGGCTGCCTTTCTGCCATCGAAGTCAGGGATTTGATCGTAATTAGCGGTGTCCTCAATTCTGAGGAATACAGACAGATGCTAATCCATCATGCGCTAACATCAGGGAGATGTCGGATCGCTCCCACATCCACTCAGACACATGATAACGAGCCAAAACACAAAGTCACAGTCATAAAGAACCATCTGCAGTGAAGAGAACAAGGAGTCCTCCAACAGGGCCTTGGAGAATTTAAGCTGTTTAAAAGGGGAATTGAGTATTTCTTCTGTTTACTGCACTTTGTATGAAACTTGATGATATATTGTTATACTGTATAAGGACATTTGATATTGATTGATAATTCAAGGTATCAGTTTGAAGGCATCTTGATTTTACAGCATTTGTTTTTTCAGCAAACACTTATATAACCGATATAGATATAATATTTATATTTGCTCTGCATACATTAATATATTCAAGAAATCCTGTGTGTGTGTGTTTGTGCTTAATGTTTTACAGTAGAATTTGTATCATTCTTGACGAACAGCCTCTTTTTAGCTGCACTTTTTGATTAACAACCCTGACACTGCCACAAAAACCTTAATTCAAATTGTGTATGTTCACACACAAACACACATGATTGTCAGGATGAAGAAGTGTGAAGCCTGATGAGTTGCGTCATGTGCCCTAAAGTGCTGTGCTGACTGGGAAGCTAAATCAAAGGGCGATCAGTCAAGCATTGATCCAAACTTCCTGTGATAAAACTGAATGAATACAAAATTGTTCTGTTTGCTCATCGCACATTACTGTGTGCAATGTGATAAAAACTTGCTGTATTTGTGTTTGTGTTGTACACGTTTGGATCACAATCTAGATTAGCCATCCCACTCTGTGCCGTGCACTTGTCAGGCATCATTTGCTCCAACCACACCAAGATAAACTATCTTGTTGGTCTGCAGAGAAGCTGGTGATGCTTAATTCGATGTGTTGTGTGTTGTTGTTGTTGTGGGTTTATTTAAGAGAAGGTCTCTGTGCTCTTCCACTGACTCCACTGACAATGTGTCCACCAGTAGTGTGCACTACTTCACCAGTCAGAACAGTCAAGAGCTTATACTACTACCAAGCAGAAGCAACATCATTTATGGAAATATAAAGTCAACACACACTTTAAACTATTTCTATGTTCCTGTCTGAGAGTATTTAATTTTAATGTTTGGGAGAAGCCAGCAAGACATGACTAAAAACTCACAGGTAAGACGTAAGGTGGGATTACAAACCAAAAGTGCAAAGGTTAAGAACAACACACCTAATGTGTCTGTATGGGTGGGTCTCTTATATCAGCAGCTGATGCTCAGAATCAATCTGAGCATCTTACTCTCATCTTTGCTTCAAGTTTATTAACATAATAGAAAGTATTAGGTTCAAAAAGCAAATGTAACAATTCATTTAATGCATTTTTTTTTTTCTCCCAACCAGATGTTGGCAGATTATGGAAATTATTACATGAAGTTATAATTTAGTAAAAATAAATGTTACACATATTGAATTAATGATCATTCGCCACTAAAATGTCAAAGTCTTTGCAGAAGAATGACAGCAGGCCTTTAAATTGAACCGTGCTGAAAGTTCACAGACAGCAGTGTAAATGTTAGGGTGGCATTACCACTCAGGTCATGAGCAGCTGTACTGACATACAGCTTGTGAAACTGCTGTATGGAAAGTTTTATTTTTGAAATGTCAGTATTGTCTTCAGTATGGTTGGATTTATTGGCCTGTCAGATTATTCCAGCTAAGACACATTTCTAAATGTTGAAACACTGATAAAGTACAGGAGAGTGTTTTCATATGCATGTATTCGTACTTTATGCTACTTAAAGTGTTTTAAACAGGTGAAGACACAAAACCGTGTTTGCTTCCATCTGCTTTCAAGCTTCCTTACATTTTGAATTAGACTACCTGTTTGCTTGATGAGTAATACCAATTCTTCATTTCTTCCCTGTCCAGACTCTGTCCACTTTAAACATAACATGATGTGTTGTTGTCTGTGTAACCCTTGAATATTGATATTTGAAAGTGTCTGAGTTTCTGTGCTGTCCATAGACAGACATATTGTCATGTTGACGTGAGGGTGCACAAACTTCAGGCCTGATCAAGTGTTCGGAATCTTCCAAAGCAGCAGTTTTTCAGCTGGACGGAGAGCTGTGGTTTGCATAGTTATAAATGTGAATTTGAATTGAATTATTAATTTGAGGTCTGATCCAAACTATCTGTTTGAGAATCATTACGTCTATGATTTAACTGTAATTTCCTCTTTTGATATGAAAGTATCGATGAGAGCAGCTTTTAGGCAAAGACCACTGAAAAAAATATAAATGAAAGGCTGGATCGAAAATGTTACTATAACAATTTCTATCAAAATATACTTTAAGTATTCAAAGTAAAACATATTAATTATGCGGAAAATGTTCCTGGTAGTTTTATATTTATATACATTATATAATTTGATTTTTCCCCTGTTCCAGGCAGTCTCACAGCATGAGGTTTCACAGTGGGAGACGCAGAGGTGCATTGGTGTATTATCATCAGTAATGCGGCCATGGACCTGTTGTGGTGAGGAGGGAGATGAGCTGCAGGGAAAAGCTTTCGATTTATCAGCATTTATACTGTCCTGGACTCTCGCTTAAGGTATTGAGCTTCTCCGTAGGTTCAGCAGTGTACAGTAGTTAATACTCAAGTAACATACTGTACTCTGGAATCAAGTACCTCAATATTGTACTCAAGAAGAATATTAGAGTACAAGTAAAATCCACTGTCATTTTGCTAATGTGTTCAGTGTTTGCTGTGTGTTGTGTTGTTATATTGAGAAAGGTTCTCTCAGTGTGTTGAGGTCTCTCTGCCGTTCAATACGTCAGTGACTTCCACCATTAAAAGGGTCATTCTGTGCCTCTGGTGGAGCGTGTGAATAAAAACGTAGGACATGGAAATGACCAGCTATAACCCTCTTCAGGAGGCTGAATGCAGGCTGTGTTGTTGCTTCTACTGTCGAGTGAAATGGATTCATGTCTTTGCAAAATGCTGAAATGAACGTACCCTGCCTTGTGTGATTCAAATTTCTCTCTCAGCGCTGCTGTGAAGTTTACAGCAAGATACAATACCGACAAATGTAACCTGAAATGTTTTCATTCATGTTGATTTAGTTTGAATAAATCAAATGGCTTGAGAGTGATTTGATTTACATAATGTATATATATATATTTTTAACTTTAACTTTATCTAATCAAATCACTCTCAAGCTATTTGATTTATTCTCACTAAATCAACATAATAGAATGCACTTCCTTAAAAGTGACCCATTACATTTAAGTTAGTGTAATAAAGTTATGTGGAACTTTAATGTTATTGAAATACATAAAGTCAACAATTGTTTTTTGAAAGCACTAAAGCTGTCTCTCCAGTCAATTCTGTATTAGGATTTGGTCCTTTTGTCCTACTGATATATATTGTAGAGAGGCTGTCTATCTGATCAATATTGTTCTAAAATTCTGTCCTGTTCAATAATGTACTGACTGTGAGACTCTGCAAACCTGAGACACATTTTTTCTGCTCTTTTTGAGGCTCAAACCACCAGGCAGATAACGCCACAGAGCTAAAGGTCTGATGCTAAAAACAAACACACGACAACTGTGTGAGACAGACTGGACAGGAGACAAATTTACTGTTACTCCCTTATCCCTCCATTTAAGCCCTGAGTGAGCATCAGAGTAGCCTGGAGCTTCAAAATGGTCCCCCAACCCCATCAGCCTGAGGATTTAGCCTCTTCAAACACATCGTCCATCACTAGCTGACAATGTCCTTGATAGTGACCAAATGTGTCCCTCCTCACCTACACAGTCCCTAAACTCTCAGGTGATATCAGACAGACTGCTGGAAGAAACACACTAAGTAGTGACATGGAACAGTGATTCCACAACAAGCTGTAAGATTCTAATTTGGGTGCATCTCATGGTTATAGTTGCTGTAGTAACAGTGCTTTCTGTCATTCAAGCTTTTTCAGAAATATGGATTGTCAGAGTAAAGAGTAGAAAGATGTGTCACTAAATGAATAGACCTAAAAGAAATGCTGATGGGACTTGGCGCTCATCAATTCCAATCTTGGGGAGCACAGATTGCACAGTGAAAGCTATTTGGCTTACGGCTTTTTGTGGTTCAGGAAAGCTATTTTTCCCAGAATGCCAGTTCTTCAATCTACAGAAAAAAAACAGATGTGCTGCAAAACAAGTGACCACACAAGTTGTTCTCAAACAAGAATGAAGTGTACAACCACAACAGCAGCTCTGTGAGGCTGTTCTTAGTAATGGCTGTGGCTCAGGAAGTAGAGCAGGTCGTCCACTAACAAGAGGTCTGATCCCTGGTTCCTCCGGTCTGCATTTTGAAATGTCCCTGGGCCAGGTACTGAACACCAAATTGCCCCTGAATGCTTGTGCCAACAATGTATGAATGGTGTGAATGTGTGTATCAACAGGCAAATGTGAGTTGGTCAATAAAGAACATTTCTATACAACTATCATCCATTTATCATCCATTTGCTTAGACACAGCTAAACATTGTCAAGAGGTTCACAGTTACTAACATTTACTCACTATAGAGACTGTGGGTGTTAATTGTTTTGCAGGCATTTATAAAGAAACCAAAATGTTGGACAAATTAAAGATTGAACCTGATGATGATGATGTTATTAAAGTTCATCCTAGGGGCACATGTCTGTCTGAACCACAGACAATCCATGTCATTGCTGCTGATGCATTTCACTCAATACATGATTGTGGAAAAGTCTGGGATCACCGTGGCCAGTATGGCGCCAATCCATAGAGTACATATTGAGATTATGTTTTACCTTGGGAAAACCTTTACCTGCTGGTGGCTCTAGATGAAAACTCAGGTCATCAGTCATTTGGATCGATCATCTGGTGACCATGAATGCTTGTACTAGATTACACGGCAATTCATTTGATTAAGCAATTGCTGTTTAAAACAAAGTGTTGGCTCAAACCTAATATATATGCTAATTTGTCTTGTGAAAAAATAGAAGTATATATAATTCATTATTTTTAATCATATTTTACATTGTTTCATGTTTATCCACATATCTGCACAGCAACATAGCATAAAACAGCTGATTTCATTTTGTTCTAAGTCATTTCTAAAAAATAGTCCCAAATTAGTTTTTGTTCCTACAGGTACATCCAGTGTATTACTGTATTACTCATATTTTTGGTTTATAGAAATATATTATGGTAGAAGATGTCATAGTTTAACCCATTAAGAACAGATGAAACATATGTTTGTGTGCCTTTAAGACTGTGTGCTCCCCGAAAGAGTCAGATATGAGTTTTTTGTTTGTTTTAGCCTAAAACCCAGCTGTCTTGCATTTTATAGTAAATTATTGGCTTTGTCATAATATTCTCCAATATAAATCTGACAAATAGATTTTTATACAATGTGAGGAAATGGTTAACAATAATAGCCAAAGGTTTAAACTTGAATTTTTTCATTAATAAAGGAGAAATAAAGGTTTTAAAGAACGTCAGGTTTTTCAGACAACCGTTTAGCTTCTGCACCTCAAAAGAGGCTTCAGTTATATAAGGTTTTTTAGAGGGCACCTCATGCAGCTCTTAAATCTGGGAACCACCAAGATAGAAACAAATATAAAAAACCAGAGCCGTGAGATGAAGGAATCTCGTGTCCTACCTAACATGTAGATTTTGTTTCCTGTTATGAAGGGTGTGGCTCCGTAACGCGGTGTGGGCATGGAGGTCATCGGCAGCCATTGGTCCTTCTCTGCCTCATAAACCCTCACCAGGGCCTGTGGTGTGGTGTCTGCGCCCATACCCCCCAACGCGTACACCTTCCCATCTGCAGAGAGACAGAAAATCACTGTGAATTAAGAGCTTGCTGTAATTTACTCTCTTAGTGCAACAATGCATCCAATAGATATTTTCGGTCCAGCTTGTTTTCATGTTACAGTAATATGAGATGATGGAGGAAAAATGCTACAAATGTCTCTCTAGGCAGCCAGAGAAAGAGACACAGTACTGTGTCCTTTAGTCCTGCCATTTCTGATGTAGCTGTCACGTCTACTATCCGTCTCATCCGACTACAGTCATCCAAACAATCTGCAATATTTATGCCCAGGTCTGACAACATTCCAGATGACCAGCCAATGACTTTTCCACAAGGACACATCCCCAAACATCCCCAGCCACTGCAGTGTCATTAGAATATACAGAGAAGCAACAGAAAGCCAAAGTGCTGAGAAAGCAGTCACACTCCTCCTGCTGACACGCTGCAGAGGAGAGGAGAGGAGAGGAGGAAGAGCAGAGGCGAGGCGAGGCGAGGAGAGGAGAGGAGAGGAGAGGAGAGGAGAGGACGAGGGGGAGGAGAAGGAGGAGGAGGAGAAGAAGGAGGAGAGGATTACCAGCTCATCAGCACTCTGGAAGTTGTGACAACTTAAATCTGAAGGAAAAAGACAGAGAGACGCTGAGAGACATGGAGGGAGAGCGTGAGCGTCTCAGACACCCAGACAGATGACAGATCTGTGGAGCTGTGACTTAAACTGTGAAGAATAAAGCAATAATAAATCTGTCACTAGGAATGCAGCTCGACACCAGTGCTATTGCCACACAGTTCAGCATTTATGACAACAGAGTAAATCCAATTTTACTGTTGAACATCAAATAAATGACGCAGCATGGACACTTCCATCATGATAAGAATATCACAATGAATGCACGCATGTTGATAGGTGGGGCAGGAAATGTAGATTATAAGTGTGTACTTGTGTGTGTGTATTTCAGAGACACAGATCTGAGACCACAAACTCTGTAACTGCAGAGAGGCACTTACTGCAGTGTAAGCATGATTGCTGCTGAGCTTTCTAAGTAGAAGCTTCATCACTATTCTTAAATTACTTTGAAGCGGTTTTACGGAGAGTCCAAGTTAACGGCTCTGTGAGTCTTTAAAGTTCATCGTAAAGAAAAACCAAACTATTAGACAGATAAACCAAACTACAGTACAAAGGTTCTAGATGAAAAGTGTCAGAAACCTCAAATGGACTGTTCAGGTTTGCTTCACATTGTCCAACAGTCCAATATTTCACCTCATACTTCAAATGTTAACCTGTTAGTGTGAGAGGAATGAGAGATCTCCCTCGAGAGTAAATACACTGGGCTTAATTTCAGAACATTAATTTTTCAACATTTTCTTGCATAAGGTTTGCTTGTGGCAAACTAAGCCTTCTTCATAAGTGTTTCAGTGGTGTAAATTAAAATGTGTTACATAACAAAACAACATCTCAATGGCCCCCTGGTGGCTGCCTGGACTCTAAACCCCACTGAAACCATGGTGTGCCATGTTAACGGATGCTAAGTATACACCAAACACATTTTTCACAAAGATAGTTCCTGTCATTTTCATATCCATGAAATCTTGACTTCATTATTGTTCAGTGGGAGGAAGTGGAGATGTGTCAAGCATTTTTATATACAGTCATATGCACAAAGATAATGCTAATGACAGAAATGATAATAGTGAAAAATGATGATATTCAAATATATTAAACAACAATGCTTATGTGTGTCTATAATAGAGCAAACTTCTTCCAGTGCAGGATATGAGTGAGCGTGAATGAAAGCAGCACAAAGAAAACAACTTTGCCTGAGCTTTTACACTTTTCCGCAGCATTATGTTAACTGTTTCAATGAACAATGAAATGAGAATCTGTTTTCACTGAGAATAAATCTGGAAAAAAGTCTTTAGAAGCTCAGTGGAGCGCTTCTAAATCCAAGTCTTCATTTAAACGTGTTTTTCTCTGAGCAAAGTTTTTATTTTATCTTGAATTAAATCACGAGATGTGACATGTAGGCAAGACTTTCATCCTCTAGAAAACACTGGACCAAATATATTCAAATACTCATAAATAATATTTAACTTACTTGTGTTATGCATCATTTTATCCACATTGTTCATTTTCATCTGATCCAAGTTGTTGCATCCCAGTTTCTACCTATTGTATACCAAATAGTGAATGTTCCACAAATCATCCATCCATCCATCAACAATACTGCTTATCTTTTGAAGGTTGCTGGTTGAAACCAACCCCAATCTGCATGTTTTCGGACTGTGGGAGGAAACCGCGGGACCAAGACAAAACCCACAGACACATGGGAAGAGCATGTTAACTCCACACTAAACACCCAGGCCAAGCTGGGATTCTGACACTTTGGATGAATGTGGGAAAATACTGTACATCGAATGCTTAATCCAGACCTTCAGACTCAGCTCCCTCCCCCCTCCCACGACAGTTTGATGCTGTGTTCTCATTATAGCTCACGCGGCACCAATCTGTCAGTCAATCTCGAGACCTCAAAGACCCTGTCAGTACCACTCAACACCTCCTGCCCCACCAGGAGCTGTAGCCCCAACAGCACAGCTCCCAGTGACACAGCGGGTGTTCTCTCGTGCCCTGGGTTGTTTTCTTGTCAACAAATGCAGTTGTTGATGTGAACATATACTGTTGAATCCTTGTGGCCTGATAAACTTGTTGAGAGCTTTTCTAACCTTTTTTTTATATTTTAAACCTAAATTATTTCAAGAAATGTAATTTGCCTCTTCACCCCTGGTGGCAACAAGTGGAATACTGTAAAACCACAGCTTTCAAAATGTATTGCATTGCCCACATGTACTAAACTGTACTAAATAAAAACTAAATGGGAGACTGGTCATAACAACATTTCTCTATAGCAGTGCTAGAGGTAGGAAAACACACCCTGGGGCACCTTTAAGTTGTGTAGCATGTCCAAATGTTTTTGGACAATTTGGAGAAGTCAAACCAAATGGAATTTTAAATATTTCTTGAAATGTATGAGAAAAAGAGAGAGAGAGGGAGAGGGAGAGAGAGAGAGAGGAGCTGATCACCGGAGTCTCCCAAATCCAGCCAGAGACGAAACAGTCGCTTTTCAGCATCTTTATAAATTCACAATTCACTTAAATACTTCAGCAGTTTCTCATGGCGTCGCAGCTCGGCTCAGCTCTGTGTCTCCCATGTGCGTCTCCCTTCCATGTGTCCCTCATGTGTCTCTCATGTACTGTACGTCTCTTTTTCATGTGTCCCTCATGTACGTCTCCCTTCCATGTGTCCCCCATGTCTCTCTCATGTACGTCTCTCTTCCATGTGTCTCTCTCTGGAAGCTTCGCTGCTGCCTTTGGAACCAGAGGATCAATCAGCCCACAGCCCACAGCCCTCAGCTGGCAGATTAATCCTCTGGTGCAAGTGGAGGTTCTCTCTGAGCCTTCTCCATTCCCCAAATCACCTTTTATAATTATTGTGCGAAAGAAACAATAAGTACAGTGCCTGTTCCAAACCTGTCTGTTTGTAATGTTCTGTTTTCTTGTCCCGTGGTTAAAGCTCTGGAGCTACTTCAGAATTATTCCTTGTCATTAGTGAGTCCTCCTCAAACACGATAAACTGTCACTTTTTATTGCTTGTTTGCAGACCTTTATACAAACAGTGTGTGTGTGTGTAAATAGTTATTACCCGACATGTTAAGACCTCACACATGTTTACTAGTAGAATTAGTGACAGCGTGACACACTTATGAATATCCACCAATCTGGACCATTATTTGGGTGACTGTAGAAGCTTGACATTCCCTGTCCACCCACAGTGTGACCTGTGACCTGCAGCATTTCACAGCTTCTACCTTTGTGTGTGTGTTTTTGTGTGTGTGTGCCTTTCAGCCCAGCCTCGGCCTAATCATGTGCGATCTCCTCTAATTAAGGAAACCATGCTCTATTCTCTGCACATCACCCCGGGAGACTCCATGGCAACCACAGCGTAACCCACAGACTATTATTATGGGGTGGTGTTTGGCAGGCTGGTGCTTGGTGAAAAAAAATACCATCAGCACTGAAGGTGATGGACAAAATGTTCTTGTACTGCTCTGCAGTGACCACACAAATGATCAAAAGCTATGAACTGCAAATACACCAGTATATTAGCATATATGATGGACAGATTATTATATATAACTTACTGTACACTGGTTTTGCTTATTATTTCTTATTACTTCTTCTTTGTAACCCTGATGTACACACTGGGTCTGCTGCTTTGATTCCTGCCCAGCAGAACATCTTTCATCTCACTTGTCTCGAGGTTCCTGTCTTGTTGATATCATGACGCCTGTCTGTCATCTATTTTCTTGGCCCTGCAATCTTCTCTCACCGCTACATTCACTTTGCTTTCATCATTTTCTGTCTCCTACTTCACAGATTCAGTCTAATTGACTGTCTCATCTGTCCCTTTTACAGAATCCTTTCTTTTGCCGACCATTTTAACCCTTTATCCTTCCTTCTCATCTAAGTTTCCCTTACTCTTTACTCATTTGCATGCCCCCATGTTGCAGGTCTCAGCCCTTATATTAAATGCTTGGTTTCCAAAACAAAAAGCAAGAAATGGCTAAATGTGGAACTGTCATAACATTTTACTTAAATTAGATTCTTTTTCTAATAAGTCTTCACAACATGACTTAAATAATTGTATTTTTAAATGTATTTAAAATAATGTATTTTTACTTACTAAATATATGGCATGCTGCATGAAATCGTGTTCATGATCAGTCAAACTGATGATGATACATTTAAAGAGCAACATAAAAGGCATCAATGCATGAGTATAATTCAATAATTTAAAAGTCCATCAGTCTTCCTTTACTCTTATAATTTCCACACTTCTC
Organism: Verasper variegatus; assembly: GCA_026259375.1. NCBI lineage: Eukaryota > Metazoa > Chordata > Actinopteri > Pleuronectiformes > Pleuronectidae > Verasper > Verasper variegatus. Next base: position 4,080,929 of record CM048045.1, on the reverse strand, counting down.
TCTTCTCAAGGCAGATGTCTCAGACCAGCTCAATGTAAAGTTTAATATAAATTTGTTGACTACAGAATTTAATTTTGATTCACATTCACAGTTAACTTATCCATTGACTCTGTTCAATCGACCAGTTTGTGTATACATTAATCCACAGTGCTTCTTTTCTAAAGATGAATAAATCATTCAGCTTGTCCCCAAAGTTTTTCAGACATTTGTTTACAGACAACCTGTTGGCCACTGAGGTTCCTCTGAGGTTAGTGGAATGCTTATATAATGTGACAAATCACTGGACCCACTGGTCCTATTTTTAGAGGCTTCCTGAAGTCAGACTCAGACTGGATTAAAAACACTCTAAGAGAGAAAGAAGATTAAAGCAAAGTTAAAAAGAAAAGAGTGAGCAAGTAAGAAGAAGAGTACAAGCCAGTATATGTAGTTGTATATCAGGTCAAGTTACAGGAAATATGGCCACAATTTGCCCTTCTCCTTTGGCATTGAATAATATACAAACGTGTTTTAGCAGAGTATAACGATGTCACAGTGAAACTGACCTTTTGGTTACCATGGAAACAAAATTTGTCATAATTCAATCAGGCAACTCACATTTAAAATGTTTATTTCAGCTGCAAAACTTGGTTTTGGCTACTAGGCTGCAACCTCATCACTCTACCATATATAAATATTACGTAGACATAATGGGGAGTGATGAGCAAATATTTTGAATCCCCACGTCGGAGCCTGCGGTTGTGTAGGAGCAGAATCAACAAGCTGTGATACTGACGCAGGGCATCATTGACAAGCAAAAGTAAATAATAAAAAATTATTATAGCAGCGCAGCTTGTGTTGACTGTCTGAACTAGCATCACTTAACTTAGTGCATTATGGCCAAAACATTGATCTTTGACAGTTCATCCTTGAGTCCATAGCGAATGTTTTTACCAAATTTGAAAAAAATTCCCATAATGCATTACTGAGATATGGATGGATAGGTGGACTGAGAACTCGAAAACGTTCTGCCTCATATCACAGCTGTCTCCAATGTGGAAGCCAGGGTTTCAAATGAAAATTGTGAAGTTTAGTCCAAATTCAATTCAAAAACCACAAAGTGTACAACATGCATGTTAAGAAAACAGGAAGGGAGCTGTTGTGTTTGATGGAAGATGATGACCCACAGTGACATTTCAAAGGCCGCTGCACTCGTCCTACTGAACACTCGTCAATAGCAGATCTATAAAACCCTCCAGTCAGCTGCCAGCTACAGTCACCATGCACTATGTATAGACTGAGACAGGAGGAGTGCTGGGGTCTATAAGATCAATTGTCCTCACTAAGAAGGAAAGATGAGTCAGGCTCCATTGTTCTTCCCCCTTTTCTTTCCTTTGTCTATTCCTGTAATTACTAGCAAATTTATCTTATCTCTATCTTCTTTTGTTCCTTCATTCTTTCATCCTTTTTTTATCTGTGTTATTTGCTCCCTGTTTTCTTCTTTTCTTTTTCACTTCACCTTATTTAGTTATTTTTTCACTTTCGAGTCAGGGACAAAAGAGTGTAATGTAGAAGGGCCGGTGTACAGGCACACAGTGCTATAGGTGTAGTGTAACATAGACAACACAGACACACATTCACTCAGGGGGTCAATAGTAAAGGAATATAGTGGAGAAATCACAATGTTGTCTTTGGTGAGGCAAGGGTCAATCAATAGTCCCTTCAAAGCCTCCATCTGTAGACCAGCTTCAAAATGGAAAAGATCAAAGTTTATCTGTTTGCTTGAACGTCGGCCATCGGTGTGAAGAGAAGGAGCATAAATAACCATCACACAAAAGAAACAGGTTCAACACAATGAGATCAAACTCATAACGGAGACTAAATACAGATGAAAGCAGCTTCCTCTCAGATGGACATTTTAATCTTCATTACCACAGACATGCTGCAAGTGTTTGATCGTATCACATTGGATGCAGCATATCTACTTTACAAATGTGTGTGCATGAGTGTGTTTGTGTGTGTGTGTGTACTCATTTTTGTTCCCTCTTTAGGACCTTTAGTGTAAACACTGACCTTGTCAGGACCAGTAGACCTAATGGGGACAAAAGCCCAGTCCTAATGAGGCAGAACATGATTTCGGAGGTCCTGGTTCAGGCTTGGGATGAGGTTATGGTTAGTCTGTGCACGATGAGGGGAAGTCAATGCAAAGTCCCAGTAAGGAAAGCTGTGCATCCCTAAGGGTGTTGGAGGACTGGAGGTTTAAGGGTTGTGTGCAGTGTCATGACAGTTTGGAGGTCACAGCCACTAACCCTCCCATTATCACTGGGACCACTTCAGACTTTATCTTTGGAATCTGTTCCAGTTCTTTCAGCCCCTAGTATTTCTCGACTATCCTGCTCTCCCTCTCTCTAATGTTGCTGTCAGCTGGAATTGCACCAGTATCACAACTGCCCTCCTCTGCTCCTTGTCAACCAGCAGCTCTTTGTCCCACAAGATCTTCGCTGTCTTGTTCTAAAACACTTTCTGTGGTATGGCCTATCAGGTCTTGGGGACTTCCAATCCATTTTTGGCACAGATGTTCCTGTACACTAAGCCACTTGTTTATACCTCACAGTGTCCCAGCTTGAATCTTACACCCTGCTATGACTACTGTTGCAAAGCCTGTACCCTGGGTACTGTCTGCTGTGGTAGACTCCAACCTTTATGGATCTGGAGCTTAGGGCCTGTTGTTGTGCTTCCATTATCAGAGTCTCTGTGCTATCCTTTAGGTCGCTCTTTTAAGCACTTGTAAGCCACTTCCTCTATCCGCTGATGGCACATCCCATGGATGGGGCTTGGTCTACCGCAATATTTTTCTTCCTTCTCATCACCCCCTCTCATTTGCTGCCTGAGACACTCTCTTAGTATTCATCCCCAGGGGCCATCTTCCTGATGTATTAATGGATGCTCCATGTTTCATTCTGGATTGTGGCTCTGACACTCACTGATCCTCACCTTTTCTCTTATTGATGCTCGTAGTCTTGGATTACTTGACTTTGGGTGGACACCTCGATAATTTTTAGGCGTTATTGTGTCTTGACGTCAGCAGCATCTATCTCTTCCTGTGGCCATCTTACTATTGCACCTGGATAACCAGTGAATCATAGGGTGTTGCCATGCATCATATACATATACTTAAATGTTGATTTGCTTTGAAAGGTAGCTGGAGCATGCTATGTTCCACTTCAATTCCCGAGTTTTTAACTGCTAACAGACAAACAGATATGTAGATGTATAGATAATATGTGAAAAACTATCAATAATTTTTTCACCAGAGGTCTATGCAGGACGTTTTTCAGTCGCACTTCCTTTGCATTTCTGAACCCTGCAGCCCAATCTTGCAAATACACCATCTTTCTCTCTTTTTCTCACCATTGAGATTTTAATTATGTCTATAATAAAGTTTGTTATTGAAAATCTTTCTTCCCCATCCACCAAGATATAACCCTTATTGTGGATTATTAAAAGTCCACATAATTTGGAATTACAAGTGCCGTGATACACTGTTTAACAAGCCAACTTTAAAAGACATGAACTGACAATCAGTCCTTATTAAATGTCAGTTGGTTTTAATATTAATGATGCTTAAATGGCATTTATATAACCAGCATCATGGGTGTAAAAAGGGAGGGTAAAGGTAAGAGAGTGGGTAGATATAAACTGATGAAGATCAGCCACCGAAAATTAAAACTTAATTTGAATCATCAGGCAGCATATTTGGAGGGATATGGTTAAATGGGAGGCAATGCATTAACATGAATCGTTACATCCAGCCCATCACATTTTAATTTATGTATATATATAAAATTTATTTCATCCTGCAATGATGATAATGATGATACCCACCTGCTGTTACATTTCCAGCACCTGGTGCAAGTGTAATTTACACTTGCACAATGAGAAGCCTCCCTACAAAAACTAATGATGTATAATTATGACCAACGGCAAAATCACAATTACACATGGTTTCAGGTATTGTGGTTAAAATTACATTTTAATACACTAGGCATTTTGCACACTATTTTGTTCCATAAAAACTTATTAAAGAGGGAAAAATAAGTTCTCTGAGATGTAGGCATACTAACAGTCATTGTCTGTGACAAAGTTTATTAATTTTATGTGATTTTCATACATTTTTGCATTATTACATTTCATTTAGCTGATGCTTTTATCCAAAGCGACTTACAATAAGTGCATTCAACCATGAGGGTACAAACCCAGAACAACAAGAATCGAGAAACTACAAAGTGCTATATTAAGTGCCATTTAAGTGCTACTAAATTGTTAGTTTAAAGATTTTATTCAAGGTATAGTCGGAAGAGGTATTTTAGTTTGCGGCATAAGATGTGTAAACTTTCTGATGTCCAGGAGCCAGGACATTTATAGGAGATAATTTGTATACTAATTAAAAACATGTAGATCCAAACATTGTGCTGAAATGATGGACATGGTGCTCACTCACAAATGGTGAAAACAGTTTTGTAAAATCTGTTATTCTGCAACCACTTAAAAGAAGTAGCTTACGTAAATAAATAAAAAAAATTGCATTTTCACAGTCCTTGCAAACCCCCTGTTGAACAATGCTGAAAAATACTGGCCCATATTTAAAGCAAATAGCTGAGCACAGCCCAACGCACTGCTAAGCAGAAATGTTTGGTGGAAGTAGTTCTAGTATAAATTTAAAACCTGTGGCTATAGAGTTTCATTTAAATATATGAATACTAAACAGGACCTCTCCGATGCAACTAAGAAACCAACAAACACTCTAGATTATTCCCTCCACATTCTTGTTCAAATTTGACAAAGATCCATTTTTACAGATGACCACATCCTGATGTTGTCCTTACAGACAGAATCCAAACAATCCTATTTCAGAAAATACCTCAGTCGGTGTGAAAGACATAAATGAAAACAGGTTACAGAAAAAAGCAGAAGAGAGCATTTACATTAAAGCAATCATGACATCTCCAGAAAAGGTGTGCTCGACCCCGTCATGGCAGCAACCTGGTCCCATCAGTATCACTGACAGTGTACGCCATGTTCAGGTCCACAACACTGAGCTGTTGAGCTTGATGTGGCCGTGTTCTGAATATTATGCAACCTGTGCTCAGCTTTGAATGCTGCAGTAACACCTGTTCTCCTGTTCTTTTAAATGACATCGGTATGAGGATGAGGATGATGATGATGATGATGATGATGATGATGATGATGATGATCACGATGATGATGATGATGATGATGATGATGATGATAATGATGATGATGACGATGATGATCTTAGCTGATTTTATCCAAAATGACAAATCTTTACCTTAAAGTGGCTTGTAAGACTGCAATAAGCTTAAAAATAGCAAGTTGGCAATGTATGTTGTTTCATCACAGCCCAGAGAGAAAAGCTAGACCTGTGTTCATCAGTGTTATGAAGCATTTTTACCCATGTCTGGTTTTAGCAACTCCACAGCAGCAAAAGGGCTCCTTCGCAAATCCTCAAATTCACATCTCCATCTGAATGAGGTTTAAGCTTCTTAGTTTAATGTTCAGTCACCACAAAATATGCCTGTATAACATTATATCTGTTAGAATGTGGTCTTGTGAAAGCTACTTGTTGGTCACAAAAACTCCACTGAAGAGTTTGAACTTTCTCCAGGACCATTTGTACAATCATTGGTTCTTTGCTCTTGGATATTGCTGCATTGTGCATCTACTATTCTTGCTAGGCTTGTAAGCGCATGCATCTTTCCTTCCCTCTGACTGTGATCGGACAAAAATAGAGCCAGTTGGGTGAACCCTGAAGGACATGTTTGTCTGGTTCATGTTGGTTTCTTTTATTACACAAAACGTAATTTCTGTCATGAGAATGCAGCACAAAACCTGTTCTTACCACTGTTCTTTTGCATCCATGACATTGACGATTGAAGTGTCAAATACATGACTCATATTTCAGATTTCTACCTGCTAAGCTCCAAAAACAGTCACAGTGCCACTGAGGCAGGGATTCAAAAATGTCATTCACAGTGTCTGCCTGTGGCAGCTGGGCTCATTAAGGGTGTTACTACTCTTGTTATGTAGGGACCTGGCATCAGTGAAACATGTCCTCTTTAAGCTTCAAACTCTGCTGTAGATATCAGGTGCTCGGGAAATTAGCCTCTGATCGGCTCAGTAGAAAAAGTCAATTCTAGTTAACAGTGTGAGTGAGGAGAGATCATATTGGGTTTGACAGGAATCAAAGAGTTAGCAGGGCAAGGCCATGTTAATTATTGCAAAGATAGAGACTGCAACCAGCAAATGAAAGAATTGCACATGAAGGTTTCAAATTATAGCATAAAACTAGTGTTTTATGTTTGACTTAAGTAAATCCCTGTGGCAGTGTTTTTGCATGTTGGTCCATTTTCATGCTACCCTGTAAGACTTTCTCAGCAACGAGGCTATAGCAGTAAATCAATCCCCTATATCTGAAAACAAAACAACACCAGTGGTATACTACAGCATTTACTAAAGGAGAGCTAAAGTCAAGTAGAGGCTGATTAGGATGTCGTTAGTTTTGTAGATTTCTTTAAAAGATCAGAAATGATGATTTAGAAAAGTTATGTTACTTCCTCCAAATGGAAACAATAATGTCTGAACCATATTTCATAGTATCCATTCAACAATTATTAAGACATTCACCAAAACAGACAAGCTTATGATGGCACCAAAGAAAAAGTCAGGGGATTATCAAAGTCCTTAGGTTACGTTGTCTGTACAATATTTGGTGCTAATCCGATTGTGAGATGTTAAGATGTTTCATAGGCCAGAGGATCACTTTAGGATTCATCCTCCGGGCATCATGACTGACAATCCATCCAATAAACAACATTGTGTGTTTGACTGGGTATTAGGGAAAAAACACAAGTCTCTTTTAGTTAAAAAATTATGATGGTAATTGAAGTTTACATAGTTAAGTAAGAACAAGCATATCTGTTCTATTTTCTAACCTTTTCCTTGATGATTTGAACACCATGTGCTTTATTAGCCAGGTGCTACAATTGTAAATACATGCATATTGTTTACACTCAAGCAGGAACAAGCTGAGCCGTCTGCATTAACTGCATATAAATTATAATTAATACTCGTCAAATATGAACGTGAGCCAACAGACTAAGGGCAGGAAAATACGTCCCAAGGGGAATGAACACTGCACATTCACTGTTTCTTTAACTTTTTTGCAGACGCATGCAGAAAGTCGCTGGATAAAATCTGGATAAAACAAAGGACGTCTGGATGAATTGAAAAACAGCGCTGACAAATAAATAATAAATCTCTAACTGTCACAGCCTGGTTCTGTGTAAACTGCAGTGCTACGTGAACAGTCTGCATTGAAACCTGCATACCCACTGTAAACAGGTAAACAATAACTATTGTATTCTGATTGATGTTAAAACCGCTTAAAATGCACAATAAACCTTAGCAGCAGTCATGGATCTGGGCTAACAAGTGATGAAGTGCTTGGTGTCAAGTAAAAAAAGGGTTAATATTGATATCTGGCTGCCACTCCTCTCTGCAGATAAACTCACCCTGAACATTTCGTTTCCTGATCCTCCCCACTGAGCTGTGACATTTACTGCACTGCACAAACAGTGTGTTCATTTATTCCCTTTGTACTGAGTGTGAGGAGACTGCGATCTTTGGACACGGATACTAATATAGTTAAAATCATGCCTTGTGAAGGTTAGAAAAGGAAAACAGGAAAAATAAAATAAAAAACGCTCTTCTCCTTCTGCAGAAGCAATATAGGGCTAATACCCTCCTGTGCAAAACACATACCTCCAGCAGGGCTGCTTAGTTGTCAACAGTAGAGATTGTTTGCAGGACCCTGTAGTAAAAGAGAGCTGGAGCTCAGTCACACCTCCCTGGTTAAATAAGCAAACTAATTATGCCTTAGTTTAATTACAATGGGCTTCATGAAAGAACCCCTGGTACGAAAACTGATTTCCTAAATGGAACACAAGTGATTTTATGCTCTTCTGCCCTTAAACCAGCACATTTCAATAGTGCTGCTATGACTGGAGGATAAGCTCCAGACAGTGACGTAGATCTGTGGAAATCTTTAGCCTCAAAATGAACTAACCCAGACTCAAAAAAGCACCTTTTTTGTTTTGGTGCATTTAACCCTTCTGTCGGGTTCTATCTATTTGGCCTTTATATTCCTTTCGGAACATAGGCCATTGATGAATTGTTTCCACCCTCGTCTGTCTTGAGCCATCCTCTCCAGCTCTTTCCACGTCAGCCCCTTCTTCTTGAATTCCTGCTCTGTGCTCCTTCTCCAGGTGTTTTTGGGTCGTCCTCTACCCCGTTTGCCTTGTGGGTTCCATGTCAGTGCCTGTTTGTTATTGCTGTTGTGTTTCTTCGTAGTGTGTGTCCAATCCAGCTCCATTTTCTCCTTATCAGCTGTATATCTACTGTTTCTTGTTTTGTGCATTCCCACAGGTTGATGTTGCTAATTGTGTTTGGCCAGAAGACTCCAAGGATGCGTCTTAGGCAGTGGTTTATGATGGTTTGCAGTTTGTTCATGATGTTAATGGTGGTTCTCCAGGTTTCGGAGCCATAGAGCAGCACGGTTTTAACGTTGGAGTTGAAGATTTGAAGCTTCATCTTGAGGGAGATTTTTTTACTTTTCCAAATTTTGTTTAAGATGTTGAATGTTGTTCTTGCTTTCCCAATGCTTGTCTTCACGTCTTCTTCTGTCCCACTATCAACAGCTATGACACTTCCCAGGTAGGTGAATTTGTCAACATCTTCCAGCGTCTGGTCCCAGATGGTTATTGGGTCCATGTTCTTGGTGTTTACCCGCATTACTTTGGTTTTTGGCCCATTGAGTCCAGCTGCAGTTTTTCCTAGCAGTTTGGATTTGTCCTGCATCTGTTGGTGGCTATGGGAGAGTAGTGCGATGTCATCCGCAAAGTTGGGGGGGATTCCATAGTGTGCCATGAGTTTCCATAGCATTTCACGGTCTACACTGTCAAATGCCTTTTCAAAGTCTATGAAATTGACATAAACAGGTGTTTGCCATTCTATGGACTGCTCAATAATGATCCTGAGGCTAGCAATTTGGTCGCTGCATGATCTTTCATTCCTGAAACCAACTTGGTTTTCTCTCAGTTCATTATCAACCCCCTTGCGCAGTCTCTCCAAGATGATGCGGCTGAAAAATTTGCCTGGTGTTGATAGCAACCTGATCCCTCGGTAGCTGTTGCAATCCCTGAGGTTTTCTTTCTTTGGTATGACAGAAATGAGCCTGTCCTTCCAGTCTGTTGGTATGTTTCCTTCTTCAATGCATATGGTCTTTATTAGCTGGTGGAGCATGGTGGTTGAGGTGTCGAGATCCGCTTGTAGAGCCTCTGATGGGATGTCATCTGGCCCTGCTGCTTTGCCACGTTGCAATGCTTTGATGGCCTTCCTCACCTCAGATCTTGTTGGGGGGGCACAGTTGATGTCCACCTTTGATGTTGTTCTTCCTTGGTGGTGAGGAGTCGTCCCTGTTTGTCCCTGATCTGTTTGTTTGTCTGCCTAAACATTCCAGCTAGTTTCTTGGTGGTCATGTAGAGTTCTTTGAGGTTGTTTTTTCCAGCTGCTTCCTCTGCTTCCTGTGCCAAATTCTCGATGTAGTTCCGCTTGTCACATTTTTCACCTCTTTATTTGCTGTTTCATATTCTTTGTGAGCTGCTGCCTTTTTTGCTCGGGTTTTGCTTTTGTTTAGTGTATCTTTTTTTGCCCTCCTTTCTTCAATTTTCTTCAGTGTGTTTGTTGATAACCAAGGTTTATGGTTTTTTGTTTTTCTCCCCACTACCTCTAGGCATGCCTCCTTCCATATGTTTTTCAGGTTGTTCCAGTGCTCTTCTTCTTGCAGGGCTTGGAACCTGTTCTGTAAGGTGGTCTGGTACGGTTCAGTTGTTCCTATGTCCTGGAAGAGCTGGATGTTGAACTTTGTTCTTGTGTTGATGGGGTTGTTGCATCGCTTCAGCTGGAGCTGGAGTTTTGCAGCCAGTAGGTGGTGGTCTGACCCAGTGTCTGCCCCCCTCTTCACACGGACATCTAGGAGAGAGCGCCTGAACTTCCTGTTTATACATATGTGGTCGATTTGGTTTTCGGTAGTGTGGTCAGGTGACATCCAGGTGGCTTTGTGGATGGGTTTATGGGGAAAGACTGTCCCACCTATGACCAGATTGTAGTCAGCACAGATGTCTGTAAATCTCTCACCGTTTTCGTTCATGCAGCCGATTCCATGTTTCCCCATTACCAGTTGGTATCCAATGTTGTTTCCCACCTTTGCGTTCATGTCACCCATAAGTAGAGTGATGTCTTTTTCTTTCCTGGCCTGGAGTAGCTGTTGTAGTTGGTTATAGAAAATGTCCTTTGTTTCCTCCTCAGTGTTGTTGGTGGGTGCATAACACTGTATGAGTTGGAGGTTGATTCTTTTATGGGTAGTTTGGAATCTTGCAGTAATTAACCTGGAATTGATGGGCTCCCAGCTGATGAGGGCCCTCTGTCCTTCTTTGGAGAGCATAAAAGCCACTCCCTCTGTGTGCTTTATCATCTGGGTGTCCAGAATAGACACGCCACTGGCCAGTTTCACCTCTCCTGTCTGGAGCCATCTGGTTTCGCACAAACTGAGGATAGAGATCTTGAATCTCCTCATCTCACTTGCTATGACTGATGTCTTTCCTGCTGTGTACATGGTCCTGATGTTCCAGGTTGCAATGTTAGTAGGTTGTCTGGGAGACCCTCTCCGTATGGTTTTCGAAATGCGTCTTCATTTCCTCTTCAGCCTGTATGGTTTGAGAGTCTTCATCTCCCAGGTTGCAGGGTTTCTTTTTCTTCATCAATGTTTCTGTAATCATTTTTATCCACTTCACAGGTGATTGGCCTATGAGCTTCACCAGTGCCCTTGTAATATCCGTTCAGTCTGTGTCTGTTTGTTTTCACTTCCTGTTTTATTTTGTTATCTGGGTCCTTGTGTCTTGTGTTACTTCCTGTTGGTTTCCCCACACACCTGTACCTTGTTTTGTAATTAAGCTTTTCCCTATTTATACCCTGTGTTTCCACTCACCCTCTGCCAGATTGTCATTGTCTCCTCCGTGCGTACATGCTCTCCAGCGTTAGGTTCTGTTTATTTGCTTACCTGGTTTTTGACTCTGCGTGGATTATTGACTTTGGATTTCGTGCCTTTTACTTGAATGGATTTGTTTGCCTTCCTGACTGCCTACCCGTGTATGACCCTTGGATCTTTGAAGTAAAGTTTTATTTTGTACTTTATTTTTTGTCTCCCGTCTTCCTTTTTGCAACTGAGTCCCAGCTTAGTACGGAACTGTCACAGTACAATCTGGCCATGACAGACTCAGCAGAGGAAGACGCTTTTCGCTCGGCTCTCCGTGCCCAAGGGAAGAAGCTTCACGGGCATGAGCAGTAGCTGTCCTCTCTTGTGGGTGGCGTACAGCAATTGCAAGCCAGGCAGGACACTTTTCAAACTGCCATGACGGACCAGTCTCAAGTCCTTTCCTCCCAGATGCAACAGATGTTCGACCCACTGCTCCGGCTCCACCTGCTCAGCCTGCTCCTCAGCCCAGGGAGGCTCAACCTGTTTTTCACCCTGAAACCCGTCTCCCCAATATCGAGAGGTATGATGGTGATTCCTCTACTTGCCGTTCCTTCCTGTCACTCTGCTCAATGACATTTGAACTAGATAGATAGATAGATAGATAGATTACTTTATTCATCCCCGAAGGGAAATTAAGTCGTCATAGCAGCCGGTATATTTGAATACAATAAAATACAATACAATACAATAAAATACCATACAAATACAATAAAATACAATACAAAGAATCAAATAAAAAATAATTGCGGTAATTTAGTGCAGTTCTGTGATGGTGGCTCTGACAGAGGTAGATGAATTGTACAGTCTTATTGCGGTTGGGAGGAACGATTTCCTGTATCGTTCCTTAGAGCAGCGGGGTTGAATGAGTCTGTGGCTGAAGCTGCTCCTTAGCTTGTCCAGTGATTTGTAGAGGGGGTGAGAGGGATTGTCCATGATTGCCAGCAGTTTTGCCAGCATCCTGTCCTCCACCACCTCCTCTAGGGTGACAAGCTTAGAGCCAACCACAGACTCTGCCTTCCGGATGAGTTTTTTCAGTCTGTTGGCGTCCTTTGCCTTGATGCCCGCACCCCAGGACACCACAGCAAAGAAGATGGTGCTCGCCACAACAGACTGGTAGAACATCTGCAGCATCTTGTTGCAGACATTGAAGGACCTGAGCCTCCTCAGGAAGTAAAGCCGGCTCATGCCCTTCTTGTAGACGGCCTCTGTGTTGGTGGACCAGTTTGTGACTACAGCCTCACTCTTACCCCTCCGAGAGCTCCCGTGTGGCTTTCATGATAACGCACCTTACTGGAAGAGCCCGAGAGTGGGCTACTGCAGAGTGGGACAAGAAATCATACACCTGTATCTCAGCGAGGAGTTTTTCGGAAGCCCTCCGCAAGGTTTTTGATCACCGCACACCAGGTAGAGAGGCGGCTCGAGGACTGTTGGACCTGCGACAGGGAGACAGTCGAGTGGCCGATCATTCTATTCGCTTCCGCACCCTGGAGTCGGAGAGCGAGTGGGGTGAGAATTCTCTATGTGACACTTTCCTGCACAGCCTATCTGAGGACATTAAGGATCACCTGGCTCCACTCGATCTGCCTGTCGACTTCGATTCTCTGGTCACTCTGGCCATAAAGATTGACAATCGACTTCATGAGAGGAGGAGGGAGAAGGCTCAATTCACCGGTAGACAGCCAGCCCGATGGGGGCAGTCTCCGCCGTTCCGTCTTTCTGCTTCTTCTTCTGGCCCAGTGACGGCAGCGGACAGCGCCACAGTGTCGCCCAGTGGTCAGGAGGAGCCCATGCAGCTCGGGCGCACCCCCCTCTCTTCGGAGGAACGTCAGCGCCGCTATAGGGAGGGAAGATGCCTTTACTGCGGGAAGCTGGGCCATGTTTTGGGGTCCTGTCCGTTAAAAGGGCCAGGCTCATCAATAAGGAGAGGGTTATTGGTGAGCCGAACCTCCACTTCCTCTAGTCCCTTCAGACCCTTAACCCACGCTTTTGTGACCACTCCGGAGGTTTCCCTGGAACTGGTGGTGTTTGTGGATTCGGAAGCTGATGAGAACTTCTTGGATCGGGAACTAGCTAAGCAACTCCAGTTGATCCTGGAACCACTCCCTGCTCCCCGGGAGGCCAACGCCCTGGATGGCCGCCTGTTGTGCCGTGTTACCCACCGTACTCCAGCTTTGAGTCTCACTATCTCAGGTAACCACGCTGAGATGCTATCATTTTTGATCATTGACTCACCTCAAGTGCCACTCATTTTGGGCCTGCCTTGGCTCAAGAAACACAACCCACACATAGACTGGTCAACTGGGTTGATTTTGGGGTGGAGTGAGTTTTGTCTTTCATCCTGTCTTATGTCTGCCTCTCCTAGTCGTTGTCCCCAGAACTCTAACACTTCCTCAGATTTTCCTGACCTCTCTGATGTTCCACCTGTCTACATGGATTTGAAGGAGGTTTTCAACAAGTCCCATGCTACTTCCTTACCCCCCCATCGGCCCTATGACTGCACCATCAAACTCCTCCCTGGGGCCTCTCTTCCTAAAGGTCGCCTCTACTCTCTGTCTGCTCCAGAGACGGAGGCCATGAATCAATACATTCAGAGCTCCCTGGCTACTGGTATTATCCGTCCCTCTTCATCTCCCACTGTTTCTGGGGGTTTTTTTGTTGGTAAGAAGGATAAATCCATGCATCGACTACAGAGGTCTGAATGATGTCATGGTCAAAAACAGGTACCCTCTTCCACTTATTTCCTCGGCTTTTGAACTCTTAAAAGGGGCATCCATTTTTTCCAAGTTAGATTTGAGAAATGCATACCATTTAGTTCGCATACGGGAGGGAGATGAGTGGAAAACTGCATTTAACACCCCTAGTGGTCATTATGAGTACCTGGTCATGCCATTTGGTCTAACCAACGCCCCGGCAGTTTTTCAGGCCCTGGTAAATGATGTTATGAGAGACATGTTAAACAAGTTTGTTTTCGTTTACCTGGATGAGATTTTGATCTTTTCCAAATCTGAGGAGGAGCATGTGCAGCATGTCCGACGGGTTCTTCAGCGGCTGCTGGAGAATCAACTTTTTGTGAAAGCCGAGAAATGTGAATTTCATCAGCAGACTGTTTCCTTCCTGGGGTTCATTGTGTCACCCGGCAGCATCCAAATGGATCCTGCCAAAGTCAGTGGGGTCATGGATTGGCCTGTTCCCTCAGACCGAAAGCAGCTGCAGAGGTTCTTGGGTTTTGCTAATTTTTATAGACACTTCATCAGGAACTACAGCTCTGTTGCAGCCCCTCTCCATGCCCTCACGTCCCCAGGAACAAGGTTTTCATGGAGTCCTCAGGCTGAGGAGGCTTTCCGGTCCCTTAAACAGCGGTTCTCTTCTGCACCCATCCTCACCTTGCCGGACCTGAAGCTACAATTTATCGTCAAGGTTGACGCCTCTGGGGTGGGGGCGGGGGCAGTCCTCTCCCAACGCTGCTCCAAGGATAACAAGGTTCATCCGTGTGCCTTCTTTTCCAGGAAGCTTTCTCCTGCTGAGAGGAATTATGATGTGGGCAACAGGGAGCTGCTGGCTGTTAAGCTGGCTCTGGAGGAGAGGAGGCACTGGCTGGAGGGGGCTGAGCAGCCGTTTTTGGTGTGGACCGACCACAAGAATCTGGAATACATAAAGACTGCTAAAAGACTCAACTCTCGTCAAGCCAGGTGGGCACTTTTTTTTAATGGATTTATTTTCACTCTGTCCTATCGCCCTGGCTCTAGAAACATCAAGGCTGATGCCCTGTCCCGCCAATTTGAGTGTGTAGACACCCCCGGAACCCAGGCCACCATACTGCCGGCTACGTGCGTCATTGGAGCGGTGACATGAGGCATTGTTGAGAGGGTCAGACAAGAGCTGGAGGGGGCAGAGGTCCCGGCAGGCTGCCCGGAGAATCGTCTTTTTGTTCTACCCATTCTCCGTCCGCAGGTACTGCAGTGGGGACACTCCTCCAACTTCAGCGGTCACCCAGGGGTTGCCCACTCCATCAGTCTCCTTCGTCAACGTTTCTGGTGGCCCACGCTGAGGGAGGATGTCCAGGAATTTGTCGCTGCATGCTCCGTCTAAGACCTCTCGCCAGCGCCCCTACGGTCTGCTCCACCCTTTGCCCATTCCCCGGCGACCTTGGTCGCATATATCCATCGACTTTGTTACGGGACTGCCACCTTCAGAAGGTAACACAGTTATACTCACCATTGTGGATCGATTTTCTAAAATGGCTCATTTTGTCCCCCTGCCTAAGCTCCCCTCTGCAAAAGAGACAGCAGAGGTTATGTTGTCTCAGGTGTTTCGAATACACGGACTCCCTCAGGATGTGGTATCGGACCGAGGGCCCCAGTTTGCCTCTACGTTTTGGAAGGAGTTCCATAGGCTCATCAGTGCTACAGCCAGCCTCTCCTCCGGTTTTCACCCCCAGTCGAACGGCCAGACAGAACGCTACAACCAGGAGCTGGAGACAGGACTTCGCTGTGTGGTGTCTCGAGATCCTTCCCTTTGGAGCAAGAGTTTCATTTGGATCGAGTATGCTCATAATTCTCTCCCTGTCTCAGCCACAGGACTTTCTCCTTTCCAGTGTGTGTATGGATATCTGCCACCCCTGTTTCCTGAGCTTGAGGAGATTACGGTGCCATCCGCTCAGGCCTTGGTGCGTCGCTGTCATCTTACTTGGAGAAAGGCACGAGCGGCTCTTCTACGCACCTCCAGCCGATACAAGCGTGTGGCCGACAAGGGCCGTTCTAAGGCTCCGCAGTACAGAGTTGGTCAAAGAGTCTGGCTGTCCACCCAGGACCTTCCTCTTCGCCTGGAGTCACGCAAGTTGGCACCCAGATTTGTGGGTCCATTCCCCATCACAAAGGTGGTAAACCCTGTGGCAGTGCAGCTCAAGCTCCCCAGGACCATGAGGGTCCATCCGACCTTCCATGTCTCCAAGGTCAAGCCCGTCAGGACGAGTCCTTTTTGCAATTGAGTCCCAGCTTAGTACGGAACTGTCACAGTCCTATTGGTCAGCATTACCTGCTTCCACCTCTCATGACAAGGTCGTTAGGGTTGGACTAACCCTGTTGGGTTAGCAATGAAGAAAGTATTGTGAGTTTAGTTCTTTCCTCTTCAGTAACTGTTGAGATTAAATGATGTACAAACCTAAGAATAAAATATGAACTAGTGTGCAAGCAGCCCATGTCACTGAGGCTACATCCTACTACTGTTTTTACAGTCCCGTTTTTCACTGCTGAAAACGCGGCAGCAGTGAACACTTGTGTACACTGGGCATGCGCATGCTGGTGCCTTTGGTTGTTAATTGTAGAAAGAGCAAGGGGACAAGGAGTACACAAACAAATATTGACTCATCTCCTTCACATGCAAACAGTTGTATCATTTTAAAATGCAGAATTTAACCACACAACTACTGTTTCATCTCCTTGACCACTGCACATCCCACACCCAGGCCACACTGGATGCATGAGCAGCACGTGTGCGTCGGGGAACGTCTTGCTTATCATTTTGGCGTCCATTTTATCATGTTAGAGCTGGAGAAGCAATGTCTATTTGGCAAATATGTAACAAATATAACTATTTACAACTCTTCTTGTACCTGTTTGAAAGTCAAAGCTGAATTCAGGCACGCAGCAAATACAATTCCTGTGTGAACAACAGACGCACGTGTGATGCAGCAGATCAGGGATTTAGGCGTCACGCACTACACACGCACCTAGTGTGGCCCAGGCAGAGGTCTTGCGCCACCTTCAGATCAACACCTTTTGTTTTCTCATGAGTGACAGCTTTGGACGGTGAAGTTCCCATAACATTTTTGTGAATGACACAAATAGGGCCCAACAAGTAGCTTTAGGAACAGAGATGAGAAGTGAGTAAGCGATGTAGGAGAGAAGTGTAAAGATGTTGCATGAGGCCCACTGTCACTGATAATGTGTTTCCTGTACGCAACACGTCCCTGGATGTGCTGCAGTTACACATCTTCACTGCAGTCTGACTGGAATACATGCTCCTGACATCTTACACATACAATGTATGCAGCTACTTGCCTAGAGACACTAATCACACATTTGCTCTGTTATTAAAGCTTGAAGTGCATTTTCATTTGGAAGGCGATCCGTCAGTGTAGCTGCTCTCTCTCTCCGCTCTCCCTCTACATAATGCACTAATCACATTCCCTGTAAAAGCCACGGCTGAAGTGATTGGGACCAACTGTAATGAGCGTCTATGTTTGTTAACTGCCGTTTTAATTTGTGAGCCTTGTACAAAGCAGAGCATAATACATTCTGCCTGTTTATTCAGCAGCTGAATGAGGACAAGTTTTGTTGAGCTCCACCACAGAGAGAAGGAGAACATGGAGTTGTAAATATGTGGCTCTTTGTAGCTACCAAACGTTTTGTTTATCATTTCATATCAAGTGTCTTGTCAGCCAGTGTTTTGTGCTGAAATGTAATGAAAGTGATGCTAAAAGGCCAGGTTTCACCCGATGAAAATGGATGTACTTTAAATATAATGTCAGAGTCGACCTTTATGGTGATTCATTTACCACGCGATCCGTGCAAACTGGTACCTGGTGGAAAACTGCACTCTGCACATAATGAGATAATCACTAGAAGAGGATGTGAAGCAGTGTCCGCTGTGTGTGTGAGCCAGGAGTGAGAGAGACGGGGGAACTGAGCGAACGCTGAAAGAGTGTGTTATCTATGATGAGGGTGAGGATGAGATACAGTGACAAGCCAGTTGTGATGTTGTGCAGGCATGTCACAGTTTTTCAGACACAAGGTAGCCGACATTAACCTAAAGTGACAGCTTGGTGATGCCTGGCACAGGCTACGGCAGTGACACAGACACACACGACAGTCTGAGCCTGTGTTCTTGTTCCTGTCTTGCTCTCATTGACACACAACATAATCAGACAGGCTCGCCACCCCCCCCCCCCCCACACTTCCCTCTCTCTAATGCGCACACACACATAAAAACAGCCACTAATTTGTCTGATCTGTCCCATTCTACAGATGCAACAGTGGATTGCGTTGAGTTGCCTGAGCTGAGCTGACAGATGACAGGGCCGCGGCACAGCAAGCCACGGCTGCTAGGGTTTGCGTTGCACAGTTCAAACACGGTGACACAACAACATCATTACCCAACATTCCGCGGGTGTCAACAGTGGCTCCAAACCATTTTTTGTTTTATTTTCTCAGGTTTTAAATGATTCATTTCTTAGGATCCTGCTTCTTCAACACTATATAAAAAGCAACTGAAATTATGTGCACAGATAATCACCCAAGGCCTCCACATACGCACACTATCATACATCTGTAGCTGTTAAACAAGTGGAAAAATGCAATCTACCATAGGGCTGATATATTATGACACAGGTACTATTACCACAATTACTATTAACATCACTTGAGAGTCATCACGATGTGGAGATGAGCAGTGTGACCTTGCCAATAGAATGTTATTGCAAGTAATGTTGCACAGCAGAAAATGAGAAACACCAGCGCTGTGCTCAACGTGACACATCAGTTCAGGGAAAGGTTCCCTAAACTGCTTCTAAACAACTCAGAAAAAGTTTGTTGGGCCTCTGCACTGTACTGAGAAGATAACAAAGGTAAACCAATCCTCAGTAGCAGTCAGTGCATCCCCGACATGCATTTAGCAGCAGCGACACAACAAGCACTGAGTAGGCCTGTCGCGATAATTACTATATCGACCTATCATACCATATATAAACATAAACTGGATCATTTTGCTGACCTAAGTAAATTTCTACATTGTGTTTACATGCGTGTTTATTTACATAAAGGCATTTAAAGGGTTGTGCCGCTTCTCTCTGTGTCAGAGAGCGAGCAGCTGGAGGTGAAGTGAAAACATTTTGGGTTTAAGCTGGATGAGAGAGGAGAGCACATTAATGTGGATGTAGTTATGGGCGACATGGGCATCGTGCTGTTTGCACAGGGCGCTCGCAAAAAAATAACAATAACAATAATATTTGCGCGATCAGTTTTCTGTCACTCATTTGCAAGCTCAAGCTCATCAAGTTCACCATGTCACATGATTAATAACCATGCAAATGCTGGGCAGAATGATGTGACTGATGAATTTAAATCAAGGAAGGCAAGGGGGGTCAGGATTTTGCTCGAAATATGTTGTAACGTATAGGTTATAATTAGACTCTCTAATTTATTTGTATCTATATACTATATTTCCTGTTTTTTTCACCTAATCTTTGATATTTATTATGTTATCCACAGTATTCGTTTTATTAGTGTTTCAGTATCAGAGCTCAGATGTCACCCGATGCTCTCCCAGTTATGTCGCTTCAGGGAAGGTCGCCAGAGTCCTTCACAGAAACACCATGAGTGACATTCAGCTGCTCAAATGTATTGAGCTCTGTCCATGTGGACAACAGCCACCATGAAGACAAGATACTTTGTGTCGCTGCCAGTTCAACGATTTAATCAAAACGGTTTTACACCACGCATCACCTTCACATCCCCTTCAAGTCTCCTCGGAAAAACTCTGGCATCTGCTTAGACCACTAAAACTATGCCAGACAGGCAGACACCATCTATAGTGAATCTATAGTGAGCTATACAAGAATGTCAGCATTAGGATGTTTTGCATGGATGTTGTTCATGTAATTGGCCCCTCTGTGTAAATTGTGGCCCCATTATGGCACCTGATTTAGAAAAAGATTTCGCTACTGGCTGTTGCTGCCTCCTTGTTTTTTTGCTTTTTTACTCTGGACCACATAATTGTTCTCAATAATACCCATAAATAATTTCTTATCCAATAACTGGCAGATCTCTTGCATAATAAACGATGCCCACCTAATCTTTAAATGCCTGGGTCTGCTTGTTTGCTTGTTCTCTGTCGATACCATTCTCAGCAGTGTTGTTCCACTGCATCTGACAGCGTTGCCCGCTCCTCCGCTGGGCTCTGCAGTGTGTAATCCCAGGTAAGCTCAGTGGTAATGCAAGTTTTGATGGGATCGTTAGCTAATGTTCCACTGAGGATTTCACTGAAGTAACAGAGCTCCACCAGAGCAGCGGAGAAAACCAGACAGATGGCTGTGATTCTCACACAAACCACAGGAGCTCTTAAACTCGTACACAACGCCCCTAAACACACAGACACACACAACAAGGACACAAAAAATACTTTGCACGGTAACAGTTCAATAGAAAGACAATCAAAACTTCTATAAGCATCAAATTCAGCAGAAACACCATTTATTCAAACTAACTTTCCAGTTATTCCAAATGATGCCTGTAATGTTTGTTAAAGTAGTGAAGTAAAAAGTTTTCAATGTCTTCACACTGTTCCAGAGTTTAAGGTCATTTCTTTCCCCTCTAATATGCATTATGCAGACTGGACCTTTACTTTATGCTGATGTGGAGGAGTCAATGTGAAATACTTACACACACACACCACTGCACTTTCCACAAATTAATGTGAAGGTTACAAATGACATCCCTCTATGGAACTGATCAAAATGTACCATTAGACTCTGGAGGCTGCTGGAAAGTCTTTGTTAGACGAAGCCTCAGGAAATAGAGGTTCAAACATCAGCTTGTGCTTAACCAGCAAGGATGTGCTGAACTGTGGAGGCTGCCTGTCTATGAATTGAACCTTTGTTGGCTTGATTTTCTCCACAAAAAGGCTGAAAATGACAATCACCGTCAGTAATGCTGTTTCTATGGCTGCACCCTTCTATCAAATGAATCTGATTTAGCTGTTCAATATGAATATTCATCCATTCGCTCACTTTATTTCATACGGACTATCAAGCAACGACTAATTCAAGTACCAGATCTTTGAACAGGATTTGACTGGATGTTCAGGGTGACAGCGACCTTTACGTAATTAACCAAACCAAAAGTCAACATATCCCTCCGAGCTAATGTGTTCTTTATCACAGTTAAAAATGGGTTAAAAATGGGCTACATTATTTTCCAACGCCAGATAACAGAACAAATCCAGAGGTAACATTGTATTAAGTTGCTGTAACAGCTGTATATTCACCACTTCTAAGAAGAGGGCAGGAGATAGAACTTTATATTGGAGCATCATTTGAAAACACATAAACTCTGATGCAGATGCACCTGGCATCCACACTACTTTAGAGTTTTAGAGCTGCTAAAATAGAGAAGTTTGGAAAAGCTGATGGCTTTACTTTGAAATCTAGGGGGCGGCGTTTTAGTCTGGACGGACAGAAACTGAGATGTTTGGAAATGATGACGTAGATGCTCATAACCGTTTGCTGATTGGGTCTTTTCCGCCACAATGTAGCCTTCTCTGATTTATCAGGCTCCTATCACATGACCTCCTTCTGGAAGAAAACAACCAGCATTAGCCCTGACTACCAGTGTAGAACAGAACTTGGATAATAGATTACAAGTGTTGTTGATCCTGTTGCTAACAGCTGTTGTGCAGTTAAATTCTGTATTTTACGAGAAGCAATTACATGTGTAAGACTGACACAGACCCATATTTTAGCGATCTGAGACAATTCCTGTTTCCAACTGAGCCGTCAGCCCTACATGGCACGAACACGCCTTCCTGTTTACACCGGCACATGCAGGCGTGTACATGTGTGGTCACGTGACGTGTTATCAGGCGTGTTAGTATGGACATGGATTAAAACAGATATCGATCCAAAACATTAATGTGGAGAGAGATTTTTTCGAGTTTGAACTCTTTGTCTGGTTCTGTTCGGTCTCTTTCACTAACCACACAGGTCGACTTGAAGTAGTTAATGGATTTTACCCCAAAGAGCAGCGTGAATCAAAGGAGCGTCTCTAGCTGATGATTCCACTCTCTTGGGGCAGCCCTTGCTATTTCTGCCAATAATGTTACTGTTACTTGAAATAAAAACAGCAACACATGTTGACTAAACTCATCCACAGTTCCATTCAAACCAAACACCATTAAAATAACAGCTCAAATAAGATGCCTTGAACAGCACATCTGGTCAGCCGTGGGACATTTAAATATCTCAAAATCATCTGCTCAGACTAAATTTGGCCCATGGAGAGGGCAGCATGCTAAAGAGAACAACCTCTCTGGGCCACAGAAGGACCTCCGCCTGATTAAAATGATAAATGCTTTGACAGCCAGCTTGGTGCATATCTGATTTCTCCAACATAGAGTAGAGCTAATGGCAAATGTCGTCCCTCCGTAAAGCAGAGCATGTTGCAGACGAAGCAGCTGCGACTTTCCTGACATGATTAGGTTTCAGAGTGATCTTTAATACACACACAAATACACATGCACACTATAGACGCATGTGTACACACAGCAACACAAGCTTCAAAGTGTGCACAAAATCAGAAGCACCCAACTTCAGCACACTGTCTCCCTTTCACACACATCGCATGCAACAGTAAGACACAGCTTCAAGTAGCGAGTCGGTAGGTAACAAAGCTTTTTCCATTAAGGTGATGTGTTTCTTGACAATGGGCCATTAGTGGAGGACGGCATGCTGTTAAGAATTCATTGGCTGGTAGCTTTATTTGCTCAGGGGAGGTCTGAGTCATTTGTCAGAAACAGGAGGTGTTCAAAGTCAGCGGGAAACGGCTTGACCAGACTTTACTACATGTTGTGAAGGTGTGCATTCAGAAAAATTAAATATTCCAGTATCAATTAGAATAAGGGCACTGATGCAACAGCAAGCTTTCGCAAGCCATCAGGACATAGATGAATAATCAGGACATAAAGAAGAAGCAGAATGTATGAAAACAAATCACTTATGTTGTTGATGTGTCTGTTGGCGGAGTATGCATTAGAAAACAGTCCATTTGCAGCAGCGTGTGTAGATTTCCAGTTCAAAACAACACACATCCAGAACTAGAGATTCTTGAGTGGCCAGATGCTACCAACTACTTTGCAATCATTCACATATAAAAAAAGACTTTGGTTGAAATTTGTTCTGAAACTATCTTTATAATGTTCTGAAAGACTTTTCTGGCTGTAAATAACTGAATAGTAAATGGATTGGATGAGTCAAGCCATTGAACTCCAGACAGTGGGGTCCGGACTTTCTCCGGAGATGCCTTTCACATATGAACAACGCAGGAGATTCTCCACTCAGACACATGCACAACAACAGAAAACTCTCTGCAGCGTCCAGGTGAGGGCCGACGCAGGAGGCAGGACATCAACGATGTTGGCCCGTATCACTAAAAACTCTCAAATCTTTTCTTTCTAAGTTGACCGGTGTCTCCTTAATGTACTGTATTCCAATTATTTTTCAACCCAAGAAGTTTGTATTCTTTTTTATCAGTATTGCGTCTTTGAGGTGTTAGAAACTTCATCAACGCATCCACCCGCTCATTGTGAAGCCTCAGGATTATCGACCCAGCGCTGGGGAGAGAGGAGAACAAATCACAGAAAGCCGACTCATTAGGAAAAGTTGGAACGACTGACTCTGTATCTCTGCAGCCGGAAAAAACCCAGAAGGAGCGTGCAGCTTGCGGTTCATAAATGTGTCGAGTGTAGAATTCCATGATCAAATGATGGTCTGTAATGTTTAGCAGCAAGTATACGTGTCTGATTGGCTTGATTTATAGACATGTTTTGCATCTCTTTTATGAGATGACTAACTTGCTTATGAGTTATGAGTGATGTGAATATAATTTTTTATGCGCAATGCTTGATGAGCTTGAAGAATTATTGTTTATTTTTGTATGAATAAATAAAGATACTAAAGATATATTCAAATAAAGAAACAGTCATAAACTACAATTGCACTCAATAGAGGGTACACCTCCACCCCCTTTCTTGGCCAATGTCTCATCCCTCCACCAAGTTTCATGGAAATCCATTGAGTAGTTTTTGCATAGTCCTGCTGACAAACAAACCAACAGGGGTGAAAATGTAACCACCTTGGCAGAGGTAATAAGGAAATGTCTAATTTGAAGTGTAGATGTCTTTATTTTGAAAGTACTGATATTTTGTGCACACTTTGCTTTTGTTTCTTTAAAGGTCGTCAACCTTAATCTGTGTTAAAACAAAACCAAACTGTAACAAAGTAAACAAAGCAACGTGAAAGGGGACGGAAAATAACAAGAAGAAGAGTGAGTTGACGTGTTGCATCCGTTAAGGTTAACAAGGCCATTTTCAAGTTTGGGCAGGAGCTGAACGAAACCATAGAACTTCACAATGAGCTGGATCCTTATCTCTCCACAGGCTGAACAGAGATAATATTTACAGACCTGGGGCCTCATTTGTAACTGCTGCGTTCCGCACAAAACAGGGTCTGGGAAATGCAATCGCTACTTCTCACGCAAACGTTGGGTTAGGGGTTAGTCTATAAAAACTAATTTGATGGGAGAATGTGTGCACTTGTAAGCTAAATCTGACCCACACGTACAAACATTTTGGAGATGTGAGGAGGTGAACTGAAGCCAGAATATTGATCCACTTAATCATTGACATTAAAACCAACAACATTATTTGTGATGGCGCAACAAAACAGTTCCATAAGAACCTTCAATTGAAAAAGATATAAGACAAATTACAGCAAATTACATTCAGATACCACTAAACAGTGGAGTTACAGAGCCGAGTCATTCATGGCTTTTAATAATGTCTTAAAACTGTGCATGTATCATCAAGGACGAGTGTGTGTAAAATCGCTGCAGTGAACGTGACTGTGCCATCAGGCGCACAGAGCGCACTGGAGATCATTCACATGAAATAAAGAAAAACGATTTACTTTCAAACTTCTATTTCCAAATAATATCCCAGGGTGGAGGTTAGGATCCCACTGATGTGTGAAGATATCGGTCTGCTGTGTGATGGATGCACTGGCACTTAGAGAGGAGTGCATGAATGGAAGGATGAGGAGGAAACTAGTGTTCAGAGATCACAACGATTTTTGTCCCATGATGAAGACTAATAGATTCTATAGATCTGTGATCTTGGATCATTGTGCTGAGACCAGTATTTAACACAGGTTGACCCGACGGAACCGAACCATCCCAGTTCAAACACAAGTACTCACCACTCTGGTAGCCGACAACATGATAATTATAATACTTACCTTTCTATGTAGATATATGTATATTGGATGTGGAGTCTCTTATTAATCATTTCATTAAAAAAAATTATGATTCATTTTATAGATTGGGGACATCACAGCTGTCTCTGAATTTAATAATTATGCAGTTGTGGATGATTAAAATACGAACAGGCAATATAATAAGTTCACATTCTGACAGTGTGGAGTTATTTTTTTGCCTCCACAATTGAATTAGATTTTATTTTATTTCAGGCACTGTTCTTTCTATCGTCTTCACTCTCACTCACTGTTTTATCCGCAGCAGCAGCAGTGTTTTAGTGTGTTTTCAATCTGTCTTTCTTCACCTCCACCTCATTAACAAACACCTCACTGTCAGTGTCAGAAAGTTTCACTTCCTCTTCTCATCCCTCAATGCCATGATTCACTGTAGAAACCCATTGGTCGGCAGGACAATTTAATATTCATGAGGAGCTTTGCATTGACCATTGATGGTTGAATGTGGCTTTGAGGCAGATCCACGTACAAACTTTTGGACTGTGATGAACATTGTTTCCAGGTTTGCATGAGCTTGGTTTTATAAATCTGAATCTTTTTTTTTGTGTACGCACGTGCACTTTTAGTATGAATCCTACGCACTGTTTTATAAATGAGGCCCCCAGTCCAGTGCAGGGTACATTTCCAAAAGGTTAAGTTAGGACACACTGGTGCTGAGGTACATGAGAGCAGCCTCTTGTCCTTGTGCATCCTGTAAACTGCCTCACAGAGGTGAGATGTGATAAAGAGATTGGTTTATAAGGCTCTTAAATTCAATAATAAAAGCTGGACGGTCTGTCAATAAGAGACAGAGGTGGTGTTGGAGCTGCTGTGGAGTGGGCAGCTCCTGCCACTGATGCTTCATTCAGTTCAGCCCATGGTGCCAGCAGACGACTCACTGGTAAATTCTGGTGTCCCTCTGTGCACCTGTAAACCAGTGTCTGACTTTATTTTTAGGTCCCCTTACAAAATAAAAATAGGTCCCCAACTGCTGTACGTCTCTGCCCGTCAGGGAGACTATAACACCAGATTCTCTAGATTCTCTACGACGCACTGAATACACACATGGGTCTGAAGGTAGGCAGAGTTAACATTGTGTTGCCAGGCAGAGAGAGCTGACAGTGTCTCTGTTCATTTTGTGCCTGTTCACCTCAACTGCCAGGCTTCATTGGGCATTGACATTTAGGTTTAAACTCACATTTACATAATAACTGAGCCTGGAGGCTTGAAGAAGGGAGGATGAGTCCTGAACTGACTTAACGGTAATTTGTCTTTTAATCATATTTGTTGATAGTCTTTTCACATCCTGATAGCCATTAATTATTAAAGTAATCTGAAAAAGATATAGAAATAAAGCCGGTGTCTGTGGCCCTCGCAGGACTTCAGCTAGAGAGACATACACCAATGAATCTCGGAGAGATTGCCAGAAATCAGCGAGCGAGTCACGGAAAAGTCGTCTTCTACCACTTGTCAGTGTAAGTTCATGTGTTTTGGGGCGTAGCTTTGACAAGAGGGTTGATGGGCGGGACTGGGATGTATAGGTTGCATTTTTCGAACTTTAGCCTGCTCTTGCCAGCTTTTCCAGGATTACCAACCCTAGCTTTAAAACCGGCAGCAAACTCAGCTGGAACCACCAGAAGTGTTACAACTTGAAACCTGGGTCTTCTCAACAAACTCCTTCAGAAAAGTCAAATTAAAATCAAACCATGACATCTCCTTCCAGCCCATCTGTTGGACTAAATGCCTCCCTGCCAAAATAAAGACGACAATTAACATTTGACTCCAACCAAACCACCACATCCCCCTATTAACTCCAACTCCCCAAAAGTCCAGTAGTTATTCTGATATCATGTGACCAATATCCAACACTTCACATCACATGATAAATCCAGCATTAACTCCATTCGCTGATGAAAACAGTGAGATGTAGTCAAAAACTTAGAAAGTTAATAAGTGGGCGAGTTAAGAGTCAACTTCTTCACAAGGTAAAGACTGACCTGCCTGATGATGCAATACCATTAAAAAGACAATATAATTTATGCTCTGAAATTGTTGTTATTTCATCTTTCAATGTACTCCAGGGTCTAAGGAATCAAGTTTTTAGTTTGTCATAAAATCCTGGATTGGGTTATTTTCAAACAATACTTTCTTGAGGTCTTTCAGGTTTTAATTTTTTTTTTTAAATTTTTTAATTAGGTTATGAAAAAGAGGAAAAACTGATCAAATAAAACTGTACCAAAGTGAGAGGCAATAGCACAAGTAGTAGTAGAGACAGAGTAGGGTAAGTGATTTCACATTTTACTCAGCACATAATTAATATTTATTTTATGTAGTGAATTCAATTTTCTGAGATTAGAGACATTTTCTCTTTGAAAGTATTCCCTCCAAGTAAAACCTATTACAAATTAAAATGACAGTTCTAAAAAAGACGAAGTCTGGGTCTTCTTCAAAATGAATACAATACATTATTGAATGAAAAGCTGTGATTGTTCTCACTAACTAGAAAGTAAAGACGGGCGACAAAGAAGCTGCAGATGAATAATCAAAAAAGGAAGACAGAGCTCAAAGTTTCAAATCCCACCCTCTGTAGGTCGGGCGATTCGAGTGAGAAAAGTCCTTGTGATCAAGAGACAGTTAAACGTGAAGGTAAAAGAATGGAACTGTGATATGAGAGATAAAACTCCTCACACTGACCCTGAGATAATATTCAGATGGATAACTCAATACCAGAGCCTGACATAGAGCTGCAACACCAAAATATAAGACACTACACCAAATATCCCTGGGGACATGATCCACAAAGACACAAACCTTGAAGAATGTTTTTTGTTGTTTTTTGGGTCTTTTTATCCAGAGAGTAACTACTTTATGCTGTATGGCAGGTTTCTCTATTGAATTGATTCTGGCCATGATGTCTTTATCAAGCCTGAACCTCTATGTGTTTTGTGACTAAGCATTGCAAGCTCTCAAACATTGAAAACCCTCCACTTCAGTTTGTGGTACACTCGAGTTTCTGTGTGGAAGATGAAGAGCACCAGTGAGTGGCAGCAGTTGTTTCAACCACCGGCTTAATTGACAAATGGACGAGTCCATATTGTGCATTTGTTAACCTTTAATATACCCAGAGGAGGAGCTCTCGACGGTCGCTGCTACAATGCACTGTGCCAAATTCACACAGCAACAGAAAGACTACGATGGGCTGTGGAGCAACTCAGCTAGGTGTCTTGTATTTTGTGCCTTGCTTGAGGGAAAATCAGTGATGTCTAAAGAGGAGGGAAAGAACAACCTTTATCTTTTGTTGCTTCCACTGTTGCACGATTTAAAATGTCACTTTTCTAAAAACAGCTCCTCTCTAACCCCCAGAAGACCTCGCGCAGCATCCGAGTGAGGAGTCCAGGAGTGTAAAGTGCACGATGCATCAGAGGCACTCATGATAACAGGTATGAAACCTGCTAAATTAGTTTCACAGCCTGTTGAACTCTGCTGTCATCCACACTATTGCTCTGTGTATTCCCGCTGAGTACAAGAGTTTAATCCACACTAAGACTGACTGACAGAAAGCACTTATGAGTTTAAAACCCTCATGAACAACTGATGATATCTTTTGCTTTTCCTGACACATTTGCCCTGTCACAGACTCCCTCTCTCCTCCTCTTCCTCTCTTTAACACTGCATCTGAAGAAGAATGGAAGTTATTAGTTTGATAACTTGGGTCTTGTTTTCTTAGCTTTGGCCATTATTTCTATATGGATTGATAGCATCGTATTTGCTGAGACTTGGGAACAAGGCAACATTACCCCCAACAAAAAGTCAAACAAGACAGGTTGTAAACAAACCAATGCTACATCCAGATTATGGGATAATAGAGATTTTTATTAGATCATCAGACCAGTAAACAATCTGGCTGGACAATCTCAATACTGAAAATGTGTAGAATGGATCTTATGTTTTGCACAAGTACGAACTGGAATGGATCCCAGAAGAGCACATACCTTCACTAAGCTTCAATACTCACAGATATCTGTTCCCTTAATATGCCAGATTTTGTATTCATCCAGATCCATGAATTATTCTCTGGGAAATTAGTGAATATATCATCTTGCAAATATAAAATTCATCAGAAATTATTTAATCCATGCACTGATCCAGATTTGCATAAAAAACATAATGGGGTTTTCCCTGTCTGATACTGCATCTTTCCACCAAGTTTGGTAATAATCTGTCCAGTAGATTTAACATAATCCTGCTAACTAACAAACAAATGCCAATGAAAACATAAAAACCCTGATGGAGGTAAAGTCATTTAAACAGTACCAGACCTGCTTGTTGTCAGTATTAATAAATACAATAATTTGCTCATTAAATACACATGCAAAGGGGAAGAGTTACAATACAAATTTCTTTACTTTCCTTTCTCAGCAGTCGTACTGTACAATATGACCAAAATCTCATCTCATGTGCAGAACACATATATCGTTGCCACTTATTCAACCGTGCAAACAGGGGCCATGTTTTTTGCAGATATAAAATGAAACAGCAGCTGTCACCTCCTTGCATCTTTGTACATTTTTTCATAATGTGTGTCCTAACATGTGAGTGTGGGTTTTTCATAGTCTGCTGTGCTTCTGTGGCTCTCATCCATACACTCTAAGACTTGAACTCGATGACACTGAAGCAGCACAAAGGGGAGATTTATGCTCTCCCTGAGTTTTCAAACAACATTTTTAGATTTAGCAAGAGACAAGTACTTTTGTGTGAAAGAGCACAGCCACTTCCATGTTCTTCTCTATGGGATGTTTCCAATAGACAGGATGAGACAGTCCAAATGGATTCTTCCCGTGAAGGTACTTCTGAGTATAACATCTACGTACACTGCAGTGAGAGATCGGCATCTGGTACCCTGGTGAAGGGACAGGTCGGACTACTGTCCATATTCTGAGCCTGCTTTGAGTTTTTTGTTGATGTCACTGTGTGCCCAGATAACAGTAGCTAACTTGAGCTGCTTTCATGCATTTAGAATCTCCTGAAATTATCAGGAGGAGCTGTATGTGAAAACTCAAATGTCTGAATCGGACATTCTTTGGAGTTTCTCCTGCCAACCACAATAATAAACAAGTGAGCCCATTGAGAGCATAGCAGATTATCCGAAACATTCACTGTGGAGTGGGCGTGTTGAAGATGAGCTTTCGGTGATAAGGGCCAGGGTTGGTGTTGATGCGCTGGTGATGATGTGCTTTGCAGACAAACATGTAAAACAAATAAATCTCTGCAGCTGGATTCATACGTTACGTCCTGCCTCCTGCTGCTAAATCACCTCTCACCTGAACGCTTTAGAGATTTTCTTGTGGTTGTGAATGCGTCAGAGCAGAGACTCTCCTGCTGCAAGACAAACTCTGGAGAAAGATCGGACGCAATGGTGTGGACAGAGTTCATGTCAGAAAACGCCTTTGGTCTGAGCATTCGTTCAATAAAAAGCCATGTTTTGATTAACTTGAATGATCACTAAGTACATTATAGGTGATGAGGGGGTACATAGAGAGTAATGATTGGGGGGTGAGGATATGTACCCAGAGCCAGCATGTCCCTTCTCTCCAGCCTCGCTCCTCTTCCTCTACCCCATTAGCACATGGTGCAGGAATGAAGACAGTCAAAGTTCCATACTGAGTCCTATGGACATCTTACATCACAATACTCATTAAAGCCAAGATCTCCCCCCGCCTCTCTCTCTGGTTCTGACAGATGCCCACACCTCCCAGTTGGAGGTTCACCAGTCAGACATCACACTCACTCACATACAGTACAAATCCAAGATTGGGCTGCTATCAGTAATGAACCGAGCAAAGACACACACACCGTAGCTGCAATCAAGCTCCTATTGTATGGCCATGGATCTTTCTTTCAAACTGAGTGTAATGACCAGCAGAGAGGAGCAGACAGGTAGGTCTGACTGTGAGTTCTATTTCCACATTTCCCATATATCTTCCAAGGCCTGCATCCACACTGCGTTCACGGAAAGGTCTGGTTTTCCCTCCTTGTTAGCAGCTCGTTACAATGTGCAGTGGTGCACCAGCTAACGAATAAGCATCCTCTCCCCCTAGCATCCTGCAGGCTCATCTCAACAGAATGTATTTGTTGGGATTATAGCTGTAAGAAACATGGGATGTCACTGTTCCTTCACAAGCCCTCGTAACTCTACTTCTCTATCAGCTGCTGCCTGCAGCTTGATCAGCTGCTGGTGAGAAAAAACAGGGGAAAGCGGAAATTGCTCGAAGTGTATATAACACGTTTCTTCCAGCTACATGCTGAATA
Source organism: Verasper variegatus (assembly GCA_026259375.1). Taxonomy (NCBI): domain Eukaryota; kingdom Metazoa; phylum Chordata; class Actinopteri; order Pleuronectiformes; family Pleuronectidae; genus Verasper; species Verasper variegatus. The sequence goes on along the minus strand of CM048045.1, from coordinate 4,049,397 downwards.
CATACTGGCCTACATTTCATGCCAGGCCGCTCAGTGTTTTCCTTGTACTAACACTCTGAGGGCCACATCTATATTTCATGCAAATCTGAGATAATTTAAGTACTCATGCAATCCCATGCTGAGTTCCCTAACAGATTACCTATGCATGTAGTAAACAGCCAGCCTTGCCTTTGTCTTTTCTGCATTATTCATCAATGAACCAGCACGCCTGCAGTTTGTAATTATGATGGGATATGTAGGGTGTGAACTTTGATTTAAAACCTACAAAATGTAATTTAAACCAAGAAATAAAGTGACATTTGATTAATATATTGAGAGTTTTAAATATAATTGGGTATTGTTTGTGTTTTTCCTGATACCTGGGCTTAACTTATTCTTTAAAATTGTTGTGGTGCCTTAACGGTGCAGGAACTGACTGAGCACAAAACAATGGTCAATAATATGGCTTTGTTATTGCAATGACAAATTGGAAGTTGACATTTTACATATTATCTGTAAACAGTTTAAAGTGCACTTATCTCAAACATACCAATGTAAATAAGTGCAAAACTCCTAATAAAATTCTATAACAAAATTACATAATAACTAAAATCTAACTAAAACAAACTATTATAATTTAACCATTTCCATTTATAATACATAGCAAACTACTGCTTTCTGAATGCAATAGTTTTCTTCGTTTTGTTTTCAATACCTGCAGATACCCAGTTTTAAAAAGAAAACACTCTGTTGCACCTCCTCATGAACAACACTGAAATAAAAAAAACACCTCTCCACTTTCGTTTCTTTGTTTCTGATGAAAACATAAACTCCTTGGTGAAGGGAACAATATGAAAAAAATATCTGAGAGTAAAAAGTCAAACAGCAAAATAACTGTTGAGTAAACATGTTTTTTTAATCTAATTATGACAGTAAACGCAAACATAACAAGGACATTAAAATTATTATTTGTCTCTGTTCATGGGCACATCCAGTATCTGCTATGGTTTTAATGTGCATTGCTAACTGCTTCCATACTCAGACTGGCACAGTCCTCAGCACAGTGCAGAGGCAGGGTATTAACACGCCTGCAGTCTGCGGGTAAGAATAAAAGACACTCTCCAGGGATCATGGTTTGTTGTTTTCGTGTTGCCGTGTTTCGCTCGCTCTTCATCATCTCGATTCCTGGGAGCGAGTTGGCTCATTAATGCACTTAAAGGGGAAAAATGAAAATTCACTCATTATCTACTCAGCACAATGCTGATGGAGGGGTGGGTGAAGTGTTTGAGTCCACAAAACACTTCTGTAGTCTCAGGGGTAAACAGCGTTGCAGCCGATTCCAATATATGCTTGTGTGGTGTCATCCAAGTGTCCAGAAGCCCCGACATTCATAAACAAGGTCACTTACACCATGTTTGAAGCCTAAATGTCCTTTGATAGCCTCCTCTGTGCCGCGTTCACGTACACACGGACACACTGGAAACACACACACACACTCTCGCCCATGGGCGTTCGTGTGGCTACGTCCGCTAGCTGTAAATGACTTTGTTTTGAGTCAAATATGAATGTCGGGACTTGGGGACACTTGGATGACACCACACAAGCAGTATGGAGGCATGTTATGTTTCCTCTGTTGTTTTATTATGTCTGAAGAAGGACTCGCCATTGACTTCAATTGTATTGGATTTGGCTGCAACACTATCCCTGAGACTCCAGAAGTGGTTTGTGGACTCAAACACTTCACCCACCCCTCTATCTGCACAGTGGTGAGTAGATGATGATGGACGTTTCATTTTTCGGTTTTACTATCCCTTTAACTCTGCAGTGTAAGAAATGAGACTTCATTATATAACCTGGACTCTTTCTGGTCTGGATGAATAGCAGGGGGAGGAGGAACAAGAGACTGAGGGACAGACAGAGGTGGCGGCTGAAATGGGAGACAATGAGGGTGCTGTGTTGATAGCCAGGGAGACAGAATTCAGGGTCACATCCCCTTGCTGCCCACCCACACATCTTCTGTACCCACTCGGATTATCACAAACTGACACACAAACTGAACAATGCAGCTTTTTGCCTGCCAACCCTGTGTCTTTCTTCTCAGATCGACTTCTCAGAGGCAGCATCAGATGTGTCTAACCCGTCTGCACTATGCAACAGCATTAAATCTATACTAATGTTTCCCACGAGGACCTGCAGATGCTATAAGCCAATTACAAGCTTCGCTGACTCCTAGGCTCTTCCATTTAAAAGTGTGTTCTAAAATCACTGTGACAAATATGGAAGATTGGTGTGGCTCATTTACTGAGCCTGCAGTGGTAGAGCAACACCTTGCTCTTGTTTACAGGGTAATCTTTGTGTACTACTGGTACATGCATACTCATTCTTAGGCTAGTGCTTTTGCCACTGCCAAGGAGGATATATTTCATCTGTTTGCTTGTTCGTCTGTTTGCTTGTTTGATTACGCAAAAACAAATGTGAACAGAAATAATACCAGGACCAACAACCATGTCACTGATATCACATTTTTCTCCTTTCTGATGTTTGAACATTAACTGAAGCTCCTGGCCTTCTGGATTTTATGCACCACTGCCACACGACGGGCTGACTGTTTTACTGATATGAACCTACATGACAACAGGTTCTCATTCCCATGATAGAACGATGGACCATGTGTGTTTGTGCATACCAAACTAACCCTCAACTTTGCTCCACTGCTTCCCAGAAAATCAATAAATCAATATGATATCGGACTCTGAAAGTTGTTCTCTTTGGACGTCTAACTTTAAACCCTCTGACAATCCTGGATAAACCTCAAAATGTGGTTCAGCAAGTGATAAACAGATACAACACAGAAAATGCACCACATCCAGTCATAATCTGTAAGTCTAATCATTAGTCAATGACTTACAAAAAAAAAGAAGTTGTATTTGTCCAGGTTTGGGGATATCTGTCTCCACATGTCCACAGCAATAATATGAAAATTGTGGAATTTTTTGTGATATTAACAGTAGGAAGTAGCCGAGTAGAGAATAACCATCAATACACAATACACACAATATACACTTATCTTGCAAGCAACAGGCAGAGACAGTAGGTATCCATAGACTTCACCACAGCAAAGACGTGTACTGAAATACATTTTGACCCAGGTGTTGGTAGACCATCAGTCAGTCCCCTATTGGTCCTGTTTCTATATATTTTATAGCAGGCTATTATTTGTATCACATTCCAAATGAAGCATGCCCCAAAAATAAATAATATTTAAATGTATTTAAGACTTTTAAAGGCCTACATTTCTGAATTTAAGACTCCTGATAGGTAAAAAATGGTTTAATGGCATCAGACTGGAGGAATGGTGCCATCAACTGTGCACAATTCAGGAATAAAGTGAGGCTTGATTCTCAGGTTTTACACGCACACATACACACACACACACACACACACACACACACACACACACACACACACACGCATGCACACGCACACGCACACTCAATGGAAACTGACACGCCCTATGAATAGATGAATGCTTTTCACACAAAACAACGTTGACATTTGGCGAGCACAGCGATGCCGGAGGCGCACGGTATCTCTAAAAAACAGACGATCGTGCGGCTCTATGTAAGCTGTTTGTATGCGTATGTGTGTTCAGGCTTCCACCTGCGCATGTGGTATGTTCATGAGTGTGTATGTCCTGGCGCTCTCCCCTTTACATACACGCACTCCTGCCTCTCCTCTTCTGCTCTGTTTGGGTTCAGCCTCTAAGCCAGGCAGCCAAAACATTGCAGTTGTTTGTCTTCATATCCTGAGCTCTGGTGGTTCCAAACAAATGCTCTAATGATCCCAAGCACTTAAATTAGGGGAGCTCATATGAAGCCAATACATAATGCCCCCAAGGCCATAATGAAGGAGAGGAAATAAAAAAGACATCCATGGAAAGGAGTGACAGTTCTATATTTACTTATCGTGTGTGTTCAGGAAAAAGGTACTATCCTGTTCACTGGCTCCTGAGCATCCGAAAGCAACACACTGGGCTGTATGATCAATAATGACGTGCCCCTGTGAGACCAAGGGAGAAAGAGACAGAGACAGACAAGGTTTAAGAAAAGGGATGATGAGGAAGGAGCAGAGCATAGATAGACGAGAAACATTTAAAAGTGAAGAGAAATGAAAGTTAAAGAAGAAAGAGAGGACATGGAGAGAGGAGGTGTAAGTGAAACCTCTAGACTTCCTGTAGGGGAGCAAAATGTTGCTGAGGACATCACTACATGAAATACTCATGCATTTGTCAGTCCCACCACATGCTCTGTGCTAGTATAGGACAATAATCAGATGGCGATTTATGGGGGGATGAACTAAAGTGACTAAAAAAAACAACCTCCTTAAAGACCTGTCGATTCTTCCATTTCTTCTGAGAAGGAGCAAGGAGAAAGAGAATTTATATATGCAGGTGTATGTCCTATAGTTGATGCCTATAATAGAATTAGAATTATTATGTGATCCCCATTTTTTTTTTTTAAGTTGAAATCAAATGGCTCTTTTCCTTGGTCAGATTGGTCATCAGCATCACTGTGAGAAATCCTACCCCCATTAAAACACGAAATACTGCAATACCACCGCAGGTGGCGCTGTTGAGTTTTGACACAAGTTATTAACAATGCTGTGCTGCTCGAAGGATAATGAAGCACAAATCGTTTAGAATCACCGAACAATTCTCCCAGTTTGAAATTCGATCTTTAAGGAGCAGTATTTTATAGACAGGTTGTGACGATGGTACAATATGACAACTAACTTAAACTGACTATTTAAGGCGATGTTCTATCAAATAGGGAGGGGGAATGTTCTCCTTAGATGAAAGGAGAGTTGACAGACAAGACAGAGGATTATGCGTCAAAGTGAACAGCAAACTCTTCAATGATGATATGTTAATTATATGATTGATATGATTGATATGATTGATATGATTGATATGATTGATATGATTGATATGATTGATATGATACTGAGCTGCTATCCTTGTAAAATGTCCGGAGTAATCGATAACATCTGTGTTGTCAAGGATGGGAAAAGCCTCCGCACCGAACCATCCCCAGTGGTGATGCAGCAGAATGTGAAAGACTGTGACTGAACGTCCACAGCATCAGCTGCTTCCTCCCTCCTTCATCTTTACTTCCTCTCTCTTCCCTTGACTTCCTGTCTTCCCTTCATACAGAACACTGCCCACATCCGTCCTCCATCCTCAATCAGTCACTTCCAGCACTTCACTGCCCTCCTTTTCCTTCCCCTCTTCCTCCTCCTCCTGTCTGTCAACGCCTCTCCCAGGTCAAGAGTTGCTGAGAAAGCCCCAACTTCCCAGAGGACATGGCAATGCAGCCATGTGCCACTCCCACATACACACACACACACACACACACACACACACACACACACACACACACACACGCACACGCACGCACACGCACACGCACACGCACACACTGGTTGTTTTAGCAGCAGTCTGAAAATAAACAAAAGAAAAAAGGTTCTCATATGGAGTAGTTTCATTTCATACCCTAAAATAAATATTCAGGGTTATTAGTTTTTAGGAGAGGAGAAAACAATGTTTGAAGAAGGCAATTGTGCTAGAGCTACTGTCCTGATGAGGCAAAGGAATAATCTAGATTGCACCACCTTTCCTTCTTCTGTTCTCTCATTTGTGTGTGTGTGTGTGTGTGTGTGTGTGTGTGTGTGTGTGTGGTGTGTGTGTGTGTGTGTGTGTGTGTGTGTGTGTGTGTGCATCACTGCTCTGTCCTGCCTGCTCCTCTTTCTTCTCCTGGAGTCTGGGTTGATCGGCCACTCTGCGGCTAGCGGCAGCTTTTCAGCTTCTTCCTCTAAGAAATTTGCAATTCAAATGAGTGTGGAGAAGAGAGGAGAGGTGAGGCAACACCTGGAGCCTCACAAGCTGCTGATGAATGTGTGGCCATATTGAATCAAACATTAGGCACTTTGAGGAGAAAAGGAGGAAGAAAAATTGGATGGACCTGTTCAGAAAATGCAGTTGAGATAAAGTGGCCACGGGCAGGTTCAGGAGGTCAGACGATTCCATCTCCAAATCAAGTCGTCTCTGCCTCGGACAGGAGACAGGATGATTGATAACAACCTCACACAGACTTTTAAAGAGATATTCAGAGATGGAGTTAAACTCCTTCGCTGGCCCGAGTGACCTGATGTAGATATCATTAAGGATTTATGGTTTGTGGTTTGTAGAGTTCTACTTGGGTCATCCCTCAGAGACGAGGAGGCTTTTCTTCTTTTAAAAGGCCATGTTGTGATCGCACTACAAACAGCTGAAGATGACAGCAGAGACAAGGACGACTGAAGCTATTCTGAGCTCCAATCGACTCTTTATGTTTGTATCAGTGTGTAACCTGATGCCAAGGACTCACAAGAGCAGCAAAGCTAAAAATACTGTTATAATGTAATTTTATAATGTGTCTTTCCCACAATAAACCAAGACAAGAGGCAAAACTAAATCTGCTGATACAATCAAAAGCTCCAGACACAGCTGATTATGGACCTTGTGTTGACATTGTTATGAACCTTGAACTTATACATTATCACTCAAATAAGTGTAAAAGCCTGTTTTATATTCAGTCATTACAGCAACTGTTGTTATTTAACTCAAGTAAAACTCTTCACTGGTCTCTCCTGCCTGAGAAAGCCTGTATGGATGTACTTGTTATATAGGAGGATTGTTTATTCATATATTTTTGGGTTGAGGTGTAGGGAAAGACTGATGGTATGTATCAGACACAACTGAGACACAGTGGAGCGCAACAGCAGCTGGCAGCATGTGGTGACCCAACAAGACTCTGGAGACAGTAACCCAGAGCATGGACTCTTTTCCACTCCACTACTCTTTGCCCAGGGAGACTTCACTTATGAACTGAAACCATACAACAACATCTGAGCTAGTTGAGCTGGCCTGGCTGGAGGGGACACCCAACAGACCGTGTCGTGGTTCACGGGCCCGCAGGTGGGAGAGGTGGGGAAGTTCAGTAATCCTTAACCTCCCTGGTCACACAGTGCCTGCACATGGGTAAGTGAGGCAAACAATTCAGGTGAACTGCAGACACCACAGAGATTGATTTAAATATTACCAGGTCAACGTGAAGGAGATAGCCAATGAGAAAAGTTCTAGCATTTAGTAGTTTTGTTCGATTTTTTTTATTTCTCAATCATTGCGTGTACATTGATCTGAATGTCATGGATGGTGAATTTGGATCCTCTAGGGAGAAGTCTCCTCAAACATCAACTCTGTGACTCTGGTGTCTCAGCATGTGGAGCATCTGCCACTGGGAAGAAGTTCAAATAAGAAGGAGACAGAGTCTCTGATCTTAATATGAATATGGGCAGATCACAGGCTCAGAGTGGCTGCTCTGGAGAAATTCACCGTAGCGTGAGCACAACGAGCTCTGCACCACGTTCTGAACTGTCAATCTTAACAGCAGGGTTCTGGTTACAGCAGCACAGTGAAAGCTACCTGTATTACAGCTTCTCACAAAGAGAGGTGAAGCCCACACATCCGCCTGATCTGCAGGGAGAAACTGTCAAATGCTGCCATGGTGCCAAGTCAACTCCAGACAAATCTCAAGATGAAACATATCTATTCAACCAGCAAAGAACTGAATAGTTTAAGTAACTAAAAGAAAGATTGTACATGTATTTTCCCATTAAAAAAGCTAATAAAACCGTATATTCCGAAAGAGTTTATTTTAAGGTCAGTGTTAAGTTTTACAAATTCACATGAATGAACCAATGTTAGGTTGTTCCACATCATGGAAATGTTCTCACTCCTTCCATGTGACTTGAAAAAAGTATATGGTGAACGCTCAGTGGTGGTAACTTCTTATTTTACTGTTACCTCAAACAAAGAAGAACGTGATTAATAATTAAAATGTAAAGTTTTGGTTTTCTTTGGCTAGGTTAGCTTTTTCCTGTCTGCATGCTATGCTAATTGACTGCTGGGTATATTTAGCATACAGAAAGGAAAGTGGTGTCTACTGGGTTGGGTTGGGTTGGGTACCGTTTTGGTTCTTTCCAATACCCATGCTAAATCAATACTTTTGAAACATTACTGGTGCGATACGTTTTTCCATGTCACCAGGTGCTTCATTCAACTTCTTGTGTTCCTCCTTTAGCACAGACTTGTTTTCAAACATTTGCTGCACATCCCAGTGTCAGGATCCTTTCATGGGAAATACAGCCCCACTTTCAACTGTTTAGCTTTAGGTATTTTGTTTGATGTTAATGTTGCCTGTAAACGCACTGCTGGTGCCTGTAAGCCTCATTTTGGTATCGGTACCAGCCTTGTATTTTAATACTCAGCCTCGTACAATCAAAAACAAACCCAGAGTCCTTAAAAGAACAGTAAAGCTTATGACTTCCAATACTTAAACAGTGGCTCCAGTTCTTCTACCCTTCACCAGTGACTGATGATCACCTGGCTCTAAACACCATTCAACAGCTGTTCCCCGTGCACTGGACTGTGGGACACTGAGGGCTGCGAATTATAGCTACAGGGCCACATTCCTCTGAAAGTGTACCGGCTGTGTCTCCCCAGTGTGATCTATTCAGTAAATTGGGACACATCATCTGTGCTGCACATTCTGTCCTCTCCTGTCATCACCTGACCCAGCCATCTACCCACCCAGCTGCTACTCATCCACGTACATGTCAGAAGACGTCTATCAGTCACACTCTGCCAGATCATCCACAATGCCTGACCAATCAAGCCTTTATTCTGGACTGCTGGCCTGTACCTGAGCACCTCTGCTTTATTTTGCCTGGTCTGACAGCCCTTTGACCTGGAGCAGATTGTTACCACATCTGTGCTCACCGGCCTACTGAGCCTGTGCACCACAATCTGTGATCCTGCGTTGCATCATTTATGGTTCACATGTTCTGATGAAAATAAAATCATAAATAAAACCATAGTCTACCAACCGAAACATGACTGCTGCAATCAGATAACTCAGATAACTCTAATTTCATGGGTTTAGGACATCCACCCTTTAATTTAAGAAACACATTTGATACAAATCAAGATTAAACCTAGAACTATAAGAGAATAATGATGAAATTAAATGTTTGGCTTTCTCTCAAGAGTTTATGTTTTAGTGAGTAGTAAATTAGAGATTCTGACCATCATCAATTGCACTGACAGTTACGTTGCACTGTAATGTTATCATAAATAAAATGCAACACACTAAAATTATGGAGGATGTTTCATTGTTTCATTTTCAGGGCACCATATAGTGGATGACTGTACACACTCAGTAAATGTAGCACACTATAGACTCAATGGGGTCTCAGCCCTGAGCTCTGTATCATGTGTTGCCTTTACATTGCATAGATCAAACTTTTTTTAATGATGGGTTGACGGCTGTACCGATATATGGAAATATCATTTTTCTGGTGTTTCTGACACTCCAGACATCCTTCCTATTCTGGTACAGCCGACATGTTTTCACAGTCTTAACTGGACTCACCAGGTTAACCTGTCGAATCCAACAAGGCTTGGAATATGTGCTACATTGACAACAATGCTAAATAAAGCATATGTCAGCCAATGATGTCAGTACATGAGATGGGGCAGACCAAAATAATTTAAGAGAGGGAAAAAAATGTGCACTGGAAAACAGTAAATCACTGACATTATATTTACATGTTTTATCGTCGAATGTAGAATATGTCTTACTGGAGGGTTTTATGACAATTGTGAAACACTGTAAGAATCTAAATAAAAATTTAAATAGTGGTATCACAAAATGTCAATAAGACGTAAGCTGTTTTAATAACTTTGCTTTTTAACTTGTAAAAGTTTGCTGAAACTTTGTCTGGTGCTTTGCCATCCACTGATGAAGTGAGTGTGACGATATGACAAGGACTTAGAGAAGCTTTTATGGGCTCACTGAAGAAAATTCAGCTGGCAGCGGCTCATAAGGTGCCAAGAACCAGCCCCTGACTTCTGTTTCTCAGCTTGTTCGGAAAATACTTTGAGCCCAGTCAAGCTTAACAGCTGCACCTCAGGTCTGTAAGGCAGCACTGTATCATTGACTGAGCTTTGTTATACAAGCCTACTGTTGACATCAAATAATGTTTTGACCTGCATTGGCTCTGACATCTACTAGGTCCTCTAAAAGGTGACATCATTCTTCAGTCTTCAGATCCTCATCTCACTCAAGCAAAGAACAGATGCTCAGCTTGACCTGCCCTTAAATCTGCTTTTTATCTCATTGGGCTGAACTTTATTGGCACTTGATTAACAGTTTTCTTTTTAAATTCCATAGCCCCTCCTACAATCATCCCTGATTATCTCCACTAGTCTTACAAATATTATTGTTGTTTTCGATTACCACAATAAAAAATGATGATGATTAAGCACACATACAGACAGAACTTCAGAGAGGATACAGCTTCACAAAACTCCCAGCAACACTCTTAAATCTCACCTGAGCAAAGAGCTGATACTGCCAACATGACCAATAGCTTTATATTTACATCAGATCTGGACATGGTTAAACTACACTGAACATCCATGACAACTTCCTGTTCAGTTTAACCACCATCGCTATTGACCTGTGTCCACTAGAATGAACCAAAAAGTTTGTATGATATTCCTGGATTGCCAAAGAATACACAACAGAGAGTCAGCAGCTTCAGGTTCCTTGGGGTGGCCCCCTATCACCCCAGCCATAAACTGTTCTGCCTGCTGCCATCTGGCCGACGGTACCGCAGCATCCGGGCCCGCACCACCAGGCTCAGAGACAGTTTCATCCCCCAGGCCATAGGGGATGAAACTTTTTTTTTTATTATTCTTTTTTTTTATATTCTATTCAATATTTATTTTAGTTGATATTTTTATGCTTGTGTAATATTCTGAGCATTGCTAGAAGACAGCCTGTGACCTAATAATTGTATTGCCAGCAACTGCTAAATGTAATTGTTGTGCATATGACAATAAAATCTTCTTGAATCTTGAAAAAAAGTCTTCAGAATCACCAACCTGCTGTAGGCTTAACTATCCAATAGGATGTGAACACCTACATGTGACATAGAGAGTGACAGCAATTCTAGCCATTCATGGATGTGCTGTTAGAATGGTTGACACAAGTAGAGGGAGATATATGTGGAAGCTGTGGGAGACATCTTCAGACTTGGGGCTGACAATTGCTCATGTTACTCTGTTAGCGTTTGTATATTGTTTCACCTTCTGGTCTCCTTGATGCATCAAGTCTGCATTAAAACCCTCTGCATAAGACATCAGCTGCTGCCTGAGTTCAACTTTCACCAGCTTCCAGAAAACTTCCATCACATGTATTATATGCATGTTATTGGCATGCTAGTTATCTTAGAATTGCTTAGCATTGCTAGCCAGCAAATAAACTACAATGACAAACAAAGCATATACATCTATATTGTAGCTAACAGCAGCTCTCCCTAGCCTTAACTTACAGTATGCCTCCTGTTGATTTGTAATTTATTTCATGGCACTATTTATAGCTGTGAATCATATTCTCTTGCTGTGTTTCTTTGCCTGCCTGGAAATAAGCAGAGGTAAGAAAATATGTGCATTGCTATAGGGACGGTGACTTTCTCTGTCTACATGATCAGTCTGAAAAAACAGGAGGAAAATGAAATTCAGCTTGGTCTTATTAACAGATATGAAATGAAAGTGTTGCATGTATAGGATGCCTCTCATTGTAAACTATGAATCTACCCGAGGACCATGTGGTGAATGTGGAGTGCAGAAAATGACATATTGTGATATCAAACCTGAAGCAGAAAAGAACAAGACATCAGAGCGCTGCGAGCACCCCAGCATGCTGCTATAAATAGTACATGTGGGTCTGTGTTCGTGTGTTACAACACAAGTCAATTATTTGTGGAGGCTGTGAAGAGAGTTGAACTGCAACATTACCTGAGGGCTTCATGGATCGCGACATGTTATATAGTGTAGTATTGTCAAACCCTGATGACGTGTTTGTATGTGCATGCATGTACGCAGGCAGGCACACCAGTTACATGCATAAACATGACCATACTAACAGCAAACTGAAAGCAATAGGAACAGCTTCTAATCTTTCCAACTCACCTATCCACCAGGGCTCCCTGCATTATTCATCTGATTTGCTTCTCATAGGGTGAAAGCTCATCTTTGCTGTTTTAATCAGTAGTAGGACACACACACATATTCACTCCAGGGACATGGTATGAGAGAGTCCATTTTCCTCTTTTTCATATCATCTCCCTGAAACATGTTTGAAGCTATCACAGATGAGGGGCTGGGTGTGGTAGATGGAGTTATTACACTGCACTTGGATTTTGATAAATACTATCTGATATGGTGAACTTTCAGTTTGAAAGCAGGACTTTATGTTCTGATTTTTAAATGGTATATGTATTTTTTTCTTCTGCTCTTGGATGTTTTTGTGCAACAAGTCTGTCAGAGTTCCCCAACACAAAGCATGCCAAGGGAGCACTGTAGCAAGCAACCTTAAAAACAAAGCTTACATTAGAGTGCAGGGACTCTAAGCACAAGCAGGGGTAATTTCAGTGCAAGGGCATTGATATAGTACCAACCACGCTTAATTACAGGCCACATTCATGTACCTATGAATCCAAAGCTAGGACAAATATTTGTGTGCTGTTTGGCCAATATTTGAGATTTCCCTAAAATGTGTTTTTTTTATTTATATTTACATGTAATGACTTTTAAACATTTTTAATCATAAAATTGAAAAAATGGAGGGAAAGAGTGAGCAACACTGACACTGGACCAGGTTTAGGGATCAGGGAAGGGTGCATCCCTTCAGATAGGTCATTGCCCCAAAATACACAGCGAGGGGCAGGATTTGGTGGAGAGCCCACTGGAGAAAGCAGCAGTCAGAAAAAAATGTCCTGATATTTATAGCTCACTACTGGAAATGTTACATGTCTGAAAATACCAAGGCCACCTGAACCTTACTTTAGAGATGTAGATAAATCAGAAACACTGAGAGCAAAAACATGCAGAGAAATGAAAGCAGAACTCAAAATGATGAGTATTCATATACCTGTAGGGATTTATTAATAATTAATAAAAGAGGGATTATATGATAGTGGGAAGAAAATGTAGCCTCCAGAAAATAAGGAGGGGAGTTAAAAGATGAGTACAAATGAGTGTGGCAGTAAGAGTACAGACGGCATGAAAAGAGAGATGGTTAGAAGACGTCTAAGTGAAAGAAAAAATATTGGAAGGATGAGCATGGAATATATATCTTCCTACCTCAATGATGATTTGATGATGAGATGATGAGAAAGAAAGAGAGAGAGAGAGAGAGAGAGAGAGAGAGAGAGAGAGAGAGAGAGAGAGAGAGAGAGAGAGAATGAGGCATGGTGTGGCGGGCGAGCCAGAGATCACATTAGCTGTATATCACTAATGAAACTTTCTTCCTTCGCACAGAGGTCCCATCTCAACATAGCAGCCTCCAGTGAAGCCAACAGAGACCAGATAGGGTGGGAAATTGAATGGTGCAGGCAGAATAGACTGGTGGCCGTAAGTAAGCGTGGTAAGACATATTTAAAATGAAACTGAAAATTGAATTCTCATTTTTGTGGTAGGAAATATTAACTATTAAGGATACTCATGCATTTAAAAGAGGATGAAACTGTTATAAGTGGAAAACAGAATCCAGTGTTCCAGACTCTGGGCAGGCGTTTCACATGGTGGCAGGTAACACGCTGTCAACTTCTATTGTGTTCAACTGGAGCATGTTGTAGCCCTGCAGCATTCAAATGTCCATACTGGTCCATACTCAAGGGATGGAGCATAACCCAGTGTATTTTTTAACTCACTTAATGATAAATGAGCCAACTTTCACCCTTAACAATATTAATAATAACTACATCATTTAACTAACAGTGTTTAACAGTTTTCGATAGAATAGATGTTTGTACTTGCCATAAATGCATCTATGCAGTTTCACATGGAAATGAAAACTGCAGTTTTTTTTGCAATGTGATTGGGTGGCTGACCTGTGGCCACTCCCTATTTAAGATGACTTCCCATTTTGACAAAGTGTTTGCCTGATGAAGGACTAATACCAAAACTTTGCAGCATAATAAATCACTGATTGCAAGTTGGACGGTGTGCAGGGCTCTTTTTGCAGTGCTATAGAATATATATTAAAATGTAAGTTTATCAATATATGTTGCACCTGTTTTCCACTGAGGAAAACAGGTGGCCAGTCAGTCTCATCTCAGCAGATCCGACAGCTCTGGACTATATTCGGTCTCCCGGCCGTTCTGGACATGGACAGAATGTCCTGATTGGTCCACCGGTAAGCGATGTGCAACATCCAGATGATGACTTTCAGTTCCAAGTGGAAAGCGGAGGCTGGTCCGCCTGATTTACTATCATTAGCACTGATTATTACTGTAACCTACTTTTTATTTATGATATTTTAACGCCTGTCAAACAGTCTGTATCGAACACATATTTGTTCTGCCTCGTGTTCAGACTTGTACACAATAATCAATCAAATATAGATGATATATTGATTTCTAATTCAATTTTAATTTTACTTTATGAAAGAACGTATTTGTTAGGGTTAGGGTTAACAGCCAGGACAAAGTTAGAAGTATACCCAGCTTATAATTATGTCAGTATGTATTATGATAGCTCTATAAACAGTTATAATGTGTTGATCACAAGAGTTGGTAACATTACATGGTCAAAAAGCAGTTAAAAAGGTCAAGGGTCTGTATTTACATTGCACTTTTCTAGTCTTGATGACCACTCATAGCTTTACAGGCTTGCCATTCACATACACATTCATACAGAGCATATATGTGCACTGCAGCACTTTCTCTATCACACATCACTCACACACTCAGCAGCAGCTGCCCCTGCCTGTCATCCTCAACAAATAACACCAGAACTATTTTCTAAAATGGTGCCTGGCAAGAAAATGCATGTGAGACAAGAAGCAGAATATATTGCAGAAAGTCAAAATATCTCAAAGGAAGACATTTCAAACTCGGTTGCCTCTTTATTTTTGTACTCTTTGATGTAAAGCAGCGGAAACAGAGGAACATGAACTTGTTTATTGCTGTCGTGCTGGAGGATTCAGGTGTAACACAACTGCAGTTCAGGGGCACCAAAGTGTGATGTTGCCTAAAGCAGTTTAAGAGGAAAACACTGGATGGCTGCACACGCGCTTAAGTATTCACCCCTGAGAGAGGTCACAAATTTAAATGTGCCTTAAAAACCTAAACATTACCATTAAGATAAATTAAAAGTACTTTATGTATCAAGCAGTGGCTGAGCATCGTGAATGTGTGTTTGTATATGACTCATGCTGTCCACAGAGATTTGGCTGAGTAATTAGTTATAAAAGGCACTCATGGAATCTCATTTCTAATAAGTTGGTGAGGTATCGAGAGTACTGTTTAAAAAGGGGGTGTGACCAAGATGGTGAATATGAGGGGGAGGGGAGGAGAGCGGGGTGAGGCCAAGATGGAGGAGAGCCATTACTGTTCATTAAAATGTGTTTGACTAAACTGGGATGACTTTGTGGAAATTGTAAAGGTCAAAGTGTTAAAGAGAGACAGAGCGAGGACAAAGTAGAGCAAAGAGGGCAGAGGAGACGTCAACAGGCAGGTGATGAGTGAGCAAGAGGTGTGTTTAAGGAGAGAGAGGATCAGTGGAGACATGTCAGGAGAAAGATGTGAGAAAAGATATTCAGATAAAAACATTGATTCATGCTTAAAGTCATAGTGAACTTATACTGTATAGACAAAAATGTGTGGACACACACGTTCACAAGCTTTTCTGTGCTCTTGGTCTGGGGTCTCTTACTTCCAATTAAGGGGAATCAAAGTCTTTACAGGCAAGTATCTCCACTCAGCACACCCCCAGGCAGTTATTTTAAAATAAGAAGACCAGGCTCCTGCAGTATGTAAATGAATGGAGAGAGAGTCATTACTGCACTGTCAGTGGTCACACAGGACAAAGACACTGCATTTACTTAATCACCAGTCAAGTCTAAAAAAGTGCTTTAAAAGTTTTGATGACTTTGCCCCAAACTCAGGCTTTGTCATGCTTTTTAACCAAACCTACAGGTAGGCAACTGGCTGCATCGTGAATGTTATTGTTCAGGTACTTGTCCAGGTACTACATGTGTTACCGGAGGATTCCAGTTGAAGGCACTCCACAGAACTCAGGCTAAAGATTGTTTGGTGTTCCACTCCATAATCTTTAACTCAGAAAGATCTTTCTGCGACTTCCAGATTTGCATGCTATAAAAACGTAAACTAAGATGGCAACAATCGAGAATATCAACACTTGGCTAATGTTAAGATCATGACAGAAAAAGCCACGATTGTGCATTCAAAGTATTGATTGTCAGATGCCTAAATCAGACACGTCAAGACACAAGTTTACATGTCTTGTGGCTCCGCCAATGTGGCTCCGCCTTTTCTGTCGCTGATGACCTACCCACTGGTCCTGTCAAGAACTCCCTGCTGCCACCACCTTAATGTAGGTACTCCATCTTTCGTACACTTTCTGAGGATGTGCATAACCTACGCACCAAACAGACGCAGGATACGCAAAGCAGCCATCTTACGTATGCATACGTGTTATACTTCTACTACACATGCACAAAGTTTTGCTCACAGCAGAGCAACAGCACAAATGCCTTGACATGTTTCCTGCTTCAGCTGTTATAAAGCAGGTGATTGGCTGATTGGGGGGAGATTGGTATATGAGTCAAACAAGCACCATCTTTAGCATCACATAAACTTTACTACCCGGAATTCTTCAAGTAATTTCTTTCCTTTGTGACATCTCTGGGGAATTCTACAGCAACAGTGAGCTACCAACTTTTATGGACACGTTTACTGTTTAAATATCCACCTGTGTTCCTCAACTGGAAAAAAATAGCAAACCAGGCTAAAGCCGCAGGACCCCAGATATCACAAGGGATCCTGAAGATCCATCTTCACTTGCAGAAACTTAAGTAATTTTAATATTTGTCAATCTGCTTGGTCATATGCACATCTACAGCACAATGTCAATTGAAAGAGAAGACTATCCAAAAATATCCAAACATCCATAAAGCAGGTCATATGGAGAAAAGTGGTCTCTTATGTACAACCTGCTGGCATGTCTTTCGAATCTTTGATTTGTTAAAGCAGCAAAGCCTAACTTTGTTTTCGTCAAAACAACAATACTATGAGTTTTTGACTGTTGGTTAGACAAGACGCAGAGTTTGAATTCTTAAAGTGAGCTATGAGCCAGATCTCAGCACCTGGCCAGCTTCCAAAGTCTGGTAGAAACTCCTCCAAGAAAAGTGGAGCTTGTTGCCAAAAGAGCTTATACAGGTGTTATGTTTGGGTGTCCACACACTTTGTGGGTGTCTGTTTACTTCTGGTCATGTAGGGTATGTATATGTAACTATTTTATATATACCTACAATGCACTGTTTTTAAAGAGCCTGAGATTGGTGTTTCTACAACAGACTTTATATCATATACTCTTTTCCAGATGTTCCATACTACACTTCAATTTCCCCAAATCCATCAATAAAATCTACTCTCCTCCTAACAAGGTAGATATTGGTTTGACACATTATGGTTTATTTAGGCTCAACGTTAGCTACGTATACATCTGTCCATATGCCTTAATTCCGGCCACATTTATACACGTCTGGGGAGAGCTTACAGATATGGAAGTAAAGACAAAATGGGGAAGTACCACCAGAAATCACCTTTTGCCTCTTTCTTGATCACAACCTCCTCCACTGGCGACATGTTTGTTGTTGTCAGAAACTCACAACTCTGCAGTGCCCTAGTGGATCTATTGCTTAACAACCATACAAAAATAAACAAAGCATGGAAGTACTTGAGCAGTGACGGTTACATCATTTAAAACAGACATATTGCTTTTTGCATGTAAAGGCAGAATTAATGATCCTTTAAAGGGATGAGTCAGTGCTTTGTAAGTTATTTACATTAACTGATTTCAGTGAGTACATCCCAAGACCACAGATGATGTCCTGAATACAAACAGCTTTCGAGGAAACGTACTTTGTCATGTTGTTGTTGTTGTCTTGACTTTCAGTTAACGCACAGATCTTGAATCAGGTTAGACAGATTAAATTTGTTTATTCTCAGGTGACCCTTAGTCCTTTTCAATATAATCATCGCTATCTGTCCACTCACCCGCCTGCAGAGGTAATGACACTCATCCATATTCATACAATGTCATTAAGACAACACTATCACTGTGTGATAGTGTGGCAGAGCAGTGGCCCAGATGCAGACACAAGAGCGGAGATGGACATGAACAATGATAAAAGTGAGGAATGTGTCAGCAGTAAAGAGAGAAAGGGAAAAATAGAGGAAGAAAATGAAAATGTAGCAGACAAAAGAGGAGAAATTACTTGAGAAAGGAGACAGACACACACAAACACAGACACACACACACAATTGACTCTTTTAGTTGTGCAGTGTAGCTCATTAGCAGCAAAAATACAATTTGATTCAATTACCTGAGGAAAAAGAAAGCCTATAACACAACAAAACAGCAACAATAGAGTTCATGAATAAACAAATGTTTTAGTTTGTACTCAACAGAAACAACTAAAACTTTAAACCTGGCAGAGACTTTACTGAACAGAGACCAGTGATAAGAGAAAATGACTGGAGCAGTTTCAATTTTAATTGCTGCAACAGCCAATGCTCTTCCCGTAAGAGCTCTCCAGAGGAAAACACTTAATCAGACATTAAAACATTAATGTGACAGCATCAGCCAAGATGCTAAATTGTCAGTGAAAATTGTGCGTGTGCATCTTGTGGAAAAGCATGTGTGCAAGGTGCTGCCCTGCATGTATTTAACACACAGCTTCACGGCACCTCGTCGTAATATTTTATGATGCATGACAAAGGGAGGGAATCAATCTCCTTTTACATCCAAACAACTGAGGGGTCAAGTATTGAGTGTGTGGGTCACTGACTCACTGGTGTTAATGCAGCATGTTTGGTTGTGATGCGAGTGTTTAATCCCCCACTCGTCAAATTTTCTCGGCTCATCTATTGTCCACACATTTTTCTCACGCATTCCCTCTCTTTCAACCATTTTCGCCATCAGTTTACAATCCTGTGTTGATTCGAATCATTTCATTAAGTTCTATCTAAAGATTTGTAGTCAGTTTGTGTTGTTTCCTTTTGTAAGAAATTAGAGTGCATTCAAATCATAGACGCTTCTCCACCTTATATCACTATCCAGATCTGCAGTGACCCTGTTCTCAGTTCATATATATATATTTTGTTTTTATTGTATATATATTTTTTTCAACAAATAATTTATTAAATATCTTTGTTATAAACATGTTTCAGTACAAAACAAGCCTATACAAGCACTGTACATGAGGCTAATAGCTCACTAGCCAGTTACTGGCCCCAGTTATCAGATGATAAGATCACATGATAGGTTCTAATGTTTTTATTGATTTAAGTGTCAGCTCCTGAGGGAGTTTTGCCTGCAGACTCCTTTCAACATCCAATGTATCGTTGCCTAGTTTGGTTGAGAGGAACTCTGACAGTCTACAGTAAAAACATCTCCTCAGAAAAGCACCCATCACTGAAAGCTATCTTCAGACACTGCTTTGTTTTCTCACTGTCAGCAGGTTGAAGCTGAACTTTTTCTCATCCACTTCTGCAACACCGGTGGCTCTGCATCAGCAGTCTGGGATGGGACTGTGGAATGACCACAGAGTCACTCAGATACAGTGAAAGTGCTCCCTCAGCTCTCCTCGACTCCTGATGTCCTTTTAAAGTTTTGAATACATAAGTTTGTATCTGGAACCTGGGCTGACGTCTCTGTATATCTATTATAGTTTTGTATGCATAAAGTGATAAGTGATGATAGTGATTAAAAGAAGAAAATTGGCGGGATATGTTTTGATATTAATTTTCATACGTTTGGGAGATGCACATATTCGTGTAAACAGAGAACTGTTTTATCCATTAGCTGCTTGGCTATCCAGTCATATTCATACAGGTGAACACAGCATCCATTATGACCACATACTTGACCATAAATCTGTCTACTTAATACCCCTGATTCTTTTCATCTAGATCCATGAAGTATTCCCTCGTAAATCTGTGAAAATCTCAAAAAAGCCCTATCTTGCAAGCAAAATACCCCGTTCATTCATGCGATCCGGATCTTTATCGCATCATTCCACCAAGTTTCATGGTAATCTGTCGAATAGTTTTTGCTTACAATCAAACCAACCAATAAGCAAATGGACAGTGGGGGAAACCTAATGTCCTTGGCTGAGGTAGAAGCTCTTTGTTTATCCAGAGGGAGTTGTGATAAGTCTGATAATTGTCCTCGATCGATGTCCCCTGAGTCAGTGTCTGTTGGGGCTGATGACTACAAGTTAGAAAATGAAAACAACTGGGATGTGAAATTAGAAAACAAAAGAGCCTGAACTCTGCAGCTCATTTGACTAATCTCTGCTTGAGCCTGCATTAGCCATTAGTCCAGTCTGGATTTAGCCAATGAACAATGCTGTTGTGTAACGCCTCTGACTGACAGTCATCACTGTGTTGAGCACAGCATAATGTTTGGTTTAGTCTTTGTCGGATTAAACAGTTCGGGAGTTAAATATAATTAGAATTTCTAAATATCAGTACTATTTGAATGCTGTAATTACTATGCAAATGTGTCTTTTTGACTATTTTATAAATGTGTTGGTCCAGGTGCATTGTGTACCCTCGCTCTGAGAAATAGAGAGAGAAGAAGAGCGTACACCAGGAAAAAGCTGCCCTTCAACCAACGTCTTCACAGTCACATCTCTGTGACATGTACAGATATACAGTAGACATTGCAAATCTCATGAAAAGTGTACTGTTGCTGGTCTGATGTCAAAATGATTTTCAATCTCTATTTTGCTGAGAATCGTGTAGAGAAAATAAAGGAAACCAAAAATCTCTCGAGCAACCTGAGACATTCTCAGCCTCAGCCTGAAACATTCTGCTATGTGTGTATATATACTGTATAGTCATTCAGTAGACATCACCCAACACTACCCCAGTCTCCTCCTGAACTGTCGCTGGAGTTGCATTGTGGGAAACGTAGACCCCAGGTATTAACCAGAAAGAGGAACGTGTGTAGACTGACAATGTTAAAGGAGTGCAATGCTCAATTGGTGGAATGCCCTTTTGAGGAGGATTAGCTTCCCCTGCAGAATCTGGTCTGCTGCCAAGATGCTGCAAAGAGCAGAGGTTTCTCTGCCAAATGTAAACGTATAACTAATTGCTAAATTGCTGCGATTTTAAATGACATGGATATTAATCACCACAAAACGGAGCTCGAAGGAAACAGGCCTTTAGTCATGCAAAAGCAGATGCAATAGGATTTTACTGTTGATAACAAAGCTTGATTGATGATGAGACCAGACCAATAGCAGTAAGATAACTAGAAGCATGGCTGGTTTATTAAAAACTCTCAGGAGACTTGAATTGACAGTGCAGACTTTGACAAGTTTTTATCTTGTGACAGAAATCTTGGGCCTGCAAAATCTAAATGTAGAAACAGACAGAAGGGCTATATTTGCCAACATAAAGCTGCACTATTATAAAAAAAATACATTAAAGCACAGCATATGCCCCAAATCCCTCTATACCCCCCTACAGTATACTAATGTCTGTACTTCTAATGTCTGGAATTATTTTTATTCTCTTTTTATTTTTAAGTTTTCTGCCTATACCCTTGCAGCTAGTCACCTTTTTTCAAGCAAGTGCTGCTGGAAGCTGCACCAGCCAGTCAACTAGAAAGCAAAGAAACCAGTTTTCCACATAAATACATAACAAACTAAATTATTGTTGTGATTTGACCTGCATATATTTAATCAGCATCAATTGTACACCATTACACTCGGTTAGAAGTCAATTCTTTTGCCCTTTTTTCTTGTATAGCCAATAAGCGTCTCCTGCTGAACACACAGACTCTCCAACCCAGAGCAAGAAACCCAAGCGAGTCTTGTTGTTTCATGTCCCCAGGTTTCACTCTGTCAGGCAGCCAGCTTGCTTGTTTGTGTAGGTTTTTCCACTGTAATCATCCTCTCTCTGAGCATCTAATGAAAGCCTCAGCAGGGCTCCAGGCTTCCCTTGGTAAAGTGCTTTGCTGAGAGAATGAGGCACTGCCACTAACAGTAAGCAGATAGAGTACCATCAGACAGCAGGATTCCAGATTTACTAATCCTTGCTGCAAGTGTGAAGAGTCAGCACCTCAGTCTTCGGCCAAAGAGCCTCCATTCTTGATTTATGGCTCTGCTGGGTTCGAGGGGCAGAGGGAATACGAGTGTTTCCACTTTGGTGACACTCAACTTATTCCTCCTTTAAGGACATTCACACTCTTAGATACTCTCCTGTTGTTGTGCATCATCAGTCTGTGATGTTCAGTTATTTTCTCTCCACGAGCCGTCTTCTACTTTCTCGCTGCAAACACTTTTGTTTTGCCTCTTTCACCTACTCAACATTTTCTAAACATCTTCTGACAAGATAAGTATCTTGATGAGTGTTGTGCAGTCAGTATGTGTAGGAACAAGAACAATAGAGCTACTTTGTATACTGTTGTAGATGAGGTGTTTTTTATTCCAGTGAAGTAAAAAGGTTAGTTGTGCTGTGTTACACTTTGGACTATGGAGGCTGCCATCAATGTGGAACTTAAATCTCTGAGGCTTTTGAAGCTGTGGCTTCCTCCTAAGAATAAAAATGAGACTAGACAGGTTGCTAAACACAAGGCACACATTTTCTGTGTGAGTGGCTGAGCCCAAAATTTTATGTTCGTTGTTATTATTTTTAATAGCTCACTAAGTTACAGCTACAAAGGATATTTGATGTAGCCTAAAAAGCAGACCGATCTGTACGGTCATGTGCTGTGATAATCATCTAACATCTGCATTTAACTATTTATCAATAAAATCATGCTGTGCATGTCGCACATATTTTTCGCGAACGGTGAACTTAACAAATCAGTTTTCATATGATGAACGTGAGTGAATGTCACGATGAATGTGAGTGAACGTCACGTTCACGTTCATTTTTTAAATCATCATCGTATCAGGCCATCATGTGTGTTATCAGATATGTTTTGCGGCTCCAGACAAATTTTATTTGGGGGAAGAGGGGCAAAAAGGCTCTTTTGATAGTAAATGTTGCCTACCCCTGGACTAGACAGAGGCAGGTCATGCTGCTGTTGAACACAATTGTTATATGCGCACTTAAATTTAGAGGTGAGATAATTGATTTTGGGAAGAAAATTTAAACTACATTTAGTGTAGTTTTGTTATTGCAATAAGGTTTTTTATTCACAGCCACTATACCCACATTTGAAACCCACATTAAACTAAGATCAAAAAGAGTGTCATAAATTCAGCAAACTGAATCAGTCATGTCAGTTAAACAGTGATGTCATTCTAAAGCGTGTCGAAGTCCACATAAGCTATGTACCAAATGAAAACACTGCAAAGAAATTCAGCCTTTAATATTTATGATGTGTCTTACTTTTATTTTGTAGGGGCCACAATGTACTATCCCGTCTTTCAAAAGAATGTGTGTTGTGTTTCTTGATGACAATGGTTGTTGCTTTGCTGCCCCGACAGAACAGAAAGAAGTAAAGCCCTTGCTTTGCTATCATATGAAGAGATAGAGTATTGGCTGAAATATGAATATGAAGAAACTCCAGCAAGTTCCCCTCGAGCAGAACATCTCAACTTCAGCTCAGCCTGGCCCCATGATCTGAGACTTCTGTCATCAGAGACTGATAGCTGGAATACAAACTACTGTGCTCAGCGCTGTGGGTTTTACTTGAGGTGCAAGGAAAGCAAAAAGTCTGAAACTTTGTTCCAAGCAAAAGTTGTATTATTTTAAATTCAGAACACTGAGGGGAAAAGCCTTGTCAAGCAAAACAGAGAGAGCATGAAAGCCACGTCTCCACAGACGAATGTCACTTTGATGTCATTATCTCAGGCTTTACTATTCTCACAAATATAAGCCTCTCAGAGAGGAAAATCCCTTCAGAATGATGACTTTTAAAAGCTGCATAACAAGTTTGCACAAACAATCAGCAGCCAAACAGCTCAAAGAAGAACAGATCCTTGTTGGGCTTTGAGGGTTGTGTGTGTGTGTGTGTGTGTGTTTGTGTGTTTTAAAAAACAGCATGTGTTACTTAAGGACACACATGGTTAGCTGTGACTCAAAAGGCAGAGCGGATCGTTGACTAACCAGAAGGTCAGTAGTTTGATCGGCCGCTCCTCCAGTATCCTTGAGCAAGACATTAAACTGTATATTGCTTCTGACAGTTATTGCGTCAGAGTGTGAATGATGTGTTATAGAAGAGCGAGGTGTAACGAAGTGCTGAATGAAATTGTGTGTGTCCATGTCAATGGGTGAATGTGACTTGAATCTTGAAATACGTGTGTGTGTGTGTGCGTGCGTGTGCGTGTGTGTGTGTGCGTGTGCGTGTGTGTGTGATTTGTAAGTAAATCAGGAGCAGTAATGCAGGAAGTTAAGATATCAGATCAAAGAGCCCCAACATCAACAGGCACTAATAGTTTCATCAAACAACATTTATACAGACTGTGTGTTTGCACATCTGTTGTTGCTTCTCTTCCAAGGACTTTGGTTAATTAAATGGGTAACAGCACAAGACACAGCAAACACAGGTCCTAAATTACTTGCCCAATAACAACAGCACCAGGTCGGCATCTCCATGCGTTACATTCCCATACATTCCATTCTCCCAATACAAGTTTGTGTATCATCAAGTTGATATTTTAAGGTCTAAAAACAACCTAGTGTTGCTTTAAGCCCAGAGGTCCATTGCCTCACATATTTCCAAACTACCTCCTTCCAATCTCAAATCCATTGCCTTGCCATGACCACATTATCATATCACAGAGAACATAACTGCAGCCCAGCTCGTGCCTTGCATTATGCATTCAGAAGCTCCGGGAGCCCAGAAACCAGGTCGTCACAGGTTGCTCAGGAAAAGCAAGCACCAGCTAAAATGTGGAAGTTGCAACAGGACGTTCTAAAGCGCAAACAAGTAGAAACATATAATTTAATTTAATTAAATTCCAAGAATCGGATACAACTACAAGAGAAGACTCTTTATTGAGGTTTTGTTTGTAACTGACTTCACACCTTTTTTCCCTAAAAGAACACTCTCCTCCTCCTCCTCCTCCTCTGTGAAGCCGTTACACGGTGCCTTTATCTCATTCTTTGATGAAACATACTTTTTATCTTTGTGGAGCCTGACAGCCTCGAGGAGCGGTTACGTGTCCGTCAGGCAGTGTGCAGGCAAGCTGACAGAGCGACTGTTGACTGGGGAGAGGGCAGCAGCCGTTAATCACACACTGAGGGGAGAAAGGACATTATACACATCAGCTCAGTTGGATTATGATACTTGAGTCATTCTGGAGTAGCAATTAAAGAGCTGCTTCTCAGAGGCATGAAGAGGAAGAAAAGCTGACATTGTTATGGAGCAGAGGGTGAGAGAAGTTATTATGCCCAAGGCTCCAAAATTACACACATAGATTCACAGTCACTCTGTGTAATCCATATTCTATCTGGAGCTAACTTAGGAACACACACAATACACTCTATTTGTGGCTCTGCCTGACACACACAAACACTCATTTACAACAAATCAGCCTGCTCCCTCTGATTAGTCTAAAAACAAACACGGCAGCCACACACCTGTTGCCAAGCAACAGCAATG
Source organism: Verasper variegatus (assembly GCA_026259375.1). Lineage (NCBI taxonomy): Eukaryota > Metazoa > Chordata > Actinopteri > Pleuronectiformes > Pleuronectidae > Verasper > Verasper variegatus. Next base: position 4,023,596 of record CM048045.1, on the reverse strand, counting down.
CTCGCTTGATCAGTCGACCATGAAATGCAGAGGAAGTCAGGGGGGCGACTGATGAGAGGGGAGGAGAAAGGCACATCTGTAAGACACACGCACACACACGCACGCGCACACACACACACACACACACACACACACACACACATACACACACACACACACACACATAACACAACATTAGAAGACAGCAGTGGAGAATGTGTGAAGGTTTCCAACATATGCTCAAAGCACTCACTGAGCTGTTTCTGTTGCTCTCTCTCTCTCACTCTCACTCTCTCACTCTCTCACACGCACACACACATGCACACACACATACACACACACACAGTCAGTTGGCTCGTTTTCCGTGCCAACTGACATAACGTGGGAATACTTTCACATACATACAGTATTCACACCACACCACAAAGAAATGCTTGCTAATGAGTAAGCCTGCTCATGCTTATTATTTTGCCTATATAGAGATTTATTTTCTACATGCGAGATAATAATACAAAACTAGTGAAATACAAATGTACATATTAGCACTGGCTACATTCAGAGAATCAGAGAGCAGATGATTTCTGACAGTAAAACAGTACACCCTAACTCTGTGTCTTCATCCTCACGTTTGTGTAAACTGAGTATACAGCTCGACAGGACCGGTGGGCATATGTAAACACCGCACACACTCAGACACTGCTGTTCCTCACATCAGATACAAAAATCGTATCAGTCTTTTGCATGCCCTGTTGCCCTCTATTGTTACCTCTACTGTTGTCGTCCCTGTTAAGACAAAGAGAGCTTAGTTCTGGAGATGATAGTGGCAAGTGAAACATCTAGAAGTAATGTGGAGAAGCATTTGGAATTATTCACCACATGAGACAAAATTCATGGATAAAAGTCAAACTGTTAAAAAGGTGAGAGTCGCCTGTCAACGTGTCACTGCAGTCAGGCAAAAGACACACCATGAATGAAGGGAGCAACATTAATAATGTTAAAAGGTAAATATCACTCTCTTATTGTGTGCAAGGCTTTTAAATGGAATGAGACATTGCTCTCATTAGTTTATTGCATATTAAATCCAAAACACCCCAATGATTAATTAAGAGACTGTGCACAGCTCTTTTGAATTATGTGTGCAGAGACTTTTTCCCATTGTTAAAGTAAAGCACCATACAGGAAATTACTGGTAATACAACGCAGTATGAATGTAGTCTATGAGCTATATACTGTTAAATCCAGTATCCAGTCAAAGAAATTGAATCTCCTATTGACACCAGCAGCGTGGCTTTCGGTGACCAATGACTCTCAACCAGCTTATAACAAGAAGAGTACCACACATGCAGAAGTACAGAATAGAATCGAGATTTTGATCCAAGGTCTATTCAGCACAATGTTCTGTGCTCCTGTAGAAAACCACAAGTCTGTATACTACAACTGAGAAGTGAACTGAGAAAACCTGTTTTATTTCTAATGTCAAGGAGAAGTACTACAGTAGCCACAATCCTCAGGAGTGGCAAGGTCTATGGTTTGTGGAGCTTGCTGTTACCATGGAAGTGTAAGAATCATGTTGATTATGATTGGATCATTGAGCGTTTCATTACGTTTACCCCAGAGTGACCATAATGTCTCTTTGTCACATGCTGAGGTTTTTTAAAGATGAAGAAAAAAGTGCAAAGATGAAAATCACTGCAACAAGGTTAAATTAAAAAAGAAGCGCATTGGAAGTCCTTGGATAGGGATCACTCACAGAGGTTTATGGGATCCATAGTGTTCCTTCACTCTAATTTGCCTTTGCCTCTTTGTCCACTGCATTTCTTTTTGATCTGAATCAAATGTTTCATGGTCACGATTCATCCCACAGCAGAGCCGTTCCAAAGGAGGGCAGTCACTATAATACTCTATACACACATAAACACATCCCACACAGTGATCATACAGTTGGTCATTTGTCTAATGTCAACAGAGAAACACATGAAAATGTTGAGCAATGCAAATGAAGTCATGTTCACCAACTTAAGGACAGAGTAGATAGAGAAAGGCAGCAGTAGCACTGCAGAGCTCTCCTGCTGTCATAATCAGGCTAACACGAAGTTTAACATTAACGTGCACAACTGCAGCTTTGATCTCTCACAGATTAACAATGGTTTAATGAATCCCTTAGGATTTACTGGTGGGGTTGGTTATTAACTAGACGAAATCTCTTCCTCCGATCACGCCTTTACACTGAAAACAGGGTGAATTAAATAAATAATTGCAAATAGACACTATAAAGGTGCCTCTCTTATTTGTATATTGTTATATGTTCCTGTTCACACCACAGCTGCTGAGAAACACTGCGGTTTTCTGCTGAAGTATCTCTTCTGCTGCACTCAGCGAATGTGAAAACGTGACTGTTTGAGCTGTTCATGTTAAGCTTTTCACTTAAGTCTTTCTCTAATGAGTAGGACAGCATCTACTTAGGGAAGTGTTGTGACTGCAGGGCTCGACAACACAACTCTTTCTGCTACACTTGTATCTGGACTGAAAGCATGTCCCCTCTCGACGCTCATTACAATGCATCACAGACTTCTGCAGAGTTCTGCAATAGACACTGCTCTATTTGGTAAATATAAATATGTATGTATCAGAGGTATCAGACCTCAAGTACAACACTTGAAATATTCAATTTCAATAATGACTCAGAACCAAAGACTGTTTATAAAGATGGATGACATGGCAGCTCGCTCAAAAGTGAAGCCAAATGATTTCAACCGGCCCCTAGTTGCTGGCTTCAGTACAAATCCATTAACCCTGCCACCTCCATGTTAGCAGATAGGACATGCATGAAAATAAAATGTCAAAGTACACGTAAAAAATATCAAAGAGGGTCTCTAGCATTTCAGGTAGTTCTTATCAGATTAAACTTTGTTCAATTGCTTATGTTTGGTTTTAATTAGTTATTTGATGCTATAAAATTAAGTTGAAACCTCATGATTGACTCTCAAGTGGTCCAGCTCATGTATTGGCAGGACCTTAATAGAGCATCTCCTCTCCACCATCACTACTGCACAGGCACTGGCTCCAAATGACTTCACCAGCAATGGTGAAAATGAAAGTGCCATATCGCGGGATATTTTCATTTTTGTAGGAGGAAAAGGTGCACGTGTCGTCCATCTTAATTTACAGTTAGTCTGAACCATAAAACATTTCTGGACTGAAGACACAAAGTAAGGTCTAAACTATAATGTGTCAGCATTCTCATATACCATTATGGTTAAAGAGACTGACCTTTGGCCTCTCTGGGAAAAGAGTATCCAAAATAGTTGCTAACATTTCTCTATGCAGGACCACCTCTGACACAGTGGATGCTCCAGTCCTGAACAAGGAATTTCCAACATATAATTAGCTCATGAACTCCAGGCTCTGAAGTAACACTATGTTAACCTTACAATTGTAGTAATTAAGTAAGTTGGCAAACACACTACAGCAGAAAAATACACAATTTTTTTGTTTACACTTTTTCTTATATTTTTGGTAAAGCTATAAAAGGACAGAACCCTCCAGGCTCTTCTCATACAGTGTGTGTTGCCTTTTCTAAATAACACTGTTTCTGCATGTGAACAAATCTAAAGCTATGTTTTCAATAAAATGTCCCAGAAATGCTGGAAAAATCAAACAGATTACAGTGTGTTCAGTTTTTTCCCTTGTGCTTGAAATATTGTATATGGAATAAAAATACAATACATAGAAATGCTCCCCCACTCTGTCTCTATTACCTTGAAAGGTCATATTGATTCCTCAGTTTATCAGGTCACTCTCAGTAGCATGCAGCCCAAAATGTAAACACAGGAAACTGCACAGAGGAGAGATTTTAGCTTGAGTGCCTAACTTTTATTCTCCCTCTGTTCTTTTTCTGCTCTCAGTCTAATATCTATTCCAATCTATTCTAAATTTAAATCTCTCCGGACCGTTTGGCTAAAGATGTGGGGTGTATCATTTCTTCTTTAACAGTATGCGATCAGACCATTCTGTTGTCTCACTTTCCCACAAGTCTCCTTTCATCTGTGCCAACATTCACAACCTCAGACAGCCTGCACACGCCTGAGGAATGAGCATTAAGTCCAGTGTGTTTATTCAGCGCAGACTGAATGACGACTAGGCCCCTCCACGCAAGCCATGTTCGACATTCTTCTAGAGACGAAGTGAAGGAAGCACACATGCATGCAGAGATATCGCAGCAGACACCCACACACAACCTATTGACCATTTATATAATCAGAATCTTGGGACTGCACCAGTACAATATTCACGAGCATAAGCCCAACTTAAGCTCCGGCTTCATGTGAGCAGCCATTGATCTCAGTGACACTGCTTTAATCACAGGAGGACAGCTTCCACTCAGGAGACACTGTAGCATTTCCCCTGTCTGAGCAGCTAATTAACTAACTTCACCACTTCAGGGGAAACAGTGTGTTACTGTTGTTTTTGTTTTCTTATAAATGTTATAGTCAGATAAATATTTCAAAGCTGCTGTAAACTCAACCTCATTACTTCTTCATGAGCCGGGATTATGTTTTTTTGCAGTAATTGACGAGGAAGAACTCACAGTCCCTCAGTGATGAATGTAGAATCTCGAAGTGGGAGTCAAATGAGCACTGCAGTCAAGTAAACCTGTCAAACTAAGGCTGTTCAGGTATTTGGATACATTTGATACAGCAGCACTAGAGTATACGTGAGGGATTAAACACTCCTACAATCTGCCAAACAAGCAAAGACAGTAACATAAGCAGCCTTATCTTTCAATACCAAAACCACAAGTATGAGAAAGGAGAAGCCTCTTCCTCCTTTCTGCTCAACAATGGGTCTTCGACACAAGTGGGAAAGAAACAGCTTCTCATTTTTGTCCAGCAACCACCAGTCACATTGTTGTTCATTGAACACGTTCATTGAACACGTTCATATTTTTTGTGAACTCCTGCGAGAGTGACGATGCTCACATTTTACGACACAGTTTAAAAAAAAATCATCATCGTATAGGCCATCACGTGAAATACCATGAGCGAGCGAAAATGTGTGTGTGTGTGTGTGTGTGTGTGTGTGTGTGTGTGTGTATGTGGTCTCAGACTCCTCAGACTGGGAGCACACACACACACACACACACTCACAAAGGCCCCTGGGCCCTGCCACTACTCACTCACACAGCGACACTGTGAAATGGGAGGAGCTGAGCCCATTAACGTGAAGCAGCCGGTAAGTTACTTTGTTGAAGTAGAAACAAACTGAACTGAAAATACTGTATACTGTATGACAGATTAAAAAGAATGGATCTCTCTTTCCTAACAGTTGCTGCACTCTCTGTTGATGACAATAATGAGCACAGAGAAAAGCAGAGTTACACACATGCATTCCACTTTCTTACCTTTCTCCACTGTGGTGATGCCCATAGATGGCTGACCCAGGCTGGTCCTCGTCTCCCACTTGCCCTCATCAGGGTGGTACATTTCCACGGAGGCCAGCGGAGTCTGTTGCTGATTCATGCCTCCAAGCACCATCACCTGGCCCCCCAGTGCCACAGCCGCGGCACCCGCCCGTGCAGTGGGCAGCGGTGGCAACTGGCTCCATGCCTGGCTTTCTACATCCAAGACTTCGACGCTGTCCAGGGGCATGCCGGTCTCGTTGCAGCCCCCCAGCACGTAGAGCAGGCCTTCGTGATAGACGGGGGTGCAGTAGACACGGCGCTGTGACATGGGGGGGAACTGCTCCCAGTACAGGGACTTGACAGGACTCACCGCCATCTCCTGCACGGGCATGTCTCCAGGGTCGAGAGGAGGGGATGCACCATCACACAGCGTGCCGGAGGAGGTGGAGGAGGGGGAGGAGGTGGTGCAGGAGGGACGGGTCGAGTGAGAGAGGGGACACACAGAGGCGTAACTAAACTCAGCGAGAGAAGATGAAACAAGTGGAAGCACAAGCTTGTTTCTGTCTGTTTGAGTGACCACCTGAACTCTAAAGTTCACAGGGGGAAAGAGACAAGAGAGAGTGAAAGATAGAGGGAGGAGGGGAGGTATGTAGGGATGTCGAGGATATGAATGCTAGTGAGGCGAGAGGACGGAATAGGGAAAAAGAAAGAGAGAGGGTATGAGGAGGGTGTCTAACTCACTCCTCACCCAGATGTCACGTCTCTCTCTATTCAAATGTTTTATTCATACAGCTGTTGGTGTTTTGGAGCAGTAAAGCCATCTGCCCTTCAATCCCCTCTGTTCCTCTCTCTCTTCCTCCTCACCACATCGTGCCGACAGGTCTGGTTAAAGTTTTGGCTTGAGTATATTCCAGGGGGAAAAAAAGAGGATGTCCCGAAGGTTAATACTTAATACCACAAACACCTAAACGTCAGCTGCGGATGAAATGAAAAAGAAATAGGAGCAGCGGGGAGATGGCCCTGGATCAAAGACCAAAAGAGGGAAAGTGATGGACCAGTGACCTGATAATCCCAGAGAAAGCCGTTGCAGCAGGGAATCTTCTATCTTCAAACAAAAAGACAATATTACAGGAGCACCAGTCCTCAGCTGCAGCTCCACAGTTCTATTTGCACCCTGGTGACTGAGCCTGCAGTGCAAAAAATCCTATAATAAATTAAGCAAATTTTGTAAAGATCTACTGGTGTGTAGTGACTGCACAACTTTCTTGCATTTTAAGAAAGAATTTCCCTTAATTAAACAAGAACTCCTAGTCCCAGGAGTGTCGTTCGAGGATTCGCTGTCAGGCACAGCATCTTCTGAGCTACGTGCTCCGCAGCTTCCCGGAAGCTTTTGAGAGGATGAGGTTCCCTTGGCGACGCCCAGCCTGTAAGAAAAGACAACACAGGATTAGACGTCGGAGTGTAAATTAAGAGCTAGAATGACATTTTTAAATTCAGGAAATGAAGAACATCTTGTTTATACGCTCAGCAATTAGAGTTTATGTCATACTCCTTTAAGCAATACGCTGTCTAACCAGTGTAACAGGTGTTTAGACCAAAAACAACACTGTGATAAAACAATACGAGGTGCTGTGATGGTGAGACTGAGTTGCCTCAGCTTCAGGAGACAAAGAAATACAGTCGAGCAGTGGTAAACTGTCAGTACTAACAAGACATGCAGTGATTGACCAATTAAATCTAAATACAAATACTACTGGTGTAACCACGCTTCATCTGTGATCTGTATGGATCGACCCCCATGGTTTGGAACGCACGTGAATCGCATATTAATTAAGTATACATATTTGTGTAAAATAGTGTTTTACGGTCGTTGTCACTTCGTAAAGAAATACTTGTCTAAATTTCAGCCATGAAAAGAAGCAATCAAATCAAATCAGTTGTGTGTTCACACAAACTGTGCTTGTTAAAAGTTGTTTTTTGTTGTGAAAGCCACGGTTACTGGAGGAGTGGAAGAACTGGAGAAGCCATATGGAGGATGAAAGAAAGGTGTTGGACAAAGCTGTTACACATGTAGACACCTTTGAAACTACATCATGTTTATTTGTCTGTGGCAAGACGTGCACATAAGACAAGCATTTCCCACATTGATTCACAATACCGACAATAATCAAAATATTAAAAAATTTACATTGATATCATGATAATAACACACATATGATCATATCTTGTAGATAATCCAGTGCCTTTTAAATAGTTTCCATATATTTCCATCATGATGAAACAGTTATGTGCTGAGCAAGACACCCCTCCCCCTCAGGTGAAAGCCACCTTCTTTCAGTTCTTGTAGAAGCAACACTGGCACTCATTGCTGACCCAGACCAAGTTCCTGCATCATGCTGACTGCAGCCAGAACAACAAGTCTGAGCTTCCAGACAACACAGGATGAGCCAGTAAAGGTCAAGAATACTGTGGCAGCAAAATAGCGGATTCTGCACGTTCATAACAACACAGAATTTGTGACGCGTTCAGGTGAGGAGTGCCGCAGCAGGCGGCGACAGGATGTAACTACTACTATCTACTGTGGAGATCACGGTTTTGTTTATAACACATTGACACCGGCACCGTCTCTTATCACCATAAGCTCCTGAATCTCGTTGTCTTTACAGGTTGATGTCAGTGTCTTCTACGCGTATGGCTCCTCTTTTCTACCCTGAGATATTTGGATTCTATTTGTATTTTTTCAGTTTTGGATCTGTCACATGTTAGAAACATCATCAACACACCCACTTGCTCACAGGGAATTCTGCTGATAATCTCCAATGTGGTGACACTTCACCTCTACACTGCTGGACTGGTGTCGTTTTAAAGAAGGAAGTGAGTCTGACCATGATCTGAGACAAGCTTCATTCAAGTAAAAAAATATTGGCTTTCCATGCATTACTCACTAAAGTACTCAAAACATAAAATATAAAGTATTTTCAATGCAAATGATTCATGAAGACCTCATTAATTAGTCAAATGACCTAGACATGACAAGCTATGGCAAAATGTGAACCATTGTGTTAAGATGTGGTTCGGCTTTAATCTGTATTTTTCGAGCCACATGCAAATGTAAATTCAGCAGAACAGCAGCAGAACTCTTAGGAACATGGTGGAAACTATTAATTCTGAAAACTGACAAGTATTAATAAATATGAGGTAGAGGGATGTTTTCATGTTACCTTAATCATACTGATTTAATACAAGAGCCCATTCAATATATGGATTTTTGGGGGCTGATACTGATATAAGGGTGAAGAATTCCTGATACCGCTTTATCGGCCCAAATAAAAAAAAATAAAAAAGGTGGGCGTGATTGGTAAGATGTAGGGAGACATGTATCAAGGCATTTTTCAGGATATTTTACAGTTTAAACATTAACATCACGAGTGAGTTTTGGGATTCTTTCCCCATATTTTGGAATCAGCCCAAAAGTAAGTCAAATCAGATCAAAGCATTACATTTGCAAATGTGACATTTCCTGATTTTCTATGCTTCGAAATGTATCTACCTGGATGACTCAAGGCTGAGGCTGAGGAGAAAACTGAGTCAGAACACATACTCCTGTCAGGTCTTAATATAACAGCCCAGTATTCAGAATTACTGAGTTATAATCAGCACTGCATTTGTGTGTATGTGTGTGTGTGTGTGTGTTCGTGTTTCGAGCACACTGTGACCTGAGGGTTGACGAGGAAATGACATATAGCAGGTGGGAGTAGAGAAGGAAAGCAGCACAGTATATATGTTTCTTCTCTGCTGTCCTCGTCTTCCAGCTCTGTCTCTCACACACACACACACACACACACACACACACACACACACAAAGTACAGTACAGCATATTCATAATTAAGGATGCCGTCTTCCAGCCCCCAATTAGTGCCCTGAGCCCTGTAGACACGCTGACCTTTTTACAAGTGAGGGGAAAAGAGAAATGAGGACAACAACAGGGAGGTTAGTGTGTCTTCACACCTATAAATGTGTGTGTTGATGTATTTGCATATGCTGTGAATGGGAATTTGAACAGCTTTGCATCTGGGTGCATGCGAGTATGTCTAGGGAAAAGATTGAATATCATCGTACCATGTGACGGGGGGGGGTTACCTTGAAATAAAACATTATGATGTTGCATGGGTATTTTTGTAAGAGACATAAAGAATATACTGAAAAATACATGAGTTTTGTTGTGGCTTTTTTTGGTTCTGTCTCCTGACAGAGCTTAAATATTATAGTAGTTTGTTATAGATCTGACCTATAATATCCAAATTACCTCTGCACCACCACAGTTACTCTGTAATTACAGTTACTGCCTTTTTCTTTCACCTTGCTGATGCTAAACAAGATGATAATGATAATGGTACTGTATATGACATTATGTTTATATCATGATTTGACAAATAAATACTTTACAAGGTGTTTCATGGGTCGAACTCATGACTTTAAAAAACTGAAGCATTGAAAAAGTCCTGTGATTTTGGTTTATCATATTTATTGTTATTATTTAAATATATTGTACTGCTAATGGAGAAAGGGTCAAAATTCCCAAGTGGTCATAGATAATCTGCCTTTCTCTACAGGGGGGAAACATGTGTTTGAACTATGAATTATAATGCTTTTACCTGAAAGAATTTTTGTTTAAAGGTGAACCAACTTTGGCATCATCATCACACATCAAAATGGGTTTCCAGATTCTGGACAGGGCTGTGGCATATATATATATATATATATATATATATATATACACACAGCTCAAATTGTAAGGGTTCAAAAGTAATTGGAACTAGAGGGCTAATGCCCTATCTTGCCATGTCAAATCAGTGTTTCCCATTAATTAGTTAGACTGTGGCGGCCTGCTATATTCTAATGTGTACTACCATAGTTTCATAATGAATTTCCAAACATTTGATACATCTCAAAATAATGTAAGAGATCTTTAATGTGGTTGCAATGCAGTCGTCTGTGTACCTGTCACTTGGAATATGTTGCTCATGTGAGCTGCGTTTGTGCGCATACAGGTGCACCCCCACTACCGCCATTAATTGAATTAGCTCTGAGGGAAATCCTGCATAGTATGTGAAATTCCTGGAACTGTGTATTTATTTGGATCGGCTCCAAAATGGGATTGATTCTTTCCTGGGTTCCACCTCTACACACAATTGCATGGATAACTTTTCAGTACTTTTGCATAATCCTGCTAACTAACAAACAAACGGATGAAAACATAACCACCTTGGCGGAAGTTAGCATGGCTATAACATATTTCGTAGACAAACCAAGTTCAGGCACAACAAAGCTCACACGTGGCTCAAAGTTGAGAGTTGCCATGTAAATTAAGGTTGTCTCTCAACATGAGGAGTAAAGAAGGTGACCATGCAAGTGAAGAAGACACTAATGAGGCTCAAAAAGCATACCTCTACCAAAGAGATGTCAATAGTACTTGGTTTGTGACAAAAAAGAGGTGAGCTCAGGAGAACTAGTAAATGACAAACATGGTGTCAGCCCGAGGAGGATAAGTCTTACACGGTGAAGAAAAACAGAATTAAAGGTTCAGTGTGAAATATTTAGGTGAAATGGATCCTAGTGATGTATAATGATCTAAATTGTACAAATTGTTGTTTTCTTTACTCTAGAATTGCCCCTTTTATATTTTAATACTTCATAATCATCGGGGGGGTCTTCTCTACAGAGGCCGCCATGTTTTTTACAGTAGCCCAGACTGGACAAACTAAACACCTTTTGAGTTTTTATGACAACTGAAGGCGACCACAGGTTCTCTTTCATGTTTGTGGGGGAGGGTGAGGTGAGGGGTATTCAGCTGCAAAATGAAACATCACCACAGATGTCACTTAATTCTACACACTGAACCTTTAAGTCGTACATGTTGTTTTTTTCAACATAGATGTGTGTTTGAGCAGTGAGCTGATGGCCAAGTACAAATAAACAGGCAAATCAAAGATGTGATACCGTGGTTGTGGATAATCCAACCAAAATAATCCACTTATGACAGGTATTATGACGGTACATGAAACACTGGCCAGTTTCAACACAGAAATCTCATTGCGACCATATGGCAACATCGTGGGTTCCACATATTTATCATTGTTGTTCATTATCAACTGTTTAACCGTCAACCTACAATAAAAATGTTAACTGATTAATACTAACAGTCCTAAAATCCTGGGACATTTGTACCATCTGAGCAGATATTCTCTGCTCCAGACAACAGACTGTCACCAGACTGACCCCACAGCTTGTGAACATTGCTATGTCTGGATAAAAAACAGTCAGTAAGCTTAGGAATGAGGTAGGCTTTATGAAGCTGTTTATTGTGATTGCTCGCTGAACATGCAGTTTACATCTTATATGCACCAGAGTGCCTGCATAGTCATCACATAAACATGCACAGCTAAAGCAGAATGTTACACCAAGTTATGTCTGCCTGCAGAGGAGGGTAAAAACATTTAGGATATTTAGACAATCCACCAGGCAAATTATTTAAAGTTTGGTAAGCCTAAGACACCATTTGTTGCCTTTACGACAAGTGTGTGTGTGTGTGTGTGTGTGTGTGTGTGTGTGTGTGTGTGTGTGTGTGTGTGTGTGTGTAGCAGTAGGTGATTACATTGTGACCTGAGGATTGACTGCTATGGAAATTACATAGCAGTGAGTTTGCTTTGTTGAGAGCTCTGTAGCCCATTGGCAAGACTAGACCTACATCAATAATAACAGGTTTTAAAACAGCGTTTTTTTTTTTAAAAGATCTCCGTCCAGATATTTTAGCCCTTTATTAGAAATAATTTCTGTTCATACTAAAAGTGCTCATCACCAGTCACACATACTTGTCATGCACTTGCCAGTGTAAACAGGAAGCAGACTGTCTACTCTGTATTTGGTTGCTTAGTTGCAGAAAACACTAAATAGAAAAAATAGAAAAAGCATTGGTGAAAAGAAATAGCAGGGATTTCTTTTCTTGGACCAACTGGTCTATGATTTGGGGAGGCAAGCTCATACTGCTTTGTTATAAAAGTTTGGTAACATGCAGGCTTTTATAAGATGGGAAACACAAAATTTGATGTGAGATCTAAGTCTTGCTGCTAAATTTAACATCGGAAGCTTATCATAACAAACTGTACACCCACATCCTCATAGCGACAAGGGCAATGATGACATCGGTCCTTCCTGTATATCTTCCTGTGCCATCAGACACGGCATTCTCAAAGTTATGCCTGTGATGTCATTCACAATTCATTACTTGAAAATGATCTTGTTCCTCTCACACTCATTCCTCTCTCTCTCCAATGAGAGCTGTGCTAGATGATGCCAAATATAGGTGACCTGAAGGCTGAGATTATATGAATTTGTAAATTGCCTGTTTTGAAAGTAGTGTAGGTAATTCATTTCAGGATTTAATTGAGCAGTTTCATTATAAAATACCAGCAGGCTAAGGAGTACAGACTGTTCTCCTACTGCTCAGCTGCTGGAGATTATTATACATATACAGCTGTGAATGGTGCAGTGTTTGAGCATGCATGGCAGATCCCCGGGGTGCTCTGTCCCTACGAGTACCACATGCTGACAACCTAATATGTGAGCCGACAACTAAACAACAGCTTAAATGTGGGGACTCATGGAGTGCATTTACAGCAGTGTGTCGCCTGAGGGATCCTGCAGTTCCGTTTTCACTTAGAAAATGTGGAACTGGTATAATGTATCTTGGTGGAGCAGTTTTGCAAAAGGAGCAACTTAATGCATGATTAACTCTCTGCAGCAATGGTGCACTTGAAGCACAGTCTAGGCGATAGCACTCTTGAGAAGAAAATTCATCCCATTCCAACACTGAATATAGATTTACAGCTGTTGTTGGATGGATATAGGTACAATCTAAATCCTATGGGGCCCTCATTCCCCATTGCTAGTAACAAACCATGACAGTTAAATATTCAGCCTGAGATACCAAGCAGCCCCTTCATTTCAAATTCAATCAATCAAACCAATCTACTAGAGATTAAGTTCAGTACCACTATAATCATTGTTCTTATAGTAGCATGATAACATGCAGTTTCAATACAAATGCTAATTAGCACTAAACACAAACCACTGTTATTTAATTTGGATCTATTAGCACAGAAGCTAATATCAGACAGATTGACATTTGTACTTGATCGCAATTCTTCATCAAAACATTTCATTGTATGTTGAACACAAATGTACAAACAAAGTTTAATAGCAATGCAATAATTAGCTGGGACATGTTAGTCTGGACCTTCAAACAGATATCCCAACACTAGATACACTGTTAGCATGAATAACAAATGAATGATAAGAAAGCAAAAATGATGTCTCTCATCAAAATAATTGCTTTAGTCTGGAGGGACCCCTAAACCTTTCCTTAGTGTTGAATCAATTACTGTTATCCTGCTGAAATAAATGGCACAACTGTGACGGAGGTACTTCGCAGAAGTTGCCCCCGGGGTTTCTACTGAGGCAGGAAATAAAATCATCAGCTAGGACTCTTCCCAAGAGTAGTTGCAAACCTCTGAGGGATACTTTCAGTGTATGCCTACCAAAGTAATTTTGCATGCTGCTAATGATGCTAAGAACAAATGGAACTGCTAAGTTTATGTCACATTCTAAGAACTATTCAAGATTACAATAATGCACAACGTCTCTGGGTGACTGATAAGTTTGTCACCTTATCCCCTCAGTGTTAACCCCCTTACTCCTCTAGGTGTGAACCGTCATAGTCACTATTAACAATTTAGCATGAAGCAGATGTAGCTGGCTGCTATTCACACAAAACAGAAATCAAAATGTCTCTATAGGCTGCTAGTTCAGTAACATGTAATATACTTCAGGTGGACATACCTGGGTTAACCATAGGAAAAGGCATGCAATAGTTTTGCGAGATCGGCAGAGCAGCCAACAAGTATAAAAATCTCTTTATGTTTTGAGTGTCTCTTATAATGAAAACAATTGTGACATGAACATTTTCAGACTCCAGTGATTTTCAGAAACACAACTGGCAGCAAATGTTTTCCTTTCATTTTATATTCTTATTGTGGGAATTGCTCAGAGACAGAGAGATTTGTGTTGCTAATGTGTAGAAAGACACTTTCTGACAGAATGCATGATTTAGTGTGATCACACAATGCAACAAGTGATTTTCCCTCAACAGCATCAGTGGCAGTACCATTCAAAATCTCACTGGCTCAGGTGGAAGTGCTCATACCCGTGTTGATGTAAAGATGTGCCTCCACTGTGTGTAATCAGTAATGGATGCATCATTTGAAAAAGACTTTGAGAGAAGGATAGACTGGAATTCTAATTCAAATCAGTAAAAAGACAGAGACGAGCTGCAGATGCTATGGGAGTGTTTTGGACTGATAAGACAACATTAACCTCTGACAAAATGATAGGGAGATTAAACTGTGGAGAAGAAAGAATTGTTCATGATTCAGAACATACATGCTCTTCTATGAAGTATGGTGGATGTGGTATCTTTATTACCTCCATATAGGCTATGTTTCAACTGTGTTTGTTATACAAAACAATTACACAAAAAACAACAGCTTAACATTAAAATTTAGTGGAAGGATGCAGTATGGATCAGGGGATAGGCAGAATTTAGGCAGATCCAGGATTTATATTTTTCTTTTCCTTAAAATTGTGAAATATGGTGTTTTTCAACAATTTCCTTGATTTCTCATGGAACTTGATGAAATGAAAAAATCTGGCAAAGTGGTTTCAAAAGGTGTGCGCTCTCTGAGTGCCTTTTTGTTGATAATGTAACAGCAGAATCAATTCAGAAGTCTACAGAAACATGTGTCTGCCAAAATACCTTGCAAACACAACAAAGGCTTTTATCAGGGGGAACAAGTGGATGTTTTTAGATGGCCCATGTCAATCACTGGACATTAACCCAATCAAGCTGCTTTTCACATTATTAAACACATCTGATCATAAATAGCAGGAAATAAAAGATCATATTCATCTTTTAATCTAAAAATGTCTTTGCGTACAACAAAAACAAAGGAACTGGCCTTGGGGTTCCAAGACTGTATAGGCTATGCACTAGCATTTACATAATAAACAATGTTGTGGGAGTAGTGAAGAGGGGAACAGGAGACGACAAAGAGGCCCCAGGGAAACGAATGACAGAGATTATGCTGGTGATGAGATAATGACTAATTATAATTGCTTCAAATCAAAATGCAAGCAAACAATGCTCACGGTGGTTTGATTAGTATCTTTACCCTGTCCTCAAATTTTGTTTCCCCCCACAGTCTAATAGGTATCAAGGTGAATCTTTAATTACTGCTTAGTGAATGATGTGAATTTCAATGTGAAGTTCAATGGTTTGAGTAACACATGCAGCCAATACATGGGAGAAACTTTGAAAAGAATAATCAATTCTAGCCCAGACCTCAATTCTAAGCTTCACGTCCGGAGCAAACCAGGCGTGACGATTAAAATTGAGGCCAAACTGTTCAATCTTGGTTTCATCAGACCAGAAAATCTTGTTTCTCACAGTCTGAGAGTCCATTAGGTGCGTCTTTCTTTGGAAACGTTCACAGAGGAGAGGCTTCAGTCTGGCCAATCAATGGAGTGCTGCAGAGTCAGTTCTCTTTGTGAAAGTTTAGCCCATCTCCACAATTGATCTCTGCAGTGCAGAGTGACCACCTCTGGTCACCTCTTTTTCTAAGGACTGCTCAGTTTGGGTGGGCAGCCAGCTCTAGGAAGTTTACTCCAAACTTCTTCCTTTAAGAATTATTAGAGGCTGTCCTCCTAGGAAGCTTCAACAGTGTGGAATTCCTTTTTGGAACCTTCCCCAGATCTGAACCTTAACACAGTCCCATTCCCGGGCTCTGCAGACAGCTCATTCAACTCATGGCTTGGTTTTTGCATCATCTGCTATGAGACCTTAGAGAGGAGGTAGCCTTTTGAAGTGAAATGCAATCAATTCAATTCACCATGGATGGAGTCAAATCAAGGCGTAGAAACATCTCAATGAGGATTGAGAGTAATGGGAGGCACTTGAGCTACATATCAGGTGTCAGAGCAAAGGGTCAGAATACTTGAATGTGATATTTCAGTTTTTCCTTTTATAAATTTGAACAAATGTATAAACTTCTGTTTTCACTTTGTTGTTCAGGGAGACTGAGGGTAGACTGATGAGGGGGGTATTACTTTTTGATTTTAACACAAAGTTGCAGCATAGAATGTAAAAACATTTTTTTTTTCTTTGAATGTGAGAAGCCAAATTTACTGGTCTACAGATTTGTTGTAAAATGAGCCTTTAAAATAATCACACAGTATTATTCTCATAGATCTAACAAAGCCTTGCAGCTGCACTGGAGGAAAATGTTTCTTAATTTGTATTCATTATATACAGTACATAATAATATTTCATATATGATATTGCACATGAAGATAATTTTAAAAAGCCCTTCCCTTCTCAAACTCTTGGTCGATGTGCTGGCTCCTTCCAGCACATCTCACCTCTAAACAGAATGTGTGCAGATCTCTTGAAACATCTTTTTCAACAAAAAGGTCAAATGAGTTTGATTCACTTCCCACATCTCAGAGCTGGAGAGTCTCTCTCGTACAAACTGTGAAGTGTGTCGAGACAAGCGGGTTAATCACAGCAGCTGCTCTGCTCCCTTCCCCCTCTGCTTTGAATACTTAAAAGTATTTTAATCTCCTCTTGGCTATTTCATCACTGAAGGTTGTTTTCTAATGGACTGAACAATTAGGTTGAAAGCCAAGTCAACCCAAAACACAAAAGAGTTCAAGACAACTCTTCTCGACACCCCCACAGATTCAGTCTGAAAGTTTGATGATACAAGCGATGATGCTCTCCACAGACTGATGTTGAATCAATCGTTCCTTGTGAAGAATGAGGTGCCCTGAATTTATTCACAACAAATATTAAATGATCGTTGAAACTGTTGCAAATTTGCATTACTGCTGGTACAAATAGTCACAGAAAAGTATTCCGAATTTTTGTGTCATGTATTAGTACTGCCCCCAATGTGTAAAAGGCCTCAACGTTAACCCTCAAAATTGTAAGTTGTAGGGGTGAATGGACGGCAAGCTGTTATAAAGATAAACAAAACTAAAGTTTTGAAAGACAATCTGTTATTTAAACAGGACATTTCCATCATTGCCATCACTATCAAAGAAAGCAATCATACAACTTTCTTCTTTAAAGCCCAAAATCTCTAGAAAGATACAAGCTGTCTCAATTCAGGGGTTGTATCCTTCGGAAGCTGTATTTGAAGACAGATGGAATCAAAGCGGCATGACTAAGCTGTCCCATTTCAAAGGCTCCCCCAAATGTGGACTACAAATGCGTCCTTACATCCCAGACAAACGAAGGCTCCAACAGGTGGATCCTTCTCAGGCCAACCTATGCCAGGACTCATTGCACTTTGGTTACAAACTTTTTCTCAAAGAGGTAATGGCACCAGCAAGCGCTAAGATGCCCAATGCTTGAGTATTACACTTTCTGAAAAACCATGGGGCATTAAACTTTCTCATCATGGCCAACAGAAGCTCTGTTTTTAGGCAACAGCAATAAGGGTGGGACAAGCTGGTGAAGCCAGAAATCCTCTGTAGACCAGAGTCTCATTTCAATTCGGCCTTCGTGGTCTATGCGGTCCATCAAGGAGGCAGACCCTGAATTGGGACACAGCTAATGTGTTTATTACAGACTTGGCTTTTAGTCTTTTCCTTTAAAAATAAAGCAGGCATTCAGTTTTTGTTTCCCTCCTGTCGTGCCAAAAGTGGTCAGAGAGCTGAAACTAATCAATCCTCCCTGGCTGTGAGACTTTTGATCAAAGACATGTTTGACCAAGTGAAATGATGAGAGGGAAAAAAAGAAAACGTCTCACACAGATTTAGTGTTGGATACATAGTCCGACAGTGGCTGGCTCCTCCAATCTGCTGCAGAGGCACGTTTCAGTCTTGAAAAATAGAATGGGTGATGATTTTACAGACCCCCAGAAAAAAATATTATAGAAACAATGTGTTGTCTGCAAGCGAAGTAACTAATGTGTATAATGACATCTTTTAAAGTCTCATGTCAACAAGCTGCTGAATATGTCCTCATACTTAAAGTACTTTAAGAGAGTAAGCTTGTTGTCACTGGCTCCAACGTACACAGGTATTTGCTGGTTGAGGAAGGAACTCTTACCAACTTGCTGCCATGCCCTGCTATATCACTATGGCAACCACAGAACATCAATTATGCAAATGTTTTGTTTACAGATTATTCTAAAGCTGTGTCTTAATCCAGAGTATGTGGTCTACGTGGCCCATGAATGAGGCGTTCTTCGTATACTAGTCTTACATGCAGCAGTCAATGCAGCTCGAGCCTGCACTGCCAAATTCAATGTCTTCATTTGGGATCTTAGGAAACATCCATTCATGATCCTTACCACGTGGGGTTAGAGGTAGGGTACAACCTGGACAGCATGTCTTTGGACTGTGGGAGAAAGCTAGAGTACCAGTAGAAACCCCATGTAGGTGGAGGGAGAGCATGCACACTGGCAACAGTGCTAACCACTGCAGCACCATAATGCCACTATAAAGAAATGCAAACTGCATTAGAAGCCTCGATAATAGTTGGAGATTATTTCCCCTGGGGCCACATTGAAAACATTTGTGTTAAGCTGTTAAAACTCTCTCTAGTGTTAAATGGAATTTCAACACTAGAGAGAGAATCATCACAACCAGCAGGGTTTTAAAGAGAGCTACAGTTCATAGGATTGTCATTCCTGCTATTGCATAGCTCTGAGCAAACACAACACGTTCCAGTGTATTTCAAAAGCACACTAATACAATAATACCACTATTCTGATGTGGCTCAGAGAACTGAGAACAGGACAGAGCTGAGATGCCAAATAACAGTGCAAGGCTAAATCAGTTTAAAAAACAACGGGCTCAGCTTTACATTAAGCCCTGCTGTGGTAGCCTTGTTGGACTTGTTCTATAACCCAGTGTTAACCATTGCTAGCTGCAGTGTACAACAGTACAACATGGAGACAACGTGACAAAAAGGAGTGGTCAACACTAAGATGGCACCGTGGGCAAAAATTACCTGAGGGAACTTTATATGCATTATTCCTTATTTGAATTTCTGTAATAAAAAAGCTGAATTTTGTTGTTAATCAACTTAGCCACCTAACCAACTAATCAGTATAAATTCTAAATAAATCTGTATCACCGAACAAAGTAATATCTTGTTTACAAGTCAATTATTTTGATAATAATAATTAAATTTCTTTAGCATGGCACTTCAGTTTTCATCTTGGGTATATAAAAATATAGCAGTGATTAAAAGTCAAACCTGCCGACAGAAGAGTGTGTATAAACATATAGAAAAGTAGTACCTGATGTCTGTGTCACAGTGACTGCATGTCTCCATTGTACAGCATGTGTATAGATTTCATCTGCTTGTGTTGTTACTTTTCTGGTAGCTTTTTGAAGAAGTAAGAAGTTCAATATTCCCCACACCAGGTTCACAAATACTTAAAGCAAGGGTTGGTAATCCAGGAATGGTTAGCAAGAGCTATACTTTGAAAATATGCAACCGATACATCCCACTCCCTCCCAGCAGCCCTCTTGTTAAAGCTACGCCCACAAAACACATTAACATGCACTGACTGACAACTGGAGCCGACCTTTCTGACTGGCTTGCTAACTTCTGGCTATTGTCTCTGCTTCAGCGGTGTATGTCTCTCCGGATGAAGTCTCTGAAGTCTCTGGTCATACGCAGTGAGAGCATAGGGAGGAAGGTCGGTTAGCAACAGACAGGTACACCAGCCAGTCATTTCATTCACTCTTTAAGTTTATTACTGTCCTGCTGGGCTTACAGACCCCTGCTGTTAAATTGAATTTGTGAGGGGGTTGCCATTTCAGTAAACTGTGCAGATATTATCATCGGATTATGTAAGTAAATGTCGACTACCAGTCTACATCTGTCTACTCAGTGAGTCAACAGTGAAAACCTTGACATTATTGACAGGTTAAAGGTTGGCAGTGTGTCATTCTGTACCAGCCGATATTTACAGCAGGGAAATTCAAACATTAAACTCTTGGCTGTGAGAGTCTCCTGAGGTTACAGTGCTATGAATGGTGTCTGGCTCAGTCATCCCAACCTCCATGAAGCCTGAGTCACCACTAGACGGGGATTCAATACTAGAACCAGTGTCTCTAAACCAGGGGTGGTGAATTTCAATGGAGATCAGGGAAACCAGTGTGAAAAAATAATTTAGTGAGACAGTACTATTGCACGGAGAGAGACACACATACACACATGCAGACACGTACAAAAGCATGTTATATAGAGAGACCTGCACACAAAAAGAACAAGAGTGGAGAGGATGTGAACATACAGACAGCATACAGACAGAGAAGAGGAGGAGAGGAAGAGAGAACATGAAAGAAAAACAAGTAGTTGTAATTTGCATAAAAGGAAAAGATTAAGACACGAGTAAAGATAAAGGGAAAGAGAGGCTACTAGAGGAGGCTGGGTAAACAGGAATAAAACAGAGAGAGAAAAACAGGGGTGGCTCTGGTGAGGCATAAAGAGCAGAGGGAGAGGATGGTCACAGTCAATGAGGCAGCAAGAGCAAAGAAAAATGTGTTTGCATGGGAATAATATCGATGCAAACTGTCGGCCTGGGAGAATAAATGAAAGTGTTTCTCTCTGGCACACATTTCCCATCAGTCCCACTAAGAGGAACAGCAAGCACAGCCGGCATAGATGCCCCGGAGGTTAACTGTCCAATCAGCCGCTCCACTACCTGTCTCCACGGAGACAGCCCCAGTGACATCATCGGGGATGAAGGCTGGCTGGTAGAGTAACGCAAAATGATAAGCAATCACATCACCAGTGTCATGACCCCATGGGTACATACAAGACTGTTAGTATTATGTTGCTTGTTTCTCTTCAATCTGCACCATTTAATCTTCTCCATGTAATCCTCTTTGTGTGGCCTTCACTTTCTCCCTGCCTCTAACAACTGAGAGATAATAGCTGCTAAAAACACTAGGATGAAAATCAAAAGTCTTGAACACTCATGTATAGTTACTCCATATCTATTATTACAATCACACGCTGTTTGAGTAATTGATGGATCGACTGAATAGGTGCATAATTTTTACATCTGTGTCATCAAAGAGAAACACCAAACAAGCTGGCTGACTTCAAATTTGACTACAACTACAGCTAACCTGAATCAAACACATTTAATCAAGTCCATAGTCAAACATGTCGATTAGTCGATAATGTAATTATCGACTAATCAATATATGGACAGGACCACGATCATTCTTGCCGACATCGATATGTTTTCCACAGTCACACCCCCAAATCAGTCAATAATCAAATCACAACCCCAGATCACAGCCTGTGTATTCTGAACCACTATACAGTACAGAAGTGACTAGTAAGCAGCACAGCAATGAGTGAAGGGGTCGGAGAGGATTGCCTGTTTTACTTTTGAAAACCACATTGTAAAGTCAGCGTGTTGTCTCTAAAGTCTGAGTCAGGAGGAAATCATCTGGCGGATTGTTTATTCCCACAGTAGTTTCCCTGTAGCTAATGGCCTTGACTGAGTTAGGCCTACGCTGTATGTGCGAAAGACTGGTACCATGAGTGAATGAGTAAATATTGGGCCTGATCTACTAAAGGTTTGCGTATGTAAAAACATATGCAAACTTGATTTTACCCGAAAAAAGCACTGAGGATTGCATGCAGAATAACACCTGCTGTCCATTTAGTATGTTTAACTTAATGAATACGCAATATCGGGCGTTTCTACCCGAGTGCGCAAAATATTGGGAGGAGTAGATACAAATACTCGAATTTAGCACACGCAATGTGATTTACAAAATAATTGCGGTGGTTGTGACTGCGTCTTTATTTAGTACGTTTGAAAGGTAGGTGCTAATCGGCACAGCGTTGAGCCAAGATGGCTGCAGTTATTGTGGTGAGGAGGAGACGGCAGGAAGAAGACGGGTAACATGTTTGGATTGAGAGAGGCTAAAATAATCCCTCTCTCTCCAGGCCACTGAAGGCCATCGTCACACCAGATACAGCGCTGACCCGCTGCCTGTGTGCGCTCTGTGTACGCTCTGTGTGCGCTACAATGGCCCGAGTGTCGCGCCTCAGTGCTCGTGCCACAGACCGTGAACTGTTCCTGCTGCGATATTGGTCAGAGGCCCCCCCCCCAACACCTGTTTTATTTGACAAGGTTTTATTATGAGCTATTTCGTCTTTTGTTCTTCTTCTTCTTATGTCCTGCCATCTACTCTTAATTCTATCGTTTGTTAACAGGATTTACCTATTCGCAGATACTTTGAGTTATATTAATATTTCTTTGCTGTCGCTCAACAACATGTTTGCCTCTTCCACTAACACCTCCAAGTCCATGGCATTACATTTTGCTTTGTGCTTGCGTTCACTCTTCTCTCTGTAATTCTCCATAACGGAAACCAATTTAGCACTCTTTATTTGGGATCTTGGTAGATCAGGCCCTTTGTATATAGAAACACTGTTGTATTGAACTGTGACACGGACACTTCTCTTTCTGTTTACTTTCCTGAATTGTCAGTTGGAGAAGAGCACCACATATGGCTTGTTATGCTTCTTTGCCTTGACAAACCAGTCGCAGTATTTTTTCTGTCTCGTCTTTACAGACGGTGTCTGTAATCCCCCTCCAGGAGCCATCTGTGAATCTCAAAGCTCCTTCATTAATGATGGCTTGTACAGATCTCTGTAGGTCTCTATTCGCAGTCTCTTGCCTCCAGCGGATCCATGTTTGTAAAAGACTAGCCGCACACCAAGTTATAAAATTTGGGATGTGTGCGACCAACCGAAACAACACCGGACGGCAGCGGAAACAACATCAATTCGAGTCCTAAACTATGCTTAAGCTGTCAATTAATCACCATCTCTGAAAACACTCCAGCAGTGATGCCTTGTCCTAACATTCACTAACAGCATGACCTTTTCCTCACTATAGAAAATTCTGGCACGTGTTTTTATTCAATACCCAGAGGTACCGGTCTGAGGAGACGAGGAGACCAGGGCCCATCTGTGTCCACTCGTTTTATTGTTGTACAAGTGGTTCTGGCATACAACAGCGCTAATACTGGAGGAAAATCATTTAGACACAATGACCTTGAAAAAAGTGTTTTGCAGAGTGAACATTTAGCATTTAATTAGCAAATACCATTATTCATTTTGAAAAAACTCTTGAAACAAGAATTCTGTTCAAGTATAATTAGATCCTACTACATGTGCTAAATGTTCACAGCTTTATAATAAGGTCTATAGAGGATTCCTAACTCCCTATGGTTTATTACTGGACTGAGATAAGTCACACTTAACAGCTTTTGGTAAATATAGCAGATCATTTGTTATCTAAGCTATCAGTTAGTCCTCTGTAACATCTACAAGTGATATCCCACTCAAACTGGCAATCCTTCCATCAGCATCAAACAACAACTGGACATTGCTTAAAGATGGAGATTTAGTCTCAAACAGACTTGTTGGTTCATTAAACATGCTCTCCAAGCACAGAGAATATAATAACCATACACATTTCCCAGTGTAGCACATTGCTCTAGGTTTGAATAAAGCTTGTTGGACATTGGTCATAGTTCCTGTAAAATGTAAGCACAACCACTTAGGATTATTGCAGGTTAAAGAAGTTTATTTTAAGTTGTAAAGACTTACATTTTGTTCTTGTTACTTTCGGATCAATATTGCATAGACTGCATTGGATTTAATAATAATATTGTTAATAATATAAGTCTTTCGAGACTGAGGTGAAATCTTGTAATCATTTTGCTGAAGTTAGATGAAAATCAACTAGAAGGTTTTTGTTTTTCTTTTATATTAAAGAGTCCAGAGTCTTAGTTGGCACAAAGTGACTCAAAATAAAACGGTTAGGTTGACTAATTATGAATATTACTGATACAGATTTTTGTTATTTATTTCAGAACAACAACTACAACTAAATCTAAAAGCAGCAGACAACATTCACACTACTGCCTACCTACAGTATGCTCAGAGGATTCGCAGTAAACAGTAAACGCATGTATTCCAGTGTTTGGTGTTATTCTCTCACTGATATCAGCCTGTTTACTGTTCACTCTCATGCAGCCATTTCAGAGCGTGTAAAGTTAATGCTGATACAAACCCAAGATTTTCTTCTGTTGTTAGTTCACAGCCAGAGCTCAACTGAAAGAGCACAAGTATATATCTACTCAGGCAGTGTTTACAGCCCTGAGAGGTCTGTAGTTTCAAACTGTTCCTGTAGAAACCAGTAGAAACCAGTGGAAAGTGAGTAACGATCACCCAGGATCGCAGTCTTAAGATTTCCAAGCTTTACCTGAGTGTTGTACAAACTATACTGAGCTTAATTGTAAAACAAATTGAATACAAATACAATTTGATTCAAAAATGATTTTGAATCAAATTGTAAAACATAAATATCCAGTTTCTAATCCTCAGATTTCTTAGTTTGAATACACAATCAGCTGTGTCGTTTACTCTGCCCCATTGGACACTGCACATCCTGCTGTCTTTTCAGTTAACTATGGAGTGAAGGGCGAGATGCGCTGCAACTACAATGACACCAAACCATTTTCATGGAGGCATTTTAGATTTTACATCATAGGCAAATGGCAAATGCGAATCTGTTTACTGACCTTAAAAAATGTCCAAGTGTCATTCAGTATCATCCGCTTGTATCTCACATGAGGCGGCAAATGGAATGGGAAACGAAAAATTCTGCTGTGAAGTGTAGGAGGAGGCTGCAGAGTTGTGTGAGATCAACTTGATTTTTTTATCTGAGCTATAGCTGATATAGCACCACTGAAACAATGTGTACATGCTAACCCAGCCTGTCATGTACTGAGTCCATCTGTTTATTTGGTAATGCCAGCTTTGAGTTTTAATCTACAGCAAGGCTGGGGGTCAGCGTTCCAACACACACACACTGAGCTGGAGATAATACCAATGCTTGACTGGTGTAATTGGTGGTTTCTCCACCCTGCAGCTTGTCTACGTCATTTAAAATTCTTACAATGAATATATGCAATGCAGCATTTGTACGTAGAGTAAAATGAAAAATATTAATTTGAACTCAAAAAGTTATTTGATATTCATATCTTTCATGACACCCGTCAACCCCCACTACTCAGCTGTCTTTGTGTAAAGCTGGAATTATCTCACACTGATGGGCAGCCTTTTATTATTTATTTTATTACCGCTCTCAGCCTGCAGTAATATTGAGTGATGCACCTGTCCTGCAGAGAGAAAGGAGAGTGACGGCCGCAGCTCATATTGCATCTGAAGTTTTCTGAGAACGCAGCAGTGCAGCGGTCTGTTCCATGGGGGTGTTAGACTTGACTCCAGAGACACAAGAACATCCCTCGGAGATGAGCTATCAAGAGAAAACAACAAAGACAAAAACCTTGAGTAAGCAGCCTAGGGAAATCTTGAACGAGGTCAGATTGCAAAAAAAAAAAGAATGAATACAAATTGAATAAAAGGTTTGGTAAGGTGGGTTGAGGATACGGGAGAAGATGAGTTGAGATACGAACAGTGGGAGATCAGATAAGTCTCGGCTGTAAACATAAACAGAGTTAGAACATCAGATTTCAAGATGCCACTCATGACTGTGTTTCTTAATCTGAGAAAGGCTGCTGGGAAACAAGACTTCAACAACAAAGAACTGAGAAACTGTGAAAACTTATTTTTGCTTTATTAGATATGATGCTGTAAGAAAAGACAAGGCAGGTGTTTGTATATGTGGTTAATACCTTTGGTCACTGGAACATTGCACCAAATGAATGGTCACACATATTTTTCATATCACAGGTTCCACTCTGTGCAGCATGTTGTGTACAACTGAGGGAGGAGAAAACTGAGTGAATGCATGTTGGCTGAGGACCAGACAATAGCAGGTGGTGGGACTGAACACTGCTCAAAAAGAAGGGGTTGCACTAAGTTATACCAACAGTAGAATATTATTTATTTATTTAATTTAAAACCTATATGTAACCTATTCACCAAACAAGGACTGTAATCGAACTCAACAGTGTGGTTCCTATAGTAAAAATCCTAGATTTTGATCATCAGCCATATTTTAACCATCCAAGGTAGACTTACTACAAGCTTAGAGATTGTGAAATGAAGTTATATGCTCCTGTAGAAGCCACAAGTCCTAACGATGCCAACAGCGTTCTCCGAAAATCTGGTTTTATTTGTGATGTCAAGGCACTACACTACACAAATAGTGTGTAATGCCAATGTCTTTGATTGGTGGAGCTCGGTGTTATCATGGAAATGGAAAATCATGTCGGCTACGATCAGATGATTCAGCCTTATGTTACGTTTACCACAGAGCGACCATGACTTCCCTTTCTAACATGCTGAGGTTTCGAGTTCAAAGAGGTGAAAAGTGATCCTAATAATTTATGGTCATGATTCATCTCGTCGCTGGCTGGCAATTAAAACTCTTTTTATAAGGACTTGCATCAGGTAATATCACAGACGACAGGTCGGCACTAAACTAGCGGTACGTCAGTTTCACAACCGCCATTAAGAGCTTTGAGAAAAATAAGCAAACACTTAAAAGTTAAACAAATGATTTAAACTCTAAGCCAGCTATTTATCCTTTCTGCTCTTTAACCTGCCACACTCCCTGTGAGCTGTGTTTATAACAGATGAGTAAGAAGTGACCCTAGATTGACTCTGATGGTTATCCATGAACACCAACAAGGCAAAAAAAAGATTATTTATCATCAAAACACATTAAAATGTATTTAGCCAAGTGTGAATCTACAATCCCTGGAGATTAGTTAGCCAAACTGAACCGGAGCCAGAGTTTCTGTTTCACTGTTCTGCCAATCGACAAATGCACAGAAATTAAATATAGCTAAAAAAAATGTGCTAATGACTTTTGACATTATGGCTAGGGATGCACGATATTGGACTTTTGCCGATATCCGATACGCTGATATCTTGTAACTAATTTTGGCCGATTGCCAATACAGCAATTAAAGCCAACTGAAAGAAGATCAATAGACCAAGTGTCCTCTTTTTGCACTGTTAAATACATTATCCTAAATTAGTAGGCAACATATACTTTACAGAATTGCTTAAATGCAATAATATATTAACTGAATTAATCTACAAATAGGGGCCCATTATGGGGTTATACAATCCTTAAAACTGTAAACTTCGAACTAGGCTCAAGCTGGGCTCCACAGAGAGCTACAAAGAACTTGAAAGTTATTCAATTTGCTGCTATTGTGGAAATATAACTCTTTTAAATTGTGATTTCAATGTAAAAGCTTGTATCATTTCAGTCGTCCCAGAAGAACCAACTGTGCACCAGCTGATTTGAGATCACACAAACAGCATGTGCCATTTTGTGCAGAGAATTATTGGTTTGTATACCACACCCATCTAACAAGCACATCACTGCTCTAATTTGGTCTTCGAGTGCACCACTTCATCTAGTAATTGCCTCCCTATGCTATCAGATTTAAATTTCCCAGTTCGCCTTTTGCCTCTCACTTCCCTCACATTCATGCACCTTAAAAACATAATAACGCTTTAATACAACATGGCTGTTGTTATACTGGGGATGACATACCAAACTGATCGCGAAGATCTGGGAACAGGGTGACAATTGTACAACACAGTCAGATGAAAGAAACTGTAATTATCAAGCCTGTTACTAATAAGCCGATGCTAAATCTTGATTTGGAGGTAAAAGTTCAAATTAGTGCCCAAATAATCACCCAAACAACCTAGAGTGGACCCCAACCCCTGCCAATTGATGATAGAGTCGTCCAATCGGGTTTTTGAAGTATCCCGTTTTTCCGTTTGCACATGAACACATATCAAATTAAGAAACCTGGATTAGCTCTTATCCCGGTTTTAAGTATTGTGAATATGCCGGCTGGAATTCCTTAAAAGAAATCGGCAACTGCCACCAGCGATAGAATCTAATTCAGCGGTAAACACTTCCTGGCTGCATCTCTCAAAACATTTTTACCAAATGCCTTTCACTTGATTGTTTCAAGGCTATTACTTGTGTTTCTTTAATAAATGTCTTTTGCCATTACTTTTACTGTAAATGATTTTGATCTGTTGTCTTTTAGATTTTGTATGATATCATTATCTGTCTTTGATTATAAATAACATTGTATTCAATTGCTTCTTGTCTTTAATGATTTCTATTCTTGTTTTTATTTGTCCCATTTTTGAAACACTTTGTAAGGCTGTTTTGAAAGGTTCTGTATAAATACAATTATTATCATTAAAGTTATTTATTATGTACAATATGCATATCTGTGTTCGTACCTTATAACCTGCCCATGATAAAAACTGGTATAAGCCTCATAACTGAGATACTGACGTCCATATAAATATACTAATTGCTCTGTAGTTCTATTATTGATAAAAACCTCCCCATGATGACTCACTTCTACAAAAATAACACCCACATTTCAGTGAAAAACTAAATAACATTTATATAAGCATCAGCTTCTTCCATAATGATAATCTGCAAACTTCAGGGTTGGGTATAGGTGTGTGGTTGGTATGTAAATCTGTGTGAGCTTTCATGGTCAAACAACTGTGGCAGGTTGGTGCAGAAACACAACAGGACAGGACACAGCAGAGATGGATCTTTGCACTCCACTTCCTTCCCTAGTGCCCTGATTCCTTTGTCAGTCTCCTCCTGTGTCCACTCACAGTACAGTTGTTTTCTCTTCTTCACACTGCTGCTCTGTCCGTATCTCTCTGTCTATCTGCCACAATGCATCGTGCTTTCCTTCCCCCCCCCCCTCTCTTCCATTGCAGCGTGAGCCACAACAGGGCATCTGGGGACTTGCTGTGCCATTCAGCTAAATCTCCCCCACCCAGCCCGGCAGTTTCCCAGCAGACGCTGATTTCTTCCTTAAATAGATGTGAGGCTGAATTAAGAGACGCAGCTACAGAGGGAGGGCGGGGGGGGGGAGAGCAGACGTTTGAGGAGAGATAAAAAGACATAAAAAAGCCAGTGAGGGAGAGTGAGAAGAGTAAAAGACAAAACAAAACAGAGGAAAAAAACACAGGAAAGAGTGGGCTACGGGACAGCAGAAGAAAAATCATTGATGGTAAAAAAATGCATATATATCTGGCTGCCCCAATTATGTTGACTAATGTGGACTGTGGTAGCAAAAGCACAATATAATAAACAAACTAATGCGAAGTGAGAAAAGTACGACAGCGTTCACTGAGAAGATGAAGAACGAAAACAAGGACACATGCTCAAAAAAACTGAAAAATTAGGTGAAGTAAGTAATGATTTTGTCCCTGTAGGCTTGTTATTTAAATATAGAGCTAGGATTGCATGTCAATGTGAAACATAAATAACCTCTACTACGCTTAATGTAATCAAGCAAGGTGAAGAAGAGGAGAGAGGCGTGAGAGCTCAGGGAGTGTGAGGAGGGTTATACGACTTCTATAATACAAATTGTTACAACAACCCTGTAAACATCTGCTGATTACCTTTGACCTCTTCCTTTCTCTTCACCAAGAAGGTATACAGATTAAATTATTAACAGTTTGTCAAATTATTAATATTTGAAAAATGGATTATATAAGACGTCAGCCCAGTACAACAGCCATGCATCTATAATTCCAGAAATCTGTCTGTCTGTATAGCTGCTTTTAGACAAACACTGAACTCTGGACAGTCTCCAGACATTCTCCAGAGGGGCTGTATGATAGAACGCAAAAGTCTGATTCACTTGCCTCTGACATTCTCCAGTTTCTCCTGCCAGCCCCATAGTAGAAACTCTGGATAATGTCCATGTGAACCCATGTAAGAACTCAGCAGGAGATTAACCACAAGTGAGTGGGAGTATTGATGACGTTTCTAACATGCAGCCGACACAAAACTGTCAAACAAAAGACACAGATAAAGATGTCAAGAGAGCTTTTGGTGATTAGGGCCAACGCTGGTGTTGATGTGCTGTAAACAAAAAAAACGTGATCTCTGCAGCAGAATTAATAAATTGCATCCTGCATTCGCCTGCTGCACCACCCCTAACATGAATCCTCCGGATATTTCTGTGATGTTGTGAATGCGTATGAATGGAGAATCTCCTGCTGCGATGTTTATGTGTGAAAGGAAAACTCCAGAGAAGTTCCGGACCTAATTTTGCAGCTATCCTCTGGAGTGCATGTCTGAAAACGGCTTACGTGGAATGCATACATCAAGACCATTCTTATTGGTCTAATAAGTACTCAAGGAAGTGCAGTGTTGTATTTGCTGTGAATAAGTCAGGGGATAAATGTAATATGTAAAAACTTTGAATAAGCAGACGACCAGTGCTCTTTAGCTATGACTCATCAATGTACTGACAATGGGCCCTTCCACAAAAACAGCAACAGCAGCAACTGATTCCCCAGTTTGGGTTCCGAGTCGATCTTGACTGAATTAACAGGGACTCTTTGTGCAGCAGCCGTGACGCAGCAGCAAGGTTCTGTGGACTGATTCCTGCAGCCGGTCTTTACTTGTTGTGGTTCAATTAGTGCAGGTCACTTTTACAGTTTCAGAAAGAAAACTGCAACCAGTATTACCTCAGGTCGAGCAAACAGCCCTATCCAAACACTGCACTACACTTCTGAAAGAGAGCTGCTCTATTTCAACAGCTCAACTCATTTTAGAGTGTCCTCTTCCTGGAGAGCATTAGGCTGGGACTAACACGCCATCAAACTGTTTAACACTCAGGATGAGCCAGCTGACGATAGGATCATATTGGTGGGTGATTCTCTTAACCATGAGTAATAAAGGTGCGATTTTAATGATGCTGTTTGAAATATAAGCTAAAAAAAAGCACGTCAATTGCTTCTTCTCCCTGTTGAGAAAATGGCTCATTTTGGGTAAAAACTGTTTGAGCACCATCCAACTCTAGCTGTTGGACCTTATCCCTCTTTCCTTGCCTCCCCTTTCATCGTGATGCTCCATATTAGACCTACAGGGTCCTGGACGTCCTCAGAGGCTGCCGGTCAGCTCCAACAGATCCTCTGGGGCATAATGAATGAGAAGAATACAGTGAGACAAAAAAGGAGAGAGGTGCAGTAATGACTGGGAATCACAGATCCCACGTGAGCTTTAACTGATGAAACCAGCCCTTTGCTCGATGCATACAAAATAACTGTCTCTCAATTCGGGATTGTCCTTTCGGAAAATGCATGACCAATTAAGTCGCAGTGGCCCGACTAGACTGTCCCAATTGGAACAAATGCGGCCGACAAATGTGTCCTTCCACCCCTGAGCAACGGAGGATCCACCGGGTGGACCCTTCCCAGCCCGGCATGTCCCATGATTCCTTGCCCTTCAGTGACAAACTGTGTTTCAAAGAGGTAAAACTGAGGCGAAAACATCATAAGAATATATTTTTAAATGTAATTACTGAACCAAACAGCTAACGATACACATGTTAAGAAAAACATATTTTCATATTTCAATCGACTCGAAGAACAATTTTGTCCATAGCTTTGTTGCTAGGCGACGGCTGTAATGGCGGGACACGCTGGTGACGCAATGGGAAGTACATTTCATCTCAGGTAAATGACCAAGGATGGGTATAAAGCCATTTTCACAATTTTTACTCATTTTAAACATATAACATTGAGCATTAATCATGTGTAGCTATGGCTGGTGTGTCTTGAGTGTATATTCTCATGATAAATCTGAGCTTTCTCCTTGATGTTACAGCTCTGTCTTTGAGCCATATATTTACGCGCCTCTCCGGCAAGAGCTGGCATGTGAGCCAATGTTTCTGGTAGCGGCAATCACACAAAATAATAAAACAGTAATCAGTTTCCATGAGCTGATGCATCTCTGTGCCTCTGGCGAGCTTGAAATGTGCGGCAGCAGTCGCACAAAGCAATCACACAGCGGCTTGTTTCCCTCCAGTTTGAGCCTGTGCTTCTGGTAAATACAAAAGGTGAAGCAACCACATAAAATAATCAAACAACTGAGCCAGATTCTCTCACAACCACACTTATACTTTAAACCATAACAGTAATTATTCAATGAAACATTTCCCTTGCCTCTAAATCGTTACTAACAATGATTTCCCTGCAATAATCTGGCAAATGCATGTTTTTCACTAATTTCAACCTGACAGTTATTTCCTTTGATATATATTTCTATTGTCATATGAAGCGTCACAACCTATGACCAGAAGGAACCAAAGCTTAATGTTCAATTGATCAATCAAATTGTATTTGTATAGCCCATATTCACAAATCACAATTTGTCTCATTGGGCTTAACAAGGTGCGACATCGTCTGTCCCTCAACAAGAGTCAGGAAAGACTACCCCCAAAAAAATATTAACTGGAGGGGAAAAATATAGCCACATGAGGGATCCCTCCCAGGAAGGACATGCAATAGATACCACATGTACATCAACAAATTAACAGTATTTACAACATTGATTAGAAGAAGAAGTGTTGAGCATAATGGAAATGTTTCAATGTTTTAAGTATTTATACATGAGACATTCACTGTTAGAGATAAAGGAAGCAGCAATGACAATTGAAATGGAGGAGTTATTGCCAGTAATGGTAGAATATGTGAGTGGGCGTATTGTATATCAAGCAGTCTTGTAATCACAGTCCATGATCCGCCCCCACCATGATCATGATCCATCCCATTTTCCATGATCACGAACCACCATCCATTATTGTGATCCACGATCAGCTGCCACCATGATCACGATCCACCATCACAAACTCGGACTCGACATCCACCGTCATGATGATAATGTTATAATCACCATGTTGCTCATTACCTCTGCCAAGCAGGTTATGTGTTTGTTTTGTCTCTCTGGTCTACTAGACTACTAAAACTACTAGATGGATTATAACAACACGATGACTGACAGCCATCTAAGCATAAACCCTATACAGAGTGAGGACATTTTGGCAAGTCCTCACTTCTTCAAAGGGCTGTTTGAGGGTTAAGACTTGGTTTTAGGGTTAGGGTTAGAATTAGGTTAGGGTAAGGTTTAGGGCTAGGCGTGCGTGTGTGTGTGTGTGTGTGAGAGAGAGTGAAAGTGTGTGTGTCGGAGGAAGAGAGCCAGCCCAGCTATGATGAAAGATTTAACAAATTTTAAGAAAAGTATTGATCATTATGTGATGATAAGTGTTAATATGTGGCGTCATTTCTAACAAATCACTGTTTAAACTGTAGCGGGTCAGAGAAGTCAGCTGAGTCTGTGTCTCTGGGTGTGAATCAGTGAGTATCGTCCATCACGATGTTTCACTGCTTACATCATCATTATGCCAATTAAGTTGACATCGCCCAAACCTATTGGTCAGGTAAGAATCATAAGCCAAATAAATAGCCGATATCAACAATTTTGTTTCACTTTCTCTGCGGTAGTGGGGCTGCACTCATATGCACACTCACGCCACTCTTACGTTCAACACATTCCATGTTCATGTGAGAGGACTGCATTGTGTGCCACCTGTGGTTAAGTCCACAACTGCAGCTGGCACTGTGGATGGTAACCACTTCAGGGAGCATCCAGCTATGGAGGGAAACACTAAGTTAGACATCATTATCATAATGAGAAATCTAAACAAATTGGGTTCATTTTGAATCTGTATGAGGAAGGCATATCTCGTGGACTGTTCATATTATTAACTTTGCACATGAGAAAGGGCTTTTTTCAAAATTTGGACATGTGATATGTTCGACATTAATAAAATCTGAATAAACAACCAGCGCACTGTAGCAGTCAATGAGGCGGGCAGTAATAGTCTTTCTATATGCTGAGGTGCTGATCTCATGACAAAAACATTCTTAGAATCACTTCCTCTTTAGCAATTTGTCTTCAAAGTAAAAGTCCAATGTTTGTTTTGCTGCTGTACTGCTTTATATCAAGCTGATTTCACAACTTTTATTTTTGAAAAGTTGTGAACTTGGGTCTGAAGATTGTGTCGATAGGTTACCAGAGCAAATATAATTTTACAAAACCATATCTTACAAGATGCATGAATATTTTACTACACACAATATGTAGTATTATCAAAATACAGTATGTCTCAGCCGTACTGTTCAGCTCAATAAGCCAATCCTACTGCACTGAGATGAGAATGAGCCAGGGTAATAAATATAGCCACATGCTCAGGTTTCATACTTGTTATTGTAATCGCTGCTGCTGTCCCTAGAGGACCCACTGTACTTTTGTACCCAATATAT
Organism: Verasper variegatus; assembly: GCA_026259375.1. Lineage (NCBI taxonomy): Eukaryota > Metazoa > Chordata > Actinopteri > Pleuronectiformes > Pleuronectidae > Verasper > Verasper variegatus. The sequence goes on along the minus strand of CM048045.1, from coordinate 3,988,880 downwards.
CAACGGGACATAAAACAAGCACAGGTCAACATGTTTCTCTGAATTCCACTGTCCTCCACAGGCTCTCTGTAATCAGGATCCCAGCAGCCCTGCACCAGTACAAGGCCTAATGATCGGGAGGAGAATCGTAGTAACAATTAATTGTGATTAAATAATAAGGCTGCTGCCATCTCACACCTGCTGAGCCTCCATATGTCCTTAAGAGAATCGTGACATCACGTACGAATAATAATACGAGCGGGTTTAATTAACGTGGCAGCGGCACGCTGACATGTGGACCAGCCTGCTGGAGAAACAGGCTCACACACTGGGTGAAATCTACATCTTCAGAGGTGGAGGCAGGAGACATGAAAATGATGTGATCACATTCTCTACGATCCTTGCTGATTCCTTTTCTCTTCTCCTGGCTCACTCTGACTGAAATATGAGGATAAAGGATTATTTTTATTCACTTTCTTGCAAAAGTTACCCGAGATGAATGTTATCACAAATGTGTGTAAGATGAATAAGAAGTTACAGCCATCAACAGGTCAGCTAAACTTGACTTAGGAGCTAGTTTACCTTTGCATGAACGCAGCAGACAGGAGGAAACAGCTTGCTGGCCTTTGTCCAATAATAATACCATGTTTTTTCAAATATGATCATAGGATAATGGATATCTTAATGACTGTAATTGTAAAGTAAGGAGCACCTTGAGTCCCAACAGGTTTTTTTTTTTTTTATCAGAACTCAGCTAATAAGGCTTTATTTTCACCTTGAAATGTCATAGACATTTTTCATCAGCCGGATACATTTGCTGCACAAACATTAAAGCCAGTCTTGGCAATCCTGGAAAACAATCAAGTGCAGGATAACCTTGGAATAAATGCAAATGACCCCCCCCCCCCCCCCACTACAGTCCTCTTGTAGTTGCTACGTCCTAAAACGCGCACTGCTAGACGACTTTTCCATGACTCTCTGCTTCTTTCTGGGTGAAGACTCCGGTCATGCAAGACCGTAGTCAGGGTGCCAACTGTTAAAATGATCTGTCGTTTATTACAGTCCTGCGAGGGCCACAGGCACAGCTTTTTTGTCATTGAGCAGCTAATTTTCCACGCACCATCCTGCTTTTGAATCGTTTCTCTATTTCGCTCGCTTTCCCTCCCTGAGAGACCTCATCCAGGCCTGAAAGTCCCAGTGCAGGCAGGATGGATGTCCAAAGTGTCCGCTCTAAACACGCCACTTAATCCTCTGATGGGAATATTGGCTCAGCTCCACACTCCTATCTGTCCAGGTTAACGTCTGTAGCTGGTGTGTGTGCGTGTGCGTGCGTGTGGCAGTGTGACTGTATCTGTCCCACACAAACCACCTTGATCGCAGCTGAAGACATTTTATTCTCTGCACTTCCTCTGTCCTACAGAGTCTAGGGGTGTCATTTATCAAAGCTTGCATACAACAAAATGTGTGTATAGGAACAAGGAAGCTGGTGTTTACAGCCGTTTTCGGGACTTTCTCCAGAGTTTGCCTCTCACACATGAAGAACACAGCAGGAGATTCTCTGCTCAGACACGTTCACAACCACACAGAAATCTCCGGAGCGCTCAGGTGAGGGGTGGTGCAGCAGACAGAGGCAGGACGTAATCCCTTATTACCAAAAGCTTTTAGTTGGTGTCTTCTACATGTATTGCACCACTTTTTCATCCTGACATATTTTTTGCGTCTGTCACATGTTAGAACCGTCATCAACACACTCACTGGCGGCAGTGCAGGATCTGCTGCTGAGTTCTTAAATCGGCTCATTATCTGGAGCTTTTACTCAGTGAAGAGACTCTCCCGATAAAGTCCAGAGGCTCTCACTCAGACGTTTGCGTTCTCACTCATCCGGAGACTCTCTTCAGTTCAGTGCATGTCTGAAAGCAGCTTATGAAACATGGCCAATGAACAGTGATAAATCTCAGCTCTCACCTGTTCTACATTCATCTGTTCATTTACACACAAACGCCACAGAACTTTGTCTATCGTCAGCACATTCCTTTGAAACAGCCTGGATGTAGCAGCCGAGAAAGACAAAAACTGAAAACATCACAGAGTGACTACAAAGAGACAGAAAGCGTCCCAGCATGCATTTGGTCAAGTAATGTTTGTGGACAATTCTTATTCTCTTTCACATTGTGCAACATTTTCCTCCATTTCCACAAATGCATTTGTTGTCACACAAGTGCTCATTAGGCACGGTTCCATGGTGTGTGATGCAGTTAGAACACTTGCTTCCGTTCCTGCAGCCGTGGATAAATTGTGGTTTTGCTGTAATGTTGTAGAGCCTGCTGCTAGCCACCAAACTGCAGTATAACATCAGGCAGCCTCTGTATTAAAGTTCAACTAATGAGGAACCAAAGCCCACCACAGTCTCTGATGATGCTCAGCTCGACAAATGACTTGTCTAAAAATACACACACAGAACAGGGGAGAGTTTATGTGATGGTCAAACAGAGGATCGCAGAAATCCAAACACATACAGGGCTCAGCACAACTTCAATGCAATCCATAAAACTCTTTTACACAAGAATTAGCAGGTATATGCAGGCATTTAAAAATTGATGGTCAAATTGATCGAATCCTTCCCGACTGCCAGTGGAGGAGGTGTTTCTCCCCTGGAGCATCATGTTCGATGTCGTGCTCTCTCACTTCGCTGTTTCACCAAATTACCGTGTTCACCCAGGTGTCACATTACTATCCCTGCCAATCAGAGTCAGAGCCAATGCAGAGTCATTTGTCAATTGAATCCATTCCCACTGCAGACAAACGCCAAATGTTAGCGGGTGTAACTAGGTTTTTTTTAACAGAGGAAAACACAATCTACAGCAAACTCAGCAGGACAATTAGTCTTGATTTCTAGATCACAAACAACACGAGCAACACACAACAGGTGATTTCAGGACGAGAGCCACTTTCACTAAATCACCGTAAACCACCAGAGAATGATGCTATGAATGATGCAGAAGTAAGAGAGGGGGCATTATAAGACAGCTGAAGACACACTCATCTCTGTGAGAAGACATGAAAAGTGGCAAAACAGGCAGAGCAGACCTGACATGTCATGATCAGCCCCGGGAAATGGCTTCATCAAAAATACATTTGTATAGTTTGTCATGTGGTTCAGACTTGCGTGTCCTCCTGTGAGCGCTGACCCGTGATTTGAACTTTAGAATAAATTTAAAAATAAATCTCTCTCTTTGTCTATTTCTCTGCAGGTATCTCTGACTCCAGAGGCGCACGATCCAGATCTGACTACTAATCAACTATTATCATTATTTTTATTATGATTATTATTAGGGTGTCAATTATGTATCATTACATAATATCACTTGTTGATTTTATGTCTGACTGAGCTATGATATTCTCTCCCCTCTTTTCCACCTACCTCTCTTCTCCATTTTTCTCCGCTCACCCTGACCATGGACACCAACACTGGGTCTGGTCCTACAGATTTCTTCCTGAAAGTTGTTTCTCTCCACAGTCGCCAAGTGTTTGCTCGCTGTGGGAACTGTTGGGTTTTCCTGTAATGTTGTTCGTATATAAAGTGACTTGAGGTAATGTATGTTGTGATTCAGCGCTATACGAATAAAATTTAATGGAGTTGAAATTAATTAAAATTCTGTTTGAAAAAGAAAAAACGCACATCGACAAGAAGAGACGTATTTTTCCTTATCTAAACAGAACTGAGCCTGATTCATACTATTCATTATTAAGGCAATCAATTTGCAATGATTATATAATAATAACAAGTAAATAAATAAAATAAGCTACATTTTTCCATTTATATCTAACAAGCCACTGCATCCAACACAACATCATTAGCCAATTCCATACTTGAATAATTTCATACTCAGTCCATTTGTCATTGTCCCTCTGATGGTGGCAGAGCCCGCTCCATCAGAGCAGGCCGCCACCATCCTGGTGAGTGCCGATTGAAGGTGGCATTTTGCTGGCACAACAAGAGCTGCCGCAGCTCCACTGCTGCTCCGCTGGATCCAGACAGACAGGTCCAGACGCTGCACATCAGGCTGTATTCCTCATTATGCTAATGAACTCACACCAAGTTAGGGACTAACATCGCAGGTCGGATGAGAAAAGGCAGCAGCAACAGGGAGGAGAGGAGTGGGGGGGGCTGGGAGGTGTTGAACAAGTGGGAACAAACAATCTGCTCAGATAGAAGGAGCCAGAGCTTACAGCTGTAGTGTGCTGCTGCTCTTCTTCTTCAGCTGCAGACCAAAAACACATCCCTTCTGACTACACCTTGGATTAAAATGTTTTTTATTTTTATTTTAAATTTTAACTTAAAAAATACTTTAGTGGCACTTATATGTAGCACTTTGTAGTTTGCCGTTTTTTAATCAAATTGTCCTTGCTTGATTCTTGTTCTTCTGGGTTGGTAGCCTCATGGTTGATGCACTTATTATAAGTCACTTGGGATAAAAGCATCAGCTAAATGAAATGTAACCTAATGCTCTTGAAAGGAAGGGGGCTGGTGTGTGTGTGTGTGTGTGTGTGTGTGTGTGTGTGTGTGTGTGTGTGATTTCCAGGAGGAAACACACTGAAGAAACACACAGAGTAAGAAACTTGTGGTTGCTCTGAAAGCTGAATAAAGACAGACCCTTCTAGTGACTGACAGACACATCCAGATGTTGGGCAGTGCAGCAGATGGCACTAGCTTGTCTACAAAAGACACATCTCACTCAACAGCTGTATGGGTTGGCCAAGCAACCCCCTCAGCCAAATCATTGAATCTGCACTAGGGGAAAAAAAAAATCACCTTAAAACTTAAGAAACATCTTTGTACGTCCCTGCAAAGTCCCTGCTCCAGATAATATCCACCATCCAGAGACAAAGGCAGCTCGTGACAACCACATGACACTTCACGCTGACTTATGCTGGGGTTATTCTGGACATGGCGTCTCGGATTTCTGACGATAACTGCTCCAGCCTCGTCCACCATTTTATCGCTGCAGCCACATCATTAAACGTGGACTTATTCGAACTTAAAAACACACAGTGAGTATCCACGACCCTTCAAACCCATGTGATGCTGGCGGGTTCTCAATAACCCAACAACAACAACCTGAGCATCGCGTCCACCAGAGCACGTGTGCGCGGGGGTGAAGCCACATCGAACGCACCAGATGTGAAGTCGGTCCAGCGGTGCCAGGGCAGGCGCAGCTGCTTGAGTTCTAACTCTACAGGCTCAGATGACCACATGGAGTCAAGGCAGACAGGTGGAAAGTTTAGGAGTCGTTAGTCCTCACCTTTCTGTCCGGAGGGGGGACGCTCTCTTAACGTGCGTCGGAGCAGCTGCTGCGCGTAAAATGTTTGGAAACAGCTTGTCACCCGCGGATGGAGAGAGCGGGAATATCGCTCCCTCTGTTTAACTGGTCACTGACACAGTCCAAAGACACACACACACACACTCTATCACCATCGTCCAGCATCCACTGACTCAACTCACCCCCCCTGGTGCCTCCTCTTCCCGTCCTCTCTCCTCCCTCCGCTCGCTCACTCAGTGCGCATCGAGCGTGACCAGCGCCGCTGCGTCCCCGGTGCCAGGCTGCTAGCTGTCCCTCCACCAGCCTCCAGTGACAACACCCGACTCATTTCACCAGTACACAGGACTGCTGCCTCTCTCACTGCCTGTGCCGCTGGTTCTGACGCTTCCGCCGCTCAGCAGCAGGATCAGGTAACTCCAGACTCACCTGGAGGTGGAGGAAGCCGCCACTAAAAGCTGCACTGCTGCCCTCATGTGGGCTGAGAGAGCCACGACAACCCTCAAAACACATGGAACGGTCAAAGTTTAAAGCAAGGCTTCTCAAAGAGGGTCTGGGGACTCTAAAGGGGTCTCCAGGGGATTTCTTTTCACAATAAGTTCAATCATAAGTACGGTGGAGTATTGGGGCCACATTGCAGATTCAGACATTTCGAGAATAAAGCCGGAAAACTATGAGAATAAAGTTATCATTTTATATCGTAATTTTAGGCTAAATGTTATTTCAGAAGAGCAGTTTGGGAAAACTTGGGAAACTTTACTTATATAGGATATAGGTTTCACAAATAATGAAATACTGAATCTTTTGGTACATTAGCACCTCATTATCTTAAGTATTTAACTAATATGTACTTTGAAAAGATTGTGCAAGAAAATAGGTTTATATGAAGACAAAGAACTACAAGGACTTGGGCGAAATTGTCTCTTATGTGGAGGAGGAAATGGCAGGTTGTTTTCTCTACCTCAAATTTTACGATTTTATTTTCTTAATATAATTACTTGTTCTTGTATATTGTCACAACTTCATTCTCGTAATATTATTATTTTTAATATTTATGACGTAATTTTTTTCTTCTTTTTTACTTACCTAATAATAATTACATACCATTCCTGTATGAAAGACCTAACCCTAACCCAAACAGTGGTTGTTGTATAGTGTTTACATCATTTCTCGCTCTTTTGGAGAAGTAACTGTAAGGGATTACATTCTAAGGAATAAGAAGTATCTAAACAGTGTAGAAAAAGAAAATAATAGCCAATATTCAGGCTTTTCCCCCTGAGCACAACCAGTTAACAATACCCTGTTACCAGTACATGTCCTGTATTCAGAACTTCAGGCAGCCCAAATAAATCTAGTACAGTCTAGTTCTCTTTCCAGTCGTCTTGGCCGACACTGTTGTACCATCTGCTTTGAGAGAAAATCTTCAAATGCTCGATTGCCAGGAGAGCATCCATCAGTCAGCCTGTGACACACTCCACACATGACTTGACACAAATGAACGTGTCTGACCTCTACCATAATGAAGAGGTCAATAACACAAAGAGTACAAACTGCTTGTTATGACCTCACCTCAGACCTGGCTTTGTTGTTTTTTATCCCATATCAGGAAGTGTTTAATCTCACTAGTGTTTATTGTATCATCTGGTCTCCTGCCTCTGCTCTTTGTTTCCTCTTAGAGAAAGAAGTGCAGGTATCTGCAGCGCAGCTGATGAATTCAGATGTTTAGATGAGATTTGCTTTGATACAGAAGGACGCTAGGTATTCACACACATTCATTTCAGCCTTTGCCCTGAACACATCTTCTGTCATTAATCCCCAGTGGACCTGACCTGATCTCTCTCTCACATACAAACTACTACAAATCAATCAATATCCTGTCGATGATCGATAACTGAGCTGTAGCTGGAAATCTGTAATAAAGCCATGTGTTGAGTCTCTATATTCTCCATTTATCGAAAGTTGGTAGTTCTGTAAGTCCGGCATCAGGAGGAGGCAGCAAGATGTGCTGAGGCAAAACAGGACCAGGAGTGGTCAAATGGAGCAAGACCAAGACTGGGAGATGTTGGTGGACCTGGGCCAGCGGCTTACAGTCCCCTTACATATTGAAACTACCAACCAAGACCTGAGCTGATACTCTGTTCCAACACCGTGGACCCCACGTCCACTTTGTAGAATTGACAGTACCCTGGGAGGATAATGTTGATGAAGTGAATGAGAGGAAAAGGCTACGGTATGCAGACATGGCATTTGAGGCAGAGCAACATGGCTGGAAAGCAATAGTTTGCCCTGTGGAGGTTGGCTGCAGGGGTTTCATTGTAACACAACATAAACCATCAGGTTGCTCAAAGATCTGGGGATCTATGGACAAGCCCTGCACCAGACCATAAAAGAAACATCACACACACTGCAGAATGCTGCAGCCAATGGCTCTGGAACAGGAGTAAAGATCCCAACTGGGCCCCAAGAGGATAGAGACATGCACCCAGGTCTGATCAACCTGTGGTGGGCCTGCCTCAGGAGAGGGTGTCTTGTGATTAAAAGGCTGAAACACCTGATGACACTAAGGTACACAACTGGAGATATGTCTCTTAAATCTGCTGGTGGTCACTAACATCCGATAACGTCAACTGACGATAGGAGCTAGGCCACCCCCCCCGCAACACCCTGAGACAAAAAAGCCTGTATTAAAATTGTTAAACATGAATTAATTAGATAATATTTTACTTGTGCAATGCTCCTGGTTGACGGTTAGCACCTGTGAGCATTAAATATAAGTTGTTTTCAAATTGTATTTGGTTAATTTCTGTCTAAATACACAACACTTCCGGGTGTGGGGCGCCGGCCAAATAGAATGGAATGTGGGTCCTGATACTTTTGGCAACCACTGGACCTGAGGCTACCTGACACCATCTCAGGTACGTCTGACATCACTGAGTTACTTCTGCTGAGCTCTGGAGACTTCAATTGGAACTGCTGTGATTTCTTTAGAAAAACACCTCAAAAAGAAAAATAAGCGGATTAAGTACAGAACTGAAGATATGTCCCTTACATCTGCTAACACCAACTGGTGGTTGGCATCTTAATAAGTGGGGTAGACCTTCAAACATACAAGGTGTATTCTCCATCTTGTCCTGTGTTCTAAAATTATTCTCTTGTTCTGACCTTCTTCCTGCTGTTAGGACAAAACAATTAGATTACTCTCTAATGCACCGTTGTCATTTTAAGTTCTTCCTCAGTTGTCATGATGCAAAACACCAAACAGTTTCAATTAACACAAAACTTCAAAGGTTTATTTAACAGTACATGTAAATATTTGACATGAGAAAAATAAATATTTCTAGTTTTGATGTGATGTGCATTCTGAGGCGAAGAAGCATCACACTTGATGATGATCATGAGGTTTGATTGTGAATGACAGTGTTTTTAGAAGCACAAAAAATATCATCTAGTACACAGTGGAGCTCTCTACATCACCAGCTCTTAGGACCTTATTTCCTATTAGTTCCACTGCTTTTACCAAGCAGACAGACGATCCAATCACTTCCAGCCTTGTATGACTGTAGGGTTAACTATGGTGTCAAATCTTCATTCTCATTGCTGAACTGCTGTCAGTGCTTCATACTTCGCATGTCACTATTTCAGAGGTCTGTTAAGTAATCATCTCAATATTTCGACCCAAGTTCACAACTGTTCAAAATAAAAACTCAATATATAGCATTGCAGCAACAAAAAGAGCATTGTGTTTTTACTTTGAAGACAAATTGCCAAACAGGAAGTGATTCTATGAATGTTGACATCAGCACCTGTGTTCTGTGTCTCAGTCTGGTGTGGTGAAATAATCAAATTATCATGAATATAAAATATATAAAGAAAATGATCTGGTGATGATTTTTGACCCATGGCTTGACCCATTTGCTGAGCACTGCTGTATCTGAGGACGTAGAAGAAGACATGTACAACTCGGTCCACAGAGGGAAGGCTCACTGCCCACTGACTGCTACATAGTGCTGCTCACACAAACACTAGAAACATACACATACCCGAAAAGCCTTGTATCATCACTCCACTGTTTTCAATGGTGCTTTGATTACATTTCACAAAGTAAAAACCTCCCTGAAAGCTTGAAAAACAATACATCCCAAAATATATATATATTCACGCAAAAATTACCATCACCTCCACACACAATCAAGTGTTTCAAATATTGCAAATACCGTAAATTAATAAAATCTGTAGTAAAAAACACAAGACATTACTTCCTCTGATCAGACTGCTCAGAAGAAATGCATCAGAGATATGGAGTCCTCTAAACTGACTACATGTACAACCCCAACAAGTTGGGACGGTATGAAAAATAAAATAAAAAAAGACAGCAGTGTTTTCTAAATTTAATTTGACTTGTACTTCATTGCAGACAGTATGAACATAAGATATGTTATGTTTTGTCTGGTCAACTTCATTTTATTTGTAAATATACATCCATTCCTGCCATTCAGGCCTGTAACACATTCCAAAAAAAGTTGGGACGGGGCAATTTAGGGCTAGTAACGAGGTGGAATGATTAAAAAATGAAATGATTTGAAATAGGTGATGTCAACAGGTGATTGTAATCATGATTTGGTGCAAAAGCAGCATCCAGGAAAGGCCCAGCTCTTAAGGAGCAAAGATGGGCCAAGGATCGCTAGTTTGCCAGCAAATGTGTGAGAAAATTATTGAAATGTTTAAAAACAGTGTTACTCAAAGAAGGATAGGAAGGGATTTGGATATTTCATCCCTGTACTGTTGCACATCTTTAGACTTGCAGGAAGAAAGGGACAAAACGACCCCTGCAACGCTTCATCACTTGGTGTCTTGAGTCCCTAAACGTCTTTTCAGTGTTGTGAAAAGGTATGGCAAAATTAGAAAGTGGTAAGTGGTATGCTTTACCGTCCAAACTTTTTTGGAAATAACAGTAACAGAAACACCCAGTAATCAGATGCTTTCTTCAGTCGTCTGGAAATATTCAAGTATCACCTCTCAGTTCCGAGCAGATGTAAACAATGCAGACACTGACGGACATCAAATAAAAACAGAGTCACACTCTGAGTATAATAAATACTCTACATACAACTAATGCAACACCTCTGAGTATAATTGACTCCACAGAAGCTGTCTAACTCAGAGCCTTTGGTGCATATTAAAGGGCCCTGGCCACTTCAGTGCTCCATGAAGTCTGCACCTCTATTTGCTGCAGTCAGCTCAGGACAGTGGACATAGTCAAACCAAAGTGCTCGTTTTATGAGCCGACATTGCTGCGGTCCTGGAGTTATGAAGTGGGTGCTGTTTAAACCACACTTATCTTGCATTTTTTACAAGTTCTGATCTTAAGATAATAACAGTAATCCCTCCTTCGATTCAAGTAACCTTCCTCCAGATATAATCTTCCTACATTTGTGTTTCAGTCTTCAAACTGTGCGTTTAAATAATCCTGCCGACAGTCGACTGTGTCTCCATCCTCAGTCTGTGCTGGGAGGGTGTAGTGTCTTGGTTTATTGTACCCGTTGCTGGAGTTTGTCACAGAGACAAAGTGTGTCCTAGCCTGCCCCCTGTTGGAGATTCCTCTCATAGTTTTCCAGGCAGATGTTGACACGCTCAGTGAAATAGTTGAGGTCAGAGATGGCCCGGAGGAGGTCGTTCTGGACCAAGGTGATGTCGTACAGCTCAGAGGTGCAGGCTAGACGAGTGTCATTGCCACCTGGGTCCAGGAAAATCTGAGGAACACACATACACAGAGAGAGAGAAGAGGAAGAAAGTTGTGTTTCTTAACTTTCAGGGGTTCTGAAACAGCTGCATTGCTTTGTCTGGGTAAATTGTGTGAGGAGTAGCTCATAGAAGGAACATAGCATGTATTAAGTCTAGACTCCAGAGTATCAACAACTCACTGACAGAGACAAACATACACACAATAGTTAAGGTGTAAACAACCCAACATCATACATTACACTGAATGACTGTTGTGAGATGATGGTTTGTTGTGACATGTTCACCATCCTGGGACACTGACAGGATGCTGTTGTTCAGGCTGGTTCACTGTGACACTGTCCTGACTCACTAGAACACATGCAACAGCTGTTGGCATGATCAGATTTGTTCTTAACTTGTGAGTACGATGAAAACTTGTGTTGACCAATTTTCTTGCATTTTGAAAAGTCAGGTGAAATAACCATTATTCTGTCGCAGGCGCCCCATAAGATTACATTGTAGGCACTGCCGCAGTATCAGGCAGCCGGCAGAGACAATCTACTGGACTGATTCCAAAAGTACAATTCATTTAAACACCCACATATATAAAACTCTTTTTATAAAAAATAATCAAGAGCCCAGGTTGAAAAATAACAGAATTACCCTTTTACAGATATGCGGTCTCAAAAAATCTGCTAAAATAAAAACTGTACAATGTGGATGGAGATATGCTGGTTATTCACAGCTCCCACCCCATAACAAAGGGTGACTGAGCTTTTGCTTTTATCTATCAATCAAATATTATTTGTATAGCCCATATTCACAAATCACAGTTGGTCTGTTAGGGCTTGACATGGTGCAACATCCTCTGTCCTTAACCCTCAGTGAGGAAAAACTACCAAAACAAACTTTTAACAGGTGAGAAATGTAGAAACCTCAGCGAGAGTAACATGTGCAGGATCCCTCTCCCAGGATGGACAGAGGTGCAATCAATGCCACGTGTAGCAGAGCACATCAGAAGAATAACAATATAAGAATATAAACTACTAGAGCTCCCAACTCACCGCCCACTGAACTGAGAAAATCCCATCTTAAAACCTTTCTTTGCATGAAAGCTTTTACAAATGATTGACATTGGCTCTTATTATTTGTATTGTATTAATCTGTCTGGTGTTATTTCTATCTTGTAACTTTGTTCAGAAAAATGCTACATAAATAAAGTAAATATCAATCAGCGTTGCCAAAGGCCTGTCAGTGTAGCTCCAGTCCTTTCCGGCAAGAACAGTTGATGTATTTATGTTGATGAACAAAACGTAAGTGACAGTACCCTGGGCTGAACGATGGTTTCCTCGTCATTCTGTCGTATGTTGTCGTCTATGAAAATGTGCTGAACACTCTGGTCAAAGGGGTCGACCCACATTGGCTTCCCCCCCCGGATGGAGAAGGTATTACTCGACCACCTGGATGAGAAACAAGATAACAGAAGTATTAGGAAAAGGGCGACGGAGGGAGTCCCACATGAATGAGGGCCTCATACCATTCAAAGTGGTCCTGAAAGCCTCCCAGGCCCTGGACTGAGCTGAAGTACTGATACAGGCCCCTCTCTCCATCTTGAGAAGACACACAGTCCTCCGCTCGACTCAGGACGATTCCCTTCTTGCTACAGCGGATCTTGCCTGGAGTCATATTCACATTAATCTGAGTGGAGAGAGAAGAAGAGTCAGAGAGAGAGAGACTGGCTTCGACGAGGAATTTAGACATGACACAAATCTGTGAATAAATCATCTTCACAGAAGAATTTATCTTTAATAAATTGGGTAAATTGACCCTCATGATTTTACTTCACCTTCAGATCAGGCAGATCAGGGAACAGTGGATGAGCCCCTTCATTCAGTGCTCTGTGCACAGCTCTCAGAACACGAGGTAGGTCTGATCCAAACGTACGAAACAGGATGGCAAATTCCCATCCTTCCTGCACCAGGTCTTTGAGCAGCTGGAAGAAGGACGGGAGGATCCAGTGGTACAGTCGTCCGTCCTCTCCTTTGACAGACAGCTCGCTGTCTCCCTGCAGACAGCAAAGTTAGGGAGCAGTCGGTTACAATGTTCTGCAGTGTCACATAATCGTGTTCACACAAAGGAAGTTCTCCAGACATCTTCAGAGAACACTAAGTGGGACAGGTTGGATGCCGGGCTGGATCAGACGAGAGACTGCATGATGGGAAGAGAGGAGGAATAATGGAGTAAAGGGGCAGCATATAAAAGGTACCAATGCCAAGTGTATTTTTACTCCACCTCCCTTGTCTTGCCCTCTCTCATCCGATCCCGTTCTCTTGGGTCAAAGCTCAAGCTGATCCACTCACCGTTCTCCCCAGAAGCCTGGAGAACTTCCTTTGTGTTTTTTTTGTTGCATCAGTTTTCAGGTTTTATGTGTTTTTGATTTTGTATTTTTTCTGTGTAGAGCTCAACAGTGTGGATCATTTCTGAATTTGCAGCATGTTTCTCCTCGTTGAAAGTTTTGGACGGTTGCAGCGTATTTGCTCTTGTCCCTGAATCTAAAACAAAAGTAAATAATTCTGTGCATTCTTGAAGACTGTCTTTATACCAGGTTCCACCATTTGTCAGTATTATGTTGTTGATTTTGTTTGTACTCTGCATCATGTAATGTAACCATCAAGTGATTTTAAAAAATTGAATAGGAATCTACAAAGTAGTAGTCATCTCTGGGTCAAGATTTGAATAGATAATCTTGATCCATCTCTCCTGTATGTATGAATGCTTGCCTTGACACCCTCGGGCCAGCGCAGCTGATCCAGATGTTCATTGCGAACTCCACGGAAACGTTGTCCCGCAGCACAGGTGAAACCAGACATCCGTCCAAACTGATCGGAGTAACGAACTGCATCTTTGCGTGGTGGGAACAGGGAGGGCGAGTCACTCAGCCATTCCCATTTTCCTGCACAGAGGTGAAGAAAACAAAGAGTTTGTTAATGGCTTGAAATGCAGATGATCACAGAAAGTAGGAAGAGGTTTGTTTCCCAGCTGCTCCTTCAGCAAGACAATAATACTCTCTCAAAATCTATTTTCTTGTCCAATGATCTCATTCTCTACTTAATACAGTATATTTTAGTACATGATGGCAAATAAGCACAGCACATGATGAATTTGGACAAATGACACCAAGTTGGTTACAGTAAAGGCAGGTTTAAGAAACTAAGAGAAATGACTTAATCCTTCAGTTAACATGAACCGAAGACAGATGTTTTATATTGGATGGACAGGGAGCATAGCTACTAAATACATAATTATGTTTGTCGAAAAAAACATTTTAATTTGGTCCAAAAGTCAGATCAGAGTCAACCAAACACTATTTGGGAAAACGTTAATTCAATATTTAATGTCATGTTTGAATTATAACACATCATGAAACAATGAGCTACAGTTCAGCATCATTGTGATCCCAATGAAGTGTCTGGTTCAAATAACGTGTTTGTGTTGGTTGACAAAGTGTCGTCACTTGTCGGTTCGGTGTGATCACTCAACACCACAGGAACAAAGGCTCCAGTGCATCACCTGACAGACACACACACAGCAGCCATTGTGACAGTGAACCAGTGTGTTCCCACTCTACCGTGTTTGTTGATCTCTCCCCAGGTGGAGGTGGTGAGGAAGTAGTCCAGAGCAGCCACAGTCCCCTGCCCCGTCACAGAGTCAGACACCACCACGGTGCTGTTCAGGTCCAGGTGCAGCACGAGCTTTTTCCTCTGGTGGAGGTTTGGGGACCGGAGCCCCCAGGGAACCGTCACCGCCGCGGGCTCACCGGCCGCGGATACAGGCTCCCCGGGGACACCGCTGCCGTTGGTCCCGTCGTGTTGTTCAGCTTGCCAGCCGCTGTTCTCGGTGAAGTCCGTCATGAGGAGGCTGTTTCCGGTTAGAAACGAGCTGGACTGAAACAACCCAAATAACCGGCTCCGCTCACTGACACATACGACTTATTATTTACCGGTTCTTCCTCATGTCCCTGGCTGTGCACTACCACGCAAATCAAACAGCGCCACCCTCAGGTCTGTATGTGAAACGCCTTCATCTTATCGGCTTCACGTGTGGTATTAATGGCCAAATAAAGTGCAGAGTCCCATTTAGTTATTGGTTCAATATTAATAAAATGGACACCAGTGGTCTGTAGTAGTCAGTGGGAGCAGGCCAGTGTGTCTTCATGTCTTCTTCTACGTCCACCATGCCCACAAGTAATGGTCACAGAGAAGAGGGGGGGGGGTGCTGATCTCATCATGGGAAAAACCTTCACGGAATCACTTCTTGTTTGGAACTTTATCTTCAAAGTAAAAGCACAACATTGTTTTTTGCTGTAATGTCTCAGTTGCTTGACAGACCTCTGAAATTGCCAATATGCAATGTATGGTAAAAATTACATCACTTCAGAAAAATCTTTCAAACTTATATACAAGCCATACATGAACAGTAATAAAGCAAATTCACATTCATAAACCAGGTAGGATTAACACATTTTTTAACTTTACTCAGGAGGTTTTGAATGGGCACTTGACAGTGTATACTAAAACAATAAAAATAACAAAAAAAATACACATCGGCCATAATCAAAATTGTTTTATTTATATTAACCATTCATATGTAACCACAGCAGCATTCTTAATGATCCCCACTTCATATTATACCATTAGAAAGGAGGGGAGGGGTGAGACTTGACGACTCACGCAAAACAGAAATAATGAAATTTAGCAACGTTTCCGACAGAGGGGATACTTAACAGGGGCTCGGGTTACAGTCTGAATGAACATGCAGTCATGCACTTTTCAGTTTACACTGAAGCCGTTGACAGTTGCATCCACAGGATTCGCATATCCAAAAAGTACCAAAAAAGAAAATAAGAACATGCCAAAGCAACAGAAGCCAAATAAAGTTTACAAATCAAACATTGAGTGCCTTCTGGATTAAAAAAAAAAAAAATTAGCAGGTCATCACTTATCTCACATTTCATTACATCAGTTGAAACAAACCTAATCCAAATTAATGAATATCTGCCACAAACAAAACGATTTACACACAATACAACAATCTTCACTCAAAATTCCCCATATATAGCCTACAGGTCGACCACAGCTGTGGTCAGGGATGAAATGGTCTGGTAAAAGTTAGCAGTGTTTTCAGCTTGGAACCAGACCACAAGGTGCGTTGATGCGTGGAAGTCTGGCAGGCTCCACTCAACTCTGTTAGGTGGTTGAGGATCAGCTCCTGTAGCAGCAGCTTACAGGAGCTGAGATTATATACGTTAGCTTCCGTCTGCGAGTCACTATATGCACTGAATTAATAGAAATACATACACAGCTTGTTAAGTCTTTATCAATGTGCAACTATATTAATGCGATTATATCAATGATGTGTCTAGTTAGTGCTGAGTACACATCTATGTGTGTATCTGAAGGTCTTTAACAAGCCGCCAAGTCCTCGAAGGTCACCACTAGATCTTCACCTTCATTGTTACGGCCGCTTCAGACGCCTGTGTAAAGAAATGAGCACTGATGTGTCTGCAGCTGAGGAGCAGTTTCCACCTCCCTGGATCACCAGCCCTTATCTGCACGTTCCATCAGTCCATATCACGACTAGTCCACCTCCTCCATGTTGCTGTAGGATGGCGCCGTACACTCTCCGGCGTGGGCGAAGAGGTCAGAGGGAACCTCTGGGGTCAGCATGGGGGGTCCTTCGGGATCCAGGTCAGTCCCAAACAGTGACTGACCAGAAGCCTATAAAATAAACCAGTGTTAACAATAAATCAAGCTGGTTTAGTGTTCTGAGAGCTTTTATCTGAGGAGAAAACACAGAGGGCGTTAACAGGACTGAAATAATGTACATGAAGACTATAAATAGATGGAGATTTTATTTCCAAAAGGAGCACAATGCTTTATGTATTCGAAAGCAGCATTTAGATGAGGTATCAGATACATTTTTGCAGGGAAATTAGATGGGTTACAATTTTCTTTTAAATATAGTACTCGCAATGATTTTATCAACAACTTATCCATTTAAAAGTATATTATAGACAGATCAAGATTATTTCTTCATAAAATATATTTTTCATTGCATTAACATCATACAGCAGACTATATGAATATAAATACGTAGTTTTATCCTTTAGACAGGTCCATTGAAATCACAAACAAAAAGACAGATGTTCTAGAAGCTCCTAAAATCTAGGATGACTAGTAAATCTGTTCTTCTCTGTTTCATACTGGGATAACTCATACTTTCAGGTTTATCACCACAGTAGTGTATATTAAGCACATGCCTAAGATGGACCTGAGTCTTGCATATATCCAAGTCAAGTATACAAAGTCAGGCGGTGCTATGCTGAGCATTTAAGGCAAACACAGGTAGCTCTACACGGTGTAGATACCAGGAGTGAGCTGAGATTTCCCTGAGACCCAAATACTCACTCGCAATGACTGCAGAGAAAAGACATCAATCATGGACAGTTTGGAGTTTAAGCAAGTGTAAAACATTATGAAAAAAATCCCTGTACATTCTTAGGCTGGCGTATGTTGTAAATAAGGAACGTTTGCAAATTAAAACAAAAGCCGTCAACAATCACACAGTAGAGTATTTCAAGAAGACAGTATTAACATAGTTTGTAAAGCCGTTTTCAGACATGAACTTCGTGTAATTGGGTCTGGACTTTCTCCAGTTTGTATTTCACACATTAACATTACAGCAGGAGATTCTCTGCTAAGATGCGTTTAAAAACAACACAGTTGTCTCCGGAGCATTTAGGTGAGCGCTACGGCTCTTATCACCAAAAACCCTAACCCTTCTATGTGTATGTAACCTATTTTCCACCCTGAGATATTTGTTTGTATTCATTGGTCTGTCTGTCTCTTGTTGGAAACATCATCAACACACCCACTCACTTGTGGTGAATCCGGAGGTGGTTTGTCTGCTGTGTTCGCAAATCAGCTTATTATCCAGTCTTTATTAGGGGCTGGCAGGAAAAACTCTGGTGCCTCTCACTCGGAAATTTGCATTCTCACATACTTCTCTGGACAATGTCACAAAAATCATTCAGTTCAGTGCATGTCTGAAAGCAGCTTAAGTGACAGGTATAACTGTCTATAATTAAAACCTATGAAGCTTCCCACTCAAAACAAAGCAACATATATTAAAAAGGTTACATTCAGAAGTGGACGGTAGCTCCTCGTTTCTTGGCTGTGAACAAACTGCATCATCACGTAAACCACATTCATCATGAGAACTTTAAAATCCTCACCTACCTATTGCTTGAAATAGCTAAATAAAAGCCACTAAGAACAGATTGAAACAGTTTTTTCAATAAAAAAACAGAGCAATTTAAATCAAACATTAGAAATTGGTGAAACAGGTTATTCATAACATGTCTGGACATTAACAACTAATTTTAGGCTGAAAAATAAACTTGTGTTATATGTAGGGACATTGAAAAATTGTGACAGCAATTCGTCACACAAATAAATTAGAAGGTACACTTTGCTTCATGTTACAGCATCTTTAAAAAGACAGAAGTTCTGACATAATCCATTTGTCTGTCTCACAATCACCCACAATCCTCTGCAGTGTTGTGCAATAAAAACAAAATGCCTTTAATAGTGGCTGCATGTGTCGCTTTCAAGAGCAACTTTACTATTGCACAGGAAATTTATATGTGATTACGCTCAGCTAATAAGTATTTTACACAGAACTATACAACTACAGAGCTTAGCAGCTACAAATAATAAGAAGAATCAAAACTTAAATTACCTACTTAACATTTTCCTGAGCTTTCAACCGCATCTTAATCATTTTTTTCTACCTTTTCCCCAAGTTAATTAAGAACAGATTCAAAATAAAGTTCCTTTATAAAAGGTTTTAGATGAGCTGATTGTTTATTAACTATTGTTAAAAATGTGATGTGCGCATTGAGGCACAGTAGTTTACCATCAATGTACCAGATGTGCTGACAGAATAACACTACTGCAGCTTTAACTACAGGAGTTTCTTCAGACTATACTCTACACAGGTCCTCAATGTCTTTTAATGTGTGAAGTAGTGGCAAAGGTTTTTTAAAGGGTTGAGTTGCAGTATTGGATAGATTGAAGAACCACTTTACTTGCTGTTGGCTTTAACTTCCTCCCCTTCAGTTTACATCTCTACCTCACATTCACATCTGGTTCAGTTGGCTTTGAAAAGAAGAGGGTAGACCAGATTGACTAACAGAGCCAGCACTGCAGTCAGCGTGCCCAGAACAAAATATCGCACACAGTCATCGTCGGGAAACTCCGACATCCTCTGCCCACGGTGCCGTCGTACCGGCTCCTCTGTTCTATCTTTGTCTTCCTCCTCCCTGTTCCTCTGACTTTGCGGCCTCCACAGCGCAGAGCGGAACAGTCTGCGAGGGCCTTCGTCAAGCCCCTCCTCTTCCTGCTCCAGTTCCCGCCATATCAGAGAGGCCTGCGATTGGCGGAAACCGGTGTCAGCTTCTGGGAATAAGTTGTGGTCTAACATACTATGATTATAATAAGAAACGATCAGCTGATCTATCACAGTCTCCAATCAAATGTGTTGATTACAGGAATCTGACATGGCTTCTGAGTTGATAGATTAAGGACATGAGGCTGTCTGAAGGCTCATCTCGCAGAAATCAGGTGGAGGAAAGTCACATGATTTTAAGAGAAAGATAATTTTCAAGAAAAACACATTTGAGTAATCCAAAGTACCATACAATCTCAACTGTGCTCTCAAAGTCCAGTACACAAAGCAACATGGTGCGTGATAAATCATTTGTATGGTTTATTGTTGACTGTTGACACAATCACTACAACCTGGATATACAAAATAAACAACGTTTTAATTATTATTGGCTGAGCTGTATGAAGAACTTTGTGTTTCAACAACCACTCTTCTCTTTTATCCCACAGGATCACAAGGTGGAACCAAACAACCTATGCAATAAAAACTAATGCAGCAGTTCTTCCATTTGTGTAGAGAGAAGAAAGTGTGGACATCAACAGTAAAAGCAGTTTCATCAGTACACACCACTGAAAAGCAAGACGTCACATGATGCTAATGCTGCCTGACAACTGAGCTCTACTGAGCTGAGATTAACAGACAATCTGAGTGATGGATCTCTTCATTATGAACCCACTGGGATGGGGTGGGGACGCTTGTCAATTAGAAAGGGGCATTGGTTCACAACTCACTGGCTTCTCTGTTACAACCTGCCAAATACTGTTAATGCCTGAACAGCAGGAGACACATTTGACAATTTGAATTAGCTCCATTAAATGTGGATTTGAACACGTTTCTGTTGTATTCAAATATATTCTTCATCTTGTTCTAAATTTCAAAGCCTGGTAAAATGTCTAAAATCATTTGAAACAATCTAAATTCCACTTTATGTAGAATAATCATGTGACACCATCGATATTATAGGATGCATATTATAGGCGTCAGCAAACACATTGTCCTATTTTAGGTGAATTTACTGCATTGACTGTGATGCTGCAGTACGGACATTTACAAAAACACTTCAGCCCTTTTTACACCTTTTATTCAACTCTAGACTACACTGCACCACATCACACAACAGTCTCAAAGAGATAGCATTGCTCTTATCAATCTGTTCAATTGTGTTTTGATCAGCAGAAACGTTGTCAAATACAAGATGTATTATAGGGTGTTTAAGTCTTTTGAACGTCACTGTGTGTGTGTGCACGTGTGTGTGTGAGATGCTGTAATAAAAAATTACCAGAATCAACTTGTTTCTTTAAGTTTAATAAAGGACATTACACCTTTGAAGAGAATCTAAATCTTGGCTGCAGCAATTAATCTGTAAAACCCTTTGACAGACACAGGCCCTCAGTCTCTTGGCAATGTGGCGCCCTCACCTGGCTGGCAGTAGCTCCTGCAGCAGAGGGCGACTCGGCTCCAACTGGCCGGTGGAAGCGTGGTGGCCTCTCCACAGGGGAGTTGCGTCGCCGGTAGAAAAGGACGTAGGCGTAGCGTGTCACCACCTGACTCTCCTCCACCATTGTCACAGTGCTGTCATCGAACAGACGCCAGCCTTTGGGAAAAGGATGGGTAGAGAAGAATAAGTGAAAGAGGAAGGATGATGGAATCCTTGCATCAAATTAATAAATAAGGGGTTAAACTTAATTGACTGCCCGCTCACCAACATCACTGCGCTGGCTGTTCTTGTCGCTTGGCAGGCGAGCGTAGGCCGTGTAGTGGCCACCTATCATTCCACCGTAGTGGTTGATGACTGCATATAAGTCATAGATAGGAGGTTGTTGCATCTCATCCTTCTGGCCTATACAGAACTTACTCAGGTCCAGATTCCTACAGGACAAGAACATGCAAACATAATGATTAAAGTTCAGCAGGTATTTACAGGTTTTTACATTTTTACATCAAAATGAACTAAATTGAGATGATTTTGTTTAGAAAAGTTTCTATGAGTAAGTGGTTGATGTGTCCTGTTAACTTTTTAGTGTGTGTATACCTGACGGGGAAGTCCACCATGTCATTAATCTTATCCCTCCAGATGAAGCTCCTGAAGGAGAAGCGTTTGAGCTGGATGATCAGAACATTGGGCAGACGCCACAGCAGAAGCTGTTTGGAGGCCTCACGGTGCTGCTGGCATTTTGGACAGTACCTTAAAAACAGTTTTTAATAGTTTAAATATGCAACTACAACAATGTGACCTTAGACAGTAGGAAACAAGATGGATAACAGACTGACAGAGACAGCCGAATATATATTTTTTAATTATTATTTTAAAACAAATAAAGACTCCTACCATGCCTCCTCTGGTGCCAGCACCTCGGGCTTGGTAAAGAGGTTAAGGCACTGCTCCAGGGTGAAGTGTCCAGCTCTCGCTGTCTCACTCAGAGAGCCGGGATCCTCCTCGTAGTCCAGCTCTTTAGAGCTCACCAGCACGTACTCCTTCAGGCGTTCGTTGTTTTTCCATACCAGCTCCAAGGTCACATCTTCAGGGAGGTCAGCGAGCAAGTCCTCTGCAGAGGGGTGGGGGGAGGAGGAGAAAATAATGCTGTTGTGTTGGATTTCATTTCTAGGAGTAGGAGTCGACGCAGCAAAAACAGCTTACATCCCGCGCAAAGATGGGGATATGAAAAGCTCCCTGCTGCATCTTGAGCCTCACTACAGTAAATCAACAACTCTCTGACTGTCTCAACATGACACATGAGAATTACAGGTCAATGTGCAATTTTGGAAAATTCACTAACCTAGAAATTACTGAAGAGGATTGTGTTTGTACCTTTCTCATCCAGCCTCTGTTCTTTGTTGTTCGAGTCCAGCAGAGAGATGTAGAACTGACTGGCATGACCTGGTGCTGTCTCACTTGGTTGCTGGTACCCTGTTACTGCAGCTGCAAAAAGTGAGAAGAAAGGCTTTAAGGTGATGCAAAAAACCCCCCTGAAAAATATACAAAATAACAATAACACTGGAGTGTATGTTGAATTCTCACCTTCTGGCCGCACGGCCTTCTCACACGACGTCTCTTTTTCAGCATGAGGGTCCAGAGAGCAGCAGGAAGTTGTAGTGACTGGCTCAGAGAATCCTGAATCTGAGGTCCGCGTGGTGGAGAGAGAGGTCTGTGAGGACGAGAGAGACTCTGCCTCCACAGAGTGGGGGGCTGAGGCAAGGCCGAACTCTGCCTGGGATTCAGGCAGCAGAGAGGGGCTCTCCAGCTCCACGTCACCTGCTCCTACAGGACTGCTCCCACCCATGGCTTCATCCCCAGACCCAACCCCATCAGATGAGGCCGCTGGTATTGGGGGGAGGTCTGCTCTGCACTGGGATGACTCAGGGGATGTCCTGCCTGACTGGAAAGGAGGCTGAAACACGTTGACAGAAAATCTGCCCAGAGAGAAACACAACCACAACACGGTAATGCAGTAATTGAATAACATATATTGAGCTGGGATTTGCACATTCTGTGTATCTGCAGTTTTGTAGTGTGCAGGTCTGGTTACAAGGTTTATTTCTGTATATCGTTTGAAGGGAAAATTTGTTTTACATACTAATCTGACATGAGAAAAATGTAGTCACAAAGTAAAACTGGCAGGAGTTTAGGTGTTTATTCCACAAATTTTTGTATCATGTACTTAAGAGATGATTACTGACAGTTTAGTTATTACGGTGCTTTTAAAAAGGCAAACAAGGCCAGCATTACACCATGAGCTGACAGTCTACTCAGACTTGTGTCTAACAGAAAATGTTAAAGAAATATTTGTAGGTCTAGAAACTTGTAAAATTGCTTATATAAGAATTTCAGACAACTACCATAACATTTTTGCAATAAAGCTCATGACTAAAATGGGCTGTATAAAGGTTAAGTCATAGCAAATATCTTACCAAGCCCTCCTAACAACTACATATTTGCCATTTTACATTTAATATGATGGTAAGCACAGCGAACCGTAATTTAGACCACGTACCTGGAGTAGTCCTCTAGAAGCTGAGTGAGGCGGGCATAGGAGAGTCGAGACTCTGGCACGCTGGCCAGGAAGGGCAGGCCCACATGCTCTGTGTTGGGTCGACAGAGACCCTTGTGATTGGGCCAGTGGGTCCTCTGACATACTCTGGGAGGAGGAATGGATTTAATTTAAAACAAAGTGATATATTCCTTGTGGTGTATATCTTGAGCAAGCCAGAACAGACATTTTCAGGGAGGACTCACTGATTGCAGTAGCCCACACGATAGCAACGAGTGCACCGCTTCAGTTTGTCCTCCTCAGACACTGGAGGCTTCAGGCAGGCAGCACACTTTGAGATGGGGATATTAGGGACCTGGAGTTTCTGCAGGGCAAACAGAGGGAAATGAAAGCCCTTTCAATATCGACAAGCTCTGATGTATTTTAATGTGCTGTACAAGGTACAGTGACAATGTGTTTTCTTATTACCTGTTGTACTCTGAGCAAAACCACTCTCTCTTTGGCCAGCTCTTTGGATAGCACCTCAAAGCAGAACAGCATGTCAGAGGAGGACACCGTGTCCAGGGAATGGGACGGCAGGAACATGCGGTGGAAGCGGTTCTTCCCAACCTGAGAGGAGTGGGGTCCAATTTTCAGTCCAATCATGAACATTTCTGCCGGCGAGGTTAATCCACTAAAATGAATATAGTTAAATATCTCACCTCTGCCAATCTCAGGTTCTCTGGTTTGACCCTCACACTCCTGGAAATGGATTCCAGGACTTCAAAAGTGCTGGAGTTCTCCTTGCTCACACTAACCAAAAACTAAGCACACATATACAAAAAAGTTAATTAAAAACCTGCACCACACGTAACATTTGTTGATATTTTCCTTTTTAAATTATATTCTTAAGCAAAGACTAGAAAAAAAGTTATTTTTATCTTACCTTGATAGGTTTTTTATGTGGTTCCTTAGCAAAGTAGAAAACAGGACAGCACCTTTTGTTTCTGCGGCAATGGGACTGGGAGGTAGAGGAAGGGGTCAAAGGTGATTGACACCTAAACAAGAGAAATGTAAAAGGGCAGTTAGGTTAGTCATCATTGTAACAAGGCAAAAACTAAATCAAGAGCATTTACGCTTAAGAGCATTTTGTGGCAATGTTTTACCTTGGAGCATGTGGGGCAAACCAGCTTGGATTTGAACTGGCCTTGGAAAAGATCAACTATAAAGGAGTCGTTCCTCATCTTGTGCCTCTGCCATGCCTCCTCGGCCACCACCTGCACCAATACACAAAACACATGACTAAGCATTAAAGAGAACGTAGGGTGCTGTTATTCCAATAAATATATCCCAAAAACATGTTACTATCACTTTGTTACCTTGAGTAAATGATTGTGTAAAATATAACTGACATGAACACATCACTTAATAACAACAACATTGCATTTATTGCCATCCCTAACATCTACGTCAGGTGAGAACCTACACATACTTCATCCAGGACGTCCGTCAGAGTCGACCGTCTCTGTATATGGTTTATTCTGGATGCGGTTCAAGTCCTCGTGGAGCCCATCCAGCAAGAAAGCCATGAACTCCTGAGCATCGTGCTGGGCGTAACCTGTAAACTGACTGGCTTTGCTGGCCACAATCGCCTGCAAACACCGAGAAATGAAAGGGGAAATGAAAACACTGATCAAACTGGCTTGCTATGTTCAGAATATATATTTTAAATGTATTTCATATATACTAAATCTCAAGGTGGTCCTTGTGTACCTTGAGCTTTGAGGGTTGGAAGGCATGGTGTGTTCCTTTCCAAAGGGCCCTGAGCAGCACTGCAAAGCCAATGGCTAGCCTGCCTCCAGTTCCCAGCGGATTACTGCAGTTGATTTCTGCCTCAAATGCTCGATCTGCAGGGGCACAGAAAATGCAGGCATAACACAACAGAACCAGACAGCAACCCAAGGGGCATAGACATCGATGGACAGTGTCGCATGAAAAATCCTCATAGTAAAACTTCATGTGGAAATATATTTAGATATTTAAGCTTTTATCGCAATGTATAAACGCTTAAATTGCTGTAGCTGATTTGTGTAAATAAAAGTATAAGTAATTGACACCAGAATCAATGTGGCACAACAATATGAATCTACCTGTACACTAAAACATAAATAAAACACACCCTGTTAAATTTCTGATAAAATAAAAGGGTGTCTTTTTGGCAGATACAATAAATGTTGTTTTTGGTCAAGAGGAGCTTGACTTATTTCAGAGAAAAATGGCAAAGAAATTACCAACAATAACTTTTTTCGGATCGGTCAAATAGAGCAGTTACCATGGAAGTAATCCCTGAGTTCTCTGGTGTTGGACAGGGATTGGATAACACTGTTCATGAAGCAGGTGTTGCCAAGGTTGACCAGTCCTGTAAAACCAGGCAGGCACACCTTCTTCTCTTCCTCTTCCTCATGCCGCTCATTGCTAGCAGGAGGTGCATGTGTCATAGGCTGCACCATGCAGGTAGGCTTGGGCTGAGACAGGAAATATAAAGACACACCCATTCTTCCAATTAGATAATGATAACAAGTTACCATACTAACAAGACCAAAAAAAGTTGGGGAAATCTGTAGTGTTTTCCTATGCCGCATTTCGTCATCTTCATTACCCGTTTGGTTTGGGCAATTATTTATTTTATGACTCACCGTAGTAACCGTGGGCTCTGGCTTGGTAATAGCAACATGCTCAGAGACTGTGCGAGGAGCCACGGTATCCAGACCAGCATCCTCCACTCTGGACGAGGCCTTGGGTTTCTCCTCCCCGACCCTCGGCGGCTCCTCCTTGGCTGGGAGGCTGTGCTGGCTGCTGCCTGGCTGGCTTTTGTCCATGCAGGCTGGGCTGGAGGGCACAGCAACTTTGGCGCCACCCACTGCACCTTCAACAAAGGCGAATGGAGCTTGTAGTTAGGAGAAGAATACCTACAGGGAAATTTTAACAATCTACGCTCATAGTGCAAATGCATTGAGGCCGTTTCCATAATCCACTTTGCTAGGTTAGTAACAGACAAACTGTTTGCTAACCAATAAGCCGATCAGTGTAACGTCACCCGTTTCCTTTAACAGCCAGGTGCACTTATAATTTGGCAGATTGATATTAGAGAGGCTGATTTCACAGGAAATAAAAGAATTCTTCTCTGCAGAGGAAACCATATCACTTTGTGCCCAAGCAGGAATTTGTGTGTCTTTGTACACGTATCAGTGTCTTGACAATGTACCTTAAAATAAGAGTGAAATACTATGCCACTGACTTCAGACCAGGTTTGTGTTGGTGGGAAGCACAATCCCTTTTATCTGTTGTAAGATTACAGTGCGCCAAACAATGTACTTGACCACAACTCATTTTAAGACAAAAACACCCATGGGTGCTGCAATGAGAGAACGTAAATTTGCTATTTAAAGTACATGGACGCTGGAGGGGAAAATGAAAACTGCATCTGTCTGAAAGACACTTGTGTAACGATTGGCTTAACTGTCACTTAGCCATTACCTTGAAGGTTCCCTGATTAGAAATGTCATTTGGTACTAAATGTTCAAGTAAATATGCATTCATATCTTTTTATCACTGGAATTCTGTGTATTTTGAATTATAAGATTTTCTTGTGCACATATTTACGTTTTTAAAAGTTTAGCTCATCTGAATAATGTTGCATTATGGACCGCTAACATAAACTGTTAAAGGAAGAAATATCTTCATCAAATCCCATTTAGAACCCCATCTAAGCACTCAAGTAATATTGGTGTCTGCATCTGCAACCAACTTAAGTTTAGCAGAACAGACTGGCACCAATATCTACTTACTGGCTAAGAACATATACCATGGCACCCGAACAACCTCTGGTTCAGACAGTCAGGCATACAGGTCACCTGTCTGTGTGAGGAGAACAAGTCCACAGTGGCTCTTTGACATTGAGATACTGACTGAAACAAATGTTTTAGCTTTAAAATTATGATTTTAAAGTTGTGTAGGTAGTGTATGTTGCTTTTCATATTTCATGCTTTTATTTTCATGTTTGTGATTGACCAAAGCCGTTTTCCGGAAAATGACCTGCGGGTTAAGTACAGAGAATTTTGTTCACCCAGAGTTTGCCTTTCACACATGTACATCGCAGTGGAAGATTCTCTGCAGAGATGGAGGATCTTAGGAGTTCAGTTCATGTCTGAAAGCCGCTCAAGAATGTTGTTGCAAGAGTGTATTATTTCACCACACATAAAAAATGAAAAACTGTACAGTGTTGACAAATAGAAGCCTGGCATCAGACCTTGTGGTGCAGGGGCCTCCAGACCCCCCCAGCGCTGGCTGTGTCTCTTCTTCAGAGTGATGTCCAGCCGGGACGGGGTGAATGAGTAGCTGCACTGCTCAGGCTGGATTAGGTTCCTGAAGCATGTGGATGGAGAAAAATACACAGGTCAGCTAAAAAGACAAAGGGCAGTGAGGTAAAACTAACTCGGTGATCACTGTGATTTCATTACGCTTGACTACAACAGTGGTCAGTGCTCTTCACAATGATTTGACATTCATTCATTCAGTTTAGGCGTGTGTGCTGCACCTAAGAGTTAAAAGGACAAACTCTGATTATAGCCTTTACTGTATCAAGCTGACTACGACAGAGAAACGGTACAGGGCAACTTGACCTTTAATGTGTGTTTGTCCTGATCCTGAAGCAGTGGTGGTTATAATTATTCAGGGGTGGAACACTGCTAAAATAACAAATGTCCCTTTTCACACAAAAACTGTCACATGTATTTAGTTATTAATTGATGCAGAGTCGTCCATGTCTGCATGACGATGCATCTAAGAATCAAGAAATTTCCACACCTCTATACATTCGAAGGTAATGAAAACATAATTATTGTTATTTACCATTGCTGTCAATATATTCCCTTAAATACTACATGTTGGACCATAAATCAAGGTCCTGATGACTTTCACAAGTTTCCACATGAAACACGATTGATGTCTCAGTCAACTCACATCTGAGTCAAGTTTGCAATAAAAAGGAACAGATTGGTGCATAGTGAACTGTGATCCTAGGTCAGTCAATTATGTGTTAGAGTTTTGGCGTTCCATTTTCTTTAAATCTACGGCTCACACAACTAAACTGAAAACATGTCTCCTCACTGCTCAATTAAATACTAAGTTTGAAAATCATTTTCAAAACAACCACATGTCAGCTACAGTCACTGCAACTCTTACCTGAGTTTGACTTGCCACTTGAAAACTGTGTTGGCTCCACAGTTGGAATTAAGCCGCAGAAAATTAGCATCACTTAAAGAGGATGACAGAGAAGAACATCTGTTAGTCACTGGTTGTTGTTTTATGACATGAAAACGTGCACACAAAAAAAAGGGACAATAAGTGGATTATTAATGTGTAAACACATTTACTACCATGTCTGGAAGATGAGGGTGAAGTCCTGTTCCCTGAAGATGACCTTGGCTGTTTCCCTGCAGATTCCCTTCATGTAGACATTAACCACCATCAGATCGGTGCCCTTCTCATACGAATCACTCTTCACCAATTGGAGGTTAACCATTGGCTCTGGGGCTTGAAAACAAAGACAAAAAATGTGTCTGGATTATAATTTTTGGTAAAGATGATCCTTCTTGGATTAAATCAGGGTCATATGTTTGGAATATATATGTATAACATATGTTTTGCTGTTCTACCAACCACTGAAAGCTATTTGAAGGTAGTTACAGACACAAACACGGTATAAGATCACAACAATTTCAACACAATAACTTACAATCCAACCCCAAGGCTTTCTACATCACAACCTTCCCAACACACCTTCCTGTTGCTTAATTTCCAGCGAGGGCTCCTCCTTCGACTGGTCCCTCTTCTCCTCTCCGTCACAGCTGCCCTGCCTCTGGGCACCACCGGGTGACTGGTCTCGTTTGGCAGCCATGCCAACAGTTGGTACGGGTTCCGTCTCTCTTGATCCGAGCTGCAGGCGGATGGGAGTTTCCTGCTCCGGTTCCTTCTCCGATTCCTGCTCAACAGGACTTTTCTCTGGCTTTTCCTCTGGTTCCACTTCATTGTTGAAGCAGACAGGTGTTAGACAGTCACTGGTGCTGACAGGAGCTGCTGGTTGGTTTTCATGGCCATGTGCTGTTGCTCCAGACCTGTCTGACAACTGGTTTTGTTTCTCCTCCACCTGAACAAAACGAAAGGAAAGAAATTAATTTGAATCGCCCAGAGAGGAATTTTCCCTCCCTCGGGCCTTAGAGGTACTGGAGATTAGTTGGATATCTGAGAGCAGTGGATTCAAAGGTGAACTCTGGCAGGGTTTCAACAACTCCCCTTCTCCCCCTCATTGAAGTAAAGTAAGTAGATGACATGATTCTAGCTCAGACCACGGCATGTAGAGTGTACCAGATAATTCTTCCATGAGAACTACTGACAGAGCCGCTAAAAATAACTTTCCACAGTCCAAACATGTATGAACAGACCCAAATTAAAACTATAGGTGGACATAGTGGAGCTGTGCATGGCTCCCTGGTGTCTGCCCCGGACTTGGAGCTGCGGCCAGGCTGTGCACCTTCACCCGGCTGTAGGAGATGTCTGTCGTCTGTGTCCGTAGCCAGGGACTGTTTATGGTTATTTATCACAAGTCATATAGTCATTGCGATATTAAACAACGTTATTGCATATTGCATGTTTTTCTAGTGTAAAGGACGCCGTTTGAAGTCGAATATGAACGTCAGGGCTTGCGGACACTTGGATGAAACCACACAAGCAGTATGGAGGCATGTTGTGTTTTTTTTCTCTTGTTTTATTACATCTTATCACTTTTATTATCACTTTGGCTGCAACACTGTTTACCCCGGAGACTCCCAAAGTGTTGACTCAAACACTTCACCCAGCCTTCCATCGGCATAGTGCTGAGTGAATTTTAATTGTTCGGTGCACTATCCCTTTTATCATATGTTGACTACAAAAAAATAATAATACATTTTAACATCTTACACAAATGCAATGTAGTGGAAGCTTTCTCACCTGAGTGTTGTTGGTATGGCTGGGAACCGCGACAGCAGCTCCAGCTTTCTGCTCCTGACCATCCCCGAGTCTCTCTGCTCTGTTATCTACATCCCTGCGTTGTGTCTGTGGGCTCCGACCAGCGGGCAGGTGTGTGTGTGAAGCTTTACTATCAGACTTGATGGATTGTGCGCCATTGTCAGCAGATGCTGTGGCCTCGTTAGTGGTCTTGGGTTGGTGTATGATGGTGTGCTTGGCACTGGGTTCCTGAGGCTGCTGCTCGCCTCTCGTGATGGTCACAGGCTTGTTGGTGGTGGCTGAGCCATCTCCGGCTTCACCTTTCACCCCCACAGTGTCCATGTCACACGCTGGTTTGTTTTTCATGCAGCGCTTGACACCCCGCTCAGTTTTTCCACCGCCAAGTCTTGATTCGCTGTGTGCAGGCAAGGAGGGAGGTAAGGGATGAAGTTGTGGCTGTGGGGAGGACAGTTTGTGTGTCTCTGATGACTCCAAGGCGACAGGCATTATCTTCAGCTCCTTGTCATTTTTGGTCTCGGTAGGTGCTGCCTCCTTCTCCTTCTTGTTTGACTAAGGCAGAAAGAAGCAAAACCTCATTTCACCAAAGGCACATTGAGCTGAAGATCCTGTTTACAGTGAGAATGCCACCTTCAGTTGTGAATATTAATGTGTCAGTACTAAAATGACACATTAAAATGAAATTATAAAATACTATGCAAAAAACAGGACACAAATGATCTCATGTGAGGACAAACAACAACAAAAAATGATTTAATCTTATGGGAGTCACCTTAAGCGATGGCCAGATGTGAAAGGGAATCTTCTTGTGCATGATGACATGCAGGAAACCTCCCTTCTCCTTGTACTGGACTCTGCTACACGAGGCCTCAATTTCCTCCTGCAACTGGCAACTCCACTGTCGTCCATCTTGATGACAAAATCATGCATTCAGATGTTATTAGAGCTGGACTTGTCCCATAAACTCAACATAAATGATAAAAAAAGACAACTTATTCATGCCAGACAGATTTTAACACTTGTTTAAGGTAAAGCATAGGGGGTTAACCAATTTAGAACTGATGCAACACGTGTGTAAATACTTTAAGACAGAGTCAGGTCCACAATGTCATCGTATTCATGACTGATGAAATATATTGTGATTTGCTGAAATATTCATGAGAAAGGCTAAATGTATTAAGGAAAATAGCTGAGGATCTGATCTCTCAATACAGATTAAAAGTTCAATAAGGCCTTAACATCAACTGCCCATTCTTCTTTTGTGATTTCATCTTAATAATATTGAACCTACTTCTCTTAACTTCGCTCCAATTGCTGTTTTAGTTACATGCTTTACTATGACTTACCAGGGAAGCACACGTGGCAGTGTGTATCGGTGAAAGTGGTGTTGATGTCCTCTATCCTCTGCACCCCTTCCCCACAGCGCAGCCTGACAGTAACTTCATTAACATTCTGCTTCCAGTCCACAAACACATCTGAAAAACACAAAGGAGGACACAATCACACTAATGTGAAAGCAGTGAACGAATCTGAGAGAACGAAATGCACCATGTTCATTATAAATATGACACTGTAGAAACATTTTGAGGACAGAGGAGAATCCCATCTGGAAAATATTCCTCAAATTACACCCGACATTAAAATGTGTTTTGGATCAGATTGTAAATGGAGAAGTGGAATAAATGCACCAAAGATGCATTAAGGACTGATTGTGATCCAATCAGCAAAACCACCTACAGAGGTGGTCAGTGATGCATTTTGCCCACAATGAACACAAGAATGAATGTATGACCAGACCACAGAACAATTACATGAGAAAATGATTGCACACGACTGTTCCAAAGCAAAGACGAAACATCTATGAATCCTCTCCACAATCCTCAGGGTGTTCAAGACACATATGGATGGAGTGAAAATTAAACCAATCGAAAAGCAAGCAAACACAATAACACAACTTCATTGGTCATCATCTTCAGATAGCTTTGTGATCACAATGAGGACACTGGAAACACAAATTATTATCTGGTGTAAAGGTGACCTTACAAAATCATTTTAATGCCAGAAGCACATGGAGTCTATGAAATGAGAATAAGAAAAAAGTACAAGAGGCAGAAAACTGCTTTTGAGTAAGGCCAATGGTGAACATAAACTTCTACACTTAGAAAGTAAAACACACACTGAAACGCACAAACATTCAGGCCATACCGCTGCACTCATATGCTCAAGTGGGTCAGCCTGGAGCACACAGGGACAGACTGAAGCAGACAGTACGGTAATCTCAGCAATCACAGACCAGACTAAAATTATCTTCGCCTCTCAAACATTGGCATGGGGGCAAACATTTGGATTATTTCAGAAAACATGCCACCAAGACATACACACAGTTAAAGGTTCAATCAAAAGCAGCAACTGAGAAGAATAACAAAACAAACGTACCATTTTTCATAGTGACCTCAAAAGTCGCAGCAACAACTTTAAATAAAATAACAGCACCCGACAAAAATAAAAAATACAGAGTGACAGCAATAGGTGGCCTGCTGGCGAAAATCGGCACGTATGAAGCCTGCACACACACTCTTGTTTCGATTTGGTCTTTATGAACAACAACTAGAAGAGCCTCAACTTTCCCACCCTCACTCCTTTGCTCTCTCTCCCTGACTTAATAACTCCAGAAAGGTCAAGCAACACCCAATCCCTTCCAGATGGTAACTTCCCAGGGGAGCCACACCACAGTGTACTCTCATAACTTACTACAACTCAGAATGACTAACATTCATGATGTGAACATTATTAACACAATAAAATACTTTGAGCTGCTGACACAGGTTCACATTACAGAAGAAAAATTAACACATTCACCAGTTCTATCTGCAACTGAAGTTACAAAATAATCAGAATCACTAGAACTCAATTATAATTGAAATACAGTATATTCAATAAAAAAGAAAAAGAAATGTTAAACACTTATTAACATAAATTGAATGGCCCTCAGTAGAATTAATACTTCTGCCAAAGCCCAACAAACTTCTAATGAATCCACATTAAGATTCAATAGATCTGGATCTGATTATTTTTGGGGATTTTCACCAAATTTCAGTGCCCTAAACATGCCAGATCCCCCCCCATCAAGATCTAAAAATTATTCTGAGAAATAAAGAAAAATGTTGAGTAATGTTCTATCTCACAATGTTCATGAACCTGAATCCAGCCCCTGATCTAGATCCACACCAGAATGTAAGGGGTTGTTCCCTGATCCATACTGCATCCTTCCACGTTTTAATGGTGCAGTGGTTAATGGTGTAATCTTGCTTCCAACAAACAAAGTAACCAACCAACAAGGGGTGAAAAAAACCTCTTTGGCAGAGGTAATTATTGTTCAAATAACACCAGTCACCAAACATACATAACTATGTTTAAATTAGTCAACTAACCTTTTAAAAAAACTATTTAACAATTGAATAGCTCTGCATTTAGAAATTACCCGTTGATTTACTTTAATTCAAAGTTTCATGTGCTGTTTCATACAGAAATAAATAGATATCTGTGGGAGGAGAAATGTCAATCTGGAACTGTTGTGGCATGGGCAGGTGTATTGTCAAATGGCTGGTATTCTGCTAAATGAATGTACGACCTCTTTAGAATCAGGGCAACAGCCTTTTAACTCTTAGGGAGCCTGCAAAGTGTCTGTCTTTATCCATCCTCATCGATTACATTTCAAACTCACGTAAGTGCATAAGAACGTTTAAGTATAAAACAAGTACACTGTACTTACATGTAATCCCTTAAACGCTTCTCATATCTGTAGGAATAACCACCAGTGTGCTTTGTTTAATACTAGATCTGATTTCTGAGAGTAAAGTAAAAACATCTGAGTATTGGTTTAAAAGGGGGCTTCTCATGACCATGACAAACACACGTTTCCCAGATCAGGGACTAGATTTATAGCACAACAGCACAGAGCAGACAACCTGCAACACGAATGCAGCTACCTCATGGGGAAACATAGCAACATCAAAACAGAATTTACTTCATAAAAGACAGCCCACAACACAGTTAAGTGCCAATAAAGCAAGGCGAACAGCGACACATATTACAGAATAATCAAAACAAAGCCCAGTCTACTCATGTAAACGTGATCACTGCACATGAGGTTATCTAGTCTATAATACTGTTCAAAAAACACAATCCAGCAGGATGACGGATCTGCCTGATAATCAGGTGTCAAGTATCCAAACTGGAGCTGCTCCTGGCTAATCATCAAGTGCTGTGTCAGCATTATAGTGTCATCAACATTCAAATCTATTATTAAAGCTGAATTTTACCTTTTGATCTAAATATGCTACAAAACACCAGTCAAAGAAAAATGTTTGCTTCCATGTAGTCACATAAACAACACACAAGTGGCAAATTACTCACTTTATTCCACACAGAGTGGCCCCAATTTAAGTTTGTTTTTAACACACCTTACAGGTGCACTGTATTGGCAGGCACTCAATTTAGACTTGTATGAGATGGTGTTGTTAACAAATCTCTTTGGTCAAGGACTTATGGGAAATGTGATATGTCGTGCATCAGCACTTCTGCCTCCAGGGATGAACCAGTGTGTCGGGAATATCAATCACATGAAGAAACTCAGTTATAAGTTTGAGTCATTTCGTTATTTATATTTCTATCTCATTACTGTAATGATGTTTGAGCGAGACAAATTAAGGTGAGCTAGTAAGGTTGTTTTTCATTTGAAAACCTACAGGGAAGTCAGCAGATTTTGCTACTAGAGCAGATCTAAAGATGGATACTGTAAGGATTATGCACAACCCTTTAAAACCCCTCCCTAATAAATGCTCTTGAGGTCATTGAATACAATTAAAATGTCTCACTTCATCTTTAAAACACAGAGAGCAGGGTTTACTGAGTTCTACCACTAGTGGTCGATTTTAGAGCCAAGAAACACTGATCTGTCCATGCTATTTGCCAGCGTGGGGGGGCTTTCAAACAAGAAAAAAAAATGTCCATCAATGAATGACTACTCTCCTCCTCCTACGATAACGTTCATATTCAGCCACGAGCAATTTAATAGCAGATAACAGTGACAAAAGGAGCGCTGTACTCTACATCCACACATGCACATTTTAAGTCCAAAGAGAAGAAAAAAAAATTTGGATCGTACAAACACATCCCACAATAACCGAGAAGTACAGTATGTACAAAGTGGTCAGCTCATATGAAAAACCTTTCAGGGAGCAGTGTGACTGGCAATGAATCACACGAAGAAAAAAAGAGAGAAAAGTGATGGATACAGCTCCTAAAATAATTGATGACCATGCCATATTTGTCTATAATCTGCATTTCTCTCTGTGGCAGCCATTTCATTAAAGTGTCTGCTGAAATTGAAATTTGGGGGAAATGTTTGTAGAACTAAAATGTTCATTGTATTTGAACAGACAGCTATATTAAAAACAGAGAAACTGATAATCTTGCATTGGTTTTCTTCCAGCGTTGTATTAAATGATTTAAGGCATTATGTCAAACATTTACAGATCAGCGTGTATAATTTATATTATAAATATGGGGCATCAGAAAGACAACAGAATTTTGGTTTGCACTTTGTAACTCGAGCACACCCATAACAGCCTTCTCTATCCAGCTTTTCTTGTTTTGTTTTTTTGATAATGATGGTTGGCATTTGGGCTCTCGTTTTAGTTATCTAAACTTTTTTCATCAAAGCAGAAAATTAGAACAAAAAGAAGCTGGAGGAAGGTAACATTTGACATCATCTAAACAATGCAATTATCAAAGTAGTCGCTAAATGGTTTTCTGTTGAGTAGACAACATTTGACATCTGTCAGACTCGACATCACAAACGGCAATTAGATGCGTCATCAGTGGAATAGTTTATGACAAATCTACCCACACAAACCTATAGTTAGACAGACAGGGCTTGGAATATTAGAGCAGTATGTCTACTTATTCTACAAGCAGCTCATTAGTAATAGCAGCTGCTGTTCAAAACCAAATAGGCGACCTATGGAGTGGTCCAATAAACAAACAAAAGTTCCATATATATTCAGTGTATCTCACCAAAACAAATTGCATGTATTCTTCTATTATGTATGGATGTAAACAATGCACAATTTTTAATATACAAAAATCGACTTATTATGCAGAAGGTCATCCATTCAATAAATTTGTGAAACCACAATGACATGCACAATACGTTTTAGTGAGAAACGGTGAATGTAAGCATAATTTTGTTTACAGGAAAAACTTCATAGGACACCTGTGATATAATCAAATATTGATTTGCCGTTCTTTCCAGACACCCCTTAGATTTCCAGTGAACATCAAAATATACTCAGCAGCATTTCCCACAAAATGTATTCAATCTATGGCTGTTGTGGGGGTGTACACAAGCATAGCTCTCACACGCAACAGCTTCTGAGTGAAAGGTACAAGGACTAAAGACTGAAAAACAAGTTCTCACATGAGAGAAAGAGCCACTTTTGCACATGCACACAACTGCAGTGGAAACTATGAGGTGTCTGCATGGACTGTAACATGCTGCACACAGCTATTCAAGAGCAAAACCATTAGAGATTAGGGCTGCACGATATTAGGAAAACATCCAATATACGATAACGTTGATTAATATCGTAATGATGATATGACTTGCCATAAATATATATAAACAGAACCTGGCTATGGACCCCGGACAGCTCCACAGCCGGGAGAAGGTGCACAGCCTGGCAGCAGCGCCACCAAGTCCAGGGCAGACACCGGGGAGCCATGCACAGCGCCACGTCTTTCATACATGTTTTGACCGTGAAAGCTTAATTTTTCACAGTTTTGTGGCACCATTTCAAACAAATCAACATTTAAACTGTAACGAGACAGAGATGTCAGCTGAGAGAGAGAAAGACACAAACACACAGAGAGAGAGAGCAGTGGAGTCTGTGTGTGTCTGTTACTTTTCCCTCAGGTTCTATGATTATAAACAAGCTACACATTTCTTTTATATAATCAACCGCACATAGTGATGAATCTGAACCAGGACCAATGTGATCACTAGAGGTCTCCACAGTCTGAGGCGGCACGAGATTTGAAGGAGCCGCTTCATAATTATCTGTTCTATCCCCAGTCTTTTCATATGCTCTTGTTCAAACAATGATTTATTGATGGAAAAACCTGTAAATGGTCTGAATGTCTTATCATTTATGGCAGCAGGGCATCATCTAATCCAAAAATATTGACATGCAGAGCGTGAATGGATGGCACATGGAACACCATTTATTGCCGTTTTTGTGATTTGTATATCACACGCATTGACGACAGATTTTCGATATATCGTGCACCCCTCTCTAATAGAGATCTTATAAGAAGTGGGAAATACATTTTTGGCTCATTACAAAACTGTGCTGTGACAAATAAGAATATGGCAGACTGTCAAAGTCTTGATATTTAATGGGAAACACTGAAAAAAATTAAGAGAATGTTAACCTGACAAATAATCTGCAAACAATAACACACATTTTATTCAGTGCACAATATGTTTAGCTCTACCTACCTTTCTTGACTTCTGCAATGACCCCATCTACTACTGCTGCAGCGGCTGCAGCTGCCCTCTTGGCCTCTCTGCTCTCCTGGTTGGCTCTGTCCTTCTGCCTTTTCTTACTGGTACTAGAGGACAGGTCCGAGCAGCCGTCCCTGCCGCTGCCTCCTCTCTGCTGAGCCCCACCGCGACGGCCCGCTGTCTCGGTACCAGCCATGCCGGTCCCACCGCTGCTGGCCATCTTCAGGCACTTGGCACTAGCAGGCCGCCCGTCGCCGGAATCACTATCGCTGCTGGGGTCTGGATCTGAGGTGTGCCTCTTCCTGCCTGGCCCGGCTATCTTGGCGATGATACTGGTCCTGAACTCTCCCAGAACAAAATCAGGAAGGCTACGGGGGGTGGGGGCCTACGGCAGTTTAGACAGAGAGACAATCACGAGGACAAACTGCTGGTGATCTATATCCTTGTTTGTAATGTGAAACAACCCAGGTGATCATTGCAACTTGCCTCTGCTAGGTCTGTTGCATGTAAACACGGTACGCAAGCATGGCCATGGATCAAAGTAGGGCCACTCACTGCTCAAACTAACCACATTCAGAATCATAATAGAAAACGAAACTAGACGCATAAAGTTGCTCGAACTAGACCGAGGCGAAGCCTTGCCTCGTTTCCTTAGCATAGCAACTACGAGTTGCTAGCTTGCCAAATGACAAACAAAGGACAACAGCTAAATCAGCCATTTTATTTGGCATTCAGCGCATGAGAGTGACTAAATCACGGACAGTGTTTATTTAAGTAGCTATAACACGCTTAACCATGTCGCGTCCCACCCCCGGAGATGTTAGCATGGCAGCGGCATGTTAGCCAGCCGACTGCAGAGGTTCGTTTATTTTAGGACACACGTGTCGGTGGCTGTCATGCGTCTGTCAGTATGAACCATATATTTCCTGGTATATAGAGCAAATAAAGATTTGGTGAATGACCGATGATTAAGTTTTCACCCCATTTACTGGAATCAGTAAATACTCATTTAATATGCCTGTTCTACAGCGGGAAGTGTGGGGCAATACGGTGGGTGGGAGATACATTAGAGTTTAAATCGCCTAACACACTGTGTTTATTCTAAATGTATTGTGGTTGCTGACTGGAAATAACCAGCCACGTTATTACTACAGAGTGTCTATAGTCTGGCTTCAGTTTATCTTTTCGCCCACTACATTCATCTCGGTCCCAGCAGGACGGGTCTTAAAATCTAACGCTCCTCCAAGTCTTCGAAGCACCTAATGTCATTAGCCACATACATGCTAACGCTAACCTGAAACGGGTTAATGTGGTTCATCTTTAACACACACACACAAATCAATCCCAGCATCGAAACCGGAGACTTACGGGGCTTCAGTACGGTGAGAAATCCGTTCCTGACACACAATGGCCGGCGAATCCTCCTGCTACTACCGGTTGCTAAAATCCTTCACGGCCGCGGGCCGCTGCGCTCCTTCCCCGGAATCGAAACCCCGTAGTCCACGGCGTTTCTGGAATATTCTTCCTTTATCCAGGACCCATTTCTGGAAACTTTAAACTACTTCCATGATGAAATTCAAACGAATGACAACAGACAGAAAACAGTTCAGTGTGTAGCTGCCACCCGGCCTTAGAGGGAGAGACCTACTTTAAAACAAAAACACCGTCCGGCCGAACCTGGACTGAGTGCGCGCATAGACTACTTCCTGGCCTGCGCGTTCACGTGATGTGTTGCTCCGTCTTCAACCCGCCCCCATCTCTCTCTCTCTCTCTCTCTCTCACTCTCTCTCTCTCGCTCTCTGTATCTGTATATCTCTCTCTTACCCACACACACACACGTTCTTCAGTTCATAATTATCTAGTTTTCTAACATGAAGAAAACAAAGAAGTGGTCCAATCCTCTGGGTCCCTGAATCTTCCATGTTAATTTTGTTCTATTTCATGTTCAGCTATTTGATTGAATGCATTTTTTGCCAATGGCGATAAAAACCTTCATGATAAGTGGCTCAAAGTGGCTCCTGCATTTACCTATTGATGAGGCCACGTCTTGTTGAGGACATCCATCTTAATCAAATCTTAGACCATCCCAGAATCCCAAAATATCTATTACATTACATTACATTTCATTTAGCTGACGCTTTTATCCAAAGTGACTTACAATAAGTGCATTCAACCATGAGGGTACAAACCCAGAACAACAAGAATCAAGAAAGTACTATTCCCACAGAATAGTTTTAAACCACCCGAGGAAGGGTCTGGCAGGGCTTTCATACATGAAGACTCCAGAAGCCTTGTACCAAATAGGCCCTGCGTGTCATCCCCTTACTAACATGAAATTGACTGTGAGCATGAGTAGACACAAAGAGCATCCTGAGAAATAATCATGGCACTCAGGATTGATTACTTGAAAACAACTTTTGAAAAATGGAATTAGTTCCAGGACCTCTACACCCTTTGGTGTAGGAAGAAGGCCAACTGGATCATCAACGACCCCTATCACCCCAGCCATAAACTGTTCTGCCTGCTGCCATCTGGCCAACGGTACCGCAGCATCTGGGCCTGCACCACCAGGCTCGGAGACAGTTTCATCCCCCAGGCCATAAGACTTTTAAACTCCTACAATCTGCCATAATTCCACTAACTCTGCACCTTAGCATATTTGCACAATTTTTTTTAAAATATTCTATTCTATATTTATTTTATTCAATATTTTTCTGCTTGTGTAATATTCGGAGCATTGCTAGAAGAGAGCCTGTGACCCAAGCATTTCATTGCCAGCGACTGCTTAATGTAATTGTTGTGCATATGACAATAAACTCTTGAATCTTGAAGCTTGAATCTTGTATAACATTTCAGCTAACTTGATCCCTTGCCGCCTGCATGTTTACTAATTTACTTCAGGAATACAAATGTATCCAGTTGGGGGGGGGGGGGGTGTCAGTGACTATTACAAGACTAGGTAATTAAAATAAAAGTCCTTCCTGTTATTCTGCTATTCATGCTACCATTCACAAGGATCAGACATTGTAGAATTTTTTTAGATCTATTCGTCAAAGAGTGTCCATGTGGACCCTTGGGTGAATGCATACACAAGTCATTCTAATTAAATAAGTACATATCATTTTTGGCCTTTTGCCTTTATCTAAAAGACTGACAATGAAGGGATGAATCGGAGAATGGCATAAATGCTCTTTTAACATGATAAAAATGTGATGTGTAAATGCTAACGAATAAATACAAGTTACTTCAACACACAGAAAGGTTAAGTTACTTAAACTTTATTGACAAAAATGTACACAAGCATCTTTTGGTATTTTTGCTTTGGCAATTAGATATCAAAATACCAGCTGATACACAGGCTGGGGGAAATATGTGTACAATTATTTTCTGGTTTATGTTTCCTAAAACACACATTGTCATGCAATCAGTACGTGAGTATACCAGCACAGCACAATAAAACAGTGTTTATACTGTAGAATTCAATGTTACTTCAGTGAGGCAACACGTTCTGCAGCTCGTACATATTTCATCCATAGACTGTATAGAAAATCCCATTACCGCATATTTGATAAACATTGACAATATGTGCATCATGGGTTTGACATTTACAATAACGAATCCTGGTGATGACTTGAAGGAACATCAATGATTTCTATAGGTGCTGATTTTTTACTATTTTCTTCATATTGCTAGGTTTAGCTTAGCATAAGCCAAATCAAAGAAAGCCGAATCAAACCTAAATCTGACATTGACCACTTCAGAACACATCCGATTCCTCTGAAACTAATGTCTTATTTATTAATCAATTCTGACACTGCATCTCTAGATCCCTGCTGAAAGTATACTTTTTGTCAGCTTAACACTGATATCCATTATTATTCCTGTGTAGTGTCCGTTAAAAGGTACAGCAATCCTCCTGCTGCAGGCAGGTTAGCAAGTCCCACAGTTCATTTATTTTTAAATACAATGGTCACATCATACCATTTGTTTACTTGTTTGTATTTGTAAAAAGGCAGATGTGATGAAAAAAATAGCACCATTTTAGGTGTGACTTTTAATTGAAAACTCTAAATTTAAAATCTACATAAATGCAACAACCCTTCTTCTCTTTATCTTTACTGGAAAGGCATGTCCTTAACAGGGCTGCATGTACGTTTTGTTTGCCACTGATAGGACAGGATGGTGCTAGCTGGTTAGCATACTGACTGTAGCAGAAGCAAGTGATTCAATGTTGAACTTGCAACATTTGTGGACTGCTAGGTACACAGTTGTTAATGCTAACATTGGTTATGTAGCATTATCAAAAACCTACATATAGCACCTAAATTTCACAGGGTCAAGGGCCCATTTCCTCAAGCCTACTGTTTGTCTCTGTTTCGAGGTTTATTTTATACAATTTAAATGAAGTCTTCTTGTGATGAGCACAGCTCAGAATATACTTCCAGTAGTGACAGAGTTCATATAAAAAGATGGAGAAAACAAGGATGACCTGCTGATTATGCAGC
This sequence comes from Verasper variegatus, assembly GCA_026259375.1. Classification (NCBI taxonomy): domain Eukaryota; kingdom Metazoa; phylum Chordata; class Actinopteri; order Pleuronectiformes; family Pleuronectidae; genus Verasper; species Verasper variegatus. Next base: position 3,946,249 of record CM048045.1, on the reverse strand, counting down.
TGTCACTCTAAGTAACAAAAACAAACAATAAACATTCAAACAGCTTGTTTGCAAACCATTCTTTTCAAAAAATGAAGTATTCACTCCAAATTTGTGCATCATTGACTTTTCTAAAATGTAATTTTCATTTTCATATTCAAAACAAAATTAACATTTTCATATTATTTTAGAAATTACAAGCAGAGATAAAGTGGAAATATTTCAATGCAAATAAAATTTGTGAGATCAAGACAACATTTAAGTGTTCAGTCATGAGTATGTTCATATATCAACATTTTTGACAATGGTTTTTAATACAAGACAGTATTTTAAATATTCTGATTCACTTGCAGAGTAATAAACTACCCCAGCCTTCTTCTTTAATTCATTTCCTCAAAGTCTGTTGACAGTTAACTGTATCTGAGGGAAATAGCAAAATGACACGTTGATGGACCCGTTTTCACAGCACAGAGCAGTGAGTTACTGACACGTGTTGTAGATCTGGATCTGTTTGTTGATGTCATTGAGGATGGCTTTCATCTTGTCCTCCAAGCCGTCCAGCTGACGAGCTTTCCCCTCCAGCCTCCTCTGGTTCTCCTCATAGTTCTTTTCTAGCTCTGTGACAACAGGGAATTTAAGGAATAGTTATATAGCTAGACAATAGCATAGTCAATCTTCTTGATTTTGATACAGTTGATGATCAAAGTCATTTTAAAAAAGGGAACACATTGCAGAGTACATAATAATTTCACAAAACACAACAAATTAATTATTTGGTTCCTCTGGGATTGGTTTTAAGACCACTACTTTTTAAATCAAATGCATCTTGAAAAGTCATGATATTTATTTTCATAGCTATGATGATGACACACAAGGTTATGTGGCTGACTGTTCTTATGACAAAAAGCCTATTGATGCTCCTTTACATGTATTTTAAATACATCAGTCATAGGATTAATCTGAAATGTAAATTTCAGATTTACTTGAAAACAAATAATTTCATGATCTTGCACGTTGCAGATCTTGCAGTTATTTAACAGTTCTAAGATAATTTGTTTCTATCAATTCTATTTTTAGTGACCAATCTATTTCATTGGTTTTATTATTTCTCTTTTACCCTTTAAATTTTTTGTATATACTAGTCTTTACACATTAGATGTGTTCTGTGTTATGATCAGCGCGCCAGTCACCTGTAAGGTGCTTCAAAATCGCACTACCCTGTGTGAAAGTAGATAGATGTAGATAAATTTAGATAATGTTTGGATGGACACATAAACACACACACTGATGTAAGTAGGCACCTGCTAGTCTCTGCAGTTTGTTCTGGGCATCTCTCAGTAGTTCCTTTGCTTCGTCTCTGAGGCCCTCAGCTCTTTTCTTTGCGTCCTGCACGGCCTTGGCCTTGCTGTCAACCCGCTGCTGCACCTCGTGGTATTTGTCTGTCAGCTGGCCATCTAGAATCTGGACATCAAGACAGCAGGAAGAATTTTCTATAATAGCTGTTGATTCCTTCAATGAAGCCACACACACACACACACACACACACACAAACACAAATAATTACCTGCTTGGCTTCATTTGCTTTGTCTCGTGCCATGGTGGCTGTCTCTTCGGCTCGGGCTGCTGCCATGCTGTTGTTGGCACGTTTGGTCTTCAGGGCATTGATCTCCTGTCCCAGGGTGCCCAGGCGGTCCATGGCATCATTCAGGTCCTTCTCACCGTTGGACGTCTCTGACTCGATCTGAGGAGAGAAAACACACAAGTAAGTTTGTGTTGCTCATATGACAAATGTTCATGTCATAATCAATAATAATAAATTTAGAGGAATCATTGATCAGCCTGTCCACGCAATATTTGGAGTCAAGCACATCAAGATAAACGTATGGGTCTATTTGCCATTAGACCATTGAAGAGGATGATGACATGATTAAAAGTGCTTGAATCAAACCTAAAATGATGGATAACAATGTGCAAAACATGATGGAAATAATAAACTGAACTGAAATTTATAGGATTAAATGTTATATTATATTGTTATTATATTATTAATAATTATAACAGTTATTATTATAACAGTTCTACCAGTGTTCCTGTAGTGGTCCAGTAGCATATGCAAAATAGTAGAGAAGCAACACACCTTTATCAAACTATGGATAATTTAGCAAATGGATATTATCCAAGCAGTCCTCTAATATTTCACTGTTAATGTGTATCTCCTGCTGTATGTGCTTTAGAAGATGGGACCGCATGTACTAAGGTGGCCTGGGTTACATTTAACCATGAGGTTAAACAAACCAGATGCACCTGTGTTTGTGTGTGTGCGAGTGGGTGTATGTGTGTGTGTGTGTGTGTGTGTGTGTGTGTGTGTGTGTGTGCGTGTGTGTGTGAGATGGGCAGCAGCTCCATCTATTAAAACTTAAAAACACTGTATGTTGCATGTATAAATAGCACAAGTTCTTTCAATAGATATTATTTTGCTGTGTGAAATGATATCTATCGATGTCTTTGTTTGCAATGCTAATGAGGGTGAATATCTTTTGATTTATTATATCTATGTATATATATCAGGAATTTTAAAGCTCAAATTGAAAAAGTTCTGTAAAACAGATATAATAAATTATCATTAAGGGACTATCATTGATGAACAACTCTTAACAAACATCATAGATACAGCAGTGATATAGGTATGTGTACAATAAAGAAAACGTGACTCTTAACTGACTGATGTTTATGTTGATTACCTGTGCCAGTCGGGCCTCAGTCATGTCAATGTCCTCTTTGGCTCTTGCTATGGCTTTCTCTGCTGAGGTCTGGGTAGTCTTAGCATCCACCAAGGCCTGTTTTACTGTCTCTGCTGTGGTTTTCACTTCCTCAGAATGATGCCTAACAAAAACAAAGTGATAAGCATGAAATGCTCCCCGCTAGCACAAATACCAAATACTGTTATACCAGTACAAGTCTGTTGCTGGTTCCTCTACCTTGCCCTCTTGGCATCCAGCAGCAGTTGTTCTGCCTTGCGGACATCGTCCTGTGTCTGCGCCAGGATGGCATCCACATTCGAGAGGCTGCGAACCCGATCTTTGATTTCATCAGCAAGATGTCTGATCTGGAGGGGCGAAGCTGGGATGGAGAGCTCCAAAACATGGTTTGCCACTGCTTCAATACTGTCTGGATCGGCTCCCTCCTCTGAGTGAAAGATGGACATTAGAAATGACATGGTTGACATAGGACATGAGAAATGTTGTTTGAAAACCTCTGAAGTCATCTAAGTCTCACGAGTGAGGAAGTCTCTGATCTGTTTGATGAGGTCTCTCAGGTCATTGTTGGAGCGCTCCACTTTGTTTTTGGTGGCTGTGGCTTTGTCCAGAGCTGCTTGGGCTTTACCCTTGGCCTCTTCTGCTTTGGTCTTGGCCTCTGCCACCTGAAAGAAAAGTAGACATGCTAATTAGGGGATAAGGGTAACAGAAACAACTTCCTCCTTACTGTATATCTTACTATATATAAATGGTAGAGATTAAAAAGTATGGAAATTGTATTATTTTATATTCTGTAACTGTTCTCAGAGGGTAGAGTGGCTTCATCCACTCTGCCAGAGTCAAATTCACATTTATGTGTCAATAGTACACACCTTGGTGAAGAGTCCCTCCACCTCTCCCATAGCTTTGTTCAGCTCCTTCTCCGCGTGTTTGGCTCTCTCCAAAGCATTGTCAGCTACTGCCACAGCACCGTTACAGTTCAGGCCTCCACAGTGACGGTTTCCCTCATCATCACGGCAACCTGCACCCCCACATGGGCTTTCTCCACAGGGAGCATCACCCGGGGCACCACACACCTGGGACAGGTATACATGTATTTGTAATTGTGTGATATTTTCAGCATTATGTGTATGTGTATGACTGAGACACTTTGCTCAGCTGTCCTACAATAGTAGAAAAACAAAAAAAATGATTTGTCCTCCTCTGTTTTATTATATAAATAAATATGTTTTTACCAAAATGGGAATTCATAATTTTGATGAAACCATCACACAGCAGAGAGACAAGGAACTACACAGTGAAAGCAAGAGAGCAGTAAGTAATTGCTAACCAGTGAGATAGACAAGGATCTTCATCATCATTCAATCTTAATTTTGCTATTTATCTGTTATTTGTCTGTTATTTGCTGTTTATCAATATTTTGTCCATTCTTTTTATGTCACATTTATCGTTTTATTATCACTACCCAAAAAGAGCAACAAAAAATAAATTACAATCTCTGCAATCCCCCCTCCCAGAAAACTTTAAGCCACTTTCTTTCAGTTTAAGTGCCTCTGTAATTACTTCACTGTAAATTACCAGTGGTGGCAAACAAAGTGTATCTTGATCCTCATCTCATCCCATCACATCTTATTAGGGCTAACAGCTGCTACAAAGAATATAGAATGAGATCAAACCTTCTCGTTGATCTTCTTTATGTCCAGGCCCTGTGCTCTGGTGCTGAGGTCTCCCAGCGCACGCTTGTTAGCTGCATTTTTACGATTGAAGTCGTCCTTCTTGGCAGTGATAAGGCGCTCGGTGCGGCGGCGGGTGTCTGCAGATTGGCTGACTGTGCTGGGCCTGGTGGTTGTCGATTGGTTGGCACGCCTCTCAGCATCACGAGACTTGTTGTAGGAGCTACGGATGCTGTCGTATGCACCTAGAGGAGAAATGTTACACGTTCACTTACTACGATCAATCAGAGTAAAGTTGGAGTAAGTTTAGAGTAATGGGTTGTTAGGGACTATGGATTATTGAGGATGAGAAGGGGAAGAAAAGGGGACAACTCTAATCTCCCTCTTTTCTCACCTAGGAAGTTCGAGTTTTTCAGGACGTCCAGCTGATGGTGTAGCTGCTCAGAAGTGAGGTTTAGTTCTTTGGCCTCTCGCTCCAGAGCACTCAGCTCCTTGCTTGCCTCGGAGTTGCTGTCCTGTACGATGGTTAGGTCTCCTTCCAGACGGTTCAGGGTGTCCGTGGTCTCACCGATCTGTGCCCTATGCAACAAGACAAGCAGTTGTTGGGAGATGTAATCTGTAATCCTGATGTGATTTCAAATTCACTTTCTTAGACAAATTAAATCTACTATTTGGCTGAGGATATTTTTCTCTACTCCCAAAGCAAATAAATGAAATAAACAACATTAAGTTTCAAATGAATACCGATGGAATAGTCTTACTTGAGAAACAGAAAATAATGTTTTATCAATTATAAAAAATATTGTGGAATGTCAGAGCTGTACCTTAGATCTTCGATAAGCTCCATTAGGGTAGCTACAGCTGCAGCAGTGGCATTGCGTGCATTGACGATTCCCTGAGCCTGTGCCAGTTTCTCCTCCAGGTCTCTGAAGGCCTTCTCATAGGCGCCAGTGAGCCCAGTGGTCTGAATCTCATGGGCACGCTCTGCCAGAGCCTTGGTGCGCACTGCCAGGTCCTGGTAATGAGACGAAATTGTGAAGAGTGGGATCATGGTTCGCTTCTCAACAATCAGACATTCAGTTTTTCTGACTGGCGTGTGACTGCACCTGAACAATGCGATCCCAATCCCCGAAGCACTGGTGGCAGGGCTGACAGTTGGGGAACTGGCCAGAGAAGCCTCTGGCACACTGATCACAGCGCACACCTGACACCCCCTGCTGGCAAAGGCAGTGGCCAGTCACGCGGTTACACTGAGAGGTCTCAATGCCACGCCAGTCACAGTCACAGGCTGGAGGAGGCAAAGCACAAGGAGTGTATCGTGAACGTTGGACAAGTTTCATTTATGTTTGTATGTTATATGCAAAATTTGACCAATTATAAAGCAATTGACACCATAGCAGCTGTCAGTTCCATCATAATTGTTGATTGCAAATATCCAAATCTAATATTTCTTCAATTTCAAGTCTTGATTATTATGAAAAAGATCATGTGCAGCACATTCATATCTGAAGCAAATGAGAGAATGTATGAGGCATAAATACTCGTAGGATGTAAATCTGAGTCTTAAAGTTAGGGTTGGTAATCCTGGAAAAGTTAGCAACAGCAGGCAAAAAAATGCTACAGATACAGCCCATCCCCTCCAATCAGCTCTCTCATCAAAGCTATGCCCCTAAAATAAGCTTCTTAACATACAATGCTTTTTGCACTGTCCATAGATGAGCTGTCTATAACCATCCCTCTACCTCAGCAGCTAAAGCACTTAATTACTGTATTGAATCTTGTGTGTTCTTTTCATTCTGTTCATTACAACTACTACACAAAGTGTAGGTATGTCCTCACCTCTGCACTGCGTCCTGGGGTCTCCCCAGTAATTCTCCTGACAGTCTGTGCATGTCTTCCCTCCAAAGCCATCACGACATTGACACTGACCGGTAAACTGCCAGATAGAAAAGGATAAAATAACAAATTATATTAAGTCACAGGCGATCTGAACATATTCAGAATTTGAATAAAGTTTCTTTATGTTCCGTACCTCATTACACGAGGAGGTGACAGAGTTGTTGGGGTCACAGCCGCAGGTTTCACAGGCTTTCCCGCTGGCCAGGTTCCAGTGGTTGGGGGCACAGTGGTCACATGTCAGACCTATGACGTTTTGCAGACACTGGCACTGGCCTGTGGAGCGCTGGCACACACAGTCTCCCCGCTCCATACACTGGCTGCTATCAGTACCCAGAAAGTTACAAGTGCACTCTGAAATGAAAATAGTTACCAAAAAAAAAAACATACCGTTATCATGTTTCTTCTTTTATGAATCAACATTAATGTGCAAGTCTTTTCGGAACGTGTTACTCACTTCTGCAGTTGCGTCGGGAAGCATCCCCGAAATAGCCGCTCTTGCAGATGCCACAGCTCGGGCCCTCAGTGTTGTAGAGGCATTTCCTGCACTCACCGGTTTGCCTGTCACACGCACCCATGTCCGACATGTCTATGTTGTTGTGGCACTGGCACGGCTGGCAGTGCCCCCCAGGCTGCGAGGGGTTGCCAAAATAACCCGGGGCACATTCATCACATCGATCACCTAAGTTCAGAGAGAAGCAAATAGAAAATAGAGTGAAAGTTTAAAAAACGGAAACTTGAACTCATAGCCAAAGAATCAACTGGTAATTAAAAGTAACCTTGACCTTCCTTGAGTTTACCAAGTGTCATTTTACGGGAGATTAGCCTGTCTTCTGTGTTCAAATGAGGAATATGGAGCATCTCGTGAAGTTATACTTTCATATAGGTCTCACAAATGATGTTTTGGCTCATCAGCACCACATTATCATTAGTATCTGGACTTTGAAAAGATTCTGCAGAAAAACCCACAGACTTCAAGGAAATTTAATTCGGTGGAGGAAGAAAGGTTTGGTGCTGAACAACTGTATAAAGCTGGTAAAGGTTCTCTTTGATGCTTATTTCCTAATCATTTTTTTTTTCTTCCTTTATTCTCATAGAATTACTAATTTATTCTTGAAAATTGAGAGTTTATTCTTGGAATCTCTTCAACAACACTCATACTGCATATTATATGCTACATACTATGCTACTCTGCAAGGTCCTAGACATGGTCTACAATATATTCAGTGAAACTATCTATTGAACAAACATATATGTAAACATATGTAACATAACTGTGTTTGTCATCACACCTTCAGTGGATTATAAACAACTTATTAACATATGACACATCTGAGATGACGTTTCCATCTGCTTCAAGATTCTCTACACAGACAAATGGATCCACTCTGGACACTTCCTGGTTCACACAGTATGACCTCACACTGTTATATCCATGATATATATGTGTTTGTTTTACTAATTGCTTGGTTTTTTTTGTGAGCCCAAAAACCAATTTCCACCTTGGTGGACAGTAAAGATATATTATATACTGTACGTTTCTGGATTCTGTTTGGACTTAGAAGAATTAATACTTGGAATCACCGGAGGGAAGACTAGATGAGAGAGAAATAGAAAAGAGAGAAAATTTAATGGAGAACAGGGATGAGAGGGGGCAAAGGGGAAGCTAGATACAGTGGTGGGCCGAAGGAGAGAAATTTGGGTAGAAAATATTAGAGCTTTTCAGGGGGGGACTACGTCTCTCTTCCATTAGTGTCATAAGTATGCCTTTTTACTTCAAATGAAAATATATACGTATATATATATATATATATATATATATATATATATATACATGAAAATATTTTTTAAATACATGTCATATATTTTTGTAAGACATTTCTCTTGTGTTGTCCTCTCACATTACAAAGTAGTAAAAAATAAGGCTATGTCAAATTACTCAAAGGGACAACATTTAGGGGGTCTCCGGAATATTCTCTCTCTTGTAGGAGGTCCTTGGAATAATTGAGAATATGTGATCTACCAGACAAGTCAAAATTACCATGTTGAAGTTTGAGGTTCAGTAGCCTACACTGTGCTTTGTTAAAAAAGTTAGGAGGGTTGGAAAAAATTACATCAGCGACTATTTGGCTTTAACAATATAACCCTTTACTCTCCTCATTCGTGTATAGATAAAGGTGAACAGTTCCAGTACCTCTAGAGGAGACAGAAGCTGACCCAGACTGAGAATCACACCACATCTCTGGATAAACCTTTCTCACATTTCCCTCCATTTTTCAGGGGAAAACATTTTTTTTAAGTAATGTGACACAATCACACAAATCAGGGTCAGGTCCTTGTGTTGGGGACATTTACACAGACCTGGTTCAAATCAGGTTTTGAAATGATTTCACCTTTTGTCATTGGTGTTTATGCAATTTAATGGATTAAGGATGTATTATATAAATAAATATATATATATATATATATATATATATCATAGTATAGTATATATATATATATATATATATTATAGTATAGTATATATATATAATATTATTATATTCTTTGAGCCAGGTCTCACACGGGGGCAGGAGTACACTGTGGCACAGCACCATAAAAGAAAGGGCTGCTGAGGACACACATGGGTATAGGATAGTTAAAGTGGAGGGTCGGAAGAAAAAATAGAGGAGGGGCAGAAAGTGAAGGGGAAGGGATGAGGGTGGGTGGTCAACCATCACTACTCACGCTTAAAAATGGACACCCCGGAGCGTTTAACAATCCCTGTGCCAGTTATACAGGGGAAGGAGGGAAATGACAAATAACACAGGTTACCATTAACCAGAGCCCGATGACAAACATCAGTCTTACCTTATTTTCAGTCATGTCCATTGGCTTGTTGTGTAAAGAAAAAATATTTTCGCTTTAGTGCTGATATATTTTAGAACTGCTGTGGAGGCAGAAGGAGCCTCAGTGATTGTCTCTTTTAACTAGTATTCACAGTGTCACAGGTTCTGAATTCATACAAAACACACACATCAGTATCTCTACTTAATGATGAAGAGGAGAAAGATGGTGAGGAGAAAGCAATGGACGAACAAGACAGCAAGGAGAAGACAAAGTAACATTGCATTAATAATCTGAAATTTACCTGTGTAACCCTGGTTACAGTTGCAGATTATTTGCCTGTTACGGTTGTCCTGGTAACAAGATGCAGCAAAGTGGCGTCCGCTGTTGGGCCCGTCTGGACAGGGGCACGGACGACACTGGCCACTAAATGGTATGCCCAGAACTGGGTTACCATAGTAACCATTGGCACACCTACAGAGACGAATGAAAAATAAAGTGAATGTAGTATATATTTATCATGTGATTTCAAAAGTGTATTGACATTGACTTAAAATAACCAAATAATCATATCTATATTATAAACAGGGTAAAACAATTAATCCACTAATGCCTGTCTTTTCAAGTTACGTTTTTACTGCAGTAAAAGATGACTCTTTTAAAAATGGCCACCCGGAGCGTTTAACAGGTTATAGGTATAAAACATTAAAAAACAATGAAATAGTGCTATTCAGGCTCAGAAGTCAGAAATGCCTAAATGAGCAGGAGCCAGACTATTTTTATGGCGGTAATGCACCTTGACATTGGTTGCCACCCACCAGTAAACCAAACAAAGAAGAAGAACCAGACTCATAACAGGTGTTTGAGTATATAGGGACTGGTACAAGAGTAATACAAGGCACAGTCAAAAATCATTAACATTGTTCTTTCAGGTTTAAATTCTCTCACTGTGCAGGGTCCAATATCTGGAGCAGTTTGGCAGATGATACAGTTAGACACCATTGACACTGTTAACAGCGTTGCTTTAGTTGGTCACTGCTGACATTGCTGTCTTTTACTTTCTGGATCTCTGAAATCAGGACTCCACTCTCTAAAATCATCAAGTTTGTCTTTTTACTAAGAGCCTTATTTGGTCATTAGAGCGTTAATTAAGCTGATTTGCTTTCCTTGTGCACACTCTCTCAAATACAACTAGGCAGCATTCATCATGTTCACACATGTGTTTGTTGAATCCAACATAACATGTTAATAAGAACTCACCATACAAACAAATGTAATGTAATGTGTAGAGACCTTAAGGATAAGAGTACAAACACGTTCTTGCATCAGGCCCATTGCGTGTGTTCTATTCTATATTATAGTTTTATTTTATATAATTTCATATTCTTATAGAACTAACAAACATAAAACATTGAAGAAACCAAGCAAACCAACATCTTAAGTATGAACTGAACCCCTCATACTGAAGTATCACCTTTCACACTTGTCTCCTCCAGTGTTGTCCTTGCAGTTGATGCAGGCTCCGGTCCTCTGGTCGCACTTGTCTGCGTGTCCGTTACACTGGCATGGTCGGCAGTTGGGGAAACCCCAGTGACCCGCCTGGCACCCGTCGCAATGCTGACCAAACGCTCCCGGGCGGCACTGGCACTGACCGGTGAACTTATCACAGAGTCGAGTCACAGAGCCTTCCAAGCTGCACCCGCATGCTGGACAGGGGGAGGCACAGGGAGAAGGAGGGTAAGTGAAGAAGAAAACGAATCAAGGGAGAAAGAGACAAAGAGGGATAAAAGATAAATCATTTAATAACTTTGCATTTGGAGCTAAGAGACAGTAGAGGGCGCCACTGTGCTCAAAACCGATAGGCATCAAAATTGAAACAGGTCAACATTTTAATGTTGTTGCAAACAAATATTAGTCACTTTACCTTGTAAATAGAATATATGACAAAATAAAATAATCAAAGTGATTTAATTTAGGTGAGAGAGTGCAAATATGGACAATGTTGATATGTTCCATCACACGGTATGTTGCTTTAACAGATCTGCATCTCAAGTGAAGATGAAAAGGCCTTGAGTTGTATCTGACTTTCTCACCTATGCAGCCTGAGGGTCCGAAGCCGTAAGTTCCTGGCGCACACTGGTCACAACGTCGACCAATCACATTGGGCCTGCAGCGGCACTGGCCCCCGCGGACATCACACAAAGAGCTGACGGAGCCCTGGGGGTCGCAATTACAAGCTGGACGAGGACAAAGAAACAAAGGCATCATGAACACACTGTTCAACCAATAAAGTCTGAGTCAAAATATTTAAAATGATTACTAATTTTACACTTCACTCAACCTGTTGACTGACAACTGACAACTGACAGTGGTGTGCCAGTGGTGTTTTACCTCACTCCTGAAATGGAGGCTTATTAGCATAGAGAGGCTTTTCCTTTCGTTTGTGGTATTTCAGGACCTATTGAGTCACAAGCAGACCCTACCATGGCTTGTCCTGAATTACACAAAGAATGGAGTCTAACTAACTCTAAGCATTTCCCCCTTAACAGGTGCAGAATGCCAAGAACAAAGCTTATTTGACTGTGATAGACAACTTTTTTAGTGCCTCAGTTCGAATTAAAGAACCTTCATGCTTCAGTAGTGTGAACCCTAATCTCTGGGTTGGTTATAGCTCTTAGGTAAATTGTTTGCAGTCTTCTAGTGACAGTATATATACCAGGGTCTAGCTAGAGGAGAAAAGCATCAGTGATTGGTGAAATGGATGGTAAATGGACTGCATTTATCTGTTCCTCAATATGTATCTAAGAATATGAATCATCTATGTGCTGCACTTTTCTATTACACATCATTCTCACACTGCTGGCACAGTTGTCAGGGGCAACGTGGGGGTTCACACCACACAACCTTCTGGTTAGTGGACAACCAATTCTCCCTCCTGTGCCACAGTCAACAAATATATTGTCATGTAAAGAGTAAGATGCCTTTAACAATTAATAAATCTCATTAAAAAAACTTAATTAAAAATGTTAAAGAGGGATTGCAGTAGTTTTTTTACCTGGGTTAATAAATGTGTGTGTGTAAATGAATAGTATTTAGAAAAATGTTTGGAAGTGTTCCAGTAGATTGCCTCTGCCAGCAGCCGCAACACAGCAGTGGCTTCTTATGGGGCAACTTCGACAGTCCATTAAATGTCCACTAAAAGTGTTGTTTTTTTACCAATAAAGGACTCAAATTATTGTTCTGGGTCTTTGCAACATTACACATGCCGTCTCACCCTCAACCCAGCAGCAGCTAGTTATCCCTCCTCTCCTTGTTGCTTCTCTTACTATTCATTTACACATCCACATTAATAAACACGGGGCCAGGTCAGAAAATACTGCAATTCCTCTTTAACTTCAACAGACAGGTGGTTAAATGTCAGGAAAAGGGTCATGTCACCTTCTAGCCTCCTGCATCATAAACAATATTAAATAATTGAAGGCAGTTTAATAGCCTTTTCTCCACTCACGCAGAGCGCCGTCATTTATGATGGCCGACATGCTGGTGATGAGCTTGGCACAGGTGTCACTCATCAGTGGACGGGTCACACTCTTCGCCCCCTCGTGGCAGCGGTACCGCTCATAGGTCTGCTTCCTGATGCTCGAGGCTGAATCCCCTGCATTGAACATCTCCATGGAGAAGTGGCGTGGCATCAAGGAGATCTAGAGAAGATGAGGAGGGAGATGTTTGTGTGTGGAATGAAAACTACAATTTCTTTATGAGTCAGATGCTTATTGGAAAAAAAGATTCTCACCGAGTCCACAAGGATGACGGCGTCGGCTCCGGTAAGGATACTGTTGGCATCATGATAGCGTCTGAACTCAAAGCGGAGGGTGTATGTCACACCTCTCTCCAGACACACAGGCTGAGGAGGGACCACAAACCTGAGGCAAACAGAGTCAGCTCACAGTTCACATTCAGCGATTACGTGTAATGCTTTAGTGTGTTTGTTGAGTGTTTGAGCCACGGACCTGGCTCCAGCATGCAGGGAGACTGTGAGCCTGTCATCATCTGGGATGGTGTTTCCACACGGGCTGCTGGTAGGAATCGGCCCTGGACGGATCACCGTTATCCGCACCTCCTCCCAGTCCCGAGGCATCTAGCAAAGAAAACAGTTAATATGCAGCCAGATGCACACTGACCATGAAATATGAGCACAAAAAGGGGAAGAGAAAAGTAACAAGGTAATGGCTGTCTGGACTGAAAGACAGGACATCAACCGACTATGGTTTGGAAAATGATTAACATGTAAAATATACATGATTTCTAGACTAATGGCTGAAACATGCAAAACCACAAGCCTGTTTTATGTGAATAGGCAGTGGAGCTTTGTCTGTAAAGGAAAGTATATAGTTGATGCAATTGTCTTAAATTTGATAGCTCTGTCATACCTCTCTCATATCTGTCTGTCAGACAGGAGACTTTTAGCTTGGCATAAAGCAGAATTATGTTCATGGCCTTTTAAACTTTTCATCTAAGTGTTTTTATTTCTTCATGATCCTTTTATCTGATTTATGATCTTCCAGATAATAAATGCACAAAAACACAGACCTGTGACTCATAGCGAATGAGCAAATCATATTCCATGGAGTAGGGAATGTTAGTGATGAGGAAGTCAAGGGTGCCGCCCTCAGGAACCCGGGCGAACCCCATTCCCGTCCAGGTGGCAGGCCGACCTGGCTGGTGCTCCTTTGTCTCCAGCATACAGCCCTAAGGATATTCAGACATATTTACAAAGTTATATTCCCATTCTAGAGCCATGGAATCACTCCAATACATGTGTTCCGAAAAAGAAAACAAGCTGACTCACCTGTCCCATTTTGGCCAGCTCTGCCTCATACAGGAAGTGATCCAAAGCCATGAAGAAATATCCGGACTCCACCTGCGTACACTGGCGTCCCATCATGTGGCCGCGGCAGCGACACTGACCGCTCTCCATGGAGCAGCTACAGAGCAGACAAATTACTCTGTTAATTCACTGCTACAGTTTTTGTTATAGATGCTTCACCATTAATCACAAGTGAAAACATAGTCTTTAGCAATGCCAGTGACACAAAGTGGTATGTTGAGCTGCATGCTAGCATCAAAATGTTTAGCAAGTTCATCATTTCTGTTTAGCATGCTAACATGCTAAACATTTCACTGCGGTAAATAGCTGACAGCTGAATAGGATGGAGGTGTCATTTGTTTTGTTTTTTATATTTTAGTCATAAGCTATTGAATAGGATTAGGGTTATGGGTTATGATGGCCGTAGGAGCCAAAGTTATTAATAAGTATGTGTTTGTTATTGTTTATATTTGGCTGCAGATATTGTTTTTATTATTACTCCCAGATAAGGGAGGCAAGGAGTGTGGTTTTTGCTTTTCTTTTTTCACCTGTTCAATATAGACAAAGACAGGAGTAGGGTTCAAACATTCTCTGTTGACCGTCACATTTTGCTTTTGGTTAAAATATTGTTTAAAACCATAAGACGCATCTTGGACTCATGGATCCTTTTTTCGAATTTGCACAGTAAGGAGTCTGCTTAGCCGCATCTTTTTATTTTTCATGGTGAATAAAGTTGCTACAATGGCTTTCGATAAACAGTTGACAGCTGACCAAAGTTATTACAATTCATCTTAAGAAGAACATCTAACAGTTTTAAAGTGGAATTAAAAAGTACCGCTTGTTGCACAAGTCTTTTCTATAGCTTGGATTGACATGAAACACAATAGATAAGGAGCTGCAGTGGAAAACATTTTTTTTAATAAAAAGTCAAAGATACCACCATCCCACTGTGGTTGTATGCATCTGACAACCAGTGCAGTTTCTGTCTACATACTTCTACAATAATTTTTTTCCCCCAAGATTAACATAAAATCACTGTGACCTTTACCTTTGACCAATGAAATCTAAACACTTGAGTCCAACTGACAAGTTATCAAAAGTTGCAGAAATTCCCTCGAGTCAGTGTTAAGATATCACAAACATGTTTTTGAGGCCGCAGTGACCTTTAACCACTGAAAACTAATCAGTTAATTATTGATGCCAAGTGAACATGTGTGCCAAATTTGAAAGAATTCCTTTCAGGTGTTCCTGAGATATTACATTCACAAGGCAAAACTTGTTTTATAAGGTCACAGTCACCTTTGACCACCAAATTATAATGAAGTCATCCATGAGTCAAAGTCAATGTTTTTGCCAGATCTAATGAACTTCCCTACTGGCAGTTCTCAAATGTAATCTTTGAGTCCAAGTGAATGTTTGTACCAAATTTGAAGAAATGCCCTCATGGTGTTTTTCAGATATCACCTTCATGAGAATGGTATTGATGTACGTACAGACTGACATCCCCAAAACATAATGCCTCTGGCTAATGGCTGTGCCGGCACGGAGGGAAAATAATAAATTAGTTCACTTTTAAATTCTAGTGGCACAACAGGACATGTTAGGGGCTGCCCACAGTCAGTATGAGTCATCCACTGGGGATCATAAATGTTTGTGAATGTTTCTATAGCATAGATCTAATAGAAGTTTGGATTAAAACAGTGGCCTGACTGACTGAGAGATCTACAGTAATGCTTCTATTATCAATGGGTAACTGTATCAGTGCATTGTGTTTTAATATAGGATGTCAATTGCACAGAAGATGATTAACATTTAACAAGAAGTGTAAAAAATTACTGCTCCCAGGGTAAAAGGTGGAGGCCAATAAATCTGATGCTGCAGCTGCTGCTTTGGGGATAATGATCCGTTTCTAGATGTTGTTAAAGACAAAAACTAATAATTTGTAACAGCCACAGACTTGATGTTATACTCCAGACTGAGACTACAGCGCCACTCACTGGTTGTCCAGCGCACCTCCGATGTCACACTCGCAACCTCTGCAGCCGTTCAGGTCGTGGCTCAGTGCCCAGTGTTCAGACTGGAAACACAGGAGGACAGAGGGACGGGGAGACAGACAGTTAGCTCCAGACAGACATGATGCATCACATGCTATTACTGTATGGACTGAGGGGAACTTCCACAGCAGCTTGACTGTCATGACTGTGTGTGAGCCATAAATATTACACCCAGCTCTCTAATCCAATAAAACATCATGCATTGCCTTCAGGGTTATTTTATTACCGGTACTACCTTGTTCCTTCTAGTTAACTTTGTCAGATCTTCTCTTTAAAATAAAGCTTTACAAAGTGGATATATTTTTTTCTCAGGCAAGTTCTTTGTATGTGTACATTTGCATATAATGTCTACATTAGTTCCGTTTCACCACAGTAACAGTAATGTACATTTTCTCTTCAGAAGGATTCATTCAAATATTATTTCCACTGATGACATTATTGTTTCTAAAATGAGGCTCTTCACTGTCAGGATCTGCTTTCGGACCAGGTCCAGGCCCTGACCATTTTAGGCCTGCTGTAACCCACACTAACCGGACAAGTCTCAAATCCCTGGGCTAAATTTAGACACACAGCCCAGACTCACATTCCTGCCTACACTATTCCTGGCTGAGTAGCTTTGGGACAACAGGTTTAATTAGAGAAGGAAGGGCTGCTGGAGCAGAAAGTGGGGGAGATAAACAGGAGAAAGAAACAGAGTGAAAAGTAAAGAAGCATCATCAACCACTTAGACTTGTTGCCTTCATTCAAATCTAAAGGGTCAGTGTGTAAGATTTAGTGACATCTAGTGGTAAGGCGGCAGATTGCAACAAACTTAATTCCCCTCCCTTTCCCCTTCCTTCCTTTCAAGTATGTTTAAAAATATCATAAAATTGAAATCGCCCTTTCAACAGCCAGATTCTAGTTTGTTCACTCTGGTCTGCTGTAGAAATATGGTGGTGTACCATGACAGATTCTGTGGAGGAGGACCCGCTCCCTATGTAGACATAAAGGTCAGCGGAAATATGGGAGGGTATTTTGTTCAACCCCACATTACTACCAATAGTAAGTTTGTAAGTAAGTAAGAAAAGTCAATTTATATATATATATATATATATATTTATATATAGAAAAAACATGGAAGGAAGAAAATATCAGATTTTCCATTTATGTCAGAAAACAAACAGAAAGCAAGCCCCGACATTCATATTTGACTTCAAACTGCGTAATTTACACCATGTTTTTAGCCTAAATGTCCATTGATATCTTCCTACGATGTGCATTCATAGCCCTTCGGACACACCATCATGTGGCTACGTCCGCTAGCTTAGTCAATTCCATGGACTTTTAGGCTTAAAACACGGTATAAATTACCTCTTTTCGAGTCGAATATGAAGGTTGGGGCTTGTGGACACTTGGATGACACCACACGAGCAGTATGGAGGCATGTTGTGTTTTTTCTGTTGTCTTACATGTCTGAAGTATATGTTGCTAGTTAATACTACTGTATCGGATTGTACCTTCATCGGCATAGTGATGAGTAGATGATGAGTGAATTTACATTTTTCCGTGAACTATCCTTAAAAAGACAAGTCTTATTGCTACGTCTTCTTACCAGACACTGGTCACAGCTGCGTCCAGTGACGAGTCGCTTGCAGAAGCAGTCTCCACTGATGGGGTCACACTGGGAGCTTCCTGACACGGTTCCTCTGTTGTCGCACCAGCAAGCTGCAGAGCGAGGGCGCAGGGCAGAGGGCAAACGTTATGACGTTTACTCACACACAACTAGTTACTGCAGCACATTGGAACAAAAAAATCATCAATATCAAAAAAAAGAAAGAAAAATAAACTGCAGTCATAACTTTCACTGTGATCAGGTACTGAGCCAATTGGGAGATGGCCCGAGTTCCACTGAGTTTAGTTAATGCCGTAAGGACAGTCCTGTTTGTAATAAAGAGTGTAGGGGTTTATTGTTTACATGTAGTTTGAATCTTTAGAGATTTTCATTTAATGATATGATTTTAACATTAAAACACAAATTTATTATAAAGTATCAGATCTCTATACAGCATCTTTTGCAAATATACTACATTTTGGAATACTTGAAGAACCTCATCTCAGAGTGGACAATCTAGGTTGTTACAACATTTCTGTGTTTGTGTGAGCAGTCGCAGAGAATGTACTCACGTTGGCAGCCCTGAGGGTTTTCGGCGCTCAGGCCAAAGAAGCCAGTTTTACACTTGTCGCAACGCGGCCCCTCGACGTTGGCCTTGCAACGACACTGACCTCCCACCATGCCGAGGGAAGGGTCTGTGTGGCTGTCGCACATCCCCCCATTCTGAGAACCATCCGGGTCGCAGTCACACGCTATGGAACAGAGGAGAAGTTGAATGTTATATGCTCAGTTTGTCTGGCTTGTGTGTGAGTTTATGTTATGATGTGTTGGAATAAAATGTTGTGTTTAAATATATTAGTGCAGTGCCTGTTCTAAACCTGCCTGTTTGGAATGCTCTGTTCTCTATTCCTGTGCTAAAGCTCTGGAGCTACTTTCCTCATCATTAGTGAGTCCTCATCAAACAGTTGTGTGCAGGGCTTTTTATAAATAGTATATGGTGCAGAGTGAAGTAAGAAAACTTTGTGTTCATCCTACCTGGTTAATCTGCAATGAAGATTTTTCAGTCAATGCTTTTCATAAAATTAAACTGAATTAGCTTTTTTACTGTTCATTTGTTTGGTTTATATAATTGTTATTTTAGAGGTCTGTTTAGCAACAAGCTGTGTGTCTGTGTCTCAGTCCGATATGGTGAAAAAAATAAAACAAAATGATCAAATTGATCTGGCAGGACAGGTTTTGTTTGCCACAGCCCACCAGTTGCAGACCGCTACTATAGTTTATTAAGAATGTAGAAGAAGAACTTGGTCCACAGACTGAAGGCACACTGCCCCGCCCCCACTGACTGCTAAAGAGTGCTCGTTGCCTGTTTATTCAATTTCCAATAAATGAATAAGTGTCCAAATTGCACCAAATTTAATACTGCACTCCCCTGGATCACTACGATTATACATGCCCAGTATGACAAGTTGCAAGATATGCAGGCCACAGACAGACAGACAATCCCCTAATGAGCCACACAAAGACACTCACCTACGCAAACGCGTGGGTCCCTCATATCCTTGATGGGGTCTTTGTAGTAGAATGGTTTGCACATCTCACAGTTACGTCCCATGGTGTTGTGCTGGCAGTCATCGCACACTCCTCCGCTGGTGTTACCCGTGGCCAAATACACCGCCATGTCAAAGTGGCACGTGGTGGAGTGGCCGTTACAGTTACACTCTACAAAACAGGTTATGAATTCCAACAGATTAGGCATAAATTATGTTATTCTGCTTTTTCATTTCCACTTTCTTCGAGAGATTAAAGTCCAAAAAACAGCTCAAGTTATATCTTTTGATGTGTAAATAACTCTGTCATGTAGTTATTTTAACTTGCTGACAGATAATTCACTAGAAAGAAGCAGTACATATGACCTCTTTATGCAATGATATTTTCAGCTAACTATCGCGATATATAAAGTTCTGCTGTTGTGCCACACACAGGGATAGTTCACCCAAGAATGAAAATTCATTCATCTACTTAACACTATACTGATGGAGGGGTGGGTGAAGTGTTTGAGTCCACAAAACATTTTGGGAGTTTCAGGGATAAACAGTATTGCAGCTAAAGTCTTAGTTACTGCTGCAGTAACTGCAGTTCTTAAGAGTTGTTGCAATACTCTCAAGTTATTGCGAGAACTGCAGGAAAAAAATGGTGTAAATGACGCAGTTTCGAGTCGAATTTGAATGTCTGGCCTGCGAACACTTGGATGACACCACAGGAGCAGTATGGAGCCATGTTATGTTTTTTTTCTGTTGCTTTTTTAGATTTGAAGAAGGTGTACCCAGTTACTTCAATTGTATTGGATTTGGCTGCAACACTGTTTACCCCTGAAACTCCAAAAGTGTTTTGTGCACTCAAACACTTCACTCAACCCTCCATCGGCATAAGGGGGATTAGATAAGGAGTGAATTAAAATTTTTTGGTGAACTATCCCCTTTAATGTCCATTGGGCTATCTCTTCAGGACTCACTCTTGCAGGCGTTGGTGTTGCGTCCCTCAGCTGGTTTCCAGGGCAGGTCATTGTGGAAGTCATCACATAGCTCACAGTTCAAACCCTTGGTGTTATGGTTACACACACACCTGCCGTGAACCTTAAAACGAGACAAAGGGGAAGGACAGTTGCTTCAAACTGTTATGGGACGAGTGTGTGTGTGTGTGTGTGTGTGTGTGTGTGTGTGTGTGTGTGTGTGTGTGTGTGTGTGGGGGGTGCATGTAATCTCACCATTCCTTCTATATCATCCCTGATGCCGTCAATGGGGGCGCACTCGGAGGCGTGGCCGTAGCAAAAGCAGTTTCCTCGTACGACAAGCTCATATATGGCGTAGTAATACTTCTCCTTTATTTCTGCTCTCGGGTCCAGCAAGTTGTCTCCCAGTGTGTGAAGTTTGGTGAAGTTCACTCTCAGGTTGGTGATCTTCAGCTGGTCTGTGGACAAGAAGACATGAAGATACTAAGTGGAGGAAGAACATGGTGTTGTCTTGTGGACAACTGCACAACAGCATCTTTTTCCCAGTTTGGGCCAGTGGAGTGGGAAAAAGCTGTGTGGCAAAGCATTATGGGTGAACAACAGTTGATGATCTGAGATGGTCTGGGGAGTAGTTAGTCCTCAGAGATTTGAGGAACCGTATATATGGACCTTTAGGAGGTGCAGTTTAAATCCTGATGACATGTTGATAATGTTCACCACGTAAACAATGAAACAATTGTTTGTCACTCTAGAGTAGGTTTTTGCAATTAATGCATTTTTCATTCAATTTCTGAACGTTTATTGCTTATTTGTATTTTGTATGAATGAAGTAAATTCCCTGAGGATGGAAAATCTGAAAATGACGGACAGTAATGGAATGGGGTGTTGAAATGGTTCTTCCCACATCCTGCCTCTTAACCCTCCCTAAAATTATTTGAATATTAGTTTTTTACTGGGGAGACATATAATGACTTCTTTCCACAGAGATGTATTTGTCTTATCACCTTGTCAATCTGATAGAAGAGCAGTGGATGGAAATACCTACGCTGTTACAGTCCAGCTGTTCACCAGAAAACACACATACACACACACACACACACACACACACACACAGTACTACAACCCCATTAAATATGCATACCAGTAGGCTCAGAGTGAATACCTATTATAATATAATTATGATGATTATGAACATAACATTCATAATTTAGCAACAGAGGAACTTCAGTCTATATTGAATCTGCTTCTAAAGCTGTTTTAAAGATTTAAAACAGTTTTATTTTTTTATCCTGACTTTGCACGTCATTTGAAACTGTGCTGCAGTTGAGCAGTCTTACATTAAGATGGATGAAATGCTTCATGGGAGAATTTATATTCTTCCACACTCTGATCCTACCCCACTGACTTTATCTGCAGTAACAGAGCCCCACTCTGACAGACAAGAGCTAATCCCTCCAGCTACACTACACTATGGCAGTGTCTGTTTCTCCTCATGCAGCAATATAGACCGGAGAACAGTCTGCTAGTCAGCTAGACTTAAAACTGAACATATTCATGGAGTCTAGTAAGAGGTAGTGAGTTGCAGACAACATTTTTATATTTCAAGCGTAAGTATACAAGTTTCCTGATTAATTGTAATGAAGCATTACAGTTCGATCAGAAAGACTTTCTCTATGTCTCATTCATTCACCATTCCCTTTCACTCTCCTCTTCTAATCAGCTCATTTCCTCAGATCCTCAACATTTTCTAGATCCCATTTCCCACCACCAGTGTCTAGACCTCTGGTGGGTTTCCTATACTATGCAGCCACGCCCCCTTCAAACCTTGATGACATCATGTTGGGTTTAACCACTAAATAGACCCATTTACATCCCATCACATTCATCTCTTACTGTGCACGGCAATACATTTTGTTCATTCGTCAAATTCTCCTGATGAAATAAATAAAATCACTCCTGAAATATTAACAAGACTCGACAAATAGAAGAGTCTGTGAGGCTGTGGTGCTTTTAACTCAATGTCACATGATGACGTTTAGCAGACATGTCACCATGCCAAGTAAAAAATGGCTTAAATTATTACTTCTTTATTACAGGACTAAGTCTACAGCCATGCTAGTGACCCATCTCGTTCTACTGGGCACAGCAGTGCTTAAATGCTAACATCAGAAAGCTAACATATTCATGACAATGCTAACATGGTAATATAAGCATGCTAACATTAGCAAATTAGCATATAATTAGAATGTAATTAGTTTTGCTGGTATTTAGCCATAAACCAAACTACTGGAAGAAACTGCTAATGCTAATATACTGGTAGGAAGTAGTTCGAGGAGCCATCCTCTATGGACCATGAATGTCTGAGAGACCAAGGACTGCTATCCTTCAATCAAGTGACTAACGTGGCTAAAAATCCATTTGAAACTTGAGTGGTTTGATCTTGAAACTTAACTTTTGAAAGAAGAAAACATTATTTAAGTTAATAGTTATGATAGAAAGTTATTATAAGAGACAACAGCACATTTGATGTTTCGGTAACAAAACCTGTGGGACAAAAATCTCTAAAGTCTCAGCATTTCTTTTAACAAATGCGAACATTCCTACAATACCATGAAAATACCTACACTAGATGATATAGAAATATACAGAGATTATTTTTTCTTCATAACAAGGATTAAAGAGGAATAGGAGTATTTGGAAGTGTTATGAAGTGCTGATTGCAGGGCATAGTTGATCTGAAGTTTATTTTAAAAGATTTGAAAGGCCAGTTGAACAAATGCTGGAACACAGAGAGAGGCAGTCAGACAGAAAAGAAGCCTCCCTGACGTGCTTCCTCTCAGGGTGTGTATTATTCCCCAAAGGCTTGGCTCGGCCCAAATGCTTTACATGTTAGATGGTTAAGGTTCGAGTCAGGGTCGGGATTGGGGTTATGGTCTCCTAATTAAAGAGGCAGAATAGGTGAAAGTCAGGACAACAATTTCTACATTGGCTGCATGGTGATTCATTGTCTTTACAACAGCAGACATTAAATATGGATTGTTCAGCTGTGAAGGGGTCAGAGCTCTCCACGAGGGCTAGTTGCATCCAGTTATTTAACAACAGGACAAGTCAACCTCTGCTGCTGCAGTGGAAACCGAGCTCAGGTTTCTGGGAACAGCTCTCATGTACTGCCAGTCTAAACATGAGGGCCAGGACAGCGAGGCTGTGTGGGAGAGAAACAGCTGCTTTTCACATCTCTCCATGGCTTCCACACAGCAGGGCCATGTTTCACGGCCTGGAGAGAAAAGCTGTTCCAGTCCATAATGTGTCACAGCTGGATAACAAGAGCTAATTGTGTCCAGTTTGATTTAAGGTGACAAATGTGAGGGGAAAAAAACAACTAAATTTCTGTGAAATAACTGGTTTTGCTTTAAAATCTGTGTATGATTTCCCATATTATTGCTTGATTTAAACCACTATATTGATGTATTTAATTATATCTTTTAAATAAAAGCTTATTGACAGCTGCTGTTACCTATGCTGTAGAGTTTTTAAGTTTTTATATATCCCTAAACTAAGGAAACATCTGGCTGCACAGTTACAAACAGCAACAAGGATGTACGCTCTACATTAGCGGACATTATTTAAAGCTTTGTAACAAAAAGAAACATACTGTAAATAGGGTATTATCTTAACCAACAACTTTTTTCATCACAACATAGGTCCTTTTAGATCCGGCATCAACATCAGTCCTGAGATTTCCGATCACAATTGGACAGCGTTACGTGTGTGAGAAGGAGAAAAAAATGTATGAGCGCATTTATGAAAAAAAACGTTAACAATTTTTTAAGTATCTATTATTATATGGTGATCAGTGTTAGTATATATAATATATAATACAAAAATAAGTTTAAATGATAGCAAGTCAGAGGGCTTCAGCATTTTCGTTCATGGTCCATGAATGTGGAAACATGTGTCTTAGACAACCTCCAAATGTGGTTTGGGTGATCGGATCTCAGGACGCAGTTGGGTAGCTTCAGACCTGTACTTATCTCTGACCGCTTGTGATTGGAGGTAATGGTGTATCATCAGCTGTTGTTGAAAATATGTTTGTGTTAGTGTGACCTACTCTGGATGTCCGGGCTGTATGGATCTTCAATCCTGATGGCTGGCTCCAACACTCTGTAGATGACCTGGACCAGGGAATACATATTGTTAGCATACAGTACAGTACATTACATTACATTACATTTGAGACTTGAAATGTTAATTAAAAACAGTAGCACTTATGCAGCGTGAGGGTTTGCACAGAAGATGTTGTGCTTTTTCTTGTGCAGAAATGCAATAGTTTTGTTTCTTTTTTCCTTTTTGCTTAACAAGGCATGATTTCAAATGCAGCATCTGATGAACTGTAAACTAGTGTATGACCTGCTACATGATAAAGGAGGAGTGACTTGGCATTCTGGGAAATTTGCTTACTTGGTTCGTGTCAAAGTCAGACAAGAAGATCAAGTCTGTAGATTATATATAGATATAAAGAGGGAAACAGCTTGCAAGGCTCTGATAGTAAGATCTGCCCACCTCGCCTTTAAATGTTACTTATCATCACATTGTATCCAATTGAAGAGTGGTTTGTGTGTTTGTCTGTTTGTGTGTTGGGCTACTCATCCTAAACCCATCCTCCATTCCCCTGCAAACTTTGCACTATATAGGGACATTTATGTAGAGGACTATATGGTGAGCTCATAGGCACACAAAAAACATAAAAAAGGAAAACTAATTAGCCTACATTATTGTGGCATAAATGTATATTTAACACTCAGTATTACATATTTTAGATAAAAAGAATGACCATGTTTAAATGTAGAAATAAACTTGTTTGCCACAGTATGGGATGTGCTGCTCTGCTCTTATTCCATATTGTATGGCCACCACTCACAGATTTGTCTCTTGGTAGTCAGTAAAAACTAACAAAAACAGTTTAAAACCAGAGAAAATGATGGCAAACAGATATTTTCAATAGGAATAAGATAGAGTAGAATCATCAGAGAGAGAAGGCTGAGACATACTGCCCTCTCTCCTCTAGTCTTTCCGCCAATTTTCTTCTGTCAACAAAATGGGAGTCTCCCAACAGCAGCAAGAGACAAACCATTCACTTTTCAACATAATATAGTGTAGAGAAAGCATAAATTTAAACAAAACATAAATTTGTTGCGGCTCAGCTCCGTTCAATCTACTTCCTTCTCTTGTGTGTCTGCTTCCTGTGGCAGCTCTGCTGCTGCCTTTTAATCCAGGAAGAGCAATTGGCTCACTAACCTCATCTGTGCCCATTAACTCTGCCTGGATTCACATAGAGGTTCTCTGACTAGCGACCTCCACAATGACACTAAAGCAGCAGGTAACCATGCCGACTAAT
Source organism: Verasper variegatus (assembly GCA_026259375.1). Classification (NCBI taxonomy): domain Eukaryota; kingdom Metazoa; phylum Chordata; class Actinopteri; order Pleuronectiformes; family Pleuronectidae; genus Verasper; species Verasper variegatus. Next base: position 3,920,703 of record CM048045.1, on the reverse strand, counting down.
GAGCAGACTCAGCTTGATGGCATGGTCCAACAGGACAGTGTCATTGTGAAGGAAACTCAGAAAAAGCAAACTTGCAGCAGAGCCTTCATTTGCTCCATCACTGCTAAACAAAATTAGTTGAAGAGAATAGAGAAAGAATGGGTGCAGTGGGAGACCATGGAGCACAGACTGTACAATAAATACAATAAAAAAGACAAATAGGCAGATTTAATTAAACTCTTAAAAGAGTGTGACTATGCAGCAGTTTGCTTCTGCTTACAGTCATTATGCCAAGCTCATAGACTGAGAGTGGTATCAAGCTTAAATGTTTCCTTAAATGTATGTTCATGAACATTAGATGTGGAAGTTCACATCCAAAAAACACCTTACTTCCATATCAAAATCAATGTATTAGGAAATTAAACAATGAATGTCAAACTTTTATTTTTATTCACTAAAATAAATGATGCTTTAGTGTTTGTGTTGTACAGCTCATTTGAACTATCATTTATGGTTATTTCTTGAATCAGTCGCTCACCTCTCCCTCTGTTGATGGCTCAATGTCAGAATAACGCGACTCACAGATGATATCATTAATGTTACGCAAAGGACCCAGGGAGACTCCTGGGAAGGCAGTGGCACAGTCGTGAGCGAAGTAGCGGTAGACCTGCCAGGTGCGAGCGAAATCTGCTGAGCGTTCGATCAGCATGGCCGCTGGACGGAAGGTCTGCAAAACAAGAATGTCACACAGTGTCACATCACCTTTTATTGAAAAATACAACAAGGTACAACACAACGGGAGTCATTGTGAGTCATTCTTTTTAGCTTCATGTCGGTGAAGGTCAAGTTAATAAAACAGCTTTGATTTTTACCTTGTAGGTCATGATCAAGTGAGTGAAATGAAACTCTGCTTCCAGATCCAATTGGATAAAGACATCAGACTTTCCTGAGAGAGACACACACAAAGATAATGATACAGAGAGAAGTTTACATAAAGCCACATGCTTGTTTTGCCGGTTATTTTAACATGTCTTAAATCATTTACACCTTTTATACATCTCTATCATCCATCTGTCAGAGATGGATGATAGAGTGTAGTGGTTAGCGACAGTCAGTGAAGTAGCTTCCATGCTCTTGGCTCAAGGAATGGCGTCTTGACAGGAAACATTCAGTCTTGGCAGGAGAAATGTAGCGAGCAAGTCGGAAAAGCCCACGCACTTCCTGAGTTGTAGGGCATCAAATATTCTGAAAGGCCACTTTACTCTGAAAACGACTTTCTCTCATGTTCTGTGTGCAGCACAAAGCCAAGAGGACTTTCCCATTCCTGTGTACGAATACATAAAAGCCACAGCACATGCATTTTACATCTTACAAACTAAACACTATAATCCAGTAACCTTTTAAAGAAGAGCACACACAACTCTTTTTAACACATTCAAATCACTAATGAAAAAACAGGTTACAGATGATGACTGTATACATGCTTTGCAAAAACTACACACATCCATGCATCCTGGGGAATCCCCAGTCTAACATTTGCAGGTGAAGAAAGTGGCACACAGTATTTACCTGATGCAAAGAGTAATTGCAAATTAAGATCTTGCACACCATGAATCCTTAAAGACAGGGGCGAAGGATCAAAAACTCTTGACATGAATAGAAAATAAATCTGGAGTCTGGTGTGGGTGTGGGTGTGGGTGTGAGGACGGGAACATTGTAGTAGAGCTCCACACTGTGTGGGATTCCATGGTTTTCTACTGAAGCATGTGATAAAAAGTCCAAAGTGGATTGGTGATGTATCCTCACTATAAATTCCTTTTAGCGTCTCTCAGCTCATTGATGGCTTTGATAACTGTGGCCTCACAGCCTGCAAGTCAGCCATGTAGAGCAGTTTGGTTCAAGAGGTAAAAATCCCATTAATTCTCTAAATATAGATTTTGATTATCAGCCAGAACCAGAGACATTCTAAAAGTTGGCAATCACTGTTATGCTCTATTGGAAGCCATGACTAAATCAGGGCTAAAAAATTGTTTTCTTATGTTAAAGGGTTAGCATTGAGTCCAGGTGTTTACAGATTTCTGCAGCTACTTAATTTAACATACCAACTGGAACTGTCTTCCCGGTAAATGCATGCAAACATACGCAAAAACAATCTACCACAAATCAACAGCTGACAAAGGCACAGGAAGGAAAGAGAAGGAAGGGTGTGACCCAGTCGGAAAGGAGGAAAAACAGAGAGATGGAGAGGGGGAGAGAGGTAGCAGGAAGGGAGTGAGTGGGTAATTCAAAGAGTCAATGTTGAGCCTTTCTAACTGAGAAGTTTTGGAGAAAGTCGTACATACTCAACTGAGAGGAGAAAGGAAACAGACACACCTGCTCCTCTGTGCAGCTGATACTCACTAACTGTGCCTTATAATGGCTGCTTGTATGCATGCAGCTCCAGGAAATGACCATTCAAACTAGTGAGTGCACACAATCAAAGCACTGTAATCCATATCAAATAGGCCAACTGTGCACAGTGCCACTTTCAGCAGAGAAATGCCACAAAGATGCCATGGAAAAAGAGCAGCAACCAGGAGTAAAAATAGTCGCTAAACTTCCTGTCCCCCTGCTCCTTCTTCTGTTAGTCTGTGTTCTATTCTGGGTCCTGTAGTGATGCACAGTGCTGTCATCAGCAGCACTCCATTACAGTGCCATGGCTCACAAACAGCTGCAGTGAGCCTTGTGTCCAACACAGAGCTCAGCACTCACTCATTGACATGGAGATTTATGGACACCTGGAAATACACCAGTTTAACTTACTACCATCCCTCACTCTGTTCCATCATCTTCCAATTTTATCTCTGCGTCAGAACGTTTTGCCTTCATCTGTCGTCCCCGTTTCCTTACTCTGCTGAGAGGCCTGAGCAGAACCTACCCTGTCATTAAACTCATCTGTAGCTGGTCTAAGGATGTTGGCCACAATGTTTGGTTCTTTTTCCCGTTTTCTGCATAATGTCTGCTTCAGAATATCCACTCAGTTGCCTTTTTATCTCTCCTCCCCTCTATCCTGCCTCTATTCCTCTAATAGTAATAGCTTTCATATACAATTAGAGGCCAAAGTAACTAATTCATTGTCATTCTGTTATACCAACTTTGGCAAAGCCAAATTGAAACATCAGTATGAGAAGTTTCTTATTTGTCAATACTTTTATGAGCACTTCAAACCTATTACTTCAGTGGGCTTTAATTAAAGGTTTAAGGCAAATTTATAGCCATGAATATGAAAGTTGAGACTATTCATAACACAGCTTTGATGAGGTGAAAGAAAAATCTACACACGATTCTTGAATAAAGAGCAAAGACATTAAATTAGAGCACACAGCTTTTGAATGTTTCTCTGATGTCTGTGTTGCTGTCAAGAATTTAACTAAAGTTGGTTACATACATTTTAAAAGAGTTTAGGTTAAAAGAAAAATGAGAGTCTTGCAGCTTTGTACTCAAGCAAAAGATTGAAACCTTACTAACCCTTCATGACAGAAGAAAACCCTTCTCAGGTTGTGTGTTGACAGAGAAATGAACCCAGTCATCTACTTGTGTAGCTGCTACGCTGTGTGAACGACAGCAAAGCTGATGTAGAAGAGGAGCAGGATGAGTGGTGTTTGTGCCGAACATAATGATGTCACAGTGAGGTTGACCTTCAACCTATGAATTTTTCTTTTTATACTATCAGAAAATTGTATGAAATCATGATTTGGGTTATGGTCAAAAGCCTTTTGATTTGTGAAGTCTGATTCTTTCTTGAGTCACACTTCCTGGCATTCCTGAGTTATCATATTTGAAAGAATCAGATGGAACTGAACATCCAAAAACATAATATCTGCAGTCACTGATGTTGAGGCATAAAAAGCAAATTGAAAAATGTCACTTGTTTGTTCAGACATAGTTGCATAGTTTTGAAACACATGAATGCACAAATGAGAAGATAGCCCACCGTGTTAAACCTCTCACAGTAACATGTACCCATGTCTGCTAAACACCAGTGTATGTGAGTGGTCCTGTGATATGCATTATCAGTCGTGTTAGTATGGACAGGGATTAAAACTGATATGGAGTCCAAATGCATGTGTTTTAGTTTGTAAAATGCCTTTTTCAAATGAAGACGTAGTAGTATGAATGTAGCTTGTGCGTCAGTGCAGAAAATGAGGTCTTCTCACCATTCTCAGATTGCCACCAGGACTTCTTGCGGTGAGGTTTGAAGGTGGTGATTACATTGTCTATCCGGTGATTGATCGTGTTGTAGACGGGGTCATATGGCCGTCTAGAGTCACAGTCGAAACACTTCTTCTCATCCTTCAACAGGACAGGAAAAGGTCAGTGTCAACAGATCAGTGTTTGGGGGTCAATGAGAAACACAGAAATCACAAAGACAGGCACAAAACTCAAATTTGTGTTCAACTGACCTGAAGATGACTGACGATACAGTACTGCTCTTTTCTCCTCATCCCACATGAAGATGAGGCCTTCAGATTCTTCTCTCTTCCGACCAGCAAGTCCCCTGTTGCTGGGTAGCAGCTGCCATGAGCGCAGCCGTGGCTGTAGTCAGGCACTTGGGCAGCGGCAGCAGCCACAACTGTGAGGGAGAAAACAGACAATTAATTACAGTCAGCAGAGAAAACCAGCATGAGTGAAATGACTGATATTCAGCACCGATTCATGAATTTACATTCAGTCATTCAGTCAGTTCTTCACAGTGCTTTAGAGGGTGTCGGAGGTGAAACTCTTCAAACTTTCAATCAGAGATGGCAGCAAAACACTGCTTTTCAACCTGGTGTTAAGTTACTCCTGAAGATAAATCAAATGCTACACCAGATTAGCTCGCTAGAATTTAAATTATGCAGTGCAACCTTGTTTTGATGAAAGTCCAATGGTCTCAATCTAACATTGATATACCTATAACATCAGGATAAAGGTCACTCATTTGTATGACTCCAGCCCATGTGGAAGTCAAAGCACTACAGCCTGAGAACAATGATCAGACTCTACACCAATCCCAAATCTGTTCTCCTTTATGGCTCAGAATGCTGGTGTGTTGATCTACACCTTCCACAGTGGATGCATCAGGAAAGTATGCCACATCTCCTGGCCTGAGAAGATCTCAAATGAGCGACTACTATGGCTTGGGCATGAACCGCATACTAAAGATCCCCCTAAAATGGCCACTACCTGGAAAAGTATGGAGGTAGACCATTAATGCCTTATACCCCTCAAGGGATGAATAGAATTAAGTAAATTAATAGGTCACTCATTTGCTGAAGGAGACTGTGATCTAATTTGTAAAAATATCAACAACATCTCTAGATTACAAAATCTTATTGTTTTCAGTTTAAAATACTAGATTGCTTCCATCCAAATGTTTAAACTAAAGCTCAGCGATAACGCACGCCTGAATGAAGCTTTAGGATTGTTTATGCATATGCTTTGGTATGGTATTTTTTTTTATAATGATTTTCACATTGAACTTTTGAATAACTGCAATGGAGTGTAGAGCTTCAGATATGCAGTCAATACTACAACTGTCGTGTTTCTTTTGTTTGTTCTTATTGTCTTTTTTAAGACGAGATTATCTCAAGGAAACCCTGCAGGTTAACAGGCTCTACAGTCTGCAGGGGTCCCAAACAATTGACCTGACATGAGGCCCCAGCTACCGGCTAAATCTAGTAACTCCCCAATGCAGGTCAAACAGAGGTTGACTTAAACCAGAAAGGTTGGAAGTTTAAGATCTCAAAAATCTATGAATAAGTATTTAGTCATCGCTCCAACTAAAACATGATGTGACATAAAAGTAGAGAAGCATTTTAAGAGATAGTGTGTCTGTCGGTGATAAAGGCACCGGAGCCTTGTTGTTACTGAGGAGCTGTGCTATGTGTGGGAGTTAAAATAAACCTTATAAACCTATGACATCCTGCAGAAGCTGTGTATTACATTCCACTGGACATCTTGATGATAACTTCTCCTCCCACAGACCTCTGGGTCCTGTGTGTGTGTGTGTGTGTGTGTGTGTGTGTGTGTGTATATATATATATATATATATATATATATATATATGCGAAAATATGCAACATGTAAACATGTCCAGTGAATCAAATTAACAGGGTTTATATTCACATTCCACAACAGATTAAAAAAGTCAAGGCTTAGCCTTCTCCTACATCAGTCTGTGTTATATCATCAGTGTTAAACATTCACACATACACAGCCCATAACTCACAGCTTCATCTGAGTAGCCTGTTGCAGCAGGGTAGTGCTCCTCATACATTACAAAAGTCCTGATGTCAATCTAAGAACTGCTAAATACATGAGACTAATTGAGCAGAGAAAAATATTTGTTTAAATGCTAAATTATATGTTTTATGCAGAAATTATCATACAAAGAACTATGGCATTCAGTATAGCATATACCTCTGCCAAGGCCTATCTATTGTGAAACCAGATTTAAATTCACTCGATCCAGATTCTAATTTGGATTTGCACCATATTAATAATAATTATTATTGTTAACACACACTAATTAATATCAGTACCCTGCCTGATCTTTTATCAAGATCCATGAATTATTCTCTGAAAAATCTACAAAAGTGTTGAAAACTGTCTTTCCTGGATGCGCCCCCTGATCCAGATCCACACCAAACTTTAATGGGTTCTTTCCTGGGTTAGGGTTAGGGTCAGCTTTTTGAAATTCTGTTTCTTACTTGGCCTGTATCCTACTTTAATAGCTTGTAGCATCTTTTGTTGCAAGCTTACTTATACTAGATAACCATGAAGCTAAGGACATCCCTATAGGCAAGTCTTACCACATGGCAGCCATCTTGGTAATGGCCCCTAGGGAATTATAATCTATTCAAATGGTTCTTGATTGGGACAGTTCATGTCAAAGCCACCTCAAGTTGGAAAACCATAACCAAAGGTGTCGGTACACGACTTGCCGAGTTGTTAACGTCGTCATATCAATCTACTCATACTCAACTTACAAACTTTTTGGAAGTAGGCCGATACGCTCGAACCAGGAACAATTTGTAAAATACATTCAATGATGGTTGACTTTGCTCAAAGCTATAGAGCTAACAGTAAACAAGCAATGACTTAAATGTTCACCTTACTGAATCAGGAATTGTGCATGGAGTTAGACATAATTTGCCCCTATCTTCACAGCACATAGTGGAAAGAGGCCCTTTCTCACTAAATATACAAATAGACTCTGACTGAACAAATCTTAAAATTGTGAGTCTGCCATGATGTCAGCTTTCTCTGTAATTGTGTGCCTCTGAAAGTGAGATTTCATAACTTTTTTTAATGCTGACAGGCATGAAGAGAGACGGCCTGCTGTACCTGCCAGAGTCTGGACGCTCCCAGGATGCTCACTGATTAACGTAGACACAGACATCTTATTATCACAGCCTGACGCTGCAATCAGGTCTTGACAGGAGGCCTGCTGGGAACTGTGTGGAGGAGGAGTTCACATGGACACAAACACAATCCTGACCCACACGCTTGAGGAAACCTGTGTTTGCTTGGCATCTGGACGAGTCTCAGGTTGGTGCCAGCATAGTGAGTAACAAGTCGGTATAAGATGTGGGTCACAAACACACACCTACAGCAGTGCAGCCCCTCTAATTATCAAGTGAATGCAGGCATCAAGTATATACTTGTTGACTACGCAAAGACATTTATTAGACTTTCAAATACAAGGTAGCGATCTGAGCTGCTCAGCATTTATCATTATCAACAACAACTGACATGACAGCCGTTGATAATACAGGCCTGAGGTCATTCCAGTTATCCTTTATCTAAGTGTGGGAGATGGAGAGGAAGAGAGTGTGAACAAACACAAACAGAGCAGGTCAGATGGCTGATTGGATTTGAGGAAAAAGAGGTGGAGACACAGCGCAGAGCTTTCGTACAGACGCAACTTGATATCTAATCTGAAAACTGGCACACTATCAAAGGTGTGTGTGCATGTGTGTGGGGAGATCAGGGAGGAGCGGGAGTGAGGCAGACGTCTGATGTGTCGTCTAATCATTGGTTTTCATGTTGTCTTTTATCTTTGTGTGTTTTCTGTCTGTGTTAACCTGCAGAGTCTTCACAGCTCTGCTCATAGCACCAGGGCTGGCTGTGGCTGAGGAGGAAGAGCGGTTTGTCTATTAACCAGAAGGTCGGTGCTTCTGCCCCACTCCCCTTCATTCTGTGAGCCGAGGTGTCCTTGGGCAAGACACTGAACCCCAAATTGCCTCTGAAAGCTGTGCCACTAGAGTGATACGTGATAGATCAAGTGTTGCCCATAGATGCACTGCACTGTATGTGTGAGTGTGTGGCAAAACCTGCTCTGTAAAGAGCTTTGAGAGGTCATCAAGACTACATAAATACAGACCATTTACCAGGTGAACTGAAATAACTACAGTGTAAAGATTTGTTACTCTATCTCTATGGTAACTGTGGTGTGTGCTACAATATAGAACAACTCAGTCAGTGTCTATGATTAGGAATATAAACAGTGTAGCTGATGAATCGTTTCTTGTTATTGTCACACTGATGCTGTAACACACAGGCCTGACAGGGTGATGACGCCAGAGTCGCATAGTTGACGGTGATCAGACCACTGCTGCCTTGATGTAAACCAGAGAGGAAAGCAGAGGCTATGGGAGGTTAGGAAGGTATGAAAAGAGTGGAAGGTGGTGTCTATCACTTGGTAGTATTGAAAGCTCTTTAAAAATACCAAGAGTGTAGGTTTCAGAGTAGAGCCTCTAACTGTGCAAGTGCAGCACTAATGAGCAGCAGGAGCAGGTGAAGGATAAAAAAGGGTCAAGAGAGATGCTGATAAGTGCATCAAGATGCCATTTGCCACTTTTCTTGCATGACATATTGTATCAAATATTGAGCTCTGTGTAACCCTAAAGCCCCTGAAGTAAAGTATTATTTCTCTGTATCATTAAAATCCATCAACCCATCAAAGTTTTATTTAACATTCAAACAAAACAGGTGTTATTTCAAAAAGGTTTGACATCGTTGGAAAAGCCCCGCTGCTTAAGGGTGGATGAGAAGATTGGTAACCCTGTCATGTCCTTTAGTTCAACATAAACTCAGATTTAACTCATTAACTGTGGAATTACTCATTTCTGTGACTCATTCATGTGCAATCCCTTTCATTGTATATATGCTGCGTTCACTGTCGGCCTATTCATTATTTCAATTTTTTATATTTCCATATTATCACTTTCACTGATGTATATTTTTAGACGAATAAAGGATTATCTTATCCGTTCCTATCTCAGTGTATCATTTTTAAACCTTAGTTTGTGTACACCACTCTAAATTGGTGGCAAGCACTAACAGCAACAGGAGGGTATCATAGATCTCATCCAACTTTAAGCAAGACACAGAATAAATTAATCTCCAAGAATATAAAGCTGTTTTCAGATGTGAACTCCACACAATTGGGTTCGGACTTTCTCTAGAGTCTGTCCTTCACACATGAACAATGCAGAGGAGATTCTCCTTCACACCAACACAGAAATGTAGAAAGCCCAAATCACCAAGGTGTGGCTCCTGTTTTTCCTCCTGAGATATTTGTATACTAAATGTTTTTTTTTTAATTTTTGCGTCTGTCACATGTTGGAAACGTCATCAACACACCCACTCGCTCGCAGTGAATCCTTCAGAGGATCTCCTGTCATATTCTCACATTACTTAATTCGCATATTCTACAAGAGGGCAGGCACAAGAAACGAGAAAGTCCGGAGCCTCTCACTCAGACATTTGTGTTGTCATATGCATCCCCTCCAGAGAATGTCAGGAAATGATCCAGAGTATAGCGTTTGTCTGAAGCTCTTTCTTTGAATCACCAGTTATGTCCCAGGATCAGCTGTCACTGGATGTATTTAGTGTTTCTGTTGTGGCTACAAGGTGAGTCCACAAAAATGGTTGGCCTCCACTTCTTAAACTACACAATCTTTTTTTATTACCAATTAATAGCTGTAGTCATTTTGAAGCAGAATGTGGTTTAGATGATAAATATGAATGGTTTCCATGTTTCTGTGTAATATGTGGTAGTAGATTGAATTTAGGGATGTTGGTTGGACAATGTGAAGATTTCACATCATTCTCTAGGATTTCTTTGACTGATATTAATGAAATTTAGGTGGAATACCATGTAGCATGTAGCTGACACTCTGGGCTGGTGGTGGGTTTATAGTGGTTTAAATGACTTGTCTCAGTGTGATTGAAGGTTGGGCAGGCAGTTGACCAGGAGAGTAGAGGTTGTAGGGCAGGGCTTTTGTTACTCTTCCTCCATCTGATTTGGAAAAGTTAATCTTGTAGCTTAAAGGACAAAAGGCAGAGAAGTGATGTAGTTTCTTTACTTTTCGCTTCATTGTTTCTTTCCTCTCTTTCCCCATAAATGGAGAGGCGGAGAGGAATGTAGGCTGACAGCTGAGAGAAGAGAAGGGGGCGCCGATGGTACTGCTGGTGTCTGTGTGTGTGTGTGTGTGTGTGTGTGTGTGTGTGTGTACACCTCACAAAATACTCCTGTTCATCCAGCCATTAGCCTGTAACAGTGGGCTATGCACTTTCACCCTGCACTATATTGTGCACTATTCCACTTGCTTAGCCTCTTATAACCATACATCACATTAAGGTTTATTATTGAGCTGCTTTTAGCACCACATGCGTGTTAATCTTCATATAACAGCACTAAGACAAGCGTCATATACAGTGTTAATGTGGCAGCTGTTAAAGCCCTCAAACAAGTGACAACTCTCCACTGTTGTGAACCTATTCTCGGCTAAAAAAAAAAGACATGATATCATTATACTCATGCTACAGGACAGTGAAATGTGACTCTAAGCCAGCACGTCTTCCACATGAGGCAATGCGTTAACTGTCAGAGGCAGATACAGAATGCAGCCTACAGGGCATCTTCTCATGTTCATTCCCATGAAAGAATTCTACTCCTGCAGAATGGAGTTGTTGATTTTTCCCTTTTACAAAAAATGACAACAGAGAAAGTATAGCTCTGTGTTTGTCTGCGCAAAAGCTTAGGATATGATTATCTATTTTATTTTACATTGCAACAGATTAGATAAACTCAAAAGAACAAATCACAGTATAAACACATGATGTGAAAATAAAAAGCTTGAATGTGGTGGCTACCAAATAACTGAATAGTAAATGTTCATACCACTGCAGCACACATGCCTTGAGCAGCAAGTCCCTGATTCAACTGGGTGGACCATTTACTGTATCACTGCATGGATATTCACCAAATCGCTCATCTAAAGAAACCAACTTTTTTTATATAGTACTGTATGATAATGGTTGAGACAGGAGCTTGGCCAAATAAACAATGTATTTTTTCTTTATTTTCACTTTTCATCACTCTGTGAAGTTGCTGACTTTTTACAGAGGAACTTACAGCTTCAGCCTCAGTCTCACTTTACAGCACTGAGTAATCAGTGACTGCATTTACATGGATAGCAATATTCATTTGCAATATTCATTTACCCAAAGAGCAATATTTTGATATTAACCAAAGTGAGACAGTCTGAATAACACACTGCTTGTAATCAGCATTTTCTGATTTTCTGAATAAGGTCATACTCAGAATAAGCAGTAATCAAATTAGAACATGTACTCCAACCTTAGATGCAATATGTAGACATGTATTTGACTTATCACATTATAATGACCTACTGAAGTTTAAACAGCATTTTGTGATATCGACATACAGCAGCTACCAACTGCTAGACGGTGCAAGCCTTGTGCACAGGATGCTATGAAGAAGTCACGTTACTGGGGTAAGAGAAATTGATATAATGAAGTTTTTGGAGATTTTGGACTGTTGTGTTACACAGCACCACCACCATCGTCAATGACTTTTGGGTGAATGATGCTCTTCCCTACAGAGTTCACAGACGTATAGACCTATGGTGGCCTGTTAACCTTCAAAGAACCGTTATGCCACTTTCCCATTAATTTGTCAGCCATCTGTATCCATGTGATCCCTCAGAGTCACTAACTCCTCCAGCTCAATGTGTGTGTGTGTCGGGGGGGACACGGGAGCAGGGATGTGGCATCAACATGACACATTCCACTGGAACCAGCCGGCGAAACACAGTTTGCTGTCACATCGACCAGCGTAAACAATGTCGGAAACCAAGCTGAATAAACAAATAGATGCACAAGAAAGCACACAAGGACACCATGTTTGCTCAGGCAGGAAGCAATGCTGTGGGGGGCTCGAACAAAACACAGTTGCTGAGGATATCAAAATGACAGCATGGCCAGATCAAGTATGTGCCCGGCCATCAGGGCAGAGAACTGACAAGAATAGCATCATTTTAACACAGGCAATGATCTGCATGGCCAACCTGAGCAAGTGTGGGACTAGAAGGCGGCACGGATATGTTTAGCTTGCACCATCGGAGAAAAGTCAACAGCCTTTTATTTTTAACTCCTCTCAGTTAACTAGTTTACATTCTCCCTTGCTGTGTCTCGTCCTCTCTTTGCTCTGCACTTAGGTGATGGATGGGGTAACTTCCACAGCCAAACACCCAGCTGTTCTCTCCCCTCCTCGCCTCTTTATTAATGCCAGCTCTCGCTTCCCATCTATCTTCTCTTCTAAGGTCTCCTCCCTCTGCAGCTCGGACTCCCCTGTCTGCCCTGCCGTTCACCCTCATCACTTCTTTCATCCTCCCTTCCTTAATCAAAACCCAGGAGCTCGCCTCTAACAAATGGCCGCCGACCTTAATGTCACACATCACTTTAGAAACTGAGGAGTAGATGATGTCAAAACAGTTCTGTCACTATTGGTGTGATGAGTGGTGGCAGAGCTACAGACCCACAGCTCCAAAGAATTCACAAAATTCCAGTATGATTTTTGGTCCTCCTGGTCCACATGACAATCTCAATCTGGAGATTAACATGAGTAATTTTAACATTTTCTTCTTCCTGCTACTTTTTTCAATTACGGTTCTCCAGGGAGTTCTGTAAATGTTCTATTTGTTGTGTTGTGCCCCATGGTTTAGTCCAGTGCGTTCAACCATTAAGCCTTATCAACCACAAACCAGCCATTGCTTCACAGATGCATATGATATCAGTCAATGATCTGATCAAGTCCAAACTTCTTGGAAATTGCATTTCATATACTACAAAATTGTTTTCAGGTTGTGGAGAACATAGTTTTTGGTTTCAGGAGCAAGCCAAAAGAGGCAATCCAATTTTGTATCAATGCAAGAACATTGCCAAAGTCAGACCATTTCTCTCACAGGACAATTAAACTCAACCATGCTCAGTTTGGACTTCCTGAGAACCTAAATAGACAACTTGATTGCAGATATCCCTCTTTACTTAAATAAATTCTCTGGCTGTCAGTAACCTATAGAATTAATTGATTTGAAGGTCACTGTTCTCGATTTGTTCCATTCCCTCTCATCTCATCTATTCCTCAATCCAGGTCTCAAGTCATCAGTGATATGGCATGTAATACTCTGGAACAGCCTCCCTAAAAATGTGTAACTCACATCATACTCAACAAATATAAAATACAACCACATAACATGAAGTTGCCAAGTAGAGGCTGCAGGTCATGTTGGTATAGTTTACGATTGCATATAGAACATATGCATATATCTATGCTTCTGTTTTCAAAGTCCGTCCCAAAACACTACCCCCTTCCAAATATCATATAAGTATATTTTATTCTATATTTTTACTTTTTATTAATATTTGTGGTAGATTTAGAAACATTCTCAAACATCTGATATTTTCCTCAAAATTCTATAATTTTAAGCCTCCTGATAGTTGAAATATTTCCGTTACTTTTTTCATATTTTATGACAAATGCTGCAGAGAATATTTCGGAATCTGTCCGGAAAAAGGAAACACATCCTTTGGCTTCAGAGAACTTATATCAAATATTAAATGCCTAAATGCCTTGTGTTTGAAAAAAAATGTGCATTATAAAAAGCGAAAAACCTATTTCTGTAGCCTACATTTGGACTGAATTCATGATATCCAGTACTTTTACTTGACATGCTCTTTGACTCCCTCAGCTGTTTCTGAGCGTGTCTGCGCGGCTCTCGGACAGCCCGACAGAGGGTCTCAGTGAGTGAGGCCAGATGCTGGCCATTACACAGGCTGTTATATTAACAAGGCCTGGCACTGAGAGGCAGCTGGTCCCGCTGTAGCAGACATTCACATTCCTGTCCCATCCCGGAGCTGTCTGACTCACTCTGTTGTGAGAGAGGAAATATGAAACAAGGCATCATGAGCAACAGGTGGACACTGGAGAGTGGGCGCTGGATGGGAATCCTGCCCATCCTGCGTCTGCCCAGCTTTCATTCCCACATGTCTGCAGTTACTGAAGATTTACTAACACTTGCATAAAGAAATGTCACATTTCTAGTTTTGCTGACCTCTATGTTGACTCTGGGAAAACACAGGCTTATTATCAGATGGTTCTAAGTGTGTATCTTCAGACCATCAATAAAAATTACAAATAACTTTGACGCAGTTTTAAAAAACTAGTGCTGAGCCCATTATATTTCAATGTCAATAGCTTATGATCTTTCAGTCCTTTTCTCTAAAGAGAGATCTATCCATAACTTCTGCTGACGGTGGGACCACCACAAACAAGGGTACAAGGGTGCAGCTACAGGCCTGAAATTTAACAAAGTGCAAAGGGACTTAAATGATTACGATGATCATATCTGTAAAATTCTCCTCTACAGCCAGTTATCGGCCACATGCTGCCTGAAGCTGAATTAATCCACCAAATAAGAGGCACACATGGCCGGCAGATGTTGGGTGCAGCCGGTCGGGCAACCGGCTTATCCATCGGTTACTCAGCTGTACAGAGAGAGCTGCAGTGGGTTTGGTTAGTGATTATGAGGTTGTGTGTTTGCCCTGGTGCTCAGCAGCTGCTCTGAGAGACGAGTGAGTGCTGAGCCAAGTGCAGATGTGTTCGCTGTAGGTGCTACTCAGAGCCTCTGATGGAGAAAATCTGGCTTCACTTAGAGAAAACTACTGCACACGTGGGACTTGTCATTACTCCGGGCATGTGTCTGTCATGTTTGCATGTGTGCTTTTGTTCCCTGCATGCCTGCCACAAATTTAGAACATTAAAATAATCTTGCTCTTTGTTGTGTGTACACATTTGTACCTAATTACAAATACTTGTGGCTGTGTTTTTTAAATTGCAAACAGAATATTTGTGTTGTGATGCTCATGTGCATTTGTGGGGTCAAGAATGTAATTATAGTGACTATTATGACAATTAAATGGTGGAATTGTCTTCCTGTGTTAGAGAAATGTATAATTTAGATACACAGGGTGTGTGTGTGTGTGTGTGTGTGTGTGTGTGTGTGTGTGTGTGTGCGTGTGTGTATGTGTGTTTGTGTGTGTGAGGTCTGTTGGCTTTATGTTTACCCTGAGAGAGGTGAGAGGTGACAGAGAGTAGGAGAAAACAAATCTGGCAAACTACTTGAAACAATACTGGATGTGTTTTTCCTAAATTTTTGGGAAATTACTTCTTTGCATTTTAAAAACTAGTGCAGGGCCTGTTCAAAACCTATCTATTGGGAATGAGATGTTCACTTGGTCTGTGGTAATGCTGGTCGCAGCTTTCTTTATGAAACTGTAAAAGTGCAGCAATTGAGCCACAGAAAGTAAAGACACGCTGCTGTACAAAGAGCTGTCCACCTGACACCAAGTTTGGTGAGGTTCAACTCAGCACACAGAACTCTGTCAGGGAGAATGAGTTGACATTGACATTGTCATCAGCATGCTCGTTGTCAACAGGCTGTTATTAAGATCGACAAAGTTACTAAGTTTGATGAGTCCCTGCTATTTATTAAATTCAGCACTACACTTCTTTGAGCCCTTAATAACACATGCCAAGTGTGAAGCCGAAAAGATGAAGGGTTCTTAAGATATGTTTTCCACAGATGGACAGACAGTAGATAAAAGATAGATGAATTAGCAGACTCTTAAATGCTGATGCTGCATAGTCCTTAATATCTGCATAATATCGGTCCTCAGACAAATCACAACCATTTATCTAAAATGGTTTTCGATATGATGACTGACAGAGGAGCACTGATTTAGCGTTTTCCATTAGCAACCAAGATGGCTGCCACGATAACAAAGTTAGTCTAAATCTATAAAACATGATGCTACGTCGGGTTACACTACAACAACATGCAGGCTTTTAACCCAATCGCATGTCAGTGTCAAACACACTGACCTGCAACACACACACACAAGACAGCTGGACTATGTTTACAAGCCACAAGATTTTATTAGACCGTGTGTGTGTGTGTGTGTGTGTGTGTGTGTGTGTGTGTGTGTGTGTGTTTTGTGTGTGTGTGTGTGTGTAATTACAGGGCTACAAGATGAAACCACCACACAGTGTGGGTAGAGGTCACCCCATCTTTTATGAAAAAATCGGAGTCTGAAATAACTCAAGAAAATAACATTCATTCCTTCCCTCCTTCCACCTTCACTCCCTTAATCCCTTCCTTCTTCTCTGACTTCAACCTATCTCCCTTCCTTACTTCCTTCCTTGTTCTCTGACTTCCTCCTGTTTCCCTTCCTTTCCTACTTCCTTGTTCTGTGACTCCCTCCCATTTTTCTTCCTTCCTTCTTTTGTAATTGCTGCTTGGCTTGTCTGTTACGTGTGGAAGTGCCTCAGTGTACAACACAATTTGTTATTCCCCTGTTATTAGACTTGTCCTGCAGCCTTCAGAAATCAAATGAATCTAAAATGAATGTGCCAGAGTTAAAGTGACACAACAGAGACACATTTCCCTCCAGAGTCCAGCCACACTGCAGCAGAGCATGCAGCATGTTACTAAATGTTTCTCATGTCATGACTGTATTTCTTTGTGTAATAACAATACACTACAGTATATTTTTCCCTCCTCTGAATTCTCTTCTCTTGATGTGGGTTTATCTTGTCTGATCTCTTAGGATACACAAAATCCCACTTCAACCATCTGACAAAAAGTAAAGCACTGATTATATTTTACTTATACTGTGTATACTGCGGTGGAGCACTGTCGGGTTCCCAATTCCTAAAATATATAATCTACAGCTGCTTTTGGACCTGAACTCTGAACTTTTCCAGAGGCACTGTACGTGAGAACATAAATGTCTGAGTCACCTGCTCCGAACATTTTTTCCGTAACTTTCCCTGCCAGCCCCCGGGTAAAATGTCAGAGTTAGACCATATGAAATACAGCAGGAAGATGTCACAGTGAGTGAGTGGGCTTCATGATGTTTCATTTCTGACTTCATGTTGTCAACGCGTGTGACCCAGACAATCTCCTGCTTCGCTTTTCATATGTGAAAGGAACACTCCGGAAAATGTCCAGACCCAATTTTCATGTTTGAAACTGACTTAAGTGTTTCTGGGTAAAAAATATACCTTCACACAGCCACAGTAATTAGGTCTGCATTGTTTTAATCAAGCGCAGAATAAAAAACCAAAGCCCTCATTATATCATTTACACCACAGACATGTCCAAATGTCGTCAGTGAAGCAGGCATATTGTTGTGATGTTTTAGGGTGTGTTTCAACAGTGTGTATGTAGATATAGTTTTTAAAAAGCTGGTTGAAAGCTGCACTATTAACACTCAGTTCACTAGTTACCGTCTTTACTGTGGTACTGTTCACCTCCTCACTGTCAGCACCTCCTCCTCCTCCTCCTCCTCCTCCTCCTCCTTTATCTCCAAATCCTCTATTCATCCAGAAAAGCCCCTGCCAACAGGACGGGGAAACCTAGCTCACCGTCTTTTCATGTAAACAAACCTGTTCCTTCTCTCTCAGCTCACTCCTTCTCCCCCTGCCTGAAGTCTTCTCTCTCTTTTCTCTTTGTCCTCATTCTATCCAACCCATTCTCTTTTTCGGCCTCTCTCTCTCTCTCTCTCTCCCCTCTCTCTCTCTCCCCTCTCTCTCTCTCTCTCTCTCTCTCTCTCTCTCTCTCTCTCTCTCTCTCTCTCTCTCTCTCTCTCTCTCTCTCTCTCTCTCTCTCTCCCCTCTCTCTCTCTCTCTCTCTCTAGTGCCGGTGGTTAGTAGGCTTTACCGCACTATTGTTCTGGTATCTGCACATTTCCGGAGGCTGGTGCATACAAAGGCCTCAGGAACACACTGGCTCACCCCCCACCCCCACTCCTTCACACACACACACACACACAATCACACACACACAGACCTGCAAGAAAGGTGAATTACAGAGGATTTAGTTTGCATCATGAGGCAAACCCTGATCCTGTTTCATGTTAAGTTTCCCGTCCTTCTATCCTTCCCACTTCCTTCCGTACTCCAGAAGAATACTGAGCTGGCCCCTCCCTCAGCTTAACCCAACCATGCCACTTCATGAAAAGTAATTTGCTACATAGCTGTTAAATAAATGTTTTTAATGAGGGGAAACTTTTTGAATACTAAAAAGTTCATGTCAGCAGGATACCTTTATCTTAAAATTGCATTTATTCAAAATAATCTGTGCAGATGCATGTGCACACACAACCACACACTCAATCAGTTTCTTAAAGGTCCTCCTTCTACCCCCACCCCAGGGAAGAAGAAAAGACATAGAAAGTGAAAAGAGAAAGACAGGAATAGAGGCGCTGCTGCTTCTTTTGTCACTGTGATCAGCTTGAGACCTTTCACTCTCTCTCTCTGTCTCTCAAACACACACACACACACACACACACACTCCAATTAACCCTGTCTCTGACCCGGGGGTTTGGACCCTTGACCTTGCAGCTCGTCCTCGGAGGTGTCCGCAGTCTGAACAGACAGCTCCCTATCTCTGTAATGACAGTGTGTGATTTTTTTAAACACACTTGACATCAGGCGCACTTGTTCACCTTCCCGCTCTAAAACGTCTCCTTGTCTCCTGTTTCCTCCACTGCTTCCTCTAATACTCACTCAGCTGATCCTATCTCTCTCTGTGACTCTTAATCCTCTCCAGACATTTTCTTAAAATCCTCAACCACATTCTTTCACATCTCTGCCCTTTACCCTTCAACTGAGCAAACTTCAGGTATGTAATTACCAAAATGCAAAGATGCCAGTTGGTGGTGGAGTTTCTATGCTACTGTGTTTGTATACTTCAAACATTGGCAACTAAAACAAGAGCAGTAGCTAATAAATGTTGAGAGATGATGTGTGCGACGTAATCACTGAGGCAGAGAGGAGCAGGGTTTTGTGCTTGTCCATCCACTGAGAGACATGGACAAGACCAGCTACCTAACGTTCAGATAAATACCTGCCACTGCGATGAAGAGATTAAATCACTGACCATGAATTGTGATATCCCTGCTTCACCTCCAGCCAAAGACTCAGTTGCATGTTGTTCTTCAAATATCTCTCTCTCTTCTATCAAATACAAGCGTACAATGGTTCTAAAGAAAAAGTTTGGAGCTGGTTCAATTCAAACCAACAGCAGAAATATGTGCTCTCATATGAAATACACAAAATTGGTCTCACATTAACAGAAAAAGACTTAGAATCCCATTATTCCACCATAAAAACCTGAGTAAGAAAATATTGTTTCAGGACTTTGTTGTTGTTGTCACTCCGATCCTCTTGTTTCATGAATTTACTAAACTGAAGATAAGTCTCTGACCCTGCACCTGCAACCAACGACCTTCTTATGATGTACGCTTTCCAGCGAAGCTCAACTGATATTGTTAAAAAAATAAGGAGCAGCAGTGGGGATGGGAGGTGAAGTGTGTGGGGACACTCTGGGTGGTAACAGCAGGCAATAACAGACTTTAACTGGAGCAATGAGCCCATTGTCTTTTAGCTCCATTGAGGGTCATTAGTCAGATAAATCTCGTGCACTCAGTTCTATCTCGCTGATAGAACTGAGTGCACTTAGAGGGGCACGTGTCAGAAAGAAATACTTTTATGAACTTTTAAAATTAGTTTTTTAATGAAACTAATCCAATTAAAATAAGCCTTTATCAGATACGGTCCCATATTTCCCATATTTCTATAACACACACACATATACACACACACATACACATCCAGAGAGGTCTTGAGCAGTGCTGTAGGTATAGGTATGAGTGGAGTGTCTCTATTTGTGGATTCAGCTGGGCTGTTTTAGGAGGACCATAAACAGTGAGACGCCACCCGCAGGGAGACAGGGAGACAGGGAGAGAGGGAGAGACAGATAGGGAAAGGCAGGGATGACCCCAGAGACTAGGAGGGCAATGAGGGCCCTAAAAAAGAAACATCAGCTATCTTATCTCTACGCAGGGAGACCCAGGAGCCGACACTCCCACGGCCTCACATCCGACACGTTCAGGCTACTGCTTTACCTAAGCTTGTGCACTGTGTGAAATAGAGTGCAGGTACTGAATATTCACAGTGACGATAGCATACGCGGATGTTTGATCTGGAAGTGAACGTGACCAATAGAAACACAAAATTAGTTAGGAATAAACTTCCCTTTTTTTGTTGTTGACTCAAATAGCCTTTTTCTTATGGAAGAGTTAAATGCATGAACCCATAACATGGGCATAAACAAAGCACAGGGAAACAAACGGCACTAGGTTATATTACAAATGGACTAACTGCAGGATAACAACCTTGATCCCCATCTCTATATTGTCCACTTTTGAAAAAACTGCCTTGTTAATTTAGTATTATTTCTACTTTATTGCATTTAGTATCTCTAGTTTGATTCATATTTTTAATCTTCCTATATTTTCCCCTTTGCGTTGCGACTTCCTTATGCTGCATTGTAATTTGTAAGGTACATCTTATCTTATCTTGTCTGAGAGGTGAACAAATTTTACTTTTACACTGCAAACAAATATTCATCCAAGAGCTTTGGTCAAATATTTTTCTCCTGAAAACAAGTGCAGCTTCTACCAGTGGACTGAGCCACAAGACCTCTTTTCAAAGTATTCCCCTTGCTGGACTCCCATGGAGCTTGAAATCATTAGACTACTACGAAGTGTGCAGTGAAATCACCAGCTCAACATCTACAGACTTCAGAACACACAAATGTATAATGTTCCAGAGGCTGGTCAGACTGAAGCCCAGTGACCTGGAGACGTTCACTGGAGGACTTCTGAGGATTTGTCATGGAGCAGATAACAGGAAGAGACTTCAAAGTGAACAGACTTTACTCACCGCAGAGCAGCGTCAACAGCGAGGCCCGCATCTCTGAGCGCACACTGACCACTGGGGCTGGAGGCAACCTGCCGCATCACAGTGTTCAGATCAATACATATACAACTATAACTGTTCTTATATCATTAAAAGTGATGGGAAAGTTTCTAAAAGTTTCCTTCAGGTTATTCCCACAGGCCATCAAACTGCTTCACTCTCTGAATCTGCACAATAAGCTACCGTTACTTATAAACCACTATTTATTATACCTACATGTCTAATGATTTTAACTCAGGCACTTTACTGCATTATGATTACCTTTTAAAACTGCTGCTTTAGGTGTACCAGAGGAACGTCATTTTGTTCCACTGTATGTTTTACAGGTATTAATGAGATACATTTGAGAAAGTTGGAACAAACTGCAGGTCCCTATAAAGAGCTCAGAGTCAAGGGTCCTGTTTTTAAACCACATTCAGTTTTTACTCAGTTTAAATCTCCACCACTGGTTAGGTGAGACCTCCCGAGCTGCTTAAACTGGTTAATGTTGAAATAAAACCCCTCAGTGCTCTGGTCACAGTTAAACATGCTCCTGGTTTCCTCACTCACCTCTTCGGCTCTTGCTGGTCCAGATGTCCGCTCGGTGTGCGGTAACACACGGTGTTTCTCTCCCTCCTGCTCCACTTGCTGCGGGGCTAACGGACACTGAGGCAGCGGAGCTGAGCAGCGTGTTTACCCGGAGAACAGTCCGCAACTCCTGCGTCCCTCCGCTGGAAACCCCGAGCTGGACTCTCGGAGCGGAGCCGGTGCTGGAGTCGGGGAGGCGGTGCTGCTGACCAGATGGTCGCAGGTTCGAGTCCCCGTGTGGTTGGAAGAAAGAATCGATTAATCACGGTGAACCCGAAACGAACTAAAACAAACTTAGAACAAAACCTTACGACAGAATAAGAGTAACTGTAGACAAGTGAGTTGACACAATGTGAATACAGCTTCAGCTTCCCTCTGTCTGACTCTGCCAGGTCTGCTGCCTGTCAATCATTCATGATGATCAAACAGACACGCCCCCAAACCCACCCCTCTTTGAGCCCTAATGTCTAGTTACTTCTGATAATATTTTCAGATGGACCTCACTGATAAGGAGTCACGCAATGAGTCTTGGAAAAATGTACTGACTTGAGCATTTCAAGAGAGAAATCTGACTGGTGAAGTCAGAGTCAGAGATTTGTTAGAGCCTGCCCCCGCCGGAGCTCCATGGTATTGGACATTTAAGCAGTTCCGCATTGGCTTCATTTTTCAGAGCCAGAAGTTACAATCCCATCATCTATGGGAAAATGAAGTTGGCAGGAATACAGTTCATCCATTTAAAAACCTGATGCCATCTTTCCACTATAGTCTGAATGTTATGGAGCTTTGGGTGCTGATGCCAATACTGATGAAAATTCTAAAACCTATAAATTGACATATGTTTATCAAAAAATAACTAGCCCTTATGATTATGAAAAGAAGTTGAGGCTTGATATTTTACAGTTTAAACATACACTTTATTATGAGTGACTGAAAAAAAACACATAAGACTAAATAAATAGAACTTGAATTAAAAAGAAAAATATAAATTCAAACTTTTTGGCATTGTCTGTTCTATAAAAGTTTTCATACCTGCACATATCGACAAACATGAATACTGATACCAGTATGTCTGCGAAAGGCTCATATTATCAACCAAGTGATAAATAGGCCTGGATCTAATGTCCTCTGTTACAGTGCTTAAATGTCATCGGCACCAACACCCTGAATTGATCTCATCGGTCACTGGATTGTCAATAAAAGCATTTAAGATGTTCTTAAAACCATAACCTACCAATATGGAATGTTTTAAACAAATTTATGCCGTGAACATCATCTGATTCAGTTACAATGGTTTGTGATAAGAAGAAATGGCAATGTCTAGCTTTTGTAAAAAAAATAAATAAATAAAAACAAGGTTTATCATTAATGGGCATCAAAAAACATGTGTTGAACATGTTTTTCATTGTAGCATGAATATGATTCTGTTCAGTAAACCCTGTCAAAGTGTATACAACCAAAATGCTCTCTATGAATGTCTCTGTTTGTGTGTGTGAGTGTGTGTGTCTCTTTTCACAGCAGGCCTTTCGGTTCCTGATCAACCTTAAAAATGACTCAGTGCCATTCAGCAGTCGCAGTAGTAAACCCATGTCTGTTTCCTGCTGTCACATGTCAACATGTCTTCCCTGAAACAAGCTCACTCATGTTAAACTACTCCCACTTTAACAAGTAGAGATTCATCATTGTGACACTGTGCACTTAATGAAATGAGATATATAAACCAGCCCTGAAACATAACATTAGCTTATTATTCAACTGAAATAATATCTTTTTATTGAGCCAGTGTTACCTCCAAAGAGCTAAGATGTTAAGATAAGATCCAGATGATTCAAGTAGTAGCAATCAGATGATCACGTAAACAGATATAATATTATACAGAAAACAAAAACAGTTTTATAACAATAGTAGAATACTTCAATGGTTTATATATCTACTGTATTGTATAATGTGATACAACATATTATCATATAGGAATAAAAAACTGTTAAAGAACAATAATACAATATTTTACTGGTGTATATATATATACTTCAATGTATAATGCAATACAATAAATTATACTGTATGTATTGTGTGAATATGTCAGTCCGGAGCACAGGGAGTGGGGGTAATGGCACTCAGCATGTGGGGGTGCAGTCTTTACATTCTGTATATGTGGTGAGAAACAACAGGTGACTTAATGTTTGCCTTGGACAGGTGGTCCTCTGTGGTCCCACCACATGTTTTCCCTCCAGCCTCCGTCTGTGCGCTGTGCACGCCTGACACTGAGCAGGAATGCGCGCTCCCTGGTGGACGGATTAGATTCCTTTTGATTGCCTGCAGCCCGTGCCCGCGCACAGGTCACAGATCCTCTCTCACCCTCAGGCTGCTCGGCCTCAGAACAGCAGCTTCATCCAACAGGTGTTTGTGACAGTTTCTCTAAGGACTGACAGTAAGACAGAGGGGGAAACAAAAGCTCAGGTCTGTTTTCAGGGGAGGAAAAAAAGACATCATGTAGTTTACATATGATCCATTCAATTCATCCTCAAGTGTACAGGTGCAGTCTTTCAGTTCCCTCTCTTTAACACAGTGTCAGATTCATACAGGTGTCTGAGCCTTGGTCGCTGCTGGGACGACTGATGTGCAGGACAAAGGCTGCTGTAAATCTCTGTTATATTACACACATTCCCTGAGCTGCAGGAGGACAGCCTCTCTTTGTTAGGAGCCAAACAAGCCAGGGCCCGAAGCCTGCAGAGAACAGCAGGGGAATGAGTGGAAGTATGGACGCTGATATGGTGAGAAGAAATAAAGCCTGGTTGATCAGGGTTCATGGTCAAAACATTTGTACTCTTCCCTGCTCGCCCACAGTGTTTTCAGTAGCTCCAGACTAGGGTGATGCTGGGAAATCATGAGGACTCAGCAACCTGCACAGTATAAGCAGTGTTGTCATATTAAATACAGTGTAACATTCATAATCTTTGCATTCATTTGAATTGTATAGCATTATATATCAGTTTTAGAACATTTTACGTTACCACGTGCAACAAATATGGTTTTAGGGCAATTATATCCTATCCATCTTGACCTGGACTTTCTGGCAAAAGAATATATCTCAATGAAACTTCCCTGGTAAAATAAAATAATATAAAAAAAAAACGAAAGTATGTTTTGCCTGCTAATACCACTACTAAAATCTTTGATTCTCTTGCATGATCCAGATGCAGTTACAGCCATTTGTCACTGGGGAGTGCTGCAGCCCACTCAGCACCCCAGTACTTCCATCATATTTGCACTAAAGCAGAGGTCTTCAACAGGGAGGTACTGCAGGGGGGTCGCGAAATTTTTGGTTGATTAGACAATTATTTTTTTTTCAACCAATTGTTTTTCCACAAATTTAAATGTCTTTAAATACACATTAACATGAATCCAACATATTGTAGCGAACGGATAAATTGAGGCAGAAGACGTTATCTTTCAGTCAGCAATGCACACACTGCAGCTCTTATAACTTGCACATTTAAAAAAAAAAAACATGAATATATGAACCTGTGTATTCTTTGAATAGCTTAGTATTGAATGCACAATAACAGCTAAATGTTATACGTCATATTTATGCTGATCCAGTAATTTCTCCCTCTGGTATGGCAGCACTATGCTTCCATACACAACAGGTTAAGTCGATAACTTTCTATTCACCACTTATTGAGCTCAACTTTAGATTTGGCTCAAATTTACCAGCATCCTCTATCAGCTACCCATCAGTGGTACTGTAAATCTAATGCTCCCTTTAACATGCTAACAGTACTTAAGTTTAAACACACGCCACCATCATATCATATCATACAAACTGAATTCACCCACAACCCCGTCACATCAACCTATAAAATTACATTTTGAATTTGAGCTTCGCACTAAGCTTGAACTGGAGAAGTAAAGCTGAGGTTAAGAGCCGTGAGCACAACGTCAGTGGACCTGTGGCACACTGGAGCCAGTGAGAGGTTATGGGAAAGGTTTTTAGAAGGATAAACAGGTCTAATGTACAGAGCCTGGGCTCCACATTTAGCTGAAAACAAGGGCAGAACAGAGCAAACACCTAAATCAGCACTATCACCTACTCATGACACAGTGATGGTCTATTCCCACTGATTTCTTCACTTAATAACCTCACTTTTCACCCAATGCATTCCTCTTCAACAGTAAAACAACTATAATGCCTCATGTTCAAAGGTTTTACAACTAAACCAAATCCCTCTGCCATGATCCCCCATCAACCCGTGATCCCCCATCAAGGCCTGACTGGGTTTATCGAAATTAGGAATGACAGTGTTTCCTCTCTTCAAGTAGGAGGCACTAAATCCCTTCACTGACGGCAGAATGAGGGGTAGAAACACAAATCTGCACAAACACAAAACTAGAGGAGGAAAATAAATGTTCTTATAGGATGAAAAATGTCCTAGTTTAGCCCTCAACCTTTTGGCTCAAAGTAAAAGCACAAAGTTTGTTTTGATGCTGCAATGCTTTTTACCGAACTTAATTACTTTTATTTTGAAAAGATGTGAATTTGGGTCTGAAGATTATGCCAGACCTCTGAAATAACAGACATGTCATGTGCAAAAAAATTACAGATAATCATCCAAAATTTATATATAAACTACACACGTAAACAGTGTGAACAGAAATTCATTTAATTTTAAGAAAACAAATTGTACAACTGTTTGAAGACGACTCACTAATAACAAGGAATAATTCTGAAGTAGGTCCAGAGCCTTAACACAGGACAAGAGAACAGAACATTACACACAAACAGGTTTAGAAGGGACACTGCACTATTACTGGAAGTCACTACTTAAGGTCAAATATTAGCTTTTAATAATGAAAAAAAAGTGCACAATATTTAAATGCATAAATCACAAAAACAATGTTACATGTTTCTTGATAGCCCAGACATACATTCATCCATTTCATACCGTGTGAAATGTAACTCATGACAGGGACTCTGGCATTGAAATAGGAAACAATGTAATTTTAATAGTTTGAATGTCTAAAATGCTTGTAAAACATTTTCTTGCGTTTTTTTGTAGCTGAAATATTAAAGCTAATTTACACTGATCAGAGACTATTATAAAGTTTTGACACACCCATTTAAGTTTTAACTTCACTGCTGGATTACACCTCCCGGACAGTGGAGTTATTTCGGGTGTTGGGACACTTACAGTAGCTCCCGAACACAAGTAAAATTATTTGAGAAATGAAAACACCTATGAGGAGAGCAGAGATTTCAAATACAAGTAAAGCCCATTTGAATAGTCAAAAATAGAAATAATATTTTTTTAAATCTCCAATGAAAACATTTCCCCGGCCTTGTAGATTATATTATGCAAACCAAAGTCATTTATTTTTATGCATGATTAAAGCTTTTCAATTTTTTTTACTAAACTGTATAATGCTACCCACAAAATGCACAAGTCTAATAATTAATCAGCTGTACAGAATGTCAATACACTTTTCCACTGACCTGTAAAAGAATATCTTGTGTGTGTTTGTGTGTGTCTCTGTGTGTGTGTGTGTGTATTTGTGTCAAGTCCTGGTCATGTTTGGATTCAGTCCTGCTGTGCGTCTCTCAGTCAAGCTCTTGCTTCTTCTCAGTAATGCGTTCATGTCAACAGGAGCTGGCCTCCAGCCCGGCTGTCCCACCCTCTTCTGTCCCGTCCCATAGGTGGTGTCGAAGGAGCTGGTTCGGGCCACTGGCCTGGGTCTTGTGGTGTGAATCTGGAGCAGCCAGTTTAGCCTGGAAGGGGGCTTCTCCTGCTGGGAGGTGTGGGGCTGTAGGTTCAGCTTGGCTCCTGTCCCTGGTGAGAGCAGATCTGGGTGTGTCTGGAGTCGAGTCCCCGCAGTTATTGATGTCAGCTTTGAACGTGGAGCCTCAGTCGGTGGCTGTGAATGATTTGGGAGTTGGTGCTGACTCTGGTGCTGATATTGCCTCCTGGTTCCAGATGTGTGTCCTCTTGAAAGATTCAAAAGGAACTGAGGGCCTGTCTTTGCTTGTTTTTGCTGTGATGTCAGAGGAGACTGTAGTTTGGGATTATCGGATTTAAGTTCCACCTTTGGTTTGGGGTTGAGCGAGAAGTTCCATTGTGCAGTTTGTGTGCTGAGACCTGCAGTTGTCCCTGAAGGCCTGGTCAGTCTGTTTCTATTCCTCTGAGAAGAAAAAAGTCCTCCAGTAACAGGGTTGTCACGATCAAGATTGGAATTCTCCATCAAAGTTGATGCTGTGCTGGTCCTTTGCTGTCTGTGTGTGGGGTTTCCAGCATGAAGAGGGCCTGACTGTTGAACATTTGCATTCCTTCCAGCTGTGGAGGTGATGGTAAGGCCGGCACACTGAGACTGAACGTATGAGACCTGGGTCTGACCGATAGTTTCTGAATGACCCTGGAACTGGTTTTGAAAAGGATTTTCAAAGGGTTCTGAATACAGTGCTGGAGGTTTTGTGTGTGTTTGTGTACCTGTAACTGCCCCTTGTAAATGCTGGGTATCCCCTCTGTTGCACTCTGGGCTCTTTGAGTTTGATAAAGGTGGCATCTTTGCAGTTGTCTTGGTCTTTGGAGCATCTCCAGTCAGAGCCCAGTGGCACACTGTGTTGGCCTGGCGGGACTTCGATATATTATAATCAGTGTTATCATTCTGAGCTGCATGTGATGTGATGAAAAGAGGGAGAGACTGAGGCGCCGAGATAAATGTGACAAAACCCGGCACTGGTTTGGAGCTGGAGTAGAGTCTGTGGAATTCCTGATGGAAAGGTGTGACTTTGCTGCCCTTTACAAGAACAGCAAGACTACGATGGACCTGCCATGACAGCCAGGAGAAACTGACACACACAGAGACACACACACACACACACACACACACACACACACACACACACACACACACACACACACACACACACACACAAACACAAACACTGGATTATTAATTATGGAGCAACAATACTAAAACAAGACATTAAAGTACACATTGACCAGACATAAAAAAGACGTGTGTGTGTGTGTGTGTGTGTGTGTGTGTGTGTGTGTGTGTGTGTGTGTGTGTGTGTGTGTGTGTGTGTGTGTGTGTACCTGTACGAGCCAGTCAGCACCTCAGTCCAGTCAGTGATGATAAAACTCTCAGCGACCTGACCTGTCAGCTTCCTGCCTGTCTTGGCACAGTAGGTCTGTCCATCGATGCTGCGGACTGACAGTTTCTAGACAAACACAAGACGATGCTGCCGTCACTGTTTGGTTTATAGCAGTTACATTATGTAAGTGCTGTTATGTAAATTGTCTGAGTAACATTTTTATTTTCACGCAATAAATCATTAAATTAATAAATCAATCAGGTTAAAGGTTAAAGCTGTGTATTATAATCTGATCTGGAACTAGTAAAAGGGTTCATAAATTACTAAGATGTTATAATCACATATGCATTAGATGGAATGGTTTTGTTCTGTGTTTTTTTAGTCATGCCCTGCAGCCAAGTTCATTGTGAGAATTCAGACAATGCAAGGTGAACGATGTGCCATGAGACTCTCCTATTTTCATTAACTTAAATTTAGTTCGCGTCTGAAGTTTAAGTCGACAGTAAATGGACTTTTAAGACCACCCTAAAGAACTTTCCCAGGGACTTTAAACCTCTTTTCACGAAAAGGTTTTTTTTCAATCTATAAAATGTCCTCTTGATTCATGATTGGGCTGAGCATCATTTTGTGTTAACTTCTATATTCATGCCATGTGCCTTATAATGTAAAGGGACTTTTTGTACTGTGTTTATTCACATAGTCCTCAAAGTGATTGGCTTACAGTGTTTGCAGTTGGTGTTTTGGTGTGTTAGAAGGGCAAGATTTTTTATGTACTATGTAAATTTCTTTTGAAATATTTAGATTCCAAACAATGGTAAAGGTGTTTTTTAAATGTTTGCTCATGATCAGCCCACATGAAGGTCCAGCAGAATTTCACAAGTCATTTTGGATACGTGTCAATGACAGAAGTGTAATTCCAGAAAAAGTCCCCAGCTTTTCAAAGCACGGGCTGTTTGGTCAGTACATCTGCACCATGCTGAAATAAAAGGTCAACTAGTGTGAGCTGCTCAAGTAGAGAACCTCTGCTGGTCTGGTGTTCTGGTTGTCATGGTTACAAGAGCAAGAAAATGACCAAATGACACTAAGGATATTGTGAGGACTGATGCTATAGTTCACCTCAAGTTAACCTTATCACTAAAGCTTTAGCACAGTTCTTTTCTTTATGCTGTTTGGTATAAACCTCACTGTAACAGCAAATACAGAAATGTGGAGCGATGCAGACATAGAGCTGGGGCTGGTGGAGAGAGGAAGATGAGCAGACTCACAGGGAAGTCTTTGCTGTTGAGTTTGAGGTCCTGCCACATGGTGAAAAACAGGTTCAGGTTCAAATGATCCAACAGCAGGTGAACAGACACGTTCCTCTTCCTGCTGGCCTCCAGGAGATCACAGAGCAGCTCCACGTCAGTGAAGCTGTCCATCGCTATGGCCAGGGCCTACACACACACACACACACACACACACACACACACACACACACGCACACACGCACACACGCACACACGCACGCACGCACACACACACGCACACACATCTGACAGATAACTTACAGCATATTTGGTCTTTCAGCTGATCTTTTAACAAATGAGAACCGCAGAGAAAATGTAGAGGCACACATGTCATGTTCCTTTTGACATGCACACACATGCACTTCGAATCACACAAAAGACTCTCTCTCTCTCTCTCTCACACACAGACACACCCATTAAATTGACTTACATTGAGACTTACTCAATCCTTACCCTTAATTACCACTTGAATACTATTTGACTTAAATTAACCTAAACATAACTTTAAAAATGTATTTACCTTAATATTTAATGATGTTATGTTATGTGGACTTGCTTTTCGTCTCCACACCTCTATAGTGTGACTATGTAAATAGATTTAGGTCCCAACAACATAGGTAATACCTGGACCACACAGTCACACAGAATCTTCCATCTCAATGAGAAAACTCATTGGCATAACACATTCCTTAGCCCCTTATAGGTTGTGATGGTTATCTTAACCACTTAACCACAACTAAATGATTAACCCTGAAGCGTATCCTAACCCTAAAAGCAAGTCTCAACCCTCAAACAGAATTTAAAAAAAAGTGGGGACTGGCTGAAATGTTCCATAAGGTCTTTGTTCAAAATGCCACAAAGATATAAGTACAAGTATATGCACACACACATGCACGCACTCCTAGCTTACCAGTGTAGCCTTCCTGATGAACTCTCTGACCAGGTCTTTCATACCAGCTCCTCCTCTACCATCAGACTGGAAATAAACCTCAACATTGGGCTCATCCCGGACACGATCTGGAAGCATCAAAAATCATGATCAGAAATGGCAGAAAACAAGATACTTAAATACTGGTTTGATTAAAAGTACTTTTTGGAGTGACTCACAAATGTGTTGGCAGCATTTTAAAACCTCTGGTATAAAGGTTAGCAACTTAGCAGAAGTAATAAAATAGGTTTCTGCTCTTATGAATACCTCTGATGCTGCTTTGTCCTAAACCTGGACTGCAGCCTGTGGCCACTGCACGGCACAGTGTGGCAGACTGGGAGCCAGTTGACAAGCCCTCTAACACTCTGTCATCATCCCCATCAGACTCACCAGGGCTAGCTGTGTGGAGCACAAAAACATCAGTCATTTTTGTATCACAACAGGCTGGAAAAACAAGAAGAAAATTGGAAAACTGTACATAATAATAAAATGTACAACCTGCATTTCCCTCTTTTCCATTTATCAGGATGTAATCCTTCTCCAGCTCTGACAGAAAGTCAGCTTCTCCCTCTGCGTTTAACACCTCGTGGTATCCCTGTAAGCCCAAGCTGAGCAGGCTGTCCACCGCCAGCCGGACGCTCTCGTTGTGACTCAGGTCCAGCACAGGTCTGATGGCTATAAATTTGCTGTAACAGGAGGAAGGGATGCGGAGATCTTGAACCCTTTGTCTCACCTTCCCCTGAGGTTTTGACCTCCTGTACCACAACGCCGACACACTGCTGGTATCCATGGTGGTACGCTGGGGTCAGGTTCAACACCCTAGATAGACAGATGTTGCAGCTGTGCATCACCTGCAGAGCCTTTAAGAAACCTGCCTTTCTATGACAACTAAAAACTAACTGCTGGTTCAGACAGACAAGAGAGGTGAAAGACAAAATGACACGCCCTACTTAAGGTGAGATGATTTGACAAGTGATGAGAAGTGACAGTTTAGTGCTAAAGGCATAAATCATGCATATTTGTATTTATGCACCTTTCCAGAAGAATACACAGGGAGGGATGGGAAATAAAAGTATTTATTCATCTGTAAGGGCATGGCATTACGTGCCAGAGGCGATAGATAATTCAGGTAAATTTGGTTTGAAGACATATCACAATAAAAAAAGCACATCAAAATTATTTTGTATACCACATATTATAACAGCCTATATATGCATATGGATGCTGTGATTCAATGTCTCCTTACACTAATGCACAAATACAGTTTACATCCTTGTGTAATTATCCTGTGCCACTGCACTTGAATCAAGTACATTTTCTAGAAATAAAATGTCCATCTCTAGTGTATATTATGTATATTTTTGTATTCTCCTGTCTACCTGATTCTGACTGTCTGCTGCTGTAACAAGTGAATTTCCCCAATGTGGGATGATAAGTTTTTATCTTATCTTATATTGTTTATCTGGTTGTTGACTAACCACGTCAAGGATAATGGAACAAAAAAATTATCACCTCAATTTGGGAGTTCCCTTTTGGGTCAGCACAGTTGAGCACAGATAAAAGATGGGTGGAGAGATGGAGAAGAATGAGTGACAAGAATGAAGATGGTTGTCTCTTCAGCTCACGTCAAACAACACCTGGATAAGACAGAAGGCAAACACAGAGTTGCAGGTGTTGTTTGACGTGAGCTGAAGAGACAACCATCTTCATTCTTGTCACTCATTCTGATTTACAGTAAAGACATTTCTGGTTCAATCTGTCTTTTACCTTCTCTCTTTCATAAAAAAACAGAATTATGGATAATGAACCCCCTGTAACAAACTCCCCCATATGTCAAATTCTAAATGAATTCCTCTGATCGAAGAAAGCCTATATATTCTATATATGTAGGAAATAGCTAATCATCTCATAAATAATAAGGAGCAGCTAGTGATGATGTCTTTTATTATAAAGACTTGGAGTTCACATTAAATAAGGTAGAATATACATGAAATAAAGTATTTGCAATAGCAGATAAGCAAAGATGTGTACAAACATGTTTATGTATTAATGTCCAACATAGAGATAATTATACCAATGCCTCCAAAGATGGGATTGGTAGTCTGTACTAAACCTAATACTTGATAAATGATTTGATGAATTCAATTTCAGAGTCATTGAGCCGGTTATTAAATATATAGATGAGATTCATCTCAGTCTCTTGATTAGTAACCTCATTATAAGCAATTCCAAGTGTCTTATTTAAACCACTAGTAGGCAGTATAGAGTTACATTTCATTTAGCTGACGCTTTTATCCAAAGATGCTTACAATAAGTGCATCAACCATGAGGGTACAAACCCAGAACAACAAGAATCAAGAAAGTACAATTTCTTCAAGAAAGCCAAACTACAAAGTGCTATAAGTAAGTGCCATTTAAGTGCTACTAAAGTTTTAGTTGAAACTTTTATCCAAGGTGTAGTCAGAAGAGATGTGTCTTTAGCCTGTAGCGGAAGATGTGTAGACTTTCTGCTGTCCTGATGTCATTGGGTCTTGATTTTGTTGAGTTGTTAGCTCGCAGCTGGGGTGTAAGGTTTGACCAAGTCCTGGATGTAGACTGGACCCGATCCGTTCGCAGCATGGTACGCAAGTACTAATGTTTTGAAACAGATGCAGGCAGCTACCGGTAACCAGTGAAGGGAGCGGAGGAGCGAAGAAGTGTAAGTGAACTTAGGTTGAAGACCAGTCGAGCTGCTGCATTCTGGATGAACTGCAGAGGTCGGATGGCACTAGCAGGTAAAACCAGACGGGAGGGAGTTGCAGTCTAGGCATGAGATGACCAGAGCCTGGACCAGAACCTGTACCGCCTCCTGCGTGAGAAGGGGATGTGTTCTCCTGATGTTGTGCAGCATGTATCTGCACGAGCGGGTTGTTGCAGTAATGTTGGTGGAAAGGAAGAGTTGACAGTCGAGTGTCACACCCAGGTTCGTAGCAGTCGGAGTTGTCGAAGGTAATAGTCAGGTCGTGGGTGGGAGAGCCTTTCCCTGGAAGGAAAAGTAGTAGGAGAAGAGTTGTATGACATCTTCATTCCATCTGTTCTCTTGAAGCTGTATAAAAGGAGGCTTGCTTGTGATACAAATTGCGACGCTGCCAATAAATGTCATCATCAACTGTCATTTGATATATGATCAAAGATATTCCACTTTATTACAGACATCAAGATTATTGTCAGATGTCTGATGTCTGATGTCATCATGTCTCAACACACTATTTAGGATTTAAAAGGTGTATATTTGTGATGCGTTTTGATCCCTCGCCGCCTCGGTCCTGTAGAAAACATGTTTACTCAACAACAGGACATAAACATTCAATCCGCAAAAGTAGTCAAACATGTCCGCGGGAAACCGTCAGATCTGGCAACCCTTGCACCTGAAACCGGAACCACTGACGAGCCCCGCCCCCTCTTGCCGTGGTTACCTTGTTTACGGTTTCTATGGTAACACTGCTGTACGTCAGTCTCACAGATAAACCGAGTCACCTAACTTCATAGTAACTATTTAACCAAACAGAGAAGACAGTGAATGAAGGTAAGAACGTGACTACTTCATATTCAACTCGTCGTTCGTTCCATTTTTGATTCTTGGGAAGAAAGTGAGTCAGTCCTGTTGTCTTGGAAGTTAGCCTAGCATTAGCTTACAGCTTCTGGAACTTAGTCTCAACCTCTCTTCTTTTTCCCCTGGTTGTTTTCAGTGTCTTTTGGCCAAAGATGGCTGCCTCTTCCGGAGTTTTCAAAACCATAAAGATGAAGGACATGCCGCAGTTTCCTGTCCTGCCCCCGATTAAAGGCCCCCAGCAGCGGGGAGGAGAGATGGAGCAGCTCGAAGCAACCAAGGAGGAGATATCCAAGAGGTTATCTGTTTA
Source organism: Verasper variegatus (assembly GCA_026259375.1). Lineage (NCBI taxonomy): Eukaryota > Metazoa > Chordata > Actinopteri > Pleuronectiformes > Pleuronectidae > Verasper > Verasper variegatus. The sequence goes on along the minus strand of CM048045.1, from coordinate 3,885,734 downwards.
TAAGAAGCTGCTGAGACACAGGAGGAGCAAACAAGAGCAACGGCATACGATACTGTAAGTCATCTCCTTATGTTTCACACCACTGATATCTGGACAGGTCACTCATTGTGTTGGCTTGTGGAACACTTTTTATTTTAGGTTCTCCAGAGCAATGGAAACTTACAGAAAGAGCAAAGAGAGGAGAGCAGTGCACTGTCATTCACCAGAGCCACAGTTTCCATCTTCTGTATGTATCCAGCTACATATCGACATCATTCAAATGTGAATTCATATATAAATAATGTGTAATGACATAATGAGGTCTGAACATTTGCTTTACAGATGCTTAGTGAGGAGCGGAAGTGTAGGGTGAGTCTTCTTGAAACTTGTAAATTTGACCTGTCTAGAGACTATTTACGTCACCCCTCTCTCTTTGTTTTATTTTGGTAGATGAACTATGAGTTCCTGAAGCGATGTGTGGAGAGACGCCCATACGCTCCCATCCAGCAGCAGTGGTTGGACTCCATTGTCTCCCGAGTCCCGCACAAACTGAAGGAGAGTCCTGAGACAAAGAAGCTGCTGCAGGAGCTCTGTACAGAAGTCAGCGACGACTTCCGCCATGTTATTGTTAAGCACACAGGTAATGCAAGTTGTTTGTGTACAGTATGTGTGTGGAGGACATGTAGACGACAGCTGAATTATTACGTCATATTCACTCCCTTTAGTGGACTCGGTGCTGAGGAATCCAGATAAAGAGAAGCTGATCTCAGACAAACAGACAGCTACCCAGTGAGTGTACAGAAAATGATTCATACATAGTAACCAAATAGTGGTTGATCCATTTTCACATCCTTTCCTAAAATACATTTACAATCTTTTGCAGCGTTCTAGATTTCTCCCGGCCTTGGCATGACAGCTTTATCCGAAGCCGCAGGATGATAAAAAGAAATTTGCACATTCTTCATCCGGTCATGCAAACTGTTCTGGATATTGGCTACACAACATTTTCTACCCTGGTCCTGGCTGATCTTTCAGGATGGAGGTGAGAAAACAACATGAAGGCAGTGAGATTCTGCTCAAATTAGCACATAATTAAGATGTTTCACACTCATTTTTGCTTCTGTGGGTTCAGGGCTTCAGGACCCGTGGACTGTAAGAACCTACAGAACAAAATGGCTGTGGAGTGTAAGAGGACAGAAGATCGTATCATGAATACCTGGTTTCCCAAAGTTATCCACTTACTAACCAGTGAAGAAACTCTGAAAGGAGTTAAAGAGGAGAGACTGGACTGCTTCTATGACTGTGCATCCACACTCATCTCCAATCAGGTAACGCTGATTATGGGCTTGATTATGACTCGATAAAAATGATTTAAAGTAAGGATGTTTCATTGTTATCAACAGTACTTAGATTCTGTGTGATACTGATCTAAATTGTTTTGCAAGCCAACTTCCTTGAATTGAAACTTCAAGGTTTGTATCCTTACAGCTGCTTATTACCTCCACCAAGGAGGTTATGTTTTCACCCCTGTCTGTGTGTTTTCTGAAACAAGGTGGAAGGATGCATTATGGGTCTGTGAGGAACCCATTATATTTTGGTGCTGATCCAGATTGGGGCAGATCCAGGATATTCTTTTCACTTTCTTAAATATAGGGCATTTCCATTGTTTTCTCAGAGAATATTTAATGGATCTTGAAAACAAATCAGGCATATTTAGAGAACTGATATCTACAACATTTGGTGCAGCTTGATTGAACAGAGCAGCGCTATTATTCGATTTATCTGTTTGTATCTTTATTGAAAGTCTGTTTAGAGTAGTGCTCTATAGTTCCTGTATATTTAAACAATTTTCTCTTGTTTGTTCCCAGTTGAAATCTATGCTTCAGACAAGTGTGGAGGAGTTTATCAATCTGTTTGAGCTAAGCAATCCCCACCACTTGCCCCTCTTCCGTTTGGCCTTGACATTTGATGATGAAAAGATGGAAATTTACCCCACCTTACAAGATCTGGAAGCTGCTGTTTTTGAGATTCTTAACGCCATCACAAATACACTACAGGTGAAGTTGACCATTTTGAATGCCCCCTTTATGGCACATATAGAATTCTATTTTGAGCCAGTATTGATATCTATGAAATCTATCCACAGAGAGTACGGACGGTCCAGTCATGGTTGACACAAGCCACGTCTTTGTTTGTTGATGCTAAGGTGGCTGATCGCGTCCTTTCTTGGGCTCAGGACACTTTAAAGGCAGCTGTGTGCAGGAATCTGGAGGAACCTAACAATCATTTCCAGAGTTATGGTGATGATCCATGATGCAGTCATATCCTATCATCACACCTCTGTTCTTAAGTCACTTCGTTGCTGACTTCTGCTTTATTTTGCAGTTGACAAGTATGACTGGCTAATCAATGGAACTGCACAGACACGGGTGGAGATGTTCACGGAAGAGGAACACTCTTTTGATGAGTACGCTAAGGTAACATGACACATTTTTACCTCAACCTACCTTGCTGAATGTTTTCCTGATGACCATCAAATGTTTCACAGTTTTATCCCACAAAGGAAACAGATACAAAGCATGTACTGTACCTGTATGTATGACTTCATCATCCCTCAAGAACAAATAAGCAATATACATTGGGTCTTTTGCCAAGTGAAAATGTCTTATCATTATAGGTGTAGAATACTCAGGGATGAAAGTAAATTAAAAAAAAATTAAAAAGGGGGGAGGGCATTCATGGGTTCCAATAGGACATTCATGGGTTCCATCCTAATCTTTATAAATGGGTTGAAATAAACATAATCCAGGAAGGGCCTCCACAGCGTTTAGAATACTTTTAGGACCTTTTGAGTGCATTTTAAATTTCTTCCAACTATAAGAATTACATAACATCTTTGACCTAGTGAGAAAAGGACTGGAGGAGTATGTTGCTTCTGATCGAAGAGGATGAAAAGTTTTGCTTGGAGTAAAGTTAAAGCTAAAACCATGTAGGCTTTGATTGGTAAGAGAGCACAAGATTCTTTGGATATTAAACCAAAGAGAGCACAAACTGGACCAGGTTCAAATTGGACTTAAAACTTCTCACTAAAAGCTTTAAAATTACTTATCCAAAGAGTGCAGACATTCTGACACAGCCATAACATGTACTGGCTGGTGCTGCATCAAGTGCGGATGTCTGCTTGATCATCTGTTAAAACTACTCCAAGATCAGAGTCCCATTACATTAATCCCAGTATGATTTGGCCCTATACAAATAAAATGTTATTTAATTGAATTGAATTATGGAATATCAGTCATCTATGGTCTGACTTCAGTTCAAGGGTAAAGTCCTTGTGGGATTTTGAACTATGAGGTAATGAATTAAATGTCTTTTGTTCAAATGTCACTACCTTTTCAAGCTAGTGGAGGACTTCCGTGCTGTGTCAAAGGAGATCACCAGCCTCCCAGCAAAAGTTCACTTCACAATGGTCCATCTGGACTGTGAAGAGCTGAAACAAGGGCTGGCTCACAAAGCCAAAGCCTATGCTGAAATACTTCTGAAGAAAATGATCTCCAGCCACCGTGAGAAAAATCTACTGTGAGTCACGACTTGTAACATTCAGAAATAAAACGGTCCCTTTGTTTTTTATTTACATTTACATCTGTCTGTTAAATACCTTTTTATGTCCAAAGGATCTGCTCTGAATTTGAAACCATCAGAGAGAAAGCTCTGAAGGTTCCAGAGAACACAGAGGACATGGCTCAAATGGTTGATTACATACATTTTACTAAGACAAAGAGTATTGCAGAACTGAATGAAAAAATAAAGGTAAATATATTGACATATATTTCAAAATTATATTACAAAAATACATTGATTTCAGTGATCTTCTACAAACGTAATACAAACCACTTCCACATTGTGTTTAACAGGAAGCCTACTACAGACTGATCTACCTCTTGGACGTCCACATCGTTGAGCCCGAGGATCTGGAGCTGAATTCAACTGTCTTTCTCTGGCCAGAGAACATTCTCCATGTCTTTGAACTCAGTGATGAGGTATAGTTCCTTTGTCTACCTTTAACAATATATCATGGATGTATGTTTTTTGTAGGATGACCTGATTCCGCCATTTTCCAGGTATTGCAGATGGCCAAGCAGAGGGGGGAGCAGGAGTTGCTTGCTAAAAGAGAGCGATTGATGGTGCACCTGGAGAAGCTGGGACGCAGAAGTAGAGGAGTTCCCACATTGCTCTGAGCTGGATATGATGCAGCAGGTACTGTGTCATTAGTGCTCTCAGATAACCTGAAAGGAATAGTTTGATATTTGGGGGAATACCTGTGTTTGCTTTCTTGCAGAGAGTTAGATGGTAAGACTGATATCACTCTCATATCTGTACAGTAAATATATTGCTCGATTTTCTCATCTTACTCTCGCCAAAAAGTCCAACTATTACTACTAGTGCAGTGCCCGCTCTCAACCTGCCTGTTTGGAAATGTTCTGTTTTCTTGAGCTACTTCAGAATTATTCCTTGTCTTTAGTGAGTCCTCCTCAAACAGTTCTACAACATACTGTCACTTTTTATTGTTTGTGTGCTGGATGTTGTGTGAAGAGCTTTTTATTAACAGAGTGAAGTTAAAAAAACTTTGTGTTCAACCTTGTTTATCTGCAGTGATGATTTTATAGTCAATGTTTTTCATTAAATGAAACTGAATTTATTTTATAACGGTTCATATGTGGCATGTATATAAGTTTGAATGATAAACTTAACTGGTATTATTTCCTAATACATCACATTGGCATGTCTTAAACACACTTGCCATGTGTGAACCTGATAAGATGAGCGGTTTGCGAGGTATGCGTTCCACATACAGACAGACAGACGTTTGCGAAATCAGTCGGTAGATTAAATAACAAGGCCTGGAATTACAAGGAGAGCTATATACTATAAAGTGCTTGCTCATTGTGGGAACTGTTGGGTTTCTCTATAATTTTTAAGGTCTTGACCTTCTATCTAAAGTGCCTTGAGATAATGTATATTATGATTAGGCGCTATAAAAATACAATTGAATTGAATTAAAATGTAAGTATGTTTAGAAATTCTTGCAATGCACACTAGCATTCAGAACTGTTTAAAAGCATCATGGAATTAGTTTTAATGCCTTGAGCATGAATTCAATTTAATTCACACATTTATCCTCTCTCAATACTAATGCATTATCAGGTTTTCTGTCAAATAGCCACTGAACTTTGGTCGTGGTCTTTGTTATACCAACATTTAAAAATATCTGAATAAATAACTGTTATTCCATTGTTGTAGTTAGGTTAAATTCTGCTGCTTTGTTTTGTTTTGTTTTGTCTTTTGGTCAGAACATGTTCAATTATTAATTTATTCAACAACGAAGATTAATGCAGTGAGCAGGTTTCTCATCCTGTAAAATTTTTTTTTAAGAATAATTCCACCATCTTGATTGTGTGGTCATTAATGAATGATTCTGATTCAAATTTAATTTAGTTTAAACTCAATTTATTTTATATATTACGTAGCAGATATAATTTTCTTCTGTCTTTGTGTTTCGGGGGGCAGTATGTTTCAGATGTCAGAACAGTTCAGAAACTTCTTCAGGAGACTGAGGAGGGAATTGGCTTCATTAACAAAGAAGAGATCTTCTATCAGTGGGAGCCCACATGTTACCCAGAAGTTGATGTCATCAAAGAGAGCATTGGACTGTACCAGAAGCTGTTTGGACTTGTACTGAAGTGGCAGCGCACAGAGAGCAGGTCCAATTTCAGTTTAATGCATGTCGTGTTTTTGTTTTAAAAAGATATCCTGGAAAACGTTCATCCTCTTTGTGTATAGATGGATGGATGGATCCTTCCAGGACCTGGAGGGGGAGAGCATGGAGGCACAACTGGATGAGTTCTTTAGAGAGATCTTAAAGATGCTGAAGTTTTTCCAACAGAAACAGAACAAGGTCGAGCAAGATACTGAAATGTTTGTTGGAAAGGCTAAGGGACAAACTAGCATAGACGATCCAAGGAAGCAAGAGAACCCCATCATACTTCTGTGCTCCACTGTTATGGAGCAGATCAAAGAGTTCAAGGTATTTAATTAAGGGGCTCATTAATTTCATCAAGTCTTGTAACGAGTGTAGTCCCGATGCCAAAATAATATGTGGAATATGCTTGTGTCAACAGGACCATATCCCTGTAGTCTCCATCTTGTGTAATCCAGGCGTCAAACCCCGCCACTGGGACCAGATGTCACATATAGTTGGCTATGACCTCACTCCTGACTCTGGTACTACACTACGCAAAGTTCTCAAACAAAACCTGGCCCCTTACCTGGAAGAGTTTGAGTCTATCAGTGCTGCTTCAAGTAAAGTGAGAACTTTATTTTCATATCACCTCAATACTGAATCTGTATTTTGATTACTTTACAGTGTACCCACATTGTCTGTGTCTCCACAGGAGTTTTCCTTGGAGAAAGCAATGCAAGCCATGGTGCACATTTGGGACGGTATTTCTTTACAACACCAACCTTACAGGGAGACTGGGGTTTCTATCCTGACTTCCTGGGATGAGATTCAGACAATTCTAGATGACCAGATTGTGAAGACTCAGACTATGAGGGGCTCACCTTTCATCAAACCATTTGAAAAGCAGATCAAGGTTAGCTGAAGCTGATGACAAATAAATATAGCTCTATTTGGTGGTTGTATTTTAAGCTCACTTACTGTATCGTAGTCATGCAAAGCTTTAACTGTTTGTTGTTTGGTTTCAGCTGTGGGAGGAGCGTCTGCTTCACATTCAGGAAACTATAGATGAGTGGCTGAAGGTACAGGCCCAGTGGCTTTACCTGGAGCCCATCTTCTCCTCCCAGGACATCATGCAGCAGATTCCAGAGGAGGGACGACTTTTCAAAACTGTTGACAAAAACTGGAGAGAAGTCATGAGACACTGCATTAAGGATCCCAAGGTACTTGTCAAAACAGCTTTTAGTGATCACCAAAATAAAGGTTAACCAGTGTTTTTTTAAAACATAGATTCTGCCTGCAACTTCGCTGCCTGGTTTGCTTGAAAAACTGCAAGATTCCAACAATCTCCTGGATAGCATCATGAAAGGACTGGAACGCCTACCTGGAGAAGAAACGTCTCTTTTTTCCACGGTAAATAAATCGATTTTGCAGACTTTCTTATGTTCAAATGTTTATAAATGTCCAGGGTTTTGATACTTGTTGTTAATACCACATCCAGATTCTTCTTTCTGTCTAATGATGAAATGCTGGAGATTTTGTCTGAGACCAAGGACCCGCTGCGAGTGCAGCCCCATCTTAAGAAGTGCTTCGAAGGCATTTCTAAACTCGACTTTCTACCCAATCTGGATATTCAGGTAAGACAATGACATATATTTTAATCGGTACATGACATAATGGTTGATCATTTTTATTAAATTATACACTGCATATTGTACAGGCCATGTATAGCAGTGAAGGGGAGCGTGTTCAGCTAATCAAACACATTTCAACGTCTGAAGCCAGAGGAGCTGTGGAGAAGTGGTTGGTGCAGGTGGAGGATGTGATGCTTCGCAGTGTCAGGGATGTGGTGGCCCGGTCCAGGGTGGTGAGATTGATTTTCATTTATATCTCACATAATAACACAATACCTTGGATTGTTAACTGTAATACCACCATGTTGTGTATGTATCATTAGCTGCATCTGGACAAACTGGGGTTTGTTTTAAATAAAGGGTTGGTAATCCTGGAAAAGCTAGAAAGAGCAGACTACTCAACAAACTTTACAACTGTATTTATTTACAGCTACCAAGACGTGAAGAGGATTTCAATGAATAAGATAAAAAGTGTTTCAGAAAAAATGTGACAACCATAACTTCAATGGATATAAATGAGTCAGTGACAGCTGAGAGCAAAGTGTGGTTGTATGTACAGGCCTATGCTGAGACTGCGAGGAGCCTGTGGGTGAAGGAATGGCCTGGGCAGGTGGTGCTTTGCACCTCCCAGATTTACTGGACCTTGGAGGTGCATGAGGCTATCAGAGATGGGGCTGATGTAAGTTTTTACATCTTGTTTTTGTGAGGGTTTACAATTTACATTGTTTAATTTTTCAAATACCTACAATCACAGCTGACTTAAGGGAAATGATGTGTCATATATTTATGAATATGAGAATATTTTACTGTCAAAATTTGATTTACTGACAAACAAAATCCTAGTAATAGTACTGAAATCAGCAGTAATATTGTAGGGTCATATTGTAATATCTCTACCTTCCTGCCTTGAAATAATGTAATTATTTGGTATTGTACAAATTAAACTAAATGGAATGGTTGTGTCTCACTCCTGAATGACTGACCTGAATATTCCCTAGATAAAGGGGAAACACTAAAATAAAATGACTTTGGCTTATGCTCTATGTAGGGTTTAAAGAACTACTATCAGCAACTGCAGAATCAGCTGAAGGACATTGTGGAGCTGGTGAGAGGGAAACTGCCCAAACAAACACGGATCACTCTGGGAGCATTGGTCACGATCGACGTCCATGCCAGGGATGTGGTGATGGAGCTTATTGAGAAAGGTACCTCATGGAAAAAAATACAGAACTGATAATTGTAACTGAGCTCTGCTTCAGCAATGGAAACAAAAAACTTTGTCAAATAATATAAAATTTCTTTTTTTGAAAGGTGTATCACATGAAACCGACTTCCAGTGGCTCGCCCAGCTGCGTTATTACTGGAGCAATGATAACGTTTGTGTTCGCATAATCAACTGTGACGTTAAATACGCCTACGAGTACTTGGGGAACTCACCACGTCTGGTCATCACCCCACTGACTGACAGATGCTACAGAACTCTGGTAAAATATCTGAGAAATAATGTATTTGAATGTGAATACACTTTTGTTTTGTTAGAAATACTGCTGAATTCCAAGGCCCTACCTTTGTCTCAGATTGGAGCTTTCTACCTGAATTTGGGTGGTGCACCCGAGGGCCCTGCTGGAACAGGAAAGACCGAAACCACCAAAGACCTGGCCAAAGCTCTAGCTGTGCAGTGTGTGGTCTTCAACTGTTCTGATGGACTGGATTACATCGCTATGGGAAAAGTAACACCAAAATTAAAATTTATAATTCTAATGCCATTGTTATAAAAGCAAAAACGATGTGTTTTAACATGTATTCTGGTGCAATCTCACAGTTTTTCAAAGGGCTGGCATCATCTGGCGCATGGGCATGCTTCGACGAATTCAACCGTATTGAGCTGGAGGTGCTGTCTGTAGTGGCCCAGCAGGTTCTCTGCATCCAGAGAGCCGTCGAGCAGAAGCTGGAGTACTTTGACTTTGAGGGGACTCTGCTCAAACTCAATCCCAACTGCTTCGTGTCCATAACGATGAACCCTGGCTATGCAGGACGCTCAGAACTCCCAGACAATCTCAAGGTCTTATACCAGAGATAAGCTCTATTTTGTCAGACATCAAATTATGCTCTGTGATGCACTGACGGTGCTTTTAAACAGCTTCAATACACTGCAACATAGAATTAGAAAATATTTTCTTCTGCCCAATATTTTCAGTAATAGATTGTAGTTAATTTCCTGTTTCTTCTATGTGCAGGTGTTGTTCAGAACAGTGGCCATGATGGTGCCCAACTACACACTGATAGCAGAGATTTCACTGTATTCATATGGCTTCCTCAATGCTAAACCACTGTCCGTAAAGATAGTGATGACCTACAGGCTCTGTTCAGAGCAGCTGTCTTCCCAGTTTCATTACGATTACGGCATGAGAGCTGTCAAAGCTGTGCTCGTGGCTGCAGGAAACCTCAAGCTGAAGTTTCCGGAGGAGAATGAGGACATACTGGTATTTGTACTGAGTTGATTTTCTAAAAATTGACAATACACAGAGTCCAACTTGTGATCTTTTCTGATTTGTCAATTGGTTGGCTGTTTGTGACCCTTTAACGTTTGTCCACATGTTGTCATGCTCAGCTCCTCAGGTCTATAAAGGATGTCAATGAGCCCAAGTTTCTCTCCCATGATATTCCACTATTCAATGGGATCACCAGTGATTTGTTCCCAGGCATCTCCCTTCCTGAGGCTGACTATAAGGTCAGATTCATTGATGTCATTACTTTTGTACAACATTTAAAAACTCTATATGTGTTTTATATTGTGCAGTATATTATAATCAGTGTTTTTTTTTCATATGCTCTGCAGCTGTTTCTGGAGGCTGCTGTGGAGTGTTGTAAGAATCACGATGTACAACCAACAGAGGTCTTCTTAAAGAAGATGATTCAGACATATGAGATGATGATAGTCAGGCATGGGTATGTTACATTTCAATTTCTCACATTTTCAAATTTTGAACTTAAGTGTTCAGTTAGGGCAGCACAAAGCTGCAGTGGTTTAGCACTGTTGCCTCACAGTAGGTTCCTGCTTTGGCCAGGTCGGTCTGTGTTGAGTTTGCATGTTTTACCCATGTTTGTGTGGGTTTTCTCCGTCTTCCTCCCACATGTCAAAGACATGCAGTTTGGGGTTAGGTTAATCGGCGACTCTGAAAGTGAATGTTTGTTTTGTAATAATAATAGCTTGAATTTATATCCTGGGCATTTCCCTTTGGAGGTTTAGTGGGCATGCCGAACCGGGAGGAGACCCTGGGGTAGAAACAGAAATTTCTGGTGGGATTAGATATCCCATCTGGCTTGGGAACGCCTCAGTATCCCCCTGTAATACTGGGTACCTTCATGACCCAAGCCCGGATAAGTTAGACAAGACAATTAATTGATGGATGGATGTTCACAGTTTCCAGTTATACAGTAGTCTGAGACACGTCTTGTAGGGAAAATATTAAACACAATATTGCATGAAGCTGTTCCTTTTGTAATATTAGGTTCATGCTGGTGGGTGAGCCTTTTGCTGGAAAGACCAAAGTGCTGCACACGCTTGCTGACACTCTGACTCTCATGAATGAGAGAGGGCATGGTGAAGAGGAGAAGGTCATCTTCAGGACATTGAACCCAAAGTCCATCACAATGGGACAGCTCTTTGGACAGTTTGATCTAGTTTCCCATGAGGTATGTCTGTGTCGCAGATCCAGTTTTCACAGCAGCTGTCCCTTTCTTCCTCTCAGTTTTCCCACTTTTTGTTTTTCCTCTTTTTAAGTGGACAGATGGAATCGTGGCCAACACATTTCGTGAATTTGCATCAGCTGAAACACCGGACCGTAAATGGGTGGTGTTTGATGGTCCTATAGACACACTGTGGATTGAGAGTATGAACACTGTGCTGGATGACAATAAAAAGGTTCATACATACACATTAGAATCTTCTAACCTTTGTGCAATATGTATTATTATGAAGAAGATATTTATTGCTTAACTCTTCCTCCACAGTTGTGCCTGATGAGTGGTGAAATCATCCAGATGTCCAATCAAATGAATCTCATATTTGAAGCAATGGATCTATCACAGGCCTCTGTAAGTCAGATGTTTAGAGTAAAGTATATGATTTTCTTACACATTTTCTAAGTATGTATTATTTTTAATGTTAATGTGAAACAGCTCCTATCATAAACAACATTTGATTTATTCACATAATAATCACTGAAGATGAGCACTAAATTTGCTATATCAATTGGAACATATGCAGCATAGTGTTTACTTTATATTATGATTTAAAAAATGTTTTTAAGTTGAAAAAGAAAATGTTGGCCTATTTATTGTCATTTTAATGTTTCTCCCAAATATTGAACAGTATCAGTCTTAAAGATCCAATACTGATTGGTACTCCATAGTACTTATATTGATTAACAGGATCTAATTGGATCTTGGTTTTTTTTCTCACTGCAGCCTGCCACAGTCAGTCGATGTGGGATGATCTACCTGGAACCATCTCAGTTGGGCTGGGAGCCTCTAGTCATCTCCTGGATGAACTCTCTTCCTGATCTTCTTCAGAGGCCGGGAAAACCGCTCGCTGCTGCTGGAACTCTTCCATTGGCTCCTGCCTCCTGCGCTTAGGACGCTGCGTAGAAACTGCAGAGTTAGTGTCCCCAGGCCCCAAAACAATCCAGACACAATCTTCTGCAGAACATTTAGTTCACATTTCACAGTTCGCACATTTAAGTTTATTATTTTAAGTTTTATTATTTTAGCAGGATTACGTGAAAACTGCTATGTAATGTTGAAGAGGGGCAGGGTATGACCCGAGGAGGAACCTGTTAATATGGGGATTGAGATCAGGGGGCTGATCTTGACATTTGTTTTTCACTTTATTTAACATTGTGAGATACTTTCTTGAACTTAGAGAATAATTCATGGATCTTAATGAAAAAACTCAGGCATGTTCAGCAGACTGATATTCCATTCTAGTTTATATGTAAAAAATACATATGTTTTGTCATCCCTGATGATGGTTTTCTTTACAGGAAGTTGTGTCCACTCATGACAGTAACACTGTGGTGTCCTTGTGTCGACTGTTTGAGATGCTGCTTACTGAACCTGTCAAGACGGATCCTGGAGATAAAAATATTTGCGTCTGGATCATGGTAAAAGGGCTCAATCATTCGTCACCTGATCACCTTGATTCTTTAAACCCATTGCTTTGGAAGTGCACATTGGTAACGTCCATGCAAATGTTTCCTTGCACCTATCTGTACAGTATATTTTTGTTTGACAACTTCTCCTCTGTGATCACAGGCTGCTTTTGCCTTCTCCCTGGTGTGGTCAGTGGGCGGCAGCTGTGATGCAGACAGCAGAGAGATTTTCAGTGAGTTCTTCAGGGCGACTGTTTCAGGAAAAACAGAAGAATTCCCAGTCCCTGCCTCTGTGGGAAAATGGGAATGTCCCATGAATGACAACGGCCAGGTGTATGACTATTTCTATGAGGTATTGTGAGATCTCATCACTCACAGATGCGTTTCACTTGTGTTTAAATCAGTAAATCAGACTGTGATCTCTTTTACAGTTTAAAGGTAGAGGCCGTTGGGTTCACTGGAATGATGCCATCAAGAATGTCAACCTGGGCGACAAAAACACCAAAGTGCAAGAGATCATTGTTCCCACCATGGACACTGTTCGCTACACTTATCTGTTGGACCTCTGCATCAGCTACGGAGTGTTAGTATTTTTACGGGTCATAGGCAATAATCAACACAAATCAAAAGTGCTTTATCAATTTTTTTTCTTTTTGCATTGTTTTATGTCTCTGCTCAGACCTCTCCTGTTTGTTGGTCCTACTGGCACCGGGAAGTCCGTGTACGTGAAGGAGAAACTGATGAACAATCTGGACAAAGATCGCTATTTACCCTTCTTCATCAATTTCTCAGCTCGCACAAGTGCAAACCAAACCCAGGTGAGCATTTTGGAACTTTGGAAAAAAAAGTTATTACTAGGAAAATATATAAATAGGTTGACTACTTTATTTATCATTAATATCACATGAAGCAATAATCATGAGAAACAAAACAGGTTAATATATATCGATATTTTTTAATCCTCACACTGTTTGTCATCCTCCAGAATATCATCATGTCCAGGTTGGATAAGAGAAGGAAGGGGGTGTTTGGGCCCCCCATGGGCAAGAAGTGTGTCATCTTTGTGGATGACATGAACATGCCTGCACTGGAACAGTTTGGAGCACAGCCACCTGTGGAGCTTCTTCGACAGTACATAGACCATGGAAACTGGTATGAACCATTGGAGACCAGTGTCATATTAATACAAGTGTGAGATATAAAAGTTAAGTTACTGCTCCACAGCACTGTTCATTTATCAGCCAGTTAACCGTTGTCCTCCATCAGGTATGATCTGAAGGATACCTCCAAGATCACGCTTGTCGACCTCCAGCTCATCTCAGCTATGGGCCCCCCTGGTGGAGGGAGAAATGCAGTGACGCCTCGCTTCCTGCGGCACTTCAACATTTTTAGCATCAATGCCTTCAGTGATGATACTATGGTTCGCATCTTCTCCAATGTGGTGGCGTTCTATCTCAGAAACAATGAATTTCCACCTGAGTATTTTACTGTTGGCAACCAAATAGTGACGGCTACAATGGAAGTAAGTGACGCAAAGACACAACTGGATATCACCTTACACATTTCATGTGTTACAGTCTCTTAGTAACCATCCCGTCTTTTGCACAGTTTGGCTTCCTGATCATTTATATTATTTTTATTTATTAAATCATTTTTTGATTTCCAAAGGTGTATAAGAAAGCCATGGAGAACCTGCTTCCAACTCCAGCCAAATCTCACTACACATTCAACCTGCGGGACTTCTCACGCGTGATCCAAGGCTGCCTGTTGCTCAAGAAGGAGTCTCTGGAGAACAAACGCACTATGATTCGCTTGTTTGTCCATGAGGTCTTCCGTGTCTACTATGACCGTTTGGTGGATGACAAAGATCGCGCGTGGCTCTACCAGCTCATGAACAGCGTCCTCAAAGATCACTTCAAAGAGTCTTTTGATCAGGTCTTTGATCACCTGAAACAAGGGAGTAAAGTAAGTTGATATTGAGTTATATTTTCTGTTGTTGCTTTACTATCATTCTGTTTCACTTAATGTTAGTAAATGAAGGAAAGAAGAGAGCTGCGTTGGCCTGTTTCTTCTCTCTGGCTGGTTGGTTGGTTGTGCACTAGTAGCACAAAATACATATTTAATAAATGAAAATGAACAAAAATTCTGAATGCTTTCATTTGTCTCAGCTGGTTGAGGAGGACATGCACAATCTTCTGTTCGGTGACTACATGAACCTCGACCTGGAGGATGATAAGCGGCTGTACGCTGAGGTGCCCTCAATGGAAAGCTTTTCTCAGGTGGTGGAGTCGTGTCTCGACGAATACAATCAGATGCACAAGAATCACATGAACCTTGTCATCTTCCGGTAAACAGCTTAAATACTTCAGAGTCTATTGAATCACCTGCTCCCGTCTTCAGCTGTTCATCAAACTAAGCATGAAGTAAAACAAGCATTAAAACGCTATTGTCATTCAGAGCTTACACAAGATAAGTTTACAGTATAACAAAATGACATTGCATCCAGCTCACAAATGTAATTTTAAATATATATATATATATATATATATATATATATATATGTATCTTAAAGAAAAAAAAAAATAAATAATAATAATTAAAAAAAGAAATAGATAAATGTCGCACAAACAGATTAGGATATTGCACACAAAGGAATGAAATTACACATATTGAATAAAAATATAAATAAGATGTAAAGACGAGAATGTTTTGCACAATTGGATCATAGATTCAGCTAAAAGACATAGTGTATTGTAATTTATTTATGTTCATGTTTATGTTCTTTGTATGTAAATTCTAACTTAACATAATAAAATGTCTGGTTATGCAGCTATGTCCTGGAGCATCTGTCCCGTATCAGCCGTGTGTTGAAGCAGTCTGGAGGAAATGCCCTGCTTGTGGGAGTGGGAGGCAGTGGACGCCAGTCCATCACACGTCTGGCTACGTCCATGGCCCACATGACGCTGTTCCAGCCTGAGATCTCGAAGAACTATGGCATGACTGACTGGAGAGATGACCTCAAGGTTTTACGAAAGACTTCTATGTTCTGTTATTCTTATAACACTTCACTATTTGACCTCTGCTTGTTTAAGCTGAAGTTTTAACAGAAATTTTAATTTTATAATACAGATGCTCCTGAAAAATGCTGGGGTGAAAGGTCAGAAGACGGTGTTCTTACTAACTGATGCTCAAATAAAAAACGAGGCTTTTCTAGAAGATGTGGACAGTGTCCTGAACACAGGAGAGGTGCCCAATCTGTTTGCCGTAGATGAGAAGCAAGAGATTATGGAGGTAGGTTGTTATAGAACCTTGTAGCGCAGTTCATACTTGATCCTATTTATTTGTGTTTATGATAACTCTTATCTCTCTTTCTTCAGGCGGTACGTCCCTTTGCCCAGGGTGGAAATAAGAATTTGGAGTTAAGCCCTCTGACTCTATTTGCGTTCTTTGTGGCACGCTGTAAAGAGAACCTGCATATTGTCGTGGCCTTCAGTCCCATTGGAGATGCCTTTCGAAATCGCCTCCGACAGTTTCCATCTCTTATCAACTGCTGTACCATTGACTGGTTCCAGGTATTACGTAAACATGAGGAAAAAATGTAATATAGGTTAATCGTAGACACTATTCCTAACACTGTGAGCAGTCTGTCTTTGCATTCTCTCTTCTTTGTCCCTATCCTCACTTTCCTTTTCCTCTCTCTGCCCTGACAGCCATGGCCAGAGGAGGCTCTGGAGCGAGTGGCCAACTCCTTCCTGGAGTCACTGGAGATGAGTGAAAACGAGAGGCAGGAGGTCATACCCATCTGCAAAACATTCCATACCTCTGCCAAACAGCTCTCACAGAGGTACTGTGTTTGGTTCTTTATAGTTCGTATATTTAAATGTATAGACCATTTATCTTTTTCTGGTTTTCACCGCAGATTCCTCTCTGAGCTTGGTCGTCATAATTATGTGACACCCACATCCTATCTGGAGCTGATTGCAGCTTTCCGTCTGCTGCTCACTCAGAAAAGAGACACTGTCATGAAGGCAAAACAGAGGTATACCAATGGTCTGGATAAACTAGCCTTCGCTGAATCTCAGGTACATACAGCACCATTTTTACATGAGTTGTTTTGTTAATTGTGTTTTTTAATGAACAATGTGTAGCACACCGCAGTCATCATTTATTCTGTAGGTGGGTGAGATGAAGAAGGAGCTGGTGGATCTACAGCCCAAGCTAGAGCAGGCAAAGATAGACAACACCAAAATGATGGAGGTGAATAGATCACATATTTATTCAGCCCCAGCATTGGCTGAAATATTTATAATACATATTGTTTATTGTTAAACTTGCTGATTTCAGGTGATTGAAGTGGAGTCTGTGGAGGTGGAAGCCAAAAGTAAAGTTGTGCGAGTTGATGAGGAGGCAGCAACTATAAAAGCCAATGAGGCTCAGGCTCTGAAGAACGAGTGTGAGAGCGACTTGGCGGAGGCTATTCCTGCCCTGGAAGCTGCTCTCTCTGCTCTGAACACTTTGAAGGCAAGCACCCTTCAACCACACAGCTTCTTAGTACCAGGTTGAGTTTTCACTCAGACCAATACAAGTTAGACAGTTGAGTAAGTTGAGCTGTTTTTTATTTCAGCCCTCTGATGTCACAATCGTGAAGTCGATGAAAAATCCACCTTCAGGGGTAAAGCTGGTGATGGCAGCAGTGTGTGTGATGAAGGACATAAAGCCAGATAAGATACCTGACCTGGCTGGGGCTGGAAAAAAGGTTGGATAAAGGATAAGATTACAAGCTTGTACTTATTTCAACATTTCAACTTGTGCTAATATATTTTATATATATTTTATTTATTGTCTAGGTTTTTGACTACTGGGGTCCGAGCAAGAAGCTTCTGGGGGATATGAACTTCTTACGAGATCTTAAAGAATATGACAAAGAAAATATTCCTGTGAGTGTCAGGAAAACTACTCTCCTATTATGGGAAACACTTGGATTTTGTCTAAATTTACTCCTGCATCTCTTCATTGCAGGTCCCTGTGATGCAAAAAATCCGTAGTGAGTACATGACAAATCCTGACTTTGACCCAAGTATAGTGGCAAAGGCCTCTTCTGCAGCAGAGGGCTTGTGCAAGTGGATAAAAGCAATGGAAGTGTATGACCGTGTGGGAAAGGTGCAGTGTTTCTGGATTTGAATAGCCTTTTTTTTCTCATAATCTGTGTAAACATATACATAAACACTGTTAACCGCTCTGTGTCCATTCAGGTTGTGGCTCCTAAGAAGGCCAATCTGGCGGAGGCTCAGGAGTCGCTGGCTGCTACCATGACCCTGTTGGACCAAAAGAGAGCCGAGCTGAAGGAGGTCGAGGACCGTTTAGCTGCTCTTCAGAAAACCTTTGAGGAGAAGACGGAGGAGAAAGCTCAGCTGGAGTTCCAAGTGGATTTGTGTGCCAGGAAGCTGGAGAGGGCTGAGAAACTCATAGGTGGTCTGGGTGGAGAGAAGACCAGGTGATGTCCATGCACAGAAATACTATGATTCAATATTTTTTGCAGCTAAAATAATCACAAGATTCCAGTGACTGAAATCTGTGTGCAGATGGTCTAAGGCAGCAGATGAGCTGCAGAACACATACGACAACCTGACTGGAGATGTCCTCATCTCCGCTGGGGTCATCGCCTACCTTGGGGCTTTTACTGCCGGCTTCAGACATGAGTGCACCAAATTATGGACCAAACTCTGCCAGGTTACACTCCTTTAATTTTTCATTTTTAATTACTCTGAAGTCAGACACATTTATTTGTTTATTATCTCTTTTCCACTTGTTTCAAATTCTCTAGTCTAAGACCATTCCATCATCAGATGACTTCTCTCTCAGTAAAACCCTGGGAGATCCCATTAAGATCAGGGCTTGGAACATTGCAGGCCTTCCCAGTGACTCTTTCTCTATCGACAACGGTGTCATTGTCAGTAATTCACGCAGATGGTGAGTCTTTGTTGCTGAAAAGGTTTTGTCTATAAAATCTACTGAAACATTTGTCACATATAGATTTTTGGGCTTATACAACTCAACCTAGGATCATTGTTTGTGTCGTTGTAGGCCCTTGATGATTGACCCTCAGGGCCAGGCCAACAAGTGGGTGAAGAATTCAGAGAAAGACAACAACCTGAGTGTGATCAAGCTGACTGATGCAGACTTCATGAGAACTTTGGAGAACTGTATTCAGTTTGGAACTCCCTTACTGCTGGAAAATGTAGGAGAGGAGCTGGACCCTTCACTGGAACCACTGCTGCTCAAACAGACCTTCAAACAAGGTGCCGGGAATTTTACACAGCAGCTAAAAGCTCGTCTGAGATAATAAATAGCTAAAAAAAAATTGTGTGAATTTTTGTTTCACTTAGGTGGTGTGGATTGCATCAAGTTGGGGGAGAGCGTGATTGAATACTCGTGCGATTTCCGTTTCTACATCACCACTAAGCTGAGGAACCCTCACTATCTACCAGAACTGGCCACCAAGGTTTCCCTGCTGAATTTCATGATCACCCCAGAGGGTTTGGAGGACCAGCTGCTGGGCATCGTGGTTGCCAAGGAGAGGTAATGCTCATATAATGCTCACTTTGATGTTTCACTGAAATACCACTTTTCACCTCAGTGGAGAATCGCAACTGCTTTTTTAACGTTCTACAGGCCTGAGCTGGAGGAGGAGAGAAATGCACTAATACTGCAGTCAGCTGCTAATAAGAGACAACTAAAGGAAATTGAAGACAAGATCCTAGAGACGCTGCAGTCATCAGAGGGAAACATCTTGGAGGATGAGAGCGCCATTCAGATTCTAGACTCCTGCTAAGATCATGTCCAATGAGATTACTAAAAAACAGCAGGTGTGGACCAGAGGCAAAACATAACATCTGGAATGTGTGAATTTGTCTGACATTTGTTAATCTAACATTCTTCTGTTTACATGTTTCTCAGATTGCAGAAAAGACAGAGATAGAGATAGCAGAGTCCAGAGAGGGTTACAGAGCCATTGCCAAGCATTCCTCCGTCCTGTTCTTCAGCATTGCTGATCTGACCAATATTGACCCCATGTACCAGTACTCTCTGAGCTGGTTTGTCAACCTCTACATCAACTCTATAAAAGACAGGTGAGAGATGAGCATGTGTTCTGCAGTGTCCTAAAAGACATCATGCATTGAGATCAATTTTGCTGAGACTTTATGACGATACCAGCTGAATAATTCACTTAAATTTTAGTTTTATATCTCAAGGCAGTTAACCTAATAAGATCAAGACCTTACAATATCAAATAAACATAAACATAACAGTTGCCACAAATAGGAAACACTTTACTGCGACCTGGTCAGAATACTTATAATACGTATGAACTTATTCAGGTTAGCGTAATCGGAAAATGCAGTGAACACATGTCTTGTTCAGACCATTCAACATTATTTATAATGAATGACAGTGTCAAAGTGTTCAAGTACAGTAGCTGCAAGGTTCAAATGCAAACTATCAAGTGTAACTGGTGCTGGAGATGTGCCCTGTACACAGAAAATATCTATTTTTAACTATAACATCACCAGTAGCAATTGTAGACATCTCAAAATAGAATGTGTTTAATTGTACTGTAAGCATATTTGACTACAGTGGAAGTATAGAGCAGCAAGTGAACACTGATCCCTTCACTTATTCACCAAAGATTAAGCTTCATTTTAGATTTCTGTGCCAAAGATAAACTATACACTGACATCTATAGGAAACTTTTAGCTTATTGCTTATTTACCTTAACTTTTTACTGATCTGTGCTCATCTCAAACTTTCTGTGAATTGCTTTTATTCATCAGTAACAAGTCCAAGATCCTGGAGAGGAGGCTTCGATTCCTGACTGAACACTTCACCTATAATCTGTTCTGCAACGTCTGTCGTTCTCTGTTTGAAAAGGACAAACTGCTCTTCTCCTTCCTCCTCTGCTGCAATCTCCTCCTGTAAGTGTTAAAGACACTGTGGGACACTGGTTGAATTATTTTGCTGAGTAGGATTTGATTCCAACTCTTGATCAGGTTCTCATATGATAATATGTGGTATCTGATATTGATATTTACATTCAGAGCAAAGGAGGAGATTGAGTACGTTGACTTTGTGTTCTTCCTGACTGGTGGAGTGGGCCTGCAGAAGACCATCGCGAACCCTGACCCCCGTTGGCTACAGGATAAGAGCTGGGATGAGATATGTCGAGCCAGTGAACTGCCTGGCTTACAAGGAATTAAGTAAAAAGCATCAAGATTTTCTTTATCATAAATTAGGTGTATCCTGTAGTCATTATGAATTTCATTTGACTACTGGAGGGAATCTGGGTTTATTACTTCTCTACACAGGTGACATCCGGTGGCCAGAGGCATTATGTTTTCTGTTTTACAATCTGTCCAATGTTTGTGAAGAATTTGTTTAAATTTGGTAAAAACAATCAGTTGGACTAGAATGTTGTGGTGTAAGGTCAAAGGCCAAGGTTGCTGTGACCTCACAGAGCATATTTTGTGAACACTACATATCATGAACACCTTGAGGGAATTTCTTCATATTTTGACCAGTTGTTGCTCGGACTGAAAGATTACTTGATTCGATTTCAGTGGTCAACGGTCACAGTGACCTCATATGAGTCTGGATAAAATGTATATAGACTGAAACTGCACTGGTTGGCAGAGGTATATGATTGCAGTGCAGTATTTTAGTTTCAGGTGCACAACCTTGTAAGAGCTGGCCGCGGACAACAGATGTAAATAAGCTTGTACAGCTAACTCTGTCTTAGTGACTGTATTTTGTCTGTTTATTAATTAGCTCTGTCGCTATCAATTACATAAAACAAACAAACATGTATTCCACAGAGAGGCTTTCATCAAGAGTCCGGGAGACTTCCAGCCCATCTATGACAGCAAGGAGCCCTGCAACACTCCCCTTCCTGCACCATGGTGTGATCGACTCAACGACCTGCAGAAAATGATCATTGTTCGCTGTCTCCGGCCTGATAAGATAGTTCCAGCTGTCACTAAGTATGTGACTGGCAAACTGGGGAAGAAATTTGTCCAAGCCCCTCCCTTTGACCTGAGTAAGAGCTACCTGGACTCCAACTCCACCATCCCTCTGGTGTTTGTGCTGTCTCCAGGAGCTGATCCCATGGCCAGTAAGTCACACTTTGACCGATGGCTGTCAACACTTCAGATAATGCTACCCTTTAAAAAATCCTCCACAGGCTTACTGAAGTTTGCCAGTGACAAGAGCATGAGTGGTGCCAAGTTCCAGTCCATCTCTCTCGGTCAAGGCCAGGGTCCCATTGCTGCTAAAATGATATCTACAGCCATGCAGGATGGGACATGGGTGTGTTTGCAGAATTGTCATCTGGCTGTTTCCTGGATGTCCACCTTGGAGAAAATCTGTGAGGACTTCAGTCCAGCAACATGCCATCCTGACTTCCGCCTTTGGCTCACAAGCTACCCTTCACCAAAGGTAAGGCACAGTGAACATGTGCATGCATTAAGAACTTTAAACAGCAATACAGAGATTTCATCTAGATGAAGTCCCAGATAAATAACTTCCTTTCTGATGTCAGTTTCCAGTGACCATCCTGCAGAGCGGGGTGAAAATGACAAATGAGCCTCCTACGGGACTGAGACTCAACCTGCTTCAGTCTTACTTGTCAGATCCTATTTCTGACCCCAACTTCTTCAATTACTGCCCCAATAAAGAGCCGGTGAGCAACGGAGCAGGCTCATTTTAATTTTATATATAACAGGAATTTACATTTCCTCATTTAATACGTGCATCACACAATGGATGTTTTCTGACCCTTGTATTTCTCCACTAGATTTGGGAAAAGCTCCTGTATGGACTGTGCTTCTTCCATGCACTTGTTCAGGAAAGAAAGAAGTTTGGTCCACTGGGCTGGAATATTCCCTATGGCTTCAATGAGTCGGACCTGCGTATAAGCATCAGACAGCTACAGGTATTCATTCAAAGATTGACTGGCTGCAGTTACTACCATTGCAACTATCTGAAATTTTATTTATTTTCCTCTTCAGCTGTTTGTGAACCAATACAATGAAGTGCCCTTCGAGGCCATAACATATCTGACCGGGGAGTGTAACTATGGAGGCCGTGTGACAGATGACTGGGATAGACGTCTCCTGATGACCATCTTGGCGGACTTCTACAACAAGGATGTCATTGAGAAACCTTGCTACCCTTTCTCCCCTAGTGGTGAATACCATGCCCCACCTAAATCTATCTATGAGGACTACATTGAATTTATCAAGGTATAAACACTTCACATATATGCATTTAAATATTGTGCCAATCTTAGATATACACTGCATATCCAACTGAGTAACAAAACCTTTGCTGTGTTGTAGGAGCTTCCATTCAGCCAGCACCCAGAGGTGTTTGGGATGCATGAAAACGTAGACATTTCCAAAGATCTCCAGCAGACCAAGGTGCTGTTTGATTCACTCCTACTCACACAGGGCGGTGGCGCTAAAGGAGGAGTTAGCTCCGGGAGTGACAACACACTCTACGACATAGCCAATGGCATCCTTACCAAGGTATCAACAAGTAAAAATGTCAGCAGCTTTTAGAAATCGTCAGCCATGCCAGTGGTCGTGCTCATGGAAATCTGTTTATGTTTGTTCCCTACATAGCTTCCAAGTAATTTTGACATAGAAGCAGCTCTGTCAAAGTTCCCAGTGCTCTACGAGGAGAGTATGAACACCGTCCTCGTCCAAGAGATGGAGCGCTACAACACGTACGGACAAAGAGCTCAGTGTCACAACTTCAAGAAATACAGAACATCACCATTTGTTTTATATGACTCCATTTGTTTCTCCCTCTGTGTCAGGCTGTGTAGTACGATCCGTGTGAGTCTACAGAACCTGCTGAAGGCCATTAAGGGTCTGGTGGTGATGGATGCAGATCTGGAGGCTGTTGCCAGCAGTCTGATGGTCGGCAAGGTCCCAGAGAAATGGGCCAAGCGCTCCTACCCGAGCCTCAAACCCCTGGGCAGCTTCATTTCTGACTTTCTCTCAAGATTGAAGTTTTTGCAGGTGAAACTATTTCAGCAAAGATACTAAGATATTTGCCCGGAGATAGGAAAATGCATTACATGTTTTTATGCTCTCTATTCAAGAGTGTGGTCTTGCATTTTGATGCAGGAATTATTGATGTCATGTTCAGATATTGTACTTTTAATATTTCACTCAAAACCATGTACGCACTCTCAAATAGCCCCTGCTTGTGCTTACACTTGCTCCGCTTGCACTCAGATTTCCTTTGCTTCAGCTCTTCTCTTTGCACTCATGCCTCGAATGTTTGAAATGTCTGCTCTCAGATTGCTCATCACTCCAATACCAGTTGCATTGCTGAAAATTACATTTTACTGCCATCGTTGTGGGTGTGTTGTCTGAGTGTGTAAATAAAGCTGTGGAGGGCTGCAGTGCATAAGAGTGAACAAAACCATAAGCGTATATTCATCAATGTGATTAAATTTACACCGGAATCTTTTCCTCTGTGTGTCTGTAGGGATGGTACGACACCTGTAAACCCAACGTGTTCTGGCTGTCTGGCTTCTTCTTCACCCAGGCCTTTCTAACTGGGGCGATGCAGAACTACGCCAGGAAATACCACGTCCCCATTGACCTGCTCAGTTTTGATTTTGAGGTCAAATGGACACACTTATAATAAAGCTTTTGTCCCCAACTCAAAGATCTTCACATCTTCTTGACGTGCACACTGATATGTGGTTATGATCTTACAGGTTCTTTCTATCAATGAGTCCGACACATCACCTGAGGACGGTGTTTACATTTTTGGATTGTTTCTGGATGGAGCTCGATGGGACAAAGAGCGGTAGATGATACAATTTTTTTATAATAATAGTTACTGTATTACATTGTAATTGAGAAATAAGAGGAGACTTGACAAATGTTGATGATTGTTTGTCTCTATCATCAGAGGACTTCTGGCTGAGCAGCTCCCCAAAGTCCTGTTTGACATGATGCCCATCATCTGGATAAAACCCAGTATGTATAACATACTAACAGATAAAATGCATGCCATTCCTGTTTTCATGTTTTCCTCAACTCTCATTTTGTAAATTTAATACTGTGTTCCTCTCACTAATTATTATTTTGCATTACTTTGTTCCTTCTCTCCCACGCAGCTCAGAAGAGGAGCAGTGATCAGCCTCAGGAACTGTACGTTTGCCCTCTTTATAAGACCAGTGAGAGAAAGGGCACCCTCTCCACCACAGGCCACTCCACCAACTTTGTCATTTCCATGACGTTAACCACCAGCAGACCCCCTCAACACTGGATCAAGCGTGGTGTGGCCATGCTCTGCCAGCTCGATGACTGAAACAAAGAGGCATTTCTTCTCTCATCGAAGTTCTGACTGATTAGTAGGGGTTAGCACCTGTCCTGTGGGGGGGTGAGTCAAACAGGCAGGTTGTTGGGTTTGCATGAGCCCTTATTCAGACCTGGCGTTAACATCCGTCCTTGATCACAAGTGGACAGCTCTTAGTACATCTGGGAAACGTGTCCACGTTCTTTTCACTTTGTGAACACAAATGTGTCCTGGGCCACATGTGAAGGACCAACTACTCTGCTGACGCTACAGGTTCACAAGTTACCTTGTGTGGATTTGCCTGTGTCCAATGTGCTGTACATAGATGCACTGTATTAAAATGTGTGTGAATGGATGAATGGCAAAACTGTTCTGTGAAGTGATCATTAAGACTAGAAAAGCTCTATATAAATACAGACAATTTATTATGTTTCTATCTGTCTCTTGCTCACACCGACACACACACACAGACTGACACACAACATTGTCATCAAACACATCTGTAAACTCAGCCTGGGTAAAAACTAAATCATTTGGTCTTTGCAAACACAAATGACTTACGTGTTTATTAGTATATAGATCTGATCACAAGTGGTCAACAGACGAACTCAGAGCTGCCCAATTGTGATCAGATCTCTCCAGACAGATGTTAATACCAGGTCGGAACAGGGGCTTGACTCAGGGGACTCCCTAATTGGCCGGGTGCTCAACGTGCTGCATGTTTAACATAACGACCCTCAGGACTGGTAAACACCTACAGATTAAAACATTCCATTAGTCAGTTAGAACTGAAGAAGCCTCTTGAACGAGAGGTGAAATGTCTTCAAGAAACACAAGCTCGCCCAGTCGCCTCTGGACACGTGTACAAGTCTTACTGTCACAGAGAAGACGACACACTGTTTAAGCCTGAAGCACTTTACTGTGAAATGTTAAACACTTTGATGCTTGGGGATACTCAGTTTCTTAACAACGCAAAAATAAAACATTACGGTTTCAACACGTATGTTTCTAAACTGGATCGCGCACTGGTGTGGATGCATATGAAGAGGAAAATCAAAAACAGAGAAACTGAAAGACAGACGCATGATTATTTTTCAATAAAAGGTAATAGCTTCATTTGAAATATATTGACTGGAAGACACATACACTTTATTTTTCATGTAACAAGAAAACTTGACATGAGACAAACTGGTGCTGCTGATCCTAATTTCCTGGCTTGTATAAATGGCTGCTTCAGTGTACAAACGATTCTCTATCCCTATGTCTCTGTTCCTTTTCTCAACGTGCACCATTTGTCACCTGCTCGGCCTTTGGTTCAATGTGAGGCTGTGACCTGCTGCAACATCTCAAGATGTTAGGTTCCAGCAAGCAGAAGCCACATGCAGGCGCAATGCAAATGAAAACTGCAGAAGGAATATTTCATAAAACACAAAACAAGCTTCAGAGGGAGAAACTCAAACTAAGGTCATCAAGCACTGAAAACTCGAGAAGCAAAATAAAAATGGATCTTAGGAACATGACAGGAAAAAGTCCACTGAACCAAACTGAACAATCGACCTGTCAAAGACAAAGTGAAACACTGAGACTATAAAGAAAAAGGCAGGAACACAGGTGAGGAAGTGACAACGACAGGAAATTAAGAGAGAGAAACACATAAGGAAAGAACTTTCAAAATAAAACAGAAAACAAAGAACTGAAAGTTAATAAAACTATTTGAGGCACCGAATTGGATCTGAAACAACTATAAAAAAAGCTAGTCTCACCAAGTGTTTTCTTTTTTTAAATATTTGCCTTTTTTCCTTGCTCTGAGTAAATGTGTTTATGAGCTGATTGGTGGTAGTTAGCAGTGGGTCAAAGTTAGGTGGTGGCAGCAAAGACCCCGTGATCTGGTATTTATAGTGGAGGAGATATAAATAGCTCCAGTATGTGTGGACACTGAGGAACCACACTGTTGAAAGATACGACCACAGGAGCAGGAGGACTACGTTTTGTCTGAAGGTAACAAATAGAAACATTGCATTTATTATTTTCTTTTCTTTTTCTTTGTCCCTATAGTGACACGTCTCTAGAAAGGTGCTATATAAATTCAAGTTAATACTTGTATTATTATTAAAACTAGAGTGAACATAGTGGAGCTTGAAGGCCGTTGCTGTTGCAGTAGAGATTTAGCTGCTGACCTGGAGTTTGTAGCTGTCAAATTACTGTGTCATGTTGTTGATTTCAATTCCATTTCATAATCTTTGTTTCTGGATATATATAACCTCCCATGTACAAAGTTTTCCTCATTAGAGTTTAGTTTTTTTCTACATAATTAGTAGATAATAATCATTTTAATATGATAATTAACAGTTTGTTGACTATTTGCAAAGTGTTTTACATTACCTACCTACCTACCTAACCTACACACCACCTGTCTACCGACCCATCTACCTTGCTACCTACCTACCTACCTATCTACTTACCTACCTACCTAACTTCCTACCTACCTACTTACCTACTTGACTTACTTACCTACCTACCTACCTACCTACCTACCTACCTACCTACCTTCCTACTTACCAACCTACTTAGCCTACCTACCTTCCTACTTACCTACCTGACCTACCCACCTACCTACCTACCTAACCAACCAACCACCTATCTGTCTACCTACCTTCCTACTTACCGTCCTACCTACCTACCTTCCTACTTAACTACCAACTTACCTACTTACCTACCTACCTACCTACCTACCTTCCTACTTACTTACCTACCTACCTTCCTACTTACCAACCTACTTACCTACCTACCTTCCTACTTACCTACCTGACCTACCCACCTACCTACCTAACCAACCAACCACCTATCTGTCTACCTACCTTCCTACTTACCGTCCTACCTACCTACCTTCATACTTAACTACCAACTTACCTACTTACGTACCTACCTACCTACCTTCCTACTTACTTACCTACCTACCTACCTTCCTACTTACCAACCCACTTACCTACCTGACCTACCCACCTACCTACCTATCCAACCAACCACCTATCTGTCTACCTACCTTCCTACTTACCGTCCTACCTACCTACCTTCCTACTTAACTACCAACTTACCTACTTACCTACCTACCTACCTACCTACCTACTTAACTATTTACCTACCGACTTACCTACCTACCAACTTACCTACTTACCATACCTACCTACCTTTCAACCCACCTACCTACTTACCTACCTTCCTATTTACCTACCTGACCTACCCACCTACCTACCTAACCAACCAACCACCTATCTGTCTACCTACCTTCCTACTTACCAGTCCTACCTACCTACCTTCATACTTAACTACCAACTTACCTACTTACCTACCTACCTACCTACCTACCTACCTACCTTCCTACTTACTTACCTACCTACCTTCCTACTTACCAACCTACTTACCTACCTACCTTCCTACTTACCTACCTGACCTACCCACCTACCTACCTAACCAACCAACCACCTATCTGTCTACCTACCTTCCTACTTACCGTCCTACCTACCTACCTTCATACTTAACTACCAACTTACCTACTTACCTACCTACCTACCTACCTTCCTACTTACTTACCTACCTACCTACCTTCCTACTTACCTACCTGACCTACCCACCTACCTACCTATCCAACCAACCACCTATCTGTCTACCTACCTTCCTACTTACCGTCCTACCTACCTACCTTCCTACTTAACTACCAACTTACCTACTTACCTACTACCTACCTACCTACCTACCTACCTACTTAACTATTTACCTACCGACTTACCTACCTACCAACTTACCTACTTACCATACCTACCTACCTTTCAACCCACCTACCTACTTACCTACCTTCCTATTTACCTACCTGACCTACCCACCTACCTACCTAACCAACCAACCACCTATCTGTCTACCTACCTTCCTACTTACCGTCCTACCTACCTACCTTCATACTTAACTACCAACTTACCTACTTACCTACCTACCTACCTACCTTCCTACTTACTTACCTACCTACCTACCTTCCTACTTACCAACCCACTTACCTACCTGACCTACCCACCTACCTACCTATCCAACCAACCACCTATCTGTCTACCTACCTTCCTACTTACCGTCCTACCTACCTACCTTCCTACTTAACTACCAACTTACCTACTTACATACCTACCTATCTACCTACATACCTACCTACCTACCTACCTACCTACCTACCTACATACCTACCTACCTACCTACCTACCTACCTACCTACCTACCTTCCTCCCTTCCGACTTACCTACCGTTCAATCTACCGACTTACCTACTTACCTACCTGACCTACCCACCTACCTAACCAACCAACCACTTCCAATCTACCTACCTTCCTACTTATCGACCGACCTACCTACCTACCTTCCTACTTAACTACCAACTTACCTACTTACCTACCTACCTACCTACCTACTTTCCTACTTACCTACCAACCTGCCTACCTACCGACTTACCTACTTAAGTACCTACTGACCGACCCACCTACCTACCTACCTACTTACCTACCTACCGATTTACCTACTTACCTATCCACCTACCTACCTACCTAACTAACCAACCAACCAACCAACCACCTATCTACCTACCAACCTACCTACCTTCCTACATACCTACCCACCTACCTACCTACCTAACCAACCAACCACCTATCTGTCTCCCTACCTTCCTACTTACCAACCCACCTACCTACCTACCTACTTACCTACCTACTGATTTACCTACTCACCTATCTACCTACCTACCTACCTTACTACTTACCTACCGAGTACCTACCTACTTACCTACCGACGTTTACTTCTCCCTGTCAACAGTCAATTGTTCTCAGGTGTCCGGTTTAATGGTGATCTTTACTTTATCTCTCCAGAGGAACTCCTTGTGCATTTCAGATGACCACAAAGACAGAGGACGATTTTTGTCAATCAGACGATGACTTTGATGAAGATGAGGCAACACAGTATATAATTGAACAAAGTCTGGTTCAGTATAGGAAACTCAAAGGATTGAATCCGAGGTAAATCTCTAACCGCACAGTGTTAAACGTCTTTTTCTGTTCATTGTTAATTTCAATTCTTGTTATTTGGCAGTGATCTGAAACCCAGTGATGATCCTGATGGGATTTTCAAAGCGATCAAGGAGGGTAAAATGTTGTATTTTTTAATCTGATTAAGCTAAATCAGATTATTTATCTCATCAAAAGTTTATTATAATTTGTCTTTATGTGCAGGTGATGAAGATGCACTGAACAGACTGGCAGAGCAGCCAGAGACTCTGTCCAGAGTGGATGAGCGAGGATGGATCCCTCTGCATGAGGCTGCAGTGCAGCTCAATAAAAGGATACTAGAGATCATTTTCTCAGGTAGGTAAGTTAAAACAAAACAATCCTCTTCTTTTTGTTAAATTCTGCATGTTGATTAGTTTGGTGTTCCAGCGTCAGCCCCGGGGGCCGCCCAGTGTCGCACTCTGAAGGGTGAGACGCCACTGTTTCTAGCCGTGGTCCATGGAATCAGAGAGAATGCGACATTCCTGCTGCAGAACGGCTGTAGCCCAGATCTGCAGAATGACGAGCAGGATTCTCCTTTAGTGGCAGGTATCTGACAGCTAATTCATCTGAATGCAAAATGCATTTCATTTAAAGATTTAAAAAAAAAACATGTATCTCTTTCTTCAACTCCATAATTTTGCAGCTATCCTTAATGACCAGTACGACCTGGCCACTCTACTGCTCCGCTACAGAGCCACAGTGGACCAGACAGGACCGCTCAACAGGACCGCTCTACATGAATGTGCTTTTTTAGGGCCTGGAGAACTTTGTCTACCTGCTCCTGGAGTCCGGTGCTGACCCAAACGCATGTGACGTCAGAAAGAAAACGCCGCTGGCTCTGGCTGCACAGAATGGACATTTGAACGTGGTGGAGGGCCTGTTACAGAAAGGTCAAAGCCCAACTTCACTAATCACAATTTGTTTCATAGGGTTTAACCAGATCCGACGTCCTCTGTCCTTAATCCTCAACAAGAGTACCAGAAAAAACAGGGGGGGAAATAATGTAGAAATCCTCAGAGAGCCAAATGTGAGGATTCCTCTCCCAGGACGGACAGAAGTGCAGTTGATGTCGTTTTTAACAAAACACATCAACATATTACATTTACAACATTCATGAGAAAAGAGTGTGTAACATAGATGAAGAGGTGTATCAATGTATAGGGTTAGGTTAAGTATTTATACAAAGAATGAAGGGAGCAGCGATGACAATTGTAATAATGGAGGTATTTTCTAAAATAGTGGCATCATTGGAAAATATTTTTCTGTCTCTTCTTCATCACAATTTGAGTTGTTCTGACAATTTAAGGTGGAAAAGTAAAGGGTTAAAACACGATTAGCATTTCGGCTTATTTAACCTTTGCAGAATTAATTTAAAAAGTCAGAAATCTGTGGACAAATGTTGTAAAATATATTAATTGTCCTCTTTTCAGCTCTGCAAATTAAACCCATTCTTTTCCTTCTATGTATTTATTCTGCAGGAGCCCATGTGTGGTGTGAATCTGACTCGGGAACTATTTTATTTGATGCAGCGGCGTCAGGAAACCCTGACATAATCTCCTTACTGCTGGACAACGGAGCCGATCCCAACCTACCTCTTTACAGCGGCCACCTGCCAATTCACCGTGTGGCCTACCATGGACACCGCCTGTGAGGACAATCTGTAGCTGCTTTCAGACATGCACTGAGCTCCGATTGCAAATGTCTAAGTGAGAGCCTCCGGACTCTCTGAGGACATTCTGCGGGCGAATAGTAAAACGTCCAATGTCCACAGTCGACGATTTGAGAGCACAGCAGGAGATCCTCCTCAGGATCCACAGCAAGCAAGTGGGGGGAGGCGAGGTTGATGATGTTTCTAACACGCAATAGATGCAAATATTAAAATAACAAAAAGAATACAAATATGGCTGCATGAAAAAGCGGTGCGACACACGTTAAAGACACAAAGATATCAAGGGAGCCTATGGTGAAAAGAGTCGATAAACAAAAACAAATGATCTCTACTGCAGAATTAATACATTACATCCTGCCACTGTCTGCTGCACCCCCCCCCCCTCACCTGAAAGCTGCAGAGATTTACAGTATGTGTTGTTGTGAATGCCTCTGTGTGTAGAATCTCCTGCTGTGTTGTTCATGTGTAAAAGGCAACCTTCAGAGATGGTCTGAACCAAATTCTGTGGACGTCCTCTGCAGTTCGTGTCTGAAACTTTTCATTATCTTTTCAAACAGAGTGTGTGTTATTAAACGTGTTCTCCTCTCTGACAGGGCACTGGAGCACCTCATCCCAGTGACTACACTGGACGCTGTGAAGAAAAGCGGGATGAGTCCTCTCCACTCTGCAGCTGCCGGGGCTCATCCCCATTGCGTGGAGATACTGCTCAAAGCTGCCTATGACCCAAACTTCATGCTGCACTCGAGGGTGCGACGCAACTACGACGACGATCGCAGGTCGGCCCTCTTTTTCGCGGTGTCCAACAATGACCTTCAGTGCACCCGCCTGCTGTTAGAGGCCGGGGCCATGGTGAACCAGGACCCTATCAATTGTTTGCAGGTGGCTCTCAGACAGGGCAACTATGAACTGATCAACACCCTGCTGAAGTTTGGGGCAAATGTGAACTATTACTCCCGCATCAACACCACTCACTTCCCCTCGGCACTGCAGTACGCCCTGAAAGACGAGGTCATGCTGAGAATGATCCTGAACCATGGGTATGATGTCAAACGCTGCTTTGACTGTCCTTATGGTGACAGCTCCCATGACTACGCCCCCTGGACGACTTCCGTCATCAAAGACATGGTGGTGAGACGAAGCTGCTCCGAGAGGCACAGGAGGAGACGTGGAGATAAAGACTTTCTTTCACACCGTGTCTCTTTGTGCCTTTCAGTTCTGTGAGGTGATAACCGTGTCGTGGCTGAAGCACCTTTCTGCTCAGGTGGTGCGCACCATGCTCGACTACACCGACCATGTGTCCTTCTGCACCAAACTGAAGGACACGTTGGAGGAGCAGAAACAGTGGCAGGAGATCTGTCACCTTCAAAGTAAGAGCTGCCGTGATCCTTCGTAAGTCCATTTATTTTTTACCTGGCAGCAAAAGTGTATTGTTGATGATTTGTTTCTCTACGCTCAGGAAATGCTCGGAGCCTGAAGCACCTGTGTCGGCTGCGGATACGGGAGCATCTCAGCCGCTTGCGCCTGAGAGCCCCGGCCTTCATCAACTTCCTTCCTCTTCCTCCCAGGTTGAAAGATTACCTCCGCTACAAAGAGTTTGATGTGTACAGCAGGGGCAGCATGATGAACTCCATGTGAAAACACACACACACACGGATTCACTGCTCTCACTGACAGAGGGACGAAGACAGTCAGACATGTTTGCTTTGTTATTGTGTTTTATGTACTTAATGCTTTGCAATATTATTGGGGGAAAACCTATATACAACTGTTATGTACAGTGACAATTCAATTATTTGTTTGAAGATTTATTTAAGATTCTGTGACATAAGGATATTATTACCATCATCGTAATTATACTTATTTTAAACTCAGGGTCTTTGTGTAATTACATATAATTTAGAATGTGAATACAAAAAATTGCAAAAATATATTTTGTTAATTAATCATATGAAAAAAAAAATGAGAGCAACAGAACATGCATCTAATCAAAATGTTTATAAAGTCATGAAAAATACATAAAACTGTCTTTCTCTGATCATGTGAGGTGGAAGCAAGGAGGCTGTTCTGCCTCTTTGTCTCTACCTGGTGGTAGGTTGAAGTATTACAAGAGTGGTAATGACATCGACAAATCTTCAAGGGTTTCTACAGTTTGTTCTTTGTGATGTCAAAAAGTTTCACTTCCATATCATGGACAAAGTACCACGTCCATCACATTTCTCTAAGTTAACGCAGTATCCATCTCTACAGCTGGGTGGTGCAGATTCTGTGGTCTGCAAACCACAGACTGTCTTGCTAAGTATGTGGCGCCCCCTTGTGACTATGAATTAAAGTTAAAGGGATGGTTCACTGAAAAATGAAAATTCATTCATCTACTCAGCATTAGCCAAGGAGTAGACATAAAACAAATGCTTTGGAAGGGATTCTACTTTGGTGAACTTTGACCGGCAGTAATCACCTCACATTCACATATGTGGGACTGTGCCTTTAGTCTGAAAAGTAAAGCTAAAACAATTTAGAAATGTATATACATCCAACTCATACCTGGGTTTGTAAACAACATATGCACTTTATGACACACACACACACACACACACACACACACACACACACACACACACACACACACACACACACACACACACACACACACACACAGGACGCATGTCATGAATTTACATAAAATGAATCAAATTTATTTGTCTCCATCATTGCGAGTCAGACTTCATTTTGCTTATAAGAATATTTTATAGGTATATAATTGAGAGTTTCTTTTAGTGATAAAAATAATAAACACAACATTTAATTTTCAAAATCAATCTGTTTCTATATATTTCTTAATAGGAATGTCAGTGTAAATGGCAAACTACCACCATGTGGTCAAATTACAGCAAAACACACAAAATCCTAAAAGCACTTTTGGTCAAATAACAGTTTTCTAATAACATACTCTGATATATTTTGTATTATTATGTATGACATCAGTTATCATGGTGTATAAAATGAAACAAAAAGTGATCCACTTGTTGTGATAGCTTTAAGACACAAACACCACACAGGGTGGTGTTGACATCTTGGTCAAACAGTGGTACAGTACATGGACAGAGGAAGTTTCTGTGATATAACACTTGACGGCTAAAAGTGTAAAAGTTACAGTAGCAGTGAAAATATGGAGGAACCAGAGCAGCGTTGTAGTTTTCTGTCCCAGGCACAGCGTCAGTCACACTGTACTCCGGACCACAGCAGCAAATGGTGAACAGGCAGCGAGCGTGACGACCTCACACACAGTTAGAGTACTTCTGCACCTGTTCCCGGATCTTGTCCCGCACCACGGTGGCGTTTTCCTTCAGCTCGTCCAGCTCCAGGCCCTGCCTCTCCATCCGCTGCTTGTTATTCTTTAACTTTTTCTCTAGTTCTGCAGAGAGGGACACAGGGGTCAACATGGGCAACAGCAGGAGGGGACTCTGCAGCTGGAAAACTTTATGGTTCATTTACTCATCCACAGGAATCACAAGAAAGTAAGACAGTGGTTTAGACGACAACCTGAGAACTCCCACGCAGCGAGACACAGACCAGCCAGAGCCTCCACGACAAATTCAACTGTCCTGCCTTCATCAGAATCAGATCAGTGGATCGGGATCATGGTGGCAGTTGATCGTGGATTATTACTACAACTAGACTGCTGCTTATGCTGCTTATTTATGTTAGACAGCGTTATTTTGATGATGTTCTCTGCTACACTCAGCATCTTTCTACTTCTGTCCGTCCTGGGAGAGGAATGTGACTCTCTCTGCTAGTTGTTTGGTAGCTTCACTCTTGTTGAGGGCTAAGGGCAGAGGATGTTGCACCTTGTTAAACCCAAGCAGGCAAATTGTGCTTTGTGAATATGAGCTATAGAAATGTAATTTGATTTATTGATGAATGACCCCACCACCTTGTCTACCATACTGAGGAAACTCCATGAAGCCTCAACCTCATACGACATTTCTGTGAAAAAGTGTGTGTTGCAAGCTAATTGGCATGTCTGTCTGTGTGTGTGTGTGTGTGTGTGTGTGTGTGTGTGTGTGTGTGTGTGTGTGTGTGTGTGTGTGTGTGTGTGGGTGGAAGGTGTGTCTCAGCTCGGCCAAACATCACTGCATCGTAAAA
Source organism: Verasper variegatus (assembly GCA_026259375.1). Lineage (NCBI taxonomy): Eukaryota > Metazoa > Chordata > Actinopteri > Pleuronectiformes > Pleuronectidae > Verasper > Verasper variegatus. The sequence goes on along the minus strand of CM048045.1, from coordinate 3,849,967 downwards.
GTATTTGATTCAATTGCCAGGGAAAGACACTTCCGCCAAACTTAAAAGATCTGACAAGTACAACCACATTCTCACAGTAAATGATTAACAAAAGAGAAGAGGTGAACTGTTGCATTACGCTAAAAAGCAACAGATTTTCTCGCAGCCAAACCACACTAACTAATAAAAAGCCTGTTAAGACGGAGAGCAGCTTCATGTACTCACTCTCGAGTTGTTTTATCCCGTTCTTAGCTTTATTTAAGAGGTTGTCTGCCTCCTTCTTCATATCCTTCGCCATCTGGTTGATGCTGTTCAAATCTCCCGACTCGACACCAAGAGAGTCCACCTTCATCCGCAGCTCACGGTACCGCTTCTCTGTGTGATTGAAGTTCTGGGAGGAAACACGATATCTTGTTACATTTTCACCTTATTTATTCTAAATAAATCTTGGTTAAGTCTTTCCCGTTAATTATCTACACTGTGGCAGTCTATTCTAATTTCTCCCGCCATAGTTTCAGTTTGTTACACGTCTCATGATAACATAAGAGATCTCTAACTTGGTGTTTTTACTGTCCATGCAGACTGACAGACTGCAGCTGTGAGCATATCCACCAAGCAATGCGGTTCTTTCTCTTGCTTGAGATCTTTTTAGTCTGTGTCCCTGTCACTCGGAATCTGTTGTGAGTGACGTTTGAGCACGTGCTTGTGCACCCCAGGCTACCTCCATAGATTTAATTAATTCTGTGGGAAATGCTGAGGCCTTAGAATATTTTATCCTTTCATACATTTTCATACCTATACTGTGCTTACCTGCTCCAGTGAGGACGCCATGTCAGTGGCGTTGTTAGCCAGGGCTTTGGCGTTTTTTGCCATCTGTCTGTTCTGCTCCGTCTTGTTCCTCAGAGCTTCCACCCCCATAGAGAGGTTGTTCAAACGCATCATGACGTCCATTTGCTTATCATCCAGCTGGTCCAGCCTGTCCTCCACCTGAGAGAAAATTACACATTACTTCAGCAATTTCAGAGAATCAGAATCAGAATGAGAATCAGAATCAGAAGTATTTATTGCCAAGTAGGTTTACACCTACCTGGAATTTTCCTTGGTGTATAGGTGCATACAATGAACATAAAATATAAAAACACAATAAGTACTACGCATTAGAAAAAAATAACAACATATAAAATAAAAAGATATAAAAGATAAAAATGTAAAACAGGAGTGCAATGTAAATGTGCAATGTACTGTAATGTAATGTGTGTTAATGTAACACAGTCTTGAGGCGGGATAAGAGTCCAAGTCAGGTGGGGGTCCCGGGCCTTGTTGACAAGGGCAACTGCAGCCAGGAAGAAGCCGGTCTTGTGGCGTGAGGTTTTGGTCCTGATGGGCCGCAGCCTCCTGCCGGAGGGAAGTACCTCGAAGAGTTTGTGACCCGGGTGGGAAGGATCGGCCACAATCTTCCCTGCACGCCTCAGGGTCCTAGAGGCAAACAGGTCCTGTAGAGATGGCAGATTGCAGCCAATCACCTTCTCAGCAGAACAGATGATACGCTGCAGTCTGTCTTTGTCATTGGCAGTGGCAGCAGCGTACCAGATGGTGATGGAGGAGGTGAGGATGGACTCGATGATGCAGGTGTAGAAGTGCACCATCATTATCTTTGGCAGGTTGAACTTCTTCAGCTGCCGCAGGAAGTACATCCTCTGTTGAGCTCTTTTGGTGAGGGAGCTGATGTTCAGCTCCCTCACCAAAAGAGCTCCCACTTGAGGTCCTGGGAGATGATGGTGCCCAGGAAGCGGAAGGACTCCGCAGTGTCGACTGGGGAGTCTCTCAGGGTGATGGGGGCGAGTGGGGCTGGGTTCCTTCTAATGTTTACAACCATCTCCACTGTTTTCAGAGCATTGAGCTCCAGGTTGTTCTGACCACACCAGGTCACCAGATGTCAATCTCCCACCTGTAGGCGGACTCATCCCCACCAGAGATGAGCCCAATGAGGGTGGTGTCGTCCGCGAACTTAAGGAGTTTGACTGATTGGTGACTGGAGGTGCAGCTGTTGGTATACAGGGAGAAGAGTAGAGGGGAAAGAACACAGCCTTGAGGGGAACCGGTGCTTATGGTCCTGGAATCAGAGACATGCTTCCCCAGCCTCACGTGTTGCCTCCTGTCAGACAGGAAGTCTGTGATCCACCTGCAGGTGGAGTCAGGCACACTCAGCTGGGACAGCTTGTCCTGTAGTAGAGCCGGAATGATGGTGTTGAAGGCAGAGCTGAAGTCTACAAACAGGATCCTGGCGTAGGTTCCTGAGGAGTCCAGGTGCTGGAGGATGAAGTGAAGGGCCATGTTTACTGCATCGTCTACAGACCTGTTGGCTCTGTAGGCAAACTGCAGGGGGTCCAGGAGAGGGTCAGTGATGGCTTTGAGGTGGAGCAGAACAAGGCGCTCAAATGCCTTCATCACCACAGAAGTCAGGGCGACGGGTCTGTAATCGTTGAGTCCAGTGATGGTACGTGGCATGTCTCCAGTGAGGTGTTAAAGATGGCTGTGAACACCGGAGACAGCTGATCAGCACAGTGTTTCAGGATTGATGGAGAGACAGAGTCTGTCCCGGCTGCTTTGCGGGGGTTCTGTCTCCTGAAGAGTCTATTGACGTCCCTCTCCAGGATGGAGAGAGTCGTCACTGTGGTAGGGGAGGAGGGAGGGGGCTCTGAGGTGGGCAGTTGTGGAAAGGCGCAGGCCTTTGCTATGGTGGGGGAGGTGCAGTTGATGGGCTGGAGGGTGGTGGTGTCAGGACTGTCCCATTGTCTTTCAAAGCGACAGTAAAACTCATTCAAGTCGTTGACCAGGCGTGGGTCGTTAGTGGAGTGGGGGGCTCTAGGCTTACAATTTGTAATCTGCCTAAGCCCTTTCCAGACAGAGGCAGAGTCATTGGCTGAGAACTGGTGTTGGAGTCTCTCAGAGTACAGACGTTTAGCTTCTCTCACCTCCTTGCTAAACCTATATTTCGACTCTATAAACCTGACTCTGTCCCCATTTCTGAACGCCTCTTCCTTCTCCAACCTTAACTTTTTGAGTTTGGCTGTGAACCAGGGTTTGTCATTGTTGTAACACACCCTGGTGCGTGATGGAACACAGCTGTCCTCACAGAAGCTGAAGGAAGTCACAGCCTCTGTGTACTCATCCAGACTGTTTGTAGCAGTCCTGAACACCTCCCAGTCTGCACAGTCCAAGCACGCCTGATGATCCTCCACAGCTTCACTGGTCCACTGCTTTGAAGTCCTCACAACAGGTTTGCAGAGTTTTAGTTTCTGCCTGTATGCAGGAATCAAATGGACCATGACGTGGTCCGAGAGTCCCAGTGCAGCCCGGGGGACTGAGTGATAGGCACGGCTTACTGTGTTTGTGGGTGAGATTTCCTTTGTTAAAGTTGCCGAGGCCAATAACTAAGGAGTCCGGGTTAGTCCGTTCCACACACAGTATCTGGTCAGCGAGCATGCGTTGCGCCTCTTGCACGTTAGCCTGCGGGGGAATGTAAACACCGACCAGAATGAATGAAACAAACTCACGGGGGGAGTAGAAGGGTTTGCATTTGATAAAAAAATATTCCAGATCAGGAGAACAGTGCTGTTGAATCACTGTCACATCATTGCACCAGCCGCAGTTAGTATAGAAGCAGATTCCTCCACCTTTCGTCTTGCCGGAGAGTTCCGTGTGGCGGTCCGCTCTGAAAAGTTGGAAGCCAGCCAACTGCAGCGCAGAGTCCGGTATCGATTCACACAGCCACATCTCCGTGAAGCACAGAACGGAAGATGAGGAGAAGTCTCTGTTCTTTCCAACTAGTAGCTGGAGTTCGTCCAGCTTGTTGCACAGTGAACGCACATTGGAGAGGAATATACCTGGTAGCGGTGTGCGAAGTCCCCACCAGCGGAGACGCACAAGCGAACCGGCACGTTTACCTCTCCTCCATCGCTTCACTGTATGTACGAATGTAAGGGCACCTTTGACCAGAATATCCCAAATTTCGACAGATGAAGCAATGAAAGTCGGAAATAAATTCTCATGAGTTATGACCCTGATGTTCATGAGCATTTGAAAGAGCTCCCGGTTCTTAGGCAGAACGCTGAATTAGCTAACAAAACAAGACAAAACGTTGCGCACCAACACACCGAGGCAGCCGTCCGCGGCGCCATCTTTTCTACTCTTCTATGTCGAAAATAAAATAAAAGCCGCAATTAAATTAAGCACTATACAGGCAGGGGGTCAACAATGGAAAAGATGGAAGTGCACCTGCAGTTTGGCACATTGCAGCTAAGTAATCAAATGTGGAGTCACGCTGTACCTCAGCAGTCGCCTGCCTCGTGCTGTTCAGGTTATTGTTGGCCTCTTCCAGGGTTGTTCTTGCTTCCTCGATGGCCTTTTCAGACACATCCAATGCCTGCTTCGTGCTATTGACTTTATCCTCCACTCCTTCTGCTCGCCTCCTGCACGACGTCAACAGAGAAAACAGAAGAATGTTGTTATTGAAACATTAATGTGATAAATGCAAATTGTTATTTTTGTATGTTAGTTTCCTTTTGAGTTGTGGGTTTGGTAGTTCAGTTGTCAAGAGGAAGTTTCTGGCTCCAACATCCTGGGTCTTATCCATGTTTTGTTCTTTTTGGCCAGGCCTCCACACTTCTATTGGTTATTAAATGGCACCTTTCTGTTCATAAAATAATTTAGCTTTTTCTGGCATGGCGTCCTCCTTACGTGTTGCAGTCACTGGGTTGAGCACAGTGAAATTCTGAGGTTGTGGCCGTAACACTCCTGAGGGAAGTACCTGTAGCTCTTTACTGTCTGCTACTGGGCAGATCACATACGGCTGCTGTGTCTGAACAAAACATCTGAAAGTGTCACTGGGAAATGAAACAGTGAAGCTGAGGGAACCTACAGAGTCTTAGTGATGTCATAGTGATCCATAATCAGTGTTTCCCTATAATCTAGAATGTGGTGGCTCGCCACATTGTAATTTGTCCTACACCAGTTTCATAATGAAAAAAATGTAATAACATAAAGATCTCTACCTTGCTGTTTTGCTCTGTTGTATCATTGTATAGCTGTATGCAGTGCTGTGTGCAGAGCTGTGTGCAGAGCTGTGTCCAGCACTTTTTGCTGCGCTCACTCACACTATTGTCCATAAAGTTGTTACCATCCACACACACAGTCAAACTTCGTAGTTTCAGCTGCAGTTGTTCTTGTGCATGCACTCACACTACTGCCATTGAAGGAATTCATTTTGCGATTTTTTTTCTGCATAGTTAATAAAAAAGATTTTAGCAGCTTTTTACTCCAGTCTGTACAGGAATACTGTAGCAATATTTGAGTGGAATGGAAAAAGTGTTTTTTGTAATTTTAACAGTAAAGTGTGACTCTAAAATACAATCTGACAAATTTTCTTTTGCTTTGTGGGTGGATAATGAAATGTCCTGCTAGTTTTTGCTGTCTCTTTCACATGCTTCTTCTAACAGCAAGCAAACATAGTTTATGGTGAATGTGGTTACTGTTTTGAGAAACAGCAGGATTACTTACTTGGCCTCTTGAGCTTCCTCAAGCAGCTCCTTGGCTTTGCTGATGTGCTGCGAGGTTTGGTTGACAATGTCCTCCATGTTGGTGAGGTTGGACAGGCCGTCCTTTATCTTCATGACCATGTTGTCCAGCATGGTCTTGTTGAACGGCAGCTTGATCGCCAACACCTGCAGAGCCACTTTCTCTATGCTCTCTGGATCAGCTCCCTCCTCTGCACAACAGGGAGGAAGGAGAGTCAACAGATGCAAAATACAGAAACACTCAAACACAACATCATGCTGTACTTCTCCTCCTGCAGGTGAACTCAATTTAGCTGATTTAAGATCTATCTTTTGGAAGAGTTACCAGTTGAATCATGGTCAACATACCAGTGAGAAAATCTTTGATCTTCTTTATGAAATCTTTGAGCTTCTTGTTGTTGTTTTCAAACTGGTCTTTCTTCTTCCGGGCTTTCTCCAGCGTGTTCATCGCCTGGTTCTTCACATCTTGCGTCAGAGAGGCGATGTCCTGGAGCTGGACACAGGAAACCGAGATGTCAAGTCAACAAAGAATCATTATTTTTTATCGTCTCAAGTCGTGGCAGATACCAGGATGCACTGGCACTCAGATCCAGAGGAAATACAGAATGTTTGAACTTTTTTCAGTACCTTTTTTGCAACACCCTGCAGCTCCTCATTGGCAGCGTTCAAACCATTTCTGGCGAGCCCAGCTTGATTAAGGGCAGCAACGGAGGCGCTCACCGTTCCATTGCATCCGTTTCCTCCACACACACGATTACCCTGATCGTCTCGGCAACCGGCACCACCACACTGGCTGTCTGGGCAACTGCCATTTACGCTGTCATTGCTGTGACCCCCACATACCTGAAGGGAGAAACAATGCATTGCAATCTCTCACCTAGAGATGATTAGGTCAATCAATAAGAAAATAAAATAATAATCTGGAATCTGAAAAGAATTTATGATTCATGTTAAGCTCTATAAAGTTAAATCAAATTAGATCTAGGTATTAATACACGGTATGAACCTAAAGTATAAGTATGTCTGGTTGGTTAAAACAATTCCTGCCGCTAATACATCCAGTTCATCTCAATCTTTCCCTGTGATTCATCTTTATTTTTTTATAGGCTTCTTTAATTCAGTTCGCCCGATAGCTCATTTCAGACCATCCACTCATGTGTATCTGTGTGTGATTGAGTGCTGCTTCTGAGACCACCCTCCACTAGCGACGACGTATGACTTAAGGCCACTAGATGTCACTGTAACTGAAGGAAAGAGTGCATTCATAACAAATTGGACACATAAGTATTGTAGTCAATTACAATCGACAGAACTAAAAGAAACTTTGTCTACCTTGTGGCTGAGCAGATGAACCTTCTCATCCAGGTTGTGAGCCTTCTGCTGCAGCTCGTTCAATGATTTGTTCTGAGCAGCCAGAGAGCGGAGGAACTTGTCTTTACTGGCATCCAGCAGGTCTTCAGTAAGAGCGCGGGTTTTTTTGGACTGTTCCACCGCACTGGAGGGGCTGTACACTGAAGCGTTGCATTTCTCCTCAGCCTCGAATGACTGTCGATAGTACTTCTTGATTTTCTCAAACTGATCTGGGGTGAGACAAGAACACAAGTTGGTGTTTGACAGTTATGATTAACAGCTAATTATTCATTATATATTTACTCTTCTTTTGTTTGATGTCATGAGATGTTGTGCTGTTGAGCTTCATTGACATAATTGAGTTTGCTACCTGCAAATCCTGAGGTGAGGTAGTCATCGAGCAGGCGCTGTTTGTGAGCCACAGTGGTGTTGATGTCCCTCAGTTCTCTCTCCAGATCATTCAGTGTACGTCTCAGTGCCTCCTCTTCTGCTGCTGTTGTATTTAGCTCTCGGGTGACGCCCATCAGACGCCCATCTGTCAGTGCAATCTCAGCCCTGGAACATAAAAAGTGGTGTATTTATATACACTACATGGTTGTTCTTTGGTAGCAGGTGAAAGAAGACATGTTCATGAAGTTCCAAACACAGTTTGACATCCTCACCTGAGGTCATCAATGCTCTGTCCAATCAGCTGGTGGATCCTGTTGCTGTCGTCCACACTGATCAGGTCCTGCACCTGCCTCAGCTTCATTTCCAGTTCTTTGATGCGCGTGTCATCTACTCCTGGCGTGACCCCGCTCTCCAGGATCTTCTGCACGGTGTACTGGATGTGATCCACGTCCCTTTTGATCTGGCACACAGCATCGTCCCACAGCTGAAAGCACGGGTGACACCTGACACATTTTGGGAAAGCGTCCGTGAAGCCTCGAGCGCACTCATCGCACTGCTTCCCCGCTGCTCCCTCCCGGCACTCGCATACTCCCGTCGTTCTGTCACACTGGGCCATCTCTGAGCCCAGCGGATGACAGTTACACTCTGAATGGAAGGAACCAGGAAAGGAAGCGAAGAAAGACGTTTAATTTTTATTCATATCAGAGATGTTGCTGGTATCTTCTGACTGGTTCTGTGTATTTTGAAGTCCGAAAATGTCTGTTAACAAGGTGAGTTCAAGTGACGGACATTGTGTAGGATTCTTTGGCTTTGAATCTTAGTCATCATCATTGTTTAACTTGCATTAGTTAAGTGGGAAATCAGGACCTACACAACGATCACTTGAAGGCATTTGCTTTCACTGTTTTTTAACATACTAAAATGTATTTTTATTATTACTATTATTGTACTTACAATAAAAACTTTGGAATTGGTCTACAACATGGCAGCAGTGGCTACAATGTAATCTTATGAGGCAACTGTGACAGTCCACGAAATCTCCTCCTAAAGTTTTTTGTTAACCAATAAAAGCCTCAAATTGTTATTCTGGGTCTTTGGTCAGAGTCTGTCGGCATTAGACATGTCACATCCTAATCAGAGGCCTAGGATGAAAGATACCAGAAATTCCCTTGAACTGAAAGGAATGGCAAGTACATTTTGTATACACTGATGGACTTTTGTTGTAGCGTCACTAAATATCACTGTTATAACCAGCTTAAAATATGATCAGCATTCCTGTTCACAAGTGCTTTATGGTATTTATTACAGGGTTACCTTGACACTGTACCTGAGGGTCGCCCCAGTGGAACTGCTCACACTCAGTGCACTGTTTGCCTCCAAAACCTGGACGACAGTGGCACTGGCCTGTGAACTGTAGGAGACAGAGAGAGAAAGAGAGAGAGCATCATCAAGAATGATAGGCAGTCAGATATGGATACAAAATAAATAACAATATGAACAATTGATCATTTTCATTTTAGACCTGCTCACCATGTTGCAGTGAGCACCCAGAGCGTGTTGTGAGTCACAGTGACAGGGCTCACAGCCTCGGTCCTGACCGTAGTTCCAATGGTTCGGAGCGCACTGGTCACAGTTGTTTCCAGCCACGTTCTCCCTGCAAGGACAGGCTCCTGTTTGCCGGTCACAGTGACACTGTCCATCACTGCAAGCAGACTGCATAGTGCCAGCAGTCACACAGGTACAACCTGACAAGAAAACATATAATTAATGGACACAAAGTAGAATTTCCACACTTTGTAATTTGATCAAATAAAATAATAACAGTCTACTGTTAAATTGAACGTTCTTAGTTTTTGTTGAATGGCAGGTCTGTTGAATTTCTGTGTTGTTTTTAGATTAAACAAGATGTACTTTACAACAGGCCTGTACATGGTCAAATCTGTACCGAATATCACATGACTGATAAGAGTCTTGGCCTGAACATCTACTTCACAATATTCAGGCTCAGTCACACTGCCACCTAGTGGCAACTGAAAATGACTCCTTTTACTCTTGGATATACTCCGAGCAGGTTTCAACATATCACTTCCAATTAGGTCAGAAAAGCGATAAGACCTCGCTGACCTTTATTGTGAATATTGTGAGTTTTCATCATTGGTGCTCTGTTGAATTTCGATCCTTTGCCATAAAGTATTGTAACTCCACAAAGTCAGATCTTGACCAAAATCCACATGTTTAATAAGAGTTACACCCTGAATACATGTACTTCTTAATTTTCTCTATAAAGATAAAACTCAGAGAGAGGTTGGTCGTTTATCACCCACACATTTTTAAGCATGCATCTGTAATCTGACAAAACACAGACATAGATTTAGCTTCTACGCCATCGAAAATAACTTTGCAAAGAAAAATGTGCAATCATTACTCACGTCTGCAGTCTTGGGTCAGAGCGTTTCCATAGTAACCATGTTGACAGTGTGCACAGGAGGGGCCGTCGGTGTTGTACAGGCACTTAAGGCATCGGCCGGTCCTGGGGTCACATGACTCAAGGTCCTGGGTGTCGATGTTGCCGCTACACTCGCATGGTAGGCACTGCCCCCCAGGCTGGTCTGGATTACCATAGTAACCAGGGGCACACTGGTCACAACGGGATCCTTGATAAGAAAACGGAGAATATGGCACATGTCAGTTGGGTTCAAAACTGCTAGTTCACTACATAGTTCACTACAGAATCAGCCACAGTGATTTTGCCACACTATCTATTATTAATGAAATATGTTTGTACAAATGATCAGGCCTGGTAAAAAGTGATCAACCAAAGACACCACAGTGTCATAGTTTACCAGTGTAGCCTTGCTTGCAGTTGCAGATGATCTGGTTAGTGCTGTGGTCAGCTTGACAGGAGTGTCCGTTAAAGTGATCTGAGCCGGGGTTTCCAGGGCAGGGGCAGGGCCGACAGTGTTCCCCTGAGCCAAGCACTGGGTTCCCAAAGAAGCCATCCACACAACTAGGGCAAACGCGGAAAGGTATTTTACCACCAGGGGCAAAGGAACAGAGTCTGACATCTGATCTGAGTGTTATAACGTTACCGTTCACAGAGGTGTCCAACCGTGTAGTCCCTGCAGTCTCGACACTCCCCGGTGCTGGGGTCACACAGGTCTGTGTGGCCGTTGCACTGACAGGGGCTGCAGCTGGGGAAGCCCCACTGGCCTGGTTGGCAGTCAGAGCACATCCGTCCAGTGGCTCCCTGCCTACACTGGCACTGGCCTGTAACTGGGTCACACTGGTGGCTCAATGAACCCTCAGAGTGGCAGTCACAGGCTGGACAGGGGGAGGTATTTAAAGGGTTATTCACTGTTTCCCTGTTGAAATTCACTATTTGTGCTTCTTATTGGAATTTTGAACAAAAATAATGATTAGTATTTATTTCTAATCATTCTAATCAGGTCTCTCTTGCAAAAGTTTAGACTACCTGAACACATGTTACTTATTACGATCTCTGATCTGGGATTAAGTGCTTAGCTGATCATACAGCAGACTCACCAGTGCAGCCATTCACTCCAAAGCCATAGGTTCCTGGGGCACACTGGTCACAGTGTTGACCCATGACGTTGGGTTTACATTGACACTGACCTCCCACTCTGTCGCACTCCCCACTGAGGGAACCCTGTGGGTCACACTGACAGGCTGGATACAATAGAGACAGAAAAATATTTAAAAAGCAGCGTAAACTTGAGCTGTCAATGGATTTGAACTTGCTTCCACTAAATGTGAGTTATGTACGTCTGTACTTACACAGAGCACCGTCATGAATGATGGAGGAAATACTACAGATGAGTTTGGAGCACATCTCAGCCAGGGCAGGCATCGGTGTGATCATGAAGGAATCCAGACACATGTAGCGAATCATCTCCTCCCGCCGCTGCTCGGCCTCTGGCTCATTACCTTGGAAACCAGGAAGCTCAGTGTATTTGGGAATCAGAACCAGCTATGTAGATTTAAAAAAAAAAAGAAAATCAAAGAAGTAATTATAGTCAATGCAATAAAGTTGATAAAGTTGATACGCTATAGTAATGAACTCATGCAGAAAGAAAAATTAAGAATTAAACAGTTCTTTTGAGAGGAGGTCTCACAAAAACAAGATGAACACTAAAAGCCAGATTTGTGTGGTAGCATCTTACCAATACTAAAGAACTAAATGCTACTGAAACAGGTTTGGATTTATCCCTCGTGTTGTTCCTGGGTCGGATTGACCCAGAGTGTGTGTGTGTGTCTCCTGGGAGGGTCATTTAGACCCACACCTGATTCCAATTGTAATCTAGGGGGGGTACATTAGACCCACAAAGAAGCCAGCACGTCATTCTCCATGTGCCCCCCTCCCGGACCATGGCACGATGTCACGTCAGGAGCGTTTCACCAGAGAACAGGTTCTCCAACAGCTATTCTCCCAGCAACCGTCCTCTGAACCCGAAGACGACGCGAAAGAGCCAGAACGAGAAGCAGACGGACAAGGAGATGGAGAAGCAGACCGAGAAGCAGATAGAAAAGCAGACCGAGAAGAAGACAGAGAGGACGGCGACGGAGACGAAGACGAAGAAGACGAAGAAGACGAAGAAGACGACGACGACGACGACGACGGCAGTGACTACGAAGTCGACGATGGCGATGAAGACTACGATACAGTGGGTGATGCTTCTGCAGATTCGTCATCCTTTGAAGAAGAAGAAGGACAAGACCACGGCGACACCACCGGACTCGTAGAAAGAGAGACCTTCCCGTCAAGAAACGGGGAAATAACATGGTCCTCAAGGGTGTATGGCCGAGAATCATCCTGGAGATGACGAATCGGGAGGGTCATCGAAAATACGGCGACGAATGGAAAGGGATGGATGAGACCGACCTGCGTGCCTACATAGGGCTGCTGATCTTAGCGGGCGTGTACAGGTCCCGGGGCGAGGCCGCCACCAGCCTGTGGGACGCAGAGAGTGGCCGGGCGATATTTCGTGCCACGATGCCCCTAAAACTCTTCCACACGTACTCCAGACTGCTGCGCTTTGACGACCGCGAGACGAGACTCACGAGACGAGCCACGGACAAATTGGCAGCCAGGCGAGAGGTCTGGGATGCGTGGGTGGCGCGGCTACCAGACCTCTACAACCCGGGGCCCGAAGTGACCGTGGACGAGCAACTGGTTCCGTTAAGAGGTTAGTCTTTTTTTCCGTTTTATATTATTATTATGTTATGTTATGTTATGTTATGTTATGTTATGTTATGTAGATAGCGGCTGCTAGTCCTTGTCCTCATCTCATCTCCTCTCATCTCTCTTCTCCTCCTGTTTTTCTTTCTTTGGCGGGTAGTGCTCGATGTAACGGAGGGACTGCAGGGTCGTAATGTCACGTGCGACAATTACTTCACCTCCTACGAACTTGCGCGGCAGCTCCTGGAGAGGAAGCTCACCGTGGTCGGCACAGTTCGGAAGAACAAGCCCGAGCTCCCGACCAGGCTGCTCGCGGTCAAGGAAAGAGAGGTGTTCTCATCCAAGTTCGCATTCACGCCCACTGCCACTCTGGTGTCCTACATCCCAAAGAAAAACAGGAACATGGTGCTCCTGAGCACACGGCACACCAAGGCCTACATCAGCGGCCGCAAGGACGGGAAACCGGTCATCGTCCTGGACTACAACTGCAACAAAGGTGGCGTGGACAACCTAGACAAGGTAATCGGAACGTACAGCTGCAGGAGGATGACTGCGCGCTGGCCCCTGGTCATCTTTCACAACATTCTCGATGTCTCTTCCTACAACGCCTTCGTGATATGGAGAGAGATCAACCCAGACTGGATGCCAGGGCAAGCGGAACAAGCGGAGGGTGTTCCTAGAGCAGCTGAGAAAGGCTCTCATGACTCCGTTCATTGCACGAAGGGAGCGCATCCCCGCACGGAAGCGTCTGCCGCGGTTGTGAAGGCTGTAAAAGCCGCCGCTGCCGCACAAAGAGCTCTTGACCACGACGACTATGACGCTCGACCTGAGCATCCGGCCTCCTCCATAGCCCTAGCAGCAGCCCCGCTCGTGGCGAGCAAGAGGAAGAGGTGTCAGATATGCCCCAGGAAAAAGGACTGTAAAACTCACACCGTGTGCCGCGGGTGTAACAAATACATCTGCAAGGGCTGCTCACTTGTCTATTGCCCTACGTGTGCATCCTTATATGGGGTGGGCTATGTGAGGGGGCCAACAGCTGGGGGAAGCAGGGACAACACAAGGGATAAAAGCATCATAAAATAAAATGTATTTCTGTGGGTGTCCCTAAATTTGAATGGTTCATTCTTGAAATATGCTTTATATTCATATTACGAAAAAACAGTGATTACACAAGTGGACAGATAATGTAAATACTACAATGCTGAAATCTGATTCATGTTTAAAGTTCATGTAATGGCTTTAGTGTCTTTACTGGGGTTTTGCAGTTTTTATAATCACTGTGGGGAAATCTAATTTTGTGAAGGCTACCGCAGCATGCATGTTGGCCGGGGAAATTAGCTCCCGAGACCAATGCTGCCTTTCAAGCAGAGTGAGAGGTGGATAATGAGGGCAGTGGGCTGAAAATCTTAGCTCACCGAGTCAATAAGAATGAAGGCTGTAAGATGTCTGTGTGAGACACCATGGCGCTGGAACCTAATTGCCACCACGTAACGGTTGCTGGGCTCGAAGCAGAATGGCCTGGGCATCTGGATATACCTGTTAAAATACACAAAAAGACAACGTTTGTCTGACTCTTCTCTTTCAGTTTCCACGGCCAATGACACCTCAATCATTATCACTCCCTGTGGAAAAAGGTGACATTCATGTAGCCTATGACGTTACAAAGCCACAGGGTTTGTAACAAGGTCCAGATAAGTGTTTTTTGTGAATTGAACGTCTAACAACAAGCCGTGGCTACTGCATATTGAAGGAGCCCCATTTCAGTTTATTTATATTTACATATAAAAATGTTTACATATATTTATTTATAGTTTTTGGGGGATGTAGGCATGCAGCCCCATGCCCTAGCTAACCATTAAGTGTTAATATCCCTTGTACATATGCACTTTTGCACTTATACCTAAGAGAAATGAGGCTGATTGTGAGTGTAACTTAAGTGTTTTAGTCTTTTTATTAGATCTTTTTAGTTTTTTAATCTTAACATATGTTTGGATATTATTTAAATGAGTTCAATGACTATGCAAATACAATATGAAAGAATTCCTTTTTTGTAATCTAAAGTTTAACACTGAAATCAAAATCATCAGAAATAGCACTTGCAGTTTTTAAATGAAACTGATGAGTGGCAGGATGTTCATCACTTCCATGTCTGACTACTGTGTTTATGGAGTAGTCACTGTTCACCAGGGGAGACTTGATCCACCCTCTGTCTGCATCGGGCTTCCACCCCTGTTGTCTGTATTTTGGCCTCTCATTGCTAATTGGTTTTGGCTGACGTGCCCACCACAGAAGAGAGCGGAAGCCGAGCTATATGGTCCACTGAGACAGGCGGATCCGGGCCTGGTCTGACCACTTAGTTCCAGATCAGTTCAGACTGTGAAAAGCTTTTCATCGGGTTGAAATTAAACAGTCTTCGAGTTACGGCTTTCCCTCTTCTTCATCCTATATCCTGTTCTCTGCTGCTTAGATATCACCACAGAGATGAATAATGTTTAATTTCGTTTGATCTGCAAAAATCAGTCTAATATGTTGAGTCTGCATCTGTGTAATAAGGTTTTTATATCATAAGCTCAATATGTAATCTGCAATTGTTTAATTTGAGGCTTTTAGTGATCTTCTTGCTCAAGCAGATAACATAACTTCCTTAACAAGCCTTCACACTACAAAGCAGCATCATAACAACACTGTGATTTGAAATATAATTGTTTTAATCTGAGTATCATTATTGTACTGAGAGTTATCAAGTCTCTTTGCTAGGTGTAGTTTGACCTCAGAAAATACAATTTCTATAGCAACTGACTTCATTTTGCAATCGCTGGAGTCTCCCTCTGCTGTTCATACAAGAGAATACAGGTTTTAGTCACTTCTTCATTTTTATATATAGTCTATGATAATGGGTTACACTGATGATTTACATTTTTCTCAACTATCTTTGATCTGATAATGAATTTAAACAACTACAAGAGCCAAGACAAACTCTGTGAACCTGGGCCAGGTGTTGGGGTTGGATATAGAAACGTTTGTGCCAGAATTTACTTTTATCTGCTTGCCTCTAAAAGGTCATGTGATTTTTTTCACTATCTAAACAAAGCTGCTGCTTTCTTTTCATAAAGCTGTGGCTGACTATTACACAGGCTTCCTGGTATGTTTGCCCTCCCAATGGAAAACCAATAGGAAAAAACTACAGCAGGGTACAGTGGAATACAAAAATAAAGACAAGCCCGACTCACACAGTTGCACACAAGCCAGGGCAAGTCTAAGTGACAACAATGTAATGATGCAATTTTTTCCTGAGCTGTAAAACAACACAACCCAGATCAACACCTGTGAATGCTTGGACAAATCCTTCAGCCCTTCAGAGACTTGAATAAACATACAGGCAAAAATGGTCTTAGACTTATACACTAACACACACACACACGCACACACACAAAAGTTTTGGTACCTATTGCGGTGTGGCAGTGTTACAGTATAGAGCTGTTCAGTTGGGAGAAGGTTTCCACACCGGAGACTGGAGGGTAGCAGAACTGAAGTAATACTGACAACGGCCTCCCAGTCCTCTGTCGACTACACAACACACACACACAGAGAGAGAGAGAGAGAGAGAAACACACGCTTAGTTCAGAAGTCCTTCATTAATTAGCAACATGAGTTTATATGAGAAGGTCATGCTCCCCACACTCACAGACCTCGGGTTCGTAGCGGATCATGATGTCGTACTCCATGGCGTAGGGGATGTTGTTGATAGTGAAGACCAGGCCAGCACCATCTTTGACGCGGGCGAACCCAGGTCCTGTCCATGTCACCATGTGGCTCGGAGAGTGCTCTCTGTGAATGGTCCTCACATCCGGCTGAGAGAGACAGAAAGAATTAACAAATGTTTTTTCTAACAATTACCATTTCTACTTTCCAATCTGTTCACATCACTGACTCTCTTTATTATAGGTTCATGGACGTCTATAAAGCTGCTTTTATGAAGAGTTTGCTCAGTTACACGTACAATCAACAGTTTGAATGCTTTAAAATTGTAGTAACTAAACTTGACAAGGTGACATTGTTTCTTATAGTGTCTATCCTGGTTTTAAAATGTTACATATGAAGATTAATTCAAAATTTGTGTGAGATTTACCACAAACAACCAAAAATTATTGGTGATAAATTAGTGATCGCAGCACTGCTATATATATATAAATGCATCACAACAGCTACGATATCTCCATAGAGATGTGAAGCTATTTGTGAACCTGAGCAATGATCATTACTTTTGAGTAACATATCAGCACACCCATTTTTTTCTCTAGCTTGTTTGGACAATGCATGACTCATTCTTGACTCTGTCTCGTGGAAACTAATTAACAACATTCTATTACTCAATGACTAACAATTTTCAAGTACTCTACTGGAGTATTTTAATTTAATGTTGCTTTCTACTTCTACTCCACTACATTCCAGAGGCTAATTTTGTTATGTAACTATTGGTAGACAAATATTTAGTTAAGATAACAAATAATATCTTTATTTTATAACTATTCGGATTGAGACCTTAAAAATAAATGGGGTATCCTGTCAAATGCAAGTCTGTTAGTTGTTAGTTCTTCACTTAAATATTTAATTTCATAACCGAATGAAACTTTTCTATATTTCATAAAAAAGCAAAGGATAGAGAAAAACAATAACAAAATTAATTCACCTTTTTGAAAAATAATTTTCCTTTGGACTCTTAGGCTGTGACTTGGAAATAAGGGAAATTAACTAGTTAACTATATATAAAGGAATTAAAACAAGTTTTGGTTTAAAATGCTTAGTATTGACAATTTAATAATGTCATATGTTTTACTGTATAATTCACAGTATTTGTACTTTGATACTTTAGAACATTTTGCTGATTTCACTTCTTTACTTTATGTCCCTTGAACAAAACATCTGAATTATTAGTGTCGTCACCACTAGCAGATATTAAAACTATTTATCGAAACTAGTGCAAATAATTTTGACCTTTCCTTTTTAAAATCCAGCAGAGAAAATGGATTCAGTATTTTGATACACACTTTATGACACATGAACATTGATCTCCAGGATCTATGCTGGGATTGAACATCATGGGTCTCAGACTTTATATCGTCTCAGTGTTGGTGGTCCTGACTCCAACACTACACTGCATATACACTACATATTCAGCTTCAAGCTTGACTAGATTGTGCTGACATAATTAACTTGACAAGCAAGAACTTAATTAGGGAAAGTAACCTCAAACTGCAGAGAGGTGCAAACAGCACATGACCACAAAACCTTGACAATGTCAGCTTTAGAAATGTTGCTCTCTATGAAAGTATTGTATGTAGGCTGTTGTTACTGCTATGTATAATTCAATGCCTTATATACCATTCAAAACAAAGGTTTCTAAAAGGAACCTTATAGGAAAACGTACTGGATACTTTCACCTCTACATGCCTGAATGTTGTTCAAATTAGAAATTGAAAGCTGTTTTCAGACATGTCCTTTCTCCTGAGTTTTCATTTCACACATGCACCACAGAGTGGGGGGTTCACTGCACAGACTCGTTCACAACACCAACTAATTCTACACAGGTCTCAGGTGAGCAGTGGGGAAGCAGGCAGAGGCAGGATGTATTGTATTACACTGCTGAGATATTGGCGTCTGTCAATTAGAAGCATCATTAACTCCCTCACTTCCGCGCTGTGAATCCAGCAGCAGATCTCCAGCAGCAGATCTCCAGCTGTGTTCTCATATTACCTTCTGTGGACTTTCTGAAGAGTTTATATTAAGTGGGTAGAGAAAGTCTGCAGGAACTGTTGGAGGCTCTCACTCTCACATTTGCATTCGACACACCTCTGGAGTTCAGTTCATGTCTGAAAGGAACTCAAGTACCAACTTCAGTAATTAAGAGACATTCAACCCATGAGCCAATTAAGCCCATTTCAACCTGTGATGAAGGGGCAGCCAATCCAAAGCCAAAAAGGCTGAGAACCACCAGACGTCATTATTCATATCCACATATCAACTACAACCTTCAGGACTGTTTTTGGAAACAAGTGTTCTAACTTGGACATGTTCTGTGTCTCATCAACCATAAATAAAACCAATGTATCAATCAAAGTAAATATCACTGTCTGTTGAAGCTGGCGGATCCGTCTCAGCGCCGCCCAATGCTGCTGCGAGTTGGTGATGCGGCGGTGGCGGCGGTGACGTCTCAGTTGGTTGCTGAGGTGCTGAACGCAGTCGGTCTCTGCCTGAGGACGAACTTTGCCCTGAAAGGAAGGAGGAGAGGAGAAGAGAGGACATGGTTAATCTTTTACTGCTTTCTCATTCACAAGTGAAAATGACAACATGGAGCAGAGACTCATGCTGTGCTGAAATTACCAGAGTGTTAAAGAGGAACAAAAATGTGACTGTGTTTTTCTGTGTGTGTCTTGTGTGTGCAAAGCAGCAATAATTAATTGAGACAGGTTGGCATCTGTTCTTCTATCAGGTGTTTTTTTTATTGGGTTTTTAGCTGTATAGTTTGAAGTGTGCAAAGAAATGCAGGACTTTGACTCTGAAACTCTTCTTATGTCCTTCGGCACATACACTCAATTTCCATCCAGTCTCAAGTTCACCCCCTAAAGAGCCAAAGACATCAAAATGTCAAAGACACAGCTCCTGTTTCTTAGGGTCTCGTGTCACTGTTTTCTCGAAACATTCTGAAGTCAATACTTGTCTTTCTGTCAACATTCCTGTGGCAGTGATGTTGCAAGGCCAAGGGCTGCCTGAGCTTGCCCGGAGGGCTGGATGGGGGAAGTGGAGGGGCCAGAGTGGGGAGGTCTATTATGAGTGAGGATGGAGGCGGGTGAAAGGTAGTGATAAAGACTGACAGAAAGAGGAAGGAATTTGCGAGAGCAGTGATTGCAGAGGATAGAAACAAGGATGGTGTGTCGAAATGCAGGTAAGATTAGTCAGTGACAGCAGGAACAGGCTTGTCACAGTGTTGGATCATGGTGGATTACAGTCACCGTGAGTTAAAGGTGAAAGTGTGCGAATTTGTACATGTGATATATCCAATAATAATAACCTTGGACAATATACGACCAGTGCTATGTAGCAGCGGTGGCTGGTACTTTTCAGCATAGGTGACATTCAACGGGTGTGTTCACCACTACGACAATGAAAACTGATTCCCCAATTTGGGACTCTGTGTACTGAGTTGAGCTTTACCAAACTTTAAACAAACAGGTGAACAGCTCTTTGTGCTGCAGCGATGTTTTCAGGGTTCTGCAGTTGGTCTTTACTTGCTGCCGCTCAACCACTGCAGGTAACTTTTACAGTTTCTGAAAGAAAGCTGCAACCAGCAGTACCACAGGCCAAACGAACAGCCCATTCCAAACAGGCAGGTTTACAACTACACTGCACTAGTATGATCCAAAATAAGCAGGCATAAATCTAACTTCTCTAATGAACTTGGACTGAATCAAATCCAGACAAATCCAATATGTACGGGTCTTGTGGTGAGGATTCGGCTGATCATTGTGAACTGGCGAGTCACTATTCAAACTGGTAAAATGTTTTCATTTGAACAACATTATATGAGATAATATTATTATAAAGATGTGAATCATGAATAAATATGACATTATGTTTCATTTGAATAGAAATAAATGAATCAAGCTAATTTGAATGGGTCACTTGCTTATGTTTGACAGATATGTATAGACTGACACAATAGAATTTGAGTATGGGTTATTGAAATATAGTTCAGGTAAACTATGGACAAAACTATGCACAGAGTTCTCCACCACACTGGAGAGACAAAACATGTTTTTTAAAAGTTAGGTTTTAAAAAGTGGGAGTTGTCTTGTCCATACTCGACAAACAATGATTTTATTCATTACAACAGATATTAAATGGAGAGAGTAGCAGTGGGACTATGGTCTTGTGAAGTGCTACATTATCCACATGGTGCAACATGGTGAATGGGTTATTTGCAGTTTTTTTTATGTTGCTATGCTATTTTGTATCTTAAGTTCTTCTAGTGAGTCTTTGATCAGCAAGTGTGAGGTTGGTCCAGCTCAACCTGCCTTGGTTTTGAAAAATGTTGTAATATGTTCTGCTGCCACAGAGGAAATCAATTCAGCATCTTAGCATCATCATCTAGTTTTGCTTTTCTTCTTGACAATGCCTAAGTTTATTGTGAAAAACAATAGGCTGGCATGTGTTTGTATAGATATAATGATATTGGTCCAACATTATGTAAAAATGCATATTTTCTTGATGCACGAATGTCCTAAACAAACATACACACCCCACCCTGACCCCCAACTCACACACAGAAGTCGACCCAGTGCCTAAACCCAGAAAAAGCATTTTCAGGGATGATGATGACATAACACCAATATTCATCACCTCTGCTTTTTAATTCAGCATCTACACAAACACATTCCTCCAAATCTGCCCACAACCTTGGTGGAGTCAGAATGATATGAACATCCTTCTGAAAAAGTCATAACATCACATTATCCAATGTCATCAGATAAATTGTTGGAACAGCCTGTACAGTCTGTCTGAGATACAACAGACAGAGGAAGATAATATCTACTGTGAATGATGTTGAGGCATGTGTCTGTGACCTGTTTCGTTCTTACTGGGATTCATAAATTCTCGAACCCTGGCATGATACTCCAAGCTCTGTGTCCAATGACTGCAATGTGAACTGTTCTGATCGACACTGAACTGTACTGCTGTGCTCACCGGCAGCGCAGGGTCACTGGGGGAGTGTCCGGTGGCGTCTTCAGCCTCGTATTTGTAGTAGTCCAGCGGAGCACAGAAATACCCCGGCTGCACTTCTGAGCACTGTCGACCAATCAGATGTCTCCTGCAGTCACACTGGCCATTTTCCATCATGCACCTTAAGTCACAGAAAACAGGGAATTAAAAGTATATAAATGTTCAGGAGCAGATTGAATGATTCATACCCTCACTTCAAAGTTAATCAAAGTAAATTATTCCATCATTTTCATATGATCTATAAGACATATCAAAAAGCATATATAATGAGCTGTGGCCTGACCAACCACGGCTCGGTCGCCTGGTATGAAGGAGTCTGATGTTAAAAGACCCAAAACACCCAATGACCCCAGCTTACATCACTGATGATGTGTTCAGGTGCATCGGGAGATGAATACGAATAATGATAAAGAACTGTTTCTGTCCGTACCTATTGTTGAAGGCTCCACCAAAGTCACAATCACAGGGTCTGCAGCCGGCCAAGTCGTTACTGAGCCCCCAGTATTCAGGCTGCAGGGAGGGAAAGAAGCCTCAACACCAGGATGTACAGTGACATGTCTGAAGCTCAGTTGACCTTGTAGAGTAAAACTGTATATTTCTTTATCCCTACTTCCGGTCCACTCTAAAACCGAGTATCTTCTTTAAAGTGTGACAAAATTACACAGGTCTGAAAAAGTGGCCGATGCAACAGCTCATAAAGTGATGAAAACAATATTAATTATAATAATAACTTCATTATTAAAATACACAAAATGTAACTGCATGTGCAACATTTAAAAACAGTTTGACGTTCCCTGATTTTCTTCCTTGAAAATACTATACAACTAACTCGAAATACTAATCGATGGCCTTGTGCAGAATCTTATGTTATAAAATCTACAATTAGCCGCAGATTGAAAGGAGAGCAGCTGTTACTCACCAGACACTGGTTGCAGTAGCGTCCTGTGACATATCTTTTGCAGGAGCAGTCCCCACTGATCTGATCACAAGGAGCTCCCATCATAATGATACCACGAGGGTCACAGTTGCAAGCTGATGGGAGAAACAAACGCATGCACGCATGTACACACACACACACACACACACACACACACACACACACACACACACACACACACAAACACATAGAGTAAGAAAATGCATACTTTAAATGTGTGTGGTTTCAGTGGCAGACACACACACACACATATACATACGCTGGCAGCCTAGAGGGTCGTTCTGGCTGAGTCCGTAGTAACCCTCTTTGCAGTCATCGCAGCGGGTGCCTTTCACATTGGCTTTGCAGCGGCACTGTCCTGAGATCATCCCCATGTCTGGGTCGGTGTGACTGTCACACACACCCCCCTCCAGTGAGCCCACAGGGTCACAGTCACAGGCTAGAGGTCAAGTAAAGGGGAGAAATTATGAGGGACAAAAACATCAGAAAACAGCACTTACTATAAAATGGCTGCCACATAGGATACTTCATATGGTGAAAATACACTTGTGTCACAAAACACAGCAGACCTGCACTTTTTGTACTTTCAATGATTGTCTACATCTTCAAAAAATGAAGGAAATTTTCATGTGTATCAACCTTATTATAATAGATTTAAAATGTAACCACATTAGGAAGTGGACTCTATGGCAGTTGACACAGACTTGACATAACAGCAGGTTTTTCATTTTTTTATTTTTTTTTATTTCTGGTTGTCGATGTTGTTGATGACTTGTATTGGTGTACTTATTGTTGAATAAAAAGAAAATGGTAAAAAAAAATGTAACCACATTTACTCTCATATTCATTTTAAACTGACATTTATAGCAAATGAAAATGTCTTTCGATAAGTTACGTTTGTTTTGAAAGCTGTCTCAAGATGATCTAGATGTTTACTGACTTGAAATCAAGTGAAGTGTTGGGTCAATGGAACAAATTAATAACAATAATTATAAACAATAACAATAACTTTAGACAAGAGCATTTTTTCTATGAAGGTTTCTCAAACCTCTGGTAGATTTCTGTCTGGGAAAATCAAATACTAATGATCAATACTGGGTTTATTTTAGAAGCCATTTACTGCAGAATTTTGTTAAATGACTCACCAACACAAACCCGTGGATCCCTGATATCCCTGATTTGGTCTTGGGAGTAGAACGGCTTGCACATCTCACAGTTGCGTCCCATGGTGTTGTGCTGACAGTCATCGCACACTCCTCCGCTATAGTTAGCCGTGGCCAAATACACCGCCATGTCAAAGTGGCACTGGTTCGAGTGGCCGTTACAGTTACACTCTGAAGAAACAAGCAGGGAAAAAGATGACAAGATTACTGTGACTGTAAGAAGGAACTACAAGTTTTTAAGAGTTGAAGGGCTTCATTAACGGCCATCAACTCATCTCATCGTCTTTTAAAACAGTAGACTTCCATGAGCCGAGGAGACAGTTCAATACAGCCTCTCAGGGAGGAGTTGCTTCTACAGGAGGCAGAGACTTACAGTACAATAGCATGTTATCAGTATCTGAATGTTTATCAATTTAGCTTTCCGGAGCACAAGAGGATACATTGAAAGTACATGTACAATTACAATACAAGAAGGTGTGTAATCAAAAAACTGCTAACTGCAGATGTAACATACGTTTCTTTTGTTGACAGCAAGAAGAATTTTAATGAACAGGAACTCCCCGCTTCTGTATTTTCCAACAGTAGTCTGTACTACCTGTGCTGGCAGCTGGCTTTCTGTGAGTGCGTATATGTGTATGTGTTTTAGAGTAACAGTTGAAAAAGCCAGTAACAGGCAGTATTATAAAAATAGAAATAAATCCTCATCTGCATCATGTTTCCCGTGTGTGTATGTGTGCATATTACCTATGTTGTGGGGACCTAAACTGTTTACACAGTCACATTATGTATACAATTTTTTTTAATAAGTCCCCATAACATAAATCATGAAATTTGAAGGTGAAGACACCTTTAAAGGTTTAGGTTAAAGTTAAGTACTTTCATTTTTCGGAGAACTATCACTTTAAGGGTTAAGTAAGTAGTAACTATAGTTTTGTTGTATGTGTGTGCGTGTGCTCAACCTCTGCATGTGTGAGGGTTATCTGCCTCCGCTGGTCTCCATGGCAGGTCATGATGGAAGTCTTTGCAGCGCTCACAGTTCAGGCCCTCTGAATTATGCTTGCATACACAGCGACCGTGGATCTGTCAAATCAGAATGCAGCAAAAATGATAAGTGAAAATGTTGAGGTAGGCAAATCCATGGTGTGTGTGTGTGTGTGTGTGTGTGTGTGTGTGTGTGTGTGTGTGTGTGTGTGTGTATGCGTGTGTGCATGCGTGTGTGTGTTTGTGAGTGTGTGTGTGAGAGAAAGAGAGAGACAATCGGAGATAAAGAGAGCCTCACCTGTTTTTTATGTTAACTTTTATTACAACTACAGCCTTTTAGGTTTCTGGTATGAATACTGTATTTCCTTGTTAGAATTAGTCCTACATACTTAAATAAATACCAGAACTATACAGTAAGAAGCCATACTCTCTC
This sequence comes from Verasper variegatus, assembly GCA_026259375.1. Lineage (NCBI taxonomy): Eukaryota > Metazoa > Chordata > Actinopteri > Pleuronectiformes > Pleuronectidae > Verasper > Verasper variegatus. The sequence continues at coordinate 3,825,183 of CM048045.1, read as the reverse complement.
TCTCACTATGGACGTTTTCTGGAAGCTGGTGAAAGGAGAACTCAGGCAGCAGCACAGCTTCCCCATATATCTCCCTCTACTTGTGTCACCCATTCTAACAGCACATCAATGAATGGCTAGAATTGCTGTCACTCTCTATGTCACATGTAGGTGTTTGCATCCTATTGGATAGTGAAGTCTAAAGTATGCATCACATTGTGTCCTTAAGTCTTGCCACTGGTGAAATACACAAAAGAGTTGAAGTTGGTGCCTCTCTGTCTGGCTCATCTGAGTTAGATATGAAAGTCCCTAAGCATAGACACTATATGTACTGTTGGTTGGTCCTTTATCTATAACCTGACCTTTGGTACTGCTTAAAGAGAGAAGGGATTATCTGTGGAATTTAGACAGGCACAATTCTCCTGTGCAGATATAATATGTAATATACATTATATACATAATATATAGTGGCATATACAGTAATGTGTGAGGATGGTCAATAATTTCGCAACAGTATATTAGTAAAAATAACAATCTTGTGACACAATCTAGTAACTCACCATGCCGTTTTCCCGGGCGTCAACCCCTGGCACTGGGGCGCACTCTGAGGCATGACCATAACAGAAGCAGCTCCCTCTGACCACCAGCTCATAGAGGGCATAATAATATTTCTGCAGGACGTCAAAACGTCGATCCAGCAGGTCGTCTCCCAGAGTGTTTAGCTTGGTAAAGTTGATTCGTAGGTTGGTGATTCGCAGAAGTTCTGTAGAGAAGAAAAAGAGACCACTTAAATCTGATTGTGTTAAGACAGAAACCATTATAAACCATTATAAATGTAAAGGTTAATTAAGAATTCCTTGAACAGTTCCACAGGAAGGGCTGGAGCCAATCAGCCAGCTGACATAACCCAATCACGGGACTGACACATAGGCTATGGAATCTGTCAGAGATACACTACGCTGAGCTGCTAATGACTGTAAATCTTCCATATTCTGAGTTTGAAAGTCCTCACTGACCTTGAATGTCCAAGCTGTATGGGTCTCTCACATGAATGGCAGGATCCAACACTTTATAAATAACCTTGAATAAAGAAGAGACATTTTCAGGTGGCGAAATTGAGAGAAAAATGTACCATTAGATTCAGGGAGCACTACAACACTGCTATAAGATACTGTATCTTAAACATTATCAGATTCCTGCCTACAGTGAGAACCAGTGGGGTTGGAGCTGAGAACCAGAGAAATGGGAGGAAAACTGATAAGTACAGAGCCTTATCCATCACATTTCTACCATCACCTCCACCTTACCTCTCCATTAGTGGAGGGCTCAATGTCAGAGTAGCGTTCCTCGCAAATGATGTCATTGATGTGGTGAAGGCCATTGGAAGAGATGCCAGGGAAGGTTCTGGTACAGTTGGAGGCGAAGTATCGGTAGGGGCGCCATGTACGCCCAAAATCAGCTGAACGCTCGATGATCATAGCTGCAGGTCGGAATGTCTGAGGAGGGAAAGTGACAAAGAGAAAATAATATGGACTTAGTACTAACTAATTCATTCATTAATAATCACATCAATCAGTAACACATGGACTATCAGAGAAAGATGACAGCAGCTTGTCAGGCTGATTTATCTGAACCTTTTGTTTCATGTTTGCTTTACTACAGATTCATGTGTGTACATAACCAACACAGCCTACCATGCTTCAGCATATTCAGAATTCAGTCCCTGACTGACTGAGAAACAGTCAAAGAAGTTGTAGAGATTGTAGAGAAGTTGCAAGTTTCGTATGATCTGATGTTTAACATGTTTATTAAAAATTTGCAATAAAATTGAGGAAGCAAATAAAAGTTGAAGAAAATAGGTGTTTTTTATAAAGCTTTTACACCATGTTCAAATATTTTATTTAAGACTTTTAATTCCTAAACTAATAACAAAGACGTACATCACTCAATGATTTATATCATGATACACATTTAATCCAACTAACCACAATTTTTTCGCTACTTTCATTAAATCTGGATCTTGCACTATAACCTACGACCTTGCGGGTTATAGTGCAAAACTATGGTGCAAAACTGGCAGGTATTGGCTACATTTGTAATTTTATTCCGAGTCAAAATTCTGGAGGATTTTAGACAACATTTGCAAAAACACACACATGCATGCAGGCACTCACATTACACATGTAAAAAATGGCCGCTTACCTTAAACTTCATGATAAGGTGTGTGAAGTGGAATTCGGCCTCAAGGTTCAGTCTGATGTTCACGTTCTCCTGTCCTGTCGAGGAAATAACTTTTTCAATACAATTTACAATGTACAATTCATGTAGAGGTCTCATCTCCTAAAGTCACTGTCTGCTTTACTGATTGATTATAGAGATAACTCTTCAAACTTTCTTTACATTCATTCTGTCTCTCCTAAAGTAATATCAATCTTTAGATTTAGATATAGATTGAGCTACAGTATAAATAATAATAAAAGTATTTGTCATGATATCACTGCATCTCAGCAGCTTTCCTTGAGTAAACTGATAAAGACTTAAATTTATAGGATCCTGACCATCAAGAGGTAACTCTTAAAATCACAAGAACAACACGTTCATCAAACACACACACACACACACAGAGAGAGAAACACACACATACAGAGAGAGAAACACACACATACAGAGAGAGAAACACACACACACACACACACACACACACACAAACACACACCGTTGACAGACTGCCACCAGGTGTTGCTTCCAGTGTTGTCCATGAGGTTGATCACGTTTTCAATGCGGTGGCTGTTTCTGTGGTGGTACGGGTCGTAGCGGTGTTGGGAGCTACACTCGAAACACTTGTCTGACTCCTTTTAAAGAAGAGTAAAAGAAAAAAGTAAAATTCAGAGATTCTCAGAAATGTTCAATATCCATTGGTAGAGAGCTGCTTTCAATTACAACATCTTGCCATAATACTTAATGAATCAATAAGCCTAGATTGAAATTGCTCAATCAATAAGATCCTCCTTGATTCCATTCTGTCAGCTTGGGTCTTGTATCTTACAGTGTCATAGAGCTGTTAAGATTAGGCCTTTCAGCTGTCAAGCTGTATTGCCACCGTATGCCAGTAACACTTTGGGAAAAAAAGCCAGAAAGAACTGGATTGTGTCTCCACTGGGTCAAAAGATTAAAAAGGAAGAGCAGTCGGAGGGAGAGAAAAGAAAGCAATGAATAAAAGAGGGGGAGGAAGAGTGGAGAGGTTTATGAGAATAAGAAAGACAGTGGGAGAGAAGGAGGCAGGGGTTAAGATAAATGGCGAACAACAGGCCGGTCTCTATTCTTGTGAGCCCAGTGGTGCAGCGCAGATTATTGCCAAGTGCGGAGACCCTATTACACCAGCTTGAGGGCGGGACACTGCATTCTGTGGCAATAATGATGACTAGCAACACATTCGTTATTTTTGGTGAGATGGTGGTGACACACAGATAACAAGCAATAATCTCAAACACGATCAAAGTCCACCACAGTGATTTGTAAGCCAGGAAATATATATGCAAGAGTGGAATGGTGAAATCAGTAGATGAGTGTGAAGGCAAAGAGCATGGGAACAATACAACAATGTGGGGACTAAGGCCAAGAGCGGGAGCTTGGATGATGGGGTGAATTAAAATAGTTAGATAGGATGGTTGGTGAAAAGAAAGAAATAGGTGAGATACGTGAGTATGCAGTGAAGAGGGCTTTCAGCAGGGGTGAAGGACAAAGAATGAGATCGACAGAGAGCGAGATGCTGAAAATGTTATGCGCTTTTGAGAGGGGGCCACAGAGAGGGGAGCAGGGAGGGAGAACGAGGGCTGCACGGGGAAATGAGGGTAGGTTGGCACAGAAAAACAGAGGATTCCGGGGCAGTGTTTCTTAATTAGGCTGTTGTCAGGGGTGATTAAGCAGCTAACAACAACATGGCTGTTAAGAGACCCTGAAAAGAAATGCAGTAAAGTGTGCTGGAAGTGCTGGACGTATGTGGTTGTGCGTGACCACATGTGCGCACACGCCCACTTACATCTATACGTGTTAATCGGTTGTGTGTTTTAACATGCACGCTTGCCTTCTTTACCTGCCCTCCCCAAACCCAGCATGAAACTGTCCACCCTCATCTCAGAGATGAACAGGGCCTTTCTCTCTGCACATCCAAACACACATCTAAGCACTGAGAGATCACAGCAGCTTTACTGTGACCACATATAATATGCAACTATTAAATACTGTGGCTGTAGGATATTGGAACACACGCAGTGAAGGGAAAAGAGCCTCTTCAAATATAACGCCACAGAGAGAAAAGGTGAGTTTGTGGTTTTGTCGGGAGAGAAAAGGTGCACCTACAAAATCACTGGGAACTAAACTACAAACCAGAAAAGACACTTTCAGGTGCACCAGACTGTAAACTGTACTGAGTGGCATTCTCGTTCATACACAGTTAATTGTATTTTTGTGTCATGCCCACAGATTGCACAATCCCCATGGGTTTACAAGACACCAAGAGGCACAACTGCACTGTTTAAACATTGCATTGTATTACAAAGTGAACTATTATATTACAAAAAAATTCTGCCTATTTTTCCAAGCTTGGCTAATACAATGTCTCTGTATGAGAGTGTGTGTGAATGTGTGAGTAGGTGTGCTCTCTTTCTTGGCACCTTGGAGCAGCAGCACAGTTGTGCACAATCACTCATCACTGTAATGGAAGTTTTCTGGAAGCTGGTGAAAGGAGAACTCAGGCAGCAGCTGATCTCTTATGCAGAAGGTTTTAATGTCAACTTGATGCATCAAGGAGACCAGAAGGTGGAACAATATACAAACGCTAACAGAGTAACATGAGCAATTGTTACATGTAGGTGTTCGCATCCTATTGGATAGTTAAGTCTAAATATGCATTCCTAAATCACATTGTGTCCTTACATCTTGCCACTGGTGAAATACACAAAATAGTTGAAGTTGGTCAAAAATTCCTCAACGATCATCAGATTGTTCAGCTATATTAAGTGGTAGTTAAGCCAGCAAGCAAACCGTGCTGCCCAGGTCATCCCTCTGCATCCTGCTAAGCCAGCCCCAGTCACCTGCCTGCTCCTCTTTACAATTATTCACCTGTTACAATAAATACCCTTACTTAGTCAGCATCCACTGCCTCACACATCCCCTTCACACTCGATATGTGGACAGGAGGAGTCGAGGACTGAAGCACAAACCTTCCGACAACATAAGCTGACATATACTGAGCTACTTAAAAATGTTGTTCAATTCCACATCACACTGAACAAGTACATCATTTGAGATAGAAAGCCAAAGCTTACGATTCATGTGGTCACTGATGTCTGCTCTGATTTTCTACCCCGACCTGACTGCTCACACTGTGCGTTACATCGGCTTCTCCTGACCAGCTGTGTCACTAGCTACACTCTGATTATAATACTTTAAAAAAACCTTTATATACCTATTATAGAGTTTTGCCATGGTTTGGACGCGGTGGGGGAGAATGTACTGATTTTGGGGGGATCAACTTGTGACTCTGTTTCAACTGAGTGAGAGCCTGAGGAAAATGACTGACAAGTCAGAAATGAGTAGTGAAAACTGAGCAGGAAAGCATTGCAATCCGATCTCACAAGTGACAAAACCACTACCTAGAAGAGCCTGTGACTTTTAGGAATGATTGATGAACTTCTTGACGTTTAGAAGCTGAGACACAAATGTTTTAGTGTGGGCCTCTTATGTAGGTTCTGACATACCTGCAATCTTCCGCACCTAGATTTATGGTCCGACCGTTTGTCAACATACCCCACCGCTCACAGTGGTTGAGGGCCTCTCACCAATCAGACAATGTCAATCATGTTCACCTGAAAGTTGACATTGTAGGATATTCCTGCCCTGAGGATATGGAAGTGCAGGCAGATACATGTCGGTGAGATATATCTCACCGACATATATCTCACAGGCATGTATAACAGTACATATACTGTATGTGCTGTATGGATATAAGTGTCATCATGTCAGGAATTAATGCTGAGAGTGTTAGGGTCCTGGTTTATTACCTCCGCCAAGTAAGTTATGATCTCTTTACTGTTTGTCTGTCTGTCTGTTTGCTGGATTACACAAAAACTCCTGAACAGGTTTTATTGAAACTTGTTGGAAGATGGGGTTATAGGCCAAGGGAGATTCTGTTAACTTTTGGAGCTGCTTTGATGAATAGTGAAAATTCAGGATTTATCTTCTTTAACATTGTGAGATTGAGAAATGGGCATTTTTCAACATTTCTGTAAAGTTTGCATGAAATAAAGCAGTGATCTTTATGAAATAAACTTAGATGACTTATATCTATGAGTATGTGCAATTCGGTGTGGCTTAATTGAATTTCAGGGTACTATTGAGCCTTGATGAAGGTATGTTACTGCCATTCTAGATTTCTATGTTCAACCCTGTTCGCCTGTTACCCTCCCCATACATCTTAGATGCTCACAAAAAATGCACTTGCAAGCACTGAGCAAGAAGGTTCGGACTTACCCCATGTTTCTGCATGGGTTTTCTCCAGGTTTGTCTCTGTATGTTGACCTGCCTAGGGTGTACCTTGCCCAATGTCAACTAGGGATTAGCTCCAATCCCCACAACCATCCAAAGATAAACAGTAGAGAAAATGGATGGATGGATGGATGGATGGATGGATACTCGCAAAACATTCAAAATAACATATTTTAATCATGTTCTTGAAATAGTCAAATGATAAAGCAACATTTTTATGTGAACGCCATACTGTACAGGTAACTCAGATCAAGTTAGAAGTGACTGGGGCAAATAAAATCGAGCGGTGTGACTTTGATGTATCTTATTTAAGTGAGTTGTGACTCAATTGTAACTATCCAAATGCTTTAGAGTTTAGACACTGCACTTAGACCACAAAAAACATCTTTAAAAAACATGCTGACTGCACCTCAATTCAAGATGCTTAAGTTTTAAACTAATGCAAACCAGCGGGTCTGCTGTGTTTTGCCACAAACCTGAGCAGAAAACACTTGGACATGTTAAAAACAGAGACAGAGAGATGTTTAAAAGAGAAGACTCTAAGACAGCTCAAATAAGAACATCTAGGTCAAAACAGCTAGAGACAAAGAGATGCAGTGGGAGGAAATAGAGGAATCGAGGAGGGTGAGTGTGACAAAGGTGTGGCGGACTTGTGTTTATACACCTGGGCCCTTATATTGACTGGCTGTGCAGTGTCTGAGGGCCTCGCTTATGGAAACTGGGCTAAAAACAAATGGACAGATGAACAAATGAAGATGGACGAGGGCAGATTGAGGCATGAAAATGGACAACTGCATGAAAGAGTGAACAAACAAACTGCCATTTTGACAGCAGGGGGCCATGCAGTGTGTAGGGAGGGGCGCGGGGCTGAGAGATGAAACAGGGAGGTTAGTGAGTGAAGGTGAGGATATAGGAGAGGCAGAGTTTTATAATAGCATCACTTAATGTGAATCACAGGAAATAAAACTGTAAAAAGGAAAGAAATTATGTGCAATTATGTGGGTCCTGACCTGCAGATGGCTAACAATGCAGTAGTGCTCAGGCCCGCTCAGGCCACATGTGGATGTGGCAGTTAAGTTGACAGCACGTCCGATCAAAAGGTTTCCTGTCGCAGGGTAGCAACTTCCGTCCGTGCAGCCATGAGGACCTGATGGGAGGTCTTGTCCAAACACACTGAGAGCTGGAAGAGGAGGGACAGAGAGTGAAAATAAAGGAGAGAATATCAGTGAATTTCTTAATAATGCGTGAGCACACACCATGAGAACATCTCATCCTTAAAAACAATAACCATTTCTAATACTACGATAAATGATCAAAGAATCTCATTAAAATCGAATATCCTGCCTACAGTTGCTTTAAATGTACTGAAAGTATGCAGCTCAGATCAGTGTCCCTGCCTTCATCTGCTGTCAGTTACACCAGGGACATGAGTCATCAGGACATGTGTGTTTTTTTGTTTATCATGGCTCATGGTCGGCTTTCATGTATTAATACCTACTCATAATTAGCGTGCATTGATTTGTTTCAGATCAATGACATTGATGATCAGCTACTGGAGAGCACCTCTGTTCAGCAGCATCTCTCATCTTATCAGCCCCCTCTTCTTACATATGAAACTAGAAACAAGCTCAGACTTGAGCTTTTTGGGGCTTTATTTGTAATATTTGGTGTTAGAGTCATTAAGTCTCTCCCCCTCGAGGGCAGTCCATGGTTCAGGTGACCAAAGGTCTGATTTGAACATAGAATAAGCTTCAGTACAGGGCTGCTTTCAGTCTTTATGCTTTTTTTCCCCTATTTTTAAAGGAATCGATCATCAGCCGATAAATTCATTATAATGCCTCAGATGCCGCCTACACTCCATTTAATCAATAACACCCAGCCAAGTGGAGCAGAGAAAAGGCACAGACCAATGCATCAATATCAGCAGCAGATTGTTGCAGTATATTTCTTATCATAGTGTGTACTATCTGTCAGCTGATAAGTAACAAGAATTTGCTGTAGAGAAATGTCTAAGATATGTTCGAGGGTCACACTGTTAGTTTACCAAATGTAATTCTAATCTGTCAAGTGTTCTGCATAGTGCATATAATGCTCATCAAACATAACACACTTTATTATCACAAGTTATTATCAAAATTAACTTCCATAATTATTCATTTTAATTTTATATTTTGAATGTGTTTGGTGTCAACAAAATACTGAGATCATTATGTGGTTCAGTTTACTCTAATTTTAGTATTTATTATCACCATCAACTAAACAGGTAAACTACATTCAGGTCCAGGTCCAAAGTTGTGCCATTTTATCTCTGACTCTCTCTCAAATCAGTGTTTCCAATAGAAATATAATGTTTCCTAAAAAATATTATATGGCCTATATGCCTACATACTGCTTGTGTGGTGTCAACCAAGTGTCCGGAAGCCCAGTTACTTCAATTGTATTGGATTTGGCTGCAACACTGTTTACCCCTGAGACTCCTTAAGTGTTTAGTGGACTCAATCCCTTCACCCACCCCTCTATCAGCATAGTGGTGAGTAGATAATGAGGGAATTTTTATTTTTCTGTGAACTATCCCTTTAACCAACTATTTTCTGGTTCTCTTCCCTGGAACTCTCCCCCTCACCCATGTAAACACTCTCTCTGCATCACTGCTTCTGAATAACAGGCCTCATAACGGACATGTGAGAGTGAAAGAGAGAGAAAGACAGAGTGAGGGGAGGAGCGAAAATCAATGAACTAAAATATGTTGAAGCAAAACTGAAAGATGGACAAAAACTAAATGAAAAGATTTCCCTCAGTAAGACAAGAGTAGAGACAGAAAAACGTATCATTCATTGACATGGACCTTTCCTCACATCACAAACCAACCATCAGAGTGTGTGATGTTTTAATAAACAATAAGGGGAATTGAGGTAAATGAGTCGAGGAGAATTTGACAGACATTAAGAACCTGAGGCTCCATAATCAGCAGCACACAGAGTGATGGGGGAATGAGAGACGTGGAGAGAGATTTATGTGGCCCTTTCATCCTGCTCTTGTACAGGAGACAGAGCATTGACATGTTGAGGCATGATGGGAGAGAAACGGACTGTTTGAGAGGGAATCAAAAACATCCTCTAAAGGAAAAAGGGGCTTCTTTGGATTAAACTGGTTCTTAAACACTGGTATGTCTATAAAACCAAGACATAATTGTTTGTAATTGACTCTCCATAGAGGAAATGATCCAGTTGTTGGTGTGTGAGCTTATTTAACTGTCATCTTTTGTTTTTCAACCCCCCTCCTAATTGTATAACGGCAGCTTTAGGTCCCATTTACATGTTTTACAACCTTCTTATTTCCTGATAAAAAAACATTATATTTGATACTCCTTCATTTAATGCACATGCTGTCTGAATACACAGTAATTGCTTGAATAATAGTTTGTGTCCTTGGCATGTTATCAGTTTTATCATTGTAAAATGCAGAATTTAAGTGCACAAAAGCTGCAAGCAAAGACAACAGGATCAGCCACGCTTGTAATTGATTATCCATGCTGCACTCTACACTGGTAGACAAGGTTGACATTGGTATTTTTTTTCTGGATGAGGGTCATGTGATGTCTTTCATAAATCTTTGGTCTTGCCATGAGATCCTCAGGAAACTATAGAATTTGCTCAAATCATATTTAATAGAAGGACTCTAGACTGCTATCATTCTAATTCTAATTAATTGAAGCTATTATTCAATTGGGAAGTGTTGGGTTTGTCTCTAAATTTAATTTTATGATCTGGCTCTTAAAGTTGAACTGAACTAAATACCTTTTATTCTATTCATTCCTCATTTTTCCCCTTTTTACTTCCAATCAGTGCAAGTGAGGGTGTAAATCCAATATTCGCTTTGTGTAATGAGGCAAATCACAGAGTGGCTTCATATGGAGTTCAGCTTTGGTGAACTTTGATACATTTGCATATATGTGACCGTGCAATTATTTCTTAAGGGTCCCTCTGCCATAACTTCTGCACTTCTTTTTGCTTTTAAGTAAAGTTAATGAAATTAATAAATGTTTCTGATGCAGGTGTGCACATGTATAGTGCAAACTTGCACAACTCTATATAAATGGGTTGGAAGGTAAACCTATGGACTGTAGATGTCACACCCTGACCAAACATCAAATACTTACTGAAACTCAAGGATGTAATACAGATACAAGACTGTGCATGGAGAGGAATGGCATGAAGGAATGTGCTGTATCTTATTATGGTAAATGCAAGAATGCATTTCCATAGCAAACACATTTTAGGATAAGCAGAAGTATAAACCTGGTGTGTAGCCACCCGTCTCCTCAAACAGCCCTTTTACAGACAGACTGACTGACTCTGAGTGAGTTTCAGATAACCTCACTATACAGGTATGACATTGCACAACGGGTTCACTCACTGGTCAAATAACCTGCCCTACATGAGCACATAGCCACTTCACTAGGAAAAGTTAATGAAACGTTACTAGAATAATGTGCACACCATTATAAGAATTAAAGCAACAAATGTTTCTGATTTCTTAGAAACTAAAGTACAAAAACTTGACAAAACCAAATATATTTTCATGGTACGTCTGAACATGAAATCAATTCATCAAGGATGTCACAAAAATGACAGGTCCCAACAAACAGCAGGTTCCCACTTTGAATTTTCATGTGGTTTTGACCACAAATTAGTTTTTGTTTTAAGGTTGCAATTAATTGAAGCTCTTATCTTTTGAGGAACACTCGCACTGGAATGCACTAAAGTTATCAATTCATAAAGAGTTTGAAAGGAAGAATGAACAACTTCCAGATGTGTTATGACATCATCTCCTGACATGTTGTCTAGACATGTACCCATCAGCAGTCATAATTTAGACTCATTTTTAATTAGTGACTGAGGTGAGTTTGAAATAGAACACACATACATGGAATGTTGCTGCTACACTGTTGGCCGTCCACAGAGGCTCTCAGTCTAATGGCTTTCTCCAATCTGTTTCATTGTGCATAAAGCATGGTGTTTGTGTTGATAAGTACAAGGCAAAGCTGTCATCAACGCTCACACTCACGTGCAAACCAGTCCCACTTTTCAAAATATCCTTGTGACATCTGAGACACAACAGTGGCATTCATCCAGCTCCCTGTGTGGGCTGTGGGAGATATATTGTTGACCTGCCCCGACTAGCAAGGAAAACGTCAGAATGTGCAATGATCTGCATTCACTGTGTCCTGCACATACTGTGAGAGTGTGCTCCTGGGATATTTGGGATTTCATTGGAGGAATGAAAAAACAGCACAACTATAATGGGCATGTAACACCAGGGAGGGTGGGTGGGCTGACACTCCTTGTTATAACTTGTGATCTTTAGAGTTATTTTCAAGATATTTCACAGGACAACCAAAGCATGTATGAGACTTACTTTAGCCTAAATGATTGAAAATTGTCCAAAACTCAGCTGCTCCACTTTTAATTGTAACTAACATGTTCAGTCATATAACACATGTATTAGCCATGTAACACTTGCCCCTGTTTGCTTTAGGATTGATTTTCAAAGTTACCTTCAAGGCACTTCATAGCATGGCTAATGATTATATTATAGACCTTTTAATCTCATATCACCCTGTGGCTGAAGATCCTCCAGCAGAGACCTTCTCTGTTCCAAAGACCTCACTCATAACTAAAGGAGACAGGACCTTGCAGTCAGGGCTCAGAGGCTCTGGAATGACCCTGAGGAAATTAGGCTGCCACAGTCAGTGCCATCTTTTAAGCTTTTCCTGATTTTATCTGGGCTTTTCATGTTATTTCTGTCCTTGCTTATTCTGAAGCGCTTTGTAACTGTGTTTTGTAAATAAAGTTATAAATAAAGTTCAACATTATTATTTATTATAAAATTATATTTCTTAGAAAGTAAGAGCATGGGAACCTGTTGTGAGTCTCTATTGACAAGCCAACAAATGTACCCGATGCACACAAAAAGAGTTCCTGTGAGACTACGCATGAGTTGTGTCCTGAAGTGAAGCCAGTTGTTGTACAGATTGTTTTTGACACCAGCTGATTTACCAGTGTGTGATTATAGTGTAGCAAGTGGCTATGAAACCTACACACCAAGGAAGAGTCGCAGGTAAACACACGCTAAGGCATCTCCCCCTGAATGCCAGGAATGCGGGAACAGAGAGGAAGATGTTATTTATTAGAGAAAACATTCCAGGTGTCAGCGCTGTGGACACAAACGATGCAAACACACCCTCTAGTTCTGCACATACACTTGCCAATCTCTTTATGTATTTTATTAAGATACTTATACTAGGGCTCGGTGATATGGCCTACAGCAAATATCGTGATATTTTTAGGCTATATTGTGTGTTCAAGTCAAATGTAAATGTCGGGGCCTTCTGATCCTTGAGTAGTTGTGGATCATAGAGGAAACTGTGTTTTCACTGTTTGTTGAAAACATTCCTCTGAGATTCTGCTCCATGTTAACATGACTGCATCACCTAATTTCTGCAGATTTGCCAATCTCCTGTTCTACCACATTACAAAGAAGTTAAACTGGTGTTTCAGGGGATACCTTTGATATCCTCCTTTGGAGCTGTGTTCGCATGTGGATCACAGCAGACATTTAGGCTAAAAATATAGAGTAAATGACACAGTTTAGAGTCGAATTTGAATGTCGGGGCTTACAGACACTTGGATGACACCACAGCAGCGGTATGGAGGCATTTTATGTTTTTTTCTGTTGTTTTTTTACGTTTGAAGAATTGTCACTATTTACTTCAGTTGTATTGGATTTGGCTGAAACAATGTTTACCCCTGAAACTCCAAAAGTGTTTCGTGGAATCAAACACTTGACCTACCCCTCCATCGGCATAGTGGTGAGTAGATAATGAGTGAATTTTCATTTTTGGGTGAACTATCCCTTTAAAGCAATAAATTTAGAGCTATGTCACGTGAAAACTTGAACACATAAAAGCAGTAATATGACAATAAAAATAAATGAACAAGTAAAATAAAAGGTGAAAGGAAAAGGTTAAAACACAGTAAAAACACAACATCACATGAAAGCAATTCTATAAAAATGTTTTTTTAAAAGTGATTTCACTGACTCTGCTAGCCTTATCTCCTCAGGTAGGCCATTCCAAAGCTCACCTTTAGTTTAACCTCGACTTTGGAACAGCCAGCAGGGCTCCACCTGAGGATCTAAGGCTATGTGCAGGTACATAAGGGGTCAATAATTCTGTGATGTAGCTTGCGGCCAGACCCTGCATGCTTTCAAAGTGAACAGTAAAATCTTAAAATCTATTATAAAATGGTCTGGGAGCTAATGGAGAGAAGCAAGGATCAGGGTGATGTGATGTTGCTTTTTAAAACCAGTGAGAAGCCTAGCTGCTGCGTTCTAAACTAGTTGGAGGTGGGAGAGTGACTTTGGCTTATGCCAGAGAGGAGGGAGTTAAAGTAGTCCAGTCTAGAGATGACTAGTGTGTCCATTACTTTTTCCAAGTCTGGGTGGGAAGGTACTAATTTGATTTTGGAGATGGATCTGATTTGTAGGAAGCAGGACTGGACAACTTTTTAAGTTTGTGGTTTGAAAGTGAGTGTTTGCTCAAACTGAACTCCTAGGTTTCTGGAAACAGGCTTTACATTGATAGCCCAGGGACCAAGGCTATGTTCAATGTGATTGATGGGGTTAGGTAGATTGAATAATATTATTTTTGACTTTGAGTTGTTGAATTGTAAGTAGTTTTGTGCCATCAAACAGTTACATCATTTAGACAGTCCAATAAAAAAACTGTTAGGGTTGGGCGGTCTATAGATTATTAAAATTAGTGCTGGGTTTTTGCAGTTAATTGTAAAACCAAGGTGTTTGAATTGTGTAAAACCTTAGCGAAAAATGGGATTAGATTTGAAATTTTTATTATAAATGACAGCAACTCCCTTTCCCCCACCTGACAGTCAGGGTTGATGGAGGTGTGAAAGATTAGGGGGGGTCGCTTAAAGAACTTAAAGAGGTTGTGGAGGTATTTTAATGAGTGGTTATGAATCACACTAGAGGGCTGTGATTGTGAGCATGCAGCAGAGGGTCTTTGAGGGGTAATGATGGTGATTATGGAACTAGACCTGTTCAGGAGAGTTGAGGGGAGGCTGATAATAGAGATGAGATTTTTCCATTACAGGCGCCAGATTGTTATATTGCAAAGTCCCTATGGCAGCTAGCAGTGATTATTACAGGTATTTTGCAGTATCTGTGTTCCGTTCAAGTCCAGAAGAAAAATTACCTATATTCAATGTGGAACGAATCAGACAGGGACAGGGACTTGCCGCACAACAGTCGCCGATGTCATTTCCGGTCTCTAAAGTTGAAGGGTGGCTTCATTGTGTAATTCCGTGTGGTATGTTTAACCCTTGTGTTGTCCCTGCTTCCCCCGGCTGTTGGCCCCCTCACATAGCCCACCCCATATTAGGATGCACACGTAGAGCAATAGACAAGTGAGCAGCCCTTGCAGATGTATTTGTTACACCTGCGGCACACGGTGTGAGTTTTACAGTCCTTTTCCTGGGGCATATCTGACACCTCTTCCTCTTACTCGCCCCGAGTGGGGCTGCTGCTAGGGCTACTGGAGGAGGCCGGCGGCGGCGGCTTTTACAGCCTTCACAAGAGCCTTTCCCAGCTGCGCTAGGAACACCCTCCGCTTGTTTGTCACAAAATATCGCCCGGCTGCTCTCGGCTTCGTATTTTCGACGACCCTCCCGATTCATCATCTCCAGGATGATGTTCTCTACCGTCGGTGTGATGAACAGGCGGAACGTCAAGGCTAGGTTACCGGTGTGTACCCCCCTAGATTACAATTGGAATCAGGTGTGGGTCTAAATGACCCCACAGAGGACCACAGCGCCCCTAACCCTAACCCTAACCCCCCAGGAGAATCGAGAATGACAATCCATTGGTCTCAATTACCCCAGGGAATTGGATAATGACAATCCTTGGGTCACCCTAACCCTAACCCTGACCGGCCAGGGCTTGCAGATGATCACACGCACGCATGCACGCACGTACGCACACACACACACACACACACACACAGACAAACACACACAAGGGTTAAGCAGATGAGTTTTATTGCAAGCCGGAATACAAGCTCGTCATTACTGAGGTTAACTGTTTCCATACACACACACACACACACACATGAATAAAGGCTCCTTCTAGTCAATAATTAATATACTTGGTTGACCCAGATGCCTGTGTATAGGCCAGTTGGGAAAAGCAAGTATAATCAGTCTCCATTTCTTTGTGGGTGGGTGGCCAGAAGAGTTATTTTTCTATAGCTTGGATAAAATCACAGTTAAGTCTCCTGGGAGAATCCAACACATGAGTTATAGGGTGCGCTGGGCTAAAATCCTACCAGTTAAACATTGTATGTGTACATACACTATGTGTGTGTGTGTGGGCCTATTGCAAAAATGCCCCTCAGTCACCAATTAACCCTGTGAGGGCCCATGCTGCATCGGATCCAGCGTTGCTGTCAGTTGCTCATCATCTAATACACATTCCACAAATACCCCAGATTCTCACTGAGCTTCCCAACGACCTGACCTAATGAACTGGGTTTAAATGACCAAGGCAGAAACGACATCAGGAGCTGCTCTGCTGAATTTATGAATCAACAGAGACACTACAGCATGTATTTGAAACTAGGTGAAATATATTCTTGGACTGACTGTATTGTACATTATACTCACCAGTGCATCAAATACATCATTGAAACAAGCACAAATGCACACATTTTAAAACAAACTGCAACGGCTGGCTGTTTAGGTAAATTATATAGTCCTTGACATTAAAAAAAATAAATAAGATGTGTAGAAAGATTAAGGTAGTCAGTAGTTTTTTCATCTTCTCATGGAATTTGATGGCAATAGTAAAAATACCATCTGGGATGTCACCAGACTTTTTCTTAAAGATTAAGCCACAAAGCAAAAAGGTCTACATTTGTTTGGACCAATGTCAACACAACCCCAGCCCCAAACCCAAACCCAAAGCAGGATGAGAAGAAAGCAAGATGACGCAAACAGAGTCAGTGGAAGGATGTGACCCAGACACTAGAAAGGCTCAAAGCCACAGATTTGTTTCAGGCGCACTGGACTGAGGCAAAGACAAATCTACATGAATTGAAATCATTTTAACTTCAGTGACACTTTGCAGTTGTACATGTAGACAGTAGACATTCTGCTGGAAGACGTAAAATTGAGAGTTCCTCAGTTTTTTAAACAAGAATTTCTCTGACTTATGTGCCAATCAGGAACTAATCCGTTGCCTGTTATTGGACAAAATATTGACATTGCAAAGCTACTGCAGCAGATAAATAACTTAACTTTGTACTTACACTACACTTGAAACCCATTACTACGTTTCAGGTCCACAGCGCATAATGTCACTTTTATGAGAAATATCTGGCTGCGATGTGTCATTAGGGCCATTGTGAATTACTTTGAATGACACATTTTATATGACATATGTATTTAAAAGCATCCATATTGTTGAAATGTCATTAAATGAGCCATGGAGTCTTATGTTGGCCAATAAATTATGACATAACTATTATTATCATCATCATTCAGGGACCAGCCACCCTGTTATTTTGACAGGGTTAGGGTTTGTGTTGGAAGCATCAGCTCAATAGAGGAGAGTTAAAAAATATCACTTAAGACATTAATTTCCTGTTCCGTGCAGGAAACGCAATCCAGTGCAAACACTTGTGGATCCAGCTCAATCCTGTGATAAGCATACATGAAACAATAATGGATTACACCTAATGATAATCCACAGGGAGAGTAGAGTCACTGAGGATATCCTTTAGATGGGAGTCTGCTAAAGCAAAAACCTGCAACAACCCCAACAACAGGGCTGAAGGCTCAGAATGAGACGATACTGTAATCACACCAACAAGTTCAAAACCAGATTCAGAAAGAAATACCACACTTTCCATACTGCTGCTGCTGCGCCACTGAGGGAGCATTTGGTTTGAAAAAAAAGAATGTGTCTTTGCAGTGTGGTAACAGTTGGCTTGTCTTTTGTTTTTTAAACAGGAAGACAAAGTAGCAGCAGCAGAGAAGCCGAAACAACCTACACGTATCTTTTGGATTCTTCTTTTTGTCCCAAAAGAACATGTGACCACTGTCAATATTGATGCACTGCGGCTCTGATGACCTGTTTCTTAGAACTACTGATCTCTGGTAAAATGTAGCCTTAGTTTTTTCTTTAGTTTTTCTATGGATCACTGTTATCCCTGTAGTTCACTTCAGTTTGCTGCACCAAAGACTGTATATGAAGATGGACAAAACGTCCCCACTTCCTAACACTATCCAGAAATTAAGCCAAATATCCTGGAAATGAACTCTGCCATCTCTCACCGAAAAAAACCTTTCTAGCAAGATCCCGCGGATACACATGCTTGACAAATCACGAGTCAGTCTCAGCTTTCAACCAGGACTTTTCACCCTATTTTTATAACATTAAATGACTAAATTAGATGTGTATTTCAACTATTTAGTCCTATGTACTGCAATGTCATGTCCCATCATCTAACATGGAGGAGACAGGGTTTATGACCTATTCTACAGTTTGGCTTCACATGTGTGGAGCTGTCGTATCTATCATTAGCCAGGTAGCACTAAGGACAAAATGTTGTGAGTTGTGTTACGAAATACATTGTTGTCTTTCAGTTCTGTTGAGTTGCATGCTCACAAACCCTTTCACAAACAAACCAAGTGCTGCTGACATGAAGTTACACAGAATGACGGGTGATGCATTGATTGTATTGGTTTGTAAACTCACCCAGCATGAGGAGGCTCAGCTGCACAGTCATGATGGGCATCAGGATGTCTGGATGCATGGACAACAAGCTGTCTCTGGCTGTAACGAGCAGACACAAGCAATTTTAGAGTGAGACAAGGAGGTCAATCGTCATTTAGTAAAACACCCCACTAACACTATCATCATAGTGGGCAGTCTATCTTTCACACCAGGGGTAGTGTTTGTGCAGCCTTTACTCAAACTGTGCTCATATTACCCTCTACCTTCAAGGATGACATTACATTTTGCTTCATCACTATTCAAACAGCTAGTTTTACTTGTTTATTCCTGCTCAAAGTACATGGTATTGTGCATGAGCAGGACATTCAAATATTTTATTATATTTAATAAAATATTATATATATTTCTGCTCTCTTGATTATCCACACCTGCCCCTTCTGTTTTGAAATTGTGTCTCGTTGTCTCCCCTCTTCTTTAAATATTTAGCCTCAGTGACTGTGCCTGAATTCAACCACTCAGTCACCACCTCCTAATATATTATGAGCTCATCTGCAAAAGACAAAAATGCTTTCATTCTCTACTCTGATAATTTTATCCGTAGAAGTAATAACAGGATTATGACGTACAGCAACAACAACGTCTACCGGTGGAAATAAATATATATATTAAGTTTTAAATGTTTATAATACTAATAATGTAAAAAGCCTATTGAATGACCATGTTTATAAAGTAATAGTAAAAACAGACTATTTTAAAATTGGTCTGTGAAAATGTTGGCAAATTTAAAGCTATAACCTCATGATAATTCAGATATTTTTGATAAGAACAAGAAGGAGTTCTGTCAAGGCCACAAGTGCAATGCATGATAGTATATATTGCTTGGTTAGTGACCATCAGTTGTACACTATTTTTCACATGGCACTGTGGGATACAATGAGTACAGGGTATAAAAATTCACATAAACGTTCAGTAGGTAAGATTTATGTGAAAGAAATATATTGACAGAAATTCAATATAAAATAATCCTAGTGATGTTGTCTGTTATCTAAATTGTATGGATTGTTACTTTGTTTGACCTAGACTGAACCCTTTATATTTAAATACTTTATATTTACATAGGGAGCGGGTCTTCTCCACGGAGGCCGCCATGTTTTTTACAGTCGTCCAAACTGGACAAACTAAACACCTTTTGAGTTTGTATGACAACTGAAGGCTACCACACACTCCTTCACTCCTTAACACTAGATGTCACTACATTCTACACACTGAACCTTTAACATTCAGACAGTACTACAAAATGGCAAATTCACCTTATAGATAAGTGATTAGTGAGTGATTTTCTGACAAAGCCTCTGAGTTTTTTTTGTCAGTTTGTCTTGACACCTTTGAGTTCAGTTCCTATTTGTATGACCTCTGATCCTTCTAGTGAATTTTGACTTTTGTCCGATGATTCTGATACCTTTGCTACGTCTCAGCCTGATTTTTCTGTACTGAACCTTCGTATAAAAGACCTTGATCCAGTCTCTGAGTCTGCATTCAGAGTTTTATGCCTCTGACCAGAGTGATACTACCATAAACCTCAACCTGGGGGTTGGACCTCCCCCACCCCTTTGGAGGGTCACAAAAGAATCACAAGGAGGTCATGGGAATGGACTTAAAATAAGTTAATATGAAATAAAATATAAAATATAAAATATATATACACTAAAATATATCTGCACAGTCCAGAAACTCTTTAATATGATAATATAATATGTTAATTAATTTGTCTAGTTGGACACAGCAACATCTAATCACCTTCAGTCAGACGTTGGACCTTGACCAGGATGGAACTCAGGGTTTTTTCAGAGAAAAAGTTCTTAATTCTTTATCTGCAAAATGAGATGCGGCTCTTACTTTTGGAAAAAATAAGGTAGCTACAAAATTTTTTTGAAAAATGAATCCCAAAACTACCTTGCTGATGTTTTCAGGTGACTTAATGATCTGAATGCAGGACAGGAAAAATAGAGTAATAAAAATTATTTCACCCATCTGGACATTGATCATTTTCAGATATAAGTAAAGGCTCATCTCAGTGGAACACACCTGTAGTTTTGTATTTCCCTGAAAACTAAACACTGATGCAGTAGAGTGGATTCAAAATCAATTTGCAGTGGCAAAGTTAACAAGAGCAAAATAGTTTCATCCTCAAAGGGGAATCGCACTGGTGAAAAGGTTAAGTATCACCCTTCTCCTAGAGAATTTGGATTTGAAGTTACATGGTTTTCACAAAGAATATTCTGCAATAAATTATCTTCATTGAGATACTACCCCACGAATATATTTAGTGATGCACAGCAGAACAGGTAGGTTAAATTATGATCAGTGGAGAAACATAAAATACAGATTTTATTTTTAAGTTAAAATGTTTTAATTTGTCTAAAATACAAATACTGTTTGAGTCAAGACCAGGGACAAGGGATCCAGATAGAATGATACATTATACTTTTTACCACAACAGCCCTGGTGCAAAAGGGACCCTCATAGTACATATCCCATCTGAGTGCAGAAATTTGAAGAGCTCTGAAGCCTCATTGCCAATGAAGAGCTCTAGAGATGATTTCAACAGCTACATAGTTAAAAGTTTACAGTTTAGCCACAGGCAACCTACAGCGGTGGTGACAGCACAAGATCACATTATGATCTAAAATTTGACGCTAGAGTGGATTAGTCAAGAAAACACAAGAGACTTCACCTGCTGATACATAAATAAGTAACACACAGATGACAATGTAACAGTCACTGTAAAATGTTCATTATAAATCCATTCTTGGCAATAAGTGATTCCAGCTTCATACTCACACAGCCACAGGACACCTCACTCTCCTCTGCACTGCGTGGTCAGATTTGCTCACTCTGTGTCTCTGCAGGCCAATGCTGCTTGACAGCGTGTATGTGTGTGTGTAGATTCCCGTATTCCAGTGTGCACGTGTGCAAACCCGGGACCCCAATGTGTATATTTACGCATGCATGCACATGTGCGGTGTGTATGTGCGCCAGAATGTGTAAAACAAACTTGAAAGCAGAACTGACGGCAGCGATGTAAAAACAGAGGGAACACTACCGGCCAATGGGAACACGGTATGTTGCGGGACCCCCACCCCTTCATTCCTCTCCTCCCTCCGGCTCCCTCTGTTTCTCTCTCCAGCTCGTCACTGGGGCACTGGGGTGAATGGGCAGCTATTCTTATTCTAATTCCTCTGTCACTCTGTGGGCCACTGGCTGAAAGAGGGGAATGGTCTCCAGGCTTTTGGAATGCACAACCCCTTTCTTCTGGACACGAAGGGAGAGTGAAGGGCAAGAGAGGCCGAGGAAGCCAGAGAGAGAAAGTAGAAAGAGAGATGGTGAAAAGAGGAAGAGACAGAAGATGAGGAGGGAAAAGGAAATGAGGAAAGGAGAGAGGAGGGACAGCGACAGTGACAGATTGTTTGGGGTAAACTAGGCCAAAGAGCTTCACCAAAAAGACCCAATCAACAAGTGTCATCGTTTCAAAACATCTCAGCTTCTGCCCGTCCAGGGTAAAACTAAGCCCAAAAAGAGTTTGCAAACCAAAACGAGGATAGCAGCATTTCTAAACTTCTCTGTTTTAGTGGCTCTAAAAGTTGTAGGAGTAGTGTGGACACCAGGTTTATCCGTAGCAGAGTCGATGCATTTTCAAACAAAAACGTAAGTAGTCTGGATGTAATCGAAACCATGAAACGTACACCTCCAAAAACTAGTCAAGATCTAGAAGTAGAAGAAACTCTCTGGAAGCTGGAGTAGACTTGTAAGACACTTTTTTGGCAGATACTCTTTTTAGTTTGATGGTGGAGAGTCCAATGACAAGATTGATGCAACTCTTAAGTGGATACAAGTTGCACACAAGTGTTAAGGGTGGGCAGCTGTTAGAACAGCAGAGATAAGGGAGATGTAATGCCATTTTTTAACACTTTTTTAAATTTCTATAGATTTAAAAAACAAGATGCACTATATACTGACTTTTTGTTATGCTGGTAGCAAACATAACTTTGTTACTGTTCGAAAAAGCAGACTAACTTATTACCCTTGTTTCAAGTCACAGTGCGAAGCTAAAGCCTAGTTCACACTACATGATTTTGAGCCTGATCTGCCAGTAGCAAATGAGTTTTGCAAGTCACAGACAAAAGCCCCCAATTAGTGCTCGATAGGCAGTCACCACTAGCCAACGAGTCCCCAGCATGTCGCAGACTCAATCTGATTTCTAACCTGCTGAAAATCTAGTGTGAGTCGGCAGAAAACTCTGGCTATCTCCTGCCAATCAGAGTGCAGGACGGGTAAAGGTGATGAAGTTACATGTAGTTAGTTATGAGGTGTCCCTTGATTTTTTTTGTCAGTCACAACAAATGCAAGACTCCCCATCAGTGTAGTGTGAAATGCTCAGCGATCCAACTTTGAAAGCTGTTTTTGAACTTGGCCTACAGCTTACCTAGCTGTTGCCTTCAGCTTTATCTTTTGCATAGAGAGGAAGGATTGGTATCAATCTTTAACAAACTCTCTGTCAGAGAGACAATATGCATTCATCCAAAACCTTTTTCTTTAAACATTTTTCCATTTCTTTAAACATGACTTTCACGCTATGGTATATGAAGGGCAATGAAGGCAAATGACAAACGACTGTACAAGTCTGAGGCAGCTCTGGTGCCATGACTGGGTGAGAAAAAAGAAAGAGAGAGGAGTGGGAAAGTCCATGTTTGTGCCTGTAAAAAATAGGTTATATTTATTGACATGGGTGAGATTTAGGTGAGAGCATTAATGAAGTGCAGGAGAGAACAAAGCAGCTTTCACACTCATACTGCTCTTGTGTGCCGTGACCTTTGACCTCTGCTGTAGAGTGAGAAGGACAGACCGAATTAACATGTCACACAGGAGGCACAGAGTAGAGAAGTGGAGTTTCTGGTGCAAACTGTCAGCTAAGGGCTGAGTTATGTTGAGGTTTTCTCAAATGTTCATCTGCTGTAATAATTTAGAAGTCATGTCAATCACTACATTCTAACACACACATTGCACACACGTTGCGTACTTGGTTATTTCATTTTGACTCCAAAGAAATCTATATTATTGCTTTCTTTGTGTATCAATGCAACAGCCCAAAGGATTGCTATCACAAACTTAAAGCCTGAGCAATTTCAAATACAGGTGCAAGTGGCAATTAACAGGTTCTAACCCATTTGTGCTCAAGAGAAGCAGCTCAATCTGCTCAAATTAAAGCTGTGAGCATCAACAAGTGCATTTGAGACTTGACAAAGCTAAGCAAAGTTAAATTATTTTTAGGAGTGAGACAATCACTTTTTTCATCATCACAAACTCTGCAGCAAAGAAATAACTGCACACTCAAAGCTACACCATTTGTCCCCTTTTCATCACAAACCAGGAGGTGTATTTTCAGGAGGTATCTCAGGATTTCGGCAGAGTCTAATCAGGATTGGTTGAAGAAGGCATGTTTTTTATGAGCAATGTGATAGGCTACTCCCACTTGCACCATTCAAAATGGCACTTCAGATTCTGTTTAATACTTTGCCCCAAAGCGTGCACAGATCGTTTTCCCCAGTCTCATTGTCCAACATTGCCCTTTGCAAAGTGGATGGCAGACATGTTTTTTCAACAATCTTGCATCCATATATATTGTTTGGTGTTGATACAGTAAAAATTTGAAATGTTCTCTTCATCACAATTTGAACATGTGTACAAATGAGCAAAAAATCCATTATGGAGGACCTATATAGTCAAACGAGTTAAATTTCAACTTAATCAGAGTCGCGATGAGAGGGCCGTGGTCCCCTTCAGAGTTAGAATCTTACTGCATATCCTGGAATCCACTTCACTTTCAAACAAAAACTGCTAGATATTTTTATGCGTTTTCCCACATTTGCGTTGATTTCTCAGACAGATCTTGGCATGTTTAGGGGACTTGATATTATAGTGTATGCAATTTGCTGCAGATCCACATAAAAAGAGTGTTGGGCCTTGGTGGAGGTATGTGCTCTACTGAGCCCTTTTTTAGTATTGATTGTATGATTTGTTATTGTATTGATAATAAAGTTTTACATGTGACTGAGCTGTCTTTTTAGACTTTTGAAATATCACAGACTTGATGATTGTAAGTGGCCTGTGTGGTTTTGGATGCCTTGTATGTGTCTGCTTGTTAAAATGGATACACTGTATACATGCATACATTAATACGGTTCTAAATAAATAAAGTAAATGTATAAATAAAGTAAATGTATAGGTAAAGGCAATAAGATATATGAAACAATGATTGTCATAGTGAGAAGGCTAGTTTAGTGCAGCAAATCAATGTCCTTGAACAAAGACTTTGTGACAAACTCACACAATCACTACAAAAAGATAAGAGGAAACTCGTATAACTTCTGTGCGGCAGTCAGACAAAGACAAGAAATCTTGAGACACTAGTCCAAACAATCCGAGACTCCCAGATCCATGCACACCATAACATGATAAGCTTGACTCTCCGTGTGTGTGTCTACGTGAGTTTGTGTACACATCAAATGAAGGGCTTCAGACTGAGCCACTGAAAACACTGCCGACGCGCTGCAGGCTGAGACACTGTTGTTAAGGTATTGTAAAACAAGGCTGGGCTGGAAATGGGATCAGATCATACCGATGAGATCATGCAGGAAGTCTGTTTTTCATACAGGCAGGTGACTCAATATTGAAACCTGCACCACTGTCAACTACACCAGAGGTTTCAGTCCAGCTAGATTTATTCAAATGCACATACACCTTGGTGCACCAATGTTAGTAAGTGTGCAAATGTTTACTTCAAGGAGCTAAAATTGAGTGTTTTCACTTTATTCAGAACTTAATCTATTAATCCATTACTTTTAGATAACTGTTTAACTGTAAATGACTTTGAACTGTTTTGAGTATTTTAAGCTATAACTTATCTTGTAATAATTTAAGAGAAGGTCCTCCAAGAAAATGCGTAAGTAAAGTAAAAGCACTTAAGTATTACCAGCAAAAGTTAACATAATACTAGTTTGGTCTCACTGACTAATGTATCATTAGATGATTAATACTGAGGCATCAGGTTGTGAGCTACTTATGTATCTGCTGGAGAAGCAGCTAGTTTGTGCTACAACTTTATATGCAGTTTTATAAATCAGATGGTTGGTGAGATAATTAATGGGACAGGAAAGAAATTTTGAATTTGTCTATTGCAAAATTTTTGTTGAGATAATGAACATTTATTTAAACAAAATCAGGTGAGACATAATTATGTTCTTAACAAGTAATGTACATCTGAAATGTGACCCTGACTACTCACTGCTCTTTTTAAGGCATTGGAAGATTGGACACACTGGTTTAATCTTTAACAATGAATTGTATTCTAAAATATGCATCCGACACAAATATACCTGCAGTGTGCAGCGAGTAGCAGATAACGTGCGCTCAGGATAGGATTCCTTAAAAGCTAAGCTTTGATCTAAGCGTTGATGAACACAAAATAATTGACTGCTGTTTCCTGAGTTTGACTTCAGTCAAATATTGTGAAAAATACTTTCAGCTTCCCTGGGGGACGAGATGAGAACTTGCACCATTCATCTGTAGAGTGCGAGGTAGAGATTGTAAATGAAGTGGAACCTTATTGCTCAGATCTTCCTGTTAAATGTTGAGCTGTGATACAAAGCAGAATTTTAGCTGCAGAGTCTGACCCATATTCTGAAAACAAGCACTTTTTTATCAGCAGTGTTTAAAAGACTACATCAAATGTGTCTGCAAACACTTTGGACATTTCTTGCTTGCAGATTGGATTAATTGATACCACTTTCATCATGTATGTTTGACAAATACAACGCTCCAGATAGCAACTGGTTAGCTAGCTAGCTTTAGCGCAGGAAAAAAAAAATAAAATAAAGATTGTGATTTCATTGGCGGATTATGTATCGCGTTACTACTGGGCAAAACATTTGATTGCAGAGGAAACAGGATTATGTATATAGAGGTGGAAAATTCATACATCAGTGCCACATTATGTATAATTTAGTTAAGTTAGCTGTGTCTAATAAATATAAACATACACAAAAATATTTGATTGCACTTATGTTACACATTATAAAAAACAGTCAAAGCTGTCGTAAAATTACTGTAGCACACCTTAAAACCACAATAAATGGTTCTACCCAGATTAGGCAGAGAGTAAATTGACGGCCTTTATGACAGCCTTTTAGGCGGCGCTCCACTTTTCAATTTAGATTTATAGCATGCATCACATTTATAGCAGTGGTTTTCAATTACATTACTTTGAAAATTTGAGGTTGTAATTATTCTAAATTGGTTGGGGGTGGCCCAGTTTCTACTCCGTTAGACCTAAAGTTGTGGTTGGTCAGCATATAAAAGCTAGAAAGAGCAGGCTACAATTTGCAACTGATACACCGCCCTCCCACCAACCCTCTTGTCAAAGCTACGCCCCCAAAACAGATGAACTTGCACTGCCTGACAACTGTTATAAGCTGACTTTTCTATGAATGACTCATTAACTTCAGATTATAGTTTCTGCTCCAGCGGGGCACATCTCCCTGGCTAAAGTTATGTGCAGTGAGAGCAGGCTGCATCTGTAAGTGACAGACTGGTACACCAGCCAATATTCAAACAACCTTTTTTATTGGTTGCTATTGGGACATGGAGATGATTTTAGAAATTTACCAATCCTACCTTTAAGCAACGCTAAGGAAACAATGAGAACTGTCAGTGAAAACACTCAAAGAGCCAAAAACTATAAGAGATTACAGTAAGTCAATGACTACAAGTCAACAGACCACCGAAACACAACCTCTTCAACTGAAGGGATTTAGCTTAACCATGGTAACAAAAAAGGAAACGTCTTCCCATCAAACAACCTCCCAAACCACCACATACATGTCAGATCATCACTTGAGGAGCCATAGGATATCTTATAATACTATTTGGCTACGTGATTTACCTCTCACAGCGAAAGAAAGATTACCGTCAATGTTAATTCTGCATTTCGGAATAACAAAAGGGAGTTCAATCTTCCATTCACTGCAGATTTTCACTGCTACTGACCCCAAATACCTCATGAAACACACCTCATACCTAATACCATAAATACTGTTGATCTTACTTGGCTTTTGTTCCATGCAACCTTTGTACTTCCACAGAAACAGACACATACACACTGAACAGTGTGTATGTATTCCTCTTCATGTACAACCAGTGCATTGGTTTTTTGCCTTCATTATTCTCTAAACAATTCCCTGATCAATTCTGAAATCACCTATGTCCTTTAGGGTCTTTTGTTTTAATCATGAAAATGTATCTTTAACTCAGGGAGACACACCTGCAAGGCCCACAACAGCTCATGCAAGGGCATGACTGGGCAGTGGCAAATAAGGAGGTTTAAAGGTGATTAAATTCAGTGCAGACACACACCAACTAACACAATCACCACTTTTCATGTTTGGACTAGAAAGCCAGAGAATCCTTAGGTGAGTGGTGGAGGTGAACGGGGCGACTCAGAGTTTGGCTCAGGACAAATGCCTGTTCAGAAGGTCAGTAATGTGGAGATAAGTCCGGCAGAGGTACAATGCTAAAGAACATCAAAGCTTGTATATGGGCATGATAGGATTTAGATAGGAAGGAACTTGTTGGAAAGTTCAGGAGTGTTTATTCGCACCACATGATGATAGGCATCTTTCAGCAAACATAATGTATGGATTACCATTGAGGAACGGTAGCTAGATACCTTATCACTAGGATGCTAATATCATATGTTTTACTCTGAGCTAAAAAGGAGGTTTTCCTTCTTGGGACAATGAACATTTTTCTGCCATTCATTCCTTCAATTCCTGCAATTCCAGGCACAAAAACAACTCCCCTGTTGATATCCTCATGATCTCTGGGTGATCTAGTTTTCTATCCCACCTGCATGCACATCTCACGGTGACATCACTTATACAACGACACTGCACTGTGTAAACTGACTTCTTCTCACTACATTCATCACCTCCAGTAAACTCAGCGGGTGTGTATTTTATAACAGTGGGCTGAATCTGAAGTCTTGTGCTTGATGACTTAGCTAAATAGACTTGGTTTGCAAATGACAAACAATCTGCACTTGAAAAAAGTACAGATGATGTCTCCTGTGATCTAATAAGCAAAGGGGCCATCAGTGTTTCCTGTCCACATGAATGACAAGCTGGATATTTTTTTTTCAGTGGGATTTAAGGAAATTGCATTTCCTGTTATTGAAGAGAAAATCTCTGATGTGACTCACAGGCATGGAGGTGTGCGTGTGCATGTGTGTGTGTGTGTGTGTGTGTGTGTATGTGTGTGTACATGTGCATGTGTGTAATAACTGACCACAGTCAATATCCATCCATCCATCCATTTATTCATCCATCATCGATCCATCCATTATCTTTAGCCCCTTACCAAGAGTAAATATTTTCATCATCTCCTGACTATGAAAGTACCATTTGTTGTAGATACGCTGAGCGTAGAGCAAGAGACTGAAAAATAGGCGTAGCAGTCATCAGTACCTCTTGTCAGCGTGTGGCAGAGAAGGGGTTGATTTATATCGGGGGACGTAATTATGAGTGTCTCGGCATGAAGAGGCCCTGACAGAGGCTCCAATAACAAAGACTTATTTTAAAACTACTTCTTCTATCATTGTTTCTCAGTAACTAGGGCTATACTGTATGTCCAAGACCAATAAAAGAAAATAACTACTCACAAAGCTTTTACCCTTTTTACACACAGCAAACATTGTTAAGAAACACACCATGGGAGCAGCTGTGCAGCAATAACAAAACAGAAGGGTTTCAGTCGGGTTGGGTCTTATTATAGTGAGCAAAATTGTCATGGTTATCCTTATCATAGTGGTATTATTATTAAAAATGTAAGTGAATACATTTATTACAAGTGAAAATAGAATAAAACTATGTAACACCATATCAGACAATATTAACATTGAAGAAGGAAGGCTTTAGCTTGCTAAAGAAGTAATTTCAGAATATCATTAATATAACTGAAGACAGCTAATGTTATAGAAGTGTTTTCTAATGTTCATTTGCCCCTGACACCAAAGTAGATTGACTCAAGACTTGAGTTTAAAGATTTACTCAACTTCAGACGAATACAAATATTGATGTCACATAGTTACACTGGAAAAATCCAACAAATCGAACAACACTTGAACATGCATCTGTGTGATAAGAACAACCTAAAACACTCTTTGAGAAAATATTATTTGATGTGTCCTTTGACCTTTTAGTTTGGTCCATGTCCCATCCACTAACCAGGAGGCAGGGTTTATGACTAATACTACAGCCAGCCACCTTTTTTCTGTATTTATTAACAATGGTCACAATTAACATATATTCCGTCAATAATCAATTAACAGAGAGGCAACGCAGCCCCCACAGTGTTCCTCTCTCCCACATGGCCAGCTCTACCATTCGGGGTCTGAGAGACTCGTGGATCCTCTTAACCCTTCAGGTTAGAATTGATCTCAGCAGTGGGGCGAGAGGCCATGTCCTTGAGCTGATTAAAGCTAGACTAAGCCTGCAAGGACCACGAGAACATGTACCTCCAAACACACACACACACGTCTCAATACCCTGACAAGCTGCTGAAAAGAAATAACTTCTGATATGGAATTCCTGAACTCCCAGGTGGAGAGCAAACTTTTCCTCAAAAGGCACCAATAAGGAGAACATGCTTTTTTGAGGTTACACTGATATTCGTTGTTAGCTTGTGTGAGCTCAGGGGTCCAGCTGTTATAGAAACAACACAACATGTTGTCAGTGAAGCTGTTTGTTTTTCACCTGCAGCAAACATTTGAATATTACTCAAACTATTCTGGACGGTGAATGTGAGCTCTGCTCTCCATTAATCTGTGCTGCTGGTTAATCTGATAGGAATGTGTGCAACAGTGTCACAAATCAGCCTCCCAGCCATTAGCAGCCTGCAAGCGCACGCACACACACACACACAAGTACAAGTGCCAGTTTCTAGTTCCTTCAGCAACTTTTGGCAGCTCTCTTTTTTACTTCCCAGCTTTTGCATTGATTTGTTTTGTACTTTTTGCCATTCCCTTCATAAGAAATCTGATAAGGTTCCAAATCCCTTTACAACATTCCTGCAGTTCAGAAAGAGGATGTCGCACCTTGTACTGATTGTCAAGAGACAAATTGTGATTTGTGGATATGGTTTGTACAAATATAATTCAAATTTGAGTTAAATCCAGAATCTATCCACATTCAAATACATTTCAAATGTTTATTTGATGAACCACCACTTAAGTTCCTGCTCAGTGCATGTGCACCACACTTGTCTGATACTGGATCTGCTCTCCAGCACATCACATCTTAAACTCTGAGGAATAAACACAGTGAGTTTCTCCTACAACAGACAAATGCATAACTGCTTTCTAGTGACCACACATCCTCATTTAACACACATGTTTGAGCAAAGGGGAACACGAGGCTGCACTTGTCATGAAGCCTCTGTTGCTCCGGGCTAACTACAGTGTAATAGTGACTCATCCAGGAAAGTTAAATAAGGACAAAACATTAAACTCATGCTGTGATGCAAACCAAACCTAATCACCAGTCATCTCAACACTAATAGTTTGAGGTAAAACTGCAGCGTTTACTCACCAATACTTTCTTTAAGTTAAAGTAAAACTGCAGCATTTACTTTCCAATACTTTCTTTAAGTTAAGGTAAAACTGCAGCGTTTACTCACAAATACTTTGTTTAAGTTAAATTAGGTTTACTCACCAATACTTTCTTGAAGTTAAGGTAAAACTGCAGGGTTTACTCACATATACTTACTTTAAGTTAAGTTAGATTTTCTCACCAATACTTTCTTTAAGTTAAGGTAAAACTGCAGGGTTTACTCACAAATACTTTCTTTAAATTGAGTTAAAACTGCAGCATTTACTCACCAATACTTTATTTAAGTTAAGTTAGGTTTACTCACCAATACTTTCTTTAAATTAAGTTAGGTTTACTCACCAATACTTTCTTTAAATTAAGTTAGGTTTACTCACCAATACTTTCTTTAAATTAAGTTAGGTTTACTCACCAATACTTTCTTTAAGTTAAGTTAGGTTTACTCACCAATACTTTCTTTGAGTTAAGTTAGGTTTACTCACCAAAACTTTCTTTAAGTTAAGTTAGGTTTACTCACCAATACTTTCTTTGAGTTCCGTTCAAACCTGCTCCACAGTCTACATCAACATGACAACTAGCTAAAGGCTTAAAAATGATGAAATTAGCCTAGCGGATGATTGGCAGGTAACGCAGTAATAGCACAGCCTCCATATAAACTCAGTGGTGAATCCCCTGGGCTGATATGGTTTCTCTGAGGTGTGGTCCGGACACAAATGTTCGCAAAGACGGAAGATTAGATGGACTCACCTGCTCGGTAGTTTTCAGCGGCTCCTCTCTCACACACACTCACACTAACTTTCTCCCTCTGTCTCTCTCACTCTCACACACACACACGCACCGTCCGGCAGCACCGCCTCTGTGTGTATGTGTGTGTGTGTATTTCCGTTAATCCCGGCGGTAAACCCAGCGAGCAGCGGAGGAGGCGGAGCTGAGGTGTCACCGGCGGCCTCGCACCGCGGAGCAGCGGCAGGTGAGGAAGTCTCCACCCAGTCCTCCCACTGCCCCAGTTAAACATTACCGTCAACTAATCCCTTGGTGCTTCACTACTCACCAGTTAACTTGAATGTCAGGGAAGCAGATACAGCAAAGTAAATTCATATTGACAGCTTTTCTCACAGGAGAAACACAAAGCCACATGCACATTCCTCCAGTGGCCTGTCCAGGACTTTTCTGAATCAGGGGCTACAATTTACACGGAGTGGCCAATTATATATCCAACATCCATGCTCAATTCCTAATTCAGTAAGGTCCACATTTAAGTCATAAAGTATATTATATTTTTTTAATCATTAAGTATATTTTAACTAGATGTGGGACAAACATGTAAAATCTAATTTGTCCCTGCTGTCACTGGCCTTTTAGATACTTGTTATGTATGTAGTATTGTCAATGTTTTTGTGTTGTACACATGTCCATTGATTGTGCGATTGCTTGGCTGGCTGTGCAACAAGTTTCCCCTCAGGGACAATGAAGAACCTTGAACCTTGAAATCATTCCTTGTTTACTGTTAGCTCTATAGCTTTGAGCAAAGCCACACATCATTGTATATATTTGCAAAATTATACCTTGTTCAAGGTCATTGTGTACTTCAAAAAACCAAAACAAACAAATGATGGTATTTATTGGTAGTATTAGCTCTGTTGCCTCACAGCAAGAAGGTTCCTGGTTTGAATCCCGGTTCGGCCTGGGTCTTTCTGTGTGGAGTGTGTATGTCCTGTCCATGTTTGCATGGGTTTTCTCCACAGTCCAAAGACGTGCAGTTTGTGGTTAGGTTAATTGAAGACTTTAAAACTGACTTAGCTGCTGTCAGACATACACTGAACACAGGAGAACCTCAGGATATTCTCCAGAGGGGCTTCATGTTTGAACGCAAATGTCTGACTGAGAGCCTCTGGACTTTCTGCAGTCTTTCTCCAGACGGTTTTCTGTGTTGTTGTGAATGCGACTGAGTGGAGGATCTCCTGCCGCATTGTTCATGTGTGAAAGGCTAAATCCAGAGAAGTCTGGACCCAAGTCTGCGGACATCCTCTGGAGATTATGTCTTTTATTGGCTAAAGCCACCCTCAAAAAGAATAATCGGTATTGTAAGTAAGTGAACAGGCCAAGGGCGCTTTAGGGGCCCCGCCCCAGGGTGAACAAGGAATGATTCCCTTGTAGACTTTCCACAAAAAAGCCTTGGGATTCAAATTAAAGGTGCCCGAACACACCTGAATTGGGCCTTTTCACAGTGGGCAGTCATGATTTTTAACACATTTGGTTATGTTCAAGTTCCCTGGTTCCAGTAAGCTGTGACAGCATGAACAATATCAGGATCCTGAAGCAACCATCATTCAAGTGATTATTTATAACCTCTCCTGCTGTGAAAAGGCACTGGCTTGTATAATATGGCCTAATATATTTTATTAATATCAGTAAAACTTTGGTTAGGGTTAGGGTTACCAACTGCTGAGAAGAACAGCAGAACAACAGAGTTGTCAATAATAAACCAACACGCATGATTTGAACGGTTTTAAAAAAGTTTTTTTTTTAATTTACTGGTGATGTGGAATATTTGACATCATCTTTCAGAGAACCTTGAGGTAAACTGGCTAGAGAGGAAAACAAAGCAATGAATGAATCAGTAGTGAAAATCAACAGCTGAATAGTGGATTTGTATTTTTCCATTCATAATATGTGTTTGTTGTTTGTGTGTGTAAGGATTAGATATTTCAACCAATGTCATTTCTTCCCACGTGAAAGCAGCATAGTGTATTACCCTGTCTTGCTTCAGTGGCACGAGGATAGTGGAGATAGCTCATCACCGACAGGATTTGAACCACAGGAATTATCAAGAGATGACAGTCTCCATCACCGAGCTCATTATATGGTGCCAGTCGAGTCAACTGATACACATCACATATCCCTAACCAGCAGCCGCCTCATACGACGACAGTCTACTTGAGGTCAGCGTGCGTTTGTGTTTAGACCTGGTATGGGCCAGATCAAGCAGCTAATGGGCATGTGCTGTCTTGAAATGTTAAAAAAGGATGGAAGTAGAGACATGTTATTTATGTGTAAACACTGATACCCAGTAGAACTACAATGAAGTGAGACGGAGTAAGATGTGGGGAAAGAAAGACATAGGTAGAAAGAGAAGAAGCTGTAAAGACCCACTGTCAGGAATCAGTGCAGGTTGTGCAAGGTAAAACCCAAGGCTGGAATCCATAATTATACTGCACAGTGTAACACAAAGATGAAAGTAAACAACAGATACTTTATACTGTAGGTTGTAATCAGAGGCATTATACAGAACTTCGAAGCAGTAAGGACAGTGATCAACAAACGCATGAAGAGATAAGCAGCGGTTCAGCAAAAGGTACACAGCAATAAACAGAAGAAAACTGTTAGGGAGAAATAGTTGTGAGGAGATAAAGAAACCATGAGAGAAAATCTGGGCAAAAAGACGGAATGATAAACACATGAGAGAGGTGTGAATGCTGGAGGAAGGTTGTAATCTGTCCACAGCTATGCTCTTTGAATAGGGAAACATCTGGAGGAGGTGTTTTACATGATTGCTACACACTCCGAAAGCAAAAATGAACAGTTGAAAACCAGGGATACCCTCTTCTTTTCATAATTCACATGCTTTCACGTAATTTACATGTGTGTGTGTGTGTGTGTATGTGTGTCACATTATATAGAGTGCATGCGTGAAAGGAATGCGCCAAGATGTTTTTTTAGTCCAATGTTTTTTAAATAGCTCCATTTGTTTTAGATTTGTTTGACAAGCTATACTCTTGATTCTGGATTAAATTATTATAGTGCTGAGTCACAACACGTATCACGTTACATGGGAAGGTTGTGACCTTACAAAGAATTAAGGTCTCGTAGTCAATAAGGTCTCGTAGTTCATACCACCTTTAAAACTGTATTACAGTGGGAACAGTAGTGAGTCAAGCAGAATGTAAATCAGCTTGGAATTCATTAAAATTGACCCTTCATGTGTTTTTTTTCCTGGTAATCCAGCTGTATAGTAAATCATGCAAATGTGTGCACTTTAAAACACGCAGATTTAAACACAAAAACAAGCCCAGCAAACATTTCTAAAACAGCATTTGCTTTTGAGTCCTGATGTAAAGGTTGTGTTTGGCTAATTATGAAACTGAAGGTCTTCCTCACTTCACTCGCCTTAAATGTGCTTTTGGTATCGATATATCATGACCAAGGTCTGCCCCCTAGTGAGGAAACACATCCAATGGCTGGCCTCCATGTGGAGGCTCCAGCTGAACTTCCCTGTTACTTCAGTGTGCAGTGATCACCTGAGACAAAACTCCAAAGAGACCAAAACTGATAATGTGGGACTATAATGTCTAGACAGGTTTTTCACCTCTACTTATTTCTCCTCACATATTATCTTCTCCTCATCATTCATTCATATGTCAGCCAGTTCTTCAGTTCAGTGTGAAATGTGTGAAAGCTCATGATGACATTCGATGTCATCAACCTTCATGTCATGTTAGCCATGTATAATTTAAGCAGCCAAGTGCAGTGTATGCACTGGTGATGATTGTTCAATGCAATGGCATTATTAATGATGAAGGCAAGTAAAGCTACTTCACAGCTAATGTGTAACACTTCTCAGCTTTATCCCCAAAATGTTTTAAAAATGTGATGTCACATACCACAAGACTTTACAACAATCACCATTTTGGTGTCCCCACAGCCTGTTTTTGTGTGAGTGTGGAATATAGTTATCAACGCCAGCATGAACAAGTTAGCAGCTGCTACATTAACCAGATTTACATTTGTCGGTCAAATATCATGATCCCCTTGGTCGTCTTTGCCATGATTGGTTCTAAACCCAACTGTTGCACACTAAACCCCACCCCCAGGTTGAGAATCACTGCTAACAGAATACTAGTGCTGTATGGGCAAAATATCCCTCCCTATAAGAAAAACTAAGTGACATTAGTATGTTTCCATTTCAAATCTAACATATGATCAATACTATGTTGACCAAAATTAAAATAAAATGTGGATCTTTTAGTTATAAATCATTATTTTTCGCTGTTTAGCTCCATTCACTCCAGTGGAGGACCTCCTCATGACTGCCCTCTACAGGCATGAAGTGGTCAGGCTGTCTGTAGATGGGATCTGAGTCGTCTTTTTCGACACTCACTTCAAACTGTACAACACAGACCAAGATTTTGGCACAGCACCTAGACCTGTTTCTGTATGTTGGTTTTCCCTCAGATTTTTCAATTCTGTTTTTGCTAGGCAATACTTACCTACTTACTATACTCTTTTGTTTGGTCCTTGGGTAACCCAAAGACACAGATGTTTTTCCCATATTATTTCATAATGTCATTTCAATCCACCTAAAATACTAGGAGTATCTTTTGCTTATCATTTTAGTTTTATGGTCTGTAACGTTGTACTTTTTAGTTTCACTCTCCTCTGATAAACTTCAACACCAAATCAGAAAGCAGAGAGTTTAGCAGCATAAGAGATCTAGAAGTTAAAAAAAAGAGAGAGAATACAGAATCACACTTGCCAATTGACTGGAAACATGAATCCAAATAAATGCTTACATTTTCAAATATCTTCACATGTGTAAATGGCAATCATCAGCTCTAAGTGTTAATAAGACATACATGTTGTGTTACTTGTTGTGTGCCAGTTTGTAGCCTGGGTAATGTGAAAATAGCAACATGGAGACTGGAGACAATTTGATTGAGAGAGGTAAAATTACTCACACACAATAATAATACCTTTTTATTATAATTGCTTTATCTGACAGTCTAAAGAAATCTTAATGGGTTGCCAGGGTAGACATAGCAACTCAACCTGGAACATTGACCAGGTTGAGTAACATGCCAATAATGTAATAACATTTCTAAACCAATGACATAATAACTTTTGTTATTACGTTAATAGGTTATTACAGTATTAGCTGGTTGTTTCATTATTTGCTGGGTTTTAAAAAAATCTTTAAAAATCAAATTATTGTAGCCGATAATGTAATTATATACTAATAACACTAAATTTAATTTTTTTGGGGGGGGGGCTATTCGTGTCACACTTCCATGACACTAGCCCTCACTATTTCCTCTTTCAAATACCTATCATATAACAAATGTAATCAATTATTAAATTATGGGCAAAAAGTTATTATATTATTGGTTCAGAAATGTTTTCACGTTATTGGCAAGTTACCAAATTATTGGCTTTTATCACATTGAAAACTGAAAAATTATTACGTTATTGGCAGATATAATGTTATCTGTGGTTATTATATTATTGGCTGCTACACAGCCTCCTCCAGATAAATGCATATATAAACAGCCTAAACTTGCTACACAAATACATAAATACGACAATGATACAAAAAATTAAAAGTGAAAAAGTCAGTGTTACATGTAGACATTCAAACATGCATTTCACCTCCTCCAGAGCTGAACCACAGCAGAACAAACCAATCATTTGATGCCTGCCATCATGTGGATCCACCAGTTGGCCTGCACAGTCCAGCCCAGCTTCTCACACTCTGAGATTTGCTGGAGGAAATGCTCCTTGGCCTCCGCCTCACCCTGTTCATCCTGGAGCGCCTCCCGCAGGTAGCGCATGTCCTCTGCGGCACTCAGCTCTGGGATGCCGGTCAGCAGCATGAGGGAGAAAAGAGTGACCAGCAGATGAGAGTGGGAGCGCAGGGAGAGGTAGGCTTGTGTGCAAGTTTCCTAATGGTGGTAAATGAAGTGGGGAAGAACAAGGTCAAAGATTGAGGAAATAAAGAGAAAATATAATAGGATGCAAGAAATCATAATTTTACGGTTTTAATTTTGAATATTTGACACATAAAATGCCAGAACACATGCACAGTGGATCCACTTCAAAGCTCATTGCACATACATTTCACATACATTCCCATCCTAATTCATCCATACAGTGTACATTTGGGGGGGATTGTAATTTTTTGCTAATTTGTTGAATAAAAATAAACAATATTATAATGATAGTCATAGTACTCAAGTAAATGGAGTTAAAAAGATGGGTTTGGGATTTCTGAAAAATCATCTCTATCTGATAATCACAGTTCATCAAAGTTAAAGACCATCTAAGCATCACATTTCATAATTTGCTGATGTTCCATAAAAGGAAGTTGAAATACATCTCGGAGCCTACTTCTTTTATTTATTTATTTATGCTTATTTTCTCTTTTTTTATATTTGTCAACAAACCCCCATGGAAAGACTTAGGCCAACTAGCCATTTATCCAATGAACAAGTATTGTCTGTGTATCCAAATCCTGTTGAAAATAATAAGGCCCTCCATTGCACTGGCTGAGATGTTCAATACCATGAACACAATATACTGTACTTTATTTTTGAGTCAGTTACATATGTTGCTGGAAACACCAAATAAGTATTATTCCACTTCTGAAAATAGTCCCACTATAATGTTTGTTTAAAAAAAAGTACAATTCCCTGCTGTTTTTAGGAAATGACTTGTTAAAATGGATGAATAAATGATATGAAACAACATCATGTAGCCTGTTTTCATCATCAACAGGATCTAGTGAGCTTAGGGCTTTATGACTGGACAAAAATAACAACTACACATAAAAACACACACAATCACACCTACACACCCATAATCGGGTCCTCTTACCCTGAACCGTTGGAAATAGAGGCTGTTGCGACCTTTGACCCTGCCCATGACATACAGGAAGTCAGGTGTTAGGACAAATGGTGCACGCTCCCTGTTCATACCAAGGAAGTGCTTCCTGTTACCCAGGATGTGACCGAAGTCAATGTGAAACAAGTTCCCTGATGAAAAACCACATGAAAGTTCATACTCTTCATCTACATTCATCTTCTTAATTCAGTCTCATTTGTTCATTTTTGTTTGTCATTCACTCATAGTTTAATTTTAATAAGGGAAGGACTGAAAGATAAAGTGTTTGCATTTGCAAATTTTAGTCAGCTAATGAGTTAAATCAACAGCCAGTGTGATGTGAACAGGGATGTGTGAGGCGTACCTTGGTCTGTGATCATGATGTTGTCATTGTGTCGATCTCCGATACCCATTACATAAGTGGCCACACAGTAACCAGCGCAAGACTTCACAAACGTCTCCACAGTCTCGTAGTGCTGTAGTGAAATGAAATTATAGTACAATGACTTTCAAATCCAATGATTTTGGAGCATGACAGATCAAGAGCATTCACACACTATTTTATACAATGAATGTGTTTCATGTAGTGTAATAAATGTAATCTGGTCTTCTCTGCTGACCTTTTGCCAGCTGCCCAGACCAATATGACCCAGCATGTTATCTGGCAAACACCTCTCAAATAAGAGGCGTTTATGTGCAAACTTAGATTACCACTAAATCTGGGTCAAAATCTTGTATAAAACCTGGTTCTGAATCATGTCCATATTTTCATATGACTTACAATTTCCTGGAGTGGACACTTGGACTTGAGCCACTCAAACAGAGCATCATTTCTGAAAGCTCCAGCTGTTCCTCTTTGGCTCCTCTGCACTGCAGCAATGGTCGCTGCATTCCTCACTATCTCAATCATACCTGTTAAGCAAAAACCTGATTAAAAAAGGGGGATAATGGGAGCAAGATGGAGGTCTCTAAACTGTCATTAACAGTATGTGCTCTGGTGCGCTTATCCTCTTTCTTGGAGCATTTTTTTATAAAACTTATGGAAACCTCAAATGAGATCATGAGACAATGTCATCATTCATCTGCCTTCTGCTATTGAGGAATTGGAGGACAACCTGAAAAAGTGGCGTCAGACTCCTTCTTCAAACGTAAAAAACATGCCTCCATACTGCTTGTTTGGTATCAACCAAGTGTCTGCAAGACCCGACATTCAAATTTGATTCGAAATGGTGTCACTAAAAGTACGCTACCGAATGTAACAATGCTAGCGGAAGTAGTGATGCTACCGCACACCCTTGGGCTAGAGCTTGTTTGCAGTCTATGCTTACGAACATAAACGCAGCTCCAGAGGAGGATATCAGATGACTTTTAGGCTAAAAACATGGTGTAAATGACAGAGGCATGTTATGTTTTTTTTTCTTTAGTTTTATTTACGTTGGAAGCATTGATCACTAGTTACTTCAATTGTATTGGATTTGGCTGCAACACTGATTACCCCTGAAACTCCAAAAGTGTTTTGTAGACTTAAACACTTCACCCCTCCTTCATTGACTGAAAATGACAAAAAAGGAGTTTGAGTAGGCCTACTTTTAGTCAAATATTATAAATATAAACAAATTTTTCATTTGTGTTTATTATTATTATTTCCTATTAATTCAATACTTCTGAAAAGAACCGTGCAATCTGGTGCGGACCATGGGGAAAACAGCCTGAGTCAATTAGGTAGGGTTCAGATACCTATGTTGTGTCCTGTGGAGATGCAGCCATATGGAACAAGGTTAAGTTCCAGAGATTTCTCCTGCCAGATAGAGTCCATCACCATCAATGTCTAAACAGGAAGATGCACATGTGTCACTTCACCCAAAGATAAATACATTCATCAACATCACACAACAACAAGAGGAAGATTACTCAAAAGTCTGTTGAGTAATTGTGGCAAAATAAACAGCTCCCTCACCTGAATGACCAGCATGTCCTGTCTGAGGTCGTCGCCTTGTTTGAAGATTATTCCGACAGGTGTAGCAGAGGTGGGCGACGACATGGGAGAGAACTCCAGCCACAGAGGCTTCTTCTTTGAGGCCATCACCTTGCATTTATCCAGCTGGACAGGTGGGATAGAAAGAGAACTGATATTTTTTGCTAATGGAAATAACTTTGAAATGTCTTGAAATCAACTTATTACCACTACTGAAGTTCCACACAACTCTCTGCCCACTGATACTGTCAAAAGATAACTATGCCATTGTCTTTCCCTTAACTTGAAGCCCCTGAACCAAATAAGCAACAATCACAACAAACACCAGAGAATCTGTTTGATTGCTTGTTTGTTTATTTGACTCAGACCAATACTTAGCTACGTTTGGTAATTGTGGAAAAGCTAGGCTAAACTTTTAAAAAATGCAACAGATAAATCCCACCCCCTCCAATCAGCCCTCTCATCAAAGTTACGCCCCTAAAACACATGAACGTTCACTGAAAAATGCTAGAGGCCGACTTTTCCATGGCTCACTCTGTAAATTTGGTCCGATTTAATTATCTATCATGTTTATCAAAGTCCTGTGAGGGCCACAGACACCAGCTTTTTTCAGATGACTTTATTTATTGATGGCTGTCAGGAGTTAGAGTGGATTTCAACAAACAGGAACAAATGACCAACCCTACCTTTAATTTCTGTTTGCCAACAACATGTCATTTGCATACAACTGTATATTCAAAAGTGTGCTTTGTATAAACACATGCACCTAAACTTGTAAAGGTCACCTAAGTGCACTTTTTGTACAGGGAATATGTTAGGGAGGCCAGATACATCTGTGCTTTCTTACTTACATGTTTTATAAGTTCTGTACATAGCCAAACTGTCAGAGGCCTTAAAGTACAAGGATAAGGGAAGGGATCTCGGTATGTATTTGGTTATTGAATGGGTTATTGTATATGTATGGGTTTCTTTAACGTCAAAATGTGATAAAGGAGGGGAAGTGATGTGTCAGGGGGGTTCGTTTTGGTTGTGCGGGCCGGCGGAGCGACGAGCCACGTTCAAGTCAACTGCGGTCCTGAAGACCTACATTGGATTATTTCCAAGGAGACGGGATTATTGCCTGGGCGACATTTACAAGGATTACCGCAAGGACTGAATTGTTTTTCTGGGCGCTCGGAGGTGGTGAGGATAGCGTGGACCCATTTTGTTTGTATTGTTTGTGGCACCTCACACCTGCAAAACTTTTGTTTTGGGACGCGTTTTGGGGATTCAAGATAAGGGACTGTATGAACTGGGGGTTTGGGAAATATTGATGTATGGGATTTGTTTAAATTGTGTGGTTATGTTCACGTTGCCGTCTTTGTTTGGGGGCACAAGTCCGGGAAATACGTGTTTATGATTTGGGTTTATGTTCAATACAGATAAGTGTATGTAATATATTTGGGTCTATTTCGTTATTATATATTTTATTTAATATGGGGTATATCTTTATAAAATATTAATCGTTTATTGTAAATCGGTCCGGCGGCGCACTCATCTTTATCAGATTTATGCTCATCATGATTATTATCAGAATCAGGATCTGGGTTTATTGTGGGTTTACAAGGGATTTGCTGTGGTGTGTTTGTGCAAGCATAAATATAAAAAATATAAAAAACCTTAAATAGGAAAAAATATAAAACATGAAAATATTATAAATACTCCAAATGTATTGTGCCATTTGGACAATAAGACATTTACAATATACAGTACCTTTCACTTTGTAAACTTTTCAGTAGCTACTTTCTGTTGTAATTTAGCTGAAGAGGAAGTATTATTTCTATGTTATGGTCAGTGTGAGACTTGAAAAACTGAACTTGCCAAAAGTATAATAAAAGAAATAAGAACACCATAATTCAACTCAAATGCACCTACACACAAAAACAGTATTGACAAAGCTTACCAGGATCATTCCAGCTTTGATACGGGGGTCAAAGGGCAACAGGAATTCATTTGGCAGATTACAGTTCTTGAGAAGCTCTTGGAGCCTGATGGGAGCTAAAACAACAGCAAAAAGAAACAAAAGACACACAATTTTTT
This sequence comes from Verasper variegatus, assembly GCA_026259375.1. Lineage (NCBI taxonomy): Eukaryota > Metazoa > Chordata > Actinopteri > Pleuronectiformes > Pleuronectidae > Verasper > Verasper variegatus. The sequence goes on along the minus strand of CM048045.1, from coordinate 3,782,424 downwards.
TTAATGAAATTAACTAAAAGATTTAACCTGATTTATCCTGTTTTTTTCAGACAGGAGTACCTGCCACAGAAAAGAAAAAATATTTGACTCAATAATGAGATGAAGATATTAATGGACTGGCAAGCAAGTTGCTAGACAAATGGTGTGCCCACAGGTTTTGTAACACAAGATGGAAAAATGGTGGTTATATTCATGTCAGAATTCTTGACAGGTTGTAAAACACAACCATAACGTAACAAATGCACATCTAACAATACGTATTGAGTTTGTTCTATCCTGTTGTGAATGCATGAATACATAAGGATGTATTTCTTGGTTGTGTCCCACCTGTAGGAGGGAGGTCAGTCTTCTCAGGGAAGAGTCTCTTTATCGTTAAAGCGACCTCCTGCAGAGCCTCCACAGCTTGGACCTGCTGGGTGAAGCTGTCGAGCATGGCCTGGCCACAGCCCAGTAGGTAGGCCTCCAGAATCACCGACATCCGCTGGCGGAAGTAAAGACACCCAGCCACCTCGCTGCGGACGTACCAGAAGAAGAAGTGGCCGATTCTCTTGCTCTGCAATGAAAGATGTGAATGAGTCCACATTTTACTGCAATTAGACTTAAGTTTCTCACTAATGTGTGAACCTCCCAGACAACGTATAAGTGAAGTCAGTCAGAGACAATAAGACCCTGAATTTCAGACAAGAGGAGTAGCCGAGGGCAGGAACTATAATGATTAAATATTCACTGTTAAAATTAGATCCTGTATTTCACAGACACCTGCCCCTCGACTACCCCTCGTGTTTGTGAGTATGTATTTAGTGAAAGTGAAGGATCTGCTTGGTCCAGATTAGAAGGTTGCACAAGCAAACATTTACAAAATAATAAATCCAATAGACACAGTTGTTCTGTTATCTTCTGTGTGCAGAAAATCTGCTCAAAAACACTTCTTGGTTATAATCTTTTGGACTGTGAGTTAAGTCCATGTCTTTTATCCTAGAACCTGATCTCAAGGATGTTCTGTGCATTTCAGTCTGGTCACTGTGTCAATAACCTGTCAGTAAACATGAAATGTATTCAGATTAGTAATTTTTCAGAGACATGCTGCATTAAATTAAAATATCATGTTGTGGCTTTTTCTTTTTAAAATAAATTAATAAATACCAACATCGCTGGCCTCACATTATATGATGCTGTACGTCAGGGGTTGGCAACCTTTTTGACAATAAGTGCCAATGTGAAATTTTCTTGTTAATTAGTGTGCCATATCAACATTTTTTTATATGAAGTTTTATTATTGAACCACATTAATATTTCCAACAGACATGTAATTTTATTCCATCCATATTGGCTATATATAGAACAACACTTTAAAGAAACATGTTTATCTCATTATGATTGCAATAATATGTTTGTCATTAACCCCACCAACCACACTATATTGCCTTAGGTTGCTGACCCCTGCTGTATGTACTAATGCTGCATAACTTACCCGCAGAGCTCTTTGGATGAGGTACCGAGCAAGGAAGCTGTCGTGGTAAGGCTCCACTTTAAGGGTCTGTATGAATTTACAGGACAAAAAAAAACTGTAAGTAAAGACACCAAGTTATAGTCTGTATATCTACACACATTGGAATCCTTCTTTTTTTTTAAAGGTATTACGGACAGAGACTAGGTTTCCACTTACATTTTTATCGCACTTACAACCTCAGCTCTACACTGTTTTAAACAACAATGCATTTTGGCTTGTTGACTGGTGAGGATGCTGCACAGACCTTGGTGCACATGAAGATTCTTTTACCAGGAATCTCATTTCTCAGATTAAACATTAGAAAGAGAAGTTTTCCACAGTTGTTTTACAGTTATACAAAAGTTTAGCAAATAGTGCAAATTGGACAGTTTGCGCATCTCTCTGAGAAATTAAGGATCCATTTTTTTTATTCTGTAATGTATGCATTAATCAATTTGACCATAAAAGACTACTACATCCCAAAGCAAACACTAGTGTACATTTACTAGGCACAGCTGATAAAACATGGCAGTTGTCAGTATTCAGTGGTTGGCAGACAGGAACGATTAGTCCACATTTGTTTATCTCTGTCAGAAATGAAAGATACACTGTTTTTAAATTCTTACAATTGAATCTGCTTGACAAACTTTTCCGAGCTGAGTTTTTTAATTTGGATTAATAATTATGCAAAGTTTTGATGCAAAGGCTGTGGGTTTTAGCACTTGAATGCATAATATTGACATAAGCCTCCAATAGAAAATGCTTTCATATATTTTGTTATATTCACAGTTCTCTTTGACACATACCTGCACCAGCTGTAGCAGATACTTCAATACATCATCATTGGACAGGCTCTCCAGTCTCTGGACAGCAAGTCTCCTGACTCTCTCATCAGCAAAGTCCATGCTTAACAGCTCCAGGGCCAGTGTAACATCCAGCTCATCAGTATCCCAGTTTCCCAGTAGCCAGTGCACATCCTCAACCACCCTGCGGTTCATCCAATCAACATTGCGCAGGTAGAGGGGTAGGTTGGACGCATAGCGGATGCTCTCCTCCCGGAACCTTTTTAGGCAAGGCCTTTTGGTTCTGACAACTGTGGATGAGGATGTGAGAGCCACTGTGTCACTTGATGGTCCCTCAGGAGGTTTCAAATACTGAGAGGAAGAGTCTGTGCAGGTTAGAGTGGAACAGGCTGAGAAGGGTGAGGGAGAAAATTTGTGAGAGGAGGCAGGACTGCCAGAACATTCAGGGGAACCAAGGCTATTTGGCAGAACCACAGGGAAGCTGTAGCGGTCTAGAAGGAAGCTGATAGCCATGGAGTCTGCTACATCTGGGTTAGTAGCAGAGGACAGTTTGTCTGCCTGGTAGGTGATGGCCTCTTCCTCCTGGCCAGGGTAGGACCACATGTGCAGGGTGTAGGAGCCCTGGCTGAGGAGGGACCTGCAGGGATGAACAAGTTTGAGGGTTAGGGTCTTTTCAAGTCATAATTTTAGTTGAATCTAAAATATAAATAGTGACAATTTCAGATACAAATTGCTCCCACGGCCTACTGGGAAAATTGTTACCCTGTTTTTTTCTTTTTTGACATTTGACACTAGCAAGACACTGCTGATATGTCACAAAGCCATATTTGATACTAAAAAAGACTGACCTGTGATCTATGAGGAGAAGATTAACAAAGTAGAGCAGCTTCCCCTCCCCTGAGTCTTTGGTCATTGGGGAGATGTCACCACCACTTGCATTAATGGTGAAAGCCAGCTTAGCTCCACGTGGCAGATCCTTGAGGAGAACATCAAAATTGAGCCATTCATTCCACAGTACTTCATCTGCGAAGGCCTTGGGAACAGATGAGACTGAAGAGAGGACCTTGTTGCCATAAAGAATAGAAGCTTCGACATAAACGGTGTGGGGGGATTTGCTTGGAAGATTTGGGATGTCAAAGCCAAGCAACTTGACTCTGAGTTTTCTGTTGCAGTCCCACAAAGATATCATGAAGATGTCATCCAGATCCTTCCCTTCAAGGCAGAGATCATCATGGGAGCTGAACTGGCCACTGAAACCATCAACGAGTGGCCAGTCCACAAACTGGACGGTCTCCTCAACAAGCTGTGAGTCAGGCACGACAGAGAGGTGAAGGTCTTGATTGGTCCTCAAGCAATGTCGAACCCAGAGGAAATCGCTGAGATGGAAATGCCCTGATAAAAACTCCTCCCTGCCTGAGACTTTTAATACAAGTCTATCAAAAGCATCAGCATGAAGCCCCTGGTCTACCAACACCCTTCTGAGAACTTCAAGAAGAACATCTGGGGTTGCACTAAAATCCACCTGAATGCTGAAGCTGATCTTGCTCATGTAATGCAGGGTGACAGGAATCTTCCTGTTTAGTCGCTCCTGCAGGTCACTCGGAATGGGGGCACATGTTACCCAAGGCTCAGTGGCATACAACTTGTCATCTCGATTTCTTAGCTCTTGTCTCCTCGGAGATGCCAGTTTCCTGCGGGTGAATGTGAGCTCATCAAGTCGGTCAGACGCTTCTTTCTCCAGGTTGTGTCCAATCAGGTAGGCCAGACTCCGCTGCTGTTTCTTCTTCTCCTCTGAATCAACTGCCACCACAGGTTTTACCACTATATGTGCAGAGAGGTGCCCAGTGTCTTCACGCAACCATGGAATGTCCAACGTCCTGATAACCTGACAGTCATCGTAGGCCTCGTACCATTCATCCCCCCTGGCATATAGCAGAGTGTATCTCTCTGGGTCAAGTATAGCAAGTGGATCTGGATGACAGTTTTTTTCCTCGGCCTATAGGAAAAGAGACAATGTTGATGGTTTCAGCTTGACAATATGTTTGTCCAAGACCAATGGTTTACAGTCATGTTAGCAACACTGTGAGGTTGTATCATAAACTGTAATTAGGATAAAGATAGTGTAGCATAGCATAGAGGTGGAGAAGTACTGCTAGGTCTGTGAGTCTGGGAATGGCTTTAATTTTAGAAATGTTCTATTGGACAAATCCACTCATTCATAATCTATACCACTTATCCATAGTCTCATTGTGGGAACTTTTGGGTTTCTCTATAATATTGTAAGGTAAGGTTACTATATCTTAATCTTAATCTATGGTGTGATTTGGCAGTATACTAATAAAATTGAATAGAATTGAATTATCCTTTAAGGTTGTGGGGGGAGCTGGAGCCAGTCCTAGCTGACATTGGACAAGAGGCAGGGCACACCCTGGACAAGTAACCAGGGTATCACAGGGCCAACATATAGAGACAGTTAACACTCTACACTCACATTCACACCTATGGTCTCATATATATTTTTCACCAAAATTTGCAGTTATACATTTTGCTGCCTTTTTTTTAACCTACTTTTGCTGTTGAATAATAGGTCATTACATGTATTCCTATACATGTAATAAATCTGTGCCATAGAGAACTATTAAGTAGTTGTCAGGATATGTGCAGACAAAGAAATGTGCATCCCATGGTAATGCTAGATAAAGAAAGTAAGCAGATCAATTGAGTCATTGGGATTCAAACTGGACCAAAGTTCAAGACAATCAATCCGATTGTTGTTCAGACATGTTTGGCCCAAGGTGATGGATCGACCAGCGTTACCGGGACTTTTCCTCAACCTGTATTCTTTATTCTTGATTCCCAACCACCACTTATGCCACCATCTAAACAAAATGACGATATCTGTGCCTTGGTAGATATACAGGTTGTTAATAAGTGTTTATCTATCAAGTACTCTGGAATTTACTTTATTACAATGACCAGCTATGAATGTGCATATATTAAAAAACATGAATACAACCTCTTTTTTTTGTTTATAGACCATCAAATATGTGTGGGCCTACCTGCATACAGATGCGTAGCCTCAGCTGGTAGATGCTACACTGTGCAGGGAGGATGACGGACACTGACTGGCAATCCATGTCAGCATTGTAGCCCTCATCACCGCCCGGTGGTGGACCAGGCACAGGCTTAAACTCACAGAAAAACTTCAGGTTGTTCTCAGAGCAGCTCTGAGTCGACATCTCTGATGGAGGCCCCACAGCAGATGGACTGTCAGACTGATTCACGAACAATCCAAAATCCATGGATATTGCAAGAGAGCAAAGCCTGAAGTTAAAGACGTATTTTTAAATATGTATCTATGCGTTTTTTAGATCTATCCCAATGATTCACAGGTTGTTGATATGGTGTTGTAGATATAGTGAACAAAGCAAATCAAATAGAAACCAAACAAACCTTAAGATGATGGGTGCTGCGTTAAGGTGCAGTCCGTGTGAGTGTGTACCTGTGTGAAACAGTGAGTTGTTTTTGTGATTGCTAGAGACTTCCTCATTCTTTAATACCTGTTCTCAAACACCAGCACAGAAATGAATCCTAACAAAGCATCTACTGATCCTATAAAGGGGTTGACTTCCTAGTTTCCTCTTATTAATTAGAGCATGTCTAACCTTTCATGACTTTTTCACTGTAAAAGGCCAGGGTAAATGGGTAGTTCTGCTATAAAACAAATACAATACACAGTCAAATGTATTTCCCCTGATTTACCAGTCAAGTCTAGTTATATCCTCAAAAATGATGGCAATGAGAAGGAAAATGAGAACTTCTGTGTACTTTAATTCAAACAGATTAAAAAGGTTCTCTGTTCAAGGTGTTGCAGGAGTGCCCCAAACCTGTTTGGCTTGTTCATCTTTGAGGGCACTGCAGGGTGGAATGTGGGTTGACCTTGAATTCACAATGGTTCAAATGAAGTTAATGATATTCAATCTGCGATAATGTCTCATTGGGGATTTTCAAGTGGCGCTTGTTTCACACTTTAAAACACTTGTGCAACATTAAACTAAACAAATCATGTTTAGTTTTCATACAGAAACTACTTTCCTTGTGGAAATCAAAGGGTAAAAGTTACAATAAATACAAGAAGAAAAGCCAGCATGCATGCTTTTCAAGTGGTCATTATTACCATTATTACTTTTGTATTTGTATATTGTATTTATATTTGATCCTATGTTGTTTTTACAATTATTCACAATACTTTCTATATTTTTGCAGTTAGTTGCTGCCAGAGTTATCTTTGCTAGTGAAACATTCCAGTATGTGGTGGGGTAGAGGAAGGCACACCAACTGCACACCTGGGCTCAGTCCATGATTCTATATCAAGGACAGTTGTGGGTACATAAATAAATTATTAAATAAAGAAATAACAGAGCCAGTAAAATTCACAAAAAAAGTCAGAATTCACAAGTTGTAAATGGATTTTGAAAAAAAGGAATGGAGGGAAAGAGAGGAAATGTTAATGATAATGGTAAAAGTTACATTAACACAATAATGAACAACCCTAATGTATTCCCTGAAAGTTTATAGACCTCAACCATGATTATCTGAGATCAGTCCACTGTATAAAGGGATGGATGTGACCTCTACCAGGGCTCAGGGTCAGGGTTCAGCTCAGCGCAGAGGTAAGGACTCATTGAGACCCTAACACCCTGGTGTTGTTTGCCCTGTCATGCCACCAATCTGCTTTCTCTCTTTCTCCATCCCTTTGTTGTTTAGTTGATTTATTTCCCTTTTTCATTCAACCATCTGTTTATGAAAGTGAGCATGTCAATGAATGGTAAAATAACTTTTGAAATAGGTCCAGCAGATCATCTCCGCCAGCAGTCACAACACGGCAGCAGTGGCTAAAGTGTAATCTTATGGGGCAACTGTCCTCTAAGTCTGGCAACATGTCTATTAATTTACGCACCTACATTTACAAACATATGGCCAGGTGGGAGAATACCAGAATTCCACTTTAACTGTTTTTAACTGTTTCTCCTCTAAATAACTCTACACATGCACCAATTTAACAATTAGCTGGACTTTGTATCAGTGTCTATGTCTCCTCTCTGTCTGTACATTTTGTCTATTTTCTTTTTTTAGTCTATGCTTGCTCAATTTGTCCAAAACAGACAGACAGATATGCAACAGAGGTGTAGCGCGTTCATGCATCCTGTCTCAATGTTATGATGCAATAAAGGACTTTAAAGGGAATTTTTGGATTTATTATTTCCTGTTTTATTTTGACATTTCCTAACTTATTTATCTGATTGTTTTACTTCCTGTTTTGATCTTGTGTTCCTCATTTACGATTATCTGTCCCTTTGTATTTCACCTGTGCCCAATGATCCTCCCTGGTCTCTGTACTCTTTGTCACTTTGTTCCTCTTCTCTGTAAGAGGAGCAGTGACAGATGTTCGAGAGGACGTTTACCTGATGTTCTTGCAGATGGGTCGAGGTTGCAATTATACACATTCGGGATTTGGTTGATACTGTCCAGCATCAACTGCTATGATCGTGATACAAAATATTCCCAGAGTTTCATCTCAAGTAGCAACTATCTGGTGAACATATTGTAGGTTCCTGTGGTGTCGAAATAATTGAAAATCATGTGAACAGGTGCCAGTTGACACAGTACATGCACCTCTTATGGACTACACTTAAACTCAGGTCTAACTCTCTGAACTGTGCAATATTATTTCTGTCAATGCAATTCAATGGTTTATGTGCAATCCATTTCACTGTACTTACTACAGTTATTGGTTTATAGTTTTATATTTTTATATATTTTTATTTTCCTTACACTTATTAGTAACTTATTACAATTTTTGACTGCCCTTGCTGCTGTAACAAAGCAAATTTCCCCCTGTTGTGGGACTAATAACAGATGATCTCATGTTATAAGTCAGATCAACAACTCTGAAAGTTGGCGAGCTAGTATCAGTTGCTAATATCATTGTGTATAAAACAAACATCATTTTATAATTACCTCTAAATAGTAACTTTTAATGTCAAATGTCAAACTTGTCAAACTGTCACTTGCAAACTGCATCTCCGTCTCTTGCAAGCACCTATAGCCAATTCATTATATATACAATATATTTTATGATTAACATGAACAAATTATTTATCTGCGCCTTTCAGAGCTGATCCTTATTATTTGCTCTTTGCTGTAATGGGTTAGTGTGGAGGTGGCTCATCAGAGACCCTCAGCTGTTCCAGGGAGGGTGACGTCCAGTCAGCTCATCACTCATCCTGGTTAAAAGGTGAAACACACTGAGAGAGACTGAGACAGATCTGAGCCAGTATGTGCCAGTCTGATTTAGGTTGATTAGTGGGATTTGTTCTTTTGATCTCTGGTTATTATATTAAAAGAAATTCTGGTGAGCAGCTGTCATCTGGTTGTGTTGGGAAGACCCGTGGTGGCAAGGGACTCTGCCGCAAGGTGACAAGGTGTTGTTAATGCTGTAAACATATAACACTGAAGTCAGAGCAACTCAGGAAACGGGACCCGCCAAGTTCTTTGGAGCTGTTGGAGACAGACCACATGTAGTATGAGAGAGAGGACTGGACTTACATTCATAAAGTTGAGAGATGAAATTGAAAACATGACTCCAACTGACTGCTGATGTTGCTTTGTGTATCTTTTGTGGAGTAATGATTCTGTGTTGTGTCGGTAGCTTGACGTGCTGTTCAATTCAGGCAGCGTCAATAGTTGAAGAGCTATTGTTTTAATTTTTAACGAGGGTTTTGAAACTATTCCTACCTGCAGCAATGCAAATTTGCAACACTTTTTCCAAAGAAAGTTTAGGTGGGACATTTTCAGAAAAGAATTATAACTTTGGTACTCTGATGACACCCAGTGATGATCATTTTGTCTTCCTCACTTGCCAAAAGAAGAGTTTTCCTACTTTACAGTACAGGAGTACAGGAGGAGATGGAGAGTTCAACCTCTACAGAAGAGTGATCGGGCCGGGCATTTGAAACAAAACGAGAGGAGGAAGATTTGTCACTTTGCATCTCAAGAATAAAGTAAAAATTGTTTACCCTTGTGTCAGTGTGTTCCGCCTTGTGTGTCTATGTTGTGTATATCTGTGTGGCAGGCGTGGCTAATTGTTTGTCAGGCATGCCTCCTCCTCCTCCTCCCCTCACCACATGATGTATTTAACTCCCGGCCTTTCGTCCACTCTTCACCATGATCCTCTGCTCACCTACAGTGGTAGTGAGAGGTGGCCGCTTGAATTGTGTATTCAGGTTTTTCAGATTTGTTTTATTTCTAAAACATTGTCATGTTTGCCTTGTGTTTTTCCTGCCAGCCACCACCTCACCACCCAGTTCTCTGCCATGACAAATGGCCTTTTCCCTCTTCTCATCCCTCCTTTTCCACTATCTCCACTGGACCTGACACCTCCCTCCTCAACTTACCCAGTTGCCTTTTTGGGAAAAGTAAACCCTTCAAATCCGCTCCTGTGTTTTGGTGTGTTGCTCCTGGGTCCAGCACCTAAAGACAATCATAGCAGTAAACAGTTTTTGTCTACATGCCTCCCCCTGCTGTTTTTGAGTGATAACAACAAATGCTTTGATTATTATATGCAAATAAATACAGAGATACTCTGTGATGACAGCTTAGTTATATCTAGTATTACAAATCTATCGTCAATGACCAACAAGCTCATTGCAATGTGAGTTTTACAAACAATTCCTACCTGCAGCGATGCAAATTTACAACTTTTGCAACACTTTTTCAATTTAAACTTTAGGTATGACTTTTTTCAGAAAACCTGATGAGTTTGGTAACATTCAGTGATGATGAAATTGTCCTCCACAATTGACAAATAAAAGGATTTCCCTTTTGAAAAAGAACAGGAGGGAAAGGAAAGAAACTAAATGAGAGGAGGAATATTTTCTTTCAGTTTGCATTCGAAAGATAAAGAATAAATGTCCTGTGAATAAAAGTCAAACTGTAAAATTTAACTAAATTTCAAGTTTGAAGTCTAACTTTTGAGAAATTATCTTATTTAAGTGATTGCATTCCTGTCACGGTTTGGTATTTTCCAGGGTTTAGTTTCCACCTCTGTTTTGAAGAAGTGTTTTCAGTTTATTAGTACCTCCTCGTGTTTCTTGTACATCCCTGTGTTTACGTTTGTTCATGAGTTGTTTCTGTGTTTCATGTTTTCACACTCCGTGTTCTGTTTCCTGTTTTATTTTGTAGTCTCTTTTCCTTGTGTGTTTTCTTTCTTCACTTCCTGTCTGTGATTGTCTGCACCAGTCCTCATGTGTTCCACCTGTGTCCAAATATAAGTCTCTGTGCTCCCCTTTGTCCTTGTCGGATCGTTGTCTAACAGTCGTGTCCTGTCCCGATCTCCTGTCCTGATCTCCTGTGTTTTTTGTATCCCATGTCTCCTGAGCCTCTGCATCTCCTGTGTAAGCCTCCAGAGTTTTCCCCTTTGTACTTTGAGTTGTTTTTTTCAGCCTAAGACTTTTTTCCATTAAAGGACACTTTTTGTTAATACTCTGCTTCTGGGTCCAACTCCTTCATAAACCCTGACAATTCCGCTACTTCCACAAAATACCTTGTATAGGTGAATTGGTAAAATTGTACTTTAGAATCAGTTTCAGTTACATGGAAATTCTTTCACTTTTAGTACATATAACATAAATACAGTGTGGTGATCAGTGGTAAGACTTTGCGAGACTGTGCTGAAAACTGTTTTGAAGGAGAAACCGCACAAGCTTGGAAAGATGGAACCTTGGCAGCTCATATAGATCTACTGTCAGTCACTCAACAATTCAACTTTAGTTTCGAACAGTAATGAGATATCTTCATCTGATTAAGTTCAACTTTATTCTCGATATTTCCGCTTTATTCTCAAAATACGAAAGGAAATAAAATAATTCCTTCTCTGAATTCTTTTTCTGATGCCCAACTCGTATACTTTTCAGTAAACGACCACAGCTGTTTGAGGATGTTGGTGGGACAGTTTGAAGTTTGAAAAGCAGAGGATCACAGCAGGATGTTTGAGGCCCGCTCAGCTGATGTGTAACATAAACTACTGAAGTGTACTGTGATTGATTGACACCTTTATTCACAGTGCGAAGCTCAGAAAAATACATCTCATAATATGACAAGAACAAAAAAAATTAAAATTTAGACAAATCTCCACTGATGCTTTTAAATAAGACACTGCTAGGCTAGCTATTTCCCTAACCCTAACCCTAACCCTAGTTTCCAGTCTTTATGCTAAGCTAAGCTAAAGACTCCCTGGGTCTTGCTCTGAGTTTAACACACTGGCAAGAAGGTATTGATTTTCTTATTGAACTCACTGATTAAAAAAAAAAGTTGCCAAATATCATTAATCATTTTCAGTTTGAAGGATTTTAGCAGTCATTCCTTACATCTGCCGCCAAAGAGGCTGAAGGTATGATAATATGATTCAAGATGTTTTCCCTGCTCAGTATATACTCTCTTAACTTATATGTAAAACTTGTGCATATATTTATACATCTATTAAAATTTTAAGGCATAGACTACAGCATTAATACACAGGCTGGCGGCGGCCTCGCCCCGGGACCTGTACACGCCCGCTAAGATCAGCAGCCCTATGTAGGCACACAGGTCGGTCTCGTCCATCCCTTTCCATTCGTCGCCGTATATTCGACGACCCTCCCGATTCGTCATCTCCAGGATGATGCTCTTTACCGTCGGCGTGATGAACAAGTGGAACATTGAGGCTAGGTCACCGGTGCGGCTCGTCGCGTGGAACGTGGGGCCCGGGGGGGACCCTGCTTTGAGCTGCAGCAGAGGAGTAGGAATAGGAGGAGGAGGAGGAGGAGGAGCAGCTGCCCTCTTCTCGGCCATACGCCCTTGAGGACCATGTTATTTCTCCGTTTCTTGACGGGAAGGTCTCTCTTTTTACGAGTCTGCTGGTGTCGCCGCGGTCTTGTCCTCCTTCTTCTTCTTCAAAGGATGATGAATCTGCAGAAGCATCACCCACTGGGTCGTAGTCTTCATCACCGTCGTCTTCATCACCACAGAGCACCACAGCGCCCTCTCTGGGGGTCTAAATGACCCCCCAGGAGACACACCCACAATCATGGGTCAATCTGACCCAGGAACAACACGAGGGTTAAAGAATCTGCTCAAAGAGGTGAAGAATAAGGAGATTCTGCCAGTTTTTTTGGACATGTGGCTTTTCATACAGGCTGCGATTCTTTTCTCGACCTCTGGTTCCTTCAGACGAATGGAAAGAAGCAGCATTTCTGGACAGTCCCACGTCTTACACAGGTCCTTGAACACGGCCTTGTGGAGTTTATCAATTATTGCTGGCGACATGTCAAAGTCAATGTCTTGGACTTCGGCCCATGTTTTTTCAAACAGGTTTTGAGTGAGGTCTGATAGTTTGCCACAGGACAAGTTCACTTTGGACTTTGCATACACTCGAGTGACGAGCTGGTCGATGAGGAGACTGACATACATCCTTTTGCGGGACTCTGCCTGTTCCGTTGCACTGTTGATCTCTGACACCGGAGATCCTGCGACTGATTCAATGTCCATTAAAGCGGAGGTCACCCTCTTGGTGTAGTCACCGGCCTGTTTTGAGAACCACCAGTTCATCAATGGCAGGAAATTGGTCACTCTCTCCTGTATGTCCGCGTACATCTTTCTGTGGGACTTAGGAACAGACACTTTCGTCACTTCAGCTGGACTCGCCACTGAAATGTCAGTTGTGATGTACCTGTAGAGGGCATCGGTAAGGACGGGGGCGTTCGCAGGTGAAACTCTCTGCTTGGTCTCTGTCAGAAGCAGAGACTCCACACTATCCATCAGAGACTTGACTGACTCACTGCTCTGGACTTGGGTCTCCTTACTGAACTTCTTCCGGACTTGTGTCCCCATCTTGAGCATCAATGCTGTGGCAAAAAACTTTGCCAAAAGCTTCTTGATCTTCTTCCCCACTCCTTTCCAGATCTTTGAGAATTTGGAGCCTTTACTCAGATCAGATGATTTGAGGCCCCCCTCTTCACTAATTATCTGATAGATTTCATCTGCAGCAGCTTTAAACTCCAGACAAGATTCAGATATCAGCCCACTCAGGTCAGATTCTGACATTTCGTCCACAAGGGGCTCGATGATGTCGCTCACCTCCTTCCCAATGATTTCCTGGACGGCTTCACTTGTCCTACAGTCACTGCTGCGGACTGTTGATTGTGAGGATGTTGGTCTGTCAGAGCGAGAACTGCGTGATGAGGAGTCAGTGCGTGAACAGGTTGTTTTCCCCTTAGGGAACTCGTTTATAAGCTGAAATGTCTTTTGACTGCGTAGTTTCAGCTTGAACAAGCCCTCGATGTCGCCGGCAGATTTCTTCAACACTTTGCAAACACAATGGACCATCTTCTCAAGTTTGTTGGCTGTGGTCTGGTGACACTGTGGCGGTCTGGTGGAGCATCTGCTGGTGGAGCATCCGCTGGTGGAGCGCTCGGACAGGCGGGAATTTACCCTCTCTGTTATCTCCTCTGCAACCAACTCAGTGAGTTGATCCAAAATCACAGACTTTGTCAAGCTGCCCGGTGCCAAACTCTGACGGAGAGCGTTTCCCAGACTGGACTGGACACTCTCCGCAGTAAAGGGAAAGTCGTTGTGTCCATGTGCTGTGATCAGGTCTGAGGACACAGACAAAGTCATGTTCAGAAGAAGTTCTGCCAGCAGAAACTTTGTGACGTTGTCTGGTGTTTCTGATTTTAACAGTTCCCACTGCTCCACAGTCAACTTGGTGTAAAGATCCTCAATCTGCTGCCGAATAGTTTCAACTGTCATGCTGGGAAGCTCCAATGCATAAGATGCATCCATGGTGAGTGTCTGAATTAGAGTCTCCTCAATATCTGGTTGCATCTATTTGATCCGTTTCTTTCCACTTAGCGCTGCTGATAACCAACCTAGTACAAAACGGCCTTGATACTTATAGAATATGAAGGGTATCCTCTTCCAACCATAAGTCATATAGACACATCAAAGACATGATAACGAACCAAAGGAAATTTTAAAGATCTCAAATAATGTTGAAGATTAAAGCCACAAAAAGACAGTGACTCTAATGGTAACCGTTGCTAGGCAGGAAGCCCGGCCTCTTGTTCAAAGACATTGTTATTTTAAGGGCGTTTTTCAGATATGAATTGCGGAGGCTGTCCGAGCCTCTTCTTCTTCTCTGTTTGGTTTATTGGCAGGTTGCAACCAACGTCAAGCTGCATTACCGCCTTCCACTGTGTGTTGAGGTAATGCACCTTGACGTTGGTTGTCACCTGCCAATAAACCGAATAAAGAAGGAGAAGAAGACTTGGGACTGGACGATCTCTGGCGATTGTCTTTCAGCGCAGCAGGAGGTCCTGGGCTCAAACTGTTAAATTTAAGGAAGCACAACAACGAGAAACAGAAAGTAAATGCAAGGCGTGACACAAACAGCCACCCCCTCTCCTCCATCCTTCAGATCCTGCCTTGGTTTTGAAGTCAGTGAATCTCTGTGGTTGTTACGGTCTGGTTGTCACCAAAAGTTTTCAACACCTGGCAGAGATCACACACACACACACACACACACATTTCTCTCCAACACACATCAAACGGTTTGATGTGTGTTGACCCCCCAGGAGACACACCCACAATCATGGGTCAATCTGACCCAGGAACAACACGAGGGTTAAAGGACACTTTTTGTTAATACTCTGCTTCTGGGTCCAACTGCTTCATAAACCCTGACAATTCCGCTACTTCTACAAAATACCTTGTATAGGTGAATTGGTAAAATTGTACTTAAGAATCAGTTTCAGTTACATGGAAATTCTTTCACTTTTAGTACATATAACATAAATACAGTGTGGTGATCAGTAGTAAGACTTTGACGAGACTGTGCTGAAAACTGTTTTGAAGGAGAAACCGCACAAGCTTGGAAAGATGGAACCTTGGCAGCTCGTATAAATCTACTGTCAGTCACTCAACAATTCAACTTTAGTTTCGAACAGTAATGAGATATCTTCATCTGATTAAGTTCAACTTTATTCTCGATATTTCCACTTTATTCTCAAAATACGAAAGGAAATAAAATAATTCCTTCTCTGAATTCTTTTTCTGATGCCCGACTCGTATACTTTTCAGTAAACGACCACAGCTCTGGACATGTTTGAGGATGTTGGTGGGACAGTTTGAAGTTTGAAAAGCAGAGGATCACAGCAGGATGTTTGAGGCCCGCTCAGCTGATGTGTAACATAAACTACTGAAGTGTACTGTGATTGATTGACACCTTTATTCACAGTGCGAAGCTCAGAAAAATACATCTCATTAAAAAATGCATCGCTTTTTCACCATAATATGACAAGAACAAAAAAAATAAATATTTGGACAAATCTCCACTGATGCTTTTAAATACACTTTAAAGACATACACTTTAAAGACACTGCTAGGCTAGCTGTTTCCCCTAGTTTCCAGTCTTTATGCTAAGCTAAGCTAAAGACTCCCTGGGTCTTGCTCTGAGTTTAACACACTGGCAAGAAGGTATTGATTTTCTTATCGAACTCACTGATTAAAAAAAAAAGTTGCCAAATATCATTAATCATTTTCAGTTTGAAGGATTTTAGCAGTCATTCCTTACATCTGCCGCCAAAGAGGCTGAAGGTATGATAATATGATTCAAGATGTTTTCCCTGCTCAGTATATACTCTCTTAACTTATATGTAAAACTTGTGCATATATTTATATATCTATTAAAATTTTAAGGCATAGACTACAGCATTAATACACAGGCTGGCGGCGGCCTCGCCCCGGGACCTGTACACGCCCGCTAAGATCAGCAGCCCTATGTAGGCACGCAGGTCGGTCTCATCCATCCCTTTCCATTCGTCGCCGTATATTCGACGACCCTCCCGATTCGTCATCTCCAGGATGATGCTCTTTACCGTCGGCGTGATGAACAAGTGGAACATTGAGGCTAGGTCACCGGTGCGGCTCGTCGCGTGGAACGTGGGGCCCGGGGGGGACCCTGCTTTGAGCTGCAGCAGAGGAGTAGGAATAGGAGGAGGAGGAGGAGGAGGAGCAGCTGCCCTCTTCTCGGCCATACGCCCTTGAGGACCATGTTATTTCTCCGTTTCTTGACGGGAAGGTCTCTCTTTTTACGAGTCTGCTGGTGTCGCCGCGGTCTTGTCCTCCTTCTTCTTCTTCAAAGGATGATGAATCTGCAGAAGCATCACCCACTGGGTCGTAGTCTTCATCACCGTCGTCTTCATCACCACAGAGCACCACAGCGCCCTCTCTGGGGGTCTAAATGACCCCCCAGGAGACACACCCACAATCATGGGTCAATCTGACCCAGGAACAACACGAGGGTTAAAGAATCTGCTCAAAGAGGTGAAGAATAAGGAGATTCTGCCAGTTTTTTTGGACATGTGGCTTTTCATACAGGCTGCGATTCTTTTCTCGACCTCTGGTTCCTTCAGACGAATGGAAAGAAGCAGCATTTCTGGACAGTCCCACGTCTTACACAGGTCCTTGAACACGGCCTTGTGGAGTTTATCAATTATTGCTGGCGACATGTCAAAGTCAATGTCTTGGACTTCGGCCCATGTTTTTTCAAACAGGTTTTGAGTGAGGTCTGATAGTTTGCCACAGGACAAGTTCACTTTGGACTTTGCATACACTCGAGTGACGAGCTGGTCGATGAGGAGACTGACATACATCCTTTTGCGGGACTCTGCCTGTTCCGTTGCACTGTTGATCTCTGACACCGGAGATCCTGCGACTGATTCAATGTCCATTAAAGCGGAGGTCACCCTCTTGGTGTAGTCACCGGCCTGTTTTGAGAACCACCAGTTCATCAATGGCAGGAAATTGGTCACTCTCTCCTGTATGTCCGCGTACATCTTTCTGTGGGACTTAGGAACAGACACTTTCGTCACTTCAGCTGGACTCGCCACTGAAATGTCAGTTGTGATGTACCTGTAGAGGGCATCGGTAAGGACGGGGGCGTTCGCAGGTGAAACTCTCTGCTTGGTCTCTGTCAGAAGCAGAGACTCCACACTATCCATCAGAGACTTGACTGACTCACTGCTCTGGACTTGGGTCTCCTTACTGAACTTCTTCCGGACTTGTGTCCCCATCTTGAGCATCAATGCTGTGGCAAAAAACTTTGCCAAAAGCTTCTTGATCTTCTTCCCCACTCCTTTCCAGATCTTTGAGAATTTGGAGCCTTTACTCAGATCAGATGATTTGAGGCCCCCCTCTTCACTAATTATCTGATAGATTTCATCTGCAGCAGCTTTAAACTCCAGACAAGATTCAGATATCAGCCCACTCAGGTCAGATTCTGACATTTCGTCCACAAGGGGCTCGATGATGTCGCTCACCTCCTTCCCAATGATTTCCTGGACGGCTTCACTTGTCCTACAGTCACTGCTGCGGACTGTTGATTGTGAGGATGTTGGTCTGTCAGAGCGAGAACTGCGTGATGAGGAGTCAGTGCGTGAACAGGTTGTTTTCCCCTTAGGGAACTCGTTTATAAGCTGAAATGTCTTTTGACTGCGTAGTTTCAGCTTGAACAAGCCCTCGATGTCGCCGGCAGATTTCTTCAACACTTTGCAAACACAATGGACCATCTTCTCAAGTTTGTTGGCTGTGGTCTGGTGACACTGTGGCGGTCTGGTGGAGCATCTGCTGGTGGAGCATCCGCTGGTGGAGCGCTCGGACAGGCGGGAATTTACCCTCTCTGTTATCTCCTCTGCAACCAACTCAGTGAGTTGATCCAAAATCACAGACTTTGTCAAGCTGCCCGGTGCCAAACTCTGACGGAGAGCGTTTCCCAGACTGGACTGGACACTCTCCGCAGTAAAGGGAAAGTCGTTGTGTCCATGTGCTGTGATCAGGTCTGAGGACACAGACAAAGTCATGTTCAGAAGAAGTTCTGCCAGCAGAAACTTTGTGACGTTGTCTGGTGTTTCTGATTTTAACAGTTCCCACTGCTCCACAGTCAACTTGGTGTAAAGATCCTCAATCTGCTGCCGAATAGTTTCAACTGTCATGCTGGGAAGCTCCAATGCATAAGATGCATCCATGGTGAGTGTCTGAATTAGAGTCTCCTCAATATCTGGTTGCATCTATTTGATCCGTTTCTTTCCACTTAGCGCTGCTGATAACCAACCTAGTACAAAACGGCCTTGATACTTATAGAATATGAAGGGTATCCTCTTCCAACCATAAGTCATATAGACACATCAAAGACATGATAACGAACCAAAGGAAATTTTAAAGATCTCAAATAATGTTGAAGATTAAAGCCACAAAAAGACAGTGACTCTAATGGTAACCGTTGCTAGGCAGGAAGCCCGGCCTCTTGTTCAAAGACATTGTTATTTTAAGGGCGTTTTTCAGATTTGAATTGCGGAGGCTGTCCGAGCCTCTTCTTCTTCTCTGTTTGGTTTATTGGCAGGTTGCAACCAACGTCAAGCTGCATTACCGCCTTCCACTGTGTGTTGAGGTAATGCACCTTGACGTTGGTTGTCACCTGCCAATAAACCGAATAAAGAAGGAGAAGAAGACTTGGGACTGGACGATCTCTGGCGATTGTCTTTCAGCGCAGCAGGAGGTCCTGGGCTCATACTGTTAAATTCAAGGAAGCACAACAACGAGAAACAGAAAGTAAATGCAAGGCGTGACACATACAGCCACCCCCTCTCCTCCATCCTTCAGATCCTGCCTTGGTTTTGAAGTCAGTGAATCTCTGTGGTTGTTACGGTCTGGTTGTCACCAAAAGTTTTCAACACCTGGCAGAGATCACACACACACACACACACACACACATTTCTCTCCAACACACATCAAACCTGAGCGGTTTGATGTGTGTTGACCCCCCAGGAGACACACCCACAATCATGGGTCAATCTGACCCCGGAACAACACGAGGGTTAAAGGACACTTTTTGTTAATACTCTGCTTCTGGGTCCAACTGCTTCATAAACCCTGACAATTCCGCTACTTCTACAAAATACCTTGTATAGGTGAATTGGTAAAATTGTACTTAAGAATCAGTTTCAGTTACATGGAAATTCTTTCACTTTTAGTACATATAACATAAATACAGTGTGGTGATCAGTAGTAAGACTTTGACGAGACTGTGCTGAAAACTGTTTTGAAGGAGAAACCGCACAAGCTTGGAAAGATGGAACCTTGGCAGCTCGTATAAATCTACTGTCAGTCACTCAACAATTCAACTTTAGTTTCGAACAGTAATGAGATATCTTCATCTGATTAAGTTCAACTTTATTCTCGATATTTCCACTTTATTCTCAAAATACGAAAGGAAATAAAATAATTCCTTCTCTGAATTCTTTTTCTGATGCCCGACTCGTATACTTTTCAGTAAACGACCACAGCTCTGGACATGTTTGAGGATGTTGGTGGGACAGTTTGAAGTTTGAAAAGCAGAGGATCACAGCAGGATGTTTGTGGCCCGCTCAGCTGATGTGTAACATAAACTACTGAAGTGTACTGTGATTGATTGACACCTTTATTCACAGTGCGAAGCTCAGAAAAATATATCTCATTAAAAAATGCATCGCTTTTTCACCATAATATGACAAGAACAAAAAAAATAAATATTTGGACAAATCTCCACTGATGCTTTTAAATACACTTTAAAGACATACACTTTAAAGACACTGCTAGGCTAGCTGTTTCCCCTAGTTTCCAGTCTTTATGCTAAGCTAAGCTAAAGACTCCCTGGGTCTTGCTCTGAGTTTAACACACTGGCAAGAAGGTATTGATTTTCTTATCGAACTCACTGATTAAAAAAATAAAGTTGCCAAATATCATTAATCATTTTCAGTTTGAAGGATTTTAGCAGTCATTCCTTACATCTGCCGCCAAAGAGGCTGAAGGTATGATAATATGATTCAAGATGTTTTCCCTGCTCAGTATATACTCTCTTAACTTATATGTAAAACTTGTGCATATATTTATATATCTATTAAAATTTTAAGGCATAGACTACAGCATTAATACACAGGCTGGCGGCGGCCTCGCCCCGGGACCTGTACACGCCCGCTAAGATCAGCAGCCCTATGTAGGCACGCAGGTCGGTCTCATCCATCCCTTTCCATTCGTCGCCGTATATTCGACGACCCTCCCGATTCGTCATCTCCAGGATGATGCTCTTTACCGTCGGCGTGATGAACAAGTGGAACATTGAGGCTAGGTCACCGGTGCGGCTCGTCGCGTGGAACGTGGGGCCCGGGGGGGACCCTGCTTTGAACTGCAGCAGAGGAGTAGGAATAGGAGGAGGAGGAGGAGGAGGAGCAGCTGCCCTCTTCTCGGCCATACGCCCTTGAGGACCATGTTATTTCTCCGTTTCTTGACGGGAAGGTCTCTCTTTTTACGAGTCTGCTGGTGTCGCCGCGGTCTTGTCCTCCTTCTTCTTCTTCAAAGGATGATGAATCTGCAGAAGCATCACCCACTGGGTCGTAGTCTTCATCACCGTCGTCTTCATCACCACAGAGCACCACAGCGCCCTCTCTGGGGGTCTAAATGACCCCCCAGGAGACACACCCACAATCATGGGTCAATCTGACCCAGGAACAACACGAGGGTTAAAGAATCTGCTCAAAGAGGTGAAGAATAAGGAGATTCTGCCAGTTTTTTTGGACATGTGGCTTTTCATACAGGCTGCGATTCTTTTCTCGACCTCTGGTTCCTTCAGACGAATGGAAAGAAGCAGCATTTCTGGACAGTCCCACGTCTTACACAGGTCCTTGAACACGGCCTTGTGGAGTTTATCAATTATTGCTGGCGACATGTCAAAGTCAATGTCTTGGACTTCGGCCCATGTTTTTTCAAACAGGTTTTGAGTGAGGTCTGATAGTTTGCCACAGGACAAGTTCACTTTGGACTTTGCATACACTCGAGTGACGAGCTGGTCGATGAGGAGACTGACATACATCCTTTTGCGGGACTCTGCCTGTTCCGTTGCACTGTTGATCTCTGACACCGGAGATCCTGCGACTGATTCAATGTCCATTAAAGCGGAGGTCACCCTCTTGGTGTAGTCACCGGCCTGTTTTGAGAACCACCAGTTCATCAATGGCAGGAAATTGGTCACTCTCTCCTGTATGTCCGCGTACATCTTTCTGTGGGACTTAGGAACAGACACTTTCGTCACTTCAGCTGGACTCGCCACTGAAATGTCAGTTGTGATGTACCTGTAGAGGGCATCGGTAAGGACGGGGGCGTTCGCAGGTGAAACTCTCTGCTTGGTCTCTGTCAGAAGCAGAGACTCCACACTATCCATCAGAGACTTGACTGACTCACTGCTCTGGACTTGGGTCTCCTTACTGAACTTCTTCCGGACTTGTGTCCCCATCTTGAGCATCAATGCTGTGGCAAAAAACTTTGCCAAAAGCTTCTTGATCTTCTTCCCCACTCCTTTCCAGATCTTTGAGAATTTGGAGCCTTTACTCAGATCAGATGATTTGAGGCCCCCCTCTTCACTAATTATCTGATAGATTTCATCTGCAGCAGCTTTAAACTCCAGACAAGATTCAGATATCAGCCCACTCAGGTCAGATTCTGACATTTCGTCCACAAGGGGCTCGATGATGTCGCTCACCTCCTTCCCAATGATTTCCTGGACGGCTTCACTTGTCCTACAGTCACTGCTGCGGACTGTTGATTGTGAGGATGTTGGTCTGTCAGAGCGAGAACTGCGTGATGAGGAGTCAGTGCGTGAACAGGTTGTTTTCCCCTTAGGGAACTCGTTTATAAGCTGAAATGTCTTTTGACTGCGTAGTTTCAGCTTGAACAAGCCCTCGATGTCGCCGGCAGATTTCTTCAACACTTTGCAAACACAATGGACCATCTTCTCAAGTTTGTTGGCTGTGGTCTGGTGACACTGTGGCGGTCTGGTGGAGCATCTGCTGGTGGAGCATCCGCTGGTGGAGCGCTCGGACAGGCGGGAATTTACCCTCTCTGTTATCTCCTCTGCAACCAACTCAGTGAGTTGATCCAAAATCACAGACTTTGTCAAGCTGCCCGGTGCCAAACTCTGACGGAGAGCGTTTCCCAGACTGGACTGGACACTCTCCGCAGTAAAGGGAAAGTCGTTGTGTCCATGTGCTGTGATCAGGTCTGAGGACACAGACAAAGTCATGTTCAGAAGAAGTTCTGCCAGCAGAAACTTTGTGACGTTGTCTGGTGTTTCTGATTTTAACAGTTCCCACTGCTCCACAGTCAACTTGGTGTAAAGATCCTCAATCTGCTGCCGAATAGTTTCAACTGTCATGCTGGGAAGCTCCAATGCATAAGATGCATCCATGGTGAGTGTCTGAATTAGAGTCTCCTCAATATCTGGTTGCATCTATTTGATCCGTTTCTTTCCACTTAGCGCTGCTGATAACCAACCTAGTACAAAACGGCCTTGATACTTATAGAATATGAAGGGTATCCTCTTCCAACCATAAGTCATATAGACACATCAAAGACATGATAACGAACCAAAGGAAATTTTAAAGATCTCAAATAATGTTGAAGATTAAAGCCACAAAAAGACAGTGACTCTAATGGTAACCGTTGCTAGGCAGGAAGCCCGGCCTCTTGTTCAAAGACATTGTTATTTTAAGGGCGTTTTTCAGATATGAATTGCGGAGGCTGTCCGAGCCTCTTCTTCTTCTCTGTTTGGTTTATTGGCAGGTTGCAACCAACGTCAAGCTGCATTACCGCCTTCCACTGTGTGTTGAGGTAATGCACCTTGACGTTGGTTGTCACCTGCCAATAAACCGAATAAAGAAGGAGAAGAAGACTTGGGACTGGACGATCTCTGGCGATTGTCTTTCAGCGCAGCAGGAGGTCCTGGGCTCAAACTGTTAAATTTAAGGAAGCACAACAACGAGAAACAGAAAGTAAATGCAAGGCGTGACACAAACAGCCACCCCCTCTCCTCCATCCTTCAGATCCTGCCTTGGTTTTGAAGTCAGTGAATCTCTGTGGTTGTTACGGTCTGGTTGTCACCAAAAGTTTTCAACACCTGGCAGAGATCACACACACACACACACACACACATTTCTCTCCAACACACATCAAACCTGAGCGGTTTGATGTGTGTTGACCCCCCAGGAGACACACCCACAATCATGGGTCAATCTGACCCCGGAACAACACGAGGGTTAAAGGACACTTTTTGTTAATACTCTGCTTCTGGGTCCAACTGCTTCATAAACCCTGACAATTCCGCTACTTCTACAAAATACCTTGTATAGGTGAATTGGTAAAATTGTACTTAAGAATCAGTTTCAGTTACATGGAAATTCTTTCACTTTTAGTACATATAACATAAATACAGTGTGGTGATCAGTAGTAAGACTTTGACGAGACTGTGCTGAAAACTGTTTTGAAGGAGAAACCGCACAAGCTTGGAAAGATGGAACCTTGGCAGCTCGTATAAATCTACTGTCAGTCACTCAACAATTCAACTTTAGTTTCGAACAGTAATGAGATATCTTCATCTGATTAAGTTCAACTTTATTCTCGATATTTCCACTTTATTCTCAAAATACGAAAGGAAATAAAATAATTCCTTCTCTGAATTCTTTTTCTGATGCCCGACTCGTATACTTTTCAGTAAACGACCACAGCTCTGGACATGTTTGAGGATGTTGGTGGGACAGTTTGAAGTTTGAAAAGCAGAGGATCACAGCAGGATGTTTGAGGCCCGCTCAGCTGATGTGTAACATAAACTACTGAAGTGTACTGTGATTGATTGACACCTTTATTCACAGTGCGAAGCTCAGAAAAATACATCTCATTAAAAAATGCATCGCTTTTTCACCATAATATGACAAGAACAAAAAAAATAAATATTTGGACAAATCTCCACTGATGCTTTTAAATACACTTTAAAGACATACACTTTAAAGACACTGCTAGGCTAGCTGTTTCCCCTAGTTTCCAGTCTTTATGCTAAGCTAAGCTAAAGACTCCCTGGGTCTTGCTCTGAGTTTAACACACTGGCAAGAAGGTATTGATTTTCTTATCGAACTCACTGATTAAAAAAAAAAGTTGCCAAATATCATTAATCATTTTCAGTTTGAAGGATTTTAGCAGTCATTCCTTACATCTGCCGCCAAAGAGGCTGAAGGTATGATAATATGATTCAAGATGTTTTCCCTGCTCAGTATATACTCTCTTAACTTATATGTAAAACTTGTGCATATATTTATATATCTATTAAAATTTTAAGGCATAGACTACAGCATTAATACACAGGCTGGCGGCGGCCTCGCCCCGGGACCTGTACACGCCCGCTAAGATCAGCAGCCCTATGTAGGCACGCAGGTCGGTCTCATCCATCCCTTTCCATTCGTCGCCGTATATTCGACGACCCTCCCGATTCGTCATCTCCAGGATGATGCTCTTTACCGTCGGCGTGATGAACAAGTGGAACATTGAGGCTAGGTCACCGGTGCGGCTCGTCGCGTGGAACGTGGGGCCCGGGGGGGACCCTGCTTTGAGCTGCAGCAGAGGAGTAGGAATAGGAGGAGGAGGAGGAGGAGGAGCAGCTGCCCTCTTCTCGGCCATACGCCCTTGAGGACCATGTTATTTCTCCGTTTCTTGACGGGAAGGTCTCTCTTTTTACGAGTCTGCTGGTGTCGCCGCGGTCTTGTCCTCCTTCTTCTTCTTCAAAGGATGATGAATCTGCAGAAGCATCACCCACTGGGTCGTAGTCTTCATCACCGTCGTCTTCATCACCACAGAGCACCACAGCGCCCTCTCTGGGGGTCTAAATGACCCCCCAGGAGACACACCCACAATCATGGGTCAATCTGACCCAGGAACAACACGAGGGTTAAAGAATCTGCTCAAAGAGGTGAAGAATAAGGAGATTCTGCCAGTTTTTTTGGACATGTGGCTTTTCATACAGGCTGCGATTCTTTTCTCGACCTCTGGTTCCTTCAGACGAATGGAAAGAAGCAGCATTTCTGGACAGTCCCACGTCTTACACAGGTCCTTGAACACGGCCTTGTGGAGTTTATCAATTATTGCTGGCGACATGTCAAAGTCAATGTCTTGGACTTCGGCCCATGTTTTTTCAAACAGGTTTTGAGTGAGGTCTGATAGTTTGCCACAGGACAAGTTCACTTTGGACTTTGCATACACTCGAGTGACGAGCTGGTCGATGAGGAGACTGACATACATCCTTTTGCGGGACTCTGCCTGTTCCGTTGCACTGTTGATCTCTGACACCGGAGATCCTGCGACTGATTCAATGTCCATTAAAGCGGAGGTCACCCTCTTGGTGTAGTCACCGGCCTGTTTTGAGAACCACCAGTTCATCAATGGCAGGAAATTGGTCACTCTCTCCTGTATGTCCGCGTACATCTTTCTGTGGGACTTAGGAACAGACACTTTCGTCACTTCAGCTGGACTCGCCACTGAAATGTCAGTTGTGATGTACCTGTAGAGGGCATCGGTAAGGACGGGGGCGTTCGCAGGTGAAACTCTCTGCTTGGTCTCTGTCAGAAGCAGAGACTCCACACTATCCATCAGAGACTTGACTGACTCACTGCTCTGGACTTGGGTCTCCTTACTGAACTTCTTCCGGACTTGTGTCCCCATCTTGAGCATCAATGCTGTGGCAAAAAACTTTGCCAAAAGCTTCTTGATCTTCTTCCCCACTCCTTTCCAGATCTTTGAGAATTTGGAGCCTTTACTCAGATCAGATGATTTGAGGCCCCCCTCTTCACTAATTATCTGATAGATTTCATCTGCAGCAGCTTTAAACTCCAGACAAGATTCAGATATCAGCCCACTCAGGTCAGATTCTGACATTTCGTCCACAAGGGGCTCGATGATGTCGCTCACCTCCTTCCCAATGATTTCCTGGACGGCTTCACTTGTCCTACAGTCACTGCTGCGGACTGTTGATTGTGAGGATGTTGGTCTGTCAGAGCGAGAACTGCGTGATGAGGAGTCAGTGCGTGAACAGGTTGTTTTCCCCTTAGGGAACTCGTTTATAAGCTGAAATGTCTTTTGACTGCGTAGTTTCAGCTTGAACAAGCCCTCGATGTCGCCGGCAGATTTCTTCAACACTTTGCAAACACAATGGACCATCTTCTCAAGTTTGTTGGCTGTGGTCTGGTGACACTGTGGCGGTCTGGTGGAGCATCTGCTGGTGGAGCATCCGCTGGTGGAGCGCTCGGACAGGCGGGAATTTACCCTCTCTGTTATCTCCTCTGCAACCAACTCAGTGAGTTGATCCAAAATCACAGACTTTGTCAAGCTGCCCGGTGCCAAACTCTGACGGAGAGCGTTTCCCAGACTGGACTGGACACTCTCCGCAGTAAAGGGAAAGTCGTTGTGTCCATGTGCTGTGATCAGGTCTGAGGACACAGACAAAGTCATGTTCAGAAGAAGTTCTGCCAGCAGAAACTTTGTGACGTTGTCTGGTGTTTCTGATTTTAACAGTTCCCACTGCTCCACAGTCAACTTGGTGTAAAGATCCTCAATCTGCTGCCGAATAGTTTCAACTGTCATGCTGGGAAGCTCCAATGCATAAGATGCATCCATGGTGAGTGTCTGAATTAGAGTCTCCTCAATATCTGGTTGCATCTATTTGATCCGTTTCTTTCCACTTAGCGCTGCTGATAACCAACCTAGTACAAAACGGCCTTGATACTTATAGAATATGAAGGGTATCCTCTTCCAACCATAAGTCATATAGACACATCAAAGACATGATAACGAACCAAAGGAAATTTTAAAGATCTCAAATAATGTTGAAGATTAAAGCCACAAAAAGACAGTGACTCTAATGGTAACCGTTGCTAGGCAGGAAGCCCGGCCTCTTGTTCAAAGACATTGTTATTTTAAGGGCGTTTTTCAGATATGAATTGCGGAGGCTGTCCGAGCCTCTTCTTCTTCTCTGTTTGGTTTATTGGCAGGTTGCAACCAACGTCAAGCTGCATTACCGCCTTCCACTGTGTGTTGAGGTAATGCACCTTGACGTTGGTTGTCACCTGCCAATAAACCGAATAAAGAAGGAGAAGAAGACTTGGGACTGGACGATCTCTGGCGATTGTCTTTCAGCGCAGCAGGAGGTCCTGGGCTCAAACTGTTAAATTTAAGGAAGCACAACAACGAGAAACAGAAAGTAAATGCAAGGCGTGACACAAACAGCCACCCCCTCTCCTCCATCCTTCAGATCCTGCCTTGGTTTTGAAGTCAGTGAATCTCTGTGGTTGTTACGGTCTGGTTGTCACCAAAAGTTTTCAACACCTGGCAGAGATCACACACACACACACACACACACACATTTCTCTCCAACACACATCAAACCTGAGCGGTTTGATGTGTGTTGACCCCCCAGGAGACACACCCACAATCATGGGTCAATCTGACCCCGGAACAACACGAGGGTTAAAGGACACTTTTTGTTAATACTCTGCTTCTGGGTCCAACTGCTTCATAAACCCTGACAATTCCGCTACTTCTACAAAATACCTTGTATAGGTGAATTGGTAAAATTGTACTTAAGAATCAGTTTCAGTTACATGGAAATTCTTTCACTTTTAGTACATATAACATAAATACAGTGTGGTGATCAGTAGTAAGACTTTGACGAGACTGTGCTGAAAACTGTTTTGAAGGAGAAACCGCACAAGCTTGGAAAGATGGAACCTTGGCAGCTCGTATAAATCTACTGTCAGTCACTCAACAATTCAACTTTAGTTTCGAACAGTAATGAGATATCTTCATCTGATTAAGTTCAACTTTATTCTCGATATTTCCACTTTATTCTCAAAATACGAAAGGAAATAAAATAATTCCTTCTCTGAATTCTTTTTCTGATGCCCGACTCGTATACTTTTCAGTAAACGACCACAGCTCTGGACATGTTTGAGGATGTTGGTGGGACAGTTTGAAGTTTGAAAAGCAGAGGATCACAGCAGGATGTTTGAGGCCCGCTCAGCTGATGTGTAACATAAACTACTGAAGTGTACTGTGATTGATTGACACCTTTATTCACAGTGCGAAGCTCAGAAAAATACATCTCATTAAAAAATGCATCGCTTTTTCACCATAATATGACAAGAACAAAAAAAATAAATATTTGGACAAATCTCCACTGATGCTTTTAAATACACTTTAAAGACATACACTTTAAAGACACTGCTAGGCTAGCTGTTTCCCCTAGTTTCCAGTCTTTATGCTAAGCTAAGCTAAAGACTCCCTGGGTCTTGCTCTGAGTTTAACACACTGGCAAGAAGGTATTGATTTTCTTATCGAACTCACTGATTAAAAAAATAAAGTTGCCAAATATCATTAATCATTTTCAGTTTGAAGGATTTTAGCAGTCATTCCTTACATCTGCCGCCAAAGAGGCTGAAGGTATGATAATATGATTCAAGATGTTTTCCCTGCTCAGTATATACTCTCTTAACTTATATGTAAAACTTGTGCATATATTTATATATCTATTAAAATTTTAAGGCATAGACTACAGCATTAATACACAGGCTGGCGGCGGCCTCGCCCCGGGACCTGTACACGCCCGCTAAGATCAGCAGCCCTATGTAGGCACGCAGGTCGGTCTCATCCATCCCTTTCCATTCGTCGCCGTATATTCGACGACCCTCCCGATTCGTCATCTCCAGGATGATGCTCTTTACCGTCGGCGTGATGAACAAGTGGAACATTGAGGCTAGGTCACCGGTGCGGCTCGTCGCGTGGAACGTGGGGCCCGGGGGGGACCCTGCTTTGAGCTGCAGCAGAGGAGTAGGAATAGGAGGAGGAGGAGGAGGAGGAGCAGCTGCCCTCTTCTCGGCCATACGCCCTTGAGGACCATGTTATTTCTCCGTTTCTTGACGGGAAGGTCTCTCTTTTTACGAGTCTGCTGGTGTCGCCGCGGTCTTGTCCTCCTTCTTCTTCTTCAAAGGATGATGAATCTGCAGAAGCATCACCCACTGGGTCGTAGTCTTCATCACCGTCGTCTTCATCACCACAGAGCACCACAGCGCCCTCTCTGGGGGTCTAAATGACCTTGACATGATGATGATGAAAATGATTTTAACAGTTCCCACTGCTCCACAGTCAACTTGGTGTAAAGATCCTCAATCTGCTGCCGAATAGTTTCAACTGTCATGCTGGGAAGCTCCAATGCATAAGATGCATCCATGGTGAGTGTCTGAATTAGAGTCTCCTCAATATCTGGTTGCATCTATTTGATCCGTTTCTTTCCACTTAGCGCTGCTGATAACCAACCTAGTACAAAACGGCCTTGATACTTATAGAATATGAAGGGTATCCTCTTCCAACCATAAGTCATATAGACACATCAAAGACATGATAACGAACCAAAGGAAATTTTAAAGATCTCAAATAATGTTGAAGATTAAAGCCACAAAAAGACAGTGACTCTAATGGTAACCGTTGCTAGGCAGGAAGCCCGGCCTCTTGTTCAAAGACATTGTTATTTTAAGGGCGTTTTTCAGATATGAATTGCGGAGGCTGTCCGAGCCTCTTCTTCTTCTCTGTTTGGTTTATTGGCAGGTTGCAACCAACGTCAAGCTGCATTACCGCCTTCCACTGTGTGTTGAGGTAATGCACCTTGACGTTGGTTGTCACCTGCCAATAAACCGAATAAAGAAGGAGAAGAAGACTTGGGACTGGACGATCTCTGGCGATTGTCTTTCAGCGCAGCAGGAGGTCCTGGGCTCAAACTGTTAAATTTAAGGAAGCACAACAACGAGAAACAGAAAGTAAATGCAAGGCGTGACACAAACAGCCACCCCCTCTCCTCCATCCTTCAGATCCTGCCTTGGTTTTGAAGTCAGTGAATCTCTGTGGTTGTTACGGTCTGGTTGTCACCAAAAGTTTTCAACACCTGGCAGAGATCACACACACACACACACACACACATTTCTCTCCAACACACATCAAACCGGTTTGATGTGTGTTGACCCCCCAGGAGACACACCCACAATCATGGGTCAATCTGACCCCGGAACAACACGAGGGTTAAAGGACACTTTTTGTTAATACTCTGCTTCTGGGTCCAACTGCTTCATAAACCCTGACAATTCCGCTACTTCTACAAAATACCTTGTATAGGTGAATTGGTAAAATTGTACTTAAGAATCAGTTTCAGTTACATGGAAATTCTTTCACTTTTAGTACATATAACATAAATACAGTGTGGTGATCAGTAGTAAGACTTTGACGAGACTGTGCTGAAAACTGTTTTGAAGGAGAAACCGCACAAGCTTGGAAAGACGGAACCTTGGGAGCTCGTATAAATCTACTGTCAGTCACTCAACAATTCAACTTTAGTTTCGAACAGTAATGAGATATCTTCATCTGATTAAGTTCAACTTTATTCTCGATATTTCCACTTTATTCTCAAAATACGAAAGGAAATAAAATAATTCCTTCTCTGAATTCTTTTTCTGATGCCCGACTCGTATACTTTTCAGTAAACGACCACAGCTCTGGACATGTTTGAGGATGTTGGTGGGACAGTTTGAAGTTTGAAAAGCAGAGGATCACAGCAGGATGTTTGAGGCCCGCTCAGCTGATGTGTAACATAAACTACTGAAGTGTACTGTGATTGATTGACACCTTTATTCACAGTGCGAAGCTCAGAAAAATACATCTCATTAAAAAATGCATCGCTTTTTCACCATAATATGACAAGAACAAAAAAAATAAATATTTGGACAAATCTCCACTGATGCTTTTAAATACACTTTAAAGACATACACTTTAAAGACACTGCTAGGCTAGCTGTTTCCCCTAGTTTCCAGTCTTTATGCTAAGCTAAGCTAAAGACTCCCTGGGTCTTGCTCTGAGTTTAACACACTGGCAAGAAGGTATTGATTTTCTTATCGAACTCACTGATTAAAAAAAAAAGTTGCCAAATATCATTAATCATTTTCAGTTTGAAGGATTTTAGCAGTCATTCCTT
The DNA here is from genome assembly GCA_026259375.1 of Verasper variegatus. Classification (NCBI taxonomy): domain Eukaryota; kingdom Metazoa; phylum Chordata; class Actinopteri; order Pleuronectiformes; family Pleuronectidae; genus Verasper; species Verasper variegatus. Next base: position 3,751,118 of record CM048045.1, on the reverse strand, counting down.
ACATCTGCCGCCAAAGAGGCTGAAGGTATGATAATATGATTCAAGATGTTTTCCCTGCTCAGTATATACTCTCTTAACTTATATGTAAAACTTGTGCATATATTTATATATCTATTAAAATTTTAAGGCATAGACTACAGCATTAATACACAGGCTGGCGGCGGCCTCGCCCCGGGACCTGTACACGCCCGCTAAGATCAGCAGCCCTATGTAGGCACGCAGGTCGGTCTCATCCATCCCTTTCCATTCGTCGCCGTATATTCGACGACCCTCCCGATTCGTCATCTCCAGGATGATGCTCTTTACCGTCGGCGTGATGAACAAGTGGAACATTGAGGCTAGGTCACCGGTGCGGCTCGTCGCGTGGAACGTGGGGCCCGGGGGGGACCCTGCTTTGAACTGCAGCAGAGGAGTAGGAATAGGAGGAGGAGGAGGAGGAGGAGCAGCTGCCCTCTTCTCGGCCATACGCCCTTGAGGACCATGTTATTTCTCCGTTTCTTGACGGGAAGGTCTCTCTTTTTACGAGTCTGCTGGTGTCGCCGCGGTCTTGTCCTCCTTCTTCTTCTTCAAAGGATGATGAATCTGCAGAAGCATCACCCACTGGGTCGTAGTCTTCATCACCGTCGTCTTCATCACCACAGAGCACCACAGCGCCCTCTCTGGGGGTCTAAATGACCCCCCAGGAGACACACCCACAATCATGGGTCAATCTGACCCAGGAACAACACGAGGGTTAAAGAATCTGCTCAAAGAGGTGAAGAATAAGGAGATTCTGCCAGTTTTTTTGGACATGTGGCTTTTCATACAGGCTGCGATTCTTTTCTCGACCTCTGGTTCCTTCAGACGAATGGAAAGAAGCAGCATTTCTGGACAGTCCCACGTCTTACACAGGTCCTTGAACACGGCCTTGTGGAGTTTATCAATTATTGCTGGCGACATGTCAAAGTCAATGTCTTGGACTTCGGCCCATGTTTTTTCAAACAGGTTTTGAGTGAGGTCTGATAGTTTGCCACAGGACAAGTTCACTTTGGACTTTGCATACACTCGAGTGACGAGCTGGTCGATGAGGAGACTGACATACATCCTTTTGCGGGACTCTGCCTGTTCCGTTGCACTGTTGATCTCTGACACCGGAGATCCTGCGACTGATTCAATGTCCATTAAAGCGGAGGTCACCCTCTTGGTGTAGTCACCGGCCTGTTTTGAGAACCACCAGTTCATCAATGGCAGGAAATTGGTCACTCTCTCCTGTATGTCCGCGTACATCTTTCTGTGGGACTTAGGAACAGACACTTTCGTCACTTCAGCTGGACTCGCCACTGAAATGTCAGTTGTGATGTACCTGTAGAGGGCATCGGTAAGGACGGGGGCGTTCGCAGGTGAAACTCTCTGCTTGGTCTCTGTCAGAAGCAGAGACTCCACACTATCCATCAGAGACTTGACTGACTCACTGCTCTGGACTTGGGTCTCCTTACTGAACTTCTTCCGGACTTGTGTCCCCATCTTGAGCATCAATGCTGTGGCAAAAAACTTTGCCAAAAGCTTCTTGATCTTCTTCCCCACTCCTTTCCAGATCTTTGAGAATTTGGAGCCTTTACTCAGATCAGATGATTTGAGGCCCCCCTCTTCACTAATTATCTGATAGATTTCATCTGCAGCAGCTTTAAACTCCAGACAAGATTCAGATATCAGCCCACTCAGGTCAGATTCTGACATTTCGTCCACAAGGGGCTCGATGATGTCGCTCACCTCCTTCCCAATGATTTCCTGGACGGCTTCACTTGTCCTACAGTCACTGCTGCGGACTGTTGATTGTGAGGATGTTGGTCTGTCAGAGCGAGAACTGCGTGATGAGGAGTCAGTGCGTGAACAGGTTGTTTTCCCCTTAGGGAACTCGTTTATAAGCTGAAATGTCTTTTGACTGCGTAGTTTCAGCTTGAACAAGCCCTCGATGTCGCCGGCAGATTTCTTCAACACTTTGCAAACACAATGGACCATCTTCTCAAGTTTGTTGGCTGTGGTCTGGTGACACTGTGGCGGTCTGGTGGAGCATCTGCTGGTGGAGCATCCGCTGGTGGAGCGCTCGGACAGGCGGGAATTTACCCTCTCTGTTATCTCCTCTGCAACCAACTCAGTGAGTTGATCCAAAATCACAGACTTTGTCAAGCTGCCCGGTGCCAAACTCTGACGGAGAGCGTTTCCCAGACTGGACTGGACACTCTCCGCAGTAAAGGGAAAGTCGTTGTGTCCATGTGCTGTGATCAGGTCTGAGGACACAGACAAAGTCATGTTCAGAAGAAGTTCTGCCAGCAGAAACTTTGTGACGTTGTCTGGTGTTTCTGATTTTAACAGTTCCCACTGCTCCACAGTCAACTTGGTGTAAAGATCCTCAATCTGCTGCCGAATAGTTTCAACTGTCATGCTGGGAAGCTCCAATGCATAAGATGCATCCATGGTGAGTGTCTGAATTAGAGTCTCCTCAATATCTGGTTGCATCTATTTGATCCGTTTCTTTCCACTTAGCGCTGCTGATAACCAACCTAGTACAAAACGGCCTTGATACTTATAGAATATGAAGGGTATCCTCTTCCAACCATAAGTCATATAGACACATCAAAGACATGATAACGAACCAAAGGAAATTTTAAAGATCTCAAATAATGTTGAAGATTAAAGCCACAAAAAGACAGTGACTCTAATGGTAACCGTTGCTAGGCAGGAAGCCCGGCCTCTTGTTCAAAGACATTGTTATTTTAAGGGCGTTTTTCAGATATGAATTGCGGAGGCTGTCCGAGCCTCTTCTTCTTCTCTGTTTGGTTTATTGGCAGGTTGCAACCAACGTCAAGCTGCATTACCGCCTTCCACTGTGTGTTGAGGTAATGCACCTTGACGTTGGTTGTCACCTGCCAATAAACCGAATAAAGAAGGAGAAGAAGACTTGGGACTGGACGATCTCTGGCGATTGTCTTTCAGCGCAGCAGGAGGTCCTGGGCTCAAACTGTTAAATTTAAGGAAGCACAACAACGAGAAACAGAAAGTAAATGCAAGGCGTGACACAAACAGCCACCCCCTCTCCTCCATCCTTCAGATCCTGCCTTGGTTTTGAAGTCAGTGAATCTCTGTGGTTGTTACGGTCTGGTTGTCACCAAAAGTTTTCAACACCTGGCAGAGATCACACACACACACACACACACACATTTCTCTCCAACACACATCAAACCTGAGCGGTTTGATGTGTGTTGACCCCCCCAGGAGGACACACCCACAATCATGGGTCAATCTGACCCAGGAACAACACAAGGGTTTAAAGGACATTTTGTTAATACTCTGGTCTGGGTCCAACTGCTTCATAAACCCTGACAATCCGCTACTTCTACAAAATACCTTGTATAGGTGAATTGGTAAAATTGTACTTAAGAATCAGTTTCAGTTACATGGAATTCTTTCACTTTTAGTACATATAACCATAAATACAGTGTGGTGATCAGTAGTAAGACTTTGACGAGACTGTGCTGAAAACTGTTTTGAAGGAGAAAACCGCACAAGCTTGGAAAGATGGAACCTTGGCAGCTCGTTATAAATCTACTGTCAGTCACTCAACAATTCAACTTTAGTTTCGAACAGTAATGAGATATCTTCATCTGATTAAGTTCAACTTTATTCTCGATATTTCCACTTTATTCTCAAAATACGAAGGAAATAAAATAATTCCTTCTCTGAATTCGTTTTCTGATGCCCGATCGTATACTTTTCAGTAAACGACCACAGCTCTGGACATGTGAACAGCGAAAATAACAATTCCTAACACACATTGAAACAAACAACAGTCGCAATGGAGATCACTCGGAGAGAGAAACAAATGGATATAAAGGTAGAGACTGTCCGCCCGTACTTCGAGTCCTTTTTTACGAAGATAACTGCAGAGCAGTGGGAGCTGTTGAAGACATGCAAACCGGATGAAGCTACAACATTTATGTTGGCAGATCTTCTGCTGAACTTAATGACGACCGTTTCAAATGCCATTGTAAAGCAATGTCCCCATGCACCCATGTCTGAGGAAAAAGTTCGGTCCATTCTGGGCAACACTCTCAACGACAATCTTTCACCAGGCAGCACAACAACGTCTAAGAGTTTGGATAAGCTCACAGACTTGGTTGTAGAGGAGGTGACGGAGACTGTCAACTCCACCTTGTCTGCAAGCTCCACCTGTGTGGGCTCTGAGAAGAATATACCAACCCGCCTCATTAACCCTACTAAAGTCCAGAAGATGATCTGTTATGCCTGCGAGACATTAAAGGCAGATGCAAAAATCAAACGCTTGCTCAAGTGTCAATCGCGCAGGCGAAGTGGGGCCATTTCCTCAGAGGAACAGGACACTTCAGATGATCCCATTCGGATGTGTAGGACCTCTTCAAGCTCCCACTCTTCAGGAGTCGGCTCCAAGTCAGGTAGTTCCTCAGAGGGAGGTTCAAGAACAAGCAGTATGGACAGTGTGAAGAGGCTTGTCCAGGAAACAATCAACAATAGTTTGACTGACATCACAGACTTCTTTAAGGAGTTCAATGACAGCCTCTCTCTCAATTCATCGTTTTCTCCAGAGATTGATATGACTTTAGATGAAATTATTGAGTCAATCATTAAGGAAAGCAAAAATGGAAAGGAATCTCCACAGCCAAACCTTTCAATCAGTAAAGGAATGAATACGATCAATAGGCTTTTCATAAAGACTTTTGCCACAGCAGGGACGCTCCAAATACTGACACAGGTTGTGAAGAAATTCAAGGATGAGACCAATTTCAATGGCAGGCTGGCGATACAGTCATTGATGGCTAGTATTAACGCTGTGCTTCTGGAAAAGGAGAAGCCGGGAGGTGGAAATGAAAGTTCTGCATTCCAAACACTGAAAAAGCCTCCATCTGAAAAGGTTATTGTATTCACAAAACAGCTTTCAGATCTCATCTATTCACACATCGCACCTGGAAGGAATTCAGACATGGGTTCAGGTCCAGTGAAAAAGGTGACTGTTCCTCTGTCACACAGGGGCATATATGCAGACATTCAGACCAGGGTGTTTTGTTTTCTGTCCTTGATAAGCTGGTGGCTGAACAACCAAGTTAACTGCCACACAAAAAGGGTGACAGAGGCTTTAATGGCGATCGACTCACTGGAAACAAAGAAGCAGTCATCATCATCAGAGGTCAGCAGCAGAGGGAAGAAAAGATCTAAGCAGTCAACATCATCAGAGTTCAACAGCACTGAGGAGAAAGGATCGAAGCAGACTTCATCATCAGAGGTCAGCAGGAGAGGGAAGAAAAGATCGAAGCAGTCAACACCAGCAGTGTTCAGCAGAATTGAGAAGAAAGGATCGAAGCAGACTTCATCATCAGAGGTCAGCAGCAGTGAGGATAAAAGATCAAAGCAGTCAACACCAGCAATGTTCAACAGCATTGAGGAGAAAAGACCGCAGAAGACTTCATCATCAGAGGTCAGCAGCAGAGGGAAGAAAAGATCGAAGCAGTCAACACCAGCAATGTTCAATAGCATTGAGGAGAAAAGATTGCAGAAGACGTCATCATCAGAGGTCAGCAGCAGAGGGAAGAAAAGATCGAAGCAGTCAACACCAGCAATGTTCAATAGCATTGAGGAGAAAGCATCAAAGCAGACTTCATCATCAGTCAGCAGCAGAGGGAAGAAAAGATCGAAGCAGTCAACACCATCAGAGGTCAACAGAGAAAGGGAGAACTCAACATCATCAGACAGGAACACCAGGGAGAAGATTCCAAAGATGCTGGCAGCAGAAAGATATAAAATGTATGTCAGTGTTCTCTTGGACAAGATCATCACACAAATATATAAGAAGGCAAAGGTGACCTGGACAGATGTCGACATAACAGACACAAGTCATCATCTGCTGGAGAGAATATGGGCTGAGGTCAAAGACATTGACTCATCTTTCAACCCCAAAACAACCCTTGACAAGGCCATTTTCAAGGAGTTGTGTAAGAAGTGGCCTTGTCCAGAGATGCTGATGGTTTCCTTTCTTTTAAGAGATCCAGAATTTGAGATATCAATTCGCTCCTCTATGAAAAGACACCTGTGCAAAAAGCCTAGCGTCTCCTGTATCAGCGCAGGCTTCTCTTGCTTCTTCAGGAGATAAAAGGTGGATGAACAGTAACGGTGCACCAACACAATAGATGCACCAAAAAGTTATTTATCATTATCTGACATTACTGTACTGGTACAACCCTAACCCTAACCTTCATTGTTTGACTGATGAGCTTTTTGATTTTCTTGTCTCTCTCCTAATCACCTGTTCTACGAAATGAAGGGGCGAAACCTTTTCTTTTATTATCAATATTTTTCTATTATGATTAGCTTTTACTAAGTCTAAAGTTTTGTGATGGGTTTTCTCCAGGTGCTCCTGTTATCCCCACATTTATAAAAATGAATAAAATTTATAAAATGAAATCATTTGCTCTCAGTATTTATTCCACTCAGACTTAAGTCTTGTTGTGGCTTTTCTCCAGGTGCTCCGGTTCCCTCCCATATTTAAAACAATTATTAAAAGATTCAAAATCGAATAATTTGTTCTCAGGATTTATTCCACTGAGACTAAAGTTTTGCTGTTTCACAGATGCAAGTTTAGTTTCTTCCTTTAATTCATCAGCCATAGCTGTATAAGGCGGAGTAGAGTAACCTCCTTATGGCTGGTGATCAAATAGCGATATTAAGCATCTAACTGTCAGATATTTTCAGAATAAGACACAGTTGCTGCTGACTATCACCGTAAATCGATACAGTGTTACTTGATTGTGTTTGTCTTAAATTTGAAGGAAATTTGAGATCTCAACTAATTAAATTTTGGAGTTAAATTTCTGCAGGAAGATGGTGTTGTGCAATAATGCATTAAACGTGATACCATAAAATGGTGTGCCTTTCGGCATTCAATAAATTTGGTTATCAAAATAAAATATTGAATATTAGTATTAGAAATATTAATATTAATAATAACTTTAATTGATTAAAGTTACCTCGAGCACCACCCTTCAAAGGAAGGGAAAAGAGAGCCAATTTATTGATTAAATCTCATAAAAGTACTAACTACAAATTTGGAACTCTGATTAACAATTAAATTAATAACTATAACCAAAATTACCATATAGATAGTTAGCTAAGTTGAAGGATATAGTATAATAATTCACTTGTGCAACATTAATGAAAAAAACATTTGTGAAAGAAAAATATTTATTATGAATATAATAAAGTATAAAAACATAAATTACTAACAGTGTACTTACTAACTAAAGATATGTATGTGAGTATGCGTGTGTGTGTGTGTGTCTGTGTGAGTGAGCGTGTTTCACAAATGGTGGCTGGCCACTCTAAAGATAACGGACTCCCCCCTTTGGGCGGGGGTCAGAGAGATTGGTGCTGAGATATGCGTGTGTCTGTGTCACAATCACAATCATTTATGGGTACAATGAAATATCCCTAACTGAATGGCCTTGTCCAGAGCTGCTAATGGTTTCCTTTCCCATAAAAAAGCCAGAAATTAATTGCTTCCTCTTTGAAAATTCGCCTGTACAAAAAGCCTGGCACCATCTCCAGCTTCTTTTCCTTTTTGACAGCAGGCCTCTCCACCTTCTTCAGGAGTTGGAACATTGTTGAAGGACTGAAGATTGTCAGTACTCCAGGTTACGGTACGTAGTAAGTGTATGTGGGCAATTGGACTTTTGTTTAATAAAACCCCCCCCCCAAAATTTCACCCAACGCAACAGCCGGAAACTAAAACCCTTTGCATTTCATTACAATGAAAGTATCAAGATTACAGTGAAAAAAATTTAAGGATAAATTAATTCCCTACAACGAATTCATCAAAGTACAGAGTGTATAAATGGCAAGAAAAAGCCTAAGATTTGACCAATAAATAAAAATTGGCCAATATCCTTTTGGTTATAGTGTACAGCTCCAAGAGGCTTCTGCCTAATAGACACATCTCCTGAATTTCATACATCTAGGGCAAAGTTAAAGCAGGGATCTTTGAATTTTTAAACTGTGCAATTGAGCCATTTGCCATGCCAATGTGCAAGACCCAGAAAATATATAATTGTTCGCACAGCGAGCATGTTTGGGTCATGTAATGTGCACCATTCTGTGCCCGGGCCCTAACTAATTAAACATCATTGTAAGATCACTAACACACACACAGACAAGCTAAACAAAACATATATACTTCAATTGTAAATCATTGTGTTTTCCCAAATGGTTCAGATAATTTTGAGATGAAATATATGCTTAATACAAACTAGAAAACAAAATTGCAGATCCCAACTTTGGTGCAGACACAGATCAGACAGTGACATTCATCACTTCTCCAAATGAAAAATATGTGAATTTTATTCACAATTTACCTTAAGTCATTTGTTTTTCAACTGCAGAACAAATCCCTGACAATACACAAAGTATTATACAATGGACATGAAGGATAACATATTGCATAAGGAACTAAGTGAAGCAGTTTATTAGGTACACCAAGCTAAAACTAATAATTATTATAATAATAATAACTAATAATAATTTTGTATGGAACTGCATTAGTTCCACTCCATGTACCTAGGCATTGGTTATTAAATTAGACATTGCTGTATTTCAAATAAACACATTTTCAAGGTACAACTGGAATTGAAGATCTCTCACCTAAGATGGAGCACAAAAATAAGGGAGCATCAAAATTCTATGATTATATTTGTATACATTTCCAAAGTTGGAGGGCCTTAAAATATGTTGGGAAAGGGGTCATGTGATCCCAGAAGATAACTGTCAAAAAACTTCTTTGTGTCATGGTATTGTCATAGATTAAACAGAGTATTTTGGACTGATTACCGCCATCTATTGAGTTGGTGCACCGTTCCTAGAGGTACTGCAATACAAGGTCGATCCAAGTGGAAAGCGCGTACATATTGTCTGAGAAACAAAAGCCTAATACCAGACTAATGGATATAAAAGTTCAATGAATGATTACCTTTTTGTCTGCCTACCAACTTATGTCACAGTCAAAGTTGAGGGGCGTGGCTTATTGTCACATCAGAGTGTACTTTGATCTATTAGTCAAATTATAGTCCTTTAACCTCCTTTGCTTCAATTCCTTTAAAATCCTTTGCTTCAATTCCTTTAACCTCCTTTGCTTCAATGCCTTTAACTTCCTTTGCTTCAATTCCTTTAACCTCCTTTGCTTCAATGCCTTTAACCTCCTTTGCTTCAATTCCTTTAACCTCCTTTGCTTCAATTCCTTTAACCTCCTTTGCTTCAATGCCTTTAACCTCCTTTGCTTCAATTCCTTTAACCTCCTTTGCTTCAATTCCTTTAACCTCCTTTGCTTCAATTCCTTTAACCTCCTTTGCTTCAATGCCTTTAACCTCCTTTGCTTCAATTCCTTTAACCTCCTTTGCTTCAATTCCTTTAACCTCCTTTGCTTCAATGCCTTTAACCTCCTTTGCTTCAATTCCCTTTCTATTATTTAAAGATGTTTTTCATCTCAGAAAAATAAGAAGTGTCTGATCACTAGAACAAATCAGTAGAACAAAGATTTTGAACAGCGAAAATAACAATTCCTAACACACATTGAAACAAACAACAGTCGCAATGGAGATCACTCGGAGAGAGAAACAAATGGATATAAAGGTAGAGACTGTCCGCCCGTACTTCGAGTCCTTTTTTACGAAGATAACTGCAGAGCAGTGGGAGCTGTTGAAGACATGCAAACCGGATGAAGCTACAACATTTATGTTGGCAGATCTTCTGCTGAACTTAATGACGACCGTTTCAAATGCCATTGTAAAGCAATGTCCCCATGCACCCATGTCTGAGGAAAAAGTTCGGTCCATTCTGGGCAACACTCTCAACGACAATCTTTCACCAGGCAGCACAACAACGTCTAAGAGTTTGGATAAGCTCACAGACTTGGTTGTAGAGGAGGTGACGGAGACTGTCAACTCCACCTTGTCTGCAAGCTCCACCTGTGTGGGCTCTGAGAAGAATATACCAACCCGCCTCATTAACCCTACTAAAGTCCAGAAGATGATCTGTTATGCCTGCGAGACATTAAAGGCAGATGCAAAAATCAAACGCTTGCTCAAGTGTCAATCGCGCAGGCGAAGTGGGGCCATTTCCTCAGAGGAACAGGACACTTCAGATGATCCCATTCGGATGTGTAGGACCTCTTCAAGCTCCCACTCTTCAGGAGTCGGCTCCAAGTCAGGTAGTTCCTCAGAGGGAGGTTCAAGAACAAGCAGTATGGACAGTGTGAAGAGGCTTGTCCAGGAAACAATCAACAATAGTTTGACTGACATCACAGACTTCTTTAAGGAGTTCAATGACAGCCTCTCTCTCAATTCATCGTTTTCTCCAGAGATTGATATGACTTTAGATGAAATTATTGAGTCAATCATTAAGGAAAGCAAAAATGGAAAGGAATCTCCACAGCCAAACCTTTCAATCAGTAAAGGAATGAATACGATCAATAGGCTTTTCATAAAGACTTTTGCCACAGCAGGGACGCTCCAAATACTGACACAGGTTGTGAAGAAATTCAAGGATGAGACCAATTTCAATGGCAGGCTGGCGATACAGTCATTGATGGCTAGTATTAACGCTGTGCTTCTGGAAAAGGAGAAGCCGGGAGGTGGAAATGAAAGTTCTGCATTCCAAACACTGAAAAAGCCTCCATCTGAAAAGGTTATTGTATTCACAAAACAGCTTTCAGATCTCATCTATTCACACATCGCACCTGGAAGGAATTCAGACATGGGTTCAGGTCCAGTGAAAAAGGTGACTGTTCCTCTGTCACACAGGGGCATATATGCAGACATTCAGACCAGGGTGTTTTGTTTTCTGTCCTTGATAAGCTGGTGGCTGAACAACCAAGTTAACTGCCACACAAAAAGGGTGACAGAGGCTTTAATGGCGATCGACTCACTGGAAACAAAGAAGCAGTCATCATCATCAGAGGTCAGCAGCAGAGGGAAGAAAAGATCTAAGCAGTCAACATCATCAGAGTTCAACAGCACTGAGGAGAAAGGATCGAAGCAGACTTCATCATCAGAGGTCAGCAGGAGAGGGAAGAAAAGATCGAAGCAGTCAACACCAGCAGTGTTCAGCAGAATTGAGAAGAAAGGATCGAAGCAGACTTCATCATCAGAGGTCAGCAGCAGTGAGGATAAAAGATCAAAGCAGTCAACACCAGCAATGTTCAACAGCATTGAGGAGAAAAGACCGCAGAAGACTTCATCATCAGAGGTCAGCAGCAGAGGGAAGAAAAGATCGAAGCAGTCAACACCAGCAATGTTCAATAGCATTGAGGAGAAAAGATTGCAGAAGACGTCATCATCAGAGGTCAGCAGCAGAGGGAAGAAAAGATCGAAGCAGTCAACACCAGCAATGTTCAATAGCATTGAGGAGAAAGCATCAAAGCAGACTTCATCATCAGTCAGCAGCAGAGGGAAGAAAAGATCGAAGCAGTCAACACCATCAGAGGTCAACAGAGAAAGGGAGAACTCAACATCATCAGACAGGAACACCAGGGAGAAGATTCCAAAGATGCTGGCAGCAGAAAGATATAAAATGTATGTCAGTGTTCTCTTGGACAAGATCATCACACAAATATATAAGAAGGCAAAGGTGACCTGGACAGATGTCGACATAACAGACACAAGTCATCATCTGCTGGAGAGAATATGGGCTGAGGTCAAAGACATTGACTCATCTTTTAACCCCAAAACAACCCTTGACAAGGCCATTTTCAAGGAGTTGTGTAAGAAGTGGCCTTGTCCAGAGATGCTGATGGTTTCCTTTCTTTTAAGAGATCCAGAATTTGAGATATCAATTCGCTCCTCTATGAAAAGACACCTGTGCAAAAAGCCTAGCGTCTCCTGTATCAGCGCAGGCTTCTCTTGCTTCTTCAGGAGATAAAAGGTGGATGAACAGTAACGGTGCACCAACACAATAGATGCACCAAAAAGTTATTTATCATTATCTGACATTACTGTACTGGTACAACCCTAACCCTAACCTTCATTGTTTGACTGATGAGCTTTTTGATTTTCTTGTCTCTCTCCTAATCACCTGTTCTACGAAATGAAGGGGCGAAACCTTTTCTTTTATTATCAATATTTTTCTATTATGATTAGCTTTTACTAAGTCTAAAGTTTTGTGATGGGTTTTCTCCAGGTGCTCCTGTTATCCCCACATTTATAAAAATGAATAAAATTTATAAAATGAAATCATTTGCTCTCAGTATTTATTCCACTCAGACTTAAGTCTTGTTGTGGCTTTTCTCCAGGTGCTCCGGTTCCCTCCCATATTTAAAACAATTATTAAAAGATTCAAAATCGAATAATTTGTTCTCAGGATTTATTCCACTGAGACTAAAGTTTTGCTGTTTCACAGATGCAAGTTTAGTTTCTTCCTTTAATTCATCAGCCATCAGCACCTTCACCTGAACTTAGCTCCAACAAGCTGTATAAGGCGGAGTAGAGTAACCTCCTTATGGCTGGTGATCAAATAGCGATATTAAGCATCTAACTGTCAGATATTTTCAGAATAAGACACAGTTGCTGCTGACTATCACCGTAAATCGATACAGTGTTACTTGATTGTGTTTGTCTTAAATTTGAAGGAAATTTGAGATCTCAACTAATTAAATTTTGGAGTTAAATTTCTGCAGGAAGATGGTGTTGTGCAATAATGCATTAAACGTGATACCATAAAATGGTGTGCCTTTCGGCATTCAATAAATTTGGTTATCAAAATAAAATATTGAATATTAGTATTAGAAATATTAATATTAATAATAACTTGAATTGATTAAAGTTACCTCGAGCACCACCCTTCAAAGGAAGGGAAAAGATAGCCAATTTATTGATTAAGTCTCATAAAAGTACTAACTACAAATTTGGAACTCTGATTAACAATTAAATTAATAACTATAACCAAAATTACCATATAGATAGTTAGCTAAGTTGAAGGATATAGTATAATAATTCACTTGTGCAACATTAATGAAAAAACATTTGTGAAAGAAAAATATTTATTATGAATATAATAAAGTATAAAAACACAAATTACTAACAGTGTACTTACTACATAAAGATATGTATGTGAGTATGCGTGCGTGTGTGTGTGTGTCTGTGTGAGTGAGCGTGCTTCACAAATGGCGGCTGGCCACTCTAAAGATAACGGACTCCCCCCTTTGGGCGGGGGTCAGAGAGATTGGTGCTGAGATATGCGTGTGTCTGTGTCACAATCACAATCATTTATGGGTACAATGAAATATCCCTAACTGAATGGCCTTGTCCAGAGCTGCTAATGGTTTCCTTTCCCATAAAAAAGCCAGAAATGAATTGCTTCCTCTTTGAAAATTCGCCTGTACAAAAAGCCTGGCACCATCTCCAGCTTCTTTTCCTCTTTGACAGCAGGCCTCTCCACCTTCTTCAGGAGTTGAAACATTGTTGAAGGACTGAAGATTGTCAGTACTCCAGGTTACAGTACGTAGTAAGTGTATGTGGGCAATTGGACTTTTGTTTAATAAAAAACCCCCCAAAATTTCACCCAACGCAACAGCCGGAAACTAAAACCCTTTGCATTTCATTACAATGAAAGTATCAAGATTACAGTGAAAAAAATTGAAGGATAAATTAATTCCCTACAACGAATTCATCAAAGTACAGAGTGTATAAATGGCAAAAAAAAGCCTAAGATTTGACCAATAAATTAAAATTGGCCAATATCCTGTTGGGTATAGTGTACAGCTCCAAGAGGCTTCTGCCTAATAGACACATCGCCTGAATTTCATACATCTAGGGCAAAGTTAAAGCAGGGATCTTTGAATTTTTAAACTGTGCAATCGAGCCATTTGCCATGCCAATGTGCAAGACCCAGAAAATATATAATTGTTCGCACAGCGAGCATGTTTGGGTCATGTAATGTGCACCATTCTGTGCCCAGGCCCTAACTAATTAAACATCATTGTAAGATCACTAACACACACACAGACAAGCTAAACAAAACATATATACTTCAATTGTAAATCATTGTGTTTTCCCAAATGGTTCAGATAATTTTGAGATGAAATATATGCTTAATACAAACTAGAAAACAAAATTGCAGATCCCAACTTTGGTGCAGACACAGATCAGACAGTGACATTCATCACTTCTCCAAATGAAAAATATGTGAATTTTATTCACAATTTACCTTAAGTCATTTGTTTTTCAACTGCAGAACAAATCCCTGACAATACACAAAGTATTATACAATGGACATGAAGGATAACATATTGCATAAGGAACTAAGTGAAGCAGTTTATTAGGTACACCAAGCTAAAACTAATAATTATTATAATAATAATAACTAATAATAATTTTGTATGGAACTGCATTAGTTCCACTCCATGTACCTAGGCATTGGTTATTAAATTAGACATTGCTGTATTTCAAATAAACACATTTTCAAGGTACAACTGGAATTGAAGATCTCTCACCTAAGATGGAGCACAAAAATAAGGGAGCATCAAAATTCTATGATTATATTTGTATACATTTCCAAAGTTGGAGGGCCTTAAAATATGTTGGGAAAGGGGTCATGTGATCCCAGAAGATAACTGTCAAAAAACTTCTTTGTGTCATGGTATTGTCATAGATTAAACAGAGTATTTTGGACTGATTACCGCCATCTATTGAGTTGGTGCACCGTTCCTAGAGGTACTGCAATACAAGGTCGATCCAAGTGGAAAGCGCGTACATATTGTCTGAGAAACAAAAGCCTAATACCAGACTAATGGATATAAAAGTTCAATGAATGATTACCTTTTTGTCTGCCTACCAACTTATGTCACAGTCAAAGTTGAGGGGCGTGGCTTATTGTCACATCAGAGTGTACTTTGATCTATTAGTCAAATTATAGTCCTTTAACCTCCTTTGCTTCAATTCCTTTAAAATCCTTTGCTTCAATTCCTTTAACCTCCTTTGCTTCAATGCCTTTAACTTCCTTTGCTTCAATTCCTTTAACCTCCTTTGCTCCAATTCCTTTAACCTCGTTTGCTTCAATGCCTTTAACCTCCTTTGCTTCAGTTCCTTTAACCTCCTTTGCTTCAATTCCTTTAACCTCCTTTGCTTCAATTCCTTTAACCTCCTTTGCTTCAATGCCTTTAACCTCCTTTGCTTCAATTCCTTTAACCTCCTTTGCTTCAATTCCTTTAACCTCCTTTGCTTCAATGCCTTTAACCTCCTTTGCTTCAATTCCCTTTCTATTATTTAAAGATGTTTTTCATCTCAGAAAAATAAGAAGTGTCTGATCACTAGAACAAATCAGTAGAACAAAGATTTTGAACAGCGAAAATAACAATTCCTAACACACATTGAAACAAACAACAGTCGCAATGGAGATCACTCGGAGAGAGAAACAAATGGATATAAAGGTAGAGACTGTCCGCCCGTACTTCGAGTCCTTTTTTACGAAGATAACTGCAGAGCAGTGGGAGCTGTTGAAGACATGCAAACCGGATGAAGCTACAACATTTATGTTGGCAGATCTTCTGCTGAACTTAATGACGACCGTTTCAAATGCCATTGTAAAGCAATGTCCCCATGCACCCATGTCTGAGGAAAAAGTTCGGTCCATTCTGGGCAACACTCTCAACGACAATCTTTCACCAGGCAGCACAACAACGTCTAAGAGTTTGGATAAGCTCACAGACTTGGTTGTAGAGGAGGTGACGGAGACTGTCAACTCCACCTTGTCTGCAAGCTCCACCTGTGTGGGCTCTGAGAAGAATATACCAACCCGCCTCATTAACCCTACTAAAGTCCAGAAGATGATCTGTTATGCCTGCGAGACATTAAAGGCAGATGCAAAAATCAAACGCTTGCTCAAGTGTCAATCGCGCAGGCGAAGTGGGGCCATTTCCTCAGAGGAACAGGACACTTCAGATGATCCCATTCGGATGTGTAGGACCTCTTCAAGCTCCCACTCTTCAGGAGTCGGCTCCAAGTCAGGTAGTTCCTCAGAGGGAGGTTCAAGAACAAGCAGTATGGACAGTGTGAAGAGGCTTGTCCAGGAAACAATCAACAATAGTTTGACTGACATCACAGACTTCTTTAAGGAGTTCAATGACAGCCTCTCTCTCAATTCATCGTTTTCTCCAGAGATTGATATGACTTTAGATGAAATTATTGAGTCAATCATTAAGGAAAGCAAAAATGGAAAGGAATCTCCACAGCCAAACCTTTCAATCAGTAAAGGAATGAATACGATCAATAGGCTTTTCATAAAGACTTTTGCCACAGCAGGGACGCTCCAAATACTGACACAGGTTGTGAAGAAATTCAAGGATGAGACCAATTTCAATGGCAGGCTGGCGATACAGTCATTGATGGCTAGTATTAACGCTGTGCTTCTGGAAAAGGAGAAGCCGGGAGGTGGAAATGAAAGTTCTGCATTCCAAACACTGAAAAAGCCTCCATCTGAAAAGGTTATTGTATTCACAAAACAGCTTTCAGATCTCATCTATTCACACATCGCACCTGGAAGGAATTCAGACATGGGTTCAGGTCCAGTGAAAAAGGTGACTGTTCCTCTGTCACACAGGGGCATATATGCAGACATTCAGACCAGGGTGTTTTGTTTTCTGTCCTTGATAAGCTGGTGGCTGAACAACCAAGTTAACTGCCACACAAAAAGGGTGACAGAGGCTTTAATGGCGATCGACTCACTGGAAACAAAGAAGCAGTCATCATCATCAGAGGTCAGCAGCAGAGGGAAGAAAAGATCTAAGCAGTCAACATCATCAGAGTTCAACAGCACTGAGGAGAAAGGATCGAAGCAGACTTCATCATCAGAGGTCAGCAGGAGAGGGAAGAAAAGATCGAAGCAGTCAACACCAGCAGTGTTCAGCAGAATTGAGAAGAAAGGATCGAAGCAGACTTCATCATCAGAGGTCAGCAGCAGTGAGGATAAAAGATCAAAGCAGTCAACACCAGCAATGTTCAACAGCATTGAGGAGAAAAGACCGCAGAAGACTTCATCATCAGAGGTCAGCAGCAGAGGGAAGAAAAGATCGAAGCAGTCAACACCAGCAATGTTCAATAGCATTGAGGAGAAAAGATTGCAGAAGACGTCATCATCAGAGGTCAGCAGCAGAGGGAAGAAAAGATCGAAGCAGTCAACACCAGCAATGTTCAATAGCATTGAGGAGAAAGCATCAAAGCAGACTTCATCATCAGTCAGCAGCAGAGGGAAGAAAAGATCGAAGCAGTCAACACCATCAGAGGTCAACAGAGAAAGGGAGAACTCAACATCATCAGACAGGAACACCAGGGAGAAGATTCCAAAGATGCTGGCAGCAGAAAGATATAAAATGTATGTCAGTGTTCTCTTGGACAAGATCATCACACAAATATATAAGAAGGCAAAGGTGACCTGGACAGATGTCGACATAACAGACACAAGTCATCATCTGCTGGAGAGAATATGGGCTGAGGTCAAAGACATTGACTCATCTTTTAACCCCAAAACAACCCTTGACAAGGCCATTTTCAAGGAGTTGTGTAAGAAGTGGCCTTGTCCAGAGATGCTGATGGTTTCCTTTCTTTTAAGAGATCCAGAATTTGAGATATCAATTCGCTCCTCTATGAAAAGACACCTGTGCAAAAAGCCTAGCGTCTCCTGTATCAGCGCAGGCTTCTCTTGCTTCTTCAGGAGATAAAAGGTGGATGAACAGTAACGGTGCACCAACACAATAGATGCACCAAAAAGTTATTTATCATTATCTGACATTACTGTACTGGTACAACCCTAACCCTAACCTTCATTGTTTGACTGATGAGCTTTTTGATTTTCTTGTCTCTCTCCTAATCACCTGTTCTACGAAATGAAGGGGCGAAACCTTTTCTTTTATTATCAATATTTTTCTATTATGATTAGCTTTTACTAAGTCTAAAGTTTTGTGATGGGTTTTCTCCAGGTGCTCCTGTTATCCCCACATTTATAAAAATGAATAAAATTTATAAAATGAAATCATTTGCTCTCAGTATTTATTCCACTCAGACTTAAGTCTTGTTGTGGCTTTTCTCCAGGTGCTCCGGTTCCCTCCCATATTTAAAACAATTATTAAAAGATTCAAAATCGAATAATTTGTTCTCAGGATTTATTCCACTGAGACTAAAGTTTTGCTGTTTCACAGATGCAAGTTTAGTTTCTTCCTTTAATTCATCAGCCATAGCTGTATAAGGCGGAGTAGAGTAACCTCCTTATGGCTGGTGATCAAATAGCGATATTAAGCATCTAACTGTCAGATATTTTCAGAATAAGACACAGTTGCTGCTGACTATCACCGTAAATCGATACAGTGTTACTTGATTGTGTTTGTCTTAAATTTGAAGGAAATTTGAGATCTCAACTAATTAAATTTTGGAGTTAAATTTCTGCAGGAAGATGGTGTTGTGCAATAATGCATTAAACGTGATACCATAAAATGGTGTGCCTTTCGGCATTCAATAAATTTGGTTATCAAAATAAAATATTGAATATTAGTATTAGAAATATTAATATTAATAATAACTTTAATTGATTAAAGTTACCTCGAGCACCACCCTTCAAAGGAAGGGAAAAGAGAGCCAATTTATTGATTAAATCTCATAAAAGTACTAACTACAAATTTGGAACTCTGATTAACAATTAAATTAATAACTATAACCAAAATTACCATATAGATAGTTAGCTAAGTTGAAGGATATAGTATAATAATTCACTTGTGCAACATTAATGAAAAAAACATTTGTGAAAGAAAAATATTTATTATGAATATAATAAAGTATAAAAACATAAATTACTAACAGTGTACTTACTAACTAAAGATATGTATGTGAGTATGCGTGTGTGTGTGTGTCTGTGTGAGTGAGCGTGTTTCACAAATGGTGGCTGGCCACTCTAAAGATAACGGACTCCCCCCTTTGGGCGGGGGTCAGAGAGATTGGTGCTGAGATATGCGTGTGTCTGTGTCACAATCACAATCATTTATGGGTACAATGAAATATCCCTAACTGAATGGCCTTGTCCAGAGCTGCTAATGGTTTCCTTTCCCATAAAAAAGCCAGAAATGAATTGCTTCCTCTTTGAAAATTCGCCTGTACAAAAAGCCTGGCACCATCTCCAGCTTCTTTTCCTTTTTGACAGCAGGCCTCTCCACCTTCTTCAGGAGTTGGAACATTGTTGAAGGACTGAAGATTGTCAGTACTCCAGGTTACGGTACGTAGTAAGTGTATGTGGGCAATTGGACTTTTGTTTAATAAAACCCCCCCCCAAAATTTCACCCAACGCAACAGCCGGAAACTAAAACCCTTTGCATTTCATTACAATGAAAGTATCAAGATTACAGTGAAAAAAATTTAAGGATAAATTAATTCCCTACAACGAATTCATCAAAGTACAGAGTGTATAAATGGCAAAAAAAAGCCTAAGATTTGACCAATAAATAAAAATTGGTTATAGTGTACAGCTCCAAGAGGCTTCTGCCTAATAGACACATCTCCTGAATTTCATACATCTAGGGCAAAGTTAAAGCAGGGATCTTTGAATTTTTAAACTGTGCAATTGAGCCATTTGCCATGCCAATGTGCAAGACCCAGAAAATATATAATTGTTCGCACAGCGAGCATGTTTGGGTCATGTAATGTGCACCATTCTGTGCCCGGGCCCTAACTAATTAAACATCATTGTAAGATCACTAACACACACACAGACAAGCTAAACAAAACATATATACTTCAATTGTAAATCATTGTGTTTTCCCAAATGGTTCAGATAATTTTGAGATGAAATATATGCTTAATACAAACTAGAAAACAAAATTGCAGATCCCAACTTTGGTGCAGACACAGATCAGACAGTGACATTCATCACTTCTCCAAATGAAAAATATGTGAATTTTATTCACAATTTACCTTAAGTCATTTGTTTTTCAACTGCAGAACAAATCCCTGACAATACACAAAGTATTATACAATGGACATGAAGGATAACATATTGCATAAGGAACTAAGTGAAGCAGTTTATTAGGTACACCAAGCTAAAACTAATAATTATTATAATAATAATAACTAATAATAATTTTGTATGGAACTGCATTAGTTCCACTCCATGTACCTAGGCATTGGTTATTAAATTAGACATTGCTGTATTTCAAATAAACACATTTTCAAGGTACAACTGGAATTGAAGATCTCTCACCTAAGATGGAGCACAAAAATAAGGGAGCATCAAAATTCTATGATTATATTTGTATACATTTCCAAAGTTGGAGGGCCTTAAAATATGTTGGGAAAGGGGTCATGTGATCCCAGAAGATAACTGTCAAAAAACTTCTTTGTGTCATGGTATTGTCATAGATTAAACAGAGTATTTTGGACTGATTACCGCCATCTATTGAGTTGGTGCACCGTTCCTAGAGGTACTGCAATACAAGGTCGATCCAAGTGGAAAGCGCGTACATATTGTCTGAGAAACAAAAGCCTAATACCAGACTAATGGATATAAAAGTTCAATGAATGATTACCTTTTTGTCTGCCTACCAACTTATGTCACAGTCAAAGTTGAGGGGCGTGGCTTATTGTCACATCAGAGTGTACTTTGATCTATTAGTCAAATTATAGTCCTTTAACCTCCTTTGCTTCAATTCCTTTAACATCCTTTGCTTCAATTCCTTTAACCTCCTTTGCTTCAATGCCTTTAACTTCCTTTGCTTCAATTCCTTTAACCTCCTTTGCTTTAATGCCTTTAACCTCCTTTGCTCCAATTCCTTTAACCTCCTTTGCTTCAATGCATTTAACCTCCTTTGCTTCAGTTCCTTTAACCTCCTTTGCTTCAATTCCTTTAACCTCCTTTGCTTCAATTCCTTTAACCTCCTTTGCTTCAATGCCTTTAACCTCCTTTGCTTCAATTCCTTTAACCTCCTTTGCTTCAATTCCTTTAACCTCATTTGCTTCAATGCCTTTAACCTCCTTTGCTTCAATTCCCTTTCTATTATTTAAAGATGTTTTTTATCTCAGAAAAATAAGAAGTGTCTGATCACTAGAACAAATCAGTAGAACAAAGATTTTGAACAGCGAAAATAACAATTCCTAACACACATTGAAAAAAAAACAGTCGCAATGGAGATCATTCGGAGAGAGAAACAAATGGATATAAAGGTAGAGACAGTCCGCCCGTACTTCGAGGATAAAAGATCGAAGCAGTCAACACCAGCAATGTTCAACAGCATTGAGGAGAAAAGACCGCAGAAGACGTCATCATCAGAGGTCAGCAGCAGAGGGAAGAAAAGATCGAAGCAGTCAACACCAGCAATGTTCAACAGCATTGAGGAGAAAAGACCGCAGAAGACGTCATCATCAGAGGTCAGCAGCAGAGGGAAGAAAAGATTGAAGCATTCAACACCAGCAATGTTCAACAGCATTGAGGAGAAAAGATCGCAGAAGACGTCATCATCAGAGGTCAGCAGCAGAGGGAAGAAAAGATCGAAGCAGTCAACACCAGCAATGTTCAACAGCATTGAGGAGAAAAGATCGCAGAAGACGTCATCATCAGAGGTCAGCAGCAGAGGGAAGAAAAGATCGAAGCAGTCAACACCAGCAGTGTTCAATAGCATTGAGGAGAAAGCATCAAAGCAGACTTCATCATCAGTCAGCAGCAGAGGGAAGAAAAGATCGAAGCAGTCAACTCCATCAGAGGTCAACAGCATTGAGGAGAAAGGATCAAAGCAGTCAACACCATCAGAGGTCAACAGAGAAAGGGAGAACTCAACATCATCAGACAGGAACACCAGGGAGAAGATTCCAAAGATGCTGGCAGCAGAAAGATATAAAATGTATGTCAGTGTTCTCTTGGACAAGATCATCACACAAATATATAAGAAGGCAAAGGTGACCTGGACAGATGTCGACATAACAGACACAAGTCATCATCTGCTGGAGAGAATATGGGCTGAGGTCAAAGACATTGACTCATCTTTTAACTCCAAAAGAACCCTTGACAAGGCCATTTTCAAGGAGTTGTGTAAGAAGTGGCCTTGTCCAGAGATGCTGATGGTTTCCTTTCTTTTAAGAGATCCAGAATTTGAGATATCAATTCGCTCCTCTATGAAAAGACACCTGTGCAAAAAGCCTAGCGTCTCCTGTATCAGCGCAGGCTTCTCTTGCTTCTTCAGGAGATAAAAGGTGGATGAACAGTAACGGTGCACCAACACAATAGATGCACCAAAAAGTTATTTATCATTATCTGACATTACTGTACTGGTACAACCCTAACCCTGACCTTCATTGTTTGACTGATGAGCTTTTTGATTTTCTTGTCTCTCTCCTAATCACCTGTTCTACGAAATGAAGGGGCGAAACCTTTTCTTTTATTATCAATATTTTTCTATTATGATTAGCTTTTACTTTGTCTAAAGTTTTGTGATGGGTTTTCTCCAGGTGCTCCTGTTATCCCCACATTTATAAAAATGAATAAAATTTATAAAATGAAATCATTTGCTCTCAGTATTTATTCCACTCAGACTTAAGTCTTGTTGTGGCTTTTCTCCAGGTGCTCCGGTTCCCTCCCATGTTTATAACAATTATTAAAAGATTCAAAATCGAATAATTTGTTCTCAGGATTTTTTCCACTGAGACTAAAGTTTTGCTGTTTCACAGATGCAAGTTTAGTTTCTTCCTTTAATTCATCAGCCATAGCTGTATAAGGCGGAGTAGAGTAACCTCCTTATGGCTGGTGATCAAATAGCGATATTAAGCATCTAACTGTCAGATATTTTCAGAATAAGACACAGTTGCTGCTGACTATCACCGTAAATCGATACAGTGTTACTTGATTGTGTTTGTCTTAAATTTGAAGGAAATTTGAGATCTCAACTAATTCAATTTTGGAGTTAAATTTCTGCAGGAAGATGGTGTTGTGCAATAATGCATTAAACGTGATACCATAAAATGGTGTGCCTTTCGGCATTCAATAAATTTGGTTATCAAAATAAAATATTGAATATTAGTATTAGAAATATTAATATTAATAATAACTTTAATTGATTAAAGTTACCTCGGGCACCACCCTTCAAAGGAAGGGAAAAGATAGCCAATTTATTGATTAAGTCTCATAAAAGTACTAACTACAAATTTGGAACTCTGATTAACAATTAAATTAATAACTATAACCAAAATTACCATATAGATAGTTAGCTACGTTGAAGGATATAGTATAATAATTCACTTGTGCAACATTAATGAAAAAACATTTGTGAAAGAAAAATATTTATTATGAATATAATAAAGTATAGAAACACAAATTATTAACAGTGTACCTACCACATAAAGATATGTATGTGAGTATGTGTGTGTGTGTGTGTCTGTGTGAGTGAGAGTGTTTCACAAATGGTGGCTGGCCACTCTAAAGATAACGGACTCCCCCCTTTGGGTGGGGGTCAGAGAGATTGGTGCTGAGATATGCGTGTGTCTGTGTCACAATCACAATCATTTATGGGTACAATGAAATATCCCTAAATGAATGGCCTTGTCCAGAGCTGCTAATGGTTTCCTTTCCCATAAAAAAGCCAGAAATTAATTGCTTCCGCTTTGAAAATTCGCCTGTACAAAAAGCCTGGCACCATCTCCAGCTTCTTTTCCTCTTTGACAGCAGGCCTCTCTCTACCTTCTTCAGGAGTTGAAACATTGTTGAAGGACTGAAGATTGTCAGTACTCCAGGTTACGGTACGTAGTAAGTGTATGTGGGCAATTGGACTTTTGTTTAATAAAAACCCCACTCCATGTACCTAGGCATTGGTTATTATATTAGACATTGCTGTATTTCAAATAAACACATTTTCAAGGTACAACTGGAATTGAAGATCTCTCACCTAAGATGGAGCACAAAAATAAGGGAGCATCAAAATTCTATGATTATATTTGTATACATTTCCAAAGTTGGAGGGCCTTAAAATATGTTGGGAAAGGGGTCACGTGATCCCAGAAGATAACTGTCAAAGAAATTCTTTGTGTCATGGTATTGTCATAGATTAAACAGAGTATTTTGGACTGATTACTGCCATCTATTGAGTTGGTGCACCGTTCCTAGAGGTACTGCAATACAAGGTCGATCCAAGTGGAAAGCGCGTACATATTGTCTGAGAAACAAAAGCCTAATACCAGACTAATGGATATAAAAGTTCAATGAATGATTACCTTTTTGTCTGCCGACCAACTTATGTCACAGTCAAAGTTGAGGGGCGTGGCTTATTGTCACATCAGAGTGTACTTTGATCTATTAGTCAAATTATAGTCCTTTAACCTCCTTTGCTTCAATTCCTTTAAAATCCTTTGCTTCAATTCCTTTAACCTCCTTTGCTTCAATGCCTTTAACTTCCTTTGCTTCAATTCCTTTAACCTCCTTTGCTTCAATGCCTTTAACCTCCTTTGCTTCAATTCCTTTAACCTCCTTGGCTTCAATTCCTTTAACCTCCTTTGCTTCAATGCCTTTAACCTCCTTTGCTTCAATGCCTTTAACCTCCTTTGCTCCAATTCCTTTAACCTCCTTTGCTTCAATGCCTTTAACCTCCTTTGCTTCAGTTCCTTTAACCTCCTTTGCTTCAATTCCTTTAACCTCCTTTGCTTCAATTCCTTTAACCTCCTTTGCTTCAATGCCTTTAACCTCCTTTGCTTCAATTCCTTTAACCTCCTTTGCTTCAATTCCTTTAACCTCCTTTGCTTCAATGCCTTTAACCTCCTTTGCTTCAATTCCCTTTCTATTATTTAAAGATGTTTTTCATCTCAGAAAAATAAGAAGTGTCTGATCACTAGAACAAATCAGTAGAACAAAGATTTTGAACAGCGAAAATAACAATTCCTAACACACATTGAAACAAACAACAGTCGCAATGGAGATCACTCGGAGAGAGAAACAAATGGATATAAAGGTAGAGACTGTCCGCCCGTACTTCGAGTCCTTTTTTACGAAGATAACTGCAGAGCAGTGGGAGCTGTTGAAGACATGCAAACCGGATGAAGCTACAACATTTATGTTGGCAGATCTTCTGCTGAACTTAATGACGACCGTTTCAAATGCCATTGTAAAGCAATGTCCCCATGCACCCATGTCTGAGGAAAAAGTTCGGTCCATTCTGGGCAACACTCTCAACGACAATCTTTCACCAGGCAGCACAACAACGTCTAAGAGTTTGGATAAGCTCACAGACTTGGTTGTAGAGGAGGTGACGGAGACTGTCAACTCCACCTTGTCTGCAAGCTCCACCTGTGTGGGCTCTGAGAAGAATATACCAACCCGCCTCATTAACCCTACTAAAGTCCAGAAGATGATCTGTTATGCCTGCGAGACATTAAAGGCAGATGCAAAAATCAAACGCTTGCTCAAGTGTCAATCGCGCAGGCGAAGTGGGGCCATTTCCTCAGAGGAACAGGACACTTCAGATGATCCCATTCGGATGTGTAGGACCTCTTCAAGCTCCCACTCTTCAGGAGTCGGCTCCAAGTCAGGTAGTTCCTCAGAGGGAGGTTCAAGAACAAGCAGTATGGACAGTGTGAAGAGGCTTGTCCAGGAAACAATCAACAATAGTTTGACTGACATCACAGACTTCTTTAAGGAGTTCAATGACAGCCTCTCTCTCAATTCATCGTTTTCTCCAGAGATTGATATGACTTTAGATGAAATTATTGAGTCAATCATTAAGGAAAGCAAAAATGGAAAGGAATCTCCACAGCCAAACCTTTCAATCAGTAAAGGAATGAATACGATCAATAGGCTTTTCATAAAGACTTTTGCCACAGCAGGGACGCTCCAAATACTGACACAGGTTGTGAAGAAATTCAAGGATGAGACCAATTTCAATGGCAGGCTGGCGATACAGTCATTGATGGCTAGTATTAACGCTGTGCTTCTGGAAAAGGAGAAGCCGGGAGGTGGAAATGAAAGTTCTGCATTCCAAACACTGAAAAAGCCTCCATCTGAAAAGGTTATTGTATTCACAAAACAGCTTTCAGATCTCATCTATTCACACATCGCACCTGGAAGGAATTCAGACATGGGTTCAGGTCCAGTGAAAAAGGTGACTGTTCCTCTGTCACACAGGGGCATATATGCAGACATTCAGACCAGGGTGTTTTGTTTTCTGTCCTTGATAAGCTGGTGGCTGAACAACCAAGTTAACTGCCACACAAAAAGGGTGACAGAGGCTTTAATGGCGATCGACTCACTGGAAACAAAGAAGCAGTCATCATCATCAGAGGTCAGCAGCAGAGGGAAGAAAAGATCTAAGCAGTCAACATCATCAGAGTTCAACAGCACTGAGGAGAAAGGATCGAAGCAGACTTCATCATCAGAGGTCAGCAGGAGAGGGAAGAAAAGATCGAAGCAGTCAACACCAGCAGTGTTCAGCAGAATTGAGAAGAAAGGATCGAAGCAGACTTCATCATCAGAGGTCAGCAGCAGTGAGGATAAAAGATCAAAGCAGTCAACACCAGCAATGTTCAACAGCATTGAGGAGAAAAGACCGCAGAAGACTTCATCATCAGAGGTCAGCAGCAGAGGGAAGAAAAGATCGAAGCAGTCAACACCAGCAATGTTCAATAGCATTGAGGAGAAAAGATTGCAGAAGACGTCATCATCAGAGGTCAGCAGCAGAGGGAAGAAAAGATCGAAGCAGTCAACACCAGCAATGTTCAATAGCATTGAGGAGAAAGCATCAAAGCAGACTTCATCATCAGTCAGCAGCAGAGGGAAGAAAAGATCGAAGCAGTCAACTCCATCAGAGGTCAACAGCATTGAGGAGAAAGGATCAAAGCAGTCAACACCATCAGAGGTCAACAGAGAAAGGGAGAACTCAACATCATCAGACAGGAACACCAGGGAGAAGATTCCAAAGATGCTGGCAGCAGAAAGATATAAAATGTATGTCAGTGTTCTCTTGGACAAGATCATCACACAAATATATAAGAAGGCAAAGGTGACCTGGACAGATGTCGACATAACAGACACAAGTCATCATCTGCTGGAGAGAATATGGGCTGAGGTCAAAGACATTGACTCATCTTTCAACCCCAAAACAACCCTTGACAAGGCCATTTTCAAGGAGTTGTGTAAGAAGTGGCCTTGTCCAGAGATGCTGATGGTTTCCTTTCTTTTAAGAGATCCAGAATTTGAGATATCAATTCGCTCCTCTATGAAAAGACACCTGTGCAAAAAGCCTAGCGTCTCCTGTATCAGCGCAGGCTTCTCTTGCTTCTTCAGGAGATAAAAGGTGGATGAACAGTAACGGTGCACCAACACAATAGATACAACCCTAACCCTAACCTTCATTGTTTGACTGATGAGCTTTTTGATTTTCTTGTCTCTCTGCTAATCACCTGTTCTACGAAATGAAGGGGCGAAACCTTTTCTTTTATTATCAATATTTTTCTATTATGATTAGCTTTTACTAAGTCTAAAGTTTTGTGATGGGTTTTCTCCAGGTGCTCCTGTTATCCCCACATTTATAAAAATGAATAAAATTTATAAAATGAAATCATTTGCTCTCAGTATTTATTCCACTCAGACTTAAGTCTTGTTGTGGCTTTTCTCCAGGTGCTCCGGTTCCCTCCCATATTTAAAACAATTATTAAAAGATTCAAAATCGAATAATTTGTTCTCAGGATTTATTCCACTCAGACTAAAGTTTTGCTGTTTCACAGATGCAAGTTTAGTTTCTTCCTTTAATTCATCAGCCATCAGCACCTTCACCTGAACTTAGCTCCAACAAGCTGTATAAGGCGGAGTAGAGTGACCTCCTTATGGCTGGTGATCAAATAGCGATATTAAGCATCTAACTGTCAGATATTTTCAGAATAAGACACAGTTGCTGCTGACTATCACCGTAAATCGATACAGTGTTACTTGATTGTGTTTGTCTTAAATTTGAAGGAAATTTGAGATCTCAACTTATTAAATTTTGGAGTTAAATTTCTGCAGGACGATGGTGTTGTGCAATAATGCATTAAACGTGATACCATAAAATGGTGTGCCTTTCGGCATTCAATAAATTTGGTTATCAAAATAAAATATTGAATATTAGTATTAAAAATATTAATATTAATAATAACTTTAATTGATTAAAGTTACCTCGAGCACCACCCTTCAAAGGAAGGGAAAAGAGAGCCAAAATTATTGATTAAATCTCATAAAAGTACTAACTACAAATTTGGAACTCTGATTAACAATTAAATTAATAACTATAACCAAAATTACCATATAGATAGTTAGCTAAGTTGAAGGATATAGTATAATAATTCACTTGTGCAACATTAATGTAGTCTATGCCTTTAAATTTTAATAGATATATAAATATATGCACAAGTTTTACATATAAGTTAAGAGAGTATATACTGAGCAGGGAAAACATCTTGAATCATATTATCATACCTTCAGCCTCTTTGGCGGCAGATGTAAGGAATGACTGCTAAAATCCTTCAAACTGAAAATGATTAATGATATTTGGCAACTTTTTTTTTTAATCAGTGAGTTCGATAAGAAAATCAATACCTTCTTGCCAGTGTGTTAAACTCAGAGCAAGACCCAGGGAGTCTTTAGCTTAGCTTAGCATAAAGACTGAAAACTAGGGGTGTCTTTAAAGTGTATTTAAAAGCATCATTGGAGATTTGTCCAAATATTTATTTTTTTTGTTCTTGTCATATTATGGCGAAAAAGCGATGCATTTTTTAATGAGATGTATTTTTCTGAGCTTCGCACTGTGAATAAAGGTGTCAATCAATCACAGTACACTTCAGTAGTTTATGTTACACATCAGCTGAGCGGGCCTCAAACATCCTGCTGTGATCCTCTGCTTTTCAAACTTCAAACTGTCCCACCAACATCCTCAAACATGTCCAGAGCTGTGGTCGTTTACTGAAAAGTATACGAGTCGGGCATCAGAAAAAGAATTCAGAGAAGGAATTATTTTATTTCCTTTTGTATTTTGAGAATAAAGTGGAAATATCGAGAATAAAGTTGAACTTAATCAGATGAAGATATCTCATTACTGTTCGAAACTAAAGTTGAATTGTTGAGTGACTGACAGTAGATTTATACGAGCTGCCAAGGTTCCATCTTTCCAAGCTTGTGCGGTTTCTCCTTCAAAACAGTTTTCAGCACAGTCTCGTCAAAGTCTTACTACTGATCACCACACTGTATTTATGTTATATGTACTAAAAGTGAAAGAATTTCCATGTAACTGAAACTGATTCTTAAGTACAATTTTACCAATTCACCTATACAAGGTATTTTGTAGAGGTAGCGGAATTGTCAGGGTTTATGAAGCAGTTGGACCCAGAAGCAGAGTATTAACAAAAAGTGTCCTTTAACCCTCGTGTTGTTCCTGGGTCAGATTGACCCATGATTGTGGGTGTGTCTCCTGGGGGGTCAACACACATCAAACCGCTCAGGTTTGATGTGTGTTGGAGAGAAATGTGTGTGTGTGTGTGTGTGTGTGATCTCTGCCAGGTGTTGAAAACTTTTGGTAACCACCAGACCGTAACAAACACAGAGATTCACTGACTTCAAAACCAAGGCAGGATCTGAAGGATGGAGGAGAGGGGGTGGCTGTATGTTTCACGCCTTGCATTTACTTTCTGTTTCTCGTTGTTGTGCTTCCTTGAATTTAACAGTTTGAGTCCAGGACCTCCTGCTGCGCTGAAAGACAATCGCCAGAGATCGTCCAGTCCCAAGTCTTCTTCTCCTTCTTTATTCGGTTTATTGGCAGGTGACAACCAACGTCAAGGTGCATTACCTCAACACACAGTGGAAGGCGGTAATGCAGCTTGACGTTGGTTGCAACCTGCCAAGAAGAGGCTCGGACAGCCTCCGCAATTCATATCTGAAAAACGCCCTTAAAATAACAATGTCTTTGAACAAGAGGCCGGGCTTCCTGCCTAGCAACGGTTACCATTAGAGTCACTGTCTTTTTGTGGCTTTAATCTTCAACATTATTTGAGATCTTAAAAATTTCCTTTGGTTCGTTATCATGTCTTTGATGTGTCTATATGACTTATGGTTGGAAGAGGATACCCTTCATATTCTATAAGTATCAAGGCCGTTTTGTACTAGGTTGGTTATCAACAGCGCTAAGTGGAAAGAAACGGATCAAATAGATGCAACCAGATATTGAGGAGACTCTAATTCAGACACTCACCATGGATGCATCTTATGCATTGGAGCTTCCCAGCATGACAGTTGAAACTATTCGGCAGCAGATTGAGGATCTTTACACCAAGTTGACTGTGGAGCAGTGGGACGACCCAGATGAGGCGCAGGGTGTGCCGCAGACGCACCTGAGTGATGATGACCAGGTAGTGGATGGCATGGCACACGTAGAAGTAGCGCTCCAGCGCCATGCAGGTGATGGTGATGAGGCTGCAGAAAATGCTGGCGGTTCCTGTGAAGTACTGCACATAACACCAGGTGCTGAACTCCATCGTCCGGCGCTGGACTAACGAGTGGAGGACCGCCGGGCTGATGCTGACAGTCTGCATGAGGTCGCTCAGAATCAGGTTCTTGAGGAAAGCACAGCGCGGCTCCCAGGAGAGGTCCTCGGACCGCCCGATCCCGAACAGAGCGACCCCGTTAACCAGAAACGAGAAGATGGTCAGCAGCACTAAGATGCATATCATCGCTGGAATCGCGTCTCCGTTGGGCATTATGGACAGAAAGAGGCAGTCAGCCGAGTCCAGCTGGCCGGTTACGCGCGGTTTAGTTCGGTTCTCCTCGCTGAACCAGTCGCACTGCTCGGTGAGGTTGGGTGCCTCCGTGCTCGTCATCACAGATAGCATTTTGATGGAAAATAGTCTGCGCTCGTCTTATCATCCTGCCTCCTCGACATAAGCGTTGTGCGCGCCTCTCGTCCGCAGTCTCCAGCATCTCCATCCACTCTGACCTGGCAGCCACCCCCACCCACCCTCCCACTCACACACATAACATGCAAACATACAGCCTCCACTGTGCGACAGCCTCCACACTGTGAGCTTAGCATCCAGGTGTTTGGTTGACGACGTGGAAGTAGCGCTCCATAATGCGCTTTTACGCACCGTAGCCTCTGTACGACTCATGCTGAACACCGTTCAGCTGAGGAGGATTACACTCTGTGTGTTGGAGACAGAACGTCCACATCTGTGACCATTTTCCTTGTGAGACCAGATTAATATGTTTTCCGTCAATTTTGTTCCTCATCAGTTATGATAAGTTATTGATCCTCTGCAGAGATATAAAATAGATAAAAAGATAAGAATCACAATCAACATTTAATAAGATACAAAATAGAAATAGCCTACTGCATACAATATTACGCTTTTTTTATGTGCAATATAAAGATAAAAGTTGTTTACAGTTGTGTAATTGTGCAATGATCTTTGCAGCAGCTTCTATAACAAATACAAGTTGGTTAAAAGGAATTAAGATAAACAGATTTACTTGGGAATTTTATTTAACTTCTGAATCTGCATTATCCCTTATAAAAGATATAAAAGATGGGAGTCCACCTTTTTTTCCTTTACCATGAAATCAAGTATTTAGATTAATGTATAAAACAACAATAGATACATCTATGAGATCCTTTCAGTTAAAAATCATCCATCATTTTTACAAACAAGGAAAACGTTAAATATTTTTGGTGTTTTAGAGTCAGATAATTGTCGTATTTGATTTACAGAATCTAAGTCAACTGTACATTTATTTTGGTATTGCTATGTTGTGTTGGCCTTTTGGAGGGAGATTCATCTGATGTGCAATACTACGAATTTTCTCACTGAATTTTCAATTCGACTTCTTCACTGTTATATTAGTTGATGTTAAAGAAACAAGTAATTATATTATCAATTAGATTATTTTGCTAGGAAAAAGATTTATTTTTAAAGTTTTAGTTGTTGTGGATTCTTTAAATGTCCACCGATTTAAAATGGTTGTTAAATGCCATTATATCCTCGAAGGATGTATTGCAAATACAAATGGTGATGTTGAAAAATATTTAAAGCAATTTCTTTCAATGGAAAACCAAAATATTTATGTTTTATTTATTTATCATTTTTGTATTTATTCAATTATTTCTCTACCCTTGTGTATGTCACATGTCTGGTGGTTTGGTGGACCTGATGATATTTGCAGTAGGGATGTATGGTTTGTTATGGTATTAACAGTCTTAGTTTTGATGGGAGTTTGTGTTTGTTTTGCACTTATTGTGTTTTTGTTGGTGATTAATGTCTTAATTACTTAGTTTAATTTAAATATTTCATTTCTTATATTCTTATGGAAGCAGCTTGTGAGACATGAAAACATGTCATTTTTTGCCCTGACAGTGACGGTGCAGACTGACCCCGGGTGTTAAAGAATGGTAACCACAGTGCAGAGGTCAGCACTCATTACATTAGGCAGGATTTGTGCTGCATGGTGCAATTTCTGTCTTTAGGAGACTTTACAGTGAAAAGATATCACTTCATTTATTATATTTATTGATCCGCAGGAGAAAGATCCATGTGATGTGCTGGTACAGGTATAGTGAATAAATGAATGAATAAAAATATTATGAAGGAATGAAGATATAAATACAAATTCATACAGTTCCAGAATGCTGTGCTTACATTTTCAAACAATCGTTCAACTTCAACTGAATTGAATACATTTTAATTTTAGTTCATTCATTTATTGCCATGGATTAGATTAATTGGGCAACAGGGAGACAACAGAAAATCCTGTTCAAACCTTATGGG
The DNA here is from genome assembly GCA_026259375.1 of Verasper variegatus. Taxonomy (NCBI): domain Eukaryota; kingdom Metazoa; phylum Chordata; class Actinopteri; order Pleuronectiformes; family Pleuronectidae; genus Verasper; species Verasper variegatus. Next base: position 3,718,290 of record CM048045.1, on the reverse strand, counting down.
ATGTTTGTCAAATTTAACCGTGCACGGGAGAGGTTTTGTAAAATTTTCCTTTACTGTTGCTGTTGAGCCTTGAGAGAAAATAAAGCGACCACTCATTTCAGGAGATGTGAGTAAATCAGACATCCTAACCACAGAATAACCTGCACCAGAGTCGATCATGAAATTGAGTTTGTGAACATTAACACAGTTCGCGTTGAGGCATTTTCTTAAAAGCATTTAACATTATGTGTGAGTGTGTGTGTCTGTTTCACTCACCTTTTTTTTTTGCTCCTCTGTCAGTAGGCAAGTCGTCTTCTCTCCGCCCGTGATTGTGATTTCTTTTCAACTTTCTCAGTTCCTTTAATCTCCTTCTAATCTTTTTCTGTTTAAACATTTGTTTTCTGTCCCTGCATTCTATTTCTTTTTCCCACATTTCAAGACATTTCCTATTACCTTCTGTCTTTCAACATTGTGACCTTTTTATTGGTTTTTCTCTTAGGAGTTTAATTTTGTCGACACTGAATTATGAGGAAAAGCAAAGTCTCTGGACCATATTAGAAGAAATGTCACATTTTCCCGTCCTCACTCTTGCAACCATAGGGTCCACACCTTGGACCCTCTGGGTCCGGAAGTCCCTGACTTCCCTGGTTTCCCATCCTTATCAATTAAGTGTATGAAATCGTGCACATCTACAATTTCCCTTGAACACTCAATTTAAGACATGGACGTCTCCACGAATCCTTGTTTCTTTCTCCAGCAAAACAGGAAAAATGCCTTCAACTAGGATGATTGCCATGAGCGGGTCAGATAAACATCATTAACAATAATCCAGAGACAATGACTAATACACCCGTTCCAAATAAAACCATAAATGTGTTATTTCCTATGTCTGTTTGATTTTCTATTTGAGAAATCCTCTAAGCAGTCATGAAAAATCTGAATTTCAACATCTCACCGGATATAAGATGACCAAAGAGAAGTCTTTGGATCCCTGTGAGAAGGTCTGGAACCCCAGTCACTTTGGTCCTCTCGTCTCTTAAATGTCAGAGGTAGAGGCAGAAGATTTTTCTTTCACAGGTGGCCAACCACCGAAGACTTCTACGGTCCAAACGATCTTTCAAGGGATCCTGTTCGTGACGCCAAATATGTCGTGGAAATTAATCATGAGTTTCTCAGACCGGAGTTGTCTTAGAGGTTTAATTATTAGCTCTGCAGAGGGTTACACAGTCAGCAACATGGCTCAGAGTGCAACCACGAGAAGTTAAAAAGGAAGGTTTTTATACAATGTGATAAACAGGAAACAAAACAGAAAGCAGACAGGAAACGTCTGCTGTCTGGCATCACTGTTACAGAAAGAGGAATCAACCCAGCACACAGTTGCACAGATAAAGTGCAACAGGAGGTGGAACTTTGAGGTTGCATCAGCTAAGTGCACAGAAAACAGTCAAAACAGTAGTCAGACATTCATCACAGTAGTAAGACATTGATCAGTGGAATTTTCCATTACACCTTGATTAGATAAGATAACAAATAAAGTTATTATTATTATTAGAATTATTACTTGTACAGACCCTCAGATTGAACAGACAAATCATCTCTGAGCAGAAAGAAAGTTTTTTCTTTTCCTTTTAGTACAAACTGAAAATAATGTTGGATACTTCTATATCTTCTTGCTAATATCTGAAGTGGACCTGTTTGGTAATATAACAATAATAATAATTGACCTGTAGGCCTTGCCTTGAATGAGTCTCATTAATGGAAAGGAGAAAATGAAAGGAGTTGAGCAAATGCATGCCCTTGAAATGCATTTTAAAATTGTTTTTTTTTGTGGTGGCACTATTATTTCTGGCTGTGTCATATTATAAAAAGGTTTTTTTTGAGTGAATGATAGTGTACATTCATTGGATGATATGGTCATGTGATTACTTTAGCAGGAATTTGGTCAGAAACAAAGTACAGAAATTTGAGGGTTCACAAAAGTTATAATACTTTACTGTGAAGGGGGGAATTAGTGTCCTCAGTCATTTCTCCTCTGAAGTCACATATGTGAGCCTGTTGGTGGTGCTAGAGGAAAAGTCAGGTGAAGTCCCCACTGGGTAAAAAGTCTGTAAACAATGATTAGAATACATTTTGGCCCGGTCAAATTTAGGGGCTATTGAGCCACACCACTAGATCACAGTGGCTGTAATCTGTAATCTAATCTGTAATCGGTTATCAAATCGTTTTCTGCCTTCCCAATTGTCATCAATATAAAAAGTGTAATTAAAACATGATTCGAATTGAAACATATCACAGTATTTGAACAAATATGAGCATTCTCCTCTCATTCTGTGGAAAACACATCTGCAAACACCTGTGTTTTATAACAATACTGCAAATAATACAATACTAATACATAGAGGGTTTCATTAACACATCTCTGACGCAGTCTAAACACAAATACAAAATTGCAAGGCCTCATTAATATGGTATTTGTTTGTGTGTGTTTAGAGTGAGAAAGGAAGAAGAGGGGCACAGAGGTAAAAGAGTAGCGAAACAGGGATCAGGATAAGGGGATATTGGGACAGTGGGGGAGGAGTGATGGCATACCTCCAGCCTTATATAGGCTGCCCCCCCCCCCCCCCCAGGAATGACCAGGAATAGAGTGAGGGAAGAGAAGAAGGTGGAAGAAGGAGAAGAAAGATAGAAAAACTGAAAAGGACCAAAAAAGTCGAGAAGCATTTTCCTCATTGCTGTTTGCTATTTTTCTTTAAACCAAAATTCGGTCTAACCCTTTTGCGACTATTTGTGTCACCCAACTAGAGTACCTCTGAAAAATCTTGAGCTGGGCAGAGCATCAGCTGGTGCTGTCAGTCAGGCAGCATACAGGCACTCTATGAAGGACATGACATAAGTCGAACGGCATGGAGGCTGAATGCGCTGTGGCCCTTGGGGGGAGGCATGGGTGATGACTGAGAGGGGTGAGAGGAGGTTAAGAGGGAAAGAGGAGACGGGTGAGGATCAAAACTTAGAGAACAGTAGGAGGGTGATAAAAAAGAGTGTTGTCTGAAAGAGCAAGGATAGAAGTGAAGAAAGGGTGTGTTGGGCGCTTGAGACTGTCCTTTTTCATCACTGTGAGCATGACCCCTGCTAAACGATAGGCAACAATAATACAACCTGCTGAAGCAGGTGGTATACCCTTCGTTTTCATGGTAACAACAATAAACACACGGTTAAGGTTCTGGATTCTGAGAAAACCAATAAGCCTCTCCCAGAACCAGCCAGGGAAAAAAGTGTTACGAATACAACCAGCGGTGCTTGTAAAAGACAGGTGTGCTGTGGCTTCAGCTCAGGTATATGTTACATCATGTAACACAGTTGTGATGGGATGTGAAAGTGTTACTGGAGTTGTTAAACAATCAGCAACCATGAGGGCCGCATCAAACTGTGCATACAATGGTGAAAATTTAGAACAAACCCAACAGTAGGCTATTACATGACTTACATTTAATAAGAGCAGCAAGAAACAGAAACTCTAATATAGAGTTTTAACAAAAAATAGAATCTAATCTAATCTACAATGACTGGTTATTCTTTTATCTACTCTTATCTGCAGCCTTTTTTAACATGTTAAATGCCTTATGTGTTCAATTTAATTTTATTTGTATTGCACCAAATCCTAAAATACATTATTTCAAGACTCCCAACACATCCCATAACGTCAACATCAAGCTGAGCTCCTGAGCTGAGATAGTAGAGCTTCAGAAGACATAAAGAAATGTGTGTTATGTCATGTTTCTTTTTACTCACAAAACGTCACCCACGTATCCACATGTCAGGTTCATTAGAATAGGTCATAAACATCATACACTGAGATTGTGATTAAATCAGCCTGGATTTGATAGTAAAATTCTTTCTTCTCATTTGGTGTAAAAATGGATAACTGACCAAATCTGTCAACAAAAGATATAAGTTATAAGAGAGGGTTATTTAATGTTCTGTTCAAACTCCTTTTCATTTTCAGTCTACTGGCTGCCAGAAGGTTTAGTGTGTTGGATTTAGTGACATCGAGGGGAGAAATTGCAGATTACAACCAGCTGAACAGTTCTCCCTCCAGGGATGGGCAGTGTACTGCTGGACGTGCTCTCTGAGTCACTTCCACGCCCACAGGCTCAAGTGATTTTCACAATGATTTTCAGATTGAGATGATTATACCTTAATAAAATAAATATGAACACTATTGCAGTGCCTGTTCTTATCCTACCTATTTGGAATGGGCTGTGTCTGTACAGCAGTGCACTTTTTTTTTTTTTTAAAGGTTGTTAAACAGGAAGTGGTTCTGTAAAGGCTGTTGTCATGATGGAGATCAGCACCTGTGACTCCAGTGAATGTCTGTTGGTCCGATATGGTGAAATAAAAATAATCAAGTTATCTCAATGATCTAGTGGCCATTTTGACCTGCGGTTTGACACATTTGCAGACCACTGGTGTAGTTTATCAGAGGACCGAAAGTCCACAGACAGAAAGCAAACTGACTGCTACAGATCTGATGTTTTGTTAATTTTTAGACAGACAGACGATTGTGGATTAGGTAGGTTTATATTTAATATCTTTCTACTACACACTGGATGTCTAAAATGTGAGCTATTCAATCCATTATGTATTTTTAAAAGTAGCTCCATTGTTTTCCTCTTTACTTTTAAACTTTAAGGCTATTGTTAATTATGAATTTAGCACATAGTGTGCAGGATTGGATCTCAGGCATAAATAGATTTCCAGAGAGCGAGCCGATAGGCTGCGGAGCCTTACTGCTTAAAATTCCACAGTGTACTCCAAGATCAGCAGGGATTCAAATTAACTCATGAGTTTCCATCAGCTGACTTGGTGGTGTGAAGTGAAAAGGAATCATGGACATGATGCATTTGATATTAGATTGCATTTATCAGACAAATCAAGCTCCTAATTTTTTTGTGTACGGAGGCGCTCACATTCATTGTGACAAAGGGAAATATGATCAATGAACAAATGACATTCAAAGCCTCAGCTGTGATTTGTGTTTAGTGCTACTTAGCAAATAAGCAAACATTAACATATAGATATATTAGCATTGTCATTGGGAGCATGTTAGCATTTAAGCTAATTTTACAGTCACTAGCTTTGCTGTGGCCTCTTCAGTTTCATAAAATGATAAGCAAGTGTTTCATTTACTACAAGATCCTGCCCTATGCACAGTACAACAGGGAGCTTGATTAATGGTGTACATGAATATATAAACACAGGTAGTGTCATCCATGTCAATAAAACTCTACTTTATTCCTTTTTTCCAGCTGTAGTCTCTGCTGCCGTTGCCTGTTTGCAGCCATTTAAGATGGTTTGTTGTGAGAGTCAGAGACCAATAGCTGAAATGGTTCAAGATGGAGTACAGCTGTGTCAGATCACAAATCCATTTGCAAACCTCTTAAGTTACAGATGTCATAAGTGTAAGGACAGACAGCAGCGGTGAAGACAGGAGGATGGGCAGATAGATGGGCTAACAGACACTGTGAAGGGGTCAGAGAATCCATGCATGCAGCGAGGCGTTAATCTCTGTGTGTGTGTGTGTGTGTGTGTGTGTGTGTGTGTGTGTGTGTGTGTGTGTGTGTGTGTGTGTGTGTGTGTGTGTGTGTTTGAGTGAGTGAGTGTGCAAGCGCAAGTGCAGGCGTTCATGAACTCTGGTTCTTCTACAGTATGTGACATCAAGTATCCATCTGCACTGTGATGCCCAGTTGATCCTCTGCCAAAATAACCTCCAGCTGCCAATGCCTGTGATGCCTGTTTTCTTTTTTTTCACATGAATGTCACTGAGGTTGTCTGTTATCTAAATATGGGGGATTGGAGAGTGTGCCACACAAGGGGATGTCCATCGGGACATTGTAAGAGGGCACAAATTAAAGTTGGTTTTGATTGGCTGGCTCCTGTCTGAGGAGGGGGGCTCTTACCCAATCCTGATCATTTTCAGTAAATGTATAGAGGGGTAAGAGGGTACTTAGGGAGGGGAGTAAAAAGCCACAGTGCTACCTGAACAGTGTGGAGTGGAGACCTTATTCCCCAGACTGTTGTTTTTACCGGTGTCTGTTGTTCAGCACAGCCAGCCACCATGGTAAGAGACCGACAACTGAGAGGGAGGTAAAAGGGGCCACGAGAAGGAGGAAATGTTTGTTCTGTGGAGATTTGCTTTTGTTTTCCATTGATGAGGATTGAAATCCAGGTGACAGAGGATGGAGATGATTACATCTTCTGCTCCCCCTCAGTCATCCAGCAAGTCTTCATCTGCAGCATGGCTGGATTTCACTACAAGCGATGCTTTATCGCTTTGGATTCTTGAAATGTTTTTGGGAGATTAATGTGGTTTGCAAATTTTGTCTGTTAATTCTTGTTGTTGTTGTTTTTTTACATGATGCCCACTATAGACAAAAGAAATAATTTACCTTACCTCTGTTCAATGTCTGTAACCCCCCTTTGTTCACAGCATAGTATGATTTCGTTCTACTTTGGTGTTACAACTCTTTGTATCTTAGCTCAATATGATTGATAGTTAGATTGGACGGGGCGATCCTAAATATAGAACACTCACAGCTGAGTAAAGTGAGAGGACATTCTGCCTTCCCTGAGTGTCCTAACTTAGGACAATCACCTTGAGAAAAATCCCTCTCAAATCCTCTACCAAGTGTCACCTTCAAATTAGCTTTAAAGAGAACTATCACAATATTGATGAAGTTCTGTCAAGTAAACAATGAAAATAACTTACTGTCCTCCTGAACTACTGACAAATAATGGTTTATATAACAATTAAAGGGGACCAGCACTCAATTTAAGGATCTGTTACTTTTGTTATACTTTGAATTACTCTGTAATGTTTCTAAGAAAACTGAAGGAGTACTTTGCACAAGACCGACCCAATGGTGTTTCTTGCTGTTTCTGAATTAAAATTAAATACATTGAGAAAATGGCATATGCTGTCAAAAAAGATTCCTATTACATGCACAGTATGATGTTCATTAAGTGAACCTACAAATTAAGAAGGCAATGGGTTGAAGTTTAAATGGTTGGACCAGTGTCAGCATGAAACCTCAACTAGTCTTCCTGTTAGCTAATGAGCAGAAAGTCATAAATTTGTGATGAGTGACTTTTATACTGAGCTGTGTTCCCCTTTAAGAACCATTATTAGCTGGTGCAGACAGCTGGCGGGGGATTAAACATGACATCTTACCTGACCTATAACACAATTTCAAGTCCATGGCGGTCACTTAGTCAACAATACTTCTGGCTTTAGGTTTCTCCTTTGGTTTGTTCAAGCTGGATGGAAAATCACAGCTCAACTTTAAAGAGGAGGGATCGTACCAGTGTTTCAGTGCACTACCACATGCAAAAGAAATACATGTTTTATCATGTATTACTACACAGCATACTTTATATTATGATTATTTAAGTGTGCTACATTTCCACATTATTATATATGTAGTTAGTAGTTATTGCTTCATCATTACATTAGCACTAAGCAGTCATTGCTACACTATCATGAGTACTCAATAGTCATTTCTACGTTAAACACCAGCATTCAATTGTGATTGATACACTATTAGACAAGCACTAAGTACTACTTTATTAAATGAGCACTCAATAGTCATTGCTACATTATTACATTGGCGCTCAGCAGTCATTGATGTATTATTACAGTAGCACTCATTATTAAATGAGTAGGCAGTACTAATAGATCGGACTACATTATTTTTATTATTAAGGTGAAAACTTGAGAAAGATGGATTACTAAATCCAACAATATTTAAGACTATGAATCTTCATCTCGCTGTCTGAAAGATAGAAAAACACTTTAGTGAGTCTGGAAGCAATGATCACTAGTAAAAGACCACGAGTATAGATATGATTTGCAGTAAATGGGCAAGAAGATTCAGAAATGGGTTTTTGGAGGAAACCACCTGCCTGCTGAGACAAATGCGATCAGATTGAAAAGTTGTCTCACCACAGGAGGCTGACAGATTTTGAGACATAAAAACAGCTGTTTCAGCTTATGTGACACCAGTGATCCTGTGGAACTGCTGCAGCCGGTTGAGAGTGTGGAGAACTGCTCTGTTAGGTCATTAGATCAATGATGTGACTATGCAGCTGCACGTGTACTGCTTATGTCTGATGAGAAAGATTAACTTATCTCTCTTTTCATGTCCCCTCTCATCCTTCCACAACTGCTCCTCCCACCTTTTTCCATTTCCTTGTCTGAAGCCCACTGACGCCCAAAGTGATGCCCGCTCCTTCTTGACGGAGGAGATGATTGCAGGTCAGTCCTTCTCTATCCACTCTATTTCATGAATTAGTTATCTGAGGGTTCTCCTCTGACTGTCTTCAACCTTCTGATGTTTGTAATGAATCATGAATGGCAAGTCAGTGAGACTGAATCCACAGTTGAAAATGGTTGCATTTATCAAGACATTCTGAGCTTCCCAAATGTAACGTTTGAGCACAAGAAATAATTTTACACTCTGATTTAGTTTTGCCGGTTAAAGCTGAAACTTTCTGAGTTGAAACAATTTCTTTGCGCATTTCAGAGTTCAAGGCGGCCTTCGACATGTTCGACACCGACGGTGGCGGTGACATCAGCACAAAGGAGTTGGGACAAGTAATGAGGATGCTGGGCCAGAACCCGTCAAGGGAGGAGTTGGACGCCATCATTGAGGAGGTGGATGAGGATGGTGAGGTCATTGTGGGATCTGATCATAGACTGTATATAATATCTGACAAATCTTAATGCAAAGACTTTTAAGAATGATTAACAGGATCACACAGCTCACTCACACAGAAGAGGCCCCAATCTCTACCGAAAGCAAGTTAGTGTTTGTCCCCAGTGCATTGACATTTGGAAATTTGCCCCAACACCTTTGCATATGATAATTTAATTCTTATCTGGATAAATATTTATCACAGAGTGGATCTGCATATGTACAAAAAAAAGGTATTAACCAAAACAGTGTAAGCCATGACTAGATCCAGTGTATATTCAACAATACTTTCCCACAAATGCTGGTTTATCTTAGTCCAAAGACTTGCAAATTAGGGTTTGATCGTTTGGAAACTCACAATAGATGTTAATGTGTTAGCCCCTGTGTTACACTGAAGACTTGTCCAGGGAACACCTCTTGCCCAGTGTCTGCAGGGATTTGCTCCCCGCAAACCCTGAAAAAGAGAACAAGACGTGGCTCAAAAAGAGTGTCCAGCGATTTGAATACTGAATTCCAATATAAGCTTTGGGACTGCCACAGAATATTCTGAGGTGGTTTTCCTCCACTGAACCACATTTTCCCTGGTGTATGACCATGAAATGTCTTCTAATGATTTTCCGTAGTGTTACCCTGAGAACAACAAAAGATTCTGCTCTTGTGTGTAAATTAGAGATAAGATCCTTTCCTGATCCAGGATTTAAATCTGTTATCTCCTCTGTTAAAAAGCTTAAACATACTTCAGATTCCACTTGATTTAACCTGGGGTTATATCTCTCCTCCTATTGAGCTTCTTCTCTTCTATCATCACAGGTGGTTTGTAGAGGGATATGAGAACTGATTTAAAATTAAATTTCCATCCATCTAGCTATATGCTCATCATACAGCCAATACAGTCTGCATGCAAAACACTAAGTGGTCAAAAGTCCCCCCATTCTTGTTTATCTTTGTGTCATTTGGGAATGAAAACTGCCTCTCTCCAAGAGGGTGGAATTAAAAAATGTTTCGAGGGGGAAATGGGGGCTTAGGCTGCACCACATAATGTTGCCTCCTCTGTCTTCTGATGTCCCCTCTCCTCACTCATTTAACTCCCCCCATCCTCAGGCAGCGGTACCATTGACTTCGAGGAGTTCCTGGTCATGATGGTGCAACAGTTAAAGGAGGACCAGACTGGGAAGAGTGAAGAGGAGCTCTCTGAATGCTTCCGTATTTTTGACAAGTATGACAATCGCTTAGCACTGTGGCTACACTAAAGAGTCAATAAATTAGATTAAATTACAATAACAAAAAGGAAACGTTTTATGGTTTATGGTATATTTACATTTCAATTCAATTTTATTTGTAAAAATATCATAACAAACTATATCTCAAGGCACTTTTTATAGCAAGATCGAGTCCTTAAAAATGATAGTTCCCACAATGAGCAAGCACCATAACAATGTGTTTGAAGTATCTTGTTCCCAAATGACTGAAATGTCCAGGGGATATTGCCCTTGTTCCCTGTTCTTCTCTACACTGTCAACAGTCAAATTGCGTACGTAAGACTTTAAGGATGCTTGACGGTTTTTTCTTGTCTTTGTTTTTTTCTATTCCAGTTCATAAAGGGCTAAAAGCTACTATGTTTTCTTCCAAGTGAATTTTAATTTCTTAATGCAATCTGTGTTATCAAGTTCTGTAACAGGACTAGTCAAATCCAATAACAAATGGGCAGTATAGCTTTGATTCTGCTGGATGTGCTTTTCTCATTACTTCGGCACAACTGGTTTTGTCCACTAGAGAGCACTAACATGTATTATTCATTTCCACCTTAGTGGTGGATCTTGATCAACATATTTTATGTTATAAATGTATGTCTATATATGTATATATATGGTTGGATTTGACTTTTTAACCCTGAAATAATACATTGTATATGCCAACACTTTTTTTATATTGGTTGACTCTATAGAACATTCAGTGTTAGTATTGTTTGAACTTCAAAGTTCAGTTTTCTCACAGTTTCCCCCCCCCCCCCCAGGAACGGAGATGGTTTTGTCGACCGGGAGGAGTTTGGAGAAATCCTCCATCTCACTGGAGAATCAGTCGCAGAGGAAGATATTGATGAGATGTTTGGAGAATCAGACACAAACAAGGATGGAAAGATTGATTTTGATGGTGAGACTGAGCAACTTGTAGAGTTCATGTAGATAAAGCAGTGTGGTAATAGAGAGAGAAAAAGCAGGAAAAACAGACTATGGTTGAGTTTCACTGAATTAGCTTGTTCACAGCTGAGGAGGAAAAATCCTTTTTATATGAGGGAGAATAGATGGATATGTGGATATGTGGATATGTGGATATGTGGATATGTGGATGGATAGATGGATAGATGGATAGACAGATGGATAGATGATAGACAGACAGACAGACAGTCACTGCGTCTCAATATTAAAGCCTTTATTTTTACAGCTCTTGTTTGGATTAAGCAAACATGAAATGAAGTCTTCATCAGTGAGTTTTATTGGTTGCCAAATTTTGTGAACTTTGAAAAGAAGCAGGTGGTTCCCCCTTGTTTTGTACAGTCTTTATGCTAAAATTTGATTAGAATAAGAAGATGCTTAGCGTAGTCAGATCCCCACGATGTCTCGGTATGCGACCAATGATAGTGAAAGTATTTAATATATGATTTCTTGTGTCCAGTAGGTGGTACTATGACTACATTTTGTCATGTATATAGCTTCAGGAAACAGACATGTAGAGCTCGGGGTCGATCTGACCATGAACACTGAACACAACTCACTGTTTCATGGAACACGTCAAAATTAGAGGCTGGATTTTACATGACAATTTTGAATAGGGAAGAATTTTGCTAATGGACAGTTCCTGTAAACCACCCAAAATTCAAAATGGCCAACATCTTCATGGATTAAAGCTAAGACTTCAAGAGGCTACCAGTTTTCGTACATCTAAGTGAAATATGCTGTGGGGGCTGGTGTTTAGGTGTGACAAAGCTTTATAGCCACGCCCATGTGCAAGACTCATTTCAGTTATAAGTCTTGGAGTTTTGTGAAAATGTGATTTAATTTGGTAGAAAAAAAAGAAAAACAATAACAATAGGCTTCTTGCACTGGCTGGTGCTCACAGGTTAATAAATAACTTACAAATGTATAGCATTACCACTGCAGATCACAGCTTTCCACCTGTTAGCCAAGCACAGCATTCAGAGTGATAGCGGGAGAAACAGCGAGCCTGGGTGTTTCTGTCCAAAAACCAAAGTGTTCAAATTATTATTCTGCGTGAAACTTTTCTGACAACGACGCTGCCTCTTCAGGAATTCACTCTGCCAGGCCCAGACATAGAACATAACCCAGTATAAAACAGTCTATTAGAGAAAACATGACTTTATAACCTAATAAACATATTGTTATAGATCTCAAAATGCCAAACTATAGAATAGAGCTGAAATAGAGCAGAAGAAGAAATATAAATAGTAATTTGAAAATGATTACAATTGAAATAAGCCGACATGGAATGACTGGAATGAAGAACTGTTCATCATTGCCAAATATACATTACAAACACGTGCTCGCCTTCATTTGACTTGGACCTGACATTCTCACATGGCACAGATTTCGTCTGCCTGCTGAGCTTTTCACTAGACCAAATCAGTCATCAGTCATATCAGTGTAATATACCGCTGGTGATGGGTTGGTTGATTAACTGTTGCCGTCCTCTCTCTGTGCCTCCAGAGTTTCTGAAAATGATGGAGAATGTCCAGTAATGAGACCAGCTCTGCATTCCTTGGTGACCCTGCCTGGGAGAGAATGTAAAGCACTCTGTCTGATGGAAATCTGTTCGGAGCAAAAGCTAAACACTGTATAACCCTGTATAATTATGAATGTGATTTCTCTGAGTGATCTTAAAGGATACAAGTGAAACTCAAGTGCCTTTAATCCCTACCCCCTTCTCATACGAGGCCCCAGGGTTCGGTGACGATATCTATAAATATCCCTTCAAACCATTTAAGACGAAGACACTTTCCCCCTGCCATCCTGCCATCTCCTTGCACGGGCCACCCAGCTGTCTGCTGGGCAGCTGCCGTTTCTACAGAAATGCTACACCACCAAGGTTGCCACCCTCCCACCCCCTCATCGTCCTCAATACTGATTCTCCCACCACCCTTGTCTTGTGCTTTTTAAATAAATAAACTCTTTCCTTCATGCTTATTGTTTACCAATTTTTTCGACCATGCATGCCTGACATGCCTGATCTTGTCCAACTCCTGGCTGTTTCATTCTTTTGTTCAACTCTCTGTGGGATTGTAGATCCCCACAGACTCAGATACACATACATACACACAACTACATGAAAAGTGGTCATATACACAGACACAAGAGCATATTAGCTTTCTGCACCACGAGCCACACTGTCCCTTTACACAGAAACACACACACACACTGTTCAATTGCTCTTATCTCTGTTCCAGACCCAAACTATCCTCCATGCTGGACTTTGAAATAGCAGTGTTTGCATTGATAATACCTGGCACCAACTTCCCTGTCTCATTCAGCACAAGAAAACTGTCACTGCAGAAACTTTCAGTGATCTGGTTTCAACTGCATCTCTTGCAACTCCCCCTAAGTCTGTCACATAGGTAATGCTCTGTTGCTGCTCTTCACGCAGACGTCTCCCAGCACAGAAATCAGTTCCCCCAGTGGCCAGGCCCCGGTGTGAAAGGAGGTGAAGCCATTAGAAGCTTGGGACAGTCTCAGAGCAGATGAGTTAATTCTCCCTTTGGAATATGGAGGTCTCCCTCGCGAGTATATAGCTTGCAAGCCCCCCACCACCTCTCAAAAGCAACATCCCACCCCATTTCTCCACAACTGCTCCTCTCCTCAGCATCCTCCCCTCCTATCCCATCTCTCACCCGGGGCCCTCCTCCTGCAGGAACTGCCCACCATACAAGGAGCAGAAGGTTGTTTATCTCGGGCAAAGCGGGAACGGGTGTGTATGGGAAGCATATGTCCCGCGTCCCTGTTCTCTCTCTCAGACCTAAAGCCTGCATGCTATTCAGGGCCCGGCTAAAAGGGTGGAGGCAGTGGTGTTGGAGGGGTTGGGTGAGTTTAGGTCCAGCCCCCAGCATTTTTCTTTTGGTTTTGAATTGCACACCCAGATTGAAATGCCATCATCACAAAACCTGTTATCTACTTTGAAATCTTTGGCTCCCTCCTTCTCATCCACTGTCTTATATTTACAAGGCCTAAATGGAAATCAACACCACCCAGATGAGCTGCACAATCTGTAGTTTTTTTGTTATTTCTTTTTAAATACTGGCTACATTTTAGTTCAACCATTTTAGGAGGTCACCACTGAAAAATGTTATTGAGCAATTTCTATGAAGTAACCCAATGCATTCAATTGTAATGTCACAGTTGTTTCTCCCGTCCCGTGGTATCAGTTTTAACAAACCATGTCAGAGAGAGCCTGAAATATCTTTTGCATATTTATGTCATCCCCTTAAAAAAAACCTGTATTTTGCATCTCTGTTCTTTTGTGTACATTTCTGTACCACGGCCTGTATAACCAAAGTTGAGCTAAAAGCTCCTGCTTTACCTCTTTTACATTCTCAGCCTGGCAACTTCAAGAAACAAGAGCTTTCCTCTCTAAAGTGTGATTGGCCTGCCCTGGCCCCAGAACCCTAAAAGTTCAGGATACTAAATCTGGAGGCCTGTGAGAGGCAGGGGGCGGGACCTGGCTCCCCCGTTTAAAGTGTCTGTGAACCATCACTTGACGTCTAGTCTCTCTGTCGGGGTGCACACGGATTGACCACTCCTTTGGGCTTTTCTTTTATCCTTGGATATTTGGGGGGGAAAGCTAATCCACAAACATGGTAAGACCAGTCAGTTGTGCAAATGAGATGAACTATTTCAAGTTGAGGCCAAGCAGACATAGTTACAGTTATTAAACCATATTAATGAGAGATTGTGAAGTGGACATTTAATACCTATTAGTGGAATATGAATGCGTAAAAATCTATCTACTGAGCATGTTTCCTTTTGTAAATGATAGGTGTTAATGTGTTGGCTTCCCTTAAATTAGATCTAATGCCGAAATTCTGCATTCGGACACATTTTAGTTGCATTTGAATTGAATTGTTACTAAACAGCCTGTTAGTTGTAGCCAGTTATCTTTTGCTAATTCTTTTAATCCTGGTAGAAAGTTCAGAGTGGGTGCTGGGTGGGTGTCAGCTGCGGATTCTGCTTGGGCAACAAATTCCCAGGGATTGGATGTCTGCAGGCCATATACAGCAGAGTCTAATGTGTTGAGCCTGAAATAGCCGCACTAATTTACGGCCGGCACAAAAAACCTGTTGAGACACAGCGAAGAAATCCTACATGACTGATTAATTGTTATAATCAGAAACTCTAATAATACACTATCTTAAATAAAACATTTTCTGAAATGTAGGGAATAATATAGTTTACCCTTTAAAATGGTGATTCAAAGTGTTTTCTATTATATTCGTTTTTTAATGAATCGTGTGCGCATCCTTAATTTGATGGATTGATTTTTACGCATTTAAATGTCCGTGGGAATCCGATTGTTGCTACTGTGAGACGGTTTCTGTTAGACTCAGTGTGACTGGGTGTTAACTGGACTATATGAATGAAGCCTGTCGTGAATCATGATGTGACATCGTGTCCCCTGTTTTCTTCTAGACTGACGCGCAACAAGAGGCCCGCTCCTACCTGAGCGAGGAAATGCTGGCTGGTGAGTAAAAGGCTACAGTAACGCGTTACTTTGCACAGGAATGACTCGTGGATCAGATTACTAACGACAAGTGGCCTAGTTGTTTCTGCAATGGTATCACAACTGATGGCGAAGTAAAAAGGAACCATTCCAGTTCCACATCCTTTGATTTTACTCATTTTCACAATGAGTCCCATTAGAAAAGGGAGACAATATGAGATCGTCCGCGCAGTCCCAGCACTTAGTCAGCAAAAGGATGCTCAGCACATCACAGCAAGTTTTAGGATAACTTTCTTCAGTCATTTACACAGATGATTATGTCTATTTAAGCTAAATTTGAAGTCTGTGGAGGTGGGGTTTTTATGCGTAATCCATCTTCAAATTTTCTTTCAGCACCACTAGTATCTCTGTCGGAATTTGACCATGTCTTCTTGTCTCACCCAGAGTTCAAAGCCGCTTTCGACATGTTCGACACTGACGGTGGCGGTGATATCAGCACCAAGGAGTTGGGACAAGTCATGAGGATGCTGGGCCAGAACCCAACAAGAGAGGAGTTGGATGAGATCATCGAGGAGGTCGATGAGGATGGTGAGCCACGGGTGTCAGTGTAGCTGTGATAGTCAAACTGTAAGCCCGGTGTGCGAAATGAGCGTTTTTACGCAGAAGCAACACAGCATCCAAAAATACATGGAACAGCATCATTAGAAACCAAAGCTTCATCTACTTGGTTCTGCTTAAAATTACATCAGTAACCTATACAGGTGTTTTGCTTAATTGGTTTCACTAAACTTGAGTGTTTCCTTTTATTGTTCGTGCGTAAAATGGTGCGCACAAAGACGTGGCGAAGAGGTGGCGCGTGGCACCGGGCTGGCCGTTGTTAATCTGTTATGTGGCTTCTTGTTTAAACTCAGGTAGCGGTACCATCGACTTCGAGGAGTTCTTGGTCATGATGGTGAGGCTGCTAAAGGAGGACCAGGCCGGCAAGAGCGAGGAAGAGTTGGCAGAGTGCTTCCGTGTGTTCGACAAGTACGGTCACACTGTTGCTATACACACACAAACACGCAGACTCTAAGATGTACCTGAGCATAACTTTAAAACACGTGTTCATATTAAACGCAATGATTTACGTTATGGGGAACCACAAGGAATAGTCCCCATACTCTGACTGTGTGACTGTAAAAGGATTTAGGCCCCTACAACATGAGTCCACACACACACTAATTCCATACATGCCAAACAATACATACACACTGATTTAATGCTGACAGAATCTTATTTTTTTTATCATAGATGCTTGTTTATATTTACAACCATACACATTTTGTTTGTTTTGTCCAGGAACGCTGACGGCTACATCGACAGAGAGGAGTTCGCCCTCATCATCCGCAGCACCGGCGAGCCCATCACAGAGGAGGAGATTGATGAGCTGATGAAGGATGGAGACAAGAACGCTGATGGCATGCTGGACTTTGATGGTATGTATAGGCTCCATGGTAGTGATGATGATTAGGTTGGTTTGATGTTAGAACATTACTTTTTCTGCTATTGATTATAGTACTAAAGGACCCGGGGAGTGTTTGAAGCACTACAAAGAATTTAAAGTACCATAATATCATAATTTCAGTAATCACAATTCTATTTGACTGTGTTTAACATATTTGTTTTAAAGTTTGAAGTTCAGATTTTAGAGTTCAGCCTCCAATATCGTGGTATTAATGAAATGTTCTATTTTTATTCCCAGAATTCCTCAAGATGATGGAGAATGTGCAGTAAAACCAGAAAGACTCATGGACATTCCTCCTCCCCGTCAACCCCCCACTCTGAATACACACTATCCTACTGACCCCACTATACCACCGCCCCACCCTCATACACCCCCCTGTCCACCGGGTTCACTGCCTCTCTTCTCCATCCTCATTGACATCCTCAACAGACGGCTCGGGCACCCAGCTGGGGTGCAGGTTGGGGGGGTCGCTGGCTGGGCTCCACTCTGCCCCAGCTTGTTTGTGAATGCAGACGGCCTACGGATGCTGCGCTGAAACTGTACCTTGTGACAGGACGGCAAGGCAACAAAGGGGAAAATTCTCCACACACACCCTTTGCAGTATGCATAGCGTGTGTTTACGTGTCATCAGCGACCCCCCCGCCCCACCATCCTCCCCGCTCTGGTGGTAAAGCTCTGATCGAGATGTAATCTAGATAGAACAGCAGCCTGTTCCCTGCTGCTTAGACCAATTTATTCAACCACTTCACTGTACAAAGAAGTAATTTGCTTGAACAGAATAAATTAACTAACACATGCTCACTTGTAGCTGGTCTGTCATATTTATGGTCAGTGTAAAAAAAATGGTTTTGAGGAATATCAATAAAATCTGTTTATTTCTTCTTTTTGTCCATTTCTGTTGGAACCACTGTTTTGTCTTTATCAACTGATTCTGTGGCAAACATTCAGACCCAACAGTCATGATTGTGATCAGAGCTGTTCACGTGTGAGGGCCCCACAGATGGGAAGGGGATTATAAGCCTTGGGTCCTTGACAAAGCTCTGTTCATGACTATGTGATAGTGTGATTCACTGCCATGATCCCTATCACGCAGGAGGCAAGTATCTATCTGGCCACCTAGATGACAGCACTGAACCCATCGTATTGTAGATACTTAAATGAATGGTAGGGGCATCCATTTTACAGGTCAAGAATTCCTGGCGAGGCAACGTTGTCAAATTGCAAGATGAAACCTGCAAATTGTCACACTGAAGAAGCTGCAACTGAAGACCTTTGATCCTTTTACGTAACAAAACACCTCAAAGCAATGACTAAAACAGTGACTTATGTTTGCAGCTCTAGAAGTCATTATAACTCCAAGCTGAGGTGAAAGCAGTGGCTGCACATTGTCTGGCCTTTGGTCTCTGTTAAAGCATGTACAGTGGGTGCAGTGTTACGCTGATACTGATATTTCACTTGATTTGTGTCTGTGATGTTGAGGCCATAAATGTCACTGACTATATTTACATGGACAGCAATATTCCAACTATTGACCTTATTCAACATAAGAGATTATTTTGATTATGTTTATAGAATATTCTATTCATACTCCTGCTTACATGTTACAGAGCATAGACTGTCAAGCAGTTGCATTCAAATGTTGAATGTCGAAGTTGCAAAATGCTGTGAAATTTCAAGTCGGAAGTTATAATGTGATTAATACGAAAACATGTCTGAATACTTGTTCAGGTAATCAGAAAAGGCTGTTTACATGAGTGTCTTATTCAGATTATCAGGTTGATATCAAAATATTGGGGTCCATGTAAACATGTCTAATGTTCAGATATATTCTGGTAAATTTATCACATTAAACTTAACAACTGACTGTGATAAAACAATATAACGGTTACTTTATTTTAAAACAGTCCCCGACAGAAGTCCAAACACATGTAAACAAACTAAACAGCCATATTGTGTGTATAAAGTGTCCCGGGGTGACTTTACGAGCCATAGTTGGCTTCATCGAAAGCTTTCCGGGCTCTCTTCAGCTCCTCGTTCATGGTCAGCAGGTCTTTGACTCGGGCGAACTTCCTCGGGTCCTTGCGAATCAGGAACACGATATCCTCCACCTGGACGCGGCCCTGGCGCCCGATGGACATGGCCTTATGGGTCATTTCCGTGATAAAATCGATCACCAGGTCCTCCAGGATGTCCACGGACTCCGTGTACGGGTTCTGGTCGTCCCCGAAGCCGTACATCATGCACCGCAACTCCTTGGAGAAGAGCCTCTTCCTCTTCCCATGGCCAGCGTCCAGCCCGCCGGTGCCGTCGTCCAACTCCTCGTCGAAGCCGGTCTCGTCCTCTTCATCCGCCATTCTGCTGGAAAACATCACGGATAAGTGTGGTCAACACCGCGTGCAACTTAATGGCGCTGAGCTGTGACGCTGACTAATACATTAACGCTGTTCTAATATGCAGTTAAAGACATAACATATAATGTACAGCGAAAAGGAAGCGTTACCTTTCCTCTCAGCCAGGAGAACAACAGCCTGTATTTACTTCCGCCTCTGGTTTGTTGACTGCGGAAGAGATCCTTGGAGAAAAACGTTCAATTTAATAAATACTGCCCCTAGTGGTTATTTCGCCTAAACGCTCTTTGCCACCAGTCATGGTTGTTGCGTCTCAAAGTTTGCACATGCTGCTCAACCATAGTGACCCGTCACCATGACTGACGGTAGGTTGCTTTATTAGCACATTCTATTTGTACTGCCTCGTTCATGTCAACCCGAGGACAAACTTAATGCAAATATATGACACTCTTCTGTCTGGGTCACCACCTTGCGGCATTGTTTACTAGCCTTGTGGCTCTTTCTCACACTGGCTTAGGAGCTGCTAGCCTTAAGCTAAAGCTTAGGTAGCTTTTACATTGGCATCATTCTGCCACGTTTCGAAGTCGGCTAACGAACCCGAAGTTTAGCCCAGGACTTGCTGGCCCCGCTGCTGACCCGGGTCTGCGGGGTTAACCCTGGGAAATGTGCTAAACGCTGTGGTTAAAGTTGCCGCGTGTGTTACGGGACCGCTTCCTGCCAGAGCAGCCGAGTGACAACAGCGGATGTAAACATGAGCTCTGACCCATGTCTAGTACAAACACAGTGAATAGTATAGCCCTGGGATTATCTCAACAACAGTGTGTGTGGTGATGGGCCGAATGATCCCAGCCCTGGGCTAAAGAGATAGAATATGAAGCCTATTTAGAGTTTTGGTTTGTGAATTTTCTCAGCGAAAGGCTCCAATGGGGGCGCAGCGAGCTCTGTGAACAGAAGCAAAAAAACAATCACACGTGTCAAATCGTATGCATTCCTGGTTGTATGTGTGGACGCCGAATTAAAGGGCGATTCCTGACATTTCTTTTAAGGCCTTAAGTGTGTGTGCATGTGACTTGTAGGTGACACATGAACACTGCAAGTATTAATAAGGGGGCTGGTATACGTGGGTGTCGCCATGCGATGATGACACCTCTCAGGGGGGTTAAAGCTCAACGTTCAGCCAAACGTTCGCTGATTTACTGACACCACCTACACGATACTGGTCTACACAGCAGGCGAATGAATGGGCTAAAAGGATAGTTAGCGCAGATAACAACCAGTCCAACATCCGTGCTGTCAAACTCAATCAACATCTGGTGAGTGCAACCACTGTCTTAAGCTTCTGCTGAGTTCAGTCGCTGATACTGGAAGATGCTGTCTAATCAATAGCTCTGAACTAACTCATGTCGGTTAAATGTGGTTCACATTAGGTTGATTGTAGCTCAACAGTTAGCTGACGTGGTTTAGCAGCTAGCTCCCTGTGGTTGTCAAACCGGTGAATGTTAACGCTGCACTGGGATTATTTACTGCTCTAAAAACCATATGCTGGCTCACTGTAAAACAGCCGAACTCAGATTTGATTTCTCTCTCCCCCATCGTCCCCCTTCTCGTCCTCCACACGGGGGCTCTCCCGCTCTCCTGAAGCAGTCAGACATGGGTGACAACAGGGATGGATTCAGAGTCAGTTAGGAGATGACCTCCCTTCAGTAGCTGTCTGTGCTGGACAGCTGATCCTGGCAACCCCTACATGGCGTGCCCTGTCCAGTTCCTCTGTCGGGGGCTTCGCAATGTTGGATTGGTTCTCCTCTACTATATCTTCTCTATCGGCATCACCTTCTATAACAAATGGCTGATGAGGGTAAGTGAAGGAGTTCATACAGCACAGCTGGCTTCCTATCTACAACTGTTCCTCTTCACAGGACATATCAGCTTATACTTCTGGTGATTAACGAAGATAATTCAAATTGGTAAATGGTCTGTTTATGTAAGCTTTTCCTTGTCTTGATGACAACTCAAAGTGCTTTAATAATAATAAATGTACAGTTTTACCATTCACTCATTCACACACACATTCATACAGTGAATCTATAGCTGCTTAATGACATGTACTGAAGTCTGGATAATCTCTGGAAATTTTCCGGGGGAGCTGTATATGAGAACACAAATGTTTGAGTGAGAGGCTCTGGAGAATGTCTGACTGAGCCCATGTGAGAACACAGCAGGAGATCCTCCGCAGGATTCACCACAAGCAAGTGGTGGTGTTGATGACGTTTCTAGCATGTGACAGACGCAAAACTGAAAAAAACTAAAAGAATGCAAATATCTCTTGCACCACTCCTCACCTGAATCCTGCGGAGGATTTGTTGCTGTTGTGAACGCGTCTGAGCAGAGAACCTCCCGCTGCGTTTTGGATGTGTGAAAGGTAACTATAGGAACAGTGGGTAATGACCCACCTCGACCAGACCGTCCCTGTCTGAGATGACCCTTTCTGTTTTTCTCTCCCCCTCTCAGGGTTTCCACTACCCTCTCTTCATGACGTTGGTTCACCTCACCATCATCTTCTGCCTGTCGTCTCTGACGAGAAGGGCCATGCAGTGCTGGACAGGGAAATCCCGCGTTATTCTGAGCTGGTCAGATTACCTCATAAAAGTGGCGCCCACTGGTGAGATTTTAGTTTGAGCCCTTGAGAGTTTTCCCTATCTGCTGGGAAGTCAGTGCAAAGTATTCAGAGAAATACAGAGAAAGCAGACTAAGCAGACTGAGTGAAAAGTCCACCGTAATAGAAATATTACATCATCACTACAGGGATAGTTGAAGATTTGATCAAACCAATACGGTTATTAACCATCATGAACAAGCAGATTTGTTTTGTGTATTAAAGCTATTCGGTTATTGATAAACTACTACAAAGCATCTCTTTTAGCCGTTGTCCTTATTATCCTTGTGTTTTCAGTATGTTTTCTTAAAGTCCTATATTCTGTCTTCACCAGCCTTGGCCACAGCACTGGATATTGGACTTTCCAACTGGAGCTTACTCTTTATCACCATAAGCTTGTAAGTTTGAACATTATGTGTTTTAAATAGTAGATATGACTCAAGTTAGACTGACAAACTTCAGCTTGTTAGTGTTTAACACGTTATTGGATTATAACATTCCACTGCGGGGCTCTTGTTTCATATTATTTTCAGGTACACCATGACCAAGTCCACGGCAGTACTCTTTATCCTCTTTTTCTCCTTGGTGTTCAAACTAGAGGAGCCGGTGAGTGAGAATTTCTTTGTTTCAACCTCAAACATTTGTGGAAATCATGTGTTGTGCAAAAAATATGAATTGTGTAATTGTTTCTTCTGGAGTTACGCTCTGCTTCCTGGATTTAATAAAACAACAAAAAAGAACAGAAGGTTCGGCAACTTTGAGGAAGCGATCAAAGGACAATGACATAAACAGAATAATTTGCATGCTCGATACCTTTGTTGATCACAAATTATTTATTCTAACCTGATCCCTGCTGTATTCTCTTCTTCTGGATACTGAAATAAATTGTACCCAAAATTCACTCCCTTCTAATACAAACTGAGCACTGATAGAAAGTGTACTTGGAGATATTATAAAACATAATTATTGATTCCAGAAACTTGGAGATTTAAGTCAAACTTTGAAAGAATATATCAAACAACGAACACATGTCTGCCTGTATATAATTCCTTGTGCAGATGAACTGGTGATTTTATTCTTCAGTTTTGATAACAAGGAAATTAGTGCATGTTGTAATCAGTGTTCAGGCTTTGTAGAGAAAAGAGAAGTGAAATATGCTTCTGCTAAAAAGGAGAAACCACACAATCTGGCAAATGGTGGCTGCAATTCTGCAACTGGAATAGCTGGGACTGGAATAATGCAAGGATATCAATATTTCAACGCTATGTCAGCTCACACAGCTGTATGTCACTCTGATAACTGGATTTAAAAGACCAGAGGAGTTGACGTTTTTCTTGACATTTTGACTTAATTCCCGAAATGGTATTCCAATCTAATTCCTGAAAAATCTTCCTCACATTTAGTTTTACTTTTTGTTTTCAGATTTTTTTCTTATACCTTACCCCTTACTCTCTCTCTTTTTGTGTCCCTTTCAATCAGAACCCATTCCTGATCCTGGTGGTCCTGCTGATCTCCAGCGGTCTGTTTATGTTTACATACGAGTCAACCCAGTTCAACCTGGAGGGGTTCGTCATGGTGCTGCTGGCCTCCTTCATAGGGGGGATCCGCTGGACCCTCACCCAGGTCCTGATGCAGAAGGCAGAGCTGGGTCAGTGTTCATTCACTGTCGGATTGAAAATGATGAATTTCTCTTCAAAGAAATTAGATAATTAGATAAGATATTCCTGGATCCATCCCCTGATCCGGATCCCCACCAAACTATAATGGGTTCTTCCCTGACCCATACCACATCCTTCCAGACACTTTTTAGGTAATACGTCTAGTAGTTTTTGCGTAATCTTGCTTACAAACAAAACAACAAACAACCAGACAGGGGTAAAAACATAACCTTCTTGGTGGAGGTAATTTTAAATCTATCTATGACTCTGTCAGTTAACAATCATTGTGCAGATCGCCTCACAGTCTTCTCACTTTGAATGAATTGATAAATAAATAGTGTCATGTGAAACCTTTGACAGAAACGCTGCAGAATACTAATAAAAATACAACCCAAGAAAAACAGTACATTCAACACTGTTCAGTATATCTAAATTTGTATTCATGTTTTACAGTAGCCATGAAATGTTGATGTTATCTGCTCTTAACCGGTTTTCCTCTTTAACATAAATTTTGTATATTGTTCCTTCCTTCAGGCCTTCAGAACCCGATAGACGCCATGTACCACCTACAACCTCTCATGTTCGTTGGCCTCTTTCCCCTCTTCCTGTTTAACGAAGGTGAGATTCAGTCTCAGGCTGTACTGTGTCCTCCTCACTCATTTGAGTTGTTTTCAAAAACAGATGTTATATAGATTCCTGTGCATATATTTCACCTGTATATTTAAGGTAAAGAGACTTTTTGATCAACCTGTTACCTCCAATGATAATGAAATAATAGTGTATATAATGATATAAAATTAATAAAGAATACTGTGTTTGCATCTTTGCCACATGGAGAACGTTACCATCCCTGTGTTTATGCCTCCATGCTGGCGAAAGGCATCATATTTTGGGTTGTCAATCCATTCATCCAATTCTTGTGAATATGACATCTCAGGAACGACTTAAAGGGATAGTTCACACTAAAATGAAAATTCACTCATTATCTACTCACCCCTATGATGATGGGGGGTTGGAGCTTCAGGGGTAAACAGTTTAGCTGATTAGTGACCTATCTTCAGACGTAATAAAACAACAGAAAAACCATAACATGCCTCCATACTGCTCGTGGCTAAAAACTTGGTGTAAATAACCAGGCTTCAAGTCGAATATGAATGTTGGGGCTTGCTGACACTTGGATGACACCACAGGAGCAGTATGGAGGCATGTTATGGTTTTTCTGTTGTCTTATTACGTTGCATCGGATTCTGCTCTAACATAGTCGGCATAGTGCTGAGTAGATAATGAGTGAATTTTCATTTTTGGGATGAACTATCCCTTTAAAAAACATGTTTTTAGCCTCTTGAACATGATATCTCAAGTCTGCCTTTAGGGAACTTCTTCAAATTTGGACTCAAGAATGAACTGACTCGATTTTGGTGGCCAAAGGCTAGGGTCACGGTGACCTCACAAATTCCTTTTTTGCCTTGTGAACTAGTCAACTTAAGAACGAAGAAAATTAGATGTATGTATGTACAGATTAGACTTTATTGGTCAAAGATTAAGGTCAAAGTGGCCTTACAAAACATGTTTTTATCCTTATGAACATGATATCTCAAGTCCGCCTTTAGGGAACTCCTTCAAAAGTTGGACTCATAGATTCACTGATAAAATTTCAGTGGTCAAAGGTCAAGGTTATGGTGACAGGAGATACCGGAGCCACTGCAACTGCACTGGTTGGCGGAGACTTCCAATTGCAGTTTAGTAGTTACTGATGTCTATGAGTGCGGGCACAGAGGCAGACCCATAGTTTCACCGAGCCTTCAGTGCCACACATTCTTACATTACTTCACTCCTGCTTTTAAGCTTGAATAGTCAATGTAACATGTAGCTGCAGATCAAATATTTTCTCATTAGCTGTATTTGTAAGTGAGTAAACACTGCTCCCTGACTGTGTGAATCCGATTATGGTTTGTGATACACGTGACATTCCAGATGCTTGGCATCGCCTGCCAGTGATCTAACACTGATTAGATGCTTTACTCTGTGTTTTTCATTGCTTTGCCTCCCAAATCTACAGGTAAACCTCTGCAGGCTCAAGCAGCACTCGCAGTGACATTTTAAAGTTATGCAGCATTCTCTGAGAGAACATCTTCATACAAGCTCTACAGGGAACTGGCCTTGAAAAACACGAGATATGAATTGATGTCTTATAAATGATGCCTTTGTGTTGATTCTCTCCTCTTTGTCTCTCTCCAGGGCTGAGCCTCAGTACCTCAGAAAAGTTGTTCCGGGTGACGGAGCTTTCACCTCTCCTATACTCACTCTTCACACTGAGTATCGGCGGCTCACTGGCCTTTGGTTTAGGCTTCTCAGAGTTCCTGCTCGTCTCCCGAACTTCCAGCCTTACTCTATCAATATCAGGGATCTTTAAGGTAATTTTCAGTTCAAGATAGCCCAATTAAACCAACTAACACTCAATAACATCTGGTTTTGTCTGCAATGGGAATGGATACAATTCACATTCACTCCCGGATCAAATTAGTTTTAATCGACTCCAGCTCCGATTGGCACTGATGGAAACGTGACATCCGGGTGAATGTGCCAATTTGTCAAGACAGTGAGCGAGCACCTAATTTGACAGTGCCCTTGTGATGTCAAACATGACAAACCAAAAAAAACGAAAGGCAAACTCCTCTACTGGCAATGGGAGAGGAGCCAACTGCCTTTTAGAGTCTTTACCCTCATTTAATACTTGATATATACTTATACTTGGTAATTTTGGTGTAAAAGAGGTTTGTGTGGAAGAACCATGTTTGCTTTTGGTGCATATTTGGGGTTCTGTTGTTTTTTTTTTAACTTCACAACTTTGTTGGCTTTAAAATACTTAAAGGTTCAGTGTGATTTAGGTGAAAGGGATTAATTGGCAGAAATTGAATATAAAATAATCATTAGTGTGTTTCATCTAAATTGTAAAAATTGTTGTTTTCTTAGAATAGACCCTATATATTTAATTACTTTATATTTACATCGGGAGCAGATCCTCTCTACGGAGGCCGCCATGTTTTTTACAGTAGTCCAGACTGGACAAACCAAACACCTTTTGAGTTTTTATGTAAACTGAAGTCTACCACAGATTCTCTTTCACTTTTGGAAGGGGAGGGTGAGGTGAGGGGTATTCAGCTGCAACATGCAACTTCACCAGTAGTCACTACATTGTACACACTGAACCTTTAATGGTGGATGAGCTTTGAAATGCAGACAGCTCTGTTAGTGTTAAGGTTCTTAACACATCAACAGTTGTCTCCATTTTTAATCAGTCCAATAACTTTTAGTTTTTTTGCTGTGTAATGAGCATCACAGCTGCAGCGTTCTGGACTTGTTCAGGTTTCTCTAACACATAACTGTTTCTGTCACCCTCTGTTGTCTTGTTTTCCTGCAGGAGGTGTGTACTCTGCTTTTGGCAGCAGCTCTGATGGGAGACAAAATGAGCTTGCTTAATTGGCTGGGATTCACTGTGTGCCTGTGTGGCATTTCATTGCATGTGGGACTCAAGACATACTATTCAAAAAGTAAGTGTTTGTTTTACTGTTATCCTTAAGATAGGCTTTGAATTTGTATTAGCAGCAACATATTGAGAATCAATTAATTATTTAAAAATCCACTCAAGACATATTTAATGATGTGTCAAATATACTTTGAATACATTTTTTTTAATCTATTCCTGCTCCTTCACTGTCAAATCCAGTATGTGCATATGTAAGTATTTAAAATGTTGTAAGTTTAACCATTCTACACAAGATGTTTCGTACCTCACTGAACAGTTTATCATCAGGCTTCAAGTTTCCACATCATAACATGTAAGTTGCATATTTAACAGAACCCTGACAAACGATGAGCACATTGAAGATTTCCCTCCTCAGTAGGTAAAGGAGAAAACAGCTTTTAGCATTAATGCTCTGTAAAGCTCAAACATCTACGTTCATGTAGTAATAATCAGGCAAGTTTTTGGATGGAGGTAAAAGCGATGATGTCAACGTTGTGGTATTCTTCCATCAGATAAGGTCCCAACGTTAAGGCAGCTGAACAGTCGAAGCCCAGAGCTTGAGTTGCCGTTGCTGCACCAGAACAGAGACAATGCAGAGGATTCAGCCGCTGATGGATACAGCGACGAAGACGAGGAACAAGAAATCACTCTGCACTGACATAGGATACGAGCCAATGAAGTCTTGACTGCCATCATACCACACATGACTCTACAGCTCTCTCATAACACACCAAATAAGTGCTTCAGCACTTCCAAAAAACTGCTCTGGAGACACAGATGGAACAGTCTCTCCAGCGCTTTACTTCAACTGATCGTGTCTCTGGGCGGCAATCAGCTGAAACATGAACGTGAGACAAGTTATGATGTTTTGCCTTAGGGGGGCTTCTGAAATGTAGCTAATACATGCAAGTGTCAAAGTATGATGTATGGGGGAGGAGAGCTTTAAAGTTTTAGGTGATACTTTGACACCTTGAATTGTAGTGGGTCATTTTTCTTTGCTATAGACTTGTCACACTGTGGGAATATCTTCTGAATTTGTTATATATACCTAAATACACGTGTTTGGTCCCTGCACAGAATAACCTGTTAGGAAAGTGAAGGCCATTGTGGGAATGTTCTAATTCAAGCATTTG
The DNA here is from genome assembly GCA_026259375.1 of Verasper variegatus. NCBI lineage: Eukaryota > Metazoa > Chordata > Actinopteri > Pleuronectiformes > Pleuronectidae > Verasper > Verasper variegatus. The sequence continues at coordinate 3,690,016 of CM048045.1, read as the reverse complement.
ATTTGAGGAAGAATCAACTAGAATTTAAAGAGCTTTGGTATCACAGTGATCAGGAGTAGGAGCAGTAAATCTGAAGGTTGTTTTCTTGACTAATCAAATAATTCTTAGGTATAAAAAAATGCCCATCAGAACTTGACCTAAAGCCTTGAGGTTCATCTTAACACTCAACTCTAGTCACCACATTGGAGAAGCTCTTGAAGAAAGCAGGGAATGTTTAGCACATTTGATTGAAAAAGCGGCTCAAATGTTTAATTGATTATCTAAAATTCAGATTAGCTATCCACTAATTTGATTTATCAAGCCCACTCAATGTTTTCATAAATTCTCAAATATGGCCGATGTCAAGCTGTGACTGAGATCCCTGAAAAAATGCAAAGTCTGGCTAATTGTCAGGTCTGGTGGCATGAAGTCCCTTTCAACATGAAGCCATGGTGTGTGTCCAAACACTGGCACATATCACAATGTAGTAATTTTTAACCAGAATCTAACAGAACTCACAAAAACTGCTGCAGAATGTAATGGATCTGAAACAATTGTACCATTATGTGCCTTTTTAATGTCTTCAAAGAGCTATTTTTCAAATCTGTCTGTTTGAAGCCATTTAAATGTTGTTTTGTATCATGATTTTCTGTAAAAAATTCAGCATTGTTGCAATGATGTGGAAAAAGAGGCCTAAATAATATTTTGAATTCCAGAATAAATGTGTGATAACTTATATGTGAAACACACTTTAAAATATCATTTTCTCATTCTTCCTTTTAAACTTAGTTTTTATTGCATTCCTGTCCATTAATTTGATCAAATGTGTCCATGATGCCATGCTCATGATAACTATCACTGAGGAAACTGAACTTGTACACACTTGGTCACCTGTTAGACCTGTAGGGAGCACAGGTCTCTGGTACTGTGGCTCTAAAATACAGGTGAATTTCAGAAATTACAATATCGTGGAAAAGTTTTTTAATCAAATGGAAAAGTGAAATATTTCACAACTTTTTAATTTTAAATGTTTTGTAATTACAGTATTTAAAAAACCCCAAATAGTCATATATTTGCTAAGATCTATCAAAATTAGTGACACCCAGGTTGCTTTGACAGCGACATTCAGCTTATCCGTATTTTTGGATCGGGTGTTTCTCATCTTCCTCTTGACAATACTTAATAGATTCTCTATGGTTCAGTTCAGGCGAGTTGACTGGCCAATCAAGCACAATCTAGAATATATTAAAGTTTGACTTTTTCCATTAAATTACAAAAAAATTACTTTTCCATGATATTCAAATATTCCAATATAGATGGAGAAGCTATAGAATCATGATGCTTCCATGTGCAGAACCCGCAAAATCATAAATATTGCTTTGTTATTGTATAGTTTGTAAATGCAAGTTGTCTGAACTAATGTATAAACTCTGCTGTGGAAATCACATGTTTTGTTAACAGGACATAAACACCAGTGTTGGCCCGAAATCACTGAAAACTCTCCTGACATTGTCATTGGTGGGTTGTATGGCATCGCTCTTTCATCCAGAGATATTAAATTCTGTTTGCTCAGTTTGTTTTCTCCAATTTTGCTCCTGTTACTTGTTAGAATTGTCACCAACACACCCACTGCTCGGGGGGAATCCTTCCAGAGGACCTCCTGCTGTGTTTTTCACATCTGACATGAACTTTGCAGGATGTCTGCACAAATGGGTTCGGACTCTCCCTGGCGTTTCCCTATCACACATGATCAACGCAGCAGGAGATTCTCCGCTCAGTCCCATTCACAACCACACAGATACCTCTGGAGGGCTTCAGGTGATGGGTGGTTAATTCCATGGAGATCACATGTTTTTTTTATAGCACATCCACAATGGTGTCAGCCCTTATCACCAAAAGCTCTCTTGACATCTTCCTCTGTCTTCTACGTGTATGACACCACTTCTTCATCCTGATTCTCACATGAGCCGGCTGGAGAAACTCCTTCCTCTCACTTTGTTAACACATTCGGAGAATGTCCCGGAGATTATCCAGAGTTCAGTGCATGTCAGGAACAGGTCAGGAAGCACCTTCTGATTTATGTTCACTTTTACCCACAGTGCACCTGTTTAACCTTGCAGCCTCCAGACTGATGTAGCAGCTAGTTCACATCCCAACAACACAGCAGCTTGGGAAACATTGAAAACATCTTCTTCTCCTTCTCCTTCTCCTTCTCCTTCTCCTTCTTCTTCTTCTTCTTCTTCTCTCTCCTCCTCCTCCTCCTCCTCCTCCTCCGGAGCACCACGCCCATGCTGGAGCGGCGGGAGGGCCCTTCTTCTCAGGTTACAGCCCGAGGAGGTGACCTGGCGGTGAGGGGAGCTGGCCTCAGTTTAGCGGTATGTCGCTGCTGCAGTGCTGAGCCCGTGTGGAGGAATAACGAGGAGTCCCATTTCGGCCAGGTAAGAGCTCACCTGGCTGCTCGAAGAAAACCTCTTCCGTCTCCTTTCTCCGTTTCTCTCTCAGCTGTTCACTAAAGTCTGACTGCTTCTCCTTTAAAAATAGACAACAACTAAACTTCCGCCAGCGGACACAGGTTAATCTGCTGCGAACCTTAATTTTGTGAAGTTAAATACTTCATGAATCACTGTTCACATAATAAACCCAATTAAATTTCCATTTCTTTCCATTTGACTGTTACATTGAGCGACAAGCTAATGTGCGCAGTTCCTGAAGCTCCTCAGTTCAATAAACATATATATACATAATGTTTTATAACACAATGTAATGTAGTTGTTTACTGGTAGAATAATACTTCAGTGATTAAATTAAGTTTTTCCTGCAATTGCAACTTTTCCTGTGAAGACGTATTTAATATCTATATTATTTTTATGAATTAGTGTGTTTATACACCAGCATTCACTATTATTCTCCCGCAGAAGGACATGTACTTGTTGACAAATAAATAAAATATAATTAAATGTACTTACTTTATGTACTTATAACTTAGTTACAGTGTTTTCAAAATATTTAGTGAGATAGATGCTGAATGGGTGGCTAGCATCATCACTTTAATGCTACTTGTTTAAGTCAGCTGAAGCCCATTCATGATATTATCGAGCTCCAAATAGAGTCAGAATGTCCGTTGTTGCAGATGTATCGTCTGTCCCCTCGTCCACAGGCCACTGGGACACTCGCTGGGTTAACTGGGGTTCAGGCTATTTTGTGCTGGTCGTTGTTTCCAGGTGAGATCACTGTAAGGCCAGTAAAAACATGAATTGTTCAGGCTTGCTGTTGTAAGGTCATCTACAGAATCACAGCAACACGATATCAGCATTAAATAATCAATAGAATACCTTTCACGTTGGATGTTGTAATTCCATAGACAGAGTCACTATTATTTGTAGTAAAAGTGGAGAGTGAAATTTGTTTTCCTATGCATCAAGGAGAAGTGATGCTTTACAAATAGACAGAGATTTGGCAACATGTTCAGTCGAAGTGACTAAATGTCCTCTGTGTATTCTTAAACAATCTGATAAATCAAGAGGACAGTTTTAAGTGAAAGATTAGATTGAGTGTTCTGGTTTGTATGGCTTAGATAACTTAATATAAATTAAATCAACTTAATGAATTGAAAGTGGGGTCAGAGAAAGAGGAAACTCGATAATCCTCTTGGCAAGTCGATCCAGCGACATTGCATAACAACACCCACCTTTTCCACAGTGTCTGACAGGCAGACAGGAGGCAGGTATGCATGACATATGACTAAAGTATAAATTCCGACTTGGCAACATGCAGCTACATGTGAAACAAGAGAAAACATACAAAAAGAGCAATCTAGGAACGTCACATGCTGGACACGAGACGGCTGCATGTCAAGTGGACTGAGAAGCCTTGAGGCAGACTGGAAGTTTCTCTTGACTAATCATGATGTTTGTCCATAAACCAGGTAGAAAACTCTGACAGAAATTCATGAAAGAAAAAAAGAAAAACAATTCTGAAATGAAATAATGTAGATTTAAAATTTAAGAAAACAATCTCCTTATTTAATTGAGTCAAAGGTGATTACTATCATGGGGACAAACTACATAATATGTGTGTGTCAATATTCAGCTTCATATTCAGTAGAGCTGACTCGTGCATGTTTGTATTTCTCGCCATCTGTCCTTGCTTCTCCCATTCCCTTAATCATTTTCACAGTTTCATGTTGAACACAGTGAACTGCCACTTACTCTGAACTCAGATAATTTAATTTGTAACACTTGTCTCATGCACAGTGGCTGGTCTGAGACTGCCAGTGACCAGTCAGTTAATTGCAGCTTTGTCCCGTCTATTTTCTGTCGAACAGTAATCTTATTCACAGAGAACAATGTCTGGGTTTTAGCCCTTGTTTTCTAAAGACCACCTGCCTACGCATCTTGTATTCATTTTCCAACACTCTCCAAGTGTATTTCAAATTTTACATTTAGCTTCATTATACTGGAGTCAGGCCTTTGACAATAAAAGAAATGAGCTGTGGGGATTTAACATTTTGATTTATGACCCCCCCCCCAAATACAAACAATGTGTTATACAGATGTTTAACAATGGATCTCAAGGCTCATAGCAACTGTTGTTAAGGATAAAATCTCCAAATCTATCTTCATGAGAAAACAAACATTAGAACTTTCCAATATATGTTCCATCAAATGAGCCAGAATTGGTTGAAGGTACTTTGTGTTGCACTTTGTATACTGTTAAGCTCTGGCCACCGGACGGAGGCGTGTATTACGGTTTACGATCTCCTAAAGTGCTGCATGTTTGTCAATATTACAGCCCTTTGCTTGTCATTAGCTGTGTGAAGTTTGAGGGTCTGTAATGGGGACGAGCACTGAAGCACCTGTAGTCTGAGTCAGCCATAAAAAGAGTTCCCATGGGAAAATGTGTCAGGGTCTTCTGGTGGCAGGTTTAGAAATTGTGCTTTTTTTACAAAAGGATTTTATCTGCTACCTGTAGTGATTTGAAAACAATTCAAAAGGCTGTGAACTTTTACAGAAAAGCACAGTGTCTGTCAATATTTGATTGCTTTCATGACTGATTGATTTGGTTTATCAAGTATCAAAATATAGTGAAAATGCTGAAAGTTACCATTTTCAGATTTACTATTGTGTGGGACCAGCAGTCCAAAAGCCAAATATATTAGGTTTGCTATCATGGAAAAGAAATAACAACCCTTAAATATTCACATCTGACACGCTGGACCAAGTAGATCTTTCTTTTTTATTTAAGCTTAACAAATAACATCAGTGATTACTCAGAATTGTTGCTGAAACTGATGATCAACAGGAGATACTAGGATTTCACACAGCAGACACTTATAAAATAACAATAGTAATCAAAATTAGAGTTTGACTGATATATCGGTTGGCCGAAGATATGAGCCTTTCACTGACATATGTTTGCTGACGTCGGCAGATACAAAATGTTTCACAGAATAAACAATGCAGAAAAAATATTAATTCAAGTGTATTTTCTCGATTCAGGTTCTATATATGTGGTTGTCTTTGTTTTTACTTTTTATCTAAAGTTATTCACAATAAAATGTATGGTTAAACTGTAAAATATCGAGCATCAATTACATTTCTCTGTCACAAGGGTTTGATGACGACATCTCTAGAGTCAATAGAACAAGAATTTTTTTAAAGAATATATCGACTGATATAGCTCTCTCAGAAAAGTTTTACCCTCTAATATCAGTATCGGCATCAGCCCCCCAAAATCCATAACGGTTCAGGGTCTATTAATATATACCTACACAAGCATATTAATAAATTAATCACTTTGTTTTCAGGCTCCACCTGTCTCATGTCATCATCATCATCATCATCATCTCTCTGGCTAATGCTGTGTTTCCTGCTTCTTCTGCTGCTGTCCCCAGGGGTCCATGGCCAAGGTAAAGTGACTTCTGTGATTGATTCAAATAACAGTGAATTTGTAAGAATAACTGAAAGAAATGGCAGAAATACTTTCTGTGTTGTGTAGCAAATTTCAAAATGAAAAAAATTACAATTTACAAAGTCTATTACCATGTTCACTCACCAAGCAGTTTGGAACACCACACTGATACTGGGTGTTTCCTCCCTTTGCTATAACAACCGTCTGTTCTTCATGTCATCGATTCCACAACATGTCTGAGATTCTGCTCCATGTTGACATGACTGCTTCACATCGTTTCTGCAGATTTGTCGGTTGCACATTCACGCTGCCAATCTCTTGATCTACCACATCCCAAAGGTTCTACAGGATTCAGATCAGTAAAAAACTACTGGAACAATCTCAACTGATACAGAGATTTTACGACCTGGCAATGTAATAACATTTAAATACCATAAAAATGCCAGTCTTACTAATTAATAATACATATTTGAGTCAGTCTGCTTAGCGTTTTGATTAATTAAAAAAATGTATCATCTTGTGATTAGAGGAAGAGTACATCACAGTGCAGGGATTTTCAATCATTACATATTTTATTTAATAAAAAATAATACTGTTTCAGTACTGAATTAATAAATATCAGTCACAATTACACAAATCTCTTACCCCACAAATCAGGAAGTACAACACAGCTACTGTGCTTGTCTTCATGCTTGATATGTCTGCCTGTCTGGAAAAGCTGTTTTTGTTAGACCTTTGACCCCAGTCTCTCTAAATCCCCATTAGACCCTATCTGATCCTCTGCCAGGCACCCAGGGAAATGAGGATCCTCCAAAAGACCCTGGCCCACACACAAACACACACACATACATACATGCATGTTCTCCATACATGCAATTCAAAAAAAGGTCTGTTGAGTGCATAGGGTCATACATCCACAGAAGCCATGAAGACAAAGTTCTATGATTCATGTTCATGTCTACACTCCTTTGTCTTCTTTGCTTCCGTTTTCCCTTCCCCCCTCATCTTCCTCTCCATCTATTACCCCGCCACATTGTACATACAAAACCCTGACACAGTTAAAGTCTGTGACGTTCCTCTGACATGACCTACGACCTTCCAGTCCCCAACCAGCACCATGTTCCCGTTTCTATACCAGCCAAGAGGACAGGGCGTGCTTTGATGGATGAATAGGCAGCTGGAGAGAGGGATGGAGGATGAGAGGATGAGAGGATAGAAACATGAAAGACACTGCTTGTTAGAAAACCCCTGCTGGAAATTATGCAGATGAAGTTGAAACAAGAAGTGGATTTGATTTCGGCAGAAGGAAATGAGAGGGCTTGTTTCTTTGATCTGTGAAAAGTCTGCAGCTGTTGTGCTCTTCCTTTTCTCTTGACCCAAATCCTTGACTCTAGGCAACTTGCACACACTCATACTTTTTTTTTGTTTTGCTCCTCTTTTTTGTAAATGTCAAGGTCGTCTGAAACTGACGGTCCTGTCTGAGGACAGACTGCAGATGAAATGGAAGGAGGCTGATGGACCCATTCAGGGCTACAAGGTCCGAGTGAAACCCATCTCAGGTGAGACTATGCTGGCTCCGTTGAAGAGTTAAATACAATCCTCTGTGGAATACTTATACAAAGAAATTTACTTTATGACATAAACCTTCAGTATGTTGAGCTCATTAAGGCTCATACATACATCATGGATACACCAACATATCTGTGCAGTATTTGGAAATATAGTTTCACTTATGATTTAATCAGTTTCCCTGCTCCAAACCCACAGCTCATTTATGATGTTCCCTCCCATATACTGCTGCCCTTCCACTCACGCGTTCTAAAGTGGTAATGTATTTCTTGTATGATACACGAGGCCATAGCATACAGAGAAAGAAATGATTGAGTTCAGCTTACACAGCTTCTCAAATATGCATTAAAGAAAGAGGGCGTGGTCAATTCGTAATAACTGTTAAATATAAAAAAGAAATTAAGAAGAAACTGCATCAAAAGAACGTAGGGGGTGTGCTGGGTGTGATGTGAGTAAGAGATTTAGAATGGAGCCAACCATGTTCAGATCTTATACTGTAAAGCTTTCAGATATGCCCTGAACTCCAGAGATCTTCCGGAGTTTCTCTGGAGGAGCTGTATGTGTGAACGTAAATGTCCGAGTGAGATCCTCTGAAGTTTCTGCAGAGTTTCTCTGACAAGCCCCCAGGATGTTCAAAGGAACAGATGTGAGAGCACAGTAGGAGATCTTCCGCAGGATTCACTGTGAGCGAGTGGGTGTGCTGATGACGTTTCTAATACGTGAATACAAATATCTCAGGATGATAAAGCTGAGCAAGAAGACACAGAGGAAGATATCGAGAGAGCTTTTGGTAATTAGAGCCAACGGTGGTTTCGACTGCTGTAAATAAATACAGTGGAAACCTGATATAGTGATGAACGCAAAAAGCTTGGGACAGAATCGTTCCTATACAAATGCTGTTTAAATAATTTGGTTATAGTGATCAGGTACTCCGCTTACAGTGTTCATTTTGGGTCTTTTCATACATTACATAATTATACATAATTTACTGCTCCTCTCTGTGTCTCTATTATCTGTGCATTGCCAACCAAATCGAGCCATACCGAGTGCACCCTGCCATCTCCTCCCGGTCTCCATACAAGTTTACAAATTCAGTTTACACATCTGTCCGCTGACACTGTGTGTGTGAGTGCGTGTGTTGGTGTGTGTCAATGCAAGAGACGAGCTGAACTTGCGCTGCTATGAAGAAAGATTTTACACATTTAAGAAAAGTATCGATCAGTATGTGGTGATCAGTGTTGATGATTGGTCATTTCAAACAAATCAACGTTTTAACTGTAGGGGGTCAGATAAGTCAGCTGAGCCGGTGTGTGTGTGTGTGTGTGTGTGTGTGTGTGTGTGTGCATGCATGTGATATCTTATCTTAAAAGCCGCTGTTACCTTTCCCTCAAGTTCCAGGACTATCATACAGAAGCGACACAATTCAGTTATAGTAATCAACCGCTTATAGTGATCAATTTGGCCCGGGACAAACGTGATCACTATAAACAGATTCCACCGTACATGTTATCTCTGCAGCGGAATTTATGTGTTACTTTCTTCTTCTGCCTGCTGCATCATCCCTCACCTGAATGCTCCAGAGAGTTCTGAGTTTTCGTGAACGCGTCTGAGCCGAGAATCATGTTCATGTGAGAAAGGCAAACTCTGGAGAAAGTCCAAAGCCAATTCTGCGGACATCCTCCGGAGTTCCTGTCTGAAAACGGCTTAAGTGAAAAAGAGGATTTTGAACGCAACTCTCACTTGCTTTGGTAGCCAATGCAAAGACAAACTTGTTTTGAATTTGTGCAGCCATTTAGATTAAGGGAAAAACCCATGAAAAGGGTTATCAATGCAATGAACTTCTTTGTTCTCTTGTCTCTGCCTGCCTGTTTATTAAAATAAAAAATATAAATAAAAAAGCTAGAAACATCCAAAGAAAACTAGAAACATTACAATACATACTGGTTTTAATCATCAATAAAAGGGATTAGAGATAAATAACAGCTGAGGTAGATAGGGTGATTTAGGTGTGCTAAAAACAGTAAAAGACAGTATAAAAGTCAGTGCAGTATCATTAAAGTTTGTGCAAAAAGACAACAAGGTGCATAATGTTCACTGTGTGCAAATTGTTAAATGTGCAAAAAGTTGCATTAAGTCCTTGTTGGTTATGTGTGGAGGGTGGGAGGGAGAGGGGGCAGGGCTTGGAGATGTTAATCAGTCTTATGGCTTGGGGGTAGAAACTTAGGGGTAGAATCTGTGTGGGATCTCTGATTGTTGTTCCGGGCACTTCTGAGGACCCTCTGCTGATAGGAGAGATGGGAGGCTTGTTCCAGTGATGTACTGGGCTGATTTGACCACTCTCTGCAGGCGTTTGTGGTCTGTTTGTGTGCTGTTCCCATACCATGCTGTAATGCTGCTGGTCAGAATGGACTCAATGAGGCACCGGTAGAGGTTGCAGAGTAGTCCTGATGGCAACTTGAATTTCCTGAGCCTCCTCAGGAAGTACAGCCTCTGCTGGGCCTTCCTGATCAGCTGAGTGATGTGGTGGGTCCAGGTAAGGTCCTCAATGATGTGGACGCAGAGGAACTTGGAGGTGTTTACCCTTTCCACCTCAGTCTCACCAATGTGTAATGGTGTGTGTTGACTCCTCCCTTTCCTGAGGTCCACTATCATCTCCTTAGTTTTGATGGCATTGAGAGTCAGGTTATTGTTTTGACACCACAGCACCAGGTCCTCCACCTCCCTGCGATAGGCTGACTCATCGTTGTTACTGATGAGACCCAGCACTGTTGTGTCATCAGCAAATTTCAGGATTGTGGTGTTTTCATGTGAGGCTGCACAGTCATGTGTGTAGAGTGTGTACAGTATGGGACTGAGTACACATCCGTGAGCAGTGCCCGTGTTTATGAGTAATGTCCCGGAAGTGGTGTTTCCAATCCTGACAGATTGTGGTCGGTGGATGAGGAAGTCTGAGATCCAGCCACAGAGTTGGGGGTTCAGTCCTAGGCTGAACAGTTTCTGTGTTAGTTTGGCAGGGATGACTGTGTTGAATGCTGAGCTGTAGTCAATGAACAGCATTCTGATGTAGGTGTCCTTGTATTTCTAGATGGGAGAGGGCAGTGTGCAGGGCAGTACAAACTGTGGGTGAAAAGAAAATCAGGATACATATTTTTATGGTGTTAAATTTATTTAGGATGTTTTTTTTAACCTTTTGTTACAATTGTGGCTAAAATGCAAAAAATGTTAGAATAAAGAAAGAGCCCTTTAACTTCCTCTCAGTAGTGTAGCTGTTGACGGATGTTGACTGTCACTGCATGCACTCTGCGATAGCTCAATACTGCAAATTACAACAAAATCAACATAATTTCTTTGTGAACACAAATAACGTGCATGATCATTTGCATATGAATGTTAATACCAGGTCTCAACAGGTCCTCTGTAATCCAGACTGTAGTGAAGGTGTCAGCTGTCTTGCTTCACAGGTGATGGTCTGGATAAGAATGCAGCCACCCCTCCTCCTCCTCTGAGGGTGAGATTAAAGGGCAAGGTTAGGCAGTAACCTTGCCCTTCAACCTTGGTACAGTTGTAGGAAATGCATTAGAGAAGAATTGCAGAAGGTTTCAACATAGATCTGTGATTTAGAGGACAGAGGAGGAAGTGGTGTATATTTTGTTTAGAGCAGAGGAATATTTAGAAAAGTAGATAGAGAGGAAGGAGGGATTACACAGCAAGCCACGGAAAAGATTTAGCTTCAGGGTGAATGTACAACAAAGACTTGTACTAACAATACAATAAATAGGACAAATTGTGAAGCATTTTGAAGCATACAATGTGCTTGAATATGGAATAATTTTCTTAATATATTCAATGATGTGTGACTTCGTTCAAAGTAGGGCAAACAAATCTTTTTTTTTTTAAATCATTACAATAATTCTTTATCGATATCGATATATATCACATTATAAATCAAATAATTTCTGCTTAAGATGGTAAAAAATGTGTGGTATCACCGGCCTTTGTGGGAACATGCTTTCCACACAATTTGCCGTGCATGCTACTCTGCTTCTTGTCAGACTTTAAGTAGCCAAAATATCTCCACACTACTGAATGGCTCTGACCCTTTTTTTCAACCATGTCCCCGTCTTTTAAGCCTTGGTCTGTGTCCTTTGGGGTGTCTTCTTCGGTAATGCTGTCTCTCGAGTTTTCGTTACATTTCCCGTGGTCATATTCTCTTTTATCTCACTCCCACTCCTGACTTACTGGTGTGCACGGCTGCAGTAGCCCAAACATTTGCACATGTGCTGCTGCCGGCTGCTACTGCTACGCTCTGTGTTGTGTGCGTCAACCTAACCTGAGCTGGCTGTAACTCTATTCCAGCCACATGATTGGTTTGACGTGGTGCTATTCTCATTGTCATTGGCTGTTCGTGTTGTCTGTCAAAACATGGATGGAATGAGTTCCATCAACGTTGTATTTAATTATCTTTTTATCGCCCAGCCCCAGTTCAAAGCTATAAAGCTAACAGAAAACAAGGATTGTTTTATCTGTGCACCTTACTGAATCAGGAATTGTGCATGGATGTTTGACATATAATTGGCCCCTCTGTGTAAATTGTGGCCCCTTTATGGCCGCTGATTTAAAAAAATCCTAGATGTGCCACTGTGGTTAACTGACTGGGATAATCTCTCCACTGCAAAAGATTGGACAACTTCTGATGACTCATTTGATTAATTTATGTTTGCTGTGGATGTGTTATTAACAGGATCAGATGAATCAGCATATTGGAGGGAGATGTCTGATCTTGTGCTGCTGCCTTCAACTTAATATGGTCATAACTGAAGAGAGGGTTTTAAGAGAGTGAACCTTGAGAAAATGTGATGTGGAATTGCTGACAAAGCAGAAGAAAGTATGAAGGAGTATACAAAGAAGCTCAACTCCACCCTTAAACTAACATAAAGGCTCTCACCTGCAAATGATTGATTTTTTTTCTTCAACAACAACAAAAAAGATCTTCGGTAGTGCCAGGAACCACAATTCTGGTATTTTTAAACCTGGGCCCTCTGTTCGTAACTGTGGGTGTGTAAAGGAATGGTACTTAACAAAAACGTTTTGAATTGGTCCATTAGATTGCTACGGAAAACTATTGCATTCACTTGAGATGAATCTGTTTTTCTGAATTTACAATATAATTAAGTTGTTAATTCAGAAAAACAGCAGATTTTCTTTTTTTTACGAAAACATCTTGATTACTTCAGAAAAACAGCTCTTTTTGTGAGTAGCACTACTGGTTGTTGCTGCATATCAGCCCAACCCATACACAATCCTCAAAAAGTGCTGTATGGTTACAAGTACGGTGTCAACAGAGGTAAGACACAAGTATCTCTAAATGTCTCAAAACCAAAATAAAACAGATTAAACTGAACAGACAGGACAAGAGGTTGTACCATTAATTTGCACACTCATTCATTTATCAACGTGTGGCTCAGGTTGGAAAATACTGGAATTCCCCTTCAAAACGTAAAACAAGGTAATAATCCCCCAAAATGCTTGTCTTCTCTTTCAGAGGTCCCACAGCCAGAGCTGATGTTGACCACCACACGGGGCCGAGCTACCGTGGCAGGACTGGACTCCAGCCAGGAATACGCCCTCCAAATCCTGGTGCTCAATGGGACGACAGAGAAACTTCTTGCAAAGAGACGATTCACGAGTAAGTAACACAGTGAGGTGGTTGGGAGAGCACATTGGGAGGTAGATGAACACAAAGGGGACACAACTCAAACGTGACTTACGAAAATGAACCATTAAGGTAAATCATCACAGGTGGGCAGGTATGAAAATGCAGTCTCACTGTATGTATTACAGCCTGTGATAGCTGACTGAGGTATGTCAGACAAGGATGGTAAATGTGGGGGGTTGGTGGCAGTGCTTATCTTTGATGTCAAACTATTCACTGTGGTTTTGCTGTTTACTCAGCTTAGTTTGACAGGAAAAATAAATTATTAAATAAATATATATATAAAATAAGTTAGGTTGTTAATGGTATGTGCATGAGACTACATATCTATACAGTCCATCTCGTATCATAGTGTAAGATTTTTTATTATTTTTTAATTTCTGATTCAGTGGAATTTCACAAAACACGTTACAGTGCTTTTGCAGGGTTGAAAGAGGAACATAGAGTCCACAGGCCCGATGAGATGTACTGTACAACACTGACTAGAGATACAAAGAAATACCATCAGCCCTGCTGTTCACTCAGTGGGTACTGTGACTTTGGCAAGACCGCAAAGTCATATAGGAGTGGATAGTGCATTTTTCACATTCTTACACACACACACACACACACACACACACACAAACTGAAGCTGGATTACAGGCTGAAGGTGGGTTGTGTTTGAACTTACTGTGAGTCGATAAGCATGTTCCAGGGTTGTAAATCTGCCCACCATTTGTTCCTCTGTGGATCACAAAGGAAACCTTACCATCAAAATTACAACCTCAGTAATGGCTTTTGCACTGAGCTGAAGGACGAGCAGCTTGCAGAGAGTTTGTCCTTAGTTTACAGGTTACTTCTGAGGGGAAAAAAGGAAGAATGCTAATTTGCACCTTTGTTTGGAGTAATCGTCTCTGCTTGGCAATCAGCGTCAAATGATTCTCACCTATTGTTCCTCAGGTTATCTCAGACACTTGGTGGATCCATCATTGTCATTTTTCACTGCAGTGACAGTTAATCTCATCACAGCACTTTGTCTGTAGATTTTCCCTGATTTCCCTTTTCACTTATTTTGAGACTGTTAGACAGGTAACCTTTCCCCAGCTCATTAGATTGTATAATATGTGGAGCTAACCCGTGGTTGCTTGCGAACCGTGCCAGTGATAGTAGGTTACTGTGTCGAGACGAACTTGTGCAGGCATGCCAGAAAAACATGTCGACTCGGAAATTTGTAACACGGGACTGTCTAGCTGGAGTCTGGGAATTCCTTTCCGATGTGGCTTTGCCTTTTCCAATCGCTTTAAGCCCCTCTGGGCCCAGTACTTATTATGAGCCATGCCAGTGATAGTAGGTCACTGCGATAAGATAGTTCTTACTTCCCTGGAAATTTCCCCCTCACTTTGCTGCTGTTGAACTTGTCTCTTCACTCCAGGCGAGGATTAGCAAACAAGACCTGTTAAGGCCAGTGAACAATTGTAACATATGAAACAGCTCTGTCTTTACCTCCAGCTTTTTCTTTTTTCTCTCTCTCTGATGTTCAATTTCTCTAAAACTGAAATCAAGTTTGAAAATACACCAGTCATTTTGCAAGAAAGCAATCACAAGAAGATGGGTTAAAGTGGACGCTCCCAGCCAAGAAATGTGGATAGAGGTTGTAGAGGAAAGTCACGGAAAAATTGACTCATAAGACTACAAGAAACAAGAAATAGATGAACTGAAGGAGGTGTAACAGTTCTTTTGTTTGTTTGTTTGTTTATATGGCTGTAGAAATGTTGAAATATCAATGAAAACACGAATAGCTGTGTTATTATGCAGAGTCTATTTCCTCATCATCAGACAGAGCTAATTATGTGAAATGAAGAAACTAAAATGACAGAAAGTTACATTATACCAATCAGAGGCCACTGCCATATGGTTTCTACCAATAGTGATGATGTCAAGTTACTTTGTGACTGATACCAGCACATAGGTGGTTGTTTGGTTACATATTAATCACATTGTGTGCTGTGTGTATTGACCTATGGTACTGACACTGAAATGACATGTTTTCCTGCAATGTTTTTTTTAGCCACGTCAGTGGAATGGCTGTAGGTAGGGGGACCTAAGGGGGATTAGAGGATGAATCTGACTTTTCCTCTTTTGCCACCCTGCGGTTTATATTTGTACTAAAAATTAATATGGTTATAATAACCTGGTAATTATTTAATTTAGTAAAAATGTAAATGTAAAGTTTTTCTTTTTTTTTTTTTACAAATTCTGAGATTATTAAGTATTATATTATTGTCATTGATATGACTTAATCATGAATACTCATATGTAGATACACTTTCTGTCTTCCAGTGGAGGGTCTGCGGGAGGAAGAGATGATTCGCAGTGGGAGCCGCGAGCATCGGAAGAAGCTGTTGCCAGGTGGGTCTGGGTCTGGAGACCTGGACGATGCAACAGAGGTTGTGCTGGGCATGCCGACAATTCTTTATCCAAACCTCATCACCACTGCTCCTGCTACTACGACAGGTAGTGTGATGAGTAGATAATAAGTTAAAGGCAGATTGTTCTTCCAGGTTGTGGTTTTAAACTCTGAACTTTTGTTATATTGCTATTGATGAAAATTATATTTTGATAGTTATTTTTTACACTTTGGTGTCTGTATTGATATTATATCCTGATATTAATAACAATTTTATTACATAATGCAAAATCATAAAGTGATTTCCAGGGAAACTGCATAAACCCCCAGTTACTCATAAAACCAATCTTTACTTTGTAAAAAAAATACACAAGCAGCATAAATGAAGAAAATCTGTATTATGTGATCGAGTCAGTCCAATGGTCAGACAAGGCAAGTATAAAGAAATGTATATTAAGGTATAAGACAGTGTCAACTATATGAACATGAACTTACAGTCTTTTTCAAATTTAAGTTGCCAGCTCAGTTTAATTTATCCCTTGATGTAAACCTGGAAAAGCTCACAGGCCTAACCCATCACATCTAAAGAGTTGTGTCTAGCTACACAAAGCCTTCTTTTTAAGATTTAAAAATGATTCACTAACACAAGGAAGTAACCAGTGCAAAGAGCCTGAAGCCCTCGGTGATGTTATGAGATTGTTTTTGTCCTAGTCAGAAGCCTGTCTGCTCTGATCTTCCATGGCCTCTCTCATTATAAAGCTGAGAGACGGACGCGGAAAGCGGAAAAGCTGCCAACACACCAACAGCCAAGCAAGCTCATAGGTGCACTGTACATACAGCATACTGTAGTTATGCAGGGCTACACCAAATGGCTTTGGCACATATACACACACAATAATGACAGCCCAGCAACAGTAGGGGGAGTGACTCTCTTGTGAGAACAAGAGGGGACATGTAATGAAAGCAGGGACGAGATTAATAGATAAAGAAGAGGGTTCCTCAGACAAAAAGGAAAAAAGTTGGAACCTATTAATCATAAAAACAATGTTTATATGTTAACAAAGAAGTCATGTTTTCTCTCACTTTTCTCTTTGATACACAGGAAGTCAGATTGATGTAACGTCAACAGAAGATTTTCTGTCACGTACAGCCTCAACAACAATCCTTGCTTATCTTACTGTAACCTCACCCATGTGCTTGCCATTCCCTCTCTGCTCCAGAGCCCCCGGCTACAGAAACCCCCTTTGAGCCCCCTGACGAGGCCACAGAGAAAACTGCCAAAGAGAAGAGGAAGAGGAAGAAAGATAAAGATAGGGGTCGGTCTAAGGTGGAGAACAAGGAGGAGCAAGGGACAACACAGGGTAAACCAGCTGAGGAGAGACCCCGGAAGACGCCCTTCCCTACCCAGCCAGTTACAGGTGACCTCTTTTCTTCAGTGTATCAAAAAACATGAAACTAAAACAATCTCTGTCCACATGAGGGTTGTCGCTCCTTATCAGTTTGAATCCATATCCATACTAACATGCCTAAACACCCATATCACGTGACCACTCATGTACACTGGGCATGCGTGTGTTAGTGTGCACAGGAAGCATTTGGTTGTCAGTTGCAGAAAGAGCTAGGCTACAATCGAGAGGCAGCTATTTTGAAAAAGTAAAATCCAGAATTTAACTGAACAACAGCTGTTAGCAAAGACAACAGGGTCAGCAACGCTTGTAATTGATTATCTGTAGCTGAAGCTATTGCCAGTAGTTTTCTTCCAGAATGGGGCCTTGTAATAGGAGTCTGAATCAGTGAAGGCTACGTCATGATTGAAAAGACCCAATCAGCAAGTGGTCATTGTTTCCAAAATTTTTTATTTATGCTCATCTAGACTAAAAAGTGGCCCAGGAGTTTTCAAACCTAAAACCAGCAGCGTTTGCAAAGTTCTCCATTTTAGTGGCTCTAAAACTCTGCAGCAGAGTTGATGCTTTTCTAACGAAAACTTAGTAATGTGGCTGTAGCCTCAGATCTAAATAGCTAATTTTGTATTTATTACTTTCATGAGCCAAAACATAATTGTAATAATAAAGCAGGAAGTTAGCAGTTTATCTTAAGGAACATCTGGCCATCATCACATGGGTTAAGGAGGAACAAATGGCTTTAGAGCAGTAAGTGTTGGTTTGAGATGTGATGACAGTGTTTACACAGGGAGGAACAGGTAAAAGAAAGGATAATGACAGGCCACCCTGTTGTCTGCAAGGCACATATGTCCTCACCCTCATAATCCAAGGGATCTCACACACACATACACATGTATGGAAACTCAGTCATGTTCATATATGCACTTTGTCAACATGTGTAAACACAGACATTGTGCCTGCCTAAATGCAGAGGGCCATCTGTTTCCTGATTTAAAACCATATGTTTACTCTTGTACTCTCTAAAATACAGATAGGTGACAAATGAAAGGATTACTCAACATGAAGTGTGCTTTTAAGGTGTTATGACCTCCTCCCGGAGTAGCTTCGATGCTCTTCGGCTTTGATTCGAAACGTTTCTGGAACAGGTCAAAAATATTTCATTAATGCTTCCTTTTATTAAGGCATTTCTCCAAGGAAACCGTTTGAGTGCGACAGCGACGCAGCAGCGGACATCATGATGTTGGTGGATGGCTCCTGGAGCATCGGGCGCACCAACTTCAGGCGTGTCAGAGACTTCCTGGAAGGCCTTGTGACACCTTTTCACATCGGGCCGAACAACATTCAGATCGGTGAGGATCATACTGTGTGGTGGTGATGTCATTGGTCACTTTCCCCTGTGGATTATTTGCATTCACGTCGACATAATGCCACACAGTGGGTTTCCTTTCTTCTGCTCCATTCATGTCACTGCATGCTACTGAGCTGCAAGTGGAAGTTAAATATAAAAAATAGTAATTTATTTATGCCCTAGTAACAGCCAATCAAACAAGTTATAAATGCCATAGCAACCAACTGGAACCACTTAACAACCACTCTATATAACCCTATATGCTGAGAGCTAATTAGGAACATGAAAAGTGTTGTTTTAAAATTCATTAACAAAAGAAGTGAGCTCAGAGAGCAGAAGTTGCTGTTTGCTCAAACAGCCATGTCAGGATTTTCTCATTATTTCGTTAGATTGTGATAAAGCACAAGTAATATTTTTGTCCCAGGTCTCACCCAGTACAGTGGAGATCCTCGCACTGAGTGGCATCTCAACAACTTCACCACTAAAGATCAACTGCTGGAGGCAGTGAGGAACTTTAGGTATAAAGGAGGAAACACATTTACTGGTAAACACATCCCACAATGCACCTTTAATTCTACAGTATGTACCACATGTCTGTCAGTGTCAACAATCCATCCATCTCCCAGGCCAGGCGCTGCTCCACGTCATGGAGGATAACATGAGGGCCGAGGCAGGAGCAAGGTACGGACACACCCTTTTTCCTGGTTTTGTTGACTGATGGGAAATCTCAGGATGATGCCATTGCTGCGGCCCACAGGCTAAAGAATGCCGGCGTGGAGATCATCGCTGTAGGTGAGACTGAAAAGAAGAGAGTGTGAGGTGGTGTGAAGATGAACTACGTTTACATTGATGGGTTACAACATTAAAACCAGCTCCCTAATATTGTGTCATTCCCCCGTGAGCCACTGAAACAGCTCAAACTCGTTGAGGCATGAACTCCAGAGGACACCTGAAGATGTGGTATCTACCTGTGCTATTACCTGTAACATCCCACAAGACCTATGTATCTTCGTGTCTTTTTCATCCTGAGATATTTGAATCTGTCATCAACAAAAGCAGCTTTAGAAATTCTCTTGCTCAGTGTTACAGCTGTTTGGCTCCTGTCAAAGTCACTTAGATCTTGGCACTTGCCCATTTTTCTTTCTTCCAATCCATCAATTTCAAGAACTGACTGTTCACTTTCTGCCTAATATGTCTTAGCCCCTGACAGGTGCCATTGCATTAAGATAATCAGTGTTCTTCACTTCACCCATCAGAGGATTTCATTTTGTGGCTGATTGATGTACCTTGCTGCATTTTCATGGGGCTGCTCTGTTTTTCTGCTGTATTTCTGTGGCCATGGGACTGTTAGTAATCTAAATTCATTTTGTTCAGCCTATGTGATATGATGAATTTATGCCTGATGTGGTTTCATTGATGTTACCCAGTAACACAGCTCCTGTAATGTTTTCAGTGTTTTTGAAGGTACAGTATTCTAAATGCTCTTTGTGTGAAGTATTTCTATTTTTGTGTTATTCAGGTGTGAAGAACGCTGATGAAGCTGAGTTGAGACATGTGGCTTCAGAGCCTGTGGATCTGAACGTCTACAATGTCAACGACTTCCCTCTGCTCAGTAAACTGGTGGCACGACTGGTCCACATCCTGTGTGGGAGGATAGAGGACCGTGGCATTTCAAAACGTAATCTATCAATCAACTGTCTGTCTAGTCTCTGTCTGCCCACCTGTCTTTCTATTCTCAGCATTTTGTCAGACGTTTGTTTTTGAATGTTACCTCACTGAGGTCTAATGTGCAATTTCTTTGTTGCTGTGTCCTCAGGAATGGAGCCTGGACCCACAGACGACCCAGTGCTCTCCTACCCCAGCCCTACTGATCTGCGCTTCTCTGATCTGGGCTCAAGAGAAGTGAAGCTCCACTGGACCAATCCTGCTCAGCCAGTCCAACAGTACAGGGTGGTTTACCACAGTGCAGAGGGTCAGAGACCACAGGAGGTGAGAAACCTCCCCATGCACACATTATTAACACATTAGGTAGTTGTGCATAAGCAGACTCATATTTCACTGTGAATAATTCCAAGCAGCCTCTACATTGTACTTTACATTTATACTTTGGAGGAAATATGCTTCTTTTGCACTTTTTGTGTAAATACTGGTGTTCGTGTGTGGGATGAGAAAACAATGTTTTCTTAGAAAAGGTACCTTTTTACAGAATATTAGAAGTGTTTTTTTGTGAGTGTAAGCGATGCTTTGTTTCCAGGTGGTACTAGCCGGCTCAGAGTCCACTGTGCTACTGGAAGGCCTCTCCTCTCAGACACTGTACCACGTGTCCATCTTCCCTGTGTATGAAAACAACGTTGGCCTGGCGCTCAGAGGAACTGTCACCACACGTAAGACTGACATCACTAGCTAGTAACTGATGCGTACTGCGAACTCCCCACGAGTCATTTTGCAGATGCTCTGACCCAGTTGTCGAGCCATCACAGTTTGGCCCTCGTCAAAGTCGCTCTTATTCCTGAAACATCTCTCCTCTTATTTCCTCTGTGTCCTCCTGCCTCCATGACTCAGTGCCCCTCGTCATGCCTGCCAACCTGGAGGTGACTCCTTCTTCTTTCAGCACGCTGCGTGTAAGCTGGGATTCAGCGCCTGGCGCGACACAGTATATGATCCTGTACTCAGCTCTCAACCATGGAGAGCCTGACGACGCCAAAGAGGTGGGAAATGGATTTCTCTCTTTCACTATCTATTTCACTCTTCTTTATGTCAGTCTGTTTCAAATTCTATCAAGCCCAACTGCTCACACTTCTACAAATCAGTCCCTTAAATGCGCCCTATTTTTTTCATCAAGATCTATGAATTATTTCTTGGGAAATTGGTGAGAACTTAAAAAAACACCCTTACAATTTTAAAGGAGGTGAAAGAAAATTTAGGATCTGCCCCATTATTGGGGCAGCTGTGGCTTAGGGGGTAGAGAGTGTTGTCCATTAACTGAATGGGGGATCGTTCGATGTCAGGCTCCTCATATCTGCATTCCAGAGTGTCCTTGGAAAAGATTTTGCCTGTTTACCCGTGTTTAAAAAACCCATGTACACCTCCTAATTTTAGTCTTTTACCTCTGGTGTAGAGGTATTAGACAACAAACAAATGTAATCAAATGAAATAGAAATTCACACAGAGATGGATTTAATTCACCAATCAGCCTCTAGGAACCAGCAGAAGTAAGATGGTGCCTCATGACTGAAAGCCTGTAGGAAGTCACTGAAAGTTATAACTGTTAGCAGCATGGATGGCTGGATGTTGATCTCTATGTGTAGAAAAGTTTCATAAAATAAACTTCTCACTGCTGTTTTTATTTAATGTGGAAAAAATCTGTCCCATCAGATGGAGGAGTGTGTCAGTAGAAATATATTTCTTGTCATTCCCTTCATCCTCCAATCACTTCCTCTCTGCCTCCTGTCTTTGGTCCTCACACATGTGATGCAACAAAATAACCAACATTGTCTTGAAATTGTATCTCAATAGAGTATTTACTACTAGAAACCAAATTAAATAGCTGGTTAACAGAGATTAACATGTTGTTGTTTGTAATCATTCATTTCCTTTTCACTCATTGTGATGTAATATGATGATTTCTGTTCCAGGCTGCACTAATTTGAATAATCCTCTTAACTCCACATTTGTACTGTGTATCTGTATAATTGCAGGAGAAATTCAGTGCAGACCAGACAGTGGTGGAGCTGTCCGGGCTACTGCCGGAAACAGACTACTCAGTCACCCTGTATGCTCTCTATGATGAGGATCCCAGCGACCCTGTCACTGCTGTAGCCACCACATGTAAGACCCCCACAATGCCAAAATATCCCCATCCCTCGTTTCTTTACTTTTATCATTTCTATCTCACATTTTTTATTTCTCCTTCTCATTTTTGTCCTTTACTTCTATAATTATAATTCACTCTGCTGTCATTCCATCTTTTCCTCTTTTTCTTTGATCCCATTCAGACGTGGTATTTACATCGGTCCTGAGTGATCAGATCACAAATTCAGCGCCAAGTACAGCATTCATTGATTCATTCAGTCCCTCCTGACTCAACTTGCTCACTCTCTATCTCTCTCTGTCGCCAACACACAGACACACAAACACAAACATTATCATCGGACACATCTGTTACATAATTACCTTTTTTCTTTACAAAAGGCTAAGTTCTTAATATATAGTTGATTCACTCAGCAACTGCTGACCTTGCTCTCTTTCTCTTTCTCTCTATATGTCTCCCACTTGAACACACTTGTAAACCCAGACTGGGTAAATACAATATCATTTGGTCTACACACAAACACAAATGACGTATGTGATATTTGCATACAGCGCAAGGAAATGAGATCCTATCACAAGTGATCACGGGAGACATTCAGGACACATTTTAATACTGGGCATTAACAAACATTTTCCACTTGTGATCAGGTCTCTCAGGGTGAATGTTAATAACCAGTTCTGAACAGGGCCTCTCTCATCTCCCTTTCCTACCATTTCTCTCTATTCTTTTCTTATAGACCTTCCCTTCTATTCTCGCTTCCATTTCTATTATTAAAATACAATATGAACTTAAAGCCTTCCTGCACTCATTACTTATTATTATTTGTCTTTCTTTTTTTTATTGCCTCACTTTTTGCCTCCCTGCAGTCCCTCTGCCATCTCCTGTCAGTGTTCAGTTTCCTATGGTGACCCATAGTATGCTGAGGGTGAGCTGGGCGCCTGGAGCTGTGGACGTCCCTGGCCACAGAATCACCTACAGCACCAACCACGGCAGTGACGTCAAGCAGGTAATTTAACAATATACACTAATGTTAAACCTTCTGTCTCCAAAACCATCCTCAGAGCTGAGAACGTGTCTTTATTTTCAAAGAGAAACATAAACAAAACAAAAAGACAAGAAAATAAAAGTGTGAATAAAATACATTTTTGTTTAACTTAAAATAAATTATTACACATAACATTTGTTTTTCTTTTTATTTCCTTATTTTCTTACATACATCTAAAAGGACCCAAATGTATTGTAACTATAGCACGGTCTGTTTCAGTCATTCATTCAAAATATATCTTTCTAGGTGGAGGTAGCAGGACTGAACTCAGTGCTGGTGCAGAATCTGTCGTCTTTGTCCAGATACCTGGTTTCAGTGCAGTCTCACTACCCACAAGGCCTTTCTACAGCACTCACCAGTAACGTCACCACACGTAAGACAAGCATAATCATATGTAATGTAATCAGAATTATAATCATAGTGTAAAAATAACATAAAATTAATTCTGCATGAAAAAACTCAGAGCAGGCTAAAGAGTCCTTTATTTTAATGCTCCCACATTTTCCTTCTCTCCTAGTGAAGGTGCCTTCGCCCTCAGACCTCAGGGTGACTAACTTCTCAGGCAGTGATATCACTGTCCGCTGGGAGGCTGCAGCCGGTGATGTAGTGTCCTACCTCATCAAGTGGATCTCCCTCAGTGGAGGAGACCTGAGACAGGTAAGCATGAACAAATGGATGGTTGCGGCACATTATATGTTATAATGGTCAATATAAAGGTTGCTGTTGTGTCCCTGTTGTGTGTTTCAGTTGAGGGTTAGTGGCGAGAGTGAAGTAGCGATCCTGGAGGGAGTGGAGGACGATAAGGAATACCAGATCTCTCTGTCTGCACTTTATGGAGATGGAGCTCAGAGTGAAGCTGTGGCCATACGCTACAGTACCTGTGAGTATTTATTTATTTAGTGTTTATTTGGATCTGCACCAAAGTGCACAAACTCATACATATTAGTGTCATAACCATGCCAGCTTTTTTTTTATCAAGATCCATAAATTATTATCTGAGAAATTAAGGAAAAATGTTGAAAAACTCAAATGTTAAAGAAAGTGAAAAGAAAAGACTGCACTAAGATTGAATTGGTTCTTTCTTGACCTATACTTCATCCTTCCACTAAGCTTTGTTGCTTAGGTAATAAGTTGTAGAATGTGTTTCTGGTCTTACCTGTCACAGTTAAAGTTAATGCATTACTACACTATATAAAATAATTTTGCTGACTTCATTGTGAGATCATGCTGATGTCATTTCTAACATATGATCATACATTATTGTTTGAAGCTTTGGGTTGTGTCTATCGTCCTATAGGCTGCAGAGGTAACTTTTGTTGATTTTGACCTTGACCCTTGACCTATCAGCTGCAAAACGTAATCATCTGGAAATACCAATGAGAGATCTGGAATGAGTATTCATAATAAATACTTTTCCCACCAAGTTTGGTGAAAATCCACCCAAGCATTGGGGTGCAGGGTGAAAAACATTTAGGGAACGGCAGCTCTGCAGATGTTTTATTGTGCCAAATTGTTGCCAACAATTATTTCATCATTTCCTCTTGTGGGACAATAGAGATTAAATATGAATATTATATATAATATATGTTGAACTGATTTAATCTTATAATAATAAGTATCTTCACTGCAGTGTCAGGTGGAGGCCCGTCCAGCATAACGGTCTCTGAGGAGACTGCGGTCAGCTTGGTGGTCAACTGGGTACCTCCCAACGCTCACGTCCTCCAGTATCGTGTGTCTTACACTGCACTCACTGGAGCTGAAACCCAGGACAGCACTGTAAGTGGACCGTAATCGTCCCCTCCTCCTCCTCCTCCTCCTCTGCTTTGTCCTTCATCCTTTGTCATTTGAATCATTCTGCTGCTCTGAGCTCACTGTAAAAAATCTCTGTGATTGTATTGACGGATGTGTGTTTTGTTTTAAAGCTTAGCTGTAAGTTTGTTGTCCTCAGGTATTGGTCCCAGGTGGTGAAAAGCGGGTGGTGCTCGAGTCATTACAACCAGATACACGTTACAGCATCCTGGTCACCGCCGAGTACCGCAACAGAGAAGGAGGCAGCAGTTCAGCTCAGGGCAAAACCAGTGAGTCAAACACTCTGAAGAGATACACATGACTTTTTAAAATCATCACCTGCTGGAAAAGATCTTATGTTGAAAGATAGTTTTAGCTCTCTCTCCCTCACACTCTCTCTCCAGCCAGTCTGCGGGTGAGCAGTGTGAGCGTGGTCAGATCAGACCACTCCAGCATCTGTGTGTCTTGGAGACCCGTGTCTGCTGTCGATGGATATCGTATTGTCATCCATTCTGTCAAAGGTAATCTTGAGTTAAATCAGTTACAGTTTGTTAACTGGCAGCTCTGTGCACGTAAAGCTGATGTAACCACTATTAATTTACCCATCGGTGTGAACATATGTGTGTTATGTCTATGTGTGTGTGTGTGTGTGTGTGTGTGTGTGTGTGTGTGTGTGTGTGTGTGTGTGTGTGTGTGTGTGTGTGTGTGTGTGTGTGTGTGTGTGTGTGTAGACAAAGGAACAAAGGAAGAAAGTGTCGATGAGTCCAGCAGCAGTCACTGTTTCTCTGATCTGGAACCTGAGACTCTGTATCGCATCAGTGTGCACTCACTGCTCGGCTCAGCAGAGGGGGCTGCTGTCTCCATTCTCCATCCAACAGGTTTGATCTCACTAACATCCACAGTGTGTTATATTTTGAAGTTAGTTCAGCCATTTTCAGACATGAACTCCTCAGGATGTCCCCACAATAGGGTCCAGACTTTCTCTGGAGTTTGCCTTTTACACATGAACAACGCAGTAGGAAACTCACCGGTCAGGTGCATTCACAACAACACAGGAATCTCCAGTGTGTATAGGATTCATACTAAAAGTGTATGTGCGCACAAAAGCCCAAAAAATGGCTTTTATAACTCCCAGTCCACCTGGAAACGTTCGTACATGGATCTGCATCAAATTGGGTCCTCTACACGCCCACATTCAAATCAAGCGATGAGAAGAAGGAGCGCAACAAGTAAGACAAATTGTTTGGTGTTTGGTTGGATGTCATTAATAAAGAAAACACACTGATACAGTGTAAGGATAATACAGCGAGTGAAGACGATAGAAAGAACAAAACCTGAAATTAGATAAAGGATCTAATTCAAAGGTGGAGCCAAAAAACTAACCGCTCCACACTGTCAGAATATGAACTTGTTGTATCGACTGTTCATATTTTAATTATCCAAAACTGCACGATTATTAAATTCAGAGACAGCTGTGATGTCCCCAATCTATCAAATTTGACAGAATTGTATATTTAAAATAATTAAAAGAGGCTACATATAAAGGTTAATATTATACAGTGTAAATCATACCACACACATACCTGTCGGCTAATAAACCAGAGTGGTGAGAACTTGTCTTTGTACTGGGATGGTTAATTTCTGTCGAGTCGTTATAGTGGGAGTCAGTTCAAGTCTTACGCACGAGTGTCACCGCAGTATTTATATATTATCAGTGGATGTTGTTGGAAAAGTTTGAAAGTGAATAGTTTTTTGTAATTGCTGTTTAATGGTGTCTGAATGTAAATAGCTGTAAATTGTTTTATATCTTTTTCGATTGAAGGTTCTTATGGAGCTGTTTTGCACAACTAACACTGTTGGTTTTAATGTAAATGATGAAGTTGATCAATAATCTGGCTTCAGTTCACATCCTCACGTCTGCATCCTTTTTTTTCGTCTCCAAAATGTTCATATGCATGGGTCAGAGTTAGCATACAAGTGTGCACATTCTCCGCAGTCTTTCAGAGCCTGTTTTATGCCTATGCAACGGTTATCAATGAGGCCGCTGGTGAGGTGTGGTGAGCAGACAGGAAGGAAGTAACGTAAGAATTCTGCTGCGGAGATGACATGTTTTTGTTTACAGCACATGACCCATATCACCTAAAGCTCTCTTGACATCTTTGACACTTTTTTTTTTTTGTCTGTCACATGTTAGAAACGTAATCAACACCCCCACTCTCTCGTGGTGAATCCTCCAAAGTTTTTGCTAGAAAGCTGGCAGGAGAAACTTTGGTGAAAGTACGGAGGCTCTCACTCTGAAATTTGCATTCTCACATACACGCACATACATCCAGAGAATGTGTGGAGCTTGTCCAGAGTTCGGTGCATGTCTGAAAGCAGCTTTAGATCACCATGAAGGGTGGCATTTGCTTTTCATGAATTTCTTGGCTGCTTTCCTCTCTATAATGTACAAAATCAATCAGTAGGTGTTGAATTGAGTTACTGTTTCTATAGACAGATACATACAGTGAATGATCTTTAAACAAGAATGAATTAAAGATTTGATATTTTTGTTGTTGCTTGAATGCATCTTGTTTTTTGTTTTTGTTCCTTTTACAGCCACAGCTCCAGCCAGAATTCCCATCCATCCCCGGATGTATCCAATCCACAACGAAGGTCACTCATCAGCTCATTGTTTTTATCTCATGATTAGAACAATAAGTATATTTGTGTAATTTCAGTCTAAAATCGAATGGACATGTTTAGAATCCAGACATTGACAGGGGGTCCTTAGATGACTACAGCAGGTCCACTGCAAAAGAAGGAATACAGTTTTGATATTTTTCTAAATATTAATACTATGAGAAAATTGGATTTGGCGAAGTGGTTGAAATCACAAGTACTGTTGTTATGATACATGCTTTATTTAATAGTTCAATAAAATTGGCTTGTTACATGATTTTAGGCCACTCAAACATAAATGTGGCCATTAAAATAAGCTTTTTCGAAAGTGCATTGTGAGATTGAGTTTTTTTTGTCTGAAGTTAAAATGCCAAAAAAAACATTTCTTCGCCTGATGGTTTGTCAGCCTTTATTTTGAAAGCTCAACACTGCCCTCTTGTGTTCTCTTCAGTGTGCCCTGAAGTCACCATCAGAAACAGCATTGTTAAAGGTGAGAGCAGCTGTCCTCCCTCTGAACTACAAACTGTCTCTTAAAAGACTTGTTTAAAATGATTGAAACATCAGATTTAAACTGTCGACATGATGTGCCTTATTTTATTTCTGTCATGTGTGTGTTGTGTCAGGGTTTGACATGATGGAAGCATTTGGTCTGACACAGAGAGCTCACTCATCCGTGGAAGGTGTGGCAGCCGAGCCTTTTATCTTCAACACGGTCCCCACCTACACTCTGTTCAGAGACGTCCAACTGACACAGAGCACCAAGTGAGACAAATTTCAATTCATCCTCTACTGTTGATTTGACCTTGTCTTGATGCAGCCCTGCGTTAACTAACCTTAGTAATGATAATGATAATAACGTTACAACGTCCTTCACAAAGAGGGACAAATAAAAATCAAGAAAACTAAAAAAACAGCAAACAAAAGACCACAATATCATTTAAAATCAAAGATAACAATGGATATAGCACATAAAACTATTTATAAAAGCCGTTTGGAAAAGTGAGTTTTGAGAGATGATTTGAACACAGACGGTGAAGTCACCAATCTGAGTTCCTGCAAAGACCCTGTCACCCTTGGTCTTCAGCCTCGATCAATGAATAATTTACAGAGCCTGAACTGAACAGCTCCTTGTGCCGCAGCATTGTTGCAGCTTCATGGTTCTGTGGACTCAGCAGCAGGTCTTTACTTTCTGCAGGTCACTTTTACAGTTTCAGAAAGAAAGCTGCAACCAGTATTACCACAGGCCAAGTTAACATTCCATTCCAAACAAACAGGTTGAGAACGGGCACTGTGACATGCATCAGGTGACATACCTCTCGCTCCCCACTCACCCATCCTATTAAGTGGTGTATTTAAGCAGAGAAAATTTCAATCTCTTTGCTTGCCCCCGCTGCTGCGTCAGTGTTGCTGCCAGTTGCTTCAGCCCCTCGACACCCCCAGCATCCACCTGTAGGCTCCGACGGGGGGTTCAAAATAATTGCGTATCACTCCCATCATATCGATGAAATCATATCTGGGGGAGTGATTAAGTCAGACCCTAGACGCCAAACACTAACCTGTTCTACTGTGGCAATAAACATTTAAATGTGAATTGTCTGACTTAAGTGTATTTATGATTATTTTATCATTCAGATTCCACACACATCTAATGGTTTCCTCAGAAGAGAAAACCTTGGGAATGAACTGATCAATCTTTCCCTCTATCGCTCCAGGTTTATCCACCCTGCAGGTTTCTCTCCAGAACACACCATCAGCATCGCCTTCCGCATGTTGCAGGATACACCCAGGGAACCCTTCGCTCTGTGGCAGCTAACTGACAATGACTTCCAGCCCAAGATGGGAGTGGTGCTAGACCGTGAGTAACATTTATGCATCTGACCTTCTCTTATCTTTCTCTTCTCATCCCTCTAGTCTCAGCTTCTGTCATAGGGTTGTATTGTTGGAAGAGTGAAGATGAGCGAAGAAGCCAAGAACTTGAAATAAATTGGAGGATTTTCTGGTGTTCTTTGTCTTGTGTGATAACAAATTGAGTGTCTGTGGGTTCCGAGCTGTTGGTCAGACAAAACAAGACAAATGAATATGTCTCCTTGGGCATTAGGGAGTTTGAAAGTGTATTTTTCATTATTTTCTAACATCCTGCAGACGAAGCAATTCACTGAGAAAACATCTATTTATTGAAGCTAGTTTAATTTGTTTTAAATTATACCCAGACAGTTTCTCCCTGCACCCAGCAAAATCAAACCAAACTATAGCTGACATTCCCGTCTTTAGCACCCCATGATTTAATGTAAGAAATAACGTTATAAATGAGTGAATTTTATCCACAGCTACTACAAAGCACCTGGTGTACTTCAGTCTGGATTACAGGGGAGAGGTGCAGGAACTGACCTTCGACCAGCCGCAGGTCTACAGACTCTTCTACGGCAGCTTTCACAAGGTGAGAGACAACATACACAGAACTGACCCAACTGCCATTTTGCAGGAAATTAAACACTAACCTTATTTTAATCTCCTGCATGACTCACTAACCCTACTGTTATAAAACAAATAGAGAGAAGGACTTCAGGGGACAGTTATTGTAGTTTGGCTTATTTGTTCATGTACAGCAGTTGGAGCTGTAGCAGTGACTGTGACAGCTCATGGAGCCAATTTACTTTCTTTCGCTTACTTTCCTTTTACTTATTTACTATACCAGCCTTGGCACCCTATCGCCCGATTTGCTAGGTCAAATATAAACACAAACATGATGCACATATTTTGAGATTAAGTGTGATTTACACTAACACACACATCCAGTGGGAATGAACGTGCTACTTAGAAATCATACGAAAAAGATGTTCATAACTCTTGGATTAGTTTAACAATGATCATGTTTTTCTCTTAGAGAATTATTCCAAAGCATGAAGAAAGAAAAAATATCATAACAGTAACAATAGATTTACAATGTGTTGTTGGGGAGCATTTTCCTCTGAGGGTTGGTCTAGTAAATCTGAAACTCTGGTCTAATATGAGAACACAGTCTGGGATTTTACGTCATTTTGTCGGTCATTTTAATCAGTCCTCTCTCTTCCACTCGGCAGGTTCACTTATCTGTCAGCCAGGTGAGTGTCTCCCTGTCTGTGGACTGCCAGCGTGTGGGGGAGAGACCCGCCCGCCCTCTAGGCACCTTGCCCACTGACGGTTTTGAAATGCTGGGAAAACTGGTGAAGACCAGAGGACCCAACAGTGGATCCGCCCCGGTACTGTTTCTCTATTCAGTACTCATTATTTCAGTCTGTCAGTAATGTTGTACACATTGAACGTTTCTAAGGCTACATCCATACTACTACGTTCTCATTTGAAATTGGCATTTTCAAACTAAAACGATCTTTGTCCACCAGAGCAATTTGGCTCTGTATCAGTTTTGTTCCTCATTCATTCAAACACACCTGAAAACGCATATCATGTGACCACTCACATACAGTACACTGTTGGATTTAACTGCACAAAAGCCTGTTGTTTTCTTCTGGAAGGGATCATGTGATAGGAACCTGGCGAATCAGCGAAGGGTATGTTCTTAACAGAAAGACCCAATCAGCAAGCGGTTGCAAGTGTCTACATCATAGTTTGCAAACATCTCAGTTTCTGCCCTGGAGTTTTCAAACTAAAACTGGGCCAGCAGCTTTTCCCAACTATCTGTAGCAGAGTTAATGCATTTTCAAATGAAGATGTAGTAATGTGGTTGTAGCCTAAAAACATCTGATGGTCTCTTCCTCTGCCCTGTTCTCAACTTCCATCCTGTGTTCTTCTCTGAATCCAGTTCCAGCTGCAATCTTTTGAGATTGTCTGTAACACAACGTGGGCAACAGAGGACACCTGCTGTGACCTGCCTGGAGTGGTCAGTCTGTTATTATTTACATTTACCTTCTCCTGCCTTACTTGCTCATTGTGAGTGAATACAATATTTGAAACATGGACTGCACATAAAGATGGACAGTGTTGTGCCAATTCACACTCAAAAAGAACTAAAGTTCAGTTCATACAGTTCACACTTTCAAAAATTAACTAGTTCACATTCATTTGGTCCGTTTTTTATTGGGATGATTTCGATGACAAACTTACGATCATGCATTTAGTTATTAATGTATGTGTGTCGCTCCTGTGACTTTAACACTGAGACTTGACTCGTGTGTGTCACGTCTCATTTTGTACTGAGCACAAAATGTTGTTGTTGACATTTTGTTTAAATGCGACCTCATAAAGTCTGGAGCGAATCAAACAAACACTAAGTAAACTATCCTTGGGGAAACACTGTTTTAGGAAGTTCTTATCACACTGCTTTATTTGCAAATTAAATTTTTTCTGTTCAGTTTAGTTTGCAGACTTTGGCTCCAATTGACGTTGTATCAGGGATATTTTGACTTTGATTCTAGATTGTGAGAGGAAGTGGAGACATTTCCATTGTTTCCCTCTTGACAATTCACTGTAGAACAAAAAGAAACTGCCATTATTCATAAGCTGTAGAATAATAGCCTGCACACCTCCCTTTTTTTAAAGCAACAGTGAGGGTTAGTAGAGCCCAGTTAATACATTATACAAGGGCAGACTTTCATGTCTTTGTTGTCTGCTCTGTGTCTGTTGGGTGCATCAGAGAGATGAGGAGAGCTGTCCTGCCCCCGCCTACACCTGTTCCTGTTCCTCTGACGTCCCTGGAGTTGCCGGTTCTCCTGGACCAACTGTACGTCACCATTCAAGTGTTGGTTGAATCACCTTTTAGTTTAGTAACTTGGTGAATTTCATTTTTTTTTTTTTTTTTACAGGGAAAACCAGGTCCCCGGGGAGAAAAAGGCGAGAAGGGAGAGCATGGCCAAAAGGTGATATTAAAAAAAAGGGATATGGTTTTGGTTAGGCTGTCCACGATGAAAGGAAGTCAAAGCAAAGCCCTAACAAGGATAGCTCCGCAAACATTTATGTGTTGAAATAATGGATACTAAACTAAAGTATAATGTCTCCGGTATAATTTGAGGTTTGAGATCAACATCTACGCAGAGAAAACTGGGAGAGATACAAACACTTTCATGCAGAGTGTCCAAAAAGCAAAAGTCCAACTAGTTTAAACAATAACACATGTATTCAAACAATATCATTATTTTGTGGGAAATCCTTTAAATCAGTGCTTGTGTGAAGTCTTGGACACCCGGGCACCAGCTGATACTGTCTCCCCTGGTGATTCTATCCCAGAGCTTCACTGGATTGCAGCTCAATTAGACTGATATCAGGTGACTTACTCAAGCAGTTGAAGATGTTCCACCTCCTGAACCTGAAAAGCTGTTTGGTTTCCCCAGCCGTATGTATAGGATCGTAGACCTGCTAAATTATGAAATGTCCAATGTTACCTCTGCATTCACCTATCAACAGCCGATCAATCGATCAGATTTTATTTGAATAGCCCATATTCACAAATCACAATTTGTCTCATAGGGCTAAACAAGGTGCAACATCATCTGTCCTCAATCCCTCAACAGGAGTAAGGAAAAACTACCAAACAAACTACCTATTAACAGGGGGAAAAACGTTGAAACCTCAGAGAGAGCCACATGTGAGGGATCCCTCTCCCAGGATGGACAGAAGTGCAATAGATGGCGCATGTAGCTGAACAAATCAACAAAATTACAATATTAACAACATTGATTAAAAGAAACAGTTTTTAATGTAAGATGTGACAATATTTGAAGTATTTATACATAAGAAAAAGCTTAAGTAAATGCCAGTTGCACTAAACAGGTTGTATTCCCGAACAGAACCACCACAGTGTCTGATCATCTAATAATGTAGAAGAGATTGTTATATCAAGCTGTTCCTCTGATTTCTGCATATGAGATTGCAGAAGTCTCGTCAAGGTTAAGTCTGCTGCTTCAGAACAATCTCTAAATATCACATAATCCTTTTTGAACATGTCACATCAGTTCAGCTTTTACACATTAGTTACACATTAGTTACACATTAGTTTGTGTTGTATTCTGAGGTTTGCTTGGATTCCCAAATGGATATCTTCATGTTACCTTTCTCTGTGTTTTAGGGGGAGGTGGGTCCTTCAGGAAAATCTGGATTTGAGGGAGGCCTTGGACTTGTTGGCAGCACAGGACCCCGTGGCATGACTGTCCACGGAAAAGCGGTGGGGAGATGTCTTATGCTTCAATACATTGCAATGATACATTAGACGCTGTACTAGTTACTTATGAATCTATTATTTGTGTGAAAAGTTTCCCTGTTTTCTGTTTTCCTTGTCAGGGCCCTCCGGGTACAAGTGGGGAAAAGGGGGATCCTGGTCACCCAGGAGTCCAGGTGAGTTTAAACGGAAGAGAATCACTAAAACACAAAAAAAACACAGAATGTTGTAATGTTGGATAAATACTAATGTGACTTATTGTTGTATTTTCCTGAAGGGTTTACCAGGACCTCCAGGCCCAAAAGGGGAAGAGGGGATCCCAGGCCCCCAGGTGAGCTGTTTGAGCCCAGCTAGATTTATGCTGAGGTTTTACAGAACAGTAGATGTTAGCAGTTCTTCACCTGGCTGAGCTGATGCAGTGACCCTCTCTACCTCTGTGTCTGTTCTCCTCTCTGCAACATGTGTCACAGGGCATCAGGGGGATCGAAGGTAACATCGGTTCACCTGGTCTCACTGGACCCAGGGTAAGAATACATTTTATTCTTATCCATGTTTCAAATGTTAGAGTTTTCCACTTTGGTGCCAGCATTGGGTCAAAATGTGGGGGGGGGGGGGGGCATTTTGACCGGTTTGGTCCACAACACAGAATATTAAATCTGTTGTGAATATCTATCTTCCTAATTCCTAATATTATATTTATCTCAAGCCACCATTAGGGCAAAATCTACACTTAATAACCCCAACTATTAAAAGTGAATGGAGTGATACTCATGCACAGATGTCCTGAGAATGAAGCCTTTTCATTTTGGATGTTATGAGCGTTCCTCTGGCACCACCTTTAGGCCACAAATGTTTTCACGTTTTTTACACAGTTTGCCATGAAATAAACTTTGCATGTAGCCCAGCCACTTTAACAGTTTGCAGTCTTTTTAATGCTTGTTTGTTATTGAGGTGCACTATTTTAAGATTGCAACCTACTGATACTAATGATAATACTAATAATGATAAATGGAATTTAAACTTCTGGCCTTTTTATAACGTCTGTATTGTTCATAGTATCAGATTATGCCACAGATTCCCCTCTCTGTCATTCACTGTTTCCAAATGTATTACCATACATTAACATTATGTCATTGAACTGAAATAGTTAGTGTGGGGGGTATTATCCTCATGCAGCAGGAACAAATTTGTCAGAATGAAGAATGGAATCTCTCTCTTTTGTTGCAGTGGGTTGTCCATCATTGGTGAATTAGTCAAACATTTGTGTTTCAAATGATTTGGGATGTGATACAAGAAAGCTCATAGTTAAATATGGACAAAGACACAGGTTTAGTGCCCTGTGCATATTACGCATCATACCCAGTTCTCCTTGTTGCCGGGGGATTTGGTATCTGAGTTTAAGTCTATCTGTCTGCATTTTTCTGCATTCCACTCATCCATCTGTGTGTATTGTGCAGGGTTTCCAGGGAATGCCAGGATACCCAGGGCCTATAGGGGATAGGGGCCCCTCAGGACCTGTGGGACCTACGGTAAGACCAGAGGGACAAATGACAGCATCAGCCATTATCTGTCTTCACATTTGTTTATTATAGTCTATACACATGTGTCTCTCTTTTTACAGGGTCTGTCAGGTAATAAAGGGGAACGAGGAGAGAAGGTGGGTGATAATTTATGTCTTTTTCTTATATTTATTTTCTTGCAGCACAGAGATTGTATTTAAAAGACTTCTCAACACAGTCAGTTACCTTGTTAATTTGTATCTGTCTAATAAATCCCCAAATCTCTGTCTAAATGTGGTTTGCATACCTCAACAGCAGTTCATCAGCTTCACACTTGGCATGTGTATTGTTAAGGACCAAAGGAAATTCAGTGTCGACTTTGGTGCGATTAGGACATGCAATATGTTCAAGATTAATTAACTTCAAATGGCAACAGGCAACCAGTGCTCTGTAGCAGTGGTAGCTGGGACTTATCTTATTAAGTAGACTACAACAACAGCACATTCATGGCAAACTTTGAATAAAAAGGTGAACAGCTCTTTGTGCACTAGCGGTGGCGCAGCTTCAGGGTTCTGCATTCGGTCTTCACTTGTCGTAGCTCGATCGCTGCAGGTTACTTTCAGAGAGAAAGTTTCAACCAGCATTAGCACAGGTCCTAGAAAACAGCCCATTCCAACCAGGCAGGTTTAGAATGCTGCACTAGTGAATTAAAGGTTTCCAAAGTGAAACACAGTTTTTTGTTGGAGCCACAGTTGTTGAGTTTGCTTTTGTTTTACAGGGGGAACCTCAGTCAATGGCCATGATCTTCCAACTGGTCACACAGGCCTGTGAACATCTAGTGCACAGTAAGTTGTCTGTAGCACACAGGTAAAACAGGAATCTTCTCCAGTGATGGTATCTGTGTGTTTATCTATGCAGCTGTAACTTAGAATAAACTCCAGATGCAAAGACACTCTTGCTTTTTCAGAGGAGGTCCTGAAGCTTGACATGTTCATGAACGAGCTAAGTCGTAAGCCAGTTCCTATTGAGGAGCCAGTGGGGCCCCCAGGAGAACCGGGTATCCCAGGGCCGAAGGGGCCACCAGGTGCCAGGGGTAACCAGGGTAACGTTGGTCAGAGGGGGAGACCTGGTAGGCCTGGATATCCAGGAGAACAGGGTAAGACTCCATCTAGTCGAGGGTTTGTACAAATGAATAGAAACCAAACACATTTTTCTGATGCTTGACGTTTATAAATTTTGATGATGTCACCTTCTCTTTCATTTTCTGATAATATTACAAGCTGAACTGCATCTTCTTTTTCTGCAGGGCAGAGAGGTATACATGGAGGGAAAGGTGATGCAGGGACCAATGTCCAGGGGCCCACAGGGCTCAAAGGATTTGCAGGTATCTCTTCATGGGTCATTTATTTTTTGTACCCGCTCGAGTATTGCAAGCTGGGCTCAGATTGTGGATGCTCATAAATCAAAAGTTTGAAAAAATAACAATAAAAAATTATTCAAATCTCTATATAAACCCCATTCAACAGCAATCAAACTAATTCAGTTTCATTTTATGAAAAACATTGACTATAAAATTTTCATTGCAGACAAATCAGATAGGATGAAGAAAACGTTTTCTAACTTCACTCTGGACATGTGTAAAGTGACAGTATATTGTAGAACTGTTTGAGGAGGACTCACTCACGACGAGGAATAATTCTCAAGTAGCTCCAGAGCTTTAATACAGGACAAGAGAACAGGCAGGTTTAGAATGGACACTGCACCAAATTTGATCAGTTGCAAGAAATTATGTCTGAACTAATGATCAATGCTATTGTACTGACAACTGGTTTTGATGCATCTGTGTTGTGTATTGCGTGTGTCTGTAGGGCCTCTAGGTGAGTCCAAGCTGGGAGTCCCAGGTTCCAAAGGAGATGATGGTAAACCAGGACCAGCAGGGATCCCTGGTCATCCTGGGCAGCCAGGCGAAGTTGGACCACCGGGCATGTGCGACAGTAGTGGAGGCTGCCAACGAGTTCCCCAGCAAACAGGTAAGCAACAAGGACAGCTCCTGGCAATATTAAGATATAGTATTGGACATGTATTTGTGCCCACCACACACGGAGAAACACTCTTAGCTCTGTTTTTAGCCTCCACTTGACTTTATTTTCTGTTTGCTATCTTCACCCAGAAGACCCTTATTATGGCTACGAGCACTGATATGAAGAAGCAGGTAGCGGTTGCATGGTGTCTGTCTGAAATGGCCGTGCTGCCTTTGGAGCTGAATGACAGACCGGGTATGGAGCTTTAAGAAAAGCACCACTGACGAGGTTCGGCGTGTTGAACTTGCCACTGACTGATGCAGACGCTTCATCATATGTGAGAAAAGGAAATAACACAGGAAGGAGATCTCTGTCCGACTGTTGATGTGATATTTGAAAAAAACAGAACAAGCGGTGAACTTCCTCATATAGATCAGTGTTTTGATGGACAAATAGCGTCAATTAAGGAAAATATTTCCCCACTGGGACCAGTAAAGTGTCATCTTATCCACACCATGTAAATGTACTCATGCACTGTATTGATGCCACATAGTTTAGTTTAGTGTTTAATTTCTACCTGTTCTATCGGCTATTCTAACCCTTACTGCCTCAAGGATAACAAAAACACCCATGGTGTAAAAGCTCCTCTTTGTCCCATGGTAGAAATTATACTGTGAGAATGTTTGTTGCCATGTGGATAATAATTTGTACATTTTGTGTTTATTATATTTACTGTATACAGTTATTCATGTTATAATATTTTATACTGTATCTATTCACATTGAAAAGTAATGTTTACATTTAATGATTTCCTGGGGGTTGGTTAATAAGCATTACATTGTGTGTGTGTGTGTGTGTGTGTGTGTGTGTGTGTGTGCGCGTGTCTGTTTGAATTTTTCCTATGTATATTTTTTTAATTTGTTAATAAAATTCCATTGATATGTGTCTCGTGTAGTATTTTTTTTATCCAAAATAACTTTATCATGTGGTACCGTTAAACCCTTTTCCTCTTGGAGGACTAACACAGCAGTTTTGTCATCTGCTTAAGTGCTCTATGTTCTCTGGTGAGGGCAAGAGAAGAAGTAATGAACAAGGGTCTTATGATAACAAAGTCACAGTCATATCCATGTTGGAGAGAGTGTGAGGTTTATTTTAAGAGCAGCACAGAAGTTCCAACCAGTCAGGTTAGTTTCAGTGATGGGATCATTTTTCTAATTTAGTTTAAAATGTTTTTTTTTTTTTTAAATAAAGATGGACAATGGCTGTTCATAGCCATCTGAAGGTTCTGAAGAAAAATAGAGGAACACAGTAGGCAACATGGAAAACAGTTTGTTCATGTATAATCCCCCACTTGTTTTGAAAAGGACAAACAGGAAGTTGAGTGGGTGACTTTACACAGGAAGTGGACTCACGTCACTATGGCGAGCAGAAAGCCCTCAGAGCCGAGCAGGGACAGAAAAGACAGATACTCGGTGTTATTACCGACGTACAACGAGCGGGAGAACCTTCCTCTGATCGTGTGGCTGCTGGTGAAGTGTTTCACTGAGAGGTGAGTCCTGCTCTCACCCAGCGGAGCTGCTAGGATGCTGCTAACGTTAGCTAGCATCAGTGCTAAAGCAGGGATGAGCTGTCACTACACCTGAGAGAAGCTGCTCGTTCTAACCTCTGAAGGCTGTTTGAGGGTGAAGACCTGGCTTTAAGCTTCAGGTCAGGTTGAGGTTCATCTGTCTATAAGTTGTAGAGTCTTGATTCATAATTTAAATTCATGTAAACTCCTGTGAAGTTTACATGAATTTAAAGGATTTCTCAGGTTGACGTCACACGTAAACAAAAAACATGGCTGACTATGTCAAAATGGTATATTTTATTATTTTGTTGTGGTTAATGTCATTATTTCAGCGCTGCTGCATAAATAAACTGAACCTAATAACACTGAGGTCGTATTTACAGATTGGTTTCATTGAGGAATGGGTATTGCCGTATGATTATAATGATTTAAATACTAATCATCATGCAGTCAGCAAAGCATGGCAAGTTTATTTTTATACCAAATTTCAACAACAAAGCAACTTTGATCAAAGTTATTATGACAAATTGTAAAAGCAACATAAGACAATACAAAAAGAGTTGCGTTGAGAAGAAAAATGTCAATAAATAAGAATATAAGTGTAACAGTGCAGTGTAAGAAGTGAGGGATTGATTGATCTGAGGGCAGGCTGTGGCAAACAGGAAAGTCTTCAGCATTGATTAAAAAGACCTACGATTTGCAGCAGATCCCATGTGTGGAGCATTAAACGTGTGCGTGTGTGTGTGCGTGTGTGTGCGTGTGTGTGTGCGTGTGTGTGTGTGTGTGTGTGTGTACAACCTGAAAGTGTAATTTTTATTTGTGGTGTTTACAGTGGATATGACTATGAGATCATAGTGATTGATGACGGAAGCCCAGATGGAACACTGGAGGTGGCAGAGCAGCTCCAGAAGATATACGGAGAGGACAGGATAGTAAGTGAAGAATCACTGCTGTCTTTCTTTGAGAAGAGTCATATCAAGCAATTCATAAAATTGTGTGAAGAATGTATTAGAATTCTTTCAAATGCTGTATAGACTAGAACTGGTCTGGGTCAGATGTTGAATTGCAATCTGACACTGGCCCCCCCGAGAAACACATGATACCAAACCACATAATTTCCTACTTCAAACTGTCCTTTTATTATTAATATTATGAACAATGTGCATACAGTGCTTAGACATGAATAATAGTCAAATAATAAAGTTCAAGTGCAAACCCCACCATCATCCCAGACACATAATGCACACACATTCTTGTCTTCCACCAAACCTCTACAATTTAAACTTCTGGGGAAAAAACTAGTGGCTTGGGAACTTGTTCGGGGTTTTCTCATCATGTTGTTGGAGTCTCCTGTACAAAGCTGATCATAAAATCTAAGGGGCGTCTCACAAAATTGTGGACAGAAGTAATCAGCCATTCTTAGCTTTGAGCCCCAGGCTACTTCCTGCTTTGCCTACCCTGTTGCACCACCCCTGATGTGTGTGTACATGCACAGTCTTACTCTTTCTGTTCTGTGTTTCAGCTTCTACGACCTAGAGCGAAGAAATTAGGCCTCGGTAAGTTTGAGACTGTAAAAAAATTGTTTTCATCTTGAGCTGCTTTCAGACATGCACTGAAGTTGGGATAATCTCCTTAAATTATGCAGACTGGTTTTATGTGAGAACGCAAATGTCCAAGTCACTTGCTGCGGACATTCTCTGGAGTGTCTCCTCCAAGCCCCCAAGTATAAACTCTGTATAATGTCTGAGTGAGCCCATGTGAGAAAACAGCAAGAGATTCTCTGGAGGATTCACATTGATGATGTTTCGAGACAGCAATGGATGCAAAACTGAAAGAACAAAAAGAGTACAAATATCTCCGGATGAAAGAGGGGTGCTATATACGAACAAGACCCAGACAAAATTTAGAACTTGGAAAGACAAAGAGATTCAAGCAGTGATGCTGGTGTCGATGTGCTGCTACGTCCTGCTGCCTGTATACTGCTCTAGTGATTTCTATGTTGATTTGTTTGCGTCTCACCCGAGAATCTCCTGTTGCATTCTTCATACATAAAAGGCTAACTCCGGAGAAAGTACAGAACCCATTGTGCAGCCATTCTCCAGAGTTCATCCCTTTAAAATGGCTTTAGTAACCATTTCCAAATTCTGATAAAGTCCTGTTTCTTTTCCAAGGCACTGCCTACATTCATGGCATGAAGCACGCAACTGGGAACTTCATCTTTATAATGGATGCAGATCTCTCCCATCATGTGAGTGGAGCCTGCTTCATTGTGTGCACACAGTATGTTCATAGTTCCCTCACATGCTGTGGGTGTGTATGGCTTCTCCTGTTTATGATAACAGTCCATGGCTGCACAACACATGAAGCTGAAGCCTGTGCCGTAAACCGACAGTGACTAAATAGTTGCTTTTCTGATAGATTGATTTATTATTTTGTTTATAAAATGTCAGAAAGTGGGAATAGATCCTCAATGTTTCAGAGTCAGTATTTCCTAACGCCCAACATGATGTCTTAAAACTGGTGTTTTGTCTGAACATTACTCTAGAGCCCAAAGAGATTCAGGTTACTGGCGACATTACAAATTGATATGAGACAAATCCTCATGTTCAAGAAGCTGAAACCACTTATTTTAAAACTATCGATGTATAATGTAAAACTATTAGTACTAGATAATACAAATTTTAGCTCTAACTGATTCTATTATGTCTGACATCATGAACACTGGCAACTGAGGCGCCCTCTCACCTCACTGTCTTGCAAAATTAGCACCTTCACCCGGGTTTCTCATTTCTTTCACTACTGATCTGGGCCAGAGTCGATAAAAATCTGGGTCTACTGCAGAGTCATTTGACCCAGGAGTTAATACAGATTGTATCCATTCCCATCGCAGAAAAAAGCCAGATATTAGTGGTTGTTAGTGGGTTTTATACCAGTGGAAAAGGGGATTTACAGATTCCTGAATTGTATTAGAAGTAGTACGTGTCGCATTTTTTGTCAGTGACTGAGATTTTATTGTTCTTTTTTTTTTTTCTTTCAGCCCAAATTTATTCCAGAATTTATTGAGTAAGTGTTATTTTTTTCCTGATTTTATAATTGATATCCACAGTGAAAAATCGCCATATTTAAACTATAGTCGTCGATATA
Organism: Verasper variegatus; assembly: GCA_026259375.1. NCBI lineage: Eukaryota > Metazoa > Chordata > Actinopteri > Pleuronectiformes > Pleuronectidae > Verasper > Verasper variegatus. The sequence continues at coordinate 3,648,024 of CM048045.1, read as the reverse complement.
TCTTTTTGTTAAAGATTGTTTTTTTCCTTGTTGGACAGAAAGCAGAAGGAGGGTAATTACGACCTGGTTTCGGGTACTCGTTACCGAGGCAATGGTGGCGTATACGGCTGGGACTTGCGCAGGAAACTAATCAGGTAACGACGGTACACTGTCCTTCATTTTCTGTTATTTGTCTTCCACTGAAGCAATATGACTATCTGTAATGCCACTATGGCCAATCAGGTGTCTGAAAGAAAAAAATGGTTCTTGTAGACAGACAACAATATGTTTACCAGTCAAAAATCTTCACCCTGGATGGATTTTATGAATGCTCCTTATGTACACGTGGACAAGTCCTGAGGTTTCATTTTCTTTCTGTCTCCATCTCTTTCATAGCCGAGGAGCCAACTTTTTGACGCAAGTGTTGCTGAGACCCGATGCTTCGGACCTCACAGGCAGCTTCAGGTATGTGCTGCTGTGAAACGCTGCTGCCTGTTGATCTGAACGTGCATGGAAGTGAGATGTTTCACACCCCTGCTGTTTGTTTATTCTCATTCCCATCAGGCTGTACAAGAAGAACGTGCTAGAGAACCTGGTTGAGCGATGCGTGTCCAAAGGTTACGTCTTTCAGATGGAGATGATCGTCCGCGCCAGACAGCTCAACTACACAATCGGAGAGGTGAGGCCCTAATTTTCTCATTCTCTAACTAATTTATGTATTTAAGCTTTTCACATTAATCCTGCATCCATAAATGAGGACCTAGCAGTGACAACTGAAGAAAACCTACGTTTTATTTATTTCACTAGATTAACATTTTACATAATTTATAGACGTGAAAGCATTAGCAATCATAGTGAAGGCCTTAACACCATTTAAACAAACAATAGTGAAACATAACAAATTCTAGACGTTTGAATTGTCCCATTTGCTTAAGAAGGTTCCTAACTGAGTGAAATGACTGTTGAAAAACATTTATTGTTTGTAATAACTGAGGTGGGAGTTGAAGCCCACATCAGACTAGGTATGTAGTTTACAAACTTTACTTTTCTTGGTCTATTTAACTTCAATTTGTCAGCCAGGACTAGATTAACAAGTAGATTAGAGAGGCTGTTTAAAACCCCCATTCAGATTAGTGAAACCTGTGTTGTATTTGTAAAAACAATCTGCATCCAGACCACATGGCCACAAGGTTAAGCTAAAAAACCACGATACTTACGATTTGTCAGTGCAGTGCAGTTCTAAACCTGCCTGTTTGGAATGGGCTGTTTGCTTTCTGTAAAAGTGACCTACAGTAATTGAGCAGAAAGTAAAGACTGGCTGCAGGACTGAGTCCACAGAACCATGAAGCCATCGCTGCTGCACAAAGAGCTGTTGACCTGTTTATTCAAAGTTCAGTGAAGCTCGACTCAGAACACAGAACCCTGACCCGGAGAATCAGTTGCTGTGAATGCGCTGTTGTCATGATCTCCAAAGTGTCCAAGTGTCCAAATTGCACCAAATTCAAAGCTGCACTTCCTTAACAATACACATACCAAGTGTGAAGCTGATAAGAGAAAGGGTTCTTGAGTTATGTGTTCCACATAGAGACAGAGATTCCTGCAATTATTAGGTAGATTGATATGATATAGATTAGATAGATAGATGTGGACTAGATGAACGAGTTGCTTCCATAGACTTTTTAAAGCCCAGATTCAGATTTACTTATTAATTTAAAAAAGTGTCTTTTCTCTGCATTTTCTGCCTCAACACAACAATAGACCAGGTCTAAGCTCAAAAGCAGGTTTATAACACTCATGTGTACATTTATCAAACCTGGGCTGGATCTGCAAGTTCAGAATTGGAAAGTTAGAAAACAAATGGTCAAATTTCTTCAGGTGTGGAAAACAAATCTGTGAAACCATCCTTTCTTGGGTACGTTTTCTGAAATTGGGTTGAAACTAATGTTTAATACTTTTTCACAACTATGTAAGTAGAGAAATGGAAAAATCTGTTTAAATTTAGCTTAACTTGTCCCTTAACCTCAGAATCCGAAGCTAACTTCAGTGTTGTGACTCTGCTTTATGGTGTGAACTGAAAAAACAATGATCTTCTTCTGCATTGAAACAAACAGGTGCCCATCTCCTTTGTGGATCGAGTTTATGGAGAGTCCAAACTGGGAGGGAACGAGATTGTGTCATTTGTGAAAGGACTGCTCACACTCTTTGCCACAACATGATGATCAGTGACGTACCATGTGAAGTGTGGATATCCCATGACGCTGTCTTACATACTGTGCACAGTAGTTATGTCAGAATTGTAATGAGGGGAGAAAAACAAGCTCCACTTGCCTAATGTTCAGAAGTTACATGATGTTAAATGACATGAAGACATCTCTGTCCCCTGTTAGCACTAAATATAAAGTAATTCCTTGTCAGTAGCTGTCCAGAGGACTGAAGGAACATCGTGCTTTACATTCCCAACAAAGCACAGTTTCTCGTCATTTCCTGTCAAGACAGCGGACTCCACGCTGTTTACAGTGAACTGCTCCACCTGTCATTGTGTCTATTCAATTAAACAGTTTGTATCGTTGTCTTTCTTCTTCTTCTTTCTTTCCTCTGACTGTGCTCTTGTTGTACAGTGAGTCCAAACCTGAACTGGGTCACAGAGAGCTACCAGCTTCTCTCATTGATATTCACTGATCAAAAAAGTGTGAGGGGCTAGTTGATTTTAAATACTGACCATTTACAATGTGTATGGATGTGACCCCAGGCCTGTCCTTTATGTTCATGATGATAATACTGTAACATTGTCGTGGCAATTCTGCAATCCCACTTTGTCGACGAGGAACAAGACACAAATCTCTTACAGTATTGTCACACTTTAACGCTCAGAGCATGGTGCACAAGACAAAGGTTGGTTTGCAATATGCACACTGATGGGAAGCTGTTCTTTCTCTTTATACCTTTGGCTCGTTCCTCCCCCTCTGCCTGAGGTTGTTTCTAAGCCAAAGGTCAGGATCTTCTGATGACATCAGGCAACAATACCTTGGTTTAGGCCATCAGGCCAAGATTCATTCAGTTGTACAGGATTCAACATGATCAATCATAGAGGAAATGAACATGATTACATTGTGCATTATCAAAAGGTTACATTTCCGTTACACACAGTTCTACTTGATTCCTGACCTTGGAAACCGTAGTTTGACTTTAAACCATGTCTCATGGTCTTCACCAGTATGCAGTGTTGTGTACTTTGTGCTGAGACAGTAGTAGTCATCTCACACACACACTAATGGAAATGTCACCCATGGGTCAAACCTGGATGGATGGATGATGGATGGATAGATAGACAGAAGGATACCATAACTGGATGGATGGATGGATACCGTAGGTAGATGGATGGATGGTTAATTGATCTCGAAGGAATTTTGGGCATCCCCTAGCTTAAATACCACATACAGGACAAGAAAGGCAATGATTACAGAAGTACAGCAGTTTGTGTCTGCGGAGGCTGTGCATGAATGACTTAAAAAGTCAGGTTAGGACAGTAACACTTTTCCCTGACCAACCTGATAGCTCCGCACTCCAAACACTGTTAGACATACCCTGTTTACACGCCTTGTCTTGATGAGTGACAAAATCGATTATATTGCTTATTTAAATTTCTACATTGAAACATCATTGAGGAACTATTTAAAAATAGGTGGTTGATGATGATGATGAGGATGAGAATCACCCCCTGCTGCTTGAGAACTTTTACTGCCACTCTAACCAGTGCAGTGTCAAATGGGCTGCAGTGCTGGTGTCCAGCGCTGGGTTCGGGAGCTGTCCCTCACCGGGCACCGCTCAGGAAAGTAGATCCGGTTGGTTTGACTGGGCAGTAACAGCACAGTAACGTACAGCGCCACCTATCGGAGATACCAGAGACACCACTCCTGAGCTGAGTGCTGAGGCACTGTACTGTGTGCATTGGACCCTCCGCAGGGAGGAGGAGTGGGGCGCCAGATGTAGCCACACCGCGCATGCGCACAAATCGGCGAAACCCACTCCAGGAGGACGCCCGCTGGCGGTGAGATCCTGCCACTGCTACCCCGGGTTGTTTACCCCCCAGCCTCGCATACAGAAAACACAGACCTTCCCCGGGCTGAGAGGGTGCGGATAGGTGAGTTTTCTATCAGGCATTTTCTTAATTGGCCAAATTGATTGAGAAACCAATCAGGAGTCGTAATGAGCCCGGCTCGCGAGGACCTCACAATGAGATTATTTATGCTAATCAAGTAGATGTCACTTCCGCCCCTTTTATTTGCGCCATTTTGGATCGGACAGCTTCTAGGCTGGATGTGTATTGTCTGTCAGAGAGAATGGTCTCACCGCTGTGCGCTGCCCGGCAGACTCAGGCGCTCCGAGCTTTTTGACTGAGAGAGCGGCTCCTCCCGGGTTGTTGCTGCCGACAGCAGGACATGTGTCCGCCCTCTGCGCTGCGCCGAACGGAGGCTGGAACAGTCTGATGAGGCTCGGAGGCTTTCAGAGCCCGACCGGAGGGAAGAGGAGAGGATAGCCCCTGTCGGCGAGGGACCGCCAGGGTTCGGGAGAGCAGCGACGGAGCTAGTGATCACCTGAGAGGATATCAGCGGGATATTAGCAGAAGAAGTGTCCGTACTTCGTGTCAGCCATCCCGGGGTGACACCTCTGACTCGGGCGGGAGCAGTGGACGTGAACGCAGGTAAACTTGTCTGTCATAATGTTGGACATGTCCCCCACAGAGCCACAGTTTGCTGCTAGCTGTGCGGTGGCTACCTGCGCTGATGCGGCGGGTGGCGGTGAACTACAGCTGAGGTAACTTGTCCATAACACGGCTTACGCTGTGTTTGTGTTGGTCCATTCACCGTCAAGTTGAACGACTCCTCCGGCAGCTCTGCTTCCACCACAGCCCCGGTAAGAAACAAATAACCAGGCAAACAGGCTCACCGGGAGATTGAGTGAAACAAATGGCAGCGTCAGTTCTTCAGCAGTCAATGTTGTTGTTGCGAGTTGGCTAGCTTAGCATGCTAACTCAGCGCGGTGTGTCCTCATTCTTTGTCACTGGCAGCAGCCTCCTGCCACAGCTATGGATCTGGATACTGCCAGATGTTGATCAGCTGGACTGACAACCACACCACGAGTTTTCGACATGAGGGATAGTGCGAGCGCGGAAAGTGCAGCTGTTGTACATGGAGTGTGGGGGGGGGGGTTCATACAAGCCTCGGCTGCATTCTGAGTTTTCCGTTCATTCAAAGCCACTTGTGAGGTGATCAGGCTCCAGCCAGGTGACACCGTGCGGCTGCGAGGCACTCAGACCTCGTGTGTGAGCCGGTGGAGGGGAGGGGGGCGGAGAGAGAGGGCCTGTCAGAGCAAGTGTCAGATGATGAACATGGTCACTACATCTACCTCCATCTACCTCCACTCCTTACCCTCCCAGCCACAGACAGAATCGTACAAACATCCGCTGCATCATGCAAGTTTTCCTTTCAATCAAAGCCACTAATGTGCTTGGGTTCCAGCTAGGTGACTCTGGGCTGTGATGGACACAGTCCCTACATCTACATCCATCTCCTCCTGCTGCTGCACACACACATGCACACACGTCCTCCCATCCAGACCACCCTCTGCCTCCATGGCTGTGGGCTGCAGACAGGTGTTGAGCCTGAACTCCCCTGGGGCATTTTAAGCATCTCAAACATTTCTGCTGTCTCTGAATAAGGGTGACACCAGGAGCTTCTCCCCCCTTGCTCCTCACCCACACTCCTGAAGGAGGAGTGTGATCAGCCGGGTCACAGGTTAACAGTGGAGGTGGAGGACTGCGTGAGCATCAGGAAATCTGTGGTTGAAGGTTTGTTAGGCCTCGTGTTTTTTTATTTTTATTCTCACCACAGTGGAAGGAGAAACCTGTCTTCTGCCGGCAGCCCTCAGCCGAGCAGAGCAGCCTCCTATCTCCTTTCCTCCCTCTCCTCTCCCTTCACTCCCTCCCTTCCCTCCTACTCAGCTTCTCCTTGGCTTTTTTTTCCCTTTGCTCTCCCTTTTCTTCCTCACCCCCCCCTGCATGCATATACATGGCCCCCTCTTTCTCTCTCCCTCTCCCATTTTCTCTCTTCCCCTCCCTCACCCTCCGTCCCTCCCCCCCCCCGTCCCTCACCCCTCTCCTCTGAGCCTGTCTGCCCGACCTCAATGCCTCCCCAGCCCCTACCCTCCCCCCTCCACTTCCGTCACTCACTCTCTGTCCTCTCCTCTCATCTCTCCCCTCACACTCCTACCCTGGCTTGCTCACTCACTCACCCCCCCCCACCTCATCCTCTCTCTCACACTCACCCTCCCCCTTCCCTGATCTCCCTCGCTCCTTCTGTCCCTCCCCTTCCTCCCTCCCAACATCCCTCCCTCCCTCTCTCCCTCCCTCCACTGCAGACATATTGGAGAGGCTGCTGCTGACTCAATAGGAGGCGCCATTCTGTGATAGCATTGCAAGGCAGGGAGAAAAAAGGGGGCAGGCATAGTATAGGGAGGCTTACATAATGGAGGTCCTCTCTAGCGCCATCTGCAAGTAATGGGAGGAAGCAGGACAGAGGGGCAGATGGGGTAATTGGGTAGGGGTGTGTGTCTCTTTCACCCACTCTGGCCCAAGCACATTTCTAAATGTAAGACAGACAGCAGACAAACAAGAGGACTGACTTTTGTCCTCTCAGCCAACAGTTGCTGGAACCACAAAGACACACAAAGTTCCCCCATTCTGTTTTGTGCTTTCTAGAAGGGAATTAAGCTGAGGTGTTCACAGGAATTGTTTGGGACAGGGCTGTTTGTTGTGACTGTTTTGCCTTTCTGTCGCCATGCTTCAGTGACCTTTTACCCCACTGTATCTATCTCTGATTTGAATAGAGATATTTGACCGGAGCACATTATGACTGTGAATCAAACAGCCCTTACTTCTTCTGGTAAAAGGTGGTTTTACTAATAATAGAAGAAACATCCATAAACAAACCCCTGGGGCTGGGGTGAGGCGTCGTATGGAAGGTGGCTGCGCTTCATCAAAGCATGGATTCACCTCAGGAGAAAAACTTGAAGTGAAACAAAATTGCCCACTCGCCAATAGGGATTGTTGTCCAGATCCGGATCCAGACCCAGACACCGCTCTATACGGACCCAGATCTGTTACTAGATTTTGATGGACCGCTTCTATTTTAACCTGTGCACCTTTCTCGCATTTACGGTAGTCTTATTTTAACCTACCCGGTTTTATTTCTTTACAGTAGTAAATCCTGGCAGCGTTACTTCTTTCACTGAACAAGAGAAAGTGGGGAACGAGGGTTAAAGCTGTCTAGTTGTTAATATTTGTTGAGATTGTTCATATGTGACATGTAGGAGAAGAAAAGGGGAAACTCAAACTAGATCTTTTTACCTTATTTTACTTGAAACAAGAAGGCCACAACTGTCACCATCTTTGTGTACAGTTGCCATGGTTACATGTGTCTCTAGCAGCCTGTCCATGCCACTCGGCTCTGCAGTGTTACAGACTGGCTCGCATCATGGAATGTCTAAGCCGAACTCAATGTCTCAACTGTTTTTTCCCCACATTTTGTCTCATTCTCATTGGATTGTGGGTGAATGAAGTCCATAAATCTGTTTCTTTCATTGGATAACATGAAAGAAATGATTTTATTTACAACACACCGACACCTGCATCGGCTCTTGTCACCACAAACTCTTGACATCTTCGTCTGTGAGTTCTATGGGTATGACATTTCTTTTGCACCGGGAGATATTTGTTTTCTTTAGTTTTTATGATTTGGATTTTTGTGTCTGTCACATGTTAGAAGTGCCATTAAACCCCAAGGTGAATAAAGTAAGATCCCCTGCTGTGTTCTCACATTAAATTCTACTGAAATTCTATGGACTTTATACTTGGGGGGCCAGGCAGACAAAGTCTGCAGGAAAACTGCAGAGCCTCTCGCTCTGACATTTGCATTCACACATGCACCTCCTCCAGAGAGTATCTGCGGACTTCAGTGCATGTCTGAAAGCAGCTATATATTAAATTTCATCATAGTTCTGATTGGTCTCTAAAGCTGAGCACAGCCACCCAGCAGAGGAAACTCCTTCTTGACCCTTTATACATGAACTCGCTCTCTTAGTCTCTCACAGTTGCTCATGACCATAGGCGAGAATATAAATCAACTCGTAAATTGCTAGCTTTGCCCTTCAACTCAGCTCCGTCTTCACCACAACTGTCCGGTACAACAGCCACTTTATTGTTGACACGGCATCAATCCAGTTGTCAGTGGCCACAGCTGTATCTGAGATATTTTTGCATCCTTTTTGTACAATGGGAGGAAGGGAAGACATGTGGTCATTTGTGTGTTGTCTAAAAGATATGATGGAAATGGATGGATGTTTACTTGTTAAACTGTCTTCAGCCTATCAAACTCTTGATTGAAGTGTTCTAAATAGGCCATTTTTACAGAGTACTTTGACATGTCACAGTACAAGAGTAGTTGTAATAAGATATTTTGTTTGACTGGTTTACTGGGACATCATAAATTGGTAGATTGGCAGATGCGGAGTGGACAGGCTGGAGGAAGGTTTGATCATGTCCTGGATGTAGACTGGACCCTATCCGTTTTCAGCACAGTACGCAAGTACTAGTGTTATGAAACCGATGCGGGCAGCTGCTGGTAACCAGGGAAGGGAGTGGAGAAGGGTGAGTGAAGTTAGGTTAAACACCAGTCGACCTGCTGCATTCTGGATGAGCTGCAGAGGTTGGATGGCACTAGCAGGTAGACCTGCCAGGAGGGAGTTGCAGTAGTCTTTGCATAAGATGACCAGAGCCTGGACCAGAACCTGCGCCGCCTTCTGAGTGAGAAGTGGACGTATTCTCCTGATGTTGTGCAGCATGTATCTGCACGAGCGGGTTGTTGCAGTAATGTTGGCAGTAAGGGAGAGTTGACAGTCGAGTGTCACACCCAGGTTCGTAGCAGTCTGGGGGGGGGGGGGCTACCACGGAGTTGTCAAACATAACACCTATGTGCTTTTCCTATTATGACAAGTCAGAATGTCTGATAATAATTTAAAAATATTATATAGATCAGATACATATCAGACTCTTCCAGTGACTGGCCATTCTAGCGATGTGCTATCTTTGCATTCCTGGTACATTGGTAATACTCTGGATGGAATTGGGTCTCTCAGATAACTGCCTCAGGTTGCACCTCAGACTAACCCCACAGCATGCTGACATATTGCTGCACAGGGTTTATTGTTTTGATTCCATACTGCACATTCACATTCATTCACTAGTGTGTGACAAGAGCTGGCAGGTGTTGTGCCGTGTGCTGCCTGCCTGTCAAAACTTTGTGTGTTTTTAATGGGCCACTAACATGGCCGGATTTCTCCTGGTGCTGCCAATGGTTAGTCCGACTGACAGATGTTTGTCTGAGAGAAAGAGAGGAAAAGTGTGCTGCACACAGCTCTACGATGAAGCAATGGCAAAAAAACATTAAAGACCTGTTGTTGTGAGTTGTGTAAAAAAATTGCCAGCTGTGGTGGGACAAGTGAGACTGGTGACAGAGTCATGGTATTTAATAGGAAACATTATTTAAGCCTATTGGTCTGTTTTACTCTGTAGTTGCAGGTGTGTGTTGTCTGAATACTATCTATACTGCTGTTTACACTTTTACAGAAAATAACCCCTGCTTAAAAAAGTGTTTTAATGTTTCATAGACCCTCGTCCATTGTAGATGGACGTTGGCTACTAGTTAGAAAAGTAATCTAATTGAACATCCATAATGGCAGTAAATTTCTCTAAATGTCCCTTTTCAAACCAATTGGAGCATTGTGTAAAAAAAACACAAAAAAACAGCCCTCAGTCATGTGAATGGATCTACCCTGTCAGAGCAATGCAAAGGACGACCTTTTGCCAGATGACCCAATGTAGGGTCATCTGGCAAAAGTTGCCCCATGTTCAGGTTTTGCAGCAGCGCAGCAGACAGAGTTGGCTAATCACCTACGTACAAGCACATATTTTTGGTAGATTACGTAACATTAAATACATACAAAGTTTTGTTAGATACAAGTGTTGCTGCTGTTATAACATTCCATATCTATCACAAAGTGTTGTGTAGTGTTTTGGTGCCTGATAAATCTTAAACTGGATTCATTTGTTATTCACACTGGACTTATTGCATCGTTTTTCAACGTGTCAGGGGCACTTTAAATAACATGTCCCAACCATTGCAGCCCTTTGCACTATTTTAACTCAGGTTTGTTTTCAGTATGAATCCCTGCTGTCCCTACGATTAGGCTTGATACTCTACTGCGGAATAATTTATCACTGTTTGTCATATCACACTTGCTGCAGATGCTGTACTCCTTGTCACATCTGTAGCCTATTTATGTCTGAATAAAGCCAATGAGTCCGGGTTTTCCAGGGACCTCGGACAGCTCCACTGCATGGGCCAGAGAGCACACAGCCTGGCCACAGCACCACCATGTCCGGGGCAGACACCCAGGGTGCCATGCACAGCTCCACTCAGTCTGTTGACAGTGTTAATTTGGGGTCTTTAATTTTTTTTTTTATACAGTTTTTAGCAACTCTGTAGTAATTTGCTGCTCCTCTCTTTGTCTTTATCATTCTCGCTGTGCGCTGTCAACTGAATCAAGTCAGACAGAGTGCGCCCCGCCATCTCCTCCAGCTCTGCATACATTGTCAAAGTGTGTGTGTGTGTGTGTGTGTGTGTGTGTGTGTGTGTGTGTGTGTGTGTGTGTGTGTGTGTGTGTGTGTGTGTGTGTGTGTGTGTGTGTGTGTGTGTGTGTGTGTGTGTGTGTGTGTGTGTGTCGGGAAGGGCTGTCTGCGTGTCAGTGAGAGAGAGAAGTGACCAGCGGAGTCATTGTGTGGCTCTGTTACCGTTCTCTAAAGTTCTGGGACGGGATCATACAGAAGCTATGCTATTTGTTTATAGTAATCAACCGCTTATAGTGATGAATGTGGGCCTGGACAAGTTGTGTCCACGGTACAGAAGCGGAGGTATCACGAAATTTTACTAAGGCAGATCTATGCAGGAAAAATCCTGTGAACATTTACTCAGCAGACAGCTATGTCTAAATTCCAAAAATACTTTTACAGACTACTGAATCTGTCATCATTATTTATTCTCTGGTTTTTAATCTATGTCTGTTGTCTCAAATGAAAGACTAAAAATTAATTTTTTAGAGAATTGTTGATTTCATGAAAACTCACCTTTCCATACACTACACCTGCTAATCACACGCTGTATGTCTTCTCTGTTCAGGTGGGCAGCATGTTCCAGCTCCCGGTCAATAACCTGGGCAGTCTGCGGAAAGCAAGGAAAAATGTCAAGAAGGTTCTGGGAGACATTGGCTTGGAGTTTTGCAGAGATCACCTAGTGGTGAGTATGCAGCAAGTACCACTCTGTACGGATAACTTCTCTTTCAGTGTATCCATAATAACCTTCAAAATCACGTTCCAAGCTAAATTGTCATCTTTCCAGGGTTTAAGAACAGATCATGTCTGGATACATGCTGTACATATGGGACATTTGTTTTGGTTTGATAATAAGGTCAGTTTAGGAATTAGTTAGATAGTTGCTCTGTTTGGCTCACTGCAGGAAATAAGAGTTAAGCAGCAGGGAGCCTGGCTCTTCTGCATGAATACAGATAATATATGATGATGGGAATCTATGAACTGTACTTACAACACATACAGTATTATGCGATTATCCTCATTGACACCATGTCCTCATTCTGTTAAATCTCACTCAATATACGAGAAAGATGCTCCTCAGGCTTAAAAGCAGAAACCAAGAGCTTTACATAATTCAGCATTCGGTTCTCTGGATTTCATAGAGGCCTAGGCACAAACATGAATAAATGTTGATGGGGTTTAAACTGGGACTAGAGGGAAATGTAGGAATTAAGTCAAAATTTCTATCATTTGACCAATTTCAGTTAAAAATGTACAAAGTAAACATGTCCCATATGATAATAGAAATATGTCTGACTAATGATTAATATCTCTGCATTTTCGTATTGTGTTCATTCAGTCGGCTTTTCTTGGACACGTATAACAATTGACTAACATTTCTAACAATTCATGAATGTTAGCAAATTTGTTACCAACAGTTACCCACAAACCCTCTGTGTCCCCAAGTAAACTCGTATCATTACTTAAGCTAGCTGTAGCTTGGAGTTAAGCATCACTCAAAAGCAAGAAAAGTGATGTAAAGTTTAATATTAATGTGTATGTCATGCATTATAGAAGATAAATCTATTATTTTATTGTCAAGTATTAATCTTTAATTTGTTGTTGTTCAGGACTATAAAGACTACACTCCTCCAGATGTGTATATAAAGCACACTAGCTGGGAAGATGTGTGCATGTGGGAGCCATCGCATACCAAATGCCAGGTGTGTGAAGCACACACACACACACACACACACCTATTAATATCCCATTTGAATCTTTTGTTTTATTTTTTTACACCACAAAATCTGTGTATCTCTAATGTAACAATAATATTGTTTTATTCTTGAAGAACTTTTATAAAGTTGAAAATGTTCTACCTCTGTATCTCCAGGACTACAGATCGAAGCCTTTCTGCTGCACTGGCTGCCTCTTTTCATCCAAGTACTTCTCTGCATACAAGAGCCACTTCCGCAATGTCCACAGTGAGGACTTTGAGAACAATATTCTGCTCAACTGCCCCTACTGCACTTACAATGGCAACAAAAAGACTCTGGAAACACACATCAAACTTTTCCACATGCCTAACAACACTGTGCGGCATGGCCCTGGTGGAATGGTGACAGGGGCTGGTGGGATCATGATGAAGGATGGGTTGCTGAAGAGGAGTGGGGACAGTATGGAACAGGCTGTGTACTATTGCAAGAAGTGCACCTATAGGGACCCATTGTACAATGTAGTGCGAAAGCACATCTACAGGGAACACTTCCAGCAAGTTGCCCAGCCCTATATCGCAAAACCAGGTGAGAAGACAAGTGCTCAGAATGGCGGCACAGCAGGAGCAACGGGAAATACAGAGAGTAATAACACAAACAATGTTAATAGTAATCAGATTCATTGTAAGAAGTGTCTGTTTGTTCCAAGGACATACGAGGCACTTGTTCAACACGTCATTGAGGACCATGAGAGGATTGGCTACCAGGTAACTGCTATGATTGGGCACACTAGTGTGATAGTCCCCCGTCCCAAACCCATCATCATGATCCCCCCCAAAACCCAAGGAGATAAGACCATCATTGGGATGGGCCCTAAAGGTGCTGTAATGGCCACTACCAGGTCTCCTAGCTCACAGCAGCTGGGTCGGGTTATTATTTCATCAAAGACGGGCTTCAACTCTCAGAGTCTTCTGGCTGCGATGAAGCATGATGCAGTCGGATTAAAGGCCGGGACCACCCACCAGTTTTCTGTTGGCAGTCAGGTGAGAGTTAGTTTACCAGGGAACGCTCAGGTTTCTGTGCCCCAGCAGTCACATGCAGCAAAGCAGCTAATTTCTGGCGGCAGCCTGCGGAGTCCAGTTGTGCTCAGTGCCTCTTCTTCACTCAAATCCAACTCATTGGGTTCACGTGTCCAGGCAGCAGCCACAACTGTAGCGTCTCTCACGGCCAAAAAAGGTGGTTCCTCAGTCCTTGGCACGTCCTATACTCAGAAGTGGAAAATCTGCACTATCTGCAATGAGCTCTTCCCAGAGAATGTGTACAGTTCTCACTTTGAAAAAGAACACAAAGCAGAGAAGGTGCCTGCTGTTGCCAACTACATCATGAAGATCCACAACTTCACCAGCAAGTGTCTCTACTGCAACCGCTATCTCCCCAGTGACACGCTGTTAAACCACATGTTGATCCATGGCCTGTCTTGCCCACACTGCCGGGCAACCTTCAATGACGTTGAGAAGATGGTGGCCCACATGCGGCTTTCACACCCAGATGAGAGCGTAGGCCCACGCACAGACTCTCCCTTGACCTTTGACCTCACTCTGCAGCAGGGCAATCCCAAGAATGTTCAGCTGATTGTTACTACCTACAACATGAAGGACGCTCCAGAGGAATCGGTGGCATTTCATGCTCAAAACAACAGCCCTGTGTCATCGGCCTTGTCTGCCTCGCTTTTATCAAGCAAGAGGTTAATGCCCCAGCATCCACCCAAAACACCTTCAGTGGCTGCTGACAATGTGCCAACCAAGACTGCTCCACAGGCATCTGTGCCCTACAAAAGGGATGTGGGAAAGACACTATGTCCTCTTTGCTTCTCTATCCTTAAGGGCCCAATTTCAGACTCACTGGCCCACCACCTGAGAGAGAGGCACCAGGTGATTCAGACAGTTCATCCTGTTGAAAAGAAACTGACCTACAAATGTATTCACTGCTTGGGGGTGTATACCAGTAACATGACTGCCTCCACCATCACTCTACACTTAGTGCACTGTCGAGGTGTAGGGAAATCCCAGAATGGACAGGACAGTCGAGCACCTCTTTCTTCTCGGGTCAGCCAGGCCCAGAGCAGTGCTCTTAAACGGGCTGGCTTTCATAGCTCAGACACTAGTGCACCAAAGCGAAGGAGGCCGGGACCCCCCGGTGAAAGGGCCCACCCACGGGATATCAACGGTCCATCTTCATTTGTAGAAAATCCAGATGAACCTGTAGTTTTAGCTCTTGACCCCAAAGGACATGAAACTGAGTCATACGAGTCTAGGAAGGCATTTCTAACGCAGTATTTCAATCAAGCGCCGTATCCCACACAGCGGGAGGTTGAGAAGCTAGCGGCCAGTCTGTGGCTGTGGAAGTCAGACATCTCCAGCCACTTTGTCAACAGGAGGAGGAAATGCACACAGGAATGTGAAACCCTAAATGCCAGTGTGTTGCTCGGCTTCAGTATGCAGGAGGTTAGCAAAGTGAGTCACGAGCTTGCTTTCATCCAGGATGGTGTGTACGAGGACAGACATAGCAAAAGGCGGACATCCAGGACGCATAGGGGCATGTCAGAACAGGCTCTGCAAAAACACAGGGAGCTTGTAGCTGCTAATGGTGGTGTGGACCCCTCACCAAGGGGAACGCCAAGTGAGACTTTGGAAGGTTCTAGAGCAACGACATCTTTTCCCAAACCCAACAGTGCCAGCACAGACCAAGCCAAGACAATCAACAGCACCTCAGCACAAAAACTTCCTCTGGACCTTTCCGAGCCAATTGCTATTGACTCTGACAGTGATGAGGAAGAGCAGCAGAAAGATGACAGGGAACTAGAGGGAGAGTTACATTGCCATGGTAACGAACAGCTTACTGGAGCTAAGGAGGAAGTGGAGCCGAGGACAGGGGCAAAGATTGTTTCAGATCTGGATGATATGTCTGACGACGAGGATGATGATGACGAGGATGATGATGATGATGATGATGACGACGAGGATGATGACGATGAGTATGAAGGAGAACATGTAGAGAATGGCTTCAGGCCCACAGAGGGCTCAGGAAGACCGGTTGCTAAAGGAAGAGACGCGTTACCGATCATTATTCCGAAGTTTGTACCATCATCTGCCCGAAGCCGGAGAGACGGGGCTCAGCTGGGCAAACAGCAGGTCTGACTGGAAAAACCCAAACCACTCACAATCTGAGAGACACTTTAGATTTGATCCACGCCAACAGATTGGACAAATTAGATCTGCGAAGGAGGGAGTGAGGAGGAGAGAACTCCCATTGAGTTAAAAACTCAAAACAAGCCATTCAATGACATTTAAAGGCAGGACTCAACGAGCAGCTAGGGTCGATGTAAAGAGTCGTGAAGTTTTAATGTTTCTCAAAGACAACAGTGAAGTTACACCAAACGAATAGACAAAAAGTTTTTTGCCTTCTTATATACTTTATTACATTGAGATGATGAGTGATTAACGTTGATTAAGCCACTGAACTTGAGTGTGACTTAAAACAAGTTGTTGTGAGTTCAAGCTTTCAGGCTGACCAGATAATCCATTGTTTTTCATGTAGTTATACCGAGTTAGGTAGTGTAAATTTGTACAGTCTTTTAGACATGTTTGGACAGATGTTGCTGTACATGTTCCCTTAAATATTTGCTATTACCTGTGCGTAAGGTAGCCTCATATGTTCTATATTGATATGCTTAACGATAGGTGTTGCTTTGGTGGCTGATATTTTCATGTATGTTTAAGTTTATTTTTTAACGAAAACCTAGGGTTTTTCTTTTGCAAAATAATATATCTATATATGAATGAAAAACAGAATTGATTTGTTTCCGCTTTTTAATTTGATAATTTTATTTTTTTTATTATCTTCTGAAAGAATAGTGGCACTGTGCTATTCTCATCCTCTCACAGTATAAAGGAGCGTTTCACCAACTTTTTGCAGCCTTGTGCTAATAAACCTCTACTGTCCTGTACTTGCTTTCTATTTTCATAAACTTTGTTCCTTTGACCCCCAAGAGTGGACGGTAACCACCACATTGGCATCCATAAACGTGAAAGCAATTATTTTTTTCCAAAAAGAGTTGTTTAGTATGTGTTCTTTGAATTGTGTGTATTTGTTTTACGTTTTCATTTTTCACTTAAGCATTTATGAACAATAAAGTGCTGTAATTGTGCTTCTCACACAACTGATGGCAATGTGTGCCAGTTTCTGAGTTCATAGTGAGGAACAGAGATTTCACACAAAAAGATGATTATTGGTGCTTGTTGATGCACAGCAGTAGTTGCAGAGTCTTTCTCTCTTTTAGATTATTGTAAATATGCTTTCTTTATGTACGTCATGCTGCAAACTTTAGGAGACCAGAACGAAACTTTCTACACACGAGCTAAAACATTGTGCTACACAGTGTCCATACCTGTTAAGTAGTGCAGAAGTGAATGAGCTGATCCTCCTTTTGGTTTAAAAAGGGGCAATAAATCACTTCTCAGTGGAGGTTGTATGGTTAATGGTGCATTGATTGCTGTTTGAAATACGAAGCTGCGATGCTTTTCAACACCCCACAGCAGTCCCAAGATAAATCTGAAAGGTCAACAGATTAATCTCCAATGCACCAACCAAATGTTAACATATATCTCTATCACAAAACAGTCTGTCTCTGTTGAAATGTGTTGCTCTGCTAGAAAAACACAGCAAAGATTTGCTTACATTGAATTAGCAGTGATGTAGAGAGGGAGGAGTCATTTAACTGTGTAAACCAAAGGGCAGTAACAGAAAAGACCAATTCATTTTTAGATTGTTTTATGGCACAAAAATGCAAGAAAATTATGTTTTTAAACGATAAATAAGCATGTATGTGGATATACTGAGCTAAATTAATCCAGATACCAAAGCCAGGACCAAAAGCATTTAGAAAGTGAAGCATACATTCGCCAGGTATGAAAGTGCTTCTTTCCCTCACCCTCTCATCCCAGCAAAGGATATGAACCTTGATTCATCTCATATGAGGTTAAGATTAGTGATGCAGGAGTTGCGTTTGTAAGAAGCCAAAAATAGTTCCAGGAATATCCATCATTGCTTGGTAACAAAAAGAAGATGGCCACCAATCAAGCCTCGTAAGATCAGTGTGGTTTTCTACTGTAAATCTCACTGCTGGATAAAAACTCATCAGTAACTCAGAATATCTGTGAAATCACAAGAGATTCTTCTCCAGATGGAGGCGTTATGAGTTGTGTCTTGTGATGGTCATGCTCAAAATACAGCACCTGTGTAGAACCTTGTTTGAATGCCCCTCTCTCTGGGTGAGCTGCTTAAAGGAAACATGAAACAGAATGTGTGATGCGTTCGGTCTGAGACCTTCAATATGTCCCTTTGTGTTCTGGTTTTATAAACCACACCAAATGGACCCTGTCTGTGTGTTACCTGTGATTAGACGTGGAGAAGCCTCGGTTAGAAATAGAACACTACATCATTAACCCTTTGCTGTGGTGCACTGTTGGATGAAAGGTTCGCTCTCAGAGTATGGGGATCAATCACATCTGACCGAGATCCAGTGAGTCACACTGTTTTACCAACCCAGGTTAATTGAATGAGGTCGAAGCCTAGGTTAGCTATGTATATATGTACCTATTTTATTAAAATCCCACCCTTCTGCGCCCAGGGACAAGAAATCTAAAATGGAGGGAAATTACCCCAGTGCAATAGAGAGAGAGAGAGGCAAGACTCTCCTTGGCTGGCTAGTCAGTGTTGCTATGCTGTTGTGAGGAGCGAGCGAGGGAAGGAGTGGTGGGGAGGCTCAAGGAGAGAGAGAGGCCTGACAGACTGTGGGGGAGGCAGAGGCCTCATCTGCAGTGCTGTGTGTAGAAGGAGCGCCCAACAGCCTTTCAAAGGGGGGAGGAGAGAGGGAGACGAAGGAGTGGGGAGGAAAAAGGGAGTCAGAGAGGGACAGGGGCGCCAAGGAGGAGAAGCCATGAGAGGAGGCAGGGAGGGGAGAGGGGAGGAAGTGTTTGGGGCAGAGGGAGGAGGAGGGGTGTGAGGGGAGGGAAGGGAAGAGGAGGAGAGACGGAAAGAGGGGAGAGGAAGAGGTAGGGATTGGGGGAGGGGAGGTGAAGGCAGTGGTGATGGTGGTGTAGAGGCTGGCGCCCCCTGCAGCTGGAGGAGAGGGATGGAGAGGCCCTGGTGTGTGTGTGTGTGTTTGTGTGCGTGTGCTGTCAGACACAAAGAGGTACAGGCTGCCGAGACAAAACAGCCCTTGTACTTAACAGGAGGGAGGATAATTGGTTGAACTGGACTCAGGTCAGTTTTGTGTTTGCCCCAAACTGACCTGCGGCCCACAGAGGTGATGCGGCTGAGAGAGAGGGAGGAGAGGGGAGGAAGGACAGGGAAGAGAGAGGATGAGACAGATTGGAGGGGGTGACGCGAGGAAGAGAAAATTAGGGACATGTTGAGGGGAGAGAGCAGGTTGTAATGTAATTGGCCGCTGCGGAGTCGGTGGTGGCGCCCTCTGCAGGAAACCGACAGCAGCCTTTGTGAGATTTCTTTCAGCGAAAATTATGAAAAAACAATTAATGTCAGCAAGTGTATCAATAAAAGATGCTTGCAATGTTGTGGGTACCGCATTGTATCCTATGCTTCGCGTCCTCAGAAAATCGCATGTGGCTAGGGGTCATCCAGATGAGGGCGCCACACAAAGTGGGACAATAACAGCAGCACAGAGATAGGAGAGGGGGGGGGGTAAAGACAGGCCTTGCAGACTGCGGGGAGACAAGAGGCCTCTTCTGCAGTGCTGGGTGATGGAGTGGGGGAGAGGTGGGGGGCTGAGGGGGAGACACAGCAGAGGGAGAGGCTGGAGGGTGGAGATCTATCCCCGCTACTAGCGCCTCCTGCAGTCTGAGGGACTACACAGTGGCGCACACACACACACACACACACAACGTGCAAATGATTCATAGAAAGGATATGGTGGAATTGAATCATTCAGTAGGAAGAGAGAATGTGATGTGAACAGTAAGAGGGGAGGATGAGAGAGGGAGAACATGTGAGAGTAAATGCTTTGTGATAAAAGAATGAGAATGAGATGTTAAGTTAGACAGGAAGTCATGGAAAAGGTGACAAGAAACCAGGCCTCAGGCATTTACGAAACCCTGTGATAACTTCCACCTAGACAGAGTCAGTACAGAGAGGAAGAGTTGGCTTGGATCTATTATTTCCACCCTCTTCAGCTGGTCAGAGGGAGGGGAAAGCTTTGAAAACCATTAAAAATTAAGTTATTTAATAAGTTCTGTAGAATAAACCTTTACATCTTCGGACCTGTGACTCCTAAAACAACCAATGGCTGCTTGTGACAAATATATGGTCACGCATATCAAAGCTGCTTCCAGACATGCACTGAATTCTGAATAATCTTCATAAATTATCCAGAGGGCCTGTATGTGAGAAAATGTTAAGTTAGTTAGCAAGTTAGTTGCTGCAGACTTTCCCCCGCTGCGTTGCTCATATGTGAAAGACAAACTCTGGAGAAAGAAACTGTGCAGACAATCTCCAGATTTCATGTCAAGCCCAAAAGGGGGAAAGTGTCCAGTAAGAAATTAACATTTTCTGTGGAATATTTTATCTTTCTTCCTCTAATCACGCAGTGACCCCTATCGTGGGACCCCCTGGTGTGTCCCAACCCTTAAATCGGGAACCTCAGATCAACACCATTTTACAAAGAAGCAGCCAGTAAAGTTCCCTTTACTACCCAAGATGGAAAAAGAGAGTAACATATTTTTTTGATGCTTCTCGATCCGAACAGTGAAAGAAAACACAGCAGAAAGTTACAGTCATATATCAGAACTGCAGACAACTCTACAGATATAACTTTCGGCCATCTAGCACACCGTCCTCTGTGCCTTAGATTGTCATGTTAATGTGACATTTATTTCTTGTGAGTGTGACAGTGAGTGTCCCATATGCTCTGCACGGTGACAGTGAGGGAGCTGCAGGCTGCCCTTGAAGGTGGAGAGAGGATGTCTGCTGCATCAAAGTGCACGTATGATGGGAGGAAAATGGGAGAGAGGGAGTCTGCTGGGAGGCCAGATACTTCTTCTGTTCAGAGCTGTTGGAGCAACTGGTGAGTGACAGTGAAGTGATCTGTCATTAGTATTTCTGATAACTGTGAAGGTACACTCATTTCCTAGATTGATAAAAAGCAGCACATAAAAAATCTGTGATTGCGATCTGTTTGCAGATTCAAGGTCGTCCTCTCACCAGAAGGTCGGCGGTTCGATCCCTTTCTTCTCCATTACACATGTGGAAGTGTCTTTGGGCAAGATACTGAACCCCAAAATGGTCCCATCTCATAAAGAAAAGTGCAGCACATAGATTCACTGTATGAATGTGTGTGTGATGGGTGATAACAAATTTTCAATCACCATATCATAACTGACACTGACTTTACGGGTGCTGCAGGGGCTGATCTGTGTCATGGCAACAATATCCATAGAATACTTTCCTCTTTAGTAATTTATTTTCAAAGTAAAATAAAGTAAATAACAGCAGTTGAGGGTACGCTGAGGCTGAAGGTACATCTGACTGGCTACTGGCTTGGAGATTTACCCTTTGTATATTCTACCGCACTAATTAATCCCTACTGCCAGTTGATGTTAGGGATATATCTTCAGTTACCTGAATCTTCAAAGCCAAAGAACTGAGCTGTATCCTTTTCAATAAAAAAAAAGAAGAAAGAAATGATTTGTTTATGCAGCTTAGAATGGTAAAATAACAAGGACCATGTTTATGTTTATGGATGAAAAGAATACTGCATCACAAAACTGAAACTTGGAGCAAGATGAATAGTTTGTTGTGTACAGCTTATACCTGAAGAAAAGCTGTAGTGATAATCAGTCGGTACTGACCGCTGCAGGCCAGTGACGACCAGCATACTAAATGAGAGGTTTCTTCAGTTTTATAAACAACACAGTGAGTTATGTTAACAAACTTTAAATACATGCAGTGAAAGTGACTAAAGCAGCTACAATCGATATTGTTATTGATTACATATGGATTACATGGCTTTTTGTTAGCAAAAGGTGTTGCTCTTTGTGTTGAACTCATAGATCCCCTCAGGTTGTTCATGTCATTGTTCCACTTTTACTGTTTTGCTTCACTCTCGTATTATTTCTGCCTGAAACATGCAGCTGTTTTCTGGGGGAAAGGCAAAAAAACCTCTAAACTAACCTGCGGAGCATCAAACAGCTCAAACATGTTTCAGTTCATGCATGTTAAACATTTGCTTTGCTAACTGACTCTATACTTCTGGGTCTGTTTGACGACATTTTATTGTATCATGTCTCAGAAAAGCAGGGTGTGTGCTGCGTGCTCTCACTTTGATTGAGATAACATTTGTATGTGTCCGTGGAAGTGCTGATGCCACTTTGTTTTGTGGTTGCATTTGTGTAAATGTATTAAAGTCTGGTTAGGATTAAGGATTTGATTGTCATATGGCCAACTCAAATGTTTGAGTGAAACGTTTACAACAAGCATCCGCTGATGTGAACCACCCTCACAAAATGATGAGTGAAGAATTGTTTATTTGCATAAAACTGGAAAGCCTTAAAGAGAGATCTCAAAGAGCTTAGTATTCATCCGACAAGTTCTCTAATAAATAAGGACTATTTAGTTCTGTGGCTCCATTGACATCCAACAAGGCATGAAACATAAAACAACCCCTGAGGAACCGCTACAAACAACAAATCATCAGAGTTGGTTAAAATCTCAGGTCCCGACTGCCAGTCACAAATCATATACTTTGACACTTCACTGTGCAAAATGTTTTGTGAAACAAAGGGTCAATTGTCTGGCGAGAACATGCAGCACGTTGTATGGTATAAGAAGCTTGCTGCATACCAACGTGAAAACATCATCCTAATGGAGAAGAAGGCAGTGTTGCTGAGCTCAACATTATCAAGGAGAAAATGAATTCCCATGTTTATCCAGGTATCTGACAGGATAATCTCAGAGGGGCTGATGATCAGTGGAAGTTGGGTGATGCAGCAGAACAATGACTCAAAATGTCAAGGTAAATCTACAGAGTAACTTCAAACAATCAGTTTTTGCAGTGGACCAGTCAGAGTAAGGGATGCTATACGGAATGACCTCAGGAGAACTGTTCACACCAAACTTCCTATGGCCAAACAATTCTCACGTAAGAATTCCCATGTAAACGATTACATTTGCAAAACTGTGGATGCTAAAACAAGATTTGATGAAAAGTTCATCCATCCATCCATTATCAATGACACTTCTTTGAGGGTCGTAAGGGGCCAGAGCCAATCCCAGCTGACATTGGGCGAGAGGTGGGATATACAACCTGGACAGGTCTCCAGCAGGGCCGACATACAAAGACAAACAACCACACTCACCTTGACACCTATGAGCAATTCAAAGTCTCAAAATAATGTAAGATGCATGTCTTTGGACTGGGAGGAAGCTGTTCCTGGAGAAAACCTACACAGACACAGGGAGAACATGCAAACTCCTCCCAGCTGGTCATCAGGTCCAAACCCAGAACCTTCTTACTGTGAGGAGACATTGCCAGCCACTGTGCCACCCATTGCACAATGATGTTGCAGTAAAACAAAAGATACAATATGTCCTCATGCCAAAAATCTTTATGAAAAGGTTTATGGAGTTTAGGGACACCTGAAAAATGTCCGGTCCAGACATTGAAAAGTTTTGAAATAATTGTATTTTTTACTCTCAAACTTTACACTTTGCTTTCATTGAAGAACCATCCATTGGCTGCATCACAGATTCAGTGACTAGCCCCTCCATAATAGACACAACACCAGTTGACCGCTTCTTGTCTAAATTGCTCATGCATAGTTTGGAGCTGTGCTTTGGGTCATTGCCCTGTTGTCAGAGCAAACTGGCTCCAATCCAACAGCTTCCACAGGAGATGGTGTGGCGTTCTTGTTCAAGAACCCTTTTATTCTGTAAAAATCTCCACCTTACTTCACAGATTTGGGCAAGCACTCCTCCAGCATCTTTTCATTTGTTCGATGTCTCACAAATGTCTCAATAATATCCATATCCCTTTTTCCTAAATGTTCCTCTTGCCACTGTGTTCTTTTTCCCATCTTAATCTTTTCCTTTCCAGTCTCAGGTATGATTTCAAATCTCCCCAGAGGCCCAGTATCCTGGAATCATCTCTTCAGTGTTGACGTTGACACTGGTGTTCTATGGGTGCCATATGATGAAGCTGCCAGCTGCTCCCTCAACTGTTTCTCAATCCGTAGACTAAGCTTGTCGTCATTCTCAGTTGTGCAGTGGGCTCTCTTGAAGGTTGTAGTGAACACCATGGTATCACATGTGACGTTAGAACAAGAACAATATGTAGGCTTTAGCCAAACCCATAATTTCTAACATATATGGGAGAAAGAGACTACTGTAATAAATATAATGATCTGCAATTGAAACACAGGGTGATGGTTGCTGAAAATAGCCCTTGTACGCCTTTGTAGATATTCCATGAAAAATCATTGATCATTGTTATTATTATTATCACAATTATTGTTTGCAACATGATCAATTCAATGTTATTTCAATTGTAAACAAATGTGCTTATCTTTCACAACCGACGAACATAAGCGTTTTATTGTACACACTTAAAACTGCAACTTCCAATGGCCTGAATGACAAATACAATCCAGTTGACTTTCTGTAAAGTCTACTTATGTTGCTTTTGGAGGAGGGTATAAAAAAGTAAAGAAAGGTGGATGGAGGAGCTGTTGAACTAATCACACATCTCCTAATGACCTAGTTTCTTGCTTCCTTCATATGGCAGTGCTGGCAACACATTAATTGCCATGTATTTGATTGCCTTGTCTGGTGTAATGCTAATTCCCTTGAGGGGAATCACTGTGAATGTGCTACATCAAAAGGCAGCTACAGTGCATGACTTTAACATTTTGACTTTTACAAACAAGACTTCTTGTTAACAGTTAATATATAATAAGAATGAAATAGAATAATCCTACTGCGTCATGTCAACATGTAAATCAGCATTTTGTCAATTTAATCCTGTGTTTTGTTTATTATGATCTTATGACCGTGTTCCATTGCTTAATGAAGCACACTGTAACTATTATTTTGGGAAAAGTGCATTAAAAATAAAATCATAATTTCATGAATCCTGTCAAATCCAATCTTTATAATTTTGTTGAGCTTTACTCATTAAATAAACAAATGAAACTGAGATTTTTCCACAGAAGACATTTGAACACAGGCAAAAATCCACAGGTGTAAATATTAACATATTCCATTATTTCTATTATAACAGAATTCCATTTAGCTGCTACAGTTTCAGGGTCCTGTTGTTCATGCTGACTCACTGTCACTGTCAAACAGAACAGAGCCATTGTTGATAATATTAACACCTTTGCTTTATCTGTTATGGCAAATTAAAAAGGTTTATTGCCTTATAAATACCTAACATGTAACAAAGCCGCAGAAGGACAGTTAAAATATCTTATTGCACTAAGACTACATTTATGTTTTGGTGTTTTAAGGTGGCATCGTTGTATTTTTTAAAAGGTGAATAATTATTTTTAAGCATTTAGGCATTATATGTTATTTATATTCACAAATGCAAATCCTGTAAATTCCACTGCCTCACAAAAAAGTTTACTAGCATAATTTTACCAACTAGTGGGTCATCTACTTTTGACTGACTGGGATAAAACTAAAAAGACTGATCTAAGGTATAATGATATTTTCTTTCAGTAGAAGTGAACATGGATAAACTGGTTTTCATTGACACTGATTCCGGCTATTTCTATCACAACATAGTAGAAGGAAAGTACGACCAACTTCGCAGTGCACACATACTAAATTGTGAATGCATGTATACACTGTGCAGCACCCTGCAGCAGTGGGCCTATATAGCTTTGGCCAGAAGATGTCACTATACAATAAGAAACATGGTTCAGTTAACTATAAATATTTTATTTTTATTACCTTCATACATTTTGTATGTGGAGCTATATCTGACATTGTAACGACTCTTTTTATATACTTGGAGTATGCTACACACTGCTACTCAAGAAAACATTCAAATAATACCACACATTGTATAAATAATGTGACACATGCACATCTGGTTACAAATTGAGATTTAGGCTCACTATTGGGATATTTTATCTTGTATGAACAATGCTGAAGTTGACTTAATTCTAAGGGCCTGTGTATCCCAAATTACTTTCTGGATGAGATCATAGAACTGTAGTACATGATTAATGTATATTCATATCGATATTTATTTTTTATTTTCAGACAAAATTATTACAGGTGATTATTGTAAAGTTTCTCATCTTTTGAAAACCATTACGTGGTGCAAAGAGCATTTTAGCCATATCTTTTATTTTCATAATGTAATAATGATTTCAGGTAATCAGGTTAATTTGGATTCTTGATTGTTTTGTGGAAATTGAACTTCCATTTTGTTCCTCTTTTATCATCTTTTTCCCTTCAAGAAACATCCTGAACAAATGCTAGTATAACGTCCTAACTCCAAAGTTGAGTGATGGACATTTGGAGTGAGAATTATTTGTGTTTTGCACAGTATGTGTATTTGTGGTTTGACTCTTTCTACGTTTCATATTATCCAGTTTGTTTTGCCTTGAGTTTTAAGGAGAGGTCTTTGTTTGAGCTCTTGAGCTTCCTGTGTGTTTTTATGTGGGCATCATTGTATCTGTTTTAACTCTGCAAACCCATAAATATATACATTTTATAATTTTCATTATGTTATAATGATTTCACTGACTTATTGCTTATAGTGGGACTGTTACCAAATTATGGCAAACTCAATAATTATTTTTTTTCTTCTCTATTTATTTTTGTAAACGTATTGCTTTCCTTTTAGAAAAATGTTTTTGTGGACTTAAATAAACTGAACTGAAGTGAAGGGACTGGAAGGTAAAGGGCTCTTATTTTGAAGTGGGAAAAGTCAGTGGCTGCGAACCTTTATTTTGAAATGTGGTGTCGCCAGCTCTCCAGGCACACACACACACACACGCACGCACGCACACACTCAGCGGTAGAGTTAGAGGTGAACGACACACACGCAGTGTACAGCAGTTGCGCTGGAGCTGCTGTGACATTTGTCAGCATGAGAGGAGCTAAGTTTCCGGGCTGATCTGGGCTGTCGCATTCACAGACTGGACGTGAAGCCCCGGGACGTCGAGGAGTCGCGGGGACACTGGACAGAAACATACTCTGCTCGGATACTCAGCAGCAGCAGTAGCGGCGGCGGCGGCGGCAGGAGGACCAGGGCGAGTGTGTGAGGCGAGGCGGCGGGACCCGCTGCTAGCGAAACATGAACAAGAACCAGCGAGTGCCGAGCAGCCGTTCACTCAGTGCCGTGGAGGTGAAGAGCAAGGTGCGTGCGGACTCTTCTTCATCACTTTATTTCACAGCTTCACTCTCAGCTGGCTCCGACTCGTCAGGCTAAATTAGCTGCTAAGTGGCTTGATGGCGAGTTATGATGTCGCACAAATGACCGACATACGAGCTCGAGCTTAACGAGCCTGCGCGGCTCCTGTCACTCCGGACTAGCTCTTGGTTGTTCGCCATATTTAAAACTTTGACGCCGACCGTGTGGTAGTTTTGATTTCATGTAGAAGTGATAAGTTTAAGCTAGCTAGGAAGTTTGAAGGTGGAGGTTATTGTCAGCTGACGCCACAGTGAGCCCGTGTCACCTGTCACAGCTCCCTCCTCCCCTGCTGTTTACCTCACTAATGCAGCGCCCCAGCCAAACCTGGCTGTTCTAAACCCGTCTGTTCTAAGTTCTAAACCCGTCTATTCTAAGTTCTAAACCCGTCTGTTCTAAGTTCTAAACCCGCCTGTTCTAAATCCTAAACTCGCCTGTTCTAAACCCTGCCTGTTCTAAACCTGCCTGTTCTAAACCCGCCTGTTCTAAACCATAAACCTGCCTGTTCTAAACCTGCCTGTTCTAAACCCACCTGTTCTAAACCCTAAACCTGACTGTTCTAAACCCGCCTATTCTAAACCCTGAACCTGCCTGTTCTAAACCTGCCTGTTCTAAACCCTAAACCTGCCTGTTGTACACCCTAAACACCTTGTCCTAAACCCTAAACCTGCCTGTTCTAAACCCGCCTGTTCTAAACCCGCCTGTTCTAAACCTGTCTGTTCGAAACCCTAGACCTGTCTGTTCGAAACCCTAGACCTGCCTGTTCTAAACCCACCTGTTCTAAACTGTGTCCCACATTCGGACATAAAGACAGGCAGTCATTTGTCAAATTAGTATGTAGATAATACTGAGTCTAAGTTTGAATTAAGTCTTTGTCTTAGCAGAACCCAGTGGGAAGGTTTCTCCACTCATGAGGCGTTCATGTCAAATTAGCCTTAGTTAAAAGCGACCTTCTGTGCAGGTGTCGTACGGCTCCCTCCGCTGCAGGCAGCCTGCCTGTTGCATGATGACACTCATGCTGAGGAGCGGGGCCCCTCAAGGCGCTGTTTGCTGCTACAAACTAGTATTTAGAGCTAGTTGTAGGTGTTGACAGAAACTGTGGCCTCTTTGTTTGCCCCCCCCCACCACCACTTTACACCAAATAACTTTTTACTTTGCTCAGCTCCAGTCCTAGGTCTTTTTTTAATGCTTTCGTCTTCTCATGCCCCAGACACAGGCCAGTGACCAGTTCGGCTTCCTAACCTATAATTAATATAATTTCTGCTCTGCCTTTAATGGATGCAATGACCAGTGTCCACATTTGGCACTGAATATGTATCATCTTTTGTCAGCGCTGGGCAACAGTAACCACAACACTTGGTGCTTATCAACACCACCAATGGGACAGTGTGCCAGCGAATCAGGCATCCTGAGCAGCCATTGATCCAGTCAGATCACCACTGAATAAGATGTAACTCAAAAGCCAGTGAAGTCTGTCATGTAACAACGAGCGTACCAAACATTCTGACAGGCAGCATTCTACAGTCTTGAACATGCTACATCCACAAGCATAGAAAGACAGAGACACAAATGTCACAAAGTCTACATGAATAATTCATCACATGTGGCATGTCAGAGCTTGTCCACTTGGAAGACCGACTCTTAACATGCTGCCAGTGCAGCGTAGTGTCTGCTCCTCAGTCGCAGCCTCAAATCTCTGATTCTTTAAAGAGATGCTCCTTAATATTGCATGTATGCCTTTAACTAGAACTCACACAATTTTTTTTCTGGTTCTTAAATTAGACTATTTCTCTGTCTCTTTCATATTCATATGTGCTTTTGTTTGCACACTTGTCCTCATGTGGATATCCTTTTGTTCCATCCCAGTTTGGTGCAGAGTTTCGTCGGTTCTCTCTGGATCGGTCCAAACCGGGCCGATTTGATGAGTTCTATGGCCTCCTGCAGCATGTACACCGCATCCCCAATGTGGACCTGTTGGTGGGTTACGCTGATGTGCATGGCGACCTGCTGCCCATCAACAACGATGACAACTACCACAAGGCCATCTCCACTGCCAGCCCTCTGCTCAGGCTGTTCCTGCAGAGGAAAGGTAAGCACAGAGGAAGTGCTTGAACAAAGAGGCCTAGTTTCCACTAACTGTCGGGTGGAATCTGCTTTTCTATGAAAATACAAAGGAAAGTCTTGTGTTGGTTTTGTAAATGCAGTTTAGAAAGACGGGATAGGTCCTTAAATAGAAAATATATTATTTAGCTTTTTGTTCTAGATTAATATAATAGATAAAAGTATCTTAGGATCATGTTACCTTTTCATTTGTAAGCATATTCCCTGAGTATTTTGTCCACATTGAGGTGTCATTGCAAACAAATTACTAAATCCCTTTGGTGTTGCCCTTCAGTCTCACATAGTTTAAGGTCAGCATCCTTGCAGAGGCAATTTTACTGCAAGGGCAGGACAAAAAGAAATCAGTAATATAAAGAGCAAGAGAGATAAATTAATGCTTTGCTGTTTCTTGGAATCTTTTCAATTCTCTCTGAACACCCTTCATAAAGGTCCTGTAGTTTAGCATGGCAATCACTCGGGAGGTGTATTTTTTACTGTTTGCCTGCTGACTGATAGTTCTAGAAAAACGAGGGTTTAAAGTTCATTACATACACTATTTCAGTTACAATACTCTCATTGTCTCTCACTTCCTCACTGACTTATTACCACATATTACTGCACTGATGGTCCTGCTGTTGTAGCACATGGTGTCATTCATCTGTTCAGGGGGTAGAAAAAGACTTTTGTTGCTGTAATTAATGCTCATAACTGAACTGAACTTAACTTGTCCATTGTTTGCACATGCTTAGGGATTGCATGAACCTGTTTTTGTCATAGTGCAAATATAATATTGTAACTGCTCTTTTTGATTTGAAGTGCATCCTAATTCATGAGTTTCTGAGTGTGACCTGTTGAATGCAGGGAGGACCCTAAGGTCTGCTGGCCAGGGCAGGGCGGGCTGCACAGTGTTGTGTTTAAGCCGCCTCCCTGTGACACTATAGAAGCTAAGCCACGTTGTCATGAGGAGATTAGTGGAGTCACTGTGTAGCGCTGCATAGGACCATGTTTCAATTACATGCCCCAGACACTAGCCCCCATGCTGGGCTCACTGCTGCTCGCACACACACAAATAACACAAAGACACATGTCATGCAGGCAAGCAGGCATCCCACATTAGTCATGCACTACTAACCTGCACCGGACCTATTGCCCTCAGACCCTGGTTTCCCTCCTGATTTGGCCAACCCCCCTTCAAGCACCATTTGGTCGGAGCTTAAAAGGCCCTGCACTGTGCAGAGGCAGCAAATTGGCAGCTTATAGATCATTTATTATATATCTGCAGTTATTATCTCGTGATGGCTCTGTTGTGTATTGAGTTAATGGCTTCTTTATGTTGGGGCCAAGTGAGCTGTGTCAGGCCAAGGGCCCACTCAGAACATTTTTAACACTGAGCACTAAGCTGTTTATCTGAATAGTATTTCACATCTTTAAATTCTGCTTTCTCTGGAACACAATGTGAGACTGACAGAAAAACAAATGATTTTGAGGTGGAGAAATTGTTTTTGTGATGAATGGTTTTGGCATGACCATGTTTGTTGATATAGTGCTATCTGCACAGATGACTCCCCATCAAGAGGAGATGGTGTTTAATCAGGCAAGACAACAGCAAACTTGTTTGTTACCAGCAGCATAAGAGGAAGGTGATAATGGATGGCCGCTGTGGGACGGCCACACTAACCTGTGCAACCCTACCACACTTTTTAGCTGCTGACTGCTGAGTGATTTCACCAAACCAGTTTGTGTTTAGTTCAACACTGAAGCTGGATTATAATGCAATCGGACTACTATGTCCTTTTAGAGACCATAAATGTCTTAGATGGCTGGTAGTCGGATGCGATTAGATTGGTTATTGTCATAGTAGAGCAGGACTTGAGATGAGGCAGTAGTGTGGGCTAAAGTTTGTTCCTACTTGACTTCATAGAAAAGCCCAGTGGAGTCTAATTGCACAGATATCTGGGAAATGTGTTTGGAGGTAATAAAACCAAAGCTGCGTCTCTAGTCTCACTGATAATAAAAATGTATCTTTGAGACAGCCTCTGTTGACATGAGCTGCTTTTAGACCTGCCCTGAACTCAGGATAATCTCCTGAAATTATCCGGAGGGGCTGTAAGTGAGAATGTATATGTCTGAGTCAGTTGCTGCAGACATTATCTGGGAGATTATCAATGGGAGATTATCAATAGGAGATTATCCGGAGGATTCACTACGAACATGGGGGTGTTGATAACGTTTCTAACACGCAAAGGATGCAAAACAAGAAAAGAATACAAATGTCTCAGGATGAAAAAGAGATGCCGTACACACAGAGGACAACTACAAAGATCCCAACTTGGAAAGACAACATGGTCCAAGGGCTTTTGGTGATAAGGGCTGATGCCTGTGTCTCTGTGTTTGCGAAACATGTGATCGCCACAGTGGAATTTACATGTTACATCCTGGTGCACCACCCCTCACCTGAACACTCTGGAGAATTTTCTGTAAAATGCGTCTGACCCGAGAATCTCCTGCTGCCTCCTTTACATAATAAAATGATAATTCTGGACCAAGTCCACACCCCGTGTGAACAGTTAATGTCTGAAAACAGCTATGATGACAGTTTAGTCCATGCGCGTCATGTTATGTTATTTGTCTGGAAGACTATCCCAGGTTGTGTGTATCTTAAGATAGGTGCTCTGTGGGTTTTGTACATTCATTGGTGAGCAGGTGGTTTGGTGGATGGACAGAGGGATGGATATGTGGCTGTGAGTGTCTGTTGGTGTATTGTTGTGGTCTTGGTCTTGAATAATGCCCACATTGTTGTTGTTTCTGCATCATTGCTACATTTCTGATCAGCCATTAGTGTTCCATTGTTCACTGCTGAAAAAGGGCCTAAGTGTTTGTGCTTGTGTGGACTCTGTCACTGCCAATCATTTCTAAACTTGCCATAGCACACACACCGCTACAACTCAACTATAAGCCCTGCCCTCCGTGCGTGAACAATGTCGATGGCTGTTGAGCTGGCAGTGAGGTGTCCACTGTTTACTGGTTGTCATGGCAGCTCTGAAGAGGCCTGTTCATAGGTGGATTAACAGTGTTGGAGTCTCTTTAAGGCTGATGAGAGCTGCAAAGCATGCTGGGAGCAGGGCCGCTAGCATTCAGACTTGAAAACACGAGTGGTCTGTCTGAGCTGTCTTGCTACAGCTTTATTTGTCATTTCAGTGTGTTGATATTGTCACAGAGCTACAGCTGATAGAATAGTATAGTAGTATGTGTGTCAGACTAACTACACAAACTCTTAGTCCACAAACACAATGATAATCAATAAATCTTAATTCATACCCACTCCAGGCAGCACTTTATCATTCACTGATCGCTGTTCAGAGCCATTTCCTGGTTCACACTGTTTTTGCTACGCTCAGTGTAAATTGAGAACATGGTGTTCATTAGTCAGCTGCCGAAGACAAAACTTTAGTGTTGTTTTGTCAATGACTGCTGTTTTAAATCCTGACAAATGCAGCTGTTTCACATCTGGCCTTTTGCTAACCAGCTAGTCGGCCGTCCTAACATCTTGTCTTCCACATTGCTTTCATTTGGAGTATTGTGATAATAACATACTTTGCTTTTAAGTACATTATAAATAAAAACTGATCTTCAAAACACCATCACAGTGGGTTAAAAACTTTAAAAATATATATATAATAATCCAGTAATTTATTAAAGGTATATTGAGATTAAAGCCCAGTAAATATTGGCTTTTTAAAGCCACTAATAATATCAATATTGACATATAAAAAAACCCCCACACTATATAATGGTGAATCTGCTTCCAGATAACCTCAGACACAGTTTGATATACCTGTACTGCATTTTCTTCTTACTAGTTGGCTGATTTGTAGTGATACCCATAGTTATTTATTACTTATCATCTATTGTTAATAGAATCCCGGTTGCTTATGTAAAGTAAGCCTTAAACTAATACATATTTAGTCATATAGATATATTTTCTGTGTTTTAGAGATTTGTTGACTGAAGGTTGGTAAAAGGTAAATTGTTTCTGAAACAGTTTTTATCTTATTTTTTCAAATCCTCTTTGCATCTTGATAACCAACAATATTAGCACAAAATCCGTGTCTGTGGCCCTCGCAGGAAAGGAATAAACGCAACCAATCATTTAATTTGGTCCAATTTAAACGGTTAGTCGCAGAAGCAGAGAGATGATGGCCAGAAGTTAGCAAGCGAGTCACAGAAAAGTTGACTTTTAGTAGCCTGGATTACCAACCCTAGATTTAATTAGCTTTGGATCTCAGGAGACAGAAAAGACCCTTCTCAACATTCTTGTGCAATCTTTTTTGTTCATATATTTAAGCAGAGCCCAATGGAATGCAGGTTTACTACAGAAAATGGCTTTCTTGCTCAACAACAGGATACTTGTTTTGACAAGCAGCCAGGGTAATGTGGAGGGCATTTTGTCACCACTGGTATATATATATATATATATATATATATATATATATATATATATATATATATATATATATATATATATATATATATATATATATATATATATATATATATATATAGTGACAGTGTGGAGATAGTCTAGCACCTCTGTTCCAGACAAACTGCAACTGCAATAGTTGGTCTGTCTGATTTATCGCTCCAGCTCTGGCTGAAATGTTATAACCGCCACAAATATTCCAAGATTGATATGATAATCTTTGCAGTGTGTGGTCCATGTGTTTCACATATCTTTGTGTATTTGTACATACAGTAGACAGTAAAACATTGTATTGGTTTGCAAGAAAGTTTCAGTAGAAATTTATTGTTGTTTTTCTGATATTTTAGTTGGCTACATAGGCCTGTTTCTGATACAACCAAAGCTGACATCAGGGAAACTGTTGGTCACGCCCGAGTTTGTAAGTGATTGACTGTTCACATGGTTGTCACAGGAGATTTTCCTCAGTTCAAGAGACTCTCATGTTTACCTGTATCAGTCGTCCAGAACATTCTTTGAGTTTGCACAAACACAACATACACCGAGTTTCCAGGTCTTCGTCCATGTAGCAGTTTCTCTTTCAGTCTCTCTCAGGGAGTCAGTTTGTTTGGTGACATTGCTCATTGCTTGCGCAGTTTCGGTGCCTTCACCCTTCACTAGAGGGGAAAGGTATGGAGGGGGACAGGAATGCTTTTATTTGCATATCCCTGCAGGGACTGTCTTGGTAATTAGTCACCAGCACATGAGTCATTCGTCCACAGAAAAGGAAATGTACACAAGAGTCTACCCATCCTGCAAAGTAAGTAGTAGAGCAGGATAACATGTGATAAACAATGTACTGAACAAAGTCTGTTAAGTCATGGAGGGGAGAGATGCTGTAGCTGTGTAGTGACAAGGATGGGGTGAGAGTGTCACAGTGAGCCACATGAAACAAAGGGAGACATGGTGGACAAAGTGTTTCAAGTGTAAAAAAGCATGAAGTCAGAATGAGTATGGAAGGGGAGATCTATAGAGATGATGAAGGGATTAATGCAAGAGAGCCAAAGTGCTGGTTTTAGAGCTGGTTAAGTTTAAGAGCATGATCTGTGAAAATAATAATCAGCCATCCCTCCTGTGGATCTGAAGTTGTCCACAGAGCACAGATTATTCCCTGGGATGCAGTATGTAACGAGAGAGGGAAGGATGAATTCATAGCACCGGTGGAGGAATGTGTGGAGGAGGAACATATCTTCGGCCTAATAAGAGAGATGGAAGGATGAAAGAGAGAGGGAGGGTAAACGGCATTAAAGAGGGAGTAATGTATAAGTCATTGTTTAGGCAAGGCATGTAATTAGAGATGTGGGGAAAGGAGAGGGACTAGTATAAGTGTGATAGGAATGCAACGAGAGAGAGAGAGAGGAGGATAGTGGGAATAGTATTAGTGAGGGAGGAATGCAGAATGAGGCCCGAGAGAGGGAGGGAGTGAGGGAGAGAGAGAGAGGGAGGGAGGGAGAGAGGGAGAGAGACTTTTTTTGGCGGAATGTGGCCAGTCTCTGATCACGTCTGCTGGCTAGATTAGACAGGACAACAGGCCAGACTGGACTACAGAGCCGGGCTCAGTCAACAAGGGGTACAGATGGATAGAGAAAGTGAAGGACAACAGGTGAAACGAGAGAGAGCGCATAGCCTTGCTCTCTCTGCCCTTTGAACCCTGGCTCGATAAGACTTAATACAGGCTGTAACAAGATGGAGGGAGAGCGGCTTAGATGGAAGGGGGGAAACTGTGGTGGCCCACTCGCTCTGTCAAAGAATCTGTCTGAATTTCTCAGTTCAGTTGGTTTGGGAAGATGAATGGATAGAGGAGGGAGGGAAGGAAATGGACTTTGGAAATTAACTTTACCAGCTTGGAAGTCAAATACATGCATGTCATAAATGTGAGCTGATATGTTGTTGCTGCTGGAGAAAGCCTTAGACTGTGTCAAGAGTTGAAACAAAGACACTTATTTTAGTGCTCAGCACTGGTTTTGAGCAGGGATAGTGGCTTTTCTCAGCAAAGATATGAATGTGTAGTCATTATTTGTGTCTAAAAATGAAAATCATGGATGGGAACTGAAATGGATATCAGCAGTTTATTCCCATTCTAAGAATTGGTGGCAGTAATGAGGAAAATCACATTTTAGACCTCAGTAATAATGTGTGCCATCTTTTTATTTTGACTTGCAGGCAGTATTTCATGCCGAGTTTGAATTAAAAAGAAACATTCTTTCTGTTGTTTTTGTCCCTTGGGCTGTGTGCTACAGCGTTACTGATATGAAGCTTGATAACTGATATGCTTATCTGTGAATTTCTTTCAGCACGCCATTCTGGCTTATTTACCCTGGATGGCTACATATGAGCAGACCATCAGGCTCTGACATGATTCTCCCAAACACTGTTTTTACTTAATTTTCTCCTCATCCTTTCTACACTCTGAAATAAAATGATGTTCACATACCTGTATGTAATGTGAGAAGGTTATTGATTGTTGTGATTGTTTCCTATCCATCCTTGCTGTAATAAGATCTCTTCCTAATGATTTCAATGGAAGTGTTTGCCATCTCAGTAATTGCCAAGGTCAAATTCTGAGTTATAAATCAGGGTAATTTAAACTAAGATCATGATACAATCTAGGGCTGGGCAATAAAACGATAACGATAATTAACGCGATAGAACTTTTCCTTGATAGAAATTGAAGACATGGTCGATAGAACGCAGATAGAACTCATTCCATCAATGTTTTGACAGACAACAAGAACAGCCAATGGTAATAGCGCCGCGCCAAACCAATCATGTTGCTTGAAAAGGACCAGGACAGACACACAAAAGAGGTCTAGTCATCCGGGGTCAGAGTCTGTCAGAGTCTGCTTCCTCCTCACTCCTCTGACCTGATTCGATCTAGAGTTTATGAGGCACACGTTTAAACCTGCTACACGAGACGTAACGTCACGCGCACAGTCATGACATCAGGGTTAAAGTGACTGAAACGATTCAGAGTCATGATCCGGCACCAACGATTCATAACTTAGTACATGTGATGGCGAGTTTGTGTGTGAAGAGGGACAGAGACGAACACACACACACACACACACACACACACACACACACACACACACACACACACACACACACACACACACACACACACACACACACACCCCATCCTGCAGACACACACACACACCATCCTGCAGACAGAATGTCCTTCCACAGATTTTAACTCAATGATGTGTTTTAACTTTATTGATGCAGAAGAAGCGATGCCCTGTTTATCCAGGAACATAAATATGAATTCAGCAGGTTTTTATCAGTTCTAAGTGTGAGTGATTAGAGAACATCAAAGTAGCAGAGTCACTTGTTGACCTGCGCAGAGTAATGCGCCTCAGTGCAGTGGCAAAGATATATATCCATATCGCCCAGCCCTAGATACAAAAGCCGTGTCTCAATTCAGTGGCTGCCTCTTTTGGAGGACGCGGTCTACACTGTCCATGAAGGAGGCAGTCTTTGTGGGCCGTATAGACTGCAAACGCCAAACTGAAATGAGACGGTCTGATCTACAGAGGATTTTCATGGTCTACAGAGCTGCAGAAGGACACAACGTGAAAGCTTTAATGCCCCTTGTTTTTTTACAATATTTTTGTAACATTTGTTGCTTAGTTTAAGTAGTAGTGAGATAAGCTTTGACACAATTACTCTTCAAATGCAGGCTCCAAAGGATGAAGCCCCTGAGTTGAGACATTCCTATTTTCAATTGGACTCAACCTTATTTGGAATTGGATTCGTAGTCATCTCACAGCAGACATTTTGACCAGTCACAGTAAGAAAAGCGACAGCTCCTTTGTTTTCAAGTGTAGCAGAAAGTCATGTCAATGTGACAGTGGAACAGTATGTAGTTTATCAGGACTGGGAAACAAAGCGGAGTCCAGTCATCATAACCTAGATCTATGCTTTCTGTGAAAAAGGCAGAATCTGATGAAGAAACCTGATCCCAAAATGCACCAGTGTATTTTTGGAAATATTTTCATTGTGTCACCTAATGTGCATTCAGCTCAGTGTTTACTTTGACAGTGTGAAATTACCTTATTTGCCAGATCTAACTGTTTTCCAGAGTCAGAAGCTGATGTCAGCAGTACCCATGCCTGTCCTCCCAGAGTAGTCCTTATACAGACGCATGAGTGACAGGCTTGTGAGGCTAGACTTGGGTTCCCCCACCCCTCGTGGTTGCTCCTCCCTCCCTTCCTCTCCTCCATCCTCCCCAATATCTCCTCCTTCATGTCCCTTCTCCTCCTGGAGGCTAGCCATAGCATGGCTATGTAAAAGGCTCAGTTTATCAGACCCAGATCTCGCCACCACACCCATGACTCCACCTGCTTCATGTAGCACTGTACTGAAATCTACATCCTCCCCACTGGACCTGCCCCCCTCACCTACCTTTCCCTGTCCCAGCCTCAGCCCCAGGCATATCCCTGCTCCTAGGTACCCTGAGTCCACACACCAGCTGTAGTCCTGCCACTACCAGCTCAGTTTCCATGCCCCATGCTGACTATTAGCAGCATGATTCAGCACCTCATCAAATCCATACTTGTCCTACCAGTCCCAGTTGTGGTCATCAACTTATTGTCCCAGACAAACTCTTGTTCCCACACACTGGCCTCAAAGGACCATTGAGTCCTGTGCTTGATTTAGCTGTGGTAGCATCTTTAAAAATCCCAGCATTGGGAGGACAGACAGAGAGAACAGTTCAAGGGAAGAGAGGGATAACACAGGCTGAAATCTGCAAGACCAAGAGGGACAGACAGAGGTGGAGATGCAGAAAACTGCTGAGGGATGTACCAGAGTGACTGCAGGACAGATATGAGTAAAGCTACAGAGGAGAGAAAGAGTGGAAGGTGACAAGGAATTGCAGAGGAGGGAGACAGGTGTCTATGTCAGCACAAAATAAATTGATGGAGTTGCATCATACCGCAGTGATGAGATACAAACATGCACACAGGGAAAGTGTTGTATACAAGTGTAGACAAGCAAATGAAATGTGTTAAATCTGCATTGATGTGCTAATTCTACATCCCATACTGCTAAATTATAGCTGGGTTCCCTGCAGTGTAGATTTTAGTTTCTTTATTTCCTGATAAATGACTCGTGCCACGATAGAGTAATAAAGCAGGACTGATGAGTGTAATAGAGAATTCATGAGTGAGATTATATGAAGAGGCCTGAAAAAGGCTAATGTCTATGACCAGACTCTTTTTAATTATGGATTTAACAAGTAATTCTTCAAATTGTCAGTTCAAGGCTTTGTCTATGTCTCCGCCTCTGCCTCTACAGCATCTCCCTTTCCCAGACACTGGACTTATATTGGTACACTGTATAGACTGTCTTTTTTTTCTCTTGGTGTCCCTATTCCGTCCTTCTCTCCTTCCTCAGCACTCTCCCTTTGACATCACTCCTTCCATTTCTTTCTCCTGCTCATATCAGCAGCAACAAGGCACTTTTATCAGGGCTGTGCCAGGGAGGTATGCTCACCACACCAGGAATAGTAACCCTCCGGGAATGTACTCCTTTGAAAGTATTTTTTTGAATCACCTCCTCCCTCTCTCTTTTCCTTTCCTCTCTCTCTCTCTCTCTGTCCGCTGTGTGTATTTGCTGTGTTTCTCTCTCTCCTGCCTGTTTCACATCTTAAGTTTTCCTCCACTGCTGGTTTTTCTCTCTGCACAAGTTCACACTGACAGACACACACACCCTGTACACTCCCCCTCTCCTCCCCCTCTTGTATCGTTCTGTGTCAGGAACACCCCGGCACCAGCCATGTGGTGAACATCCGAGCTTGTCATCAACAAACCAGAACACTACACACTTAAACTGCTCGTCTTTCATCTTTGTTTTTGTTACTTTTATTGTTGAGACTGGTTTTGTTTTAATACCGCAGACTGGTTTCATTGACAGCATTAGTTTTTTGGTTTTAAGAATTTAAAAGTTGTTAAATTAGCTGCAGAACCTTTTATGTATTTGTATAGTGTTTTACTAGTTTTCCTCCATAGATTAGTTATGTGACCTTGTTCATAATGTTTCGTCTGCCACTGTTCTTTCTTGTAATTACCTAGGCACAGTAGTAGCTACAGTAGTGATGAGTTGTTGTTTCATATGATAAAATATTGTACTTTTTCATTTTTCCTACCAGTAGTAGTTGTAATACTAATCGTAGTAGTCATAGTTCTCTTTTGACAGTCACAGTGCTCAGTCCGGATGATGTTGTTTTACCCCGAGACATCATCAGGTTTCCCTAACACAGCCCCTGAACAAGTACCAGGAAGTCATGGATATTTGGTGTTGTCGTCAGGAGTCATTATATTACAATGAAACCCAGTGCTCGTCATCCTGTATCATCATAATTGTAACACAGTGTAACCAGAGGACAAGTGGGTGTAATGATAGAGCGCTACTAGAAATGGGTTCACATTACTCTCAATTGAAAAAGGTGTGACCCAAGTAAAAAAAAAAAAGCATATTTTCCAATTTCTTTTGGTCAAGATAAGCAGTTCCGGACCGAGATTGGTGGTGTAAAAAGCTGGGGCGTGTTCTGAATGCCTGCACATTCCACTTATTCTGAGTTATTGGCACTGGCTCTTTAAAAGCCAAAGTCCACAGTTTGAGCATGATGCATCCAGAGTGTGTGAAGAACCGAGCACCGAGGGAGATGATGTGTTCAACCAATCCATGCCAGTTCACACACACAAGTAGTTTCCTCTCCTTAGGCAGAGTTGCATTAGTCCCTTCAATGTCAGGAAGGAGATGCATTAGTTGTTCACTGTGTGTGTGTGTGTGTGTGTGTGTGTGTGTGTGTGTGTGTGTGTGTGTGTGTGTGTGTGTGTGTGTGTGTGTGTGTGTGTGTGTGTGTGTGTGTGTGTGTGTGTGTGTGTGTGTGTGTGTGTGTGTGTGTGTGTGTAAAGTTACATATTACGGAGAAGAATGACAAGGCAATTCATTGTGTGTCCTCACTTGTGACGTTGTGTTGCTGGGTTGTCATTTTCTCCTCTTTTACTTCGCTTCCTCTGTTCCTCACTGAC
Organism: Verasper variegatus; assembly: GCA_026259375.1. Classification (NCBI taxonomy): domain Eukaryota; kingdom Metazoa; phylum Chordata; class Actinopteri; order Pleuronectiformes; family Pleuronectidae; genus Verasper; species Verasper variegatus. The sequence continues at coordinate 3,607,475 of CM048045.1, read as the reverse complement.
TCCATTCACTCCATTCAGCGTGAGAAATAGCAAAGCAGTCATTGCATAGCTGGGCTACCTAACCTGTGCAGAGCCATGGCAAGTGTAGTTACCCTTTATCTTCTAGGTTTGTGAATAATTCCTTAAGTATGAAGATTGTGATACACTTCTGTCATAGCAATTAACAAATATTTATGTAACATATTCACATGGGGGAAGTTTTAAGGGATTTGTTGCAAACGCCAGCTATGTGATGAATACCCTCTTAAATCTGGACATTTTACAGTTTTCTATCACCTTTTGTCATAGTTGACCTCTGATTGTTTTAATGAATCATTAGCTACCTGTACACTCATAGCTGCAGCATGTTAACCATTGGTCCAGCATTGATATTGATATTGATAACAACTAAAGCTACTGTCACAGAACGTGCCAGAGATGTCTGTATTGTTGTGATCACATCTGAATGTCCTGCGTTTTTCATGTGTGAAAGACAAACTCTGGTGAAAGTCCCTAACCAATTCTCCGGACATCCTCCAGAGGTTGTGTTTGCAAACAGCTTAACATGGTTGCAAAGCCTATAGTGGCATATCTCCACACTTTTAGAGAAGCTGAAAGCATCTATGCATATCACAAATGCAAGTTATAATCGGCCTAAATGGCCGAGGTAAGTTGGTGATAACAGGCAGTCTGATTAAAACCTAGACAGACTTTAGAATGATTTCAAATCAAATGTTGTAGCTACGTGACCACAGCCTTGAGAGAATGGATGAACGGGCAAATACCTTTATCTTAAGCCAACTGCTGTTTGTTTTTGATGATATAATATGAAATCTGTCCAGGTTGTTTGGTGCCAGTTTGATTTAATGATCAACTGATAGTTGTGAGATCAGTCCCAGGACCATCCCAAAGATTTTGTTCCAACATTTTGAAAATATGAAATTACCTTTTTAGATGACTGGCCTGATAATGAAGTCTGTGGTGTTTCTAAATACAGAACAACCATTTATAGGTCATCAAGTTTCCTATTTTACATACAATATGCACTCAAAGCACACAAGAGTATTGTGCAAGATTTGTATGTCTGCATCACTGGGACAGTGGGATAGTGTTATTCTCAAAAGAAATGGAAGCAAAAGATGGTAATTTGTCCTTTAACAAATGAGGAACTGTGTGTGTTTGTTTGAATTGTGATTTGCCGATAGGTCTTTGTAGCCATAAGACTGAGAGCTTGGCTTGTTTGCGCTAATGAGCTGTAATGTAGCGATGGTGTTTTCAGGGTATTAGGTTTCTCGCATCATCATCACTAACCACAGATAAACCTTATAGATAGAGTGTGTGTGTGTGTGTGTGTGTGTGTGTGTGTGTGTGTGCGTGCGTGTGCGTGTGCGTGCGCACACACACTGTAGTCAAGAAGCTGCAAGCTGATACCATTTGACACAAGAGCAGCATCTCCTTGCCATGTGAGTGTGCACCTGTGAATGGCCCTAAGGGACCATTACATACAACTATAAACCTATACCTTCATACGCTTCAGATGGAGGGATGATTCAGATGAAAAGAAGACTAGAGCGAGTGACATGAGATGTGTAGGGTTGCCTCCTCCTGTGCATGACTGTACCGCAAGAGCACCCTGTGTGTCAATGCTGGAAGTAGGCATGTGTGTGTGTCCACGTGTTGTGAGCCATCCACCTGTATGCCCTTTAGGCTCCTTTTTATGGCCAGGTTTGTTTGCATGTAGAAAGAACAGTGACAGCGATTGAGTGATTTAAAAACATGTTTCAGCACATCATGGAACCTCATGAAGGTTCTGTTGCTATATTTTCCTCATATGTAGTTGTCACCCATTCCAAGGTCAGGACTTGCCAAGATCTAGCAAATGTGTATACACTAGACTCGTGCCTCATGGGAACTGAAATGCGAAACTGCTCAGGACAATCGATCCTTTGTTTTGTTTTTAGGAATGGAGGGGGGAGTGGTGGGGTGCGTACCCGTCAGAACCTGAGAGCTGGACTCTTTATCAGCCACCTGAGTGGACATTTTACTAGATTACACACACACACACACACACACACACACACACACACACACACACACACACACACACACACACACACACACACACACACACACAGAAGAGGGACAGAGAAATAGGAACGTTTTCAGTGACTGCCAGAGCTTTATTTATAGAGCACTTTCATCTAATAATGGAGATTTCAAAGTGCTGTAAAGATGAGGAAGTTAAAAATAACATCAGAAACAGATAAAAACTTGAGTTGATCAGGCTGAGAACAGCATAAAAATAAATTGAAAGTCATGTTAATGTTTAGCTGCTGATATTATGCTGGTTAACTATTAGAGAACCAAGGTCCAGTTTTTCCTCCCTTACTTGTCTAGCCCTTGGCCTAGTGTTAATATGAGCCACTTTGGGGTTAAAGTCTATAGTAGCACGACAGTGTTGACACTCCCAGTGCAAAATTTACATAACATGCATAGTTCAGTGGCATCTCAGTGACTCATGCAGCTAAGATATGACCACAATATTCAAGGATCAAGGATCTTTACTATCGCTATGGGGGTAATTTGTTGTACGGTGAGCAGTCAACCACATAATCATCTGACAAACAGTAAAGAATGGACAATAAATACAACATAAAACTCACACTGAGTTTAAAATGCAAATAGCAGCTGGGACAAGTGCATTTCTCAGTCTGTTGTTCCTGCACACTGGCAGATTATATCTGCAGCAACTTCAAAACCTTGAACAGGGATCAGGAGTAGTTTGACATTTGAGAATTTGCTCATTCGCTTTCTTGCTGAGAGGTGGATGAGAAGATTGATACCACTCTTGTTTCTGTGTTGAAGATTTTCATTTGAATAAATGTCTGCTAAATCCCTATTGACAAATGAGGTAACACAATATTGATAGAGCCTTTAACCACTGATTAAAAGTATAACAATATTTACAGTATTACACATTGAGTGTCTGAAGTGATATTTTCACAAGAAATGTTGTATGAAGTTACTGCTGATGCAAACCAAACATTTCCTACTGCTGCAGCTTCACATTAGAAGCATTTAACTCACTTTTATTATGTCAATTGTAAGCAAGGTTAGCACCACAAAACAAAACATTGTTAATTTTTAACGTTATTTTGACAGCAGGATCTGAAATATATCAAGGACGGAGCATCAGGAACAGCCACAGTGAGCTGTTAGATGAAGAGCTGTAGAAATTGAAGGTGTGCTACACACACCTTCAATTTCTCAGTGACGTTTCTAGTTTCTGTCACTGTGGCCTCAAGTTCCCAGACTCATGACTCAGCATAAAATCAAATCGCTGTTGTTCTGAATGATGGACAATTATTGCCTGACTTCTTTATTATAACAAAAATAAATTGAAGTCTGTGACCTGTGGCATTAAACTCAATTTGATTCATTACCAACAGTAATTACAGGTTTGGCCAATTCAGGTGAGACTAAAACCTTTGTCACCTTAAAATGAAGCTACAGCCAGGAGATGGTTACATGGACATAACCTTAAAGATTGGAAATGGGAAAATGGCTCACTTGTGTCTGTCCACAGCTCACATAATAAACTCACTTAATGAATACAACCAATCATTTAATTCAGTCCAAATGAAATAAAGATCAAGTGGTCAGTATACTGGTCTGTCAATAACCAACCTGCCTGCCTGTGCACATCTTGCACCTTCTCTTACTGTGCATGACAGGCGTCTTCAGCCAGAGATACATAAACCACTGAAGCAGAGACAACAGCCAGATGTTTACGATTGAATCACAGAAAAGTCATCTTTTGGTGGATGTCAGTCAGTGCTTGTTCATGTGTTTGGGGGTGTAGCTTTGACGAGAGGACTGATGGGAGGAGTAGGAGGTTTTGGTTGCATTTCTCCAAAGTCTAGCCTGCTCTTACAAGCTTTTCAAGGATTACCAACCCTAGCTTTAATTAGTAATCTTAAGAGGTTCTTCTATGTAGGACAGAGCCAAGCCAGCTGTTTCCCTCTGCCTCCAGTCAATACTAGCTGTAGCTAACTGGCTCCTGGTTGTATCTTCACATTCAATGGACAGATATTATCATTATCTAGCTCACACACAACTAATGACAATAATAATTTTCTCCAACTTTCAGACGAGTCCTTTAAAAGTTGTAGGTTAGTGACAGGATTGAGCTTTATGTCCTTTTATTTAGTAGGAATGTCATCATTATAAAAAATGCATCCTGAGATTAAAAGGATTCACACCAAACATATGCTCATTAAATCAATAAAACAGCATCCCTGTGCACCATGTGCACCTGCGAGGCTGTGTGCAGCATATGGAGTCTAATTTGTGGGCCGTAGCACGACTGAGTGCTGATGATGGAGTTGAGCTGAGCGCCTGTTTGGCTGCTGTGGCATTTTGCATCAGAACGACCTGAGGGGAGTTGTGGGGATCAGCGTCTTGTGTGTGTTTAACACAGGCACCCTGCAGTGACACCTCAGGCTCAGAGCTGTTCTATCGCAAAACATTATTCATTCTCCTGAAACAACATGATGCAACAGAATGTCAGCCTGAATAATGACTTCATGTTTAATGAGCCCAGCTTGAAATTAATGGAAATTAACCAGCTTATCTTAATATCTTCTTTGTTTTTCTCTTCTTCTTCTTGCCAACCTTCCCCCTTTTGTCTTCCTCTTCTCTATCTCTACTTCCTCTATCTTGTTATTTTGCAGAGGAAGCTGATTACACAACCTTTGGTACCAACTCGCTGACCAGGAAGAAAAACACTGTGCTTTCTGCGGTTCTTCTACGGCCTGACACCAACAGGAAAAAACCACCTGTCATCATCAGCCTCCCTAAGGACTTTCGCCCCGTGTCCTCGATCATCGATGTGGACATCCTCCCTGAAACGCACCGACGTGTACGCCTCTACAAGCATGGCCAGGAAAAACCATTGGGCTTCTACATCCGTGATGGTTCTAGCGTACGGGTCACTCCACAGGGCCTGGAGAAGGTGCCGGGTATATTCATCTCTCGCATGGTGCCTGGTGGGCTGGCGGAGAGCACCGGCCTACTAGCAGTCAACGATGAGGTACTGGAAGTGAACGGTATTGAGGTGGCAGGGAAGTCTCTGGACCAGGTGACGGACATGATGATTGCCAACAGCCACAACCTCATCATCACTGTGAAGCCTGCTAACCAGCGGAACAATGTTGTTCGCAGTGGAGGAGGAGGCGCCGCGTCTGGTAGCTCAGGACGCTCATCAGACAGCGGGGCCAGTTACTATGGCTACTCATCACACGGCGGTGCTGCGGCCTCCATGCCGTCGCACATCATCCAGAACTTCCCTGTCGGGGAGCTGGAGAGCGACGAGGACGATGAGGACCTGGTGATTGAGGCGGGAGGCGAGGCCGAGCCAATCAGACGCTCCCCTTCCAACTACAGCATGCCCTCGGTGCCTCGGTATGAGCCGCACCTCAACCTCCGCACTACCACCAACTCCGCTTCTGCTCATTCCATCAATGCCAATGGGACCCTGCCAGCCAGCGGCAGCAGTGGATCACTGAGCTACGCCAACGCCACTTCGACCACGCCATCCCCAGACAGAGCAATGGAGAGGCGGAGCCTGGAGGAAGATGGCACTGTTATAACTCTGTAGACATTCACACACTAAGCACTGGAAACAAACACAAATACTTCCACACACATTTGGGGGAGTCATGTACCGGCAGTTCAGACACAGGTTCCATCGTACAGTGACTGTATCTGAGAAGCACAATGCTGTATATACATCCCAGCATGTACACAACAAACACTGCACCCTATACCTTGCACCTCTACATGCCAATAATCACGCATGTGTGCCATAGTGGTGACCAGCCCCCATCCCAAGTTCTTCAGGCACAAAATTGTCTCAGACAGAAGTGAAAGAAAAAGTGTAGTTTGGTTCTCCACTACCCTCCACTTTATTTTTTTAACCACTAGAAGCACTTGTTTTTAACCCAAAACTGTATTTCTGCTGAATTTCCACTAGAGGGCAGAGATGAGACATTGTCAAGGTAGACAATCTGGTACTGTTTAGTTTTTTTGCCTTGTCTCCCCACACCTCCACCCCTGCACTGTACTATGTCTCCCAGGTGACCACAGCACCCACATTGCTCAACAGCTGTGGTACTTTCAACAGAATTCTATTCTACTACAACAATTGACCAGTAGCTGTAAGTAGCTGCAATAAAACCTTTTAGTTTTTGTTAGAGGGCGAACAACCTACAAACAAAGCAAGTCTGGGCTCTTTGTGTTGGTTCAGATGCTTTTTTAAAAAACACTATTTTTAGCTGTTTTTCCTCTTTATCTGCTTTGTTAATGACTGAAAGGTTGATGATTTCTAATAAGTATTCTTCCCATAAACATTAGGCCTGTATCTTCATATGATTTTTTTGGAATACATGATAGGGCTGTCACTTTTTCTAAAAATGAAGTCGAACCAATACGATATGACATGTAGTTTAAATATATTCTATTTAGATGAGGATGAACACTTCGCATTGCTCTGTTAGTCTGTGGTGTCTCCTCCGCTGCCTCACTTGGGTGGAGAGCAAACAGGTGACTCAACAGATTGCGTTGTACCAAATGCTGTGATGCATAACCTAAAATACTTTCACAAGCAGCTTCTCAGATGCTTTGGTGTCGTGAGTGTCCACTCAAGACGGCTTTGTTAGCATTCCTCCATTTTTGTAGCAAAACAACGCAATCGTCTGATGCGCTTCTAGACTGAATGATTTGAAATTGAACATGTCCTTAAAGGTCAAATATTAACTTATCTTCCTACGTTGGAATTTAAGTTTTGATTTTGAATATAAAGTGACAGCCCTAACATATTATTGTATCTCACAGGTCACGACATAGACCATATTCCATCTGTTTCACGTCACTCACGTAAAATTGCTTCTCCCTGGGAATGGGACATGTTAGAAGTAATATCCTTAATCTTGCACTCCCTCTCCTTTCCGTGACAAGGGCTATTTCCCCTGCTGCATGTCTAAAAATGAGAAAATGTGATTTAAATTTGTTTGTTTGTTTGTTCTCTCCCCCTCAGTTCTGTCTGGGCCACAACACAATATATCTTATCTCAGTGCTGTACAGTATATTCATCTCTGTCTCTCCACAGGCCCTGAGTTCACTTGGATGTGTCCTGAGTCATTCACATATGAAAAGTGATCTCTCCAGTGTTTCTGCAGCATTTCCTTTGTGTATCATCGTTCTCATTGAACTCAATTAACGACACTCTATGAGCGAATGCTTGATGTTGACTCTGGGCCTAAATGGCACATCGATAGTTGGGCTGTAACACTTTTAACAAACAATACCACAGAAATGAGGTGAAAGGACACACACACACACACACACACACACACACACACACACACACACACACACACACACACACACACACACACACACACACACACACACACACACACACACACACACACACACACACACACACACACACACACACACACACACACACACACACACACACACACACACACACACACACACACAGAGTGACCGTAGAGAAACTGCCTGTATCTCAAAGTAAAGCCCGGTTGAGTCACAAACACACATGCAGGTACACTGGGCACAGACTGATTCACTTTCTTTGTTTGTCGAAGGTGAGGCTGGTCTGCTGAAAGTACTGCATGTCTTTTTAATGCAATACTGTTTTCATAAACCTTTCTTAAACACCATGTTTGAAAATCCCTGTGACCTTCAAGGCAAATTTCAGATTTTGGGAGCTGTAGAAATTTGATTGACTTGACTCCATTTGCAGAATTTTAGGTCGCAGAGTTGATCTGAATCCACCAACAAACTTTCACATGGCATTAAATTGTATGTGAGGGATTTATTGGTCCTTGAATCCAAATTAATTTGCTGCTGACATTACTTCTTGTTTGAGAAGCGGCTCCACAAAACTTAATATTCATTACCATTACATACTGCTGTTCACTGCCTCTCTGAAGTCAAAGCAGCTGGTCTTTTTATTAGCATTTGCTGTCCTGTAATAGGTGATATCTTTAACATTATTGCTCATTAAAACATTGACGCCCAACATTAGCCATTTTCAGACAACTCTGGAGAATGTCTGCACAGCTGGGTCCGGACTTTCTCTGCAGTTTGCCTTTCACACATGGAGAATGCCGCAGTAGTTTCTCTGCTCAGACGCATTCACAACAACACAGGAATCTCCGGGCGTTCAGGTGATGAGTGATGCAGAGGCAGGATGTAACGTTTGCTGCAGAGATCACGTGTTTTGTTTACAGCACATCAACACCGACGTTGTCTTATCACCAAAAGCGCTCATGACATCTGTCGGTGTCTTCTACATGAATGGCACTTATGCAAAAATACAACGTCATGAAACCGTCATCAAACACCTACTCAATTGCGGTGAATCCTACGGACGATATCCTGCAATTTTCTCACATGGGTTCAATCGGACACTATGCAGACTTTTTACTCGGGGGGGGGGGCTGGCTGGATAAAGTACGGAGCCTGTCACAAACACATTTGTGTTCTCACCTACAGCCCCTACAGAGAATGACAGGAGATTATCTGGAGTTCGGTGAATGTCTGAAAATTGGCAAAGTCTCTGTCAGTAAGGTCTATTGGATTCATCTGAGCCAATACTCACTTGTAATAACCATATAATCAATACCACACCCTTTATCATTTTTATTTTCTAGTTATTATTCAAATCACTGAGCCTCTCACAGTAAATATATATATGTATATGACTGGAAACCAACACACAGGACATGTATGTGCATCCGCCATTGTATTTCACGCTATATGTACAAGGTACTGTTTTTTTGGCCTTTTTTATAGTCGCGCTGGTGATGGTTAGATTCTGGCATCTTTCCCTCCCGACATCAAGCACAGTGATGAATGGTACTCTTGAAAGGAAGGTTTTTTTAAAATCAATGTTAATTTATTTTCTTTATCTCTTTACCGCAGGACACTGGGATTGTAAACATGGCGGCATTTGTTATTTATTCTCTAATCATGTGTTTTGCATATCCTCTGTTCACATTGTACGACTTTATTTTATATATTGATTGTTTTGGTTGTACATCTCATGGTACAGTAGATGTTTTTGCCCATTCAGAGACGATTTTAAACGCTGATTTCCCTGTTCCTCCTGAAGCAAGAGGAGAATCCGTGCAAGGCATGACACTATTCTTTTTATTTTTCCAAACTGTGAATTATCATTATTATTGTGTGGGAGAAAAGAAACCATTGTGTCGGTACAAATTCAAAAGAGGCGACTTCTTTGTTTTTGAGTCTTTACTTTTTTTTTAAGTGATTGAGCAATGATTTTTTCTTTGCTAGCCAGATAAATCCTATGGTATAGATTTATAATGAAGATTGTCAGTATTTTCATATTGATGCTATATATGATGATGATGTACATTTTTATCACGTTTAATGAAAACTGTTTTAAGATTCAACTGGAGACTAATGATTAAATAGATGTACACCTGTAATTTCTGATTTGAGGAGCTGGATAAAATAAAGTCATGTAGCAACCCTCAGTGTTTGGTGTGATTGTTGAGATACTACTGTACCTGCCCTCCTCCTTTTTCTCCTTCTTCGCCTCCTTCGCTTTCTTTTCCTCCTCCATCTTCTTGTCCTTCTCCTCCTTTGTCCTCTCTGGAGTTTTACGGCAGCTTGCATCCAGTGTTGCATCACTTCCACCTTCTTGATTCTCCCTCCTAGTTATTTTAAGTCTGTTTATTTGGTCCTTGTTAAAAATATATATATTATATCCCATGTGCACCGTTTCCTCATTCTAACAGTGATTCACCGTGCTTCTTCTGTGCCACCTGCAGGACATTTCAGGAACTACCTCTGTGGTTCTGGGAGCGCTTGATAAAACCCAGATGGTATGATTGTTGTTCTCCCGTACAGTTGGCGCAGTTAAAACGGTCAGAGCTCCTCTCTTGTGCGGTTTTTAGTTATTTATTTTTAACTATACATTTTACAAGAGACAAAAGAGTTTTTTTTCTATATAATATATAAATAATTATACAAAATCTCAAATATTGAATGAAGAAAGAGCAGAAAGAAGAATAATCTTATATAGCAATAAAACAATATTGATCATTTTAGAGAACAATTTATTAATTTAAGTAATTCATTTAATTAATGAATACATTAAACGAATAGCAAAATTAATGAATGAAAAAATAAATGTGTGTAAATGAATGCTCAGCCTCTTTACCACTGAGGTTATTGATAATAACGGGGGTAGTGAACAGGTTCCTGATGACTTCACCAGTCTGAGGTGACTCTGTGTCGGAGGTGTGACCCGGTGTCTGAAGTGACCCGGTGTGGGGGGTGTGACCCGGTGTAGAAGGTGTGACCCGGGGTCTGAGGTGTGACCCGGTGTGTGACCCGGTGTGGGGGGTGTGACCCGGTGTCTGAGGTGACCCGGTGTGGGGGGGGGGGGGGGTGACCCGGTGTAGAAGGTGTGATCCAGTGTCTGAAGTGACCCGGTGTGGGGGGTGTGACCCGGTGTCTGAAGTGACCCGGGGGGGTGACCCGGTGTAGAAGGTGTGACCCGGTGTAGAAGGTGTGACCCGGTGTGGGGGGTGTGACCCGGTGTCTGAGGTGACCCGGTGTGTGTGGGGGGGGTGACCCGGTGTAGAAGGTGTGACCTGGTGTCTGAGGTGTGACCTGGTGTGGGGGGGTGTGATCCGGTGTCTGAGGTGACCTGCTCGTCAGCGCAGACCAGGCGCAGACAGCTGAGAGTCATGTGACCTGACGTGTCGGCAGCATGGCGGCGCTGAGCTGAGGCAGCGACTCCACAGGACTGACACCGATAGTCTGGCGCTCGTTAGCTTTCCTGTCACCGCGGGGCCCGGCCGAACATGACGGCCTGAGAGAGGAGCCGCAACAAGACCCGAGAGATGCAGCAGCAACTACCACAGCCCCGGCCACCAGCTCCAGCACCTCCGCAGCAGCAGCCGCAGCAGCCGCAGCACTACTCGCAGTCGAAGGCAGAAAACAGCAAAACCAAGAGCATGTTTCTGTCCCGGGCGCTGGAGAAGATCCTCTCAGACAAGGAGGTGAAGAGGAGCCAGCACAGCCAGCTGCGCAAAGCCTGCCAGGTGGCGCTCGGTACGTGTCTGTGTTGTGTGCTGCCTTTGCTTGTATGTGCCTCTCATCGCTCGTGTCTGGGAGACAGCGGAGTTAGCTAGTGTTAGCATTAGCATCCGAGTGGCCTCCCGTCGTCAGCTCAGGTAACTGCTGACGTTCACGGGCAGCAGCAGCTCAGCGTGTGTTTGTTGTCACTCTCATGTCTTTATGTTGTGTCTGAAATGCTAACAGCCTGCACAGCTGTCAACGGGCCAACCAGCTAGCTGGTAGCCGCCGTTAGCTCGTCAGGGTTAGCTAGGTTAGCTAGCTAAACAGACCAATCCCTGAGTTGTACGTAGCACTGTCACCCGGCCAGACTGCCCGGTCCTGCTCTGCACCCAGACAAACAGGCTACCTCACTCCAGGATACTCTGACGTGTGTGCTCCTCCATTCAACACTGATAGTGTTACACACACATTGTGATCAACCTAGCTGCTGATGTGAATGTGACCATGTTGATAATAACCCTCCTCAGATAGTGGTTTGACACTCGTTCTGGTACAATGAGCTGTTGATTGAGGAAATGGCAAACAACAGGTAGTGTTTCCTTGTTGAAGAACAGTGAGGCTGTTGAACCACAGGAGCGACTGCAATGAAATACATGTCACATGTGAGAGGTGGGCAAACAGGTTGGTGTGTGTGAGCTGCCCCTGTCTGCCATGGACACTCTCTCATTATTCATGAAGCCAGCTGAACACAACACTGCTTTTCGACTCCCCGTGCCACCATCTTGGGCCATGTTGTGGTTATCATCACACCGTGGTAGTGGCTGTGTGTCTTGTGTCTTTGTAAATTCTATACCAAGCTTCATCAGATTATCCCCAGTGCCAAATCTTTGTTTCTCAGTTCAAATATCCAGGTTGTGCTGTGGACTGCAGGCCTTTTCATCTGTTGCCTCTGTGATCAATCAGGCATGCGGTGGAAAGAGAGATTATATTTTAATGTCTGTTTTCTTTTTAATTTAAACACCATAGCTTAGCCAGTTGACAAAATAATAAGAGCAAGTACCATCAACTACATATACTTTGGTCCAATAAGAGATTTTCCAACGTAGAGAAAACAACTGGGTTTGTATTTTCATCTACCTACTAATTCCATAAGCCTATATGTCTGTTTGTGGAATGCATATCCCCGAGTTGTTTATCTATTTAGCCTCACATTTGGCATGCATATTGTAAATTGCCCCAAAAATGCAGTGCAGAGTGTGGTGTGATTTAGACATGGATATGTTCAATATGAATAAAACAACCAGTGACCGGTGCTCTGTAGCAGTCAGTGGGGGTGGGGCAATGTGCCTTAAGCCTGTGGACTTAGTTGAAACTTATTCCACGTCCTACGTAAACTACAGCAGCAGTCAGCAACTGGAAACCTGCAACCAATACAATCTGTCCTGCCATATGATTTTGATAATCTGATCATTTTTATTTCACCGTGTCAGGCTGACGCATTCACAGGTGGTGGCAGCAAAATTCATAGAATCACATCCTCTTCAGAAAGTTGTCCTCAAAGTAAAAGCACAGTGGTAAAAGCCTAATTGCAATAATGCTTTATTTTGAGGTGAATTATGGAGCTTTTACTTTGAAAAGTTGTGGACTTGTGGGCGGCAATTATGTAAATCATTCAAACTATATAAGCCACACATGTAATGGTAGTAATAAACAGTAATAAAGCAAATTCAGTTTCGTTATATGAAAAACACTGACTGCTGATAAACCAGGTAGGATGAACAACTTCACTCTGTACCATACTCTGTTTATAGAAAGCTTTGCACACAATGTCCAGCACAAACAATAAAAAGTGACGGTATAGTGTAGACCTGTTTGAGGAGGACTCACTAATGACAAGGAATAATTCTCAAGTAGCTCTGGAGCCTTAAAGGGATGGTTCACCGAAAAAGGGAAATTCAGTCATCTACTCACTTCTACTTACTTACTTTAATTGTATTGTATTTGGCTGCAACGCTGTCTACCCCCGTGACTCCAAAAGTGTTTTGTGGACTCAACCACTTCACCCTCCCCCCTTCCATCAGCATAGTGCTGAGTAAATAATGAGCGAATTTTCATTTTTCAGTGAACTATCCTTCTTTAACACAGGACAAGCAAATGGTTAATTCCAAACAGGCAGGTTTAGATCAACACTGCACTAGTGCACAGAATATCATGGCATTAAAATATATGCTCACTTTAACAGTGACTGCTATTTCTGTGAATATTCCACAAACTAATTTCCTCTGTGTCCTCCTGTGTGAGGGGGTTATGAAGGATGAGTCTAGTAGCATTCTCTGCCACGTTGTGTTTGAATCTAATCGATTTGGACGGTCACATCTGCCTGAATGCACACCATTACTCACTTTGTAGCCAATAATGTGACACCCAGTAGGTAGGAAGTGCGCATACAACTTTCGATTGATCAGTGAGGGATGAAAATTATGAAGAATATGAAATTGGTTAAGGATAATTCTTTAGAAAGCATAAAATATAGGAAGGGTGATGCAGGGAAAATGAGGGAGACTAAATATACTACGGGTGTAGTCAAATGTAGCTAAATCATATAGAATAAGTTCATTTGAGCAGAAAAAATATTTGTGTAACCCCCAGATTTCAGTCCAATCACATCACATTGCTGTGAGCTGCGAGGGTCAAAGTAAAGACCTCAATAACATTTAATCTCCTGTGTCTCCCTTTACAGATGAAATCAAGGCAGAGCTTGAAAAACAAAAGTAAGTATTCTTTTGCACATACCTTTACCCACTGAATGAATCAGCAGTGGGTTCAAGCTTTTCTTCAGAGAGTTCAGGTTTACCCTGAAGCAGTCTGTCGTAAACACCGGGTGATCACTGTGATTTGTGACTTAGGCAATTTGCTGCTTTTATAATTGCTACTTAGTAGTATATCACCAGGACTTCAGACAGGCTCCAGGTCATATGTCTGCTTCTATAGGCAAGTTGTTTTATTAATTATGTGCCATTATGCTTTTCCAAGGTTTTAAAGGTCAAAGTCAGAGCTCTAAAATTCTGCACTATGAAAATGAATATGTTTTACACAGCACTTGATTCATTAACATACCATTACTTTTTAGTAGGACCTTGAGTATTTCTTTTAGGTATGTGAACAAGCAGTGTTAATAGAAAGAGCTGCTGTCATTGTATCTCTCCTCGTTCCTGCAGGGATGGTTCCGTGGTCCCACCCAGAGCCAACTACATTGAGGCCGACAAATATGTGCTACCCTTTGAGTTGGCCTGTCAGTCAAAGTCCCCCCGGATAGTTAGCACCTCTTTGGACTGTCTGCAGGTTAATATTCACTGACACACACACACACACAGTTTTACACACATGCATTCAGTTCCACTCAACCCCTTTTAATGTCAAAGTTGTTATTTCACTTTCTCACAGCAGTTTTTCTTGTATTAACAACCTGGGGGTGGGTTGGTGGGAAGATGGCTACATCTGCTTCAAATGTCAGACATGCACCTAGAACATACCACACACACACACACTGCATCCTTTAATCTATTTATAGCTTTTCATAGATGGATGCAGCCCCTGAATTGAGACACAGCTATGAATATTTACAGTAGCAGACAGGGAGGGTACAATTAAGAACTCTTTGAATTGCATTATGAGAAACTTTACTCACTACAAGTGAGAGTGGAAATTCTCTTTTTTCACAATTAAATGAAGACGCTGCTCATATAAACCCTAAATTCACACACATCTCAAAAGAAAAACACAATCAAACACTTCTGCTGCTCTAACCTGTGCACTGTCGCTCTACGGTAGAAGCTGATCGCGTACGGCCACATCACAGGCAACGCCCCGGACAACAGAAGCCCAGGCAAAAGGCTGATTGACCGTCTGGTGGAAACAATCTGCAACTGCTTCCAAGGCCCGCAGACTGATGAGGGAGTCCAGCTACAGATCATCAAGGTAGTTTAGACTTATTAATCTAGAAAAGCTTCAATGATTACGTTCATATCTCAGTTTTCAGAAGTGCTTGAGCATATTTAAGAAGTGTCTTTGTGTATGCATTAGGTTTGATTCACAGCTGGTGCGTATGGAAGTTTACTCAGAGTTTTATTTAAATGACAAACACATCCTGGTTGGTTATAAAGTTCAAAGTCTGGCCTGTAAGAAGCATGCAGTATTATCACTGTTGACCAAAGATTTATAGGTCAGACTATCAACATCATGAACTCTGACTAATACAAATGATATTGTAAAACAAATTAATCTGCCTTGAAGGTATTTGTTGTAATCCTTTTGAATTCTTTCATTTGAAATATTTAAAATATCTGTGGCTTGCAGAAGTAGGGAAGTGAAGTTATGACTCAGCAGGTGCAGCCGCTGCATCTTCTCAACAAGACATCCTGTGTGATAATGCTTGACTTCCTTTTCTCTCTGCCTAGGCCCTGCTGACTGCGGTGACCTCCCCGCACATAGAGATCCACGAGGGCACGGTGCTCCTCACCGTCAGGACTTGCTACAACATCTACCTGGCCAGCCGCAACCTCATCAACCAGACCACCGCCAAGGCCACGCTCACACAGATGCTCAATGTTATCTTCACACGCATGGAGAACCAGGCCGTTAGTTAACGCACCTATCACCTATAACCTATCCATACAGTCTTTGGCACTTTTTGGCAAAACATGGGAAATGTAATGTTTTCAACTCTGCATAAAACTCTGCTTCAGATCCGCTCACATCAGCCGCTAAAACAGAGAATATTGAAAATTCAATATATATATATATATATATATATTCTTACAACAGTATACACTACACAAGTTATTGTTATTAGGTTTGTGCTCAACTAATAGAGCCATGTTAGTTCACTGCACTTGCACAATCTCCGCATGTAGCTGGTGTAGCCCATTAATAGGGCAGAGGATGTCACACCATGTTAAAGCCCTATGAGACAAATTGTTATTTGTGAATATGGGCTATACAAATAAAATTTGATTGATTAATAAGGCCTGCTGAACACTGGTGGTGATTCACTTTTTTTCATTTTTATTGGCACGGTAGTGGATGATAACTCCTCTTCTCCTCCTCCTGACTCCACAGGCTCTGGAGGCTCAGGAGCAGGAGAAGGAGAGGCTGCGACCACCCCAACAGAACCCATCTCCCGTCCCTGGTAATCAGAGGTCTGGCTCCCCCTGGTCCGACCGGACACCCACCCCAGAGCCCCAAGGCTCGCCTTCTCTAGCAGTCAGTACTCCAGACCTCACAACCACCAATACCATCAGCTCAACACCCCCACCATCAGCCCCTGACGTGGAACAGGATCAACCACCAGACACAGCATCAATTAATGGAGAACCTGAGAATAGCAACAATCTGATGAATGGAGGAGAAGAACAGGCCACACCATCAAGAGGTGTGTGTCAACTCTGGCTTTCAGTATAAATTCCAATTCAGGAGAAGCTTGTAAATCTTTCTTTTAGTTTTTCCTCTCAACTTAAAACAGTTTGAAGGTGTAACTCAGGTAGAAGCATCTTTCATGTTGTAGCTTCTTTCATCTTAATCACTCTTCATTCTCTGTTTTTGAAGATGAAGGTGCTGAGACGCCTCCTACAGCATCACAGCCAGCTGTGGAGGGGGACAAACCAGAGAGCAATTCAGATCCAGCAGAGTCAGCGATGACTGAAGGAGAGGAGGCAGAGCAGCAGCCAACACAGATACACAGTGGAACAGGTCAGAACTTAACCTGCTTTACTTATCACATCAATACACTTGTGTTTTTCTTTCATGGTTGTTAGCTGTAAACCTCTTCTCCTGCCTTGCCCCCAGGAGACGAGCACCCAGCCTACCCTGTCACAGAGCAGACAGAGGCGGCCCCCACCACAGTCAGAGCAGAGGGCCAGCATATGAATGGCATCATTGAGGACCGATCCTCTGTGTCGTCCACAGATATGCTGGTGAGCAGTGTTAAAAACATTAGCTATTGTTAAAATTGTTAAACATATGAATGATATTTCTCCCTGACAGGTCCTGTCATGACTGTTATTCTGTCACTCAGCTAAAAGTGTTGAGAGCTTAATAAGAGCAAAGTAATATTGTAGTGAAGAATAGCATATTTCTTTACTGAATAGATATTAAACAACCAAGTCAAGTCCTGATTTTTATTTTTATTTTTTTTAAATAAATGTCTTGTGCAAAAGTGCAGAACCTCAATATTTACCTGTGAGTAGAGGAGGAGATAAAATAAATGAACTGATCATTGACAGATGCAGATTCTAAGGCCCTGTTCAGACCTGGTATTAACATCTGTCCTGAGCGAACCCATCACAAGTGGCCTGCTCTAAATACATCAGATCACATATGCAGCTTTACTATGAATTAAGTTTCTATGCAATCGGAGAAAAAGAAAGAAAAGAAAACCTGTATGTTTTGGTCAACTGGTCATTGTTAATTGTGTGGTGGTTGACAAAAATACCTAAAAACCCTGAGTGGTATTAAAATACTTAAGGTTTATTGTGAGACTGCAGCGGGTCAGAGGATGCCAGTATATGACTGGTAAAGTAAAGTTATTATTGAAACAAATGTGATGAGTAAGGCAAAATCAGAGACACTTGTGGGGAGCATGTTTACCCTGTTGGTAAGATTGTTGATCTAAACAGACAAAGGGAGTAACCAAGACTTCAACCTCTGGTGCGAAGGAAACATGTGGAGCTTGGCCACAAACCATCAACATTGAAGGGTTCTGACACAGAAATTGGGTCAGGCTGACAATTCAGGGGACATTCAGCAGACCTTCAGACTTTTTAGTTAAGTCTGAACCAAAATAACAGATGTGAAAGGTGCCTCAGAAGGGTTAGTTACAAACTTGCAAAATAAGTCACACCAAAAGAGGTGGTCTTGTTCTGGATTAAATTGAGCCATGCTTCCGATTGTTTGCAATGGGAAAATACTTTTTGGGATAGTTTCGACTTTTGGAAGAAGAAAATGAAATACAAGCCTTACTGGTCTCTTGAGAAATGTATTTTTAAATTTGTTGCATTGTGTTACCAGTATTGAGCACTGCACCTGAGTGTGATGTTGTTGGTGATGCTGGTAACCATACCATAATGATATTACAGTGGCAGGTTCATTAATATTCTCTATTCAAATGGAAAGACTCCTACCCTGTGAACTGAGAACCCAACAACGTCAGACACACGCTCATCTTCAAACCAATCAATGGTCAATGTAGGTTATGATTACAGGACGTATGTATGTCATACGAAATACTTTGGTACTTTACTCATTAAATTGCAATGTGAAACCAAAACCAGATCAAATTAATACAGTGAAAGACTTCAAGCTTGGTTTGGACCATGGTCTAAACTTTCAGGTGTGAAATGTGAGATGCTGATGTGTTATATAAAGTGGGATTGACTTTATTCATCTGTCCCAGGATGCAGAGACCCTGCAGGGAGCCAACAACACTGCACGATTCTCTCACATCCTCCAGAAGGATGCTTTTCTGGTGTTCCGCTCACTCTGCAAACTCTCCATGAAGCCACTTGCTGATGGACCTCCAGACCCAAAGTGAGTGTTTTTTTCTTCCACTTCTATAACTTTGCATAACCAGTACATTTTTACATTGTGTTAGTTGAGCTGTTTTCAGTCATGAACTCCGGAGGATGTCCGCACAATTGGTTCCGGAGTTTATTTTTCACACATGAACAATGCAGCAGGAGATTTTCATCTCAGATGTGTTCTCAACAACACAGAAATCTCTGGAGCGTCAGCTGAGGGGTGATGCAGAGGCATAATGTAATGTTTCAGTTCTGCTGTGGAGAGCACATGTTTTGGTTCACAGCACATCAATACTGGCATAGTCCCTTATCACCAAAAGCTGTTTAGACATCCTTGTCCGTGTGTTCTCACTGCTTATTCATCCTGAGATATTTGTATTCTTTTAGCTTTTTTCATTTTGGAGTACGTTGCGTGTTAGAAACGCCATCAGCGCCCACACTTGCTCGCAGAGGACCTCCTACTGTTTTTGCACATCGGCTCATTCAACAATGTCTGGAGTTTTTACTCTGGCTGGAGAATCTCCGGAGAAAGTCTGGAGCCTCACACTCAGATATTTGCATTCTCGCAGCCACGTCAGAGAATGTCAGGATATTATCTGGAGTTCAGTGCATGTCTGAAAGCAAGTTTAGTCATTTGTCTTTTACATCATACCGTGAAGATATTTTTTTGTAACCCTCAAACAATCTGTGATTACCCAGAACTTGAGTCCTGAATGAACACTCCTGCTTTGATGCACCTTTGGTCTTTTATGTGGTCCCTTCTTTTTGTCACGCTGCAGTTTGCCAAAAGAAATGTAGCTGCCTTCAGCACACGCACACTGCTTCAGCTCAGTCTCTGCAGGTTAACTTGCCCTTTTCCATCCTGGTGCGGTCCTGTCATCTCTAGTTACTGTAACATTAGACTCTGAGCCAGCCAGTCTGAATAGGCCAGAGTAAACTGAGCCAAGTAGGAACCTCTGAGACGTCAGCCTGGCCTACATTAGATACCATGAAACACCATTATACCCCTGTATTGTTTGTTCTCCTCAACTCAGAGTAAACTGTAGAACCGTATTTATAGATAAAACATGAAAACACATGAATTTCCATTGAGCATGCTGCTATAAGTGTCTCAAGTTTCTTTGTGGATCACTTTATATTGCACTTAAGGTAGTATAATTGATGCTCATACGGTTCCTCTCCTCTCCAGGTCCCATGAGTTGCGGTCCAAGATTGTCTCCCTACAGCTGCTACTCTCTGTGCTGCAGGGCGCCGGGCCAGTGTTTCGCACTCATGAGATGTTCGTCAATGCCATCAAACAGTATTTATGTGTGGCACTTTCCAAAAATGGTGTTTCCTCAGTGCCTGAGGTGTTCGAGCTGTCCCTGGCTATCTTCCTCACCCTGCTCTCCCACTTCAAGGTCCACCTGAAGATGCAGATTGAGGTACAGGATGCAAACAGTGTTGGTTTGACAGATCTTAGACTGATTAAGGAAGTTCATAGTTCAGTTGTCACACTTACTGTTTTTTGTCCACCATGGCGCAGGTGTTTTTTCGGGAGATTTTTCTGACCATCCTGGAGACGTCGACCAGCTCCTTTGAGCACAAGTGGATGGTTATCCAGACACTGACACGCATCTGTGCAGGTATAAATCAACTCATACAAGTTTTCCTCAAACTAGAAGAAGAAGAATCTAACTAAAAATGTTGAAACTTTTTTAATTCAGAAAATTTACTTAAATGTTGACATTTCTGCCATCTTTATTTAGACATGACAGGATATTCATAGGAGGATCCAAGTGATTACAAAATTCATACTGTCTGACAGTACACCAGCATAGAATAGACAACATTTTGACAAATTTTTAGCTGTCCTGTATTTAATGCTAGCTATTAATGTTTTAATTCATCCACTTGAGACATATGATGAGACAGTTGGTCTGATTATTACTCTCTTTGTACAGAGGTTATATTTAACCCTTTTGCCCTGTTCATTTCCACGGAATACTAATAATTTTATTTTTTGTGCCAATAATTCGATTCCTCAGTGGATTCAGAAAGACTTTTTGTTGGTACTACCATCTATCAACTCATATGTCATCGTTTCACCTAGTGCCACCCTGACAGTGATGCATTTAACCCTTGAGGTTTATTGCTGCATGGTCACATTTTTGAAAGTTGGAATTTGAGCAGTTCTCTTTAAATCCTTTATATACGGGGAAACCCTGATAGGTACTGCAGTTGAAGTCATTCATTTGAAAAAAACTGATCGCCACAGCCAACAGTGTGTTGTCACCCTTTGTATCTAAAGAAATATATTTGGTTAGTATCATTTAAACTGTTTTGTTTTTGAAGGATTTCCAGTTTTGTAACACACTCCTTTACCTCAGATGCCCAGTGCGTGGTCGACATCTATGTAAACTACGACTGTGACTTGAATGCTGCAAACATTTTTGAGCGCCTCGTCAATGACCTGTCTAAGATTGCTCAGGGCAGGAGTGGTCAGGAGCTTGGGATGACTCCTCTGCAGGTACACAGTGATTGAATCTCACAATGATGCATCATCCACATCATAGCACCCCATTTTAATTCAATGTTCTATAACTTACATTTTGTACCCTAGTTTTTAGGGTGTTGTCTAAATACGTCATCGGCTCATAAGTGCCTAATTGTAATGTTTTGAATGGTGAAGCAGGATTCTTCTGGCCATCGTTTCTAAGTTATGCTTTGTGTCTAAAATCACATGTGTTAGTGTGCATGTGACCTAAATAAACTTAGGTGGCTCTTTAATATCCACAGGAGCTGAGTCTACGTAAAAAGGGTTTGGAATGCCTGGTTTCCATCCTCAAATGTATGGTCGAGTGGAGCAAAGACATGTACATCAATCCAAACCTTCAAGCTAACCTGGGTAAGTGTGGTGGACAATAAAAAAATGTGAACAATGCACAGGACATGTTCAGGTCTTAACGTATAATCACTGATGTTTGCAGGCCAGGAGCATCCGTCTGATAGTGACGGAGGAGAGTTGAAGCTGCCAGAGCAGCTGGTTGGACGTCGAGATAGCATCAGCTCGCTGGACTCTACCGTGTCCTCCAGCGTCAATGTTTCCCAGGCCGACCATCCAGAACAGTACGAGGTCATCAAACAGCAGAAGGACATCATCGAGCACGGAATCGAACTGTGAGCCCGTTTTCTCAGTCTGGTTAACATTTGTATCATGGTTTATTTGATGTCGGCCTTTATCAATAGAACACTCCCTGAGTGTGTAAGATTTCCCTTTTGTTCTTGTTTGGACAAGAAAAGCATAGATTTGGTCCTCTCTTCTTTCCCTAGGTTCAACAAGAAGCCAAAGCGAGGTGTACAGTACCTGCAGGACCAGGGCATGCTGGGATCCACAGCTGAGGACATCGCCCAGTTCCTACACCAGGAGGACAGACTGGACACGGTGAGCGATTACACTAGGTTTAATTGTACAACGCTGTTTAGTCAGGTCAGTCATCCTCCAACCACTTTTTCCTCTGCATCCACAGACCCAGGTGGGAGAGTTCCTGGGCGAGAATATCAAGTTCAATAAAGAAGTGATGTACTGCTACGTGGACCAGCTGGACTTCTGTGGACGGGACTTTGTCTCGGCTCTCAGAGCGTTCCTGGAAGGCTTCAGACTTCCTGGTGAGGCCCAGAAGATTGACAGGCTGATGGAGAAGTTTGCTGCTCGATACCTGGAATGCTACCAGGGGTAAGGCTTCATCTTTACTGGTAAAATATATCTCCCACTAAAATATTCTGGCTTGAAGAGTTTTTACCATGTTTCCGAAGTTGTACCTGGGTTAGGTTATTTTAAAATTAAAACATCAGATCAGTGCAGCTGCTATCTGTTGCCCTAATATGTGACTTCTTTTGCAGACAGACTCTGTTTGCCAGTGCAGACACTGCCTACGTGCTGGCATACTCCATCATTATGCTCACCACAGACCTGCACAGTCCTCAGGTGAAAACTGTTCAGTTTTATGTCTTGTCACCAGCATCGCCATGTCATCGTATGTGGTTCCTGGTGTCAATTGTTTTGTCTGTGTGGAGTTTTTATTAAGGATTAACAGACCTTCTTTAGCTACACAGGAGTCCTAATGGTTGTTAATTACGAAACAAAACTACACAGTTCTTTTATGCATCGTGAAACACTGTGACACACACAAACTGAAGCCCCTATTCAGACCTGTGTACTGGGCCACATTAAAATACAGACTACTCAGCTGATAAAGTATTTTCACACTTTCACACACTGTTTCCATGCATTGCTTATTTTTGTCAACTATCACAATATTAACAGTAACCAGCACATATTGATTCTAGCCGAATCAAGTATTAACCCTCAAACAAACCTACAGGAGTGTGCCAGAGAGTGAAGACCGGCCAAAATGTCCTCACTTTCCCGAAATCTCCTCGCTCTGTAAGGCTCAAAATTGTCCTCACAAAGATATCTGTACAAATACACACACTGACAACAGACCCATCTGTTGTAATCAGACTGGAAAAGACATAATTTTGTCTTTGAAAACACATTATGTATGAATTTATGTGCATAAAGAGCAGGGGATCCACTACTTAAAGCTGTCCACTTGTGATCAGATCATCTGAGATTGTTGTGAAAACCAGGTCTGAACAGGGCCATTGATGCATATAAACCCACGCTGTATTAGCAGCTGCATCAGGGAGACTGTTGCTAACTTCGTTTGCTGTACAGTATTTATCCACATTTTTTCCAAGCACTGCAATCAACCATGTTTTTAATCATTTTAAATTTGAAACTGTTTTAATAAATGATCAGGAATTTTACCCTAAAACATTTTCATTCCAATCTTGTCCAGCACATTATGACAGTAATGCTTTGGGTGTACTCTATGTTCATACATACAGAATCCTGTTGTTAGAGTCTAGAATTCCTTCCCTTTTCCAGCCATCACTCCAACTCTCTTTCTCAATTTTGTTCATGTATGCAGGTAAAGAACAAAATGACAAAGGAGCAGTACATCAAGATGAACCGTGGTATTAATGACAGTAAAGACCTTCCAGAAGAATATCTATCATCTATATATGATGAGATCGCAGGCAAGAAGATTGCCATGAAGGAGAGCAAAGAGTTTTCAATCACCCCAAAGTCCACCAAGCAGAGTGAGTACTCGTGTGTCAGCTCATGCACCGTCCATCAGGATTACTCCCAAACAAATGGTTTTCTCTGAAATTTAGCTTTTTGAACAGTATGTCACACATTGGCTGGTAAATAGAGAGCACCAGCACAGTGATGCATTCTTTGGTCTCTTTACCTCCCTGTTTGCTGAGAAACAAAGCTATGTCTTCCCTCCAGGTGTGGCTAGCGAGAAGCAGCGTCGTCTGCTGTACAACGTGGAGATGGAGCAGATGGCAAAGACTGCTAAAGCGCTAATGGAGGCCGTCAGCCATGCTCAGGCTCCCTTCTTCAGCGCCACACACCTGGAGCATGTCAGGCCTATGTTCAAGGTATAGTGTCAGAGCAACTGTTTGTTGTAACTTCGTACATTATGAGGAGGAGTTGGGGGGAAACAAACAGAAGCAGAATTAAGTTTGCAATGTCTG
Source organism: Verasper variegatus (assembly GCA_026259375.1). Taxonomy (NCBI): domain Eukaryota; kingdom Metazoa; phylum Chordata; class Actinopteri; order Pleuronectiformes; family Pleuronectidae; genus Verasper; species Verasper variegatus. The sequence goes on along the minus strand of CM048045.1, from coordinate 3,583,182 downwards.
TGTTGTAGCTGGCGTGGACCCCCTTGCTTGCAGCATTTAGCGTGGGACTGCAGGACTGTGACGACCCAGAGGTGGCCTCACTGTGTCTGGAGGGCATCCGATGTGCCATCAGGATCGCCTGCATCTTCAACATGCAGGTCTGGTGACATTGGTGATGTAGAGGAGATGATGCATTTGTTTGTTTTCCATGAGTCACATGAAAATTTACTTATACATCATTTGTAAAGCGACTCAGTGTTCCTAGAGCTAACAACAGACTATGTAGTAACTGGCCCGTGTGTCTGTAGTTGGAGCGAGATGCGTACGTCCAGGCCTTGGCCAGATTCACCCTGCTGACGGCCAGCTCCAGCATCACGGAGATGAAGCAGAAGAACATTGACACCATCAAGACCCTGATCACTGTGGCTCACACAGATGGAAACTACCTGGGCAACTCCTGGCACGAGGTGAGATAAAGTTTTTTTGAATCTCAAAGATAACAACCTTTGTAAAGGATTGATCAAAGATAGTTAAGTGGCACATTTAATTTTTTCTTAAAATGGGAAAAAGAGAAGAAAGCTTCCCACCCACAGTGGAGAAAGTAAATCTATGATTGTCTGTGTTTTATTCTGAACTTGTCAGAAAGAATATTTCAAGCAGTGGGGCACTGCATAATCCTTATTTTTTAAATAAAATCAAAGTAGGGAATAACTCCAACTGGCCCAAAACATTACATTACCGGTCCTACTTTTTAATCTTGCTTTTTTTCAGCTCTCTTAAGTTAGGAAATGTCTGATATTTGTGCTGATATTCAAGAGTGCTCCAAAGATTTCTTAACTTGTTTGGATTGGCCAGTAGATGGCGTCCAGGCAGAGATATGCAAGTGTATTCATGTCATTTAGCTTAGAATATATTCTGTTGTGGCTTTCTCTAAAAGCAGAGGTCCTAGCAAGAAAAAAGATAAAAACAGTAATGATTTGATAACGAAACATCACAGTTACTGCTCCTCATGTAATTTGCAGGGATGAAAGCTGTGGAAAACAAGCTCTGGTCATTACATCGTTCATTCATTCAATATTTAATATGTATTTTTAAATAAATTTAAATAACAAAACAAAAGTTGATTGGATAGAGCTGAAAAATTATTGTTTCTTTAATTTGTTTATACATACATTTTTAAGCTGTACAACACAAATAGTTGTACCACAGTTTTTCTTATAGCCTATTGCAAATTAATTTTAATGAAATATTATCAGTATCATTATGTCTCATTTTTGCAACCTAGATATTTTGTCACTTATTATTACACAGGTGTTTTTGAAATTGTTTAATCTTCCATCTTCCCTAATATTTCAAACTGCTCCACATTCCTCTAAAATACGAGAACATGTCTCATATAACCTGCATCCAAAATGTTCTTTATTCATCAAATCAGTTTGAGTAACAAAGTTATTTGTGGTTTCTATCTGTGTTATAGATTCTGAGGTGTATCAGTCAGCTGGAGCTCGCCCAGTTGATCGGCACAGGGGTGAAGACACGCTACATCTCAGGGGTGGTGCGGGACAAAGAGGGCGGAATTAAGGGCTTACCCTCCGGCACAGAGGAGTTCATGCCATTGGGCCTGGGTAAGACACACAACTTCTACTCTAAATTTAACCCTTAACATAATATCTCCAGTGTTCATCGTTTATGCAAAAACAACAACACTGTTTCTGAAAATAACTTGAGACGTAAGGTGCTGAATAACAACGCAATCTAAAACTTAAGCATTGTTTGAACATCCACCTAAAACTTAAACATTTGGCTTTCATTGTAAATCATCATCGTATCCCTAAAGTTCATGAACATCAAAAAAAAAGAAAGCAAAAAAGCAATAAACCAGGCAAACTCTGATTCACCCTTTTTCCTCCTCCTCAAGCATGTCTCTTACCAACTGAGTCTCAGGTCAGCAGAACATCGTCTGGGTCTGAGTCTTCTTCATTGTAATTTTCATTGTTGTTTTCCTCAATGAAACTCTACTATACACCGCTTCAACTTCGCTCACCTCGCTCAGATCGTCAGCCATTATCTGAAACACTAATATCGAAGAGGGATAACAAAACTACATTTCCCATAATGTATTTAACCTTTCAGCACATATCATCCGGTTCTAAAGGGACAAGCGCAAATGTCACACAGGGTCTTAAATGTATATACCATATATTTTGCATCCAGTCTAATGAATTAAAACAGCAAACACAATCATTCTGCACTAAAGCCTTGTTCAGTGTGCTTTTAAAAGTCTGATAAAGCTTTCGTCTGTGTCTGATGCCTGACTGAACATGAACCTGTGTTCAATGGGTTTGGTGTTGCAGGAAACCTGGTGGGAAGTCAGGACAAGAGACAGATGGCTCATATCCAGGAGTCGGTAGGAGAGACCAGCTCTCAGAGTGTGGTGGTGGCTGTGGACAGGTGAGACAAAATACTCACAAGGGAGCACACACACAGAATATCTATACCATAAGTGCATGATCTATATACACTATTTCCTTTGTAATGAATGAGCTTTTCTATTCCCTACAAATACTGAAGGTGTTTTTTTTATATTTACAGGATCTTCACTGGTTCGACCAGACTAGATGGAAATGCAATCGGTAAGTGTGTCATTCTTTTATCTCACATCTCTGTGCATCTTTTAAAAGTAACAGAAGTTATTCACAGTGTTGCTATGTGATTGTTTCCAGTGGACTTTGTGCGGTGGTTGTGTGCGGTGTCTATGGATGAGCTGGCCTCGACACACCAGCCGAGAATGTTCAGCTTGCAAAAGATCGTGGAAATTTCCTACTACAACATGAACCGCATCAGGCTGCAGTGGTCTCGAATTTGGCAGGTCATAGGAGACCACTTTAACAAGGTCAGTGAAACAAAGTTTGGAGAATTGTTAATCAGGCACAAGTAGGAGCTGCTTTTAGTGAGTGGTGTAGCAGACAGTAGCAGGGTGATGAGGTTTTCTTTTGTTGGTGCTCCCTGCCGCTCTGTGCACTTAATGTTGTCCTGTAGTGCCCCCCTGAGGAATCAGATTTATAACAGTGGTGTGAGAGCTCTGTAATTCTGTCTACTCAGCGTGTTTGCAGTATCCAGGTGGGAAACATTTATTTTAAAATGTACTTAGGTAGGACATGTTTCGGTCTTGAAGTTGTATATTTATGTTGGTCTGTGTTTTGTCTCATTTGTGTTTTCACTGTCTGCTACTTTCCGAGCACCAATCAGCACAAAGAGTCAGATAATAGCCAGTGAACACAACAGAGTGGTTAGTTGCTAAAGAGCCTGATCATTTTCCTCAGCGGCTGGTGTAGACAAAAACAACTGAAGGTGAGTGAGTATTGGACATAACTTCACCAGAAGGCCAGAAAGCCAACTCCAGATAAATGCTTTAAATCACCAGCCATCTCAGCTCTATTTTATTTAAGTGTTGTATTTACAACTTGTTGTGCCATAGATGGCCCAAACATTTAAGTAACGCAGGTTTAAACATGATTGTAAACTCGGAAAGTAACAAAAACATTATAAGTCCATTTAATCCATGGCTGATTTATGTGTCTCTTACAGGTGGGTTGCAACCCCAATGAGGATGTAGCCATTTTTGCCGTGGACTCACTAAGGCAGCTCTCCATGAAGTTCTTGGAGAAAGGAGAGCTGGCCAATTTCCGCTTCCAAAAAGACTTCCTCAGGCCATTTGAGCACATCATGAAGAAGAACAGGTAGATAATATAAGATGATTTTTATTTATATTATTGGTGGCTCCGATGAAAAACTGTTCTTTCTCAATACATACGTGTGTTATTTACACAAAGTAGAGGTTTGTTAATAAATATGAATTTGATGTTCTGCACCATGTGAACAGGTCCCCCACTATCAGAGACATGGTGATTAGGTGTGTGGCTCAGATGGTCAACTCCCAAGCAGCCAACATCCGTTCAGGCTGGAAGAACATCTTCTCAGTGTTTCACCAAGCAGCCGCTGACCATGACGAGACTATAGTGGAGCTGGCCTTCCAGACCACTGGGCACATTGTCAGTGAGTAGAGCTGCATTCAGATCCACAGTGAACACTACTTACTTCACTTACACACACTGCAACGTCACACACATTGACATCACTTCCTCTGTGTGTTACTCTGGTAACATAAACACATCAGATACATTTTGCTGCTACTGTTGAAATATAATGCTACACCTATTAAACTAAAATACAGACAGTGAGACACACTGTCAGTTTTGCTTTAGCTTTTATAGGACTTTTATAGGTCTGTTTTTGATGTCTTACTTTCCTTCTCTTCATCACTCCTCTATCAGCAAACACTTTCCAGGAGCACTTTGCAGCTGCTATAGATTCGTTTCAAGATGCAGTGAAGTGCTTGTCAGAGTTTGTGTGCAACGCAGCTTTTCCTGACACCAGCATGGAGGCTATCAGACTCATCCGGCACTGTGCTAAATACGTCTCAGAAAGACCACAGGTAGGAGCAGCTGACTTGTGACAATACCGGTTCAATAAAATGGCAACTGTGACAAAATAATCTCACTCACTATGTGGTTTCTTCAAGACTTATAATGTAATATTTCACTTGATGATTTTGTGTCCTACTGTGTCTCTGCCCAGGCTCTGAGGGAATACACTAGTGATGACATGAATGTTGCCCCGGGCGATCGGGTGTGGGTTCGTGGCTGGTTTCCCATTCTGTTCGAGCTTTCTTGTATCATCAACCGCTGCAAGCTGGATGTTCGGACCAGGTACATAAACGGTTCATCAGTGGAGTGTAGCTCACACTGTTATTCTTAATAGTGTTCACTTATTTCCATATACTAATTCCAGAAAACTGTCTGTCTGTATGTGGAACGCATATCGCAAGAACCTTTCGTCTTATCAGCTTCACACTTGGTGTGTGTATTGTTAGGGGCCCAAGGAAGTTGTCGAAATTGGTGTGATTTGGAGATGTGATACATTCCTTATTAATAAGATTAAACAATAAACAGGCGACCAGCGCTTGTGTATGATGGGACTCATTAATGGAAGTGATGACGATTACTTGATTATTAGCATAATTGACAGAGCATTATTCTGCAACTATTTTAATAATTGTTTCATTTGCTTAATCATACAAGAAGATACTGAGTGGTTCCACTTGGTCCTTAAATGTGAGGATTAACTGCTTGACTGTATTTATTTATTTTTGAAATAAGTATTTTGTGGTTTGGGACTTACTACACAAAGGGGAAAAAGACCTTTGAAGTCTTTATCTTCAACTCTCAGGCCAATGTTGACATTTTCACAATCAATCAATTATTTAAAAAAATAAATGATAGATTAATCAATCATATTTATCTTTAGTTAACAATTAAGCAACCAACAACTAACTCAGTTGTCAGTCAGAATAGATTAGAATAGACCCTTTGATTTCTCATTGACGATTGTCAAATCGTCACAATTTAATGCAGCTCCATAATGAACACACACAAAATAAAGAAATATGATAAATGTAATATATGAAAGATAATATATATTATATATATATGAAAAACAGACACATAGATACAGTATTCTCCACACAAATAGCATGCACATTTAAAATACAAACTGTTACAGTTGTTTCCTTAATACAAATAGTATACATGCATGTAGAATGTATCATGATATCACAAAGGATATATCATTGTAGTGCTAGTCATGTTTCTCCTTGCCGCTCATCAGTCTGATGAGGCTTTAACTGTTTCTTTGCTTCTGACAGAGGTCTCACAGTCATGTTTGAGATCATGAAGAGTTACGGCCACACCTTCGAGAACCACTGGTGGCATGACCTCTTCAGAATCGTCTTCCGCATATTTGACAACATGAAGCTCCCTGAGCAGCAAACAGAGGTCAGAGCTCACTGGTTGTTCAGGTTTTAAACAAGCAGCTGAAATATTTGAAGGAGTCTTCAGTTACTGTCAACAGTTTTATGGAATTTTATAAAACACCTGCTCATGTTTGTTTGTTGTTTGCTTCCAGAAAACCGAGTGGATGACAACAACATGCAACCACGCGCTGTACGCCATCTGTGACGTGTTCACTCAGTTCTATGAGCCTCTCAGTGAAATCCTGCTGGTTGACATTTTCACACAGCTACAGTGGTGTGTCAGACAAGGTGGGTGTTCAAATTCATGGAGAGTAGAGCAGAAACACATTATTTTCCTGCTCCTATGGCAGAAAAGGAACACGTAACTATGTATTATATCAGATTTTATAAAACAGATATTTTTCTACGGAGCTAATCAACTATTGTGTATGTGTAGCCATGACTAAAATGACTGCTTCCCTTCAAATTTCCTCAGCATCATTCATATTATCACTAGACTCTGTTCTATATAGAAAGTGTCTTTCACAATCTCGGACAAGTCCTGATAATATGGTGCTCATGGCAAAAATATTAAGCATTTCATTATTTGTGAAACCTCTCCTTAAGTATAAATTATTTATTATTATTAACATTAACATACTCCACAGCCCTCATTTTAACATGGGGGGCAGACTGATATCTGATATTCCACCTCTAACATGACATGTGGTCTAAAATTTATACTTTTCTTTCAAACTTGTTTTTGTTCTTGTAATATTACAACCCCTTGTCTCTATGTTATGATATTTTTCTTGTAATATTCATATAATATTACGACTTCTTGAAATGTCAGTTTGCAGTCTCGTCATTAGTGACTAACGGTGCATTAATAATTAAAGGTGTTGTAGTTCTCTGTTAATGGAACAGTAGCAGAGTTTCAAGTAACGCTTGAGAGTTTCTGCAATTATAGTAAAATGCTTTGTCTTGGTAACCAGTTAGTGAATTACATGGGCCACCCTGAGGCTGAAACTCTGCTATTTTCATTGCCCCACCCCAGATTGTAAGATCAGATGACATGCCTAATATTTATGAAAATAAATTAAATATAATATAAATCAGATAAGAAAAAGTTGGGTGTCTCCTCTCCAACTATTCAACCTACCCTCCCTTCAGCAAAATAAAAAATGCGTAATCTTTCCCACCTAAAGATTAGCTGCCAGGAAAACAGGCAAAGAAAGGGGGAGAGTGAAATGCAACAACGGTCCCCAGCTTTGACCCCTAGGCCACCAGGCAGGACAGTGTAATTGATTAATCCATTTAATTACCAAAAAAAGAATTAGATTTTATTTAAACAAAGCACAATTCTACTTTGAACTGTGCCATAAATTATTGATGAAAAATATGTAATGAACAGTGTGCTTGAAATTTTGTTGTATTCAATTGAGAAATAAATCTGTTAACGGATATGTTTTTTTTGTTTCCACAAGAAAGATATATCTGCTCTGTTTTTCTGAATTAACGAGATGGTTCAAAAACCTGTGAGAGTCTCTTATCCACAGTATACAGTCACTGCGTTAATCAGCCTGAGCTTCCAACAGTTTTATATTACTTAAAGACACAACTATCTCCCTTTGTCTCAACCCAAAGCGTTCAGTGCTTGTACAAAGCAGCTGTGAAGTCATTCTCTTTCTTTTACAGACAACGAGCAACTGGCTCGATCAGGAACTAACTGTCTGGAGAACCTGGTGATTCTGAACGGGGAGAAGTTCAGCCCAGAGGTCTGGAAAATCACCTGTTCCTGTATGTTGGAGATCTTCCAAAACACCAGCCCTCACGCGTAAGTCCTCAACCACTGTTGTAGACTTCAGGTCATTTTGGTTTCTATTACAGCTGCTGAACAATGTTGATGTTAGAAGGAAATTCAGTCCTGTGTTTGATTCATTGAAGGTACATTTAACTGTTATTATGAAAACAAGCACTGCAGAGTTAATGGGAATTTAGGACTTATGGCTGTTGTTATTTACATTGCTGTTGTTTAATGCTGTGACAGGATGTAAGTTACAACACCTGATTTTCAAATCATTGCGTTTGCTTTTCACATCAGTTTGTTGACTTGGAGACCGGCTGGACAGGATGAGGAAACTGCTGATGGGAAGCACTTTGTAAGAAAACAAATAAATTCACTCACAGAGTACACAACGATTCCATTTAACATCTGCTTTGCAGATGCTGCCTACTTGGCCTGGAACATGACAAACAACTGTTGGCTAATGAAAGGAATGTTTTATTTCCATGATGTATCTGAAGGATGGCACTGAATGTTTTTGCTACTCTAAATCTGCAGGATGCGGATTTCGACAGTCAGTCCCAGAGCAGCTACGACAGAGCTCTGTCAGAGAGAGGACACAGTCAGATGTCCAGCGATGACACCTGGAAGGGAAAGTCCAATGCTCGTGAGTAGATGGAATGCACAAGCACACACTCATTTATGTCTGTGTCCAACCCATATTCAAAACGAACCTGTAAATCTGAAAATATGAGTTTAAACTCAAATCCTATTTGTTGATGTAGCTGTTTTTGTGCTACATGAGTTTCAGACCAGAAACTGTTTGCTGGGCTGCTGATCAAATGTGTGGTTCAACTCGAACTAATCCAGACCATAGACAACATAGTCTTCTACCCAGCAACCAGCAAGAAGGAAGATGCTGAGAACATGGCTGCTGCACAGGTTGGTCACGACAGCTTCTGTGAAATGCTGCTCTCTAATCGGAATTAAGACCTTAAGTGTTGCATAAAAATGCACTCCAAAACTTAAGCATTGTTTGAAAACAACCACCTAAAACCTGAAGGTTTACAAAAACCTTTTTTTCTCAGCCTCTGAGACATGAGAGACATGAAATAAAAACATTGGATAGCTTAAACATTTGTAAATAATTGCCTTTGCCCTAAACTTAAGCCGGCAAACTGGCCAAGAGCGCTAACAAACAAACTACATTTCCCTTCATTTATTTTGCCTTTTCCACAAGTATTGAAGCCAATCATGATGTATTTCATCCATCACGTGTCGTGAAAATTCTTACATGGAGGATAAGACACACATCTTATCTGGCTCTAAAGGGAAAAGCACATAAACGCCAGTCTTAAAGGTATATACACACATCCGGTGGAAAAGGGTTAAATGAGGAGACAATCAAGCTTTGATTAAATCTCAGATTGGGTCTAATGACGCTTATACAATCCTCAGTTATTCCTATAGCCTAAGTTGTCCCAACACTTCCCTCCCTTCAGAGAGATGCTCTGGAAGAGTCGGATGGTGGAGAGCTGGGTCCAGATCAGGGTATGTACAGACACATGACCTCTGCACACCTCTTCAAGCTGCTTGACTGTCTGCTGGAGTCACACACCTTCGCCAAGGACTTCAACTCCAACAACGAACAGAGGACGGCACTCTGGAGGGCAGGTAAATATGATCATATAATCCTGTCTTTATATTGTGCACTTCTTCTGTATGAGGCAATGTGACTGTGTCTTGTCTAAATACTTTCACATATCAACATTTTCTACGGTCAACACCTTGAAGGGTCTTTAATCACATTTCTAAAATGATTTACTGTTGCAAGGAAATGTAAAATCTGTTTTCATCTGGACTGAAATCTTTATATTGTTGAGTGACTGGGTGACTGATAGGTCAGAGGTTTTTTGATGTCATTAAAACACAGAAAAAGACATCACACTGAATTTGTCTCTTCCTCTATTGTTGTTGGGGGGGCATCTTCACTGGCCTCACGATTTGATTACGATTCAGCAGTCAACGATTCGATTCACATCGATGCATTTCAATGATGAACCATCCACAATTTTCTATATTACTGCTGATGGCTGATTTTTCAGCAATTAATACAACAGTAAGTGTATGACAGTGGTCAGTGCTCTCCACACTGATTTGACATTCGTTCTGTTTGGTCTTGTTTGCTGCACCTAAGAGTTATGATATATAACATAGATCCATGATGTTGCAGTCACAGTGTTGGATCTCAGGCAATGCACTGCCCCCTTTTAGTTGTTCTGGGTTTCTTGTTTTTAACAATCATCACCTTTCTCTTTGCCATCAGGGTTTAAAGGGAAATCCAAACCCAACTTGTTGAAGCAGGAAACCAGCAGTCTTGCATGCAGCCTGAGGATCTTGTTCAAGATGTACTCTGACCCTCAGCTGAAGGACTCGTGGCCTGATATCCAGATACGCCTGCTGCTGTGAGAACAACCTGCAACACCATCATCAAGTCTTTGTTAAAATGACCAACATTTCAGTACAAGATAAAGCTGGCAAAACTATATTATTATTTTTTTCAAGATGAGATACCAAAACAGCGATATCTTTCAGTACTTTTCAGTACCACCACAAATTTGTCACAAAAGAATAAGTGGAATTTTTTCATAAAGCTACAAATTTCCTAGTTGGTTGCTGTAGTTCCTACATAAAATTACTCAAACAGAAATAACGGCACCGATTCCTACATACTTGGTTCACTAGTAAGTATTTACGGCAGCAACACAGTGTATGTGAGCTGTAATAAATTGGATTGCCCATTCTCACTGTAATGAAGGATCACTAATGTCTTTTCAGTAGACAACAAAAGAACAAGATATCTCAAGCTTTGGATACACAATACTCAAAGATATAATATATCATACTTAACCTGTGTAAAGTGCAGCACTTGGTGGTGTTCTGTGTTGTGTTCGCTGTGTTTTGACGCATGGCTCATACTTCATTATAGATTTATGAACTGTACGCCGTGTATGTACTTAGTAGAATTCACTGACATGTGAGAGCGTGGCACAAATCACTGTGTTGTGTTTGTCGCAGAGCAGCTGCACTCATTGACTCATTTCTTACATCAGGAATGCATTTATGTGGTGTTAATCGTTAAGGTGTTGGTGCCTTATTCCAGGATGTGTAGCCTTGATCTGCTTCTCTACAATAATAATACTTGTACAGAATCGGTGGTGATAGATACAGAATCCCTCTGTCTGTTCAGTGTTTGAAATATGTCATTATGATGTTGGAAATAATATGGGCCTTGTTTCGTCTCTGTCAGGGTATGTAGCGAAGCTCTGGCCTACTTCATCAGTCTGACCTCAGAGAGCCACAGAGAGGCTTGGAACAGCCTGCTCATGCTGCTGCTCACCAGGACGCTACGGCTGCCCGATGACAAGGCAGGAACATGCACACACACATGCAGATAAAGACACACACAGTATACTTTCAACTACAAATGTCCAGCTGTGATTAAATTTGAACTAGGATAAGAAATGAAAGAGAGACTCACGGCTCTCTGTGGAAAAACTAACGGGATTTAAATTGTATGAGGTAATAATATATATCCTCTTTTAATTTCATATTTTGTGATTGTAAACACACAAGTGAGCTGACACCTATATGTGTCACTCTCTGTGTGAGTGCATGATTCATGGATGAGTCATGGCAGCCCATGACTCATCCTATTTATTTTTTTCTGGAATTTTAGGCCAACACTTGTTTTCAGTCAGACAACGTCCCGGCATGTAGCTTGAAGCAGCAGGAAATATTGGCACAGTGCTGCCAGTTACAGAAAGAACGTGCCATACAAAACACTGCATCAACAAAAATGAAAACACTATTGTTAAAGTAGACTGGTCTGCACCATTCAAGGATTTCTGTGAGTTTTGGGAAAGTGTGTTGTTGAGTGAATTTGCCTTTATAAGCAGAAAAGCTTCAGCTATATACATTTGAACTCCGTACTGTGAACACTGTCATCCCAGCAGGGCCCACACATCCCAGAGCAACCGCCCCTCTTTTTGGTGGTTGCATTAAAAAATAAATAATTAGCAGGGGTTCAACATGCTGCTAATTTACATTTTTTCATTTTCTTCTTTATTTCCAGTTCAAGCCCCATGCTTCCTGCTACTATCCCCAGCTGTGTGAAATGATGCAGTTTGACCTGATTCCTGAACTGCGGGCCGTCCTCAGGCGTTTCTTCCTGCGCATCGGCTCCGTCTTCCACATCGCCGCTCCAGAGGGGGCGTCTGCTCAGTCTCCCGCATCCTAGATTGGGTGGATGCAGAAAGGAGTGTAGGGGGCGGATGGGGGAAATGGAAATGATGGAGGTGGACATAACATATAAGAGACTTTTCCCCTCTTCTCTCTTGGGCTGGAGACAGATTACAGAGGGGCTACAATGTCAGCAGGAAGATAACAAAGACCGTAGCTTTTCCGTCTAAGTTCAGGACTCAGCATTAAAGTGTTCAGCTTTTCTACCACACTCAGCTTGTAGAAAAGTCTTCACCCTGTACTTCCTCCCTTCTTTCTCTCGGGGATGAACAGCACTGTGACCAGCACTCTCTGCTGACTGTTGTCATTCATCATCCCCTGACTCATCTCAAACTGTGATGACTAGAAAAGAAGTGTAAACAGATAATTTATTGGTATTGTTGCGAACCCTGTACCTGATTTTTCTTTATTTAATACTCAACAAAAGAAAGTATTGATGATTCTTTTATTTGCTCTTTGCGAAAATCTCTGTTGGCCGCCTGTGCCTGTTAGAAAATGATGACACCATCAGTGTCGCCCTTCTTGTGATTTTGGTGATCGAATCAAAAATGTTGTAATATCCATCGTGTACCAGGACCCAAAGCATTGTATGTCACTTTAATGTTTATGTTCCATGTTATTTGTGTGTTATTTGGTTGCGGGCTCTTTCCATGTAGAAGAGACTGAAACTCTCATCTGCATTTCTTAACATTATCAGAGGTCAAATGCAGCTTTGTTTGGGACGTCTGGCTCTCTGTGACACAACCGTCCTGTCATCTTTATCATTCTTGCCTGTCAATGAGATTTTACTTATTTATTTTTGCTCATTTTCTTTCATTTGTTTTATGAAAATGTTTCCGGGATAATTGCTGGTTTACAATGAAATGATGGTAGAAGGACTCTTATCATACATTCCTTCATGTGTTGACCCACTAAGCCTTAACACTGAAGGATTTAACATGGAGTCAACTCCTACTGATTTGCAAACCCTCCCACTAATCCATCAGTCAGCTCTACTCCACCCTCGCCTGCTGCAGACAGTGTGCTCATGTATGAACACCACCCAGTGGACCGACCACTGGTTGGAATGCTCATCTGTGTTTTGTCAGATTCAACAGAAGAATTGGGAACGGAGCAAAACCAAAGCTCGCATCTACAGAGGCACTGGAATCTCTGCGCCCTGGATCCTTGGTAGTTTATTCCATGCCTTTTTTTTAAAAGAAGGATGTATGTAATTATTTTAAGTGCATTTAAATATTTTTTGAGAAGCATTCCTGTCTGCGCAACTATGGATGTCTACTTTTCTTCCCTTAAGCTAGGGAATATATAAATATATATATATACAGTAAATGGGGAAAAAATGCCGACTGTAAAGTTTTCAGTGTAAGATACAGAGAAAAGAAAGTGCTATACAGTTCTATACATAATATTGTGATGTAATCTTTCAAGCATTTGGTGAAGTAATCAATAAACCTGAATTCTGATCCAGTCCAGTGACTATTGATTAAGTTTTATAATTGTGTAATAACATTAATAATCGCTGCAATCAATGTTTTCCAGTCCCAGGACTGAGATGATGTGTATGCTGGCTGGTAAAGCTTTCTGCGGCTGGAAGGAGCAGTCATTAGTTCTACTTGAACTCTTTCCTCAAATCAAAATGAGAGTTGCTTAAGGGCACTAAGGCCAGTCTGCATGTTTGCTGATCAATCAACTTTGTATAATTTAATATTCACAAATCACAAGTTTTAAGTATTCATTCAAAAGAAAAGGTCTGACAGGAGATGAAGGGAGCAGCAGTGGCAATTGTAATAATATAGGTATTTTCAGTAATAGTGGAATATGTGAGTTGGCATCATTGTAAATCTAAGAAATCTAGTAATCCTTGATGACTTGGAAGATGAGCCTTGAGTCTTCAATGTCATCAGAGGAGCCATCTTCGTTTAGGAGAGCTGGATTCCAAGACAACACCCATAACTCCAGCTTGATCCTGTAGAACATAGTCTAGGTCCTGATTTCAGACTCAGAATCAAGGCCAAGAATTGTCTCCTCATCTTCTTCATCCTGTTCTTCATGCAGCATTTTTATGACCATTAAACCGTCTGAAATGATTGTGACATGCCATACTAACACTGGATAAAGACAATCAAAAGCATATTTTCAAATGCATATCAATCAGTCTATTAAGTATATACTGCTATATTTTGAGTTTTATTTTGTTGATCTATCTATGGTTAGCTAGCCAGAAATTAAGCTAGCCAGCTAACAGCTAGTTAGTATTGTACATATTTCTCTTTCTCACTAGTAATCGATTGTGAAATAAGTCTTACATGCTGCAAAAGCAGCTGTGTGAAATGAATGGTTCCGTAGTGAATACATACTGTATGGGTCATTTTTGACCCATGTCAAAAAAAAAAGTGATGTGGAAATACATAATTTACATTTGATTATAAAGTAAAAAAGGAAAAGGAAAATAATGATTTTTGGTAATCAAAAACAAGTCATTTAATGAATACCCGTAATATCAAATGGTAAAATACATTTATTTCAAACACATAGCAAAGAAACACTGGTGCATGAAATAACACAGGAAATGAATACGGGTCATTTTTTACCCATGTTGTGCATTAGAAAGGTAGTGATTGAAAACAATGTTTATATAAAAAGGAACAAAGGAAAAAAGGAAATACGGATTTGCGGTGATCAAAAACAAGTTAATTGGGGAATACCTGGAATATTGATTGATGAAATTCATGCACTGCAAAAATATTGAAAAATAAAAACTGAGCCGGGTCACTTTTGACCCATGTTGTGTATCAAAGGGTTAAGCTGAAAGAACAACAGAAGAGAAACAAGTGTTTTTGACCTGAACAGATCTATTAGTCTGTCTGTAGTGATAGTGATAGCACCACCTACTGCCAATAGAAGGTAAGCCTCGTTTTACAACTTTAATTCGATTTACATTGAATTGTCACCGTGTAGTCTACATTTGATGGCGTGGACCGTAATGCGTGATTAGTGGGCGTGGTCCAGCACGGCGTGACAGACGCAGAAAGTGAATCTACCTCTATGTATAAAAGGTACTTTATAAATAGTATAGCTTTGACGCCAGGCTCCAGACTAATGTGTTTGTGTTGAAGTCATGTATGTTATTTAGTTGTGAGAGTTGGAAGTGTTTTTCAACGGTTTAACGTGAGAAGTTCTGATAAAAAAGAAGTAGAACAAGAAGAAGAATAAAGCAGGTGCCCAGAGGGGGCGCTATGCTCACAGCCGTATAGCGCGCAGGATTTTGGGGTAACAAAGGTTACCATGGAGACCTCTCACATCCTTTGTTTGGGGAGCAGAAGTGGGATGATGGCTGACAGCTGCAGGACACAAACTGTCATGTTATTATTCCATAAAAAAGTGAGTAGATAGAAAAACATCGAGGAAAGTGTGGCACTCAACTCTTTAATATTTAATGTAAGAGTGAAGCGAGAGGCTCCGACAGCGCAAACTAGCTGAGTTTTAGCTAGTTAGCGCCGACGCTAACTCCACTAGCCGGCTTGTTCTCAGGTCCAGTCTGCGGTTGACGTGTAAACACCACTTTTCTGCGAGGTTTTTGTTCTCCGTGAATTTTTGGCAGAGTCATGTCTCTCAGAGACTGAACCTGAACCGCGTGAGTCGCACTGACACTGTGAAGTTACGTAGGGAGCGTAGCTGTGGGCGGATCTGCGCTAGCCAGTAGCAGCTAGCCAGTCGGGACAGGCTAGCAATGACGGATGGGATTATTCCTGCCGGTGTCTGGATTCTCATCCGCCGGACATGATTTCATGGAGAGCACCGTACAAGTAAGAGCTTCTGGTCAGTCTACGAATGTATTTCACGTTGTCTATGATCATTGGCGAAATAGTGTGAGTAGCACCGCTAGAGAGGGAGGGTTTCCTGGATGCAGCCAGAGGAAGGAGGTCGTCAGATTAGGAAGAATGAGTAACCACAATTTAGCTTCCTGCTAGCCTCCTACGGTTGATAGTTTTTATGCTGTTAAGTGCATTTGTTAATGGCAGTAAATGGTTCAGCTGCAGTAAACACACCTTTCTGTGTATACAGCCTGCGAATGATCGACTGCACCACGACTCTGCGTTGGGTTAAATTACAGTGACAGCCATCTTCAGCAGCCAGATCCAGTAATGTTAGCAGAGGGATCTGTGTGTGAAGCTTTGCTGTAAAAGCCGTGGTGTGACTCTGATTCGTGCCGTGCCACAGTCCCTATCCAGCTTGATGAGAGGCTGGTGTCGCAACGTGTTTATTCATTTGATGCGATACGTTTAAAGGTCTCAGTCCAGTGTTTACGACAGGAGGATGGGGATGGCTTGTGCTGCGTTCAGGACTCCCACTGAAGCCCGTTCATTCGTAAGAACATTCAGTTTGAGTGAATGTGCTTTTTATTGGAAATAGCAATACTAAGTGTTTTGACCAGCAAAGCAATAACACAATAATAGCTCACAGTTGGGCAGAGGTGACACATGCTGGATTGGAGACGTGCGCCAGTGAATACAATGAACAAAATGAGCTCTGTGACAGTGTACAGGGACGTGCATCATATACAGATCTCCACACAATTATTCTTAATTAAAGGCAAAACAAAAAAAAAGCTTAAGGTAGCATTTCATAATAATTCATTCAGAGGTTTGCTTCCAAGCAAGTGCTAACCACATGTTTGTGGCCTTAGCAATAACCCTGTACCTTTCATGCGCTGAGGAATTTAGTGCATTCATGTTAAGATTAGATTAACTGACTCATGAGGGCCTTTACAGAGATGAAACTCAGGTGACACTCATTTTGTATTTGGAAGCACTGGAACAAAAGTCTGTATGTGTTTTAATCCCAGTGGATTTATACATTATGGCGATTGTATTTTGTGTTGAATATTGTAATTTATTTCATAGTTATACTGACATGGACCTACAAGTCTGAAATTAAGTTTAAATAAGAGACTTCTTTATTTTATATAGCTCCTCTCAAACAAATCAATTGCAGTTCAAAGTGCTTCACAAGCGATTGACTAAATGTTTGATGAGTTAATGATTTATGAGTTCAGAGAACAATGCACTCATACTTTGTAAATGATTACAAAGTAAATGATAATGAAACAAGATAAGATAAGATGATCCTCAGTAAAGCAATAATATGGAAAAATACAATATATCAATGGGATAGAAACAATATATACAATGTCAGCAGAATGTTTACAGTGAAACGGTTTGTACGGTTAGCGTTGTAGTGTAGGATATAATATACTTAATCAGATTCTATAAGCAGGTGGGGGTTTCCTGTGTGTGTAGTAAAGCCCGAGCAAACGAGTACTATGGACACGGTGGTTAACTGGATATTCAGAAATCCCTGAAGGCGTCCTGTTACGTAACAGAGGAGGGCTGGGCAATGCTGCGGGAGGCGGGGGGCGTGGGAGGGAGACGTGCAAACGCACACACTCTTTCACACAAAGTGGCTGTCTCACATTCCTGGTGCTTGACAGCTTTCTTACAGACAGACAGACAGACAGAGAGACAGACAGAAAGACAGAGAGACATATTTCGGACGTTTTGACAGAGGAGGACTTCGATCGAGGAGACTTGCCTCAGTACAGCTGGTAAGACTCTCATGTTGTGTGGTGATCGTACCGGATTCAGTCTTCTGTGGATATTGTGAGCTGATGTTTGGTGCGGGGATCTACGTCGACACACGGGGCTGCGACACAACTAACGCAACTAGCGCAAACACACACGCAGATCAGTGTCGCATCGTTTTCTAGTAAGTGCCAGTCCAGATTCCACCGCAACAAACACGAGCTCAGCCACGCTACGCTTTTATTTCGTGTAATACTTCAGTGGTTACAAATGTTGCGTGTGGTCGCGACTCGCTGCTATTCCTGTCGGGAGCTGCGTGGTGTTTACATCAGCGCTGGGCTAATAAAAAGCAGAGCCACGTGTTGGGAGCTTGGGACCATGTGGTCGTTGTAAACACTGCATCCTTGTGGCCTTGTGAGTCTTTATCTGCCGTAAGAGCCCGTTCATGTTACTTCCTCGTAACATTTTGAAACCGGATCGGCTGCTGAGGGTTTATTTTGTTAGTAGGGGGAAGTTTTAGGAGCTGGATTGAATTACAGGAGATCACTAGAGACCGAATCCGGCTTTCTTTGTGCGTGTTTATGAAGACTGGTGACATACTATATAATAACAGCAGCACTATTTGCATGGAGCTCCCTTCAATCTGCCTCCTACACTAACTAGCCACCACTTATCAGTTTAAATGTCAGTGTTAGTACAGGAAAGGTCAGGTTCCCACGTGATAACCAACAGGCAGTTCAGGGATCATCGGTAGGTCATGTTCCTCACATCTTTGTGTGTGACTGACTGTACACCTCAGCTCGGTTAGGGACAGGGGATGAGGCAAGGTCTTTGTCACACTGCTGCTCTCTCCTGTTCTCTTTTGTTTCTGGGACGCACTTGAACTCAAATTTACTGGCTGCAGGATATGAATGTATTGAAGTAAAATGTACCATATCTTTTAGTTATCGTGTCAAGCTGGTGTCAAAGTTTGGAAAGTCGTTTTTTGCAGGAACTACTTGTGATTATTTTATCACAATCACAAAATCTTGGGAGTATTATCTGTGAAAAATGCCCCAAACAATCTCCCTAAGTGATCATCATATTTCCTTTGTGCCCGACCAAGTTCAAACTCATCCAACCACAGAGATGGGCAGCAAATGCTCAGAATATTGGGAATTAGATAATGTTTGGGATTTTTGTTAAATAATTCTATAAACCATTAGTTGTTTATCTGAATCATGGCTTATTTTTTAATTGGTTAATCTTTTCTGTTCCAATAATTTTTAACCAATGGAAACACACTAAATATATTTTACAGTCTTTATACATCCTTAATTAATACTGTAATCCACTTTTTGACCCTTTCATATCAGAGTGTTATTAAGGGTTAACCCCTGAGTGTTACTCCTAACACAAGTACTGAACCACACAATTATTCAAATTTCGAGTTTGTGTCGAGTTTGTGCCTTATGTACAGTATCTTCATTTGATTTATTTATCCTGTCATCAAATCATTCTGCACTAAATGAAGATACTGTGGCAGCCAATATCTATTCAGGTTAGAGTAATCCTATAATGAGGATGATTTATTGAAGTTTATGCTGTGTTCAAATGTTCATATAAAGCAGTGTAGTGTCAGACAGTAACCGAGAGGCTGCAGCTGAGATAAACAGGAAGCCTAAAAGCTCAGATTGGAAGTCAGAGGTAACTGATGGTGGTCTGCATGGACCCTCAAGCCAGACTATCCCTCTGATCTCTCATCACCTAAGCCTCACCTCCCTCACACCATCCCTTCCTTTGTCTCCCATCCTCTCTCTCAAACACATGCACGCACACACTCTCTCTCTCTCTCTCTCTCTCTCTCTCTCTCTCTCTCTCTCTCTCTCTCTCTCTCTCGCTCTCTCTCTCGCTCTTATACATTCTCTCTATTATTCTCTCATTAATATCATTGCCATCTGCTCCATATGTAACAGCCCAATTAGAGAGAAGAACTTTGACCCTACCTGTCCAAATTTAATTTGAAAGTCTCCAACCTTCCCTGCACACTTCCCCTTCCTCACACATATGCACGTAAAATCACTGCATGCTTATAGGCTGTCCAGACTTTGACCTTTGGTTTTTCTCTCCACAGGACCTGAGCTGATTTGTCAGCCTTGCGTTGAGTTGGTTTCACCCCTCAAGTGTCCTTTGGATATCAGCCGTCCATGGTTGTCTGAACAGAGGATAACACAGTAAGAAAGCGTGGCACAGTGTGCATTCAGTACAACACAACAAGGCTCCACCAAGAGAGGAGCGGAGATCAACCAACAAGTGAAGAGAAAAAGCTAAATTGAACACAAAATGTCTCAAAACAGAGAACTGGTGGTTTACTACATACAGTATAAACTCTCCCAGAGGAACTATCCTCTCAACCACATGGGACTCAATGAGCCTACAAACAGGACTGACAGAGGGGAGACAGGCTCAAGTGAGGAACAGCAGACAGCGACGCACGCCAACGGAACTTTAAATGGCATGAATCCCGGGACCCCTCCAGATTCCCCACTGCAGCAGGAAAGGCTGCCATCAACGACGAGTCTGGATGCGGTGAAGGAGGCCCTCCGAGACTCGACCAAAGAATTTGAGCTGCGATATGCCCGCGCCTTCAGTGATCTGCACAACCAGTTGCACATCACGCCGGGCACAGCTTACCAAAGCTTTGAGAACGTGATGGACGAGGTGTTCCGGGACGGAGTCAACTGGGGCCGCATCATAGGGCTTTTTGCATTCGGCGGGGCGCTAAGTGTAGAGTGTGTGGAGAAGGAGATGAGTCCGCTGGTGGGCAGGATCACAGAGTGGATGACAGTCTACCTAGACAACAACATCCAGCCCTGGATCCAGAGTCAAGGAGGATGGGTGAGTCTCACACACAGAAAAACACAATGTGTCGCCCCTTTCAAATCAGCACCCTTCATTACGTGGTTCAGTTATATTGGTGTATGCTGAGGTCACCTGTATGGAAACAGTGGCCATGTGGAAAATAAGGAATAATCATTATTCTTTGTATGGATGCAAATGGCCTTTGTTGATAAGATTGCGTGTTTGGTTGTATGCACCATGACCAGATACGGTTCTCTCTCACTGTTTGTTGATGTCCTGTATGCATCATGTGCCTGTTGGTCAGCTGTGTTTCTGTCTCAACAGTGAGTTTGCATGGACTGACCTCCAATGACACTATCTTTGGCTGATAAACAAAATCCAGAGCGTAGCTTTTCTTTCATCATACATGCAGTGACTTGGCTCGTACAGATGGGCCCAGACAGCCAGTATACCCACATTTAAACTGTATCAGCCTCAGAGAGATTGTAACATGGTACAGGGATTGGGTTGACTTTGTGACCAGCAATTAGATGTTACACAGCAGTAAAAAGTCTGAGCACATGGTATCAAAAAGCATCTGTGATTAAAAAGAGTAAAAACATAATGTTTGTTTGTGTGCTCAGCAGCTGCTTTCAGCTGTCCTCTAATTGATCAGCAGCATGGAGCTCAATGAGCTGAATCGAAGTGGGAGCTTAACAGGCTACATCGGGGCTTTGTAGCTGTCTGCGGTCTGCCTGGGAATCGAAGTTCCCTCATCACAGGGTGGGATGAAGTACAGGGCTTTTACAGATAGCCCTTTGTTTTACTCCACTCAGTTGATTGGCTCTATGTTTTGCTTTCTTTTTTTCTTCAGCTATCTGTCTATTTTTCTCCTTTTGTCCGATCACAGCTGTATGTATGAAAGCTCTGTTCTTTTTCTGGGGTCAGCTTGAAAGTGGGCTGTCCTGGTACCGGACAATCCTGTGTTTGTTTGTGTGTGTGTGCTAGTGAACTCTTCCAGGACAGTTAAGGTCAGCTCTGTTCCTTTGTGCTGACCATTTGATGGCACGGGGGAGAGCAGGAGCGAGGGGAGGGGCTGTTTATAGTCTCCCCAGTGCTGTATAATGCCAGGTCGAAGGTTGATCCTATGGAAACTGACATACCATTGGCTGAACAGCAGACCTAGAAAAAATACAATGGGGCAGATCATGGCTTTGCTGTTGTTTGTACTGCCAACCTCAAATATTTTTATTTTAGGACTGAAAGCCAGAGATAATACAGAGGAGGGAGTGTAGGCAGAATGACGACATGGAAACAGGTGACAGGATAACATACTAATGGTGGATGTTCCTTTGTTGAAGGGACATGGTAGCATCCTCCCGAACAGCTCTGGTCTGCACTCTAATCCGCACCGAAATATCTCAATGGCGAAGTGCCATGATGTTTGTTTACTAATCAAATTACGTTTAGCTGCTAATTAGTTTTTTATACCTAGCAGTGCTAATCATTGGTAGAGAAACCTGTATATAGCTATTTGTTTGTTGTTGTTTTTCGGCGCATGCTCATAAAGCAACAGTGGGTTGTGTGGCTATGATGTCATTGTTTCCGAAACGCTCCATTTTACATGTATACGTGGCTATAGTGACTTAAAACACTGTGAACGAGAGGTCTAAACGAAGAGAAAAAAAAATGTTTTCCAAAACACCGTATAGGGGCCAAGTTTAATGAGCTGCCATGCCTAAATTATTCTCGATGGCTAAAGATAGAGAAGTTCATCTAAAAGTTTGACCTCATGTCTCATCTTTATCACTAATAACTATTTTAACTGTTGTAAACAAAATATTTGTCATGTGCGGCCGACCTCTCACACAAAAACATTGAAATACTGCTACAATACAGTTGTTGGGCTAACAACAGTTAACATGGTGTAGTTGCTTGCGGTTAGTGGCTCGCATGTCAGTGTAACCCAGACTTGGAGAAGTGAATGACTTGATCAGGAATTGTTGAATGGATCAGCATGTAGCAGTATCCTGTTGTAAGGTTTCACTTCTCCCTCCAGTAAATAACATTTTCTTGAGCACATGATTCCACTTCCTTCCCCACTAATCTTCATGTAATTCACTTTTATTCCCTTAATGATTCAGTCACCTGGTGCTGGGGAGAGAGAGCATGTGTCCTGTGTCAGTTGTTCATAAGTTGCCACAGGGGTAGTCCCACTGAGCTGCACTAGAGAGTGTCCGCCGCATAATACACAGATATGCAGGTGGCTTACTGTTGGAGCAACAGTGAAGGCACAATGTCTTCACATTCTCTTTTTTTGTGGTTTGACTTTTCAAAGTCAGTCTACACTTTCCCTGAAACACACCAGAGTCTCTCAGTAAACCCACAAGAGACTTTACTTTTTTTTTCTTTCTTTCTGTCTTTTCTTTCTCTTTTTCTTTTTTGCTTCCTTCCCTCCCCTGATGCCTGCTCACAGGGATGAAGCACAGAGCCGTTGGCAGATGTTGGAACCTGAGTGTAGCTGTGAGGCAGGTGTGCCCTTAGTGTTAGCTGATGAAATACTAGTCTGCTTTAGCAGCAGCAAGGTCACTTTCTCCCTCTTTCTCCCAGAGATCACTCCCTCTCACGTACTTATAGTTTCTTCCCACACTCTTAAATATTTACTCTCTGGAAGGGTTGTGACAGAGAGGACATTTTGTTTGAAGGTGATTCAATATCTAATCAAATATGATGTAAATAAATGATGTAAACCAATATTTTCAAACTCATCTTAAAGTAAAAAAGGTCTGTGTTTGCATAATAAGTTGCGCTCAGGGCTGTTTACCCAAAGTTGGGAATTTTCAGTATTTGTTTAAGCTCCATAATATGGCACTTAAGAAGAGACTCTAACATCAAAGCACTACATTCACAAGTTGACATGTTAGCAGAGAAGCATTCATTTTTCCAATATTATTAAACACGTCATTGAATATAGAGCTCCAGAAATTATTTGACCAATTGATTGTAGCTTGACAAAATATTGACCAGTTTATTTATCATATATGACTTGGGCTGTTTTATAGACCACACTTTTGAATGATTTATCTTCTTGAGTCATCATAACTAAAAATTATGACAATTATTAGGGTCACTCCAAAGGGGGAAAACACGAGAAAAAGATTTCATGAATAAATTCTTAAGGTTATGAGAATAAAGTTCTAATATTACAATAATAAAGTTGCAATAGTATGTGAGTAAAATTGTAATATTACAATAATATGGTTGTAATATCATGAGAAAAAAAAATCATAGCCTAATTAAAAAAAATCAAGTAACAAGTCTATGATAGTAAAAACAGAATTTCACTCCTTCTGAATCCAAAATTTTAAACCAATCTCATTGTTCCTTGAGAAACACAGTGTAATACACTGATAGCTTAACAGTCAACCACTACCAAACATTTCTGTCTCCACTTCCTCCAAGCCTTCTTTCTTTGGAATAGACAGTTTCTAACTCAATCTTTTCAAAGTACTGAACTGATTGTCATGATAATGTAATAATACAACTTTATTCTCGAAATGACAAACAAAAATTCTCTTTTAGTGGCCCAGTACTCAGAATTGATTCTTGTAAGACTCATTATTCCAACTCCATTTTCACATTGGTTTCCAACACATAATCAAGAAAAATAGAAAAGGAAAGATAGAAACTTAAACCACACACCCTAACACGGCCAATTCAATCTCATGTGTCAAAATATTACTGATAAAACAAGTCAGTTTTTTAATCTTGTGTCAGAAAAGGCCCTTATAGCTGGATCTCAACCTTATCTGAGTAAATCAAAAACATGAGCATTAAATAAATAGGTATCAAACTGTTGTCTTTCAGTAGTAACAGAGAATTCTATGTCCACGTAAACGCACAAACACAGTGAAAATAGTCTGAGCAGGTGACATTTCTGAGGTGACAGTTGAGTATCGAGAAGTGAAAGGGTTTTTTTTGCACAGCAGAACAAATCTTGCTGTCATAAAAACTGATAAAGCCTTGGCCTAAACGATCCTGCTGGAGGTTATTTTAGAGCCCCCACTGTCCGGGATGCTGAGATGCAGTATTTGATAGTAGCTCATGAGGTGAGATAAATATGCTCAGACAGATTCTCCCCTTCGCAGCCCATGGTTTTAGAAGAAGAGCCTGAGCAAAGCCATATATTGTCAGATAATAAACCTCCTTGGCAGAGGTAGAGACAGTGCCATCGACCTAATAATGCTGTTTCCAGCAGAGCAGACGATGGTAGTGATTACTCAGTGGAGATTGAGCCGCCTCGGGGTGGGGGTGCAGGGTTATTACCAATTATAGATGAATAATATCTCGACCTGCTACTGAGGAAAACAATGTTTTTTCCCCTCTGACAGACTAATAAAGGTTTAACTCATTTAAAAGAACCACGCTGCCATGGTCTGAGCAAGCTTGGCTGCAGCTGGATGTGTTGGTGTGTGTGTGTGTGGGGATGGGGGGCTACCGACGCAGGGGAAAAGAGGAGACCATTAGCCCAGTTGTTTTGCTTTGTGGCGTCGATGGTCTCTGTAAGGTCAAAGTAAAGTTAACTACATGAAAAATGTCTTTGAGCAGTGAAAGTCTGCCTGGTTTCCTTGGCTTCTTTTCCTTTTTTTCCCCTGTCACCACTGCCGCTTGTGGCTGTGCACGGTACATTGTTATGCCTCGTTCAGCACTAGTGCTTTGAATGATGGGTCTTGTGATACCATATATTTCTCTCATTGTCAAGAATGAAAAAAGAAAAACAGCAATATTGATAAGTGATCTTACTATGTGAGCGAAAGTCGGATGTTCGTCTGTGCCACAGAGCTCCATTGTTTCCCAAAAATTATTGAATACACATTGGTGAGCGTCACTGATGCACTGCTGACATGTTCCTTCTGAAACACGAAGATACAAACTACAGTGTGTGGTGCAACCTCTGAGCCACAGTGTTGTAAAGTCAGAATATATTGAAAGATGGTATCACATATTGTGTGTTTTGGCTTTTTCAATGCGAGTATTTAAAAATGTTCTAACATGCATGTATTTGTGGTTCTAAATACATGCAGACTGACTGTAGTGTAAAGTGGGTTAAACGCAAAGGCTGCAATTAAAGGCCTATGGAGAGTATGTCCATTGACTTGTTTTGACGAGGGAAACACCTGAGCTTCCTTTGTGCCATTTTCCTCAGCAGACTTATTTACACTCTCTCTCTCTCTCTCTCTCTCTCTCTCTCTCTCTCTCTCTCTCTCTCTCTCTGTCTCTGTCTGTAATTAACGTGCACATAGGATAGGCGGTTAGATCCACAGAGTCGTCTGTCAGACTGCCCTATCGAAGAAAAGCAGGAAATCTCACCCTTGGGACCTATCCAGTCCGCCTCCACCACCCCACTCCCCACCCCTCTCTCTCTCTCTCTCGTCACAACCCCCACTTTATCTTCCATACGTTTCTCCCTCTATCTCCACTACATGCATGCCTCCCCCCTGCCACTAGTCGATTTTTGTCCCATATTTTTCTATCTGCCTCACTCCTCCCTCCCCCGCTCTATTTATCATTTTGGAGCTCCTTTATTTTCCCACCTTGCCTGCCCTTCCTCCTTTTTCATCCCTTACCTAAATCCATCCCGACATCCATCCATCTCCAGTCTACACTACTACCCAGATTACAGTGGCCCAAATATTTTACAGGTCAAAAACGCCACATTCCTCCTCAATCTCACCGTTAACCCTGTGTTCTAGTTCTTCTTCCCATGTTTGTCAGGTTGTTTATCACAAAACGCACACACATCGCCCAGGACACGGCCGTCATATTGATTCCCTCATACTTGATCCCCTTACCCAAACTACTGCCACCATCCCTACATCTTTGCCTTCATCCCTCTTTTACTCCCCTCTCATCTCTCCCCATCCCATCCTCCTCTACCATTTATCACCAATGGCTCATGTGTGACTATTTAGGAGGGATGTTTTTTTTTCATGGTAGCTTTCTGGTGACGTTTTCAGCAAAGTTTGCTAATTTCATCAAGCAAACGTTGATGAGCTGATTGTATGTTCATTCGTCGTCACACATATGACACGGGTGGTGTTGTCTAGTGCAGTTTATTGTATAGTGGCTTGCTGCAGAGGGGAGGGGACAACAGCAAGTCGGACTGGTCATGTGACTACCTCAAACAAAGGATTTGTGGCCACACACACACACACACACACACACACAAATTTTGCTTTACTGGCTTTTTAGTTGTACCCACAGGTGTGCCGTCGCTTTACAAGCTAAGTCATCTCTGGAAAGGACGTGACTTTGTCATTGTCTCATTCTTTAACTTGCAACACACATCAAATCCTCACACACACACAGACAATGCTCCCGCATAGCCTTTTTTGCATTGGATCAATGGCGGGCACTTTTGTTCAGGGGCTGTCAATAAACACCTCTGTATGGTGGTTGGCTCTATGCAGATTGATCTCTGAGTGTTCTCATATGAATATATGTAGCTGCTTAACCATGGATGTGTCTATTGTGTTTGTATGCATGGGTTTAAGCTCACGCATTACTTTTTTCAAGATCTGTGACATTGTGTGTGTGTGTGTGTGTGTGTGTGTGTGTGTGTGTGTGTGTGTGTGTGTGTGTGTGTGTGTGTGTGTGTGTGTGTGTGTGTGTGTGTGTGTGTGTGTGTGTGTGTGTGTGTGTGTGTGTGTGTGTGTGTGTGTGTACTCAGTGGTGTGTGTCAGAGCCACAGCTTGAAAATGGCAGCAAACAGATTGTATGATTCAGTTGCCTCCAGCTCGACGACAAGAACATCATCCATGTTCAGCTGATGTAGAGAGAGTCTTGTGAATTGTGCGACTAGATGACTAGAGGGTTGTAGTGAACTTTTAAACAAAAAAAGAGCAAATCGAAAAGCAGAGGCTAATCACAGGCTGACCGCTCCACTGTCGTTACATATGTGATGTGATATGTGTTGGACGAAGTAAGGAGTCACACAGAGAGGATGGGATGTCAGACACACTGTGTGTGCTTCCATCTAAACACAGAAACTGTCACAGATGTTTTATTGAACTATGTTTGTTGTGATGAATTTCTTTTTTAGTCCTGTATATTCTCTCTCTGTGTGTGAGAGAGAATTGTGTTTGACAGCAAGAGTTTTCCCAATAAATTGTGTGTGTGTGTATACCTGTTGCTGCATTTAGGTAATGATCTACTCATGGCATTGTCTAACGCCCTATCTGTAAATTGAATGTGTGTGGGTGTTTACAGCTTTTGTCAGTTGTCAAAGATGGTAACCTGTAGCCCTGGAAAACACACACACACACACACACACACACACACACACACACACACACACACACACACACACACAGACAGCAGGGTGACATCAATACAGACTCACACTAATGACTACATCTGTAACATTTACAATGCATCTGAATCTGTTTATCTGTGTCTTCGCGCTCTCATTAGGAGACAAATGCTGGTGATGCAGCAAGACATCTGTATGTTCCATATCCAGGCGCTGTTTATCGATACAGCACAGATATCCAGCTGTGTAATAGATGTGTGTGTGTTTGTGTGTTTGTGAGTCTATACTGCTGGACCACTACAGAGTGTGGAGCTATTAGAGCGGCTTTGCCTCACCATGCCTCCCTGGAAGTGTCTGGCAGTGCATGGTAGCAGAGGATGGAGAAGACGAGGCTGAGAGGGGCAGATGGCATGAAGGCAGACAGAGAGGAAGACGAGGCTGGTGACTCAGCTAGTTGAAGATGCAGTATGCGGGTCAGGGGGTTACACTGCATGTACAGTGTGGTGCATCTTTCTATATGTGCAGCTTCCATGTTGCATGAGCACAACAGCTGCAGGTTTGTAGAGCAGAGTGTAGACAGTGTGTTTGGTTGCCTGCATGCTGCTCCACTTCTCTTAGGCTTACTGTTGAAATCAGGTCACAAGCGAGTCCCCCCCTCCTCCTTCCATCTTCCTCTTCATTCTCCCATCTTCCTCTGTCTACTTGCCCCCTCATTTCTTACCCCACTGCTCCAGCTCACATCCCTGTGCTTCCCTCGGTGTGAGATTCTTTATTTTAAATTTTTTCAACCTTCTGTCTTCACGCAGCCGAGTGCATCCTTCTCCTCACTGATTGTATTTCATTCCTCTTCATGCTTCCCTCTGTAACGCTTCCTTGCTCTCTCCTTTCTGTTTCTCTCTCTATGCTCATATCTGTGATCAGATTATGAGGCATATCATGGGATTAGTGAGTCTCATGGCATGTATTAAAGTGGGAGAGCTGAGGGATGGATAGAGAGGCTTGATGAGTATTTCATGGTAATGCGGCACCCAATCTCATATAGCACAAGGGCTAAATGATGATAAAGCGCATCAAGGCCATCATCGTTAAATTCATATGTGCTTGTTTGAATGGCCATGGGGGTAAAGTAATAAAGACAAAGGATATCTTCAGCATCTGCAATAAGAGAGAGGGGATAATAGAACGATAGAACAGAAACGGACTGGTGCATGGCCCATAGATATGTATCTGCTGCTGAAGTGAGTTTCTTTCATGTCTTCAGACTTTGTGAAAATATACAGTAAGCAACAGGAAGTCTAGTTTCAAGTTTCAGTCTGTCTATGAGCCTCTGTGCTGCCACTTGCTCCTCTTTCCATATACTTTACTCCTCATCGGTTCCCCTCTTTCCAGTTTCTACTCATTTTCATCAGCTTTTTTTTTTTTTTAAAGTCTGCAGCCTGTTACGCCGTTTGTTCTTTTGTTCTGGTTTCCGCTCATTTATTTTTTTTATTCTGTCCTACTCCCGGCCCGTCTTTGTGTCTTTCATTCTGTCCCTGTCTGTCTGTTGCTCTCTCCTCTAGACAGATGGCAGGTCTTAGGGTCATGGTGAGGTGTCTGGGTGGGGTGATGGCTGACAGGGTGGAGCGTTATACTGCTAAAGACATCCAGTCAGAGAGAAACCCTGTTCTTCTTTCTCTTGTCTTCACTGTCTCCACTGTATCCACTTTCCTGAACATGTACTCCCTCCACCAAACGTGTGTGCACGCACACACGCGCACACACACACACACACACACACACACACACACACACACACACACACACACACACACACACACACACACACACACACACAGTTCTGAGTCCTTGGCCTTCCTGCTGTGTCTCAGTGTTGTATACATAAGTATCTGCACGTATGTGTGTGTGTGTGTGTGTGTTTGCTGACAGAATTGGGTTTTGTGGAGAGAAACCGCCCCCAGAGTGGGGCAGGGAACAGATTGGAGTCTGAGCCTCCATGTCCTGACTTCATTAATCTCCTCTTTAATTCATGGCCTCACCCCCGGCACACAGACGCACACACACACATACTGTACACACACATAGATGGATACACACTTTCAAAGAGCTCTGAGGTCCAAAAAAAGAAGAACACAAACACTGTCAAGTGTCAGATTTAATGATTTAATTTCCTCATGTTTTAGCTTCCTGCTTGGAAATGATCCATCACACCGCAAACCAGGCCTGTCGTCCCACTGCAGCACTCCTTCATTGCCAACATGAATCTCAGGATTTGTGGGGCAGTGATCGAGCCAGTGATATGACTGATGAGCTACAACCTACCGTGTAGGATAGAGTGGAAAAACGTGGACTAGTTAGAGCAGTTTTTGAAAGTCCCACTTTCTGGCTGAACTCCAGGTTTCCATGAGGGTCACGCAGAAGACAACTTAACACGTTATTATCACAACACTTTCTGTCAAGCTTTCCTACTTGACCTTAAGCTTGTTTTAAAGCTGTGACAGTTTGGTACTTGTGTGCAGAGCTGCGTGTCAGCTTGTCACTTAATATGCCAAGTTTCCCAAGCAGTGCATCAGAAAAATAAGCAGAGAGGAACTGCATTGACTTAAAATCTCAACAACCAAGTTGCGCAGTGGGAGAATTATTCCTTTTATGTGAAACATGCACATTTTAAGCATGGTGATTCAAGTGGATGCTCTCTTCACCAGGGATGAGCAAGTACATTGTGTGTGTTTTTCATATTTTCCTCTAACAGTGTGTGTTTCTTCTGTGTGACTGTGCTTGGCAGTCTGTCTTTTTGGATTGAGCATTCCCCATTTTACTTGTATTTTGCCTGGACTTTGCCCATGTTACTATTATCCACTACCTGCTCTTGTCCCTTGCAAACTGAGTTTTTCCTTCTTGCTACTCAAAGGGCATGAGGTAAATGCCTGAGTTGTAAGATCTGACTGTTCTGCTAGCCTCTCAGCTCAGAGCTCAGCTCTACAGTAATTCCTTTCCATCTTGTCCTTGCTCCTGAAAATGCCTTGAGAATTGTGAAAAGCATTAAAAGGACGCTTTGAGGAGGAGCAGGCGGTGATGGTACTTGTGGAGATAATGGGGACATTGACAAGGAAGGAGGAACAGACACTCACATTGTTGTTTGTTTTTCTGACTAGACACAGATTTGTTGATATAAGCATCAAAACCGATCAAAATCAAAACCGCTAGAATAATACAACTGCAAGTGGTTATAATGAATATAGTAACTAGCATTTCAACTTTCCTGGTAGATCCTCTAAAGCTCAGACAGTTTTCTTGTGCGAGCTTCACATTTCTTCAGAGATGATGTTAGGACATTCAGAGATGATGTTAGGACATTCAGAGATGATGTTAGGACAGTCAGAGATGTTGTTAGGACATTCAGAGACTCATGCTGAGGTCACTCCAGTGTGGTCTTGACTGCCTGCTTTTGTTCATCAAAGATCATCATGCTGCTTCCAAATAGAACTCGTGGAGATCATGGTTATGATGTGGAAATCCCCTAAAGGCTGTGCTTGGTGTTCAGGTGGTGAAGTTGTGGGAACATTGCTGCCAGGTGATGGCAACCTGGCGCTTTAAGAAAATTCAGAGGTCCAACGTAGGGAAAAATTGCCTCTCCTCACTAACACAATAAACACAACCCCATCTGAAGGCAGCATTTAAGTTTTCTTCAATAATGAGGATCAGCAGTTTTCTCATTGGTTTCATTGGATCAGAGAACATTTGTTGTCATGATCTCAGGGTCCTTTTAAATGCCTTGTGCACTCTCCAAGTGCACAATCACGTCTTTTGCTCATAAGTGGCCTCCATAGCCACTCTACCTTAAAGTGTTTGTTTCCTGCAGGCTCTCCTATCTCTGCTCTGTCAAACTTTCAAAGCTGACATTTTTTTCCACCACTAGCCAGATAACTTGACTAGACACAATTTTTGCGGAGGCTTTTATTTTGATAAGCGCAGTGAATTGTGGGAACTTGTATACACAGGTGTGTGTTTTTCTGAATCATGTCCAGTCTGCTGGCTTTTGACACAGATGGTCTCCCATCAGGTACCAAAAATATCTCAGGAATAATCAAAGTAAACAGGATGCAACTTCTCTCAGGTTGAAATCAGTACAAGGAGCCTAAATAAATGCTGTATGTAAATGTAAATGAGATAAAAATTGTAATTTATAATGTGATTGTTCGTATTTGATTGGATTTATCATCTCAAATTAGCGAATAATTGAGTTTCATTCTGCATGATATTTTCACAGTTAATCTTTTGTTTCTGATCTTGCAGAGTCACTGACTATGGTCTTATGATCTGCACATGACAATGTAAGGTAGAGGTCATAGCACACAGCATTGTATGATATTGTGTTGTTTCACCCGCCAGGACATCATGTCACCTCTGTGTGTTGCTCTGTAAACACATTCAACAGTGAAATTACTCAATTCACAAAAATACATCATGTCTTGTGTTCCACACTGTGCTCTGGGCTCAGGGACGCATTCTGTGTGTGCACATCCTAAGTGTTGCTACTTTCAGGAAGTGTTGCTGAGCTATAGCCAGGACTGATGACATTTTTGAATGACACAGGTCTTTCTCCTTGTGACTCTCAGGGACCAGCAGGCTTTGGGTCACTGGCTACTACTTGCTTTCCCATTTCCTACCTAGCCCCAAGTGTTCAGATTGTTTCATTTTTCACTTTTGGCTTCCTCACCCGTTTCCTTTTTGGTTTTCCCCATATTCAAATGTTGTGAATCGGTCAAAGCAAGACATCCGTTACAGGGGGTTGAAAAGGAAATCTTTTAAACCACTCCTCTTAAAGACAGCCCTCTCAAAAAGGCTGGAATAGAGTTGATGTGTTGTCTAAGGAAATGTGTCCCCAAGCTGCTGCTAGTGGGAATGACTGCCTTAGATTTAGTCTTTTGGAGAAATTAAACAAACAATAAACCCTCCCTCTACTTATGTTCTCTCTTGTCTGTTCATTATAGGTGAGGCCTTTATCACATAGATACACAGTTACAACCTTCATAACACATGTATATGGAATTCAAAACATGCTCATGAAGTGTTGTTTGTACTTCAAACCATAGAAACAGTGTCACATGGTTACGTTTGGTATCAGTTAAGTCCAAAACAAAACTAAAATATTCGAAAAAAGGCAAAAAAAACCCAACCTATTTTTGAATCATTTATTGCCAGTAATGCTGGTTCCTCACACAGCATTACCTCCTATAGTCCTGGTACTTTCCGCTTTACCTTGTGAGCTAATTTGTCTCTTTTATCTGGAAGAAACTGGTTCAAAGCTGGTTGATCTAGATTGTTTTTGTCAAGTCATTGCTACACAGAGGGAGTGTTGCATGCAAACACACATGCACTCACACACACATTTAATGCATAAAGTGTGTGTGTGTGTGTGTGTGTGTGTGTGTGTGTGTGTGTGTGTGTGTGTGTGTGTGTGTCTGTGTGTCTGTGTGTCCAGTCCTCTGTCAGCTTTTTTGTCAGAACATAGAACTTTCTGTTTACTTTGACTGAATTCTCTGGATTCTCTTCTGCTTGGTTACTATGGTGTCCTCCCCGGTGTCAGTTCTGTTTGATCGCAGCCACCAAGTCTGCCTCTTTCAACCGGTTTCGAGCAGTTGCTTGTGGCCGGTGTGGCTGAACGTCACATGCTCTGCAGGTTGCTAGAAAGTGTTCTTTATCAGTTGAAAGGGTTAGGGTTGTTTCAATCAGATGTTTCACACAGCCACAGAGGGACTCTTACATCAACATTCACTACAAACATCTTCACATAAATGAACAAATCAATAATTCTCATATCATTTATTTCGCAGAGATATCTTTAGTGAAGCCCCATAATTTTTGTTTATATAACAATATTTAAATTGCGAAATAACAGGGCTTAACACAGGTAAAACTAAAGTAATCCCATCAAGCTTGAGCTATTAGGAAAAAAAAAGTTGTGTAAGGTTTGATAATCTTTTACACAGTTAAGATCTTAGAAAAACACACCCTTTTATACACAGGAAATTCATGACTAATGTACATCACATAGAAACAACAGGAACTCAGAGTATGCGTGTGTTTGAGATAAGACAAAACTTGTAAAGTTTCCCATTATGTGAGTGGTGCAACCTGATTTCAAAATTGTTTCAAATTTTAAACCTCCTGTAGTCTGAGCATTTATACTATCAGTCAATAATATTGTTTATTTGAGAGGGAGATAAACAGACCAATTGCATGGTCTGCTTACGAGCTCTCAGTCTGACTTTAGCCCTCATAGGCAAGTCTCACCACTTGCCAGCCATCTTGGCAACGCCCTGAAGCATTAATTTAGAGCCAACGAGACCAGGCCCAATCCAAATGAACAGGGAGTCTCAACTACACTTTCAATGGTCACTCGCACATAAAAATTACATGAATAAGATCAACAGTCAAGTCTCCACTGCTTAAAACGTTGGTTAGCCCCAACCAATCACTTGCTATGTTTTACAGTTCAACAGATGATTGGCTGTTTTAAGGGAGGTCCGAGATATGCGTCATCTTTGACATTTAATTGGGTTGTCTCCTGCCTAATAACATCTCTGGCTTGACATAATGATTGCACATATGATTGCTAATATTAACACTATATATTATTTCAATGTGTCCCCAAGGTATTGAATTTCAATCTGTCTTCAGCTCCATTTTGCCTAAAAGGAAAAGGATGTGAGTTGTTAATCTGTGTGTGTGTGTGTGTGTGTGTGTGTGTGTGTGTGTGCGCGTGTGTATGTGTCGTGTTCAGTGTTTCAACATCAGGGGATTTGAGTGTTGCAGCTTGTTATGGTGCAACACTGCCGCAACCGACAAGTCAGAGCTGATGAATGGGAAGCTACTGCTCATGATCGTTAAAATGCTCCTTTCTCCACATGTAGTACTGGGCCATTTGTCAGCCACAGAGACGGACCTACAGGCCCAAACTCACATCACACTCGCTAATCAGCTGCTTTCTGGTAGCCCTGGCAACCAACTGCACAATCTCCTTCCCTTTGCCCCTTCACGTTATTTTCACTGCCTCTCTCTCTCTCTCATACCAAACCTCTTGCTTTCATGAGCTAATCCCTCTTTCATCCTTTTTTCCCCCTGGCTAACAAGGAAAGAGAAAGTTAAAGACGTAGAAAGGCGAAGGGGAGAAACATAGACAAGGCCTGAAAGCACTCGGTAGGCCGCTGCCTAGCACCTGATTTCCTCTGGGAACTTAGCAGAGATAAAGAAATAAAGGCGTGACCGTGTGAAAGAGAAAGGAAGAGAGCAGATAAAGTAGGGGTTTACCTGCCAGGTGGGACAAGGGGAGACAGAGCATATCAGACCAACAGTGCTGCCTTGACATGTGCAAACTGAGCTGACTGGTAATAAAGCAGGGCCCTTCACTCTTTCTGTTAGAAGCATATAAAGTAAAATGAAGGTCTTTTATATCGTCTGATTCCCAATCGGTTAAGAAGTAGAGTTTAAAGGCAAATAGCTAACAACTATTTTTTAAAATCATACTTTGAGGTATGTATTCAAATGGGTACAGCAGGAACAGCAACATACAACTCAAATCAAATTTGCATAGCCCATTTTCACAAATCACTATTTACTCTATAGGGCTTAACAAGGTGTCGCATCCTCTCCCCTTAAGCCTCAACTAGAGTGAGGAAAAAGTAAAAACCTCAGAGATTGAGGGATCCCTCTCCCAGGACAAAATATCAATACATTTAACCACAGTATTCTGGGACCACTGATCACAGCAGTATCGCCAAAGGAAAGGTGAGCTCGCCAAGTTGCATGATTTGGTGATTAAAATTTCTCAAATGAACGATAAGCTTTTCAGCTTGGTTATATCAGATCCTAAGTCACTGACTGCAGTGACCAGGATAGTCCCATCTAACGACAACAAATCCTGCTGTCACCAACACTTTGAAGAATCCGTAAAGACCTGGCTCTGGAAACACAGATGAAAGATAGAGATCACCACTTGACTGTAAATGTTTCCAAGGCTGAAACATGTCACCTGTATGTTAAACAAGGCAGACACAGGAAACTCCTATACCATTTAGAATTACTTAAATGTGCACCTTCAGGATTCGGGAATTGTGCATGGATGTTGAACATATAATTGGCCTTTCTACATAAATTTTGGACCCGTTATGGCCCCTGATTTTGAATAATCCTAGATTTCCTAAGCTTTCGACCATCTTTTGATGTCCAGGTTATTTTTAACCATTCATAAATATGAATAAATAAAAAATGTTGAACTGTTTTTAAAGAGAAGGAACCAACGGGCTCGTTAGACAGGTTTTTAGTCAAAATAAAAGCACTGGACACTTGAGGATGAGTCTACTCACAGTCAGACCTAATGTGAAACCTAAAACCTATTGGCAGCATGTGAAGTGGGGGGCCTTTACATCCCTTGACCACATTATCAATACACACTGCCTCATGATACCCACTCCATAGTGACATGTCTTGGCATGTCTGTTTATTAGGTGCCAGTCATCATCTCAAGGAGCTGCAGCTCTGTTCTCTGCACACACATTCCTCACATTGTTCTAAGATTTCACATCCAGGAATAGGCAGAAGAAACACTTAACAGGCCGCAGTAAAACACTGACTCATATCACTTCATTTAGTGTAATCACACAACGTCTTTATTTACTTCAGAACCATTTATCAATCCCTTTTGTGTGATTCCACCTGCTTTACTTTATTGCACAGTGTTCATGATGCTTAACATCAACTTTCCTCCAGTGCACTTTTCAGCCTCATGTTACACACACTCTGTGTCTCCTTGACTCATGTTTATTTGTCCATGTTGTCACTGGTGTCACAAGTTACATCAATAGTCTTTTTTCAAACTGGGCCCATAATGCATCAAGGCCAGTTGGGATTAGAAAGTGAAGCTGAAGACAAATATTTAATTCTTCTGCAGCTTTCTCTCGTACAGAGAGTAGAGAGAGTCTGATTCCTCTCTATCATTAACAAGGCCTTGGTAGAGAGGGTCACTATGTGAGGCCAAACTGCTCCAGCAGCAACCCTTACCTTGGCAGAGTCACGTCTGACAGGCAGCTAGGCATCTGGCAAACCTTCAAACCCGCTCCTGTGACATATATTTACAAATTCTTCAGATGCTGCTCTTTGACTGGAAACACTGAGTCAACACCTACGTGTAGAAGCTTCTCAGGGATGTTTGCTCCTTGAATTTGTCAGGTACTTAGTTTACAGCGGACGTGTGCGCATGTGTTTATTTAGAGTGAAGCCATGAATATAAGGAGCTACTGTGACAAGTTTGCCTCTGTGTTAGAGACCACTTTCAGTTTTGGTTGCATTTATGGCTGTAATTTATAGTTCCTGTCAAATTGGAAACCTAGTTCTCGTCATTTTGAATTTTGTAACAAACCATGACATTATACAGATAGTTCAATCAGGAGAAACAAATGAGAATGAGTAAATTAAAAAGAAGAAATTTACAAATGTAGTTTGATTTATGATCAACTCGGTTGGAGAAATTTCAGTTACATCCCAACGAGGGCTGAATGATAAACAAAAAAGTCGAATGACACTAGAATGAAGAATGCATACCCTCTGCCCGGGCACAACAGTCCCCTTATGAAACCACATTTAGATTCACTAAATCCAGATTTTTATTTAGATCTGCACCAAAGTCTCCGAAATTTTTATACAGATCAATGGATTATTCTCTGATAAATCAACAAAAATGTTTAAAAACGTCCTATCTCACAATGTTAAAGAAAGTGATTAAAATGTGTGTGTAGGATTGTCCAGGCCTTGGCAGAGGTATGTGGTCGGCTGAGTACTATTCTCGTTTATAATGGTTTATTATACAATTGACCTTTGGTTATTATTGCAATTGACTTAAATGAGTATTGCTATTATAATTAAGTTTAGATTAGAAGAGATTCTCAGAAAACTAAGGCCAAGGAACCATTTAATCTGGTGGATTATTAAAGTTAATAATATTTATAATTTACCCCAAAGCAGTTACATTAATGTAGTTGCATTTAAAGTGACCAACAAGTACCAATGCCAGGACAGAAGATGTGGAGCAGGGGCAGTACTACAAATACAGACTGTTTTGAAATACAGAACCATTTTTTTTTTAAACTATACTTAAAAAAAAAAATTTAAATGAAAAGAAAACAACAGAATATCTCCCAGTGAAAATGCTGTGTCAAACATGTATAAGACACCAAGGAAGATGTCTAGAGAGTTTGTGGTGATAAGAACTGACGACAGTGTCTGTGTTGGAAAGAAAATCACATGATCTCTACAGCAGAGTTAATACGTCACTTCTTGCCTCTGCCTGCTGCACCTCTTGCCTGAATAATGCGTAGTTTAGTTTGCTGTTGTGAACGAAATTGGGCAGAGAACCTCCTGCTGCGTTGTGCATTTGTGAAAGGCAGACTGCAGGTAAACTCTGTAGCCAATTCACCAGATTTTAACCGCAGGTCATGTCTGAAAACAGCTATAGTGAGCTATGAGTCTGTTTGTGCGAGGTCAGGAGCAGGTCATCATCTCGCCATCTTCCCTCTTATCTTACCCAACACATTCACACCCTGCATGTTCTTCGAAACATAAACCACATGCTAAAGATTAGCTTCCTCAGAACCTACTCAGCATCATATTTCTACACACACACACACAACACCCCCTCTCATACATGTATTATGGTATGAGTAGTGTCACCTGAGCAGATGGGATCATTGTATAGGTTTGAATCTGTATTTGAAGTGGTCTACTTGTAACGATAAAGGTGATGGTGACGACGATGATGATGTCATGCATCAGGCAGCAAGAGACCGCGGGGCGTGAAAGGAACTAGACTCCACACTTGTGTAATCATCAAACTGAATCATAATGACTTAAAACTGCTGGAATGAAATTCCAGCGCCTTCTCCCTCCTCCGCCTCCCTGAAACCCTTTCTCTCACGTCTGACTTGTGATTGTCACTCCTCCTGAACCTCATCATTATGTCAAACCCTGAGTCTGTTAGTCAACAGACTCAGGGTTTGACATAATAATAATAATATAATATAATAATAATTTGTTGAAGGACAGCTGTCCCCTCCCCCACAGCCCTGTATTCGTGCCGGAGCTATTGAAATCAGCGCTTCATTTCCTTGGCGATACATCGTTATCGAAGCTCATGAATTTACATGAATTAGAACAGTGATGTCTCATCTCACATTAAACACTGTGACTCTGGGTTGTCCTGATAGCTGAATGGTGGGTGGGGGGGCTTATCACATGGGCCTTCTTCATGCCCTGATCAGCGGGTCTCTGGTTTGACTCCTGGCCGAACTCACAGACTGTTTTCTGTATGTTATTGTGACTTCTCTCTCCTCTAAGTTTCCTCTTTCTACTCTCTCTCTCTTTCTATCTAAATAAAGGCCCAAACTATACACTTACAAGTAAAGGAAAATACTGTAACTCTGCTCTAGGCTGAGGTTAGAACAATTCTACTGCACTGAAACATTTATTTCATATTACTTTCGTACAAGAACTTATTCAGTGTGAAGCTCCATAAATTAAGCCACACCGATCAATGAGAAATGATGTCATGTGCTGATGGTGTGATTGGTTTCACTGATGGAACATTAGTACTCGGCCAGTATGTGGTGCAGAAGATAAAACTGCAAGAAATCATTTGAAATTCATGGGCTGCCACATCTACACTAAGCTAATATCATGCTGGTAAAAACAGATAAATCGATGTACTGGATATCAATTACTATTTCAAGTTGTTTTCTCAATTAATCAGTTAATCATTTTGAGATGTTATTATCAGCAGAATACCCATCACAATTTCCCAGAGCCCAAGGTGACATCCAAATTCCTTGTTTTGTCTGAACACTAAATATATTATAGAAATGACAAACTTACAAAACATGTTTACTTTTGAGAAGCTGTGGAAATGTTTTTTCTCAGAAAATAAAGCTCTTTTGACTGCTGCTGGGTACTTCTGTTAAATATATCAGGCATACACACACATTCACAGATATCATCAACTATCAAAACCATTCGTCAACACTGTGCCTCGTTGTAGACTAGTCCTACATGTGTGCGTTTAGCAAGGTGCAGTGATGAAGCAGTGGCATCTACAGCAGCTATGCAGCAGGGTGCGCTGTTGTTATTAACAAGCATTTGACAAGTCATAATGGTCATATATGACTTAGGTGCTGCAGTGTGGGCGCCAAAGCAGATGCTTGACTAAAATCAACAGTGTGGAAGTACTTGACCAGAGCAGATAAAACCATCAAATGTAAATGCAATACATGTAAAGCTGCCCTAAACTACATCAACAATACCAGAGCTATGCACAACAATCTAGAGACTCACGTCATGGCTAATGCTAGTGTGACGGGGGTGTGGATAAGGGCATGGAACACAACGACTCACAAATGGTGATTAGAGTTACTGGAACTCAATTGATAAATGCGTTTTTCACGCACATGGTCAACTCATGTTGAGTTCAAAGTAAAATAGGTTGTTAAATCCGCTTTCTAGAACAGAACCCATGATCCTCTAACTCATTTAAAACACTATACCCACCAACACCAACTCCCATCCCGACAGTCATTCTCTCTCTCTCTCTCTCTCTCTCTCTCTCTCTCTCTCTCTCTCTCTCTCTCTCTCTCTCTCTCTCTCTCTCTCTCTCTCTCTCTCTCTCTCTCTCTCTCTCTCTCTCTCTCTCTCTCTCTCTCTCTCTCTCTCTCTCTCTCTCTCTCTCAGCAGTTTCCAGTAACAGCCGCCTGCTTCTGTCCTGCTCTGAAGAAGCAACATTGTCCTCACACACAGACACTTTCAAAGTACTGACAACATCATCAGAAGTGACTCAGGAGGCCAAGTCCATCTCAGCTGATCTGCTGTTGTTTTTTTAGAGGAGATTTATGTTAGCCTGACTGGCGCCGCCCTGTGGCCAGAGATGAAAGCTGCATGCTCTGCAGCTCATTTCCAGGAAATGATTTCAGTGGGCGGTTATCCTGGCTTGGCAGTGCCAGACAGCAGCAGGAAAGAATGTCGGCACACAGCAACGATTCTGCGATCTGCCGCACGACTGATGGGATGCCTGGGAAGGGAGGGGGAGGGTCAGTGGAAAATATCATTAAATCCAGTCTGTTTAATGATGTGGATTACTCCTTTTAAATCAATGAGATCTTGTTGTTAGTGTGAATCAATCATCAATGCAGGTGGCTTCTGGGGGGTTTTCCATCCACCACACAAATCAGCCTTACCTGATTTGTGTGGTGGATGGAAATTTCCAAACATAACGTGTGGGCTGTGACGGTCATACTGATACCTAGCTTCTTGTTCGAGGCCTGGAGACCTTTACAGAAGTACCTGACTCTCTAAACCTGCCTGTGGCCTGTTTTGTCACTCTTGAATGGGGACTTTTGGGAAGTGCTAGATACATGTGGGTTTTTTTCTTTTATTTGGAATCATCCACCTACTAATTCCACAAACGTTTGACTTTCTGTATGTGGAAAGCATTTCTCACGAACTGTTCATCAAATCGGCTTCACACTTGTTATGTCTATTGTAAATGGCACAAGAAAATACAGTACTGAATTTAATGTGATTTGGACATGTGATACATTCAGTAGTAAGACAGGTGACCAGATCTCTGTTGCAATCAGTGGGGGTGGAGCACTGTGCTAACAGTCTGTGGACATGTCTTTTTCTATGTCCATTGATAAACTATTGCAGGGCTGTGGTCAAATTGCTGATTATTTGTATTTCAACACAGATACACAGCATGGGTGCTAATCTCCGTCATGGCAACAATATTCATAGGATCACTTCCTGTTTTGGCAATTTGCAGATATCCTGATGTTTAACTCCTTCTTATTCTCTCTTTGTTTTTGTCTTCCAGGAGCACTTTGCTGAAATCTTCGGGAACGACTCTGCGGCGGAGAGCAGGAGGTCCCAGGAGAGTTTCAAGAAGTGGCTGCTCGCAGGGATGACCCTGGTGACCGGGGTGGTGGTTGGATCCCTCATAGCCCAAAAACGCCTGTGAGAGAAGATGGACAACAACCTCTTTTAACACTCTTCTCCCATGGTCCTCCCCACCTGCTACCTTCACTGCCCTGCTCATACACCACGCAAGTTCAAATGAAGGTCCTGTTTGTCTCGTCAGAACTGCTGAAGATGTTTACCTTTGTTTTATCCCCCCTCCTCACACATCCCACAGTGGACTGAGAATCCTCACATGTTGTTGGACTTTTTGAAAAAAAGACCGGAGGGGGAAGGAGATCAAGTATTCCTGTTTTCATCTTATTCCACCTGATGAAACATGGGTGGATATAAAGAGACAGGCCTATTATTCTTTCATTCACTCAACCAATTGTTCCCTCTGTTCCTTTTCTCCACTTGTATCATTTTTATTTTGTATGTATGTATGTATTAGTTTTAATCAATTTTTTTTCCCATCTTCATCCTTAAAAAAAGGTAAAGCCTGATCTCAGAATTCACAGTTCACCTGTCTGATACAGAGTCGACGTGTTGTTTGGTCTCGGCCGCTCCACGTGTCCGAGACCAGCTCTACATTAGCTTTGTATGTGCCATATGGAGAGTGAGCGCAGGGGGAGGATGTAGCACCTGTCCCTGAACAAGCTTCTGTAGTTCCCATTTCCTGCCACCCTGCCATTCAGATCACACACACTCACAGCGCAACATCAATAACCCATGACTCCCCAAACTTTCATGCTTTTTGTAATAATGATCTAAATGAGTCCAACAGTTTTTAGTTAACAGAACATGGGAGTCTTACACTTAAAAGCTCAATGGGAAACTAAATCATCTGCTTGTTTGTGTTTGTTTGTGCGTTTGCTTTTTGGATTTCTGAACCATTAAAACCTGCTGATCTGTGCTTTATGGTCATACTTGGCCTCCATTCGATCCTGCCAGAGCACTGTGTGTGTGTGTGTGTGTGTGTGTGTGTGTGTGTGTGTGTGTGTGTGTGTGTGTGTGTGTGTGTGTGTGTGTGTGTGTGTGTGTGTGTGTGTGTGTGTGTGTGTGTGTGTGTGTGTGTGTGTGTGTGTGTGAGAATCAGCGTTTATCCAAGCAGAGCACCACGGCTTGGACCCTCCATGTTTACTACGCAGTAGCTAAAGAATGCAGCATGTACTGTAGCAACACACACAAAAGACAGAACGGCGGTGGTCACAGCAACAGGTCTTTTCACAGCATCAGTCATGAGGGTTTGA
The DNA here is from genome assembly GCA_026259375.1 of Verasper variegatus. Taxonomy (NCBI): domain Eukaryota; kingdom Metazoa; phylum Chordata; class Actinopteri; order Pleuronectiformes; family Pleuronectidae; genus Verasper; species Verasper variegatus. The sequence goes on along the minus strand of CM048045.1, from coordinate 3,540,305 downwards.
TATTTGGATGTACCACTTTCATTTTAGTTATAAATTACTTTAATATCCCCCCCTTTTAGCTTTCATAGACAATACAAAACTATTCATTAAAGGTTTACTGTAATGTAATTGCAAGCAGATATAAGAACAATTAAAAATTGTGATGTTTTTGTCAACAATCTCTGCCTTTTCTTGTTACCTATTGGGTTATTTGAACATTTCATTTAAGATTAACATGTTAATGAGGCGTCTGCAGTAAGCAGATATAATATCAATCGTTGTATTGGGCATTATATTGTCAGACATTCATTATCTGCTCATACTCCAATTATGGAAGCTTCACAGGACCTGTAACTGTTGGAAAAAGGACATTTTATTCTCTGTCTGGTTACAGTTACATTATAAAGAAGAATAACTGTTAAATTTCAAGCTCAAATAACAAATATCTACTTTTTAAAGATTTTCACATGACGTCTCTCTTTTCTCTCTTTCTCTCTATATAACATTAAACTGAATTCGATTTAGTTTTGAGACTGTGACAGGCATTTGTCACTGTTGACCAAACCAGTAATTGGTATGTGAGAACATGACCATTAGTTGCAGCCTTAGTTGTTTCTATAGACTGTTCCACGAGGAAGAGGGGTTTAAAATCATTTTCATTGATCGTTTGCAATACTCATATGCTGCATTGTTGTCAACAGAAACCCTTTGGCTGTTTTTCTGCTAATCCATTAATCATTCCTTATTCTTCATCCGTCTCATCATCTCAGCACCAGAATAAAGATTTATTAAGCAAACGGCTGGAGCAGCTGCTTCCAGGAGACAATGCAGTTCTGCATGTGAATTGATTTGAGTTAAATGTGTCATAATGTGTCTGTTCCACATTTTAAGCAAATCAGCAACTGTCAGGGGTTGTAGGAGTGTGATGCTACACACCCAAACTTTCATATCTCATCTCACACGCTCACTCAGTCCAACCCCTCCACGTCTCCACCTTCTCCTCCCCAGACGCCGCAAATCTGTCTAATCTCCGTCCGTCTCTCCTCCTCTTTTCCCGCTCCATGCAGCCCCACCTCTTCTTCTGTGGTCCCCCAGCTGTCACTGCACCTAGTCATGTGTGTCAGTCACAGCTGGCCCACCTGCTGCTTCACACACACATACACACACACGCGTGTAACATACACACCTGCCAGTCACATGTAGTCCAGGAGAGATGGGGGGAAGAAGACCTCGTCTTTGTTTCTAAACATCCTTCCATCTCTAATTTGAAGCTGGAGGAGTGTGTGTCGTCTGGCATTTCACACACTGACAACTGTCAGCTTGACTAATTTAATGGGAAGGGAGGGAAAAGGGTGTGTGTGTGTGAGATCCTATTCCGAACACTGCCTCCAGCTAACAACACTATGTCCTGGTGTAATGAAACACAATACATGTTTTTCATCAGAACTCAGAAACAATATAAAAGAAGAAATCAGGATTTACAGGTGGAACACTCATCACCTCACTGTCAGTGCAGCCGTGCCTCCATCATCTCTTTCCATCAGTGTGGACTTCTGCTCTCTCCATCTTCACAGTACCATGTAACTATTATGATCACGTTTCACTAAAATAGATTAAAAGACACAAATATGACCCTGCATCGACTGTTGATGATTCTCCTTTTGTAAATGCTTGTGTCCTGAGCATCTTGTGAGCCAATGTCTGCTCTCATACATTCCAGTCCAGCATATATACGTGAATATTCTATATTTTTCTAATGTGTGCCCCGCCAAGAAGCTGCTCGTAGGCTTTTCTCTGCTGAACAGGCTCTTAAACCAGTTCCCTTCCTAAACATAATGTGTGTGTGTATGCGTATGTACAACTTTCTGTCTAGCAAAATGTACCTGAAGGAGGCACAAATGAAGGTAGTGTGACGGCATTGGCACAACCCTATACATATATACGTGTATATATATATATATATATACATATATATATGTATATTTATATATATATGCTAGCTATTTAAACTGATTAGAATAGTTCATTAGCTTAGCGACATATTTAAGAAAAACTGAACCGATAGCTTTTAAACATTATTTATATTTGGTGTAAAAAACATAGTTACGCCTCTTGAAATGGCCTTAAACTCCATCTTTGCGTTGATGTGCATCGTCCTTCATTGTGTTTTTGTTCTTTAGGATTATTGAACTGCTACTAGACAGAAAAACACAGACAAAGCAAGAGGATATTTTCAAAAAGTCCGGTCTCTGGTGCATCTTTGTGGGAGTACAGAATCAGAGATTGCAACCATGTCCAGTGGTGTGTCTGTATGTATTAAAATGGCACTGTAAAATTGTAAACTGCATTGAACTCAATAAAGCCCATGTTGGAAGATATGCCTGTCTCGTCCTTTCCACAGTCTTGGATATTGGAGTCATCAAGGTTATTACAGTTCATCCAGAGGAGAAATTCATTCACCCACCAGTTTTAATGACAACAGTCACTGAGACATTTAACTCAAACACACAAACATAAACCTCATGGTGGAGTCATTAGGATTCTGACCATCATGCGCCCACACATTTAATGGCAACCCATCAAATGGTTGTTGAGACAGTTCAGTCTGAAGTGATGGACTGATAAACATAATTAAAAAGACAAACATCTGTTTATATGAATGTATGAATCACCCATATAGTAAAAACATATTTGGCCCAGATCTGGTTCCGAACCTTCATAAGTTCTGGGCCAGATATGCAAAACGGACGTGGACTGGTGTCCTTTGGAACAAAGGGCCAATACAGGCGTGGATCTGGTTTCCTTAATCTGTGCCAGGCTCCAATATGAATTTATAAATATTAATATTAGAGCTGATTAGATTTCAAGAACTTCTTCTACACATATCCATGGCCACTTAATGTTTTATGATAGTTAATTGTTTTTCTCAAGTCAATAATATTATAATGTGAGTAACTAGAGCCACACACACACACACACACACACACACAGATGTATTTGTCAGGACACTGATCCGTTCATCACTCAAACAGATGAAACATTGATTCTGATTGGAATAATGTTATATATATGTGACCCCTTTGTTTTCCTTTCAAACCAGGTAAAGACATAATTTAATAATGATGGTAGTAATGGTATCAAGGTGAACTAACATATATGTATATAATTATGAGTAAATGTCATGATTCTGTTGTTTTGTTTGTGTGTGTCACTGTTTATTCTCCTGGTTACTGTGATATCTTTACTGAAATGAAAGTAGCGACTAACAAAACTCGTGAACTCACGATTGTAAAGCATTGTCAGCGAAATATTGATAAAGGAAATATCAGAAAAATAAAATGATTTAATGGACAGAATACATTATTTTAGTGTTTTATGTATTATGTTCAATCAGGAATCAGCTGACACTCACATTTACTGATCCGGATCAGGTCCACATGTGAGGGTCAGCTCCCTGTGTCTGAGTCCAAACACCACATGTTAAGGCATGACCGTTTTTTCACTTCATGTATTTTTATAACAGTCGCTGTTTATTGTGAGTCTGTATATCTTTCATGCATGTTCCTGATGTTTTAAATCTGTTTACTGTCATATTATGGGGACATCATAACGTAAAGCATTTCAATTTAGGGTGAAGACATATTTATGGTTATGTTAAGATTAGGTTAAGGTTAGGTTAAGGCTAAGTTAAAGTTATGTTATGGTTAGATTATGGTTAGGTGTAGAAGACATTTTGTTATTGTTTTGATTTGTTAAACCTCCCACCACTTGGAGGAGTAGTGCAGCTGTCAATGAGGCAAGAGGTTGATATAATCAGGTGGTTACTTGCCACAGGTGTCGCTGGTAAGAAGTTTGAAAGAAGAACAGTTTTTGACCGTGCGGTAATGGCTGTGTAATGAATGTTTTTTTTTAAATAGACTAATCACAGAGAAAGTGTCTGTACTCTGTGTTTTTTGGAAACACATCTCAACAATCAATCAGCAACTGTGGTGGCTTCTTTTCATGACTACATGGAGTCAAAATCGGCTTCATAGAGCACAGCGTTGTATTTCTGCTGTGGTCTGACTGTGTTCCGGGACCTGCTGCTGTGGACTGCTTCTTCTCAGGCTGAGGAGGAAAACGGAACTTCAGAACACCTGTAAGTCGGCCAACACCAAGGTGTGTGGAGCGCTACAACCAACAAAAGAAGGGCCAGTGTTGTAGATGTGTGCACACATAACTTTGTGCCTAAAATCCAATACATTGGTGATGACTATATAAAAGAACTGAGCACGAATTCACAAAGCGGGAATTTGCGTAATTGACTATGTAGAAGAACACATTCCTGATTCTGAACTCTTAACTGGGACAGAGCCTCGGGTAGATTCACGTGATATAGAGTACTCTGTAAAAAAAAGCAGTGTGTTAAATTGACAAAAAAAGCACTTATGGAAATAAATTGATGAAGTTTCAAAGAAAAGAGAGAATTGTTGATTTGATGGGTGATAAAAGCTATGTTAACGGTACATTGTTAAAATGTATTGTTCTCTGTGTGAAGCAAAAGAAAATGCACAGCTTCAAGCTGAGGCAGAAAAGGCTGCACTTATGTCACGTGCTGCAGTGCTTCAGGAAAAACATGTAATAGCAGCATCTACAGCAAAGGTAGCAGTGTTAAATGGCTGATATCATGGCAGTTTTTCATGCGCATTTGGATGAAATAAAGACTATTTGAAAAGAGGAGCAACACTCAATCCTCATGCTGACCAATACAACCCACAGCAAAAGGAATCATCTCAGCAGAAATATTCATTGTCTGCAAACTCAGTCAAAAGTGGAGAAAACATCAGAAGCGGACCAATATGAAAATAAAAATGCAGCTATGCAGACAAGCTTCAAGTGGCCAAAATGTGGTTGACTAAAATCACATCAGTCAGATTTAAATTCTGGTGGTCAGCAAGCAACACATTCCCAAAGCAATCTTCAAGTACATGGAGATCTCTACAGTCTGTTTAGAAGACAAAATGAAGTAACAGCACTTCTTGTACGGACACAGAATTCTCAGTTTCTACCACGCTGAGAAATTCCTATTTTTGTGTGGAAGCTAAAACAGAGGAGATTGTTTGTATTATCTGGAGCAATTCACTAGGGGGCAGCCTAGAGATCTGGTGACAAGCTGCCAGCACATGGCTCCAGATAGAGGTTATGCTGTGGCCGAAGACCTTCTTGGACAAATTTTTTGGGAAATTAAAGGTCACAGCTGCCTAAAGGGGCAGATCTGGCTTTAGAGACATTATCAAGTTCATTGAGTGCAGAGTCAAAATCATTTCTGATCCATCTTTGGCGACATGCAGGAGACTCAAGCTGGTATAAATAAAGGAAGCAACAAGGTAAAGTTACAGTAAAGGAACAGTTCAAAATAAACAGCTTTGCAACTGCTGTCTGAACCAGCTGTGAATGCAACCAAGAAAAGCATTCAGACTGCAAAGTATGTCCCCTACAATTGTAAACATTGTTTCCTGTATGCATTGGAGCATTGTCCACAATTGAGACAATGCATCGGGAAAAGTTGGACTTTCTGAAGGAGAAAGGAGTATGCTTTGGTTTCATGCGCATAGAACACATGAGCAAGGATTGCAATAAGCGCATATCCCAGCGTCCGTCACATTGAGAAAAGGAAAAGAAGCAAAGGCGAAAAGAAGCAAAGGCGAAAAGAAGCAAAGGCGAAAAGAAGCAAAGGCGAAAAGAAGCAAAGGCGAAAAGAAGCAAAGGCGAAAAGAAGCAAAGGCGAAGATCAGTGAGTGGCACAGCCGTCTTTCTGCTTGTGGTCCTACAGGGGCTCTAGGCAGTAACGGAATCCTTTCGATCTTACATGTCAATGTTAAGTGTACAAAGGGAAACAAAATCATTCAAACTTATGCATTTCTGGATCCAGGAAGTACAGACACTTTCTGTTCTGACAGTCTAAAAGAGAGGCTGAACATCAAAGGAAAAAGAACAAAGATTAATCTACATACAATGGGTCACAATACTACTGCTCAAGTTGTATTGTCAAAGGCTTGGGAATACCTGAATTTGCTGATGAGCAATTCTTTTAGCTTCCTAGTATGTCCACTCGAAGGAAATGCCAGTGTCGACAAACAATATCATTACAGAAGAAGAGCTGTCTAAGTGGTCTTACCTTTCAAGACAACCCATGTAAACATACAACTTTTCTGAGGCTAAACATTGTGGCGGTGCACTGAAAAAGACACTTTGAAAGATGAAAGTTTCCATAGAGAATATTGAACAGTCAGCTTCTGCAAGGACCAAACCTGAAAAGCTATTTTTTCTGACATGGTTCAGGCAGGAACCGGTGGCAATCATGGCTGATGTGCAATCAATGTTCCATCAGGTACAAGTTTTAAAAGAACATCTCGTCTTTTTGAGGTTTTTGTGGCAGACAGAAGGGAACATTAGTTTAGTTTACATTAGTTTAAAGTTAGGTTATGTTGTGGTTGGATTAATGTTAACTAATAAAAGAGTAATAAAAGACTGGGACAGAGACGCTATAAGAAAACTTTATTATTGTATGGCTGCACCTGGACGGACACAGTTGTCACCATGACAGAAAGCTGCAGGGGACAGAGAGGAGGCAGCAGACTGACAGCCAGAGGTGGCACAGAATAAAATCACCCAGATATACTGGTGGAGGACATGCGCTGTCTTACTAGTGGTTTTAACATTTGCAATGCAACATTCAAAGTTTTACTTCAGAGTGGAACTAAGCCATGTTCTGGAGTGACGGGTCCAAACGCTGCACCACCTCAGCCATAGTCCCACCGTCTCTCTCTCTCTCTCTCTCTCTCTCTCTCTCTCTCTCTCTCTCTCTCTCTCTCTCTCTCTCTCTCTCTCTCTACTTCCACTGGCCCTTCTCATAGTCCCACTTGGCGGCAAAGCCCTCGATCGGGTTGACCCTCATGTCCAACATCCTCTTGTACTGTTTGGCCTGCCACTCATCATCGAAGGTCCTGGGGGCAGGAGGGTAGACTGGAGGGATAGAGAGATACATGACAGACAAGTGCAGTGATGCTCCTTTAAGAGATGCTACTCTGCTGTCAATAATCAATAATAAAGCCTGCAGTCCAGGGGCGTATCCTAGGGTGGGGGCAGTGGCTCCAGCTGAAATCTGATTGGCCCCTAAAGTGCTCACTCTCCTGTCTGTAGTCAGAACACTAACAATGAATGACTTGAATTTTTATTTCTAAGCTTTTTTGAAGAACACAATGTGCTTGAACATCTCAAAGCTATAGAGACAACGGTAAACAAGGAATGACTTAAATGTTTACCTTACTGAATCAGGAAATTTGCATGGATGTTGGACATATAATTGGCCCCTTTATGGCCCCTGATTTAGAAAAGTCCTAGATCTACCATTGATCTTTTAAGATGAGGCACTGCCAGGGCCCTGTAAAATATGTTTGCTGGATGCTCACAAGGTACAGAACTGTCACTGATGTCGTCACCTACAGTTATACTTTTCCTACAAATTCCAAATATCTGCTGAGAGAAATGTCTGCATCAGGTGATACACAGCTGCACTGAGTGTGTGTGATGTAACCCCTTGTCATGTCACTGTAGATTTAAGAGATTGGTTTGTCCTGTCAGAGTTATAAAGGCAGATTTGTTTTTTTTACCATAGACTTTCTGCCACCAGACTATCAGGCCGGTTAAGCCTATTAGGATGAAGACCCCCCCCACGACGGACTTCCACTCTGCTGACGGCTGCTTCATCTCGGGGAAGGTCTGGGAGAACATCAGCCGATACACTGCAGGAGGTCAGAGAGGAGACAACAGAGTCATAAATGCAACACGACAGGTTGTAATGAAGTTGAATAATTTGTTCCTGGTCATGATCCAAAAACTGCCCATTTGTCATATATTTATGTCAAAAGAAAGCTTTCAAAGGTTTTAAGTAAATAAGTGATAATAAATGATAAATAATATATGAAGCTAAGATTAAAAACAAGAGTATAAATATATATTTGTGTAACCCAACTCTTTATTCCAGTCATTTATCTTCTAATGACCCTGAATTCATCTTGTTCATCTTGTACTGATATGTTTGCACTTATTCATCAATAGAAATCACATTATGTAACATATAAAATCAGATCAGTCATAGGGGCGATAATTAAAACTATTGGTTTAATTTTGCAAAACTATTATAAAATGTATCATGTCTTTGTGCGTCAAACTTTATGCTGAAAACTACAGCTGTCAGATAAATGTAGTGGAGAGTAAAAAGTTCTGAAATAAATACTGGAAATACTCAAGTACAGTACAAGTACCTCAGAATTGTACTTACATTAAGTACAGTATTAAGATCAGTTATAAGCTTCAATTTAAGTGTGTTTACGCAGAATAATCCTTAACTTGAATAAATATAGCATCTGAAAAAAATGAATGAGCAATAAGTACTTTGAGTATCAAAAGTAAAGATTACCCACTATACAGAAAAAATTAACTCAATGAGAGTTGTATTATTGTATATAATGGATTATTGTTACTGAGGCATTAACATGTAACTTATAGTATTCTAACTAGATCATATACCAATGGGTGGATTTATGTAGTGGAGTAAATGGTAAAGTACTATTAAATACTCTGAAATGTAGAGGGGAAGTTGTATGAAATTAATATACAAGCACATAGCAGTACAGTACAAGTACCACTGAATTGTACTTGAGTACAGAAATTTAGAAATTTATTTTGATCTTGTATATTGACACTGGTGATGTCAGGGGTGTATTTAAACGTGTTGTGTGTGTGTTCTGTACTGAGTGCTGCCTCAGCCTCTGTGAGTTAAGGACCTACAGGCGACCTTCTCCTCTTTGGACAGTTGGCTCCAGGGTCCTTGCTCCTTCTGCTTCAGGCTCTGGTCACCAGCCGTCAGTGTGTCCTTGTAGGGTCTGTCAGGCAGAGGAATGTCCACACGGTCCCAGTACAAGGGCTGAGACATGTCCGTGGTCTCTGCCACGTCTGCAGGGACAGAGGCACAGACAGAGGACTCACTCTTTGTAATCAAATGCTGCAACAATGCAACTGTTGAGAGAAATCTGTGGTCAGTTTTTCACATAAGAGCCTCAAAGACTGTGAGGCCACGATGGTACTGCAGCACCATCTGCTGGTTTGTTAGACGGATACCTCCTGTTCTCGTCTTTATACAGCGTGTCTTTATATACAGTCTGTATATGGTTCTGGCACGTTATCAGCCTTCATACATAAAACAAATTACAAAATTTAAGATACTATAATTTTTGTTTTGTTGAGGATCGAAATTAATTAATTTGAACAAATTCAGCAAACACTGATAATCTTGAGGTAACATCTTTTTGCAGGTCTTACACCAAAATCTTTGAGCCCTCAGATTCTGTGACCTACTTACAATGTTGGTATACTCACTTCACATGTACACACAGCAGCTGTTAGCAGTAATGGTACTTCATTAGACTTGAGGTGGGGTCCTAAACTATAACAGTTGTGATTTAAATGTACCCAAACCTGTGACTGATGTTCAGTCATGGAAAGTCAACACGTTTTCTTTAATACACTTTTGTGGTACTTTAGATGACAATATCCATATTCTGCTACTTTATACTTTGACTTCACATTGAGATATACATTTTACTCCATTGCATTGTGTCCCAGAGTCACTAGTTTTGTTTCAGATTTAGATGATTACGGCTCAAATACATTATGTTGATTATTAGCTTAAATAAAGTAAGACTTGATTGATTATCAGGCCACAGTAATACAGCAGAATGTATCTGTTTATTATTGCATTAAAGACGATTATCCAATAATGTAATTGTTTTGAAATGAATCACTCTGGCTGGCCAGGTCTTTCTATGTAGAGAAATGCAGGTTAATTTGAAAATCTAATTTCACTTTAAAAAATCACACAAAAACCAGCGTGATCCCCTCACATGATAGTCTCTAGTCTATATCTATTTTTATATCTAAAACTAGAGGCACCAGTTTTAGTTGCTGTAACTAACAATGTGTGCCCATGTGTGTGAATGTGAGAGTGAATGGATGTTTATCTGTATTTGTGTCACCGGCGATAGACTGGTGACCTGTCCAGATCATAGACCGTATCCAGACCAATACCTTTTTAATTGTACACAGTGGTATTGCTTGAGGTAGGAGTACTTCCTCTGCTGTTAACACTGGAAAGAACATGATGCTAGACACCAACTGGGCGATGAGGCCGACAGTTCATCTTCATCAAAAATTGTCTATTACCACCACCTACTACAGACTAAAACTACAGACCATCTTGAGAGATCATCACACCAGCCGCAGCCCTTGTCAATAATGTAATGACCACTGGATATTAATATATTGATGTAGTTGGTCTAATAACCTCCTCATGGCGTGGTCCCTTCCCCACAGAATCTAAACACCTGTAGCGAGCCTACAGTCAACTTTGACCAGGTTCAACAATGACTTTCTACACAAGGAGCATGAACGCTTCTACTTCAGAGGCAGATGTGGAAAACCACAGATGTGCTGGTACCGTGGCCGTGGCTCGCCATCCTCGCGCTGCTGGTGCTGAAGGCTGCAGTGGCGCGCCTGGCCAGGAGGCTTCCCACGCGCCCTGCCGTCAGGTGGAGCATCTGAAAACAGGTGAACAGGGACACCGACTCGTTTATTCCAGACTTCATCAGCACAGATATCCTGCTGACTAACTGTTCAATGTGTTGAATCAGCAGATCAGCAGTTATCATCTTAGTTTGATAAATCAATCAATTATCTGAGTGACAATAACTCAGCTGCAGAAATTCTTAAAGGAGCCATTTAAGAGTGATTAAAAGGGATGATCTACCTGAAATGTCAATGATTGAATGATTTGTAACTTTTTAATTTGAATAAAGAAAACATCTTCAGACAAATAAACCTACATATGATATTTTTTTAAGTTATCAAATGTATCTGTTGACACTACTTCTGCCCTTAGATAAAGCTGCAAATCATTTTAGAAAGTATATTTGAAAGAATTTGCCCTACTCCCTCCTAATCTATAGGTCGGGCGATCATGACGTGTGAATGGGAAGGCTGTGACAGCAGATACTGTCATTGGCCTCAATCTCAATAGAAGATGACTTGCTTTCTGCATTTTGTTTTCTTATGTTTATTTAGCCATAAACTACAAACAGCGACCCTGATTACCTTTGGATTTGTTTTCTGGATGTTTCTGGACTCTGCAGCATGTGGTGTAATATAGCACATTGGGGGGAAAATTGGGTTTGTTTTTTCTCATATAGAAGTTTTCCACGAGTCCACATGTAATATAACTTCTGTTAAACAGTAAATTGTGTTGTTAAGCAGGACAAGAGCACCTGAACAGTCTGGCAGCATCATCATGTTTTACAGTTAAATATATGATGTGATAATGTAACGAAGAATGAACAAGTTCTTGAACTGATGACACTTCACAGATTAACATTCACTGCCAGACAAGCAACAGATCGTATCAAAGTGTACAACAGCACACTGACTATACTCTGAAATATGAGGGTTGTTTATGTTCAGTTACTAAGTATTAAGGAATCATGTTTAAATTATGTTTAAAGATTCAGTTTCTCTCACATTGCTGTTGTCCTTTCACCTGTTCTTCTGTGGCTTATCACACAGACACACACGCTTAAGCATGTAGAGTGAAAATGGCGGATATTGGCAGTTATTCAAGTTGAGAGTGCACGCTGACCTTCTGAGAGGGACAAAGGAGAAAGACTTGAACTGTTTACTATTGAATGAAACAAGTGTCTAATTCTGCTGAACACAATATACAGCATAAAGAAATGTACTGGAGGGAGCACATTTTATGACCAAAATCAAATATGATTCATGTTTACTGTTTTAAGTGTTTTATTCATGCACAGATGGACATTGCACAGAATAATCTGGAGAGATGTTTATAACAATTTGTTAATGCTCATGTTTTGGTTTTAGGAAAAGACAACCATTCGGTTTGACAAACTCTGAGCAGCATTTCTTCAGCTTCACAAACAGTCAACACTGCTGCACATTTGTGAACCTCGATCTGTGTCCTGCTTTATTATCTTTTCTGCATGTCCGCCACTCTGTGTGTGGGGTTAAGTGAGGTAAGGGAATAAGGGGGTGTCCTCTGTCGTCCCCTTAAATGCTCCTTGCCAAGCACTCTTTACAGCATAACCTGTTTATTTGATTCAGCAAAGAGAAGTACTCACGGTGGTTGTTAGAGGGAAACAGCAGGATCAGAAGATGCAAACAGCACAAGAAGCACAATCTTGAGAGAAAAGGGCTGCACAGGCCTTCTTTCCTGTTTTCGTCTTGGTTTTATCGGCACATAACACCGAGTAGGAACCAACTGGTGGGTGGGATGGGAGGAATAAAGAGGGAGAGGGAGGGAGCTCAGAAAGGAGCGAGACCAAACCAGTGCAAGTAAACAATCTAACAAAGCATGTGATAGGACAGGCAGAGGCAGACGGAGAGAGTGGGTTGAGTTTGGCTCACAGATCATTAAGCAACACAGAGATACTTTCTCTTATTTCCGTATTCAAACGCTCCTCACTCTGCTCTAGTTCTCCTCGCAGCTCTCATTCAGACAAGACGACAGGGTCGATTTAGGTGAGGTTACATTGGGACAGACGGGGCTCTATATTTACAGTTGGCAGGAAACGGCCCAGTCTGCACATGTGCACGAGAAAGTGAAAGTGTCATGTAGATAGAAACGAACAGAACAAGGGAGAAGTTACCACATTTTACCCAAACTCCTCCACAAGTTAGGGTTGGCACCTGGCCACCTTTAGCTGTTGGCAAGGAGCCCATTGGCTGGCGGACTGTGGGGGGGGGGGGGGGGGGGGGGGGGGGGCAGCAGAGACGGAGGGAGAAGGGGAGGAGAGTCCCAGAGGTCAGATAAGGACAGACTTGTTCATAGTAACCCCACGCTGCTCAGCTGTGTGCATCTCCTGAAGCACTGACTTAAAATACAGGCTGGGGTAGAATGAAAATATGCAATCGATCCTGTTCGATCAGTTTCATAGAGAGAAAAAACTGTTCATTGTATTTATTTTGGTTCAACTTCAACAACTAACTTTGTAGCGTGACTCATTTTCAAACAAACCTCAAACAAATGTTCTTTCAATCTTTCTGAAAAATATATACAGTATATCACAATTGGGTCACACTGCCACGCCCCCACTGACTGCTACAGATCGCTACTCAACATGAACAGTTCACAAGTGTACACTGTTTGTGTTTCTCTCCAGTATTTAGCTTATGTTATGCTTTGCTGCCCTTTATATTATTGTTCAATAATACTGTGTTTTATGAGAATACATGCTGTGGCTCTTTAACTCTACCTGGGTTCACAGTCTGTATTCACCTCCCTCCACAAACACAGGCCAAAGTACATGGAGAAAGCCTGTGTCACTGTGTCACAGCAAACGGTGCTTGTATCACAATTGTGCTGCAGTGTTTTTTAACTTAAGTGGTGGAAATGAACCAAGTGCATTTACTCAACCACTTTTCCATTTAAATACAGTGTTGAAGAGCTTAATTAGCATTCAATGGGAATTCCACTGGGAATTCCATGAATCTATTTATTGGATGCTCTGCACATTCCAAATCTGAAATCAAAGATACAACTAATGTGCAAATCCACATTAACAAATCTGTATTCCTTTATTATATGTTTACTTGAACCTAATAGTCTGACTCTCTGTCCGTCTTAGAAATGAACCCATTGACCTGACTGTTTATAAATCTGTTATAACAAGAATGTCACTCAGTAAAGCGCATAACTTCGCCAAGGCCCAACAGTCCCTTTTAAAATAATCAAACTACACCACATTTCACACACACATAGAAATCTGTTCCCTAACTATGCCTGCTTATGTTCATCAAGATCCATGAGATATTCCCTGGGAACTTAGTGATCCTGCCGCAAAATCGAAAGTTTCATGGTAATCCTTCCTGTAGTTTTTGTGTGTAATGCTGCTAACTAACAAACGAAAACATAATCTCCTTGGTGGAGGTTAATATATCCACCTAGCAGCCAGTATTAACACATGTAATATCAAAATGAAAGCTACCATTCTGACTCCATGATGAATACTTTTCCTTATGACAATTAACTAGTTTTGCAGAAATAGATTTGATCACTTTATTAGTTGATACTGTGATTACATTAACTAACAGCTGCCTACACATCCAGCAAATATGAACAAATAATATCGTTCATTTGCAGTTTTCATCAGCTAGTTGCCAACTGTCTGACTGATGCTGGGCAGGTTCATCAGCTCAACTCAAATAAAAGAGAAATCCTTGTAATTGGGCCCCAGCAGATCATACATGCTCTTATCACCTCACGCCTTGATTATCAATCTGTACAAAAAAATCAGCAGCTAGGCTTTTAGAAGTAAGACATATGATCACATCATGCCTGCTTTTTCATTTTTACTTTGGCTCCCAGTTTGTTTTAGGATTGATTTTAAGATTTTATTGATTACTTGTATGACTCATCATGGCCAGGCCCCAGGCTGTATCTCTGATCTTTTTTATCTTTTATTATTTTAACAATTTAGTCTCTGTTGTGTGGTGTTGAAGTGTTATTATTATTATTACTATGATTTTCAGACCCTTCTTCACCATACAGTTTTGCTCTCTGGAAGTGATACTGAATAGGGCTGTAAGAGAAAACCAAAACAGTAAATAAACAACAAAGCAATGAGCTGAAAGCTGCTCAAACATCACGTCAAGCTGAGGGGAACTGCAGAATCTGTTGATAATTCTCTTTTCATGTTACTCTACTGAAAACCAGTCATTTGATGCATTGGTAAAATAAAAATATGAATTTGAGGCATGCTAAGAAAAACTGAAAGAGCAGAACCTTTCTTGTTATGACTATTTTTTACAGGGTTGTTGCTACTTTTAAGATGTTTATTCTGTCAATTATCAGGAAATATCTTAAAATGTTATACTCTTCTATGCGATTGGGTTGGAGGAAGGTATTTACTGTAAGAAGTCACACCTCAAAGCCTGAACAAGGGGGCAAATGAGAAACTAGGTGGACTGACCCTTTTAAGATGAGTAAGTTGCTGTAACTGGAAATACCACAAAAGTCCACAAGATAGCAGCACTTCACAACCTGTTGAGGCAGCAGCAGCAGCAGCAGCCTAAGAATCACCGTAGACGTAACGCGTATGATAATGAACTCATTCAAAAAACAAGACAGTTTGTCAGTTAAAACTGATGAAATCCAGATGTTTATCTTGCTGAACTGGTCCAGGTTGTATTTAACTGGGGAGGAACATCTGCACCCTCTTTCAGACTCTTAAACATTGCCCCAAACCTGCAGAGTAATCACTAGCATGTAGGTTGTTTGTGTAAACTACAGGAGAATTAGAAAAAGGACAGTGACCTCACTTTAAAGAATAATTGTAGTGGTCTGGTGGTCCTGCAGAAGAGTAACTGCTTGCACAATGATCAAGAGCAAAGCTGCTTCAGCAGTCATTAAAGTAAATCACCTTTTATTGGATAGATGAGGCTGAATGGAACCGACACTCAAACACTGTGAAATAGTTCCAGAGAGCACACTGCCTCTCCTGTTCTTCAAAATGGATCTAATGGTTAACTCAGATGCGTCAGTGGTTCGCTCCCACTTCTTGTGAGAGCCATTGTCTGTCAATATCATTAGCTTAGCCACATGCCGCCGAGCAGCCAGGTTTCCCTTTTCAGTTCTGGGAAAGCATGTGAAGCAGAGAAACACAAACACGGTGGTTGTGCAGCAGATTTTCCAGACATGCATCCAAAGCAACCTCATAGATGATTAAGTTATTGAAAAGTCAAGCTTCATGAAGTGCATCTATTTCTCCAGCAAGAAATTATTTGTGATGAAGCTACTCACTCGCTGACATTTAGCGAAGCCGTCTGTCAAAAGCAGCAGCAGCTGCCAGTACAATACAAACACAGTATGGCACGCGTCCTTGATTCATTTATGGAAATGAGGTTAGGACCGTGACGGTGCAAATAACCCCAGATCAACCCCCTTCTCCCCCACAATCACTTTGTCCTTTATCCCCAGCGGGGTTACACCCCATTTTGACCCGCAGCCACCCTCTCCTGTCCCATTAGAATTGGAGATGTTTCGCCATCTCTCACGAGGAAACATTTGTCGTTGGTCATCTGTCCTCTTCCCTTTGTTTAGCAACTCGCCCATCGTCTGTTTTCATAACAATAAAGCTGCAGAAATGAGGACTGAAGGGGGGGTATCAGCACAGAGTGTTAGTTTGGAGTTAACTGAACGACACAAACACACACACACACACACACACACAATGATACGCCCCCTTAAAATGGTCCTAACAGCAGATCTCTCAGTATTCTTCTCAAACGTGTTTCCTGGCTGACATCCTGACAAAAGACGGACTCAGCCCCCCCGCTCGCTCACAGTGACACTGCTGCTTCTTTGTATTGATGTCAGCTGAGGTGTCACTGAGGAAGCTCCATCACCTCCATTTGTCAAGATGTACACTTTGTCACATCGTTTTAATGAATTTAATTCTGTTTACCCTGCAGGAAAGAGATTCTGTGGCTGATTTGCTTCTTGAGATTCCACTTTTTTCTCTCTGGTTCCTCTTTCATCTCTTCATTTACAGTGGCTCACTCAGCTGTGGGGCAGAGAGACGGCAGGAGCGTGGACTGACTGTCTGCTTGTCAGTCACGAGAATGCGTCTGCAAGAAGAATCTCTTAATTCCTTTAACACGGTGAATGTAGGTCACAGCAAAAAGCCAGCGTGATGGTGTGTGGCCACTGCATCTTTCTGTCGCTGTTCGGCCTCATGCTCTTTCTGTGTGAAAGCCTCAGACGTGCCTGGCTCTATCTGCCCCAGCGTGTCCAGGCTTGCTGTACTTGGCATTGTACTTCCTGTAGAACTTGTCTGGACATTGGCAGAATCTGACCGTGTGTGTCGGCATGTGAGTTTGCAACATTTGTCTGTCCTCTCCACTTCCACCCTTGAGGCATTGTGCGTAACTGGGTCATACCGCCACCACTCCCATGCTAATGGTGTTGTTGCTCCTCCTCCTCTTTTCCTCTCTTCCTCATTATTCCTTTTCCCAATCGCCGCTGCCATATTCCACTCTGCTGCCCTTTGTTGTGTTGGTGGGCACTCTGCCCTCACCCCCTTATTGGCATCCCCTCAAAGAGAACACCGATGCATGATTAAGGATGAAAGGGACTGGGAAGTGGCCCGTGATCGAGTGCTCGCTCTGCATGCATAATCCACGACAGCAGCCAAACATACAGCCCACATTACATTATTTGATCATACACTGCAGTGCATGTAGAATATTCACCCAGCCAGCATGCTTAATTCTACATATCAACCATCCTTTCATGTATAATTGTGGTGGGGTTGCAGTGGTAACAAGCTAAGCTAAGTAGCCCATGTGTTCTTCCCCCTGGCCACATGTTTCCAGGCCAGATATGTAATCCATCTAGCATGGACATACCCAAACTACCTCCGCAGGAAGACATCCAGGAGGGATCCAGTCCAAATAGCCTTAAGTGACCCCCTTCTGTACATGGGGAGCAGCAGTTCTTCTCCGAGGCGCCTTGGGACATCTCTATCTCTATGTATCCATGTGTTCAGACAGAAACAAAATCCTTAGTGTCATACATGTAAATTTGACCTGTGGACATTAACGTTAAGTTACAGATGGACACACTTGGCTTTTTCTGTGGGAATCCATGCAGAACTCTAGTGATTTTGTTATGTTCCCCTACTCTTTCTATCTTCGTCATACGTGTGCCACTCTGGACAAATTTATGTTTCACCATCAGGTGTAAATATTCAGTATGAACACATTAGGCTTAATTCTTCTGCTCACATGTGATTCACTCTTTCAGCCATTACTCAGAACTCTTGTGCATAGATGAAGATTAGAACAATGATTAGTTTGTCAAACATTTTTGTCCCATCTTCTATTCCCCATTTCACCCTCATTCTAGAACAGGATACATAAACTGCTTCACTCTGGACTGAGATTTATTCCCGGGCTGTTTTCCAGCAGTGTACCAGCCTCAGACCTGGTGGTCAGCTGTAAAGCTCTCTGGAGGTTATGTTTGATGAGACCTTTCCTGAGACCACCAGAGCAGATCCTTTCCACACCTCATCTCTCCTGGGAGATCAGGATCAGGTTCACCCCTTATAGAGCCTGTCAATATGGCAGTATCTTTTACAAAATACCCCACAGGACCCACAATCCTTGTCCAGGTCAATAAAACACATGCTCCATGACAAGGACAGAATCCACATTGCTCCTGAACCTGAAGTTTGTCAACACTGGCAGAAGCTTCTTCCGGGGAAAGTGATGCAGCACAACATGTATTGTTTTGGTGTTGTCATTTCGTCCAACAGACATTTGGATTTTTGAGTTTTGGGATTGAAAAGCATCTTGATTTATTTGTTTTATTTTTTTGTACTTTGGCATACTGTGCTTTTCCAGACTGGAATTCCAGATTAGAAATCAAGTTTATCAGTAGCTTGTTTATTAACTGTGGCACACATCATCTTCCATATGTCCACTCACCCGATGAAAGACTTCCACTGTTTGTTTCTGCTGATGCAGACCTGGAAAAGAGCCTAATCAACACTGAGGCTCCTGCTGTCCTCCATACTTTCTCTTTCTCTTCCTCTTCTATCTCTCAGTTCCTCTTCTGATAGTGAGGTTTTAAAGTAGAGATCTGGTGAGGTGTGATAGCATTGTCTGTTTTTGTTGGTGTGGCACCATCATGTTTCCACTGGGCAAGATGGCAGGTTTTAGGTTTTCTTCTCAATCCGCAAAGCTGGAAAAACAGCACTGATCTTTGTTGACTGTGTTTATTGCAACAAATAAATACAGATTATTGAGAAACCAGGTTAAGGAAGGAAACTTGTGACTGCGCAGACATACACTGAATAACCAGGTTACTGTAAAATGTGTTAAAATGGTGGAATTATATAGTGGAACCCTAACCCTAACCCTTCTACTATCGGCTATATTCCTTCACCAGTATTATTGGTGCACTAGTGAGATGTTTTAAACTGAAGGTGATAAGAAGATTGTGAGAAAACAGATGTCTCCTAACTGTTAAATGTATCTTAAATATGTTTTATTCCGCCCTCAACCAGTCAGTAGTGTGTGAAGTGTCATCAAGTTTAGTCAACACAAAAGTTCCTCTTGTGTTCATTAGTTTCTGTAACTTTGTTTTAGAGCTTAAGAACTTTTATTTTTACTCAACAATTCCCTGAATTCCATCCATGTTTGTGTCACGATTCTGCACTAGGACTTAATGGAAAATGTATTTTCCTTGTTTTTTTTTTCAAATGTGTGTTTTGGTTGTTTGCTCCTTGAGTTAAGTTGTGTTACCTTCCTTGTATTTCTCTGATTCAGTTAATTTACCTTTTTGTCATTCCTTATGTTTGATGATTCTTTTTTTTCAGTTTTTATTTTGAAACCCACATCTGGTCTTATTTCAGGTTACTTTACTTCCTGTTGTTTCTTGCGTCCTTGATCACCTGCACTTGCTGCCTTGTGTGTCACACCTGTGTCTCATTGTCTCCCGTCCCTTTAGTATTTAGTCTCTGTCACAATACATCCTTCAGAGGCTGCATCTGGAGACGGATTGGGCGCAGTGGTGCGACTAGGTTGTCACAATTCAAGGGCTACTTCAAATGCAGCCGAAAAACGCATCTTTCCATCTCAGAAAAATGAAGGCTCCAACATGTGGATCCTTCCAGGCCCAGCCTATCCCAGGATTCATTGCGCTTCACTGACAATCAGAGAGGTAATTGCGCCAGCAAGACTAATTGCTCGAGTATCACGTTTCAGCTCAACCAAACAACTAACGGTACAAATGTTTTAAAAAACGAGGCGTTCCAAGTTCAGGCAACAAGACGAGCTGGTAATGCTGGAATCATGGAAATCCTCAGTAAATGGTTTGGTAAATGGTTTTGTATTTATATAGTGCTTTTCTAGTCTTGATGACCGCTCAAAGCTCTTTACAGTACAGTTTTACATTCACCCACTCACACACACATTCATACAGTGCATCTATTAGCAGCACTTTGTTGTTCTATGGGGGGCAATTCAGGGTTCAGCATCTTGCCCAAGGACACTTCTGCTTTTTCTGATGATTCTTTAGAATCTCTAGGACTGACTTTTTGTATTTTTGAACTTTTTATATCAAAGACCATCAAGTCTGATCCTGCGTCTGCATCTGGGTCCCCTCCTGTCATGAACAAGATCGTTTGTCAGATTTATTTTCTTCTCTTGCTATTTTCACAGATATAGCTAGGTATCCAGTTAGCTAAACAGAAAGACGACCTCAGGAATCTTGATCATCTCTGATTGGTGCACTGTTTCGTCACTGTTCATGTCAATCAACACAACATCAGACATGCTTTACAATTGTTGAACAAAAAAGCTGTGTGTGGTGAATCCAAGGTCTGGATCTAGACTACCATTAAAATGCACCTGGATGAAATCTCCAGGACACTGAAGTCGGATTGTTTCATCAGAATCTCTCTTTGCTCTGTCAGTACTTTTGTGTTTTTTTTTTAACTCTGTTGTGTTGGTGGGTTTCCGTGGCAGCACAGGGTCGGTTTTGTCAATGCCCTTAAAGCTGTGAGCCTTCCTCTGTGTGTCAGCAAGGGTTCAGCTCTCATGATGGATCACCTTAGGACACAATACCAGGGTCCCGACCCAATGGGGTTCCCAGCTCTGCCCTAATTAACTTAATACCAATTAATCTACAAGACTGCTCTGCTCTACCACCTTGGTCTCTTTTGTGAGGGGGCCTGAATCGCCCAGGGCCTCGGACAAACGTGACAGGCGTGAATCAGCTCCTAGTCTATGTAATTGGTGCTAATGGCTTTTCGTCTATGGCCAACAAACGGAGGAATGTTAGTTTGTCATTAGCTGTTCTTGAGCAGCTCATGACCCGAGGACCCGAGCTACGGATGTTTCTCTGAAATATCCAGAGTTGAGGAGGTAGAGGAGGTGTGTCATGGAAACACAATGCAATCAGCCAAATACTGGATTTATAAACATATATGAGCTGGAACAAAATACTATAAACAGTAAAAATTTGAGTCATTCTAAAATTACATTTTGGTATCAATGATACTGTACTAATAAATACATGTTTTTTTCCAAGATGTACATAGTGAGCTGACGAATGAATTGTATTTATATCATACTTTTCATCTCAAAGCACTTCACAGAACAAGTTAGATTCCAGATCCACGTTCATATTGTGCTTCTGTACACATGCTGCATTTTCTTCTATCACAAACTGTTAACACAGCCGTCAGGGGCTATTTAAAATTCAGTATCTGGCCCAAGAACACTTCATATTGCTGTGACATGCAAACAAAAAGCAATACAGTCCCATTGAAACTCACATTTGTTTTTTTAACTGTTTTGAGACCTCACAGTTCTTTGCATTTTATAAATGGACAAAATTGACCCCACAGATTGTCCACTGAACTGAGTAAGTTGATGAATACCTTTTTATACAGTTTATCCTGGACCACTGATCTTTGTCTTAATAAAGCCTTGTAATCCAAGGAGAGCCAGACTAAGTTGACTTTGTTTCGTGATGAAGGCCCCTGTCCTTTACATGTCAAGTTGCATTTATACCAGTGACACAACTCCACTGTCTCTACAGGTGGATTAACAATACCCTTTGAGGTTTTACCTTTTTCTGTCAGTGGTGTTGAACACGTCTTAATATTTCTTCTCTTTGTTAGTGTTTTGAATCTACCTACTAATCCCACAAACGTCCGTCTGTCTGTCTATTGGTAATTGCCTGAGAAAGTGCAGTGCAGAGTTTTGTGTGATTTGGATTGCAGCACGCCTGTAGACCATGTTGAACATGTCTTCTTCTATGTCCTCAGATTAACTTCAGCAGTAGTCGGTAACTGGGTCAAACCATGGGTCAAAATCACCACCAGATCATTTGAATTATTTCAATAAAAAATGTCAACATATCTGACTGGGAGAGACTTTCACTGCTGTTGCAGGAGCTGATATCTGTCATGAATAGCACAAAGTGTGAGCTTGGGTCTGAATATTGTGTCAATTGCTTCACAAATCACTGAAATAGCGGACATGCAATGTACAGTATAAAAAATAAGAGCAGTACAGTAAATCATTTAAAACTCTACTAAACTACTGCATAAACACCACACACATGAACAGTAATAAAGCAATTTCAGTTCTTTTATGAAAAACACTGACTACAAAATCTTCATTGCAGATAAACCAGGTAGGATGAACACAAAGTTTTCTTACTTCACTCTGCCCCATATACTATTCATAAAAAGCTCTGCACACAGACAATAAAAAGTGACAGTATATTGTTGAACTGTTTGAGGAGAACTCACTAATGACGAGGAATAATTCTGAAGAAGCGCCAGAGCTTTAACACAGGACAAGCGAACAGAGCATCACAAACAGGCAGGTTTTGAATGGAGAGTAAATATAAATACAGAATAATTTTTTGTCTTTAATGTGGCCGTTTATTTGAACATGACTTCAAATCTGTTAAATCTGGCAAAGTACTGTTTGAACAAGCACAATAGGTGAAAAGCATATTTAGCTGAAAAAAAAGATGCTTGACATAAAGTTTAAGTTAAACCCTGGGGGACATGTACGGTTACTGTACAGTTGTTTTCAGTTGAAAGTAAGTGCTGCTGTGGGGCACGACCCCAGGGCAAGAAAGTATGTGTTCTTGAATGAAATCCCACTCAACTGGGTTTATGTTGACATAGTTTGAAATATTCCATAAATCTGAACATTCTGAGTCAAATAGCTCAAAAATACATAACAACAAACCTACATGCAAAAATGATTTACATGTTTACGCAGCAGAATCAGATCACGCAAGATCGCAGAACATGAAGCAACACTGAGGTGAATAAAACTCCTAATCCAACTTGTCAACATGGCCAGACGCGTCTTGGTACCCAACACACAAACACACACACAGAAAAATACAGAGACTCTCTAAACCCACCCTGGGAAAGATCCAGAAATTCTCCAGAGGAATGCCTTCATATCCTGGTTTCCAAACAAATGACCTGTGTGAAGCCAAGAGTGAAGCATGGTGGGGCTGCCTGAGGTTGTTTGAGCCCTGTGAGAGCAGCTGGAGTTCACCTCCTGCAGCTCACCATCTCCAACATGTTGCAGTCTTCTTGCTTCATATCAAACCCTCCATGATGAAACACTTTATATGAAAAGATCTGAGCCTGGATGCCATCACTGACACATGTAATCTAGATACATTATGGGGTGCAGCTACCACATTACTACAGAGTTTCTGAGATTTATAGAGAGTCATAATAAAATGAGAATAAAGTTGTAATATTACTGTTGAGGAATGTTTGACCATCCTCACACATTACTGTATATGCCATTATATATTAATGTATATTGTA
Source organism: Verasper variegatus (assembly GCA_026259375.1). NCBI lineage: Eukaryota > Metazoa > Chordata > Actinopteri > Pleuronectiformes > Pleuronectidae > Verasper > Verasper variegatus. The sequence goes on along the minus strand of CM048045.1, from coordinate 3,516,837 downwards.
TATTACAAATTACATCTGTACAGGAGAATAGTGCCTGTCTAGTTCCACAGATACTCCCTTCTCTCTTTAAGCAGTACCCAGGGTCAGGTTATAGATAAAGGACCAACCAACAGTACATATAGTGTCTACGTTTAGGGACTTTCATATCTAACTCAGATGCTCCAGACAGAGAGGCACCAACTTCAACTCTTTTGTGTATTTCACTTCAGTGGCAGGACTTAAGGACACAATGTGATTTAATTAGATTTAGTTTACTATGTGAAGCATCTTGTTAAGTTATAATTATGTGTATGGAACTTAGAAAAGGTTTTGCAAGAAACAGAGTCTGTTCATGAGAAAGAACTACACAGACTTGGAGGAAGTTATCTCTTTTGTGGGGGAGGAAATTGTCGACTCCCATTTGTGTGCTATTCAAAGGGATTTCGTAGTTTCTCAAGAAAAAGTTCAAGATTTAGGATCCAGGAGAAGTTGATGTCAAAACAAAAATGTCCATATTTTCCTAGTAATTTGACTTTTTCCTTTTACAATATCGACTTTCTTCTCAATTTCAACTTGATTCTACTTCATCATTTTGTGACATTATTCTCAGAATCAGATTTTTATTCATGAAACCTACAGGTATTACATAAGTAATCGCCTCTAGTTGGTTGTTTGATTCCATAATATGCTGAAATTGTTGTTTCAGGAGCCAACTGGCTGAATGTGGTAGCAGTCTTTGTGTGTGTTTGTGTTTGTGTGTGTGTGTGTGTTTGCCACTAATAGTGCTGTAGAGCATTGTCTTTCACAGGGGAATCCCAGTTTAGTGAAATTGCGCAGTATGATTGCACTGCTTATATGTATGTCATTATATACAGGTGAAATCATGACAAATTATGTCATTTGTCATGAAAGAAAAAACATTATAGGATAAAAACAGACAAGTATAAATTGTCATAATGTAACAAAATTGTGAAAAATTAAATTATGAAAATTCAAATGAGAAGTATTTTGTTCACTTTTATATCACTGCTGCTCTCTCTCTATTTAGTTTTTCTGACTGCAGTGTTTCTAATGGTGGATTAGTTTCCTCTGTTTACACTGTATTCATACTCATGTTCTAATCTCCCCCACACTTTCAGTTTTGGCTCTGTGCAAAGCACCAGCTTGCGTGACTTATTAAATTGATAGTGAGGATTAAAGAGATCATTTTGAATTGAAAATGATAGTACAATCACCAAAACAGCATGTGATTCGTGACCAGTCTGTGATTCAGTAGACAGATTCTCTACCATAATAAAGATGAACATGCAACACAGATTCAAATAAATATAATTTCGGTTTAAGTGCTTTTTTTCGACAAAGACGTTTACATCAAATCTAACATCCAGTTTTAGGATGATTCAACTCTTGCTTCTCATCTTGCACAGCTCCCAGCATCAGTCATTGTATATAATCACCTTTTCATTATTCATTTTCATAGCATTCATAATTCATGTTTTGGTGAAGTGCCTCTGTGTGTGCGTACAGCTGAGAGTCAGCAGGGGGGTTCGATGCTGCTGCAGTCTGGCTGGTGCCAGATTATCAAGGATGAGGAGCTGGGGCTGGTGGTGGTGGTGGTGAGAGGCGACATGAAGGGAACAGGAAAATGTTGAGGTTGGGCAGTGTGCAGTGAGTGATGAGCGTGCTGACTTAGTGGTGGGAGAGGGTCAGCTGTGATTCATAAAGAGACAGGATATCCTTGAAAATATGGAAAAAATTATTAAAGGAATAATGAAACATTTTGGGGAAATTGCTTTCGTCACATCTTTACGAGAGAGGAGCTCATTAAGAGGAGACTTTGGTTTAGCATAAAGCTTGATCAAAGGCTGCAAAAACACAAATACAGCTCATTAATTAACAAATGTACTTGTTTTATATAATCTTAAAAAAACTGTGGCGGGCTGACAAATTGTCCCACTTTTATGAAAATATGTAGAAATAAAAAGAAAAACCTGCTTTTGTACCGTCTTGTTCATGTATCACCTTAAAATGAGGATGGAAACCTGAACGTCATGTTGGGTAAAACCGATCCCAAAGCCCCGGATTCTATTTCTCTTTCTTGAAGGGTCCCCATCACAAAGCACGGTGAGCGTAATCGTTGACTGACACACTCCAAGTCAAAGTCAAATATTTACTTCCTCTTCTGTGTCTCAGCTGTCATGGCAGTCACTCAGAGTCTGACATGCTTCTGTGGTCAGTCTCCACACGACGTGTCCATCTTCAGAAAAACTACACAGTGAAACTTCAACTGCAGATGAAGGAGAAACAGTCTTGACAGTTTCATTCTGTGATTCCGTCCTTCGAGGATGTAGTCACACCAGAAACGTGTCCTAAATTTGCTTCTTTTGATGTTTTACATATTTGTAGTTGTTTGTTATCGCATGAAAGAAAATATAAAAATATGTGTGCAGCTCCTTTGACATGAGCTGAAACTATAAGTGTCCATTTGTTGTCTAATATTGTATTTTTATTGAAATGTAGTTGCCAGTGATTGAGGCTTAGCATTCAGGTTTCCACCCCTATGTGTGTGTAGTTGTTTTTGCCAAGTGGCAGATGTCAGCTGTCAGAAATTCCTGAATTTCCAACTTGGAATTACAAGTCACAGCTGCTCATTTTGAAGACTGCAGAAGGTTATGAGATTTGAATAAATCAAATCCACCTATCCATCCATTATCTATACTGCTTATGCTTTGAGAGTCACATCCCACCTGACATTGGATGAGAGGCATATCACAGAGCCAATATACAGAGACAAACAACCATTCACACTTACAGTTACACCTATGGAAAAACTCTGTTGTGTCCAAATAACTTAACCCCAACCTGCATGTGTTGGACTGTGGGAGGAAGCTGGGGTACGTAGTGACAAACCAATGCAGACACAGAGAGATCATGCAAACTCCACACAGAAAGGCCCTGGCCAATTGAATTCAAACTGGAATTCAAAGTGGGAACCTTCTTTCCTTCTTGATGTGAGGCGACAGTGCTAATCATATAAATATCAATATTTGTTGTCTTTTTACTTCAGATTTTGATACAACAAACAAGATGTAAAATGTTCATTGGTGAGCTTTAGAGGTCCTGGTAGTCAGATTTAGTTACTTTTGGAGAGAGCCAGGCTCGCTGTTTCCACTGCTTATATGCTTAAGGTTAGCTAACTGGTTGCTGAATCCTTCATCAGCCACGTGAACCGAAATGAAACGGTCTCTTATTGCATCACCAGGTCGACCTGCCCTTACAGCCTTTGCCTAGTAACAGAGCTATGGATGAAAAACGTCTTTGGTTGATTAAAAACTTTGAAAAGACGTTTAAAAAAAAAAAAGCATTTGTCTGGTTTAGTACTTACATTAAAAAATATATTCTTACCTTTTCGCCTCGCTTGGTGTTTCATCTTTGAAAAACAGTTTGTCACTGAAGTGCAATGAATCATGGGATATGTGTGGCTGGGAAGAATCCACCTGATGAAGCCTTCATTGCTCAGGGGTGGAAGGGTGCATTTGTTGGCCGCATTTGTCCCGGCCTTCGAATTGGGACAGTCTAGTCGCACTGCTGTGACACAATCGTTCTTCAAAAGCTCCCAAGGATGAGGCCCCTGAGATGAGACACAGCTATTATTGTTGGCAAAAAAGGCAGCAGGATAAAAGAGAGGGGAGAGATGGAGGAATATTTCAGGTGGAGGGCAGTTAGAAGGAGAAAGGATGACAGAAAAAAGTGATTATGACTTATATCTTCTTGTGTATGTGTGTGTGTGTGTGTGTGTGTGTGTGTGTGTGTGTGTGTGTGTGTGTTGAGGGAGGAGGTAGGTTCTCTCCCCTGGGCTCTGACCCTGACTCGGCCGTTAAACCCAATCCCTATATCACAGGTCTGTGGTTAAACCCCATAATGAGTGTGTGGTTGGGGGGTCTATCAGACTGGGACCCCCACAGGCAGTTAGAGGTGTGTGTGGGACCCAAGAGTTCACACCAAGCGATGAGCGTGTGTTATAACAACAGTGGAAGTGGTGACGGAGGGGGATTCAACACAAAAGATCCTGGCACATGCGGCCCTGACCTGCGACCCTGAGCGTCTAGTCGCACCCATCCACTCCCTCCCTCCGTCCTGCCAGCCCCTCTTCCTCCTCCTCTCGTCTATTCCCTCTTTTCCTCTCTGGGGATCATCCCTCTCTCAGATGGAGTTTGTGTAGCAGCAGCTGGTTGTGTGTATAGAGGGGAAGTGGAGGAGTTAGTGGGGTGGACAAGTAGAAGAGGGAGGGAAGCATAGAAAATGGAAAAATTGATCTTGTTTAATTTTTCTTCAACCTTTGACACAGATTTGCATTATTGTCAGATGTTCTTGACTTCAGCAGTCGATTTGGCAAATTAGATTTGTTAACATGCACACTTAAAGAGCTAGTGTTTGATTCGATTTCAGAGTGAAAATCGGACTTTACATAAAAAATAAATATCATATTTTTTATTTTATCTTGGTTTCACAGTCTGAGATATTCGTTCTATCTCTTTCTTGCTGAGAGTTTGATGAGATAATGGATACCACTTTGACATCTGTCTGTTAAATGGAAACAGACAGCGATGACTTAGCTTAGTGCAAGACTGGAAACAATAGAAAAAAGGATGTATAGCAACACCTGTAAATTTTACTCATCAGCACATTGTGTCATGTTTGTAAAATCCTTACAAAACCAAAGTGTATTTGAAGGGCACTAGCACATCCCACCCTATCTTGCAATGTTAAAGAATGTGACAATACATTCTTGGATCAACCCCTCTAATCGAATCCGCTTGAAAGTTATTGTTTTCTTCCCTGGCTCATACCACACCCTTCCACCGATTTTCCTTGCAGACAGCTATGAAAATATTACCTCCTTGGCTGAGGTAGAAAACACCAATCTCTGGTTTAAAGGGAGGATGTATGCAAAACTATTACTTAACTCACATAAAGTAAGACTGTGTTCTAGTTCTTACTGTGTTTACCAGTCCAACTGCTCCACCATAACACCTGCTGCGGCAGTTGCACCACGGAACAGCTTGCTTTTCATTTCAGGGCCCATGTTAACAGATTGGAGCAACCACACTTACTTTCAGCTGCAGCTCAGAAGTGGAAGCCGCACTGCTAATCTCAAGGTCTTGTGCACAGTTCACAGCAGAATAGAGAATGAAAAAGATCTTTCAACAGTTTAAATGTCGAATATGTCACAAGCAAAGCGTTTCTGTTGATTTTAAGCATTAATTTGTTTTTATTGTGATATATTTGCAGGAGCAGTAGATGCATGGCTTCATACTGTATAGTACTGGTATCTATTTATTTATGTATACTGTTATACAAGGAGATACATATTTATGTCCATTTTCAAGGCAAACCCAATGAAAAATAAGAGGAAATAGTTTATGCCTGGTCCCAAACACCAGAAAACTTAGGCTACATTCAAACTTACATGTTTTGTTTTAAATCTAAAACGATCACATTTTAGCTCCATATTGGAAATGATCTCCATCCATGCAAACATACCTGAAAATGTTATGCCATGACCATTCACGTATGCTGGGCATGCACATGCCAGGTTAAACAGGATACAGAATGTCTACTTGCAGTTGAATACTTAGTTACAGAGAATACTAAGAAAGAGGAACAGCAATGGTGAAAATCTTGGACCAACGATGAGATGAAACTGTTTTTGAAAGGAAGTGACAGAAATGCTCTGCATTCACTGCTGGTGGTCGAGTCCTGACTGATAAGACCCAAGCGAATTCAGGTGACTGAGTCATTGTTTCCAAACGTCTCTATTTCTCCTTGCTGTCTCTTAATGGTATGAAAGTGGTACCGGTATTTTGATCAACTCAAGAAAGTGAGAAAGTTAACAATCTTATGTGAAACTACTTTTAAACACTTTCCTGAACGTGACACAATAAAATGCTATTGCTACAACTGACGTACATGGTTATTACAAACAGCCAATGGTTAAGATGGCTCCCCTAATATTACTTTCAAATCTTTTTTTTGCACCCATCTCTTCATCATCATCACAATTGTTCTCTATTTTCCCTCTCATCCTTATGTCTATTGACTTTGAATAGGTACCCCATGGGTGTCTGCTATGTCATGGCACCTGCTGCCTGACGCTGGTAAGTCGCCATCTGTCTCAACTCTGTGATCACCTGACCTGAAATCATCAACCTTGACCTTTAACCCTCCACCCCCACACATGCCTGTTACTGTGCAACCTTCCAATTTTGTAAAAATACAGATGTTTTGAAACATCCAACACTGTGCTGTTGGTACAGATGCACAAAAGTTTAAAATAGTAATTTATATATTATTCTATATTAGTATATTATAATATTTTATTAAGTCGTAATTTTTCCTCATTTATAACAATGTAGCAGATAAAACTCTAAAATAACCATAACCTGGAATAATGGTTTGAGAAAAGACTGAGAAATGCTATGGAAATCGATGTATCATTAATACATAATCATATAATCATGTTTGGTTGTCCTGTCAAGTTGCTGATGGTCCAGACATCTCTGCTGAGAAGAAAAGGCAGATCAAGTTGCCTGAGAGGCTAAATTCAGGGGACGGAAAATTAAAAAAACTGCTCCTTAAGATTATTGTTGAGAATGCACATTGCTGAATCAAGGCAGCTTGGATGATTGTGTCAACCTTTTTAATCTCATCTCATTAATCTCATCTCATCTATAAGGTCAGTCAGACTTTTAGAGAGATTTTATTGTTCAGCCACCCCTGTGGAAAGGACACTTTCCACTTTCGACCTATCTGACACTCAGGACTAATAAAACTGAAACTAGCTGCATAGATACATAGCACAAGGAGTTATGGAGAATCTGTTGATTTGGGTGAGTTGACTCTTCTCTGGGGTTAAATAAGGTTGCATGAGGTCAAAACAAATAGAAATGTGTGCGCATTTTTCTCAAGTAAACAGTATATTGAGTTGTAATGATGGCACAAATCAAATTTGCGCCAACATTTCATCTCCCGTAAATAACAAGAACAACATGAGCACGTCCAAGTGTTAGTGGTTCTTGCCATTGTGAGTAGAAATGTGTTGCGTGCATTATGAGCTCATGGAGGAGCTGGATGCAGTTATTTAGCAACTGCCTTTTTATATGCTTGTGTCAGTTTTTCCGTGTTTCTCACATTCCAGTGAGTGGAGGTAACACAGCTGAACACTACCATTATAAAACCCAAAAGAACGCTGTGGTCGCTTCCACTGGAAGTCTCGACTGCTGCCCGGGCTATTGCTCTGTCCGCAACTCACGTTTTAACCAGAGCGCCAAGGCAAACCAGACGAGCTGCCTGAGACTTCATCTGATCCTGTTTCCCTCACTGTTTGTTCCTTGTGCTGTCAGTTGTTCAACATGGTTTCATCATTTTCTCCACTGGCTGGGTTTACTGGTTTGGTGTGGTTTTACTGTGTTTGCATTTTCTATTTAGTGCTGCTTCACCGCTCACCTATTAGTGTAAATATTTAGTTCATATTATCATTATCACATCAAGCTTCATATAAACTAGTGCAGTATCTGTTCTAAACCTGTTTGTAATGTTCTGTTTTGTAAAGCTCCAGAGTTACTTCAGAATTATTCCTTGTCATTAGTGAGTTCTCCTCAAACAGTTCTACAACATACTGTCACGTTTTATTGCTTGTGTGCTGAGCCTTTTATAAACTGTCTATGGTTCACTGTGAAGTTAGAAAACTTTGTGTTCATCCTACCTGGTTTATCTGCTATGAAGATTTTAAAGTCAGTGTTTTTCATAAAATTAAACTGAATTTGCTGTATTACTGTTCACATGTGTGGTTTATATATAAGGTTGAATGATTTACTTATTTTCTCTTACATATCAGCTATTTCAGGTCTGTTAAGCAATTAACACAATCTTCAGGCCCAAGTTCATAACTTTTCAAAATAAAATGCCGTTATTCAACTCGATATAAAGAATTGCAGCTTAAAAATGTGATTTTACTTTGAAGACAATTGCTAAAAAGGAGGTGATTCTATGAATGTTGTTGCCATGCACCCCACTGACTGCTACACATCACTGGTCGTCTGTTTATTTAAATCTTATTAATAATAAACATATTGCAAGTCAAACTTGGGACTCCATTTACCATAACCACTGATAATACTCATGCCAAGTGTGATATTCAACTTTCGAGTTGTATACATTACACATACAGACAGACAGACGTTTGTGGAATTAGTAGGTTTATATTTAGATCGAAGTTAAGCAGCATTCTTGCAACAGTAGAAATAAATCTTGAAAAGCACTCTCATTTATTATTTATGATGTGTCAGGGGGAACAACAACAGAACAGCATCCAGGAAAAATCCCTCACACTAAAGTAGAAAGAATGATTACATGAATTCAATACACACAATGCAGTTTTATTTTTGAAACTCCTGCTTCCTAAGAAGTTCCATTAAAAGCTTTTTGAGGAGAAACTGTGAAATGTAGATGAGGGCTGGTTGGATGGATGCAGCGGGAGACTTGAGAGAGTGGAGCTGTCAGCTGTGATGGACTACCTGTATCCAGGCCAGACCTTTCTACAACACAAGCCACTGAATAGCAGGAAACCACCGGTATAAATAGCTCTTTAGTCTTACGCCTGATGGAGAGAGATGCTAAAAACAACACAAACCAATTAACATTTACACTATAGGGTGAAGACAAGAGGAAAATGATATGTAGCGCCAGAGTTTTCAAACTAAAGCGGGGCCAGCAGAGATTTCAATGTTCTCAGTATTCTAAAACTCCGGAGTAGTGTGGATGACAGATGTATCTGTAGCAGAGTTGATGCATTTTGAAATGAGAACGTATGGATGTAGCTGGAAGAGCTGGTGAAGCATCGCAACTAAAGAATCTAATTTGTTCCTCGGGAGTAGGTGGATGGATTCATAGACCATAGATTCATATATCTGTTGAATGTGTGAATAGGCAACCATTAGCTACACCTTCCCATATGCACCACATGTTTTATGAGTTATGACGTTGTGTCTTCCAGGGGCCGCTGAATGATTTCCTCCTTTTTTAAGTCCAGCGGTTCAAACAAGGGTCAGAGTCTGAGGACTTACAAGTTTCCTCTTCGTTAACTGGAAGTAAGTGAAAGGACAATCAGTTGGCACTGCTCTGAGTCAGGCTTCATTTACTGCATGTGAAGCTGTGGAAAATATGTTTCTTGGTTGGGGGTTGTTGTGGTTACACATTACGTAACTGTTTATGAAAGTACAGACTTCCCGAGCACGAACTGATAAGCAAAGTGCATATTACAGATACTTTGAGAGTTTGTGTGTTTTAGGTGTGGGAGTGTGAGAGGTTTTGAGTGTGATTGATGCCAGGTAGCAGATAAAGAGATAAGAGTGTTATGTAACCAAGAAAAATGAGGACCCGCTGGTGTGAGCGCGTCTGTGCAGAAAACCTCCGGCTGCATTGTGCATGTGTAAAAAGCTAACTTTGGGTAAAGTCCGGACCCAATTCTATGGACTTCATGTCTGAAAACAGCTAAACTAAATAAAGGCACAATCCCAGTCAGACACCACAGCTTTTGTTTTGACTTACCTCAAGGTTTCTCTCAACTTTCCTTCCTCTGTTGTTGCTTCAAAAAGATTTTCATTTCAGAAACCTAAGTTTGTAAAAAACAAAGTCTCCTTCACCAACTTTGTTTGATTTCACTGAATTTGTAAATGTTACTTTGATTAAATACAGCTTTTGTGTTTCCAAATATCTGATAATAACACAAAACTTAGGTGTTGAGAGGTCCTTTTGTCAGCTTAATGCATAAAAACAAAACAGTATTGTTTTTACATTATCCATACTTAGAAACTGAGTAATAAATAATGTCTGTGTGTCACAACCTCAGCAGCCAGCATGTGTCAGGGTCTGTGCTGAATTACATTGAGCCAGGTTTAAGCTGTGTTTGTTTGGCAGACAACATTACAGCCTGCTGCACTGGAACCCCCACTGTGCCAGCGCAGCGGCCTCTTGAGAGGAAGCTGGGAGCAGAGAGTTTTCTACACATCTCTGTTGTCCGTCTGAAAATGGCCTGACACGGAAGGGCCGGAGGGGAACCAGTTTGAGAAAAGGGCGCAGTGTTTGAGCATTTAGCAGAGTGAAGATGGTGGGAGAACACATGCTATGGATCAAAAAATCATGCCTATTTTACCTACAGCATCATACTGTCTCCCATGCTGCAGCAAGCGATGTAAACCAAATCTGAAACCTGCAGTTTGATTGTATTAATAACAAGAGGCCCAGGGAAGGATCATTTACAAGGTGTTTATCATGAACACCTTTTGTGTTCTGGATTAGATATTTTTGATAAGAATAAGAAGGAGTAGAATCACAATGAGAGAAGGCTGAGACGTGGTGCCCTCTCTCCTCTTATCTCTCTGCCATTTCTTCTTCCTGTCAATGCCGTGAGCGTAATGCATGATGATATGTAATGTTAGTTACCACTGGTTGTACACTACTTTTCACTGTGAGATACAATGAGTCCATTATATAGGGTATAAGAAAATTGACTACAAAATGTTGAATTCATTGACTAGTGAATAGAGAGTGATTCAAAGCCATAGACTTTGCAGCTCTATAAGCTCTTGTTTTCTGAACATGAATGGTATGATGTAGACACTGTTACAAGTTGCAACTTCCAGTTTTCATTTCATTTGGTTTCATTTTCACGCTGAATACCGTCGGAGACTAAGCATCCACCACCAAACACCCATAGTTATAATCTAATTGTGCTATAATCACCTCACACGCAGCTTTTAGCAGCACTTTGTTGTGTGGCAAGTGTACTCACCTTCCCAGACATTTATCCTCTCCTCTTTAACTCGGAAAGAAACGTGTAGGAGTAACACTTGGGTTTCTGAGGAACAGAAAACAATGATTGTCCTCATGGGAACTGCTAAGTGTGGTAAGTGTTCCATCCAGCACACACGTGGAGAAAGAGGGGGGAGAACACTCTGCCCTCCTTAGAGCTTAGGTCATTCTGAATTAGTTAATTAAAGCAGGTTGTTGCCAAAACATTAGATCATCCCCCAGCTTGTTTTTGTCAACCCCTTCCTATGGCCTCTCTTTCTGAGAAGGAGAACATGAATGAGGCGGATGCTGTGTAGCTTTTACCTGAACAACTCTCCTGCTCACCATTCAACTCTAGTTTTCTTCTTTTCATTTGTTGTATGAGGCTGAATATATTTGTTTTCCTACATACCCTAATCTGTTTCCCTTCATTAGAGGAACTGTAGTAATGCTGTAATAAATCAGCATGATTCCTTATTGGTTTATTATTTGGATTAGGCATGTTATCCCTATAAATATAAGAATATTATGGTGGAAATTATGCATGAACTGAACTAAAGTTGAACGTCCATGCTTTTGTTTTGTCAGATTCTATTTCCGTCGTCTTATTCTCGCGCGGTTGCCAAGGTACCGAGCACGCGGCGTCTTCCAAATCTGTTAAATGGTCCAGGCCGACCAATGAAGTCAAACCTGACCGTACCAAAACAGGGGACGTTTGAGGGGTGCGCAGAGTGTCTCTGAAAAGAATCCATTGTTTCAAATGAATTAATTTAACATTAACGAATCGTATTTAATGTCGTGTTTAAAGGCTGTAATGTGTTTTTCAGAGGTGGACACGACCACGCCACATATGTTGCACTGTGCTAGTGGGAGCTGGTGAATGGTATGACCCGCGGCAGAGTTGAAAGTTGTGTGAAAGTGGACCCTTGTGTCTGTTGGTCGCTAACGTTAGCTGCTAACATCAAGTACCTGCGCCACACGACTGATGAGCGAAATACACACGTCTGTTCTGGAGTGGATCAGATCTGTGGACACTGGTGAGTAGCTCCGGTTTGAATCAAGGTGCTCGTGTGGAAGTATAAGTAAAGGTGGAGGACATTGTTGTAACATCAGCATAATGCTCACTGGGTCAACTGAATGAGAAAGAGATATAAACCATGAAAGCAGCGGATTCACTTAACTGTCCCTTTTAATGCAAATGTCCTCTTGCAGATTATCTTATACCAACATCTAACAACTATATTATTCCACATGTATGACCCATTCAGAAGTTCACGTGTTTTATTTGTACTTGCATGCCATGGATTTATATCATATTGTATACTATTGTGAATTTATACCCATATAATATATATCTTTTATATATTTTAATATAAACATCATATAGTGTGTGTATATATATATATATAGATTTGTCTATTTCAATATCTTGAAGTGTTGCCTTTTTCTTATTCTCTTGTCAGCCTCATTCTGACTGTCTCTTTTTTCATATTTTATCTTGCACCTGGCTTTTTTCAGCAGAAGGTCTGAATTTCCTCTGAAATCTACAGAGAAGACCCTGCTGTGGAGGTGATGTTGGGAAACCAGGATGGTCTAAGATGGAGTCTCTGATTCCCAGAAGAGCTGTGAGGTAACATAACATCACACATAAAAAGAGGAAGTCCACTTGAGTCGAAGAGGATATGAGTATAGTCTGGTCTAAAGGTCACACTAGGTTTCACACTGCTTGGCTGTGTTTGTATTTACAACCAGTTACTCTTTCTCTGTCGGAGCAGGAAGATAGAGCCGTGATGTTGAATCCGGGTTTTCCTTTTCTTTGAATTTCTTTGGAGTCACATTGAAAATAGAATGTTTGACCCTTTTCAGACCTGTGGGTGAGAAAATGACTGAATCCTGAAGGAAACTTGTTTGTTCCCATCTATGTTATCTGGAGGTCAAAGGTGAGCTTCTTCGACCTAAACCTACCCTGATAATTTGAGTTGATTGCACCTTTTCTTTTGATTGATCGTGCATGAAATACATTCTGCTAAACAACTGGCCCTTCTTGATACCTGGATATAAACAATAACGCGGGAAAATGAGACTAGCCAAAGTATGTTGGTTTAATAATTGGCTCATACTCCCCAAGGACTGTAACCAACATGCAACAACTGTTCACCTTGGGCAACAGCAACAAACACACCAGCCTGTAATTTTCTTTCTTAATCATTCTCAGTCCAGGAATGTGCATCCTGCAGCCCAGGAAAGTCAGTGTACACAGCAGGGGTCTTTTTGTATGAGCCCTTCTGTGAGTATTCCTCTCTGGAAAACAAGAAAAACAGTCAGCTGACACTGGCTGTAACTCTGAATCTCTTTCTTATATTTCAATGGAAAAACCATATGACTTAACAAACGTAAATAACAGCTCATGATGACAGGGAGCATTTAGTAGTGGCGCAGAAGCACCTACTGTTCTTCACATTTGGCTTTTGTAGAATCTGCACAGACTATATTTCCTTCATTAAGACAAGGGGGGACATAAAATGGGAGGAAGTGTATAGGTTGGTGGTGTCTGGAAAGCAGCTTACGGGGGTTTTAAGTTCATACCCACCACAAGACAGGGGCTCACCGCAGCCCACCAGTGTCCTGTCCAGTGGACGTGTACTTTTATATCAGTGGTATCAAAGCACGAGAATGGCTCCAGCTTATGTAATGTACTTGGAAGATGTTAGTGGATTCTATTCCACTAGTAACAGAGCTTTAGTCTTTTCAGGAGCTCAAATTGGCTCAATCAGCATCTTTGCAGAGCTAGCGGGCAAAATAATATGAAAGTCATTTATTAAATACTTTAGATGAAAAATTTAACAAAAAGTGAAACAAAATCTTTTATAAAAGTGATGTAGATAAAATGTAATCTCTTCTTTTAATTATTAAAACTAACAAATGATTGGCACTTAATGGAAAAAGTGCAAAGAGTTGTGTTTAATCAACCATCTGGCAAGAGATAACGCTCCGTAACATCAAATTACCTGGTTGTGAAACAGCTTCCTCCCACAGGCCATTACACTTTGTCCTCTGAGCTCTTGCTGTTTTTATTTAATCATTTTTGCACATGTATCACTCCTTTTTGGAGTTAATTTATTGTACTTTTTATCATAGCACTGGTCTCGTACCGTGACTCTTTATTGTCTTTTTGAAGTGTTTGTGTTGTGTCTTTAAGGATAATATTATATTTATTTGCACATTTTGCATAAATTTTGTCCCGACAAACGTAATTTTGTTCCATTGTGTATGTGTTCATATATGGATGGGAATGAGAGTAAATTACCCATGACCCCTGAACCTTGAATGCCAGAAAGGATGCTCTTTCAGAAACAGCACTTGTCCTGTTTCTTGTTGACAAAGCAGGTTGGTAATCCCAGAAAGGCAAGCAAGGCAGGGTGCGAGCGGGCAGGTCGGGTAGTGACGGACATGTACACGCACAATAATTCAAACCGAATAAATGAAATGATCAGTTTTGTTTATTACAGTCCTGCGAAGGCCTTTATTAATTGATAGCTATCGGTACATGGAGAGGATTAACAAATACAAAATATAGTATTTATATTTATATTTAGGGCCTTTAGGATATCTCCATGGGCTCTCAAAAACTGTGGTGTATATTTGTCACTATTTCATGGCATGTAATAGATAAGATGTACTAATTAATTAATTATTAATTAATAAGAGAATGCAGAGTTGATGATATTTGTTGCAGCCCAACACCAAGCAGTTGTTGTTGACTTTACCTTGTGAAATAAATGTTGTCTTTCACTTCTTCATAACAATTCCAACAATGTTTTGTTTTTGTGGCAAACACAAATGCATTAGCGTAATAGCATAATAAGATGTATGCTTGTACTGATATGTATGCAGAGAATCGTACAGTCACCATGTTTGAAGTTTGGTTCATGAGGTCTGCTCTCACAGTGTCTCTCTGGCTGTCCATGCTGTTTTGTTGGATTATCAGTATTTTGATCTTGGTGGTGGTGATGCCTTGTGAGTTGAGCTGTCTTGGGAAAAACTGAGGGAATCCTTTCAAATGAAGGCGTATGGTAGATGTCAGCGGTGGTAATATTACAGTTTATGCTCGACATAGCTGCCACACAGACAAACACACAGGAACATTTAATCTTGTCTGTTACATCATCCTGCAGTAATAGTCTAACTAACCACTGCAGCCGATGTTCTGTTTTCTCTCGGCTCATGCAAGTAGCAAGCCTGTGATTAGCTGCAAAACTTTTTCCTACCAAACCTACATACCATCAATCGTGATGAATGCCAGCAAATAATAGTGTGGCCTGGGCCAGATTGTGCTCCACTAGCTGTGGCCTGTACAATTACAGCCAACATCATTGTTGCAGAAGAATGTTTTTCTGTGCAGCAGTGCAGACAGGCCACGCTCAGATTTTACACATCTAAATACATGTTTTTCTGAAGAGAAGACAATGAGTGCTGTTTGAGTTGAGTTATCCCAGATTCAAAAGTTTGGCTGAAGCGTTGCCACAGAAAAATAACCACGTGGCCCTTGTTGCAGAAATACACCAAGTGTTTTTCCCTGTGTTGCAGGGACGGAGTCAGAAACCACATTGCTTTAATGCTTGTATGTGTCTGTCTCAATGTCTATTTTGTGGTGTTACCTGTGTTTCTTTATTTTGCTTGTGTGTGTGTGTGTTGTATTCTCTGACCAAGTGAAGCTGATTCATTATCCAATAAGATCAGTCATCAATGAGGTGCACGTGGCCAGTGAAGTGAGGTTCTTTAAAACCTTGTGTGTCCGGATCAGAAGAGAGGCCTCCAGTGTGGAACCTGCTGGTTTTGCTGGTCCTCAGCCTGGGATTTTAACATTGTGTATTGTGTCCTTTGATGTATATAAAAAACCCTTGGTTTGGGCTCTTTAAAAGGCTTTCTGATTTGTGCCAATGGTGGTCACTGTGATCTTACATGTTGTATGCCCCATTGGGCCATTCAATTATGGGGTCTAACAGCCTGCCTTATGCACAGTGTAAGTGATGAAAATTCACAGGCCTTGTTTTGTGCAAAAATATATGCGGAAATATATATCTGAGGCTAATATGAGTCTTCAGCTGTAAATAACTGTAACACTGTAGCCTGATAGTGTAATTGTGCAGATGAGGTTTGACCCACATGCAGAACAGATGCATTACATTCTTCAGGGTTTCATCCTCTTATAAACCCATAGTGTGATTCCTCACTTTTGAAGAGTGGCCTTAGCGTTTCTAGTTTCACCCGGGTTAAGGCCTCAGTTATACTCCATTGTGGACATGTGTATGGTAAGGTGCAGACACCACAGACATGTTCTATAGCTGCTCTGTATGGTGTTGTGTTTGTATTCTTTTAAAGATGAATAGTAGAGGAGAGGGTACCAGCAAACCTCTTCATACAGTCCCTCGTCAAATTCATTCCATTTTTGTATCAGTACAACATTTCATCAGGAGTACATGCTCTCGTGGACCCTTTCATATGTGCGGATGCAGACATTATAACAATGCTTAAACCCTCTTTGACCCAAATATCCTAGACAGTAACAGTCACGTGTCTTCCCCTGAGGTCAGTGTGACTCCTTGTCCCGTCAAGTTCTGTTTCTACTGAACTCCACTGGAGGTCAGCAGCTGAGGACACGCATGCAGATTCCTCACATGCGAGTAACTCGTCTTGTGTTACTGGTTGAAGTTCTGAGCCAGAGACAAACTGACAGTGATGTGCTCGGCCCAAGGTAATGTAGAGAGGAGGACCTTGCATGATGCACTTCATCTTTCTGTTTTTAATGCAGCTCACAGCTGATCTGGCCTCCACATGAAGTAAACACTTTTGTAAATGTGTCATGTGATTTGTGTGTGTCTGCCTGGTGAAGTAGTACCTGTGTGCTACTGTGTGTGCCAACAGTCCAAGTGCAGATTGAGTCAGTAATCATAATTGGGACAGAGGCTGGGAACCAGACACTGAGTCAACGCTGACACAAATACAGTATCCGGTTTGATGAGTTTGTAAGTGTGTGTTTGATACGTCACAATGTGTGTTCATCAGTTTTCATGAATCCGTACACACCCATTCGGTGTGTGTGTGGGAAGAGCATGGGTGTGTTTGCTTGTGTATTTTTGGAGGATCTCCCTGTCAACCATCTGCTCCATCCCTCTAAGACAAACGACAGCAGTTTGGATGCCGACCTTCTTTTCATCTTTCCCTCCTTGTTTTTTTTTCTGCCCATATGCCCATGCCTCCTCGGTACACGTGAGATATATACCCTTTGGCTGTTGTCAGCACCTCTGGCTATTTAGAGGTCGCTATTTAGCAACATGCTTCTGGTTAACCATTATTTACCCTGCTCCCCTACACCTGACCCACTGACCTTTTAAGCAGAGAACTCATGCAAACAGGTTTTAATCCCTGTTTGTGTGTCCCTGTTGTGCAGAAAGACTGAATAGAAAAGGAGGATATCAAAAAAAATATTTCACTGTACTGGCAGTATCCAGTTTACTCAGAAGACCATCAGGGACATGAATATAACCACTCTCTTAAAAATATTAACACTTATTTGCTCTGATTCCAGAGTTTTCTCCACTGTGGTTTGTTATTTATGTTGTAATTATTATTTTTTTTTTATTGGTTCAGCAGCTTTAAAACCAGTAAAGTTCAAACAAGACCCAAATATTTGCTTGGTCTGTTTGCAGGATAATTGAGTATTTAAATGTCAACATACACTGAGTCAGTGCAACCAGGCCTGATAATAAGTCCCTCTAGAAATTTTTATTTTAACGGCCACCTGGTATCACTGGGGAGATACTCCCAAGACACCAATTGCTAATTTGAGCAAATAAGTGTTAAATCCACAGCTCAACAGCTTGTGCTTGTCACCTGTGTCATTACTGTTAGAGAAGTTTTGTTGATTTTATACTCGCAGGGTGACGGAGACATGGCGTGCTTGGGCGTGCCGGGGTGGAATCTGAGCAGTAATGTGAGATATAAGTCCCTGCATTTGTGGAACGTGTGTGTGCGCTTGTGTGTGTGTGAGGGGGTGCAACAAGTGACAGAGCTTGTGATTTTTGGTGTGAGAGAAAGGAGCTGGAGCTGCAGTAACTTTACACCTCTCATCTACTTTTAGAGGCCACTATAAAAAGACATTACCAGCTGATGAATTAAAAATGAGAACTCTGAAGAGACCTAATGATGTGTGTGTGTGTGTGTTTAGTAAACATCCAGTGGGTTGTCTGCATAGACTCATGATTGTGTGGGTGAATAAACATGTGAGTGTGCATCATGGATCATAGAGTATTTGGCCAAATGAGAAAGCACCACACTCACTAATACTCTTAATCCACCTGTCTCCCCTGTGTCTCTGAGAGAAGGTGTGTGTTCTCATGGGGGTGCGTTACCTCTGCCAGAGGGGCGGCTGGGATGCTCACAGGGTATTATGTTGAAAGTATTTCCCCCTGGCACAGATATGGTGTAGCTTTCATAAGATTGAGCAGACGGGAGGAAGCTGAAGAGAGGAATGACACCAAAGGTGGGGAAAAAAGAGATATGAGAGGAGGAACAAAAAGCTGATTGTCAGCCAGGCCTAGTCTTTCAAAGGAAGGAAGGAAGTTAAGGAAGGAAGGAAGGAAGGAAGGAAAGAAGAGGAGGTAGAGAAGGTGTTGGAGTTTGTTGACCCAGCTGAATTATTTATTGTCTTATCCTATTGGCTCCTGCTGTGTGTTTTGGAGTTGAGAGCAGCCACTTGCTTTTCCTTCACAGTGAGGGGCTTAAGTGGAAGTCCGCTCCCTGCTGCCGCATCCGGATAATGACTGACCACTGTGTGGGTGTGTGTGTGTGTGTTAGTCTTTAGAATGTGGCTGTGGTGCCTGATTTCTATGGCCGATTTGTCTACACGTGTGCGTTGTGTGTGCACGACACAAGTTGGTTTGGTGCACTCCGCCCTTGCAGACTGCTTTACATAAGCACGGCTGTGTGTGTTTGGACTGCAAGGAGGAAGGGTAGCTGAGCCTCTGTGTGCAGGACGTGAGGTAAAGCACTGATAGGAATGCAGACAAGTGCATTTACTGATATAGTCTTATATGAGAAAGTGAACCCACCTGAACAGTTATCAGCATTTATCTACTGTCTCCTGCTGCTGCATGATGTTGGACTGTGTTATGGTAAAAGTTAAGTTCAGTTAAAAAGTCCAGGTGATTTTGTGTTGTTTTATGGGCCCTCCTGCATTTGTACTCCTATTATGAAAAATGCAGAGCACCCATTCCAATGAATGATAATGAGGTGGGGGTTTAATGTTACATATCTAGTGTTTGTAGAAAACCATCAGTGTCAAGGAGTGTGTAAACCCACCTAAATACTCAATCACAGCTGTAATATCTCATAAGACAATATGTTTTCCTGTGAGTAACATTCATTTTCAGTATCGACAGTCTAAAACTTAAACATTATGACATTTACTATCAAGGAAAACAATTAAATGTTGCAAATTGCTGCAAGGTGCATTTTAGAAGCTTGAGAAATTGTTAGTTTTGTATTTTAGTTCAATCAACATGATCTTGCAATCATTGCTGCTCTTTATGTCTAGTCATGCTGTATTCATAGAAGGTCGTGTCAAACATGAGAACAGCATTTTTGAAAATGGATCTTTGTCAGAAAAAGGCTACATGGGAAGAAGAAGGATTAATTTTTATGTTTTCAGTATTTGTAGCCGAAGTGTTTTTGGATTAAGACATATTATTTGTTTTGCAAACTCAGCCTTGGGAGGAAAGTCACAGTGTGCATTACAGACGCTGATAGAACTTAATCACTGAAAAAATCTTAACAATACCAAAAACACTGTTTAAAGCTAGGGCCACTTTGAAGAAATGCAACTGATACATTCCACCCTCTCTGCCCTCTCAACAAAGCTTTACCCCCAAAACACATTAATGTGCACTGACTGACAACTGACAGAAGACAACTTTTCCATGACTCTAACTTCTGGCTATTGTCTCTGCCTCAGTGGTGTATGTCTTTCCAATCATGTGCAGTGAGAACACAGGTAGGCAAGTCGGTTAGTGTCATAAAGGCACACCAGCCAAATGAAATGATTGGTCTTGTTTATTACAGTCCTGCAAGGGCCACAGACAGCACCTTTTTTAGACTACTTTATTTATTGATGGCTTTCAGGATGTGAAAAAGATTTTAGTGGATCAGAACCAACTTACCAACCCTACCCTTGATTGATAATCTATAATATGTGTCTACATTGAGTGTTTTAATCATGATCATCACTTTACTATACTTTCCTGTCTTTTCACATACAAGTACATCAGGTGGCTTTAAAAAAAATCTTGGTGCATTTCCTGAATTACTTGTGCCACTGGTACAGCTTCTGCCAATGGAACTTCATAAGAAAGAAGGCGTAATGAAAGAGTTGAGAAGGTCATTTGATTATCTAGAAAAGACTCCTGCTTCCTGTTCTCCCAACTCTCTTCCTGCAGATGGGGGTGGAGTCCTCCTCAGCAGTGGGAGGAGAGAAAGGGGAGCATATTAGACTAAGGAGCTGGAAGACGCTCAGGTTAGTGTTTGTTTAGCTCGCTCAAACACAAGAGCTCACCACACATACAGGGGCTTGTACCACAGACTCCTGCCCGCTTCTTTCAGTCCTGTGCTCCAGAGACTCAGTTTAGGGATCTTACAGCCTGCACACATCACGTAAGTAAATGTTACCTTCACTCCTGTTTAACCAAATCACCGTGTCTGAACTGTGTAGATGTCAGGTTGTGTCTGTATTCTTAAAAAGGTAGGAGGGCTCCTTGCTCTGACAGCAACATCAGACTTTACACATGAGAGTGCTGTTTTGACTTTATTATCTTTATCAGTATTTCTCTAGGGGTTTACTCTTTTGTTTTCTTGTGTTGCTTTTTTGCAAGAGGACGAGCATTAAGTACTCTGTGTGACACTTGTTGAATTGATAAAAAGCCACTGAAAACTTGGATTATAACAGAGGCAGCTATTGTCCACTTCTGTGTCTCTGCCCGTGCTTCCTTTTCCTTGACATGGTATGCCAAATCTATAAATACTGGTCATGATTTTAACTGCTCCTGGACTATTTTCAATCCATCAGCTGAAACGGGATTAGAAGCTGTGCGGCAGCCTGTCAGAGTGCATGTATTGTATCTCTAATAAGTTCAGGATTGACATTTTATTTCCAGCACAAAAAGTGTTTCTGTGCGTTATTGTGTATTTCACACTATCAGACAGACACGTGTTAATGGGGGTCAAAGATTTAACAAAGTCTGATGACACGTTTTTAAGCTTGTATGTCGAAGTTCATATCACTTCAGGCTTTTGGCTAAAACAAACAGAAACTCACCTTTTTAGACTATCAGCAGCACCTCTCTGTCAGCTCCTCAGGGTTTATAAAGGGTTAATAGTGGAAGAATGAGTCCTATGTGTTACTGTGTTTGTACTTGTGAGTGCAACCAACTGTGTGCGTGTGTCTGTCTGTCTGTCTGTGTGTGTGTGTGCGTGTGCGTGCGTGCGTGCGTGTAAGTAAGTAAGTAAGTAAGTAAGTAAGTAAGTAAGTAAAAATCCAAGCCAACAGTGTGGCCTAGCCACTGAGGCGACTCCACAGTAACCACTCTCCCTTCCACAAGTGTGTGTGTGCATGTTTGTGTGTGGGGTGGGGGGGCAGGGGACAGCAGCCATGTTAGAGGGTAGGAGTATGTGATTGCGTCCACGCCTGCATGCCTCTGGAATGTATTCATCACCAAGTTGAAGGGGTGGGGGGGCTTTATCTCCGTACATGAATGTTTGCCTTCAGGCTTCAGTGTTGAAGCATAGAGCAGCTTACGTGTTCATATGACTGTGGAGATGTGTGCGTCATGCAGTAGTGGATCTTTTTGTATGACTGTGGAGATGTGTGCGTCAATCATGCAGTAGTGGATCTTTTTGTATGACTGTGGAGATGTGTGCGTCAATCATGCAGTAGTGGATCTTTTTTTGTGTGTGCATGCGTGCGTGAATGCGCGTGCACCAACTACTGATCCAAGCATATTTAAACCCACATTGATCTGCAGATCTGGATTTTCACACCTGCATATCACTTTGGAGAGTATCACCACATAGCTACACATAATCAGCAGACATTCTTTGCTGGGTCAGAGTTGTTTCTCCCTCCAGAGGCTCAGCAATGTCAGAACCTCTACAGGCACTGTAAATCTTGGAGCTTGTAAGGTGTCATGCTAGTTATCCGATACAGGGAGAAAAATAGCCAGCCAACATCCTTTACTTTTTATATGTGAAATAAAACCAACACGATCCGATTTCCTCAACTAAAACCTCTATTAATCAATATGTACCTTTACAAAAGTAAAACTTTATGTTATCATTTTGTAAAAGAATAATCCTTTAATTTGAAAAAGAAATCTTCAATACACTTGAAATCTTTTCTACAGGGTCTTTAAAAACGAATACGCTCAAGGATCTACATATCACTGGAGAGAGTAGGAAGTTCTCTGCTTGTCTATCAATAACTTATCCACTGATGGTGATGTGCTACTTTTACAATCTTGTCAATGTTGCAAATGGATTTTGTCATGTGTTTCTATTTGGTTGACATGGACACATGGCAGATGTTATAATATGTTTCCTTAACCGCTGGGCTCAGTTTTCCTGAGGGACGACTCGGCCACCTGCTCTCCACTGATTACCTCCTCAGTCAAAACTCTGTTCATGCCTCACACACAGAGAAAAAGAGGATGCTGACATTCATGGATGCACAGATACACATGCACATGAGACAGGATTTCATTTGTCCCCTCCCCATCCCACCCTTGGGTGTAATTGTGCATGGATGTGTGTGTTTCCTGAGGCCACAGACACAGACAGTGATGGGCACCGAGTTGGAGGAGGGGGTTGAAGAGTGCAGCAAAAGATGGAGGGTGGGGGATGGCACACAAAGATGGAGCTAGATGCTATAATAACTGTCTGCTTATGGTTCAATGGTTGTTTTTGCAGTCGACTAGACCCTAGTGCATATAACGGTTGCATAACCCCTCGAGTCCAGACACTTCAGTCATGCATGTCAGTCAAGTTCTCCACCGGCCAAGAGCTGTTTTCTGTACGAAATGAGCAGCGTGACCAGAACTGACAAGTGCACAGCACTTTGTGTGGGTCTCTGCAATATGACCAAAATATATATCCATATATAGGTCATTTCATATCCAGATGTTAAGTTGTTACAGCAGCTCCTACCCCCTTCCAGATTAATCTGTAACTCTTTACCATATTTTGTACCGCTGGCAAACCCTCTTGCAAGGTTTTTTTTTTGAGCACTCAACTCTGCTTTTGTAGCTCTGATCCATAGACTTTCTGTACTGTTTGACATGATTCTTGTGCAGGTGGAGAAAGAGAGGTGTTGAGTCAGTTGTGGGGACTGGTCTGTGGCATAGTTTATTAAATTATAGATTTGTGGTCAGTGTCAGAGCTAACGTCTACGTTACTCTGTATTGAAACTCCGTTGTGAAACTCCGTACTGTAACTCAGGACGTTACTCCTACATTGGCCGACTGTCCTGCTAAAACTTGAACAAACATGAGCACGGTGTAACTTACCGTTCAGAAACATCCTGTTGTAACAACTGTAAATATGTGGCTGGTCTTCTATAGATGTAACCAAACATAACGTGACTTTCAGCTGTGTTTGCCAGAGATCGTCAAATGCGCCAGAATGAGACTGGTGATATAGGCCTGGTTGCGTGTCATTCAAAGTGCAGTCAGCCAATCAGAGTAGGGGCTCAAGAGGCAGGTGAAAACAGCCTGTTCTGTCTGCAGCTCCAGAGAGAGGCAGAAGAGAGGACATGGGAATACACATTGAAGCATTTTTTTTTACTTTAAACCACTGATATATCATCTTAGGGGAACCAGTACCTCAAATTAAATCCCAGAAAGGTGTAAAATATGGGCCCTTTTTAAGGGTTGAATCGTGTGACGTCTGGTGCTCTGGTCCTTGTCTCTCTGTCTTCATTAGCTGTCTTTGGAGCTCCCTAAATCAGTCCTGAGGGGGAGTGGCTGATAACCTTTTGAACCCTTCTGTTGAGATTTTATTGATTTAAAAACTGAAGCCGGGGTGTTCCAGTGGGGTGATGGGCCGAGGCTTGTGTCCCACACACATAATCTGACTCACACAAACTGGGTATACAAGTAAATGAGGTTGGACTATTAATCAGCCAGAAGCCTCAAGGAAGATGCTTCAGTTAAATCAAGTGTGAAGTGTTCAAACAGTAACTATGAGTAAAGAAATGTTACGAAAGGGACCTTCCTTTTGTTATGATTGCACTTGACATCTTTTCTTTACTTAATGTTTTCTTTCTAGATAAAGTGATAATGAGAACTAAGATGTAGCAGCATGGCTCTATGAATGGGAGTGCTGGTTTCTGTTGGTTTGCCAGTTGATACACCACTTTGGTCCAATCTGAGCTGATTGCTAATGACTGATAGTTTTGGCATTTATGTAGTCTTAAAATGTGCGCATGTAAAAATCATACCCTCCGATGCAGGTGCACAGAAGAGTATCCGTGAGTGCAAAGGCATACTCGTGAGCGAGCATTACTGCTGCGCATACACAACTGTGGTTCCACGAGCACTGAGACTAGTGTGAACACTGCCCAACAGTTGCTCACTTGTCATGGGTTAAGATGCTTCTAAGTTGGCCTTTTTAAACACACGACAGACATGAATATGTCAGGATGAGGAATACAAATATGTCAGGATACAAAGACAACAAGATTCGAAAGCTTTTGGTAATACACGGCGACACCAATGCCACCTATCCTCTGCAGCAGAATTTATACGTTACGTCCTGCCTCTACATGCTGTGTCACCCTTCATCTGAAGGCTCCAGAGATTTTTCTGACTGGAGAATCTTCTGCTGCGTTCTTCATATGTGGACGACAAACTTTAAAAAACGTCAGGACCCAATTGTACGGACATTTTGTGGAGTTCATGTTTGAAAACGGCTTATGATCATTGGCAAAGAGGGAAGTCCAAGTGCCCAGAAATAGATGAGCAAAAGTCACCATAAAGACAGGTTTAGCCTGCTAGTCACAAAGACACACACACAGTCAGAGGCAAACACTCCAGCTGAGTATGTTTGTTTGTTTTTCTGTCGCTCTCACACGTTTCCTGTTGTGCAATGCGTCACTGCTTCCTGCTCATCCCTCCAGTAGACAACGAACCGCTGACTAACTCGCCACAAAGTCCCCACTGGTCTTTGTCCCTCTGCTTGGGGTGAAGGTGACTCTTCCAGGTGTTAATGAAACAGAGATCTTCCTCAGAGATTGACAGATTAGAATATATTTTTTTAGCATGTACCTTCACTTTTCTCCAGAGCAACATACTGAATACTCTCCAGCACTACACAGATTGTTGTTCACCCTGTGAAGGCCAGATATATCTGCATGCTTATTCAAATAATTGTTAGCAATTTCCTTTGTATTGATGTTTTCCATTCTTTTAAAAGTTGTACTCAACTGTGTGTCCCTGAGGCAATACCCACCATAATACCACTTACTTTTGCTGTGTTCACACGACTCCGGAGTTTTTAAGCTCTGAAAAAAACTGTCCTAGTTTTATTTTAACCCTCCGGGGTTGTTTGCCTACATTCGCTTCCTGATTGGGTCTTATCCGTCATGACTCGAATATCAGTGATGAATACAACATATATTATGAACTATAAGCATTGCTAACACTGACTGTCAGTAACCTCATTGTCGGTCCAAGCTAAGAAATCCCTGCTCTTTCTTTTCACCATTACTGTTCCTCATAGTATTGTCTGCAACTAAGCAACCAACTGCAGAGTCGACAATCCAGTGATGTGACATGTCTATAGGTGTGTTATCAAAGGCAGAGATTATTTCTGATACAGAGCTAAAACATTTCTCTAGCTTGAAATTCTAAAAAGAAAACCACTTGGTGTGGACGTATCCTGAACAACACTGTCTGACTAGCGTGTTATTCTCTTCTATCATACTAAAAGGGAAAGCATGCATCTCTCCAGAGAAAGTCCATTGCCACATTCAAAAACTTTCCTCAAGTAGTTTCCACCCAATGCAGCAAGCAGTTATTTAAACAAAACCTAAGATCAGTATATTTTATTTAAGCTCAACCAGACTTGCGAGGAGAGAGCGCAGTGAATCCATTTTATCTTCCCTTCTTTCACTCATTAAGGTTTTTTTTCACATTAGACAGGAGGGGATTTCTGGTGACATCTTTTTAGGCGGAGTCTCTCTTGTTTTCTATACAGTCTGGGGTCAACGTCCGCTGGGACCAAGGCCACAGCGATAGCACAAGCCAGCTGGCATCACAGAACACATACCAATGCACCATGTTCCTGTCAAACAATGTTTGGACCCTCACAGTGCTGTGTCTTCCTGTTTGTGGGTCATGTTTCAGGACATTTTCTAGGAAGAAGTGTATAAAAACGATCAGACATGTCCTGGTGGTTCTTCTTCCTCTCTCCTCCTGAAATCCACTTCCTCACGTGCTGATGTTTGCTATTTATTCCATCACTCAGTTACTAAGTGGTAGAAAATATTGGTGAGTCAAATTGCTCCCAGTCACGGGCTCTCCCTATAATTAGTGTTATGCAGGCTGGTTGGTAGATGACCATGCTCATTCAGTTGTGGTTAAGTGCTAGTCATCTCTTCCTTACATCTGGAGCTTCCCTTGCCATCGGTTCTAACATAGAGTAAAAACATACACACTTCTACCCTCACCTCTATTCTTTTTGTCTCTTGCTTATATACTACTCACCCTCTCAAACACTATAAAACCTAATCTCTCTCAATCACACGCACACACACACACATGCTGCAGACATCATTACCCACTAATATGGCAGTTGGAAAGCCAAATGTAAAAGCAGTCCGATTCATAACAGCCCAGCGGTTAGCATAGTTTTATGATAATCGAACCGAGCAAGTTTCCATCATGCAATAGAAAATGTCATTGCGTGGTCTGTCACTGTGGTCGGTGCCTGTGGTAATCTCGTGGCTTTTGGAGACATCAGCTGTTTGTGTAGCTGCAGAACAGAACATGTATGGAAAATAAAAGACGGAAAGTTAGGAAAACAAGACGAAGAGGGCAGGCTTAGGGGATGTTTGTGTTTCCCTGGGAAGTTACTGCCATCTCATTGAAACACCAACATTGTGTATGTACACCAACATACACATGAATGGACCCATGCTTGACCAATTTGCATGTTTTTCTGTGGCAGCCAGAGGTGTAATACACACATTAGCCCCACAGCAGTCATGGCTTGTAGCTGTCTGACCCTGTACACTGAGGAAATAAACGATAGTAGCTGCTGTCTTTTTGGACCAGGGACTATCTAGGCCACCAGTGTGTAGATGGCTCCTCTCAATGTCGAGCTTTGAAGGAGCACTGGGTTTTCATTGACATTCTCACAAGTTTATTTAGCATCTTTGATTGGACCCTTTTAAGTCCTTTTTTTCTAGATAAACAATAAACAATAAAAAAACAATATCTACAATAAATATAGTTTGTAGTTCAAGATCTCTCATGTTATCCAGAGTCCCTTTCGCACATACCTCTTTTACACCAAAATGTAATGGGTGTGTGAATAAACCCACTTTCCCATTGCCAGTGTAGGAGCTTGTCCTTCAGGTTTTTCTTCCCAGGTGCATCATGTTTGACATCACAAATATACCAACAACTGAGGAGCTCTCTCCTCATTGCCACATTAGCGTGTTCATCCCGGGTGTCATGTTTTCTTCACTGCCGATTGGAGCCGAAGATGATAAAAACTTGTGTCTACTGCAAAGTCATTTGACCCAGGACAGATTGCCGATTGTATCCATTCAATTCAGTCTAAAGTCAGATTGTGTTTTTTTTTGACCTGTCGAAAATAGGATACAGCCTGATCAGAGTGGGTGTGCGGCACCTTCATTCCAGCTTTCTACTTTTTTTCTAAATGTTTGTACATTTTACAGTGTAAAATGTACAAACACAGAATGGAGGAGCATTGTTATTCCATCTTTAAGCCGGCAGTGGAGGTAGGCACTGAGCCAGATTGATGATTCTGTCCAACCATTGGGTGCTCTTAGAGACTGTTTGTGGACATGAAGAGACTCTAAATCTGGACTTAAAAGATGTGTTTTTTCAGGAGAGGCCTTTGTACGGGTAATGACAAGGCCAAAGCGTATGGAACCTGAGGTAGCTGAGGTTTCTGAGACCAGACAGTTTGTCTTCACCATTTCTGGTAAAGTCTTTCTCTAGGATGTGTTTCTATGAATGGGTATGTAGTGTATACAACCATTTCTATAATTACCTATAGCTACTGCACTGACGTTGGTGATGTGAGTGGCTGGGCACAAGGCCTTTTTTCCTGTTTTTCCTCATTCCCAAGAAAGTCCTTCTAACATGAGAAATTTAAACACAAATGAACATATATTTCTTAAAGGCTAGGATTATAAATGTCGTGTGTGTGTGTGTGTGTGTGTGTGTGTGTATGTGCTCACATATTCTCTTGGCTGGATATCATGCCAAGAGTCGTTGCATTGTGGGTAATTAAGGAACCAGGTTGTGACAAACAAGAAGAATCAATGAAAAAAATTAAATATATATCCCTGGTTCTGTGCATTGATTATCATCCACAGAGTACGCTTTTTAACTAACTGCAGGCATGTGTGTGTCATCAGCCCTATCTCAAAAGTTCAGACATGGATTGTCATCATCTCCTGTGCATCTCATCTGGGAATCTTTCTTCCTCTGACTGAAACTCATGAAACAAACGCTCCTTTATTATTTCTTCTCACTTTGAGCATTCTCTTTCTTCTGCGACCAATGTTTCCATAACAGTATTTTCTTTTCCTTTTTCTGCTCTTCTGCCTAAGTGTATTCCCCAGAGCTTTGCCTAAAGGCTCTAGGTGGCATGAGGTTTGGGAATCATTATTTTCTGTGATGCAAATGTGTTTTAATTTAAGCTGAACTATTTTAAACCCTCCTTTGGTTTGTCACATGGTAAAGATGAAAGTAAAGTGTGACTA
Source organism: Verasper variegatus (assembly GCA_026259375.1). Classification (NCBI taxonomy): domain Eukaryota; kingdom Metazoa; phylum Chordata; class Actinopteri; order Pleuronectiformes; family Pleuronectidae; genus Verasper; species Verasper variegatus. The sequence continues at coordinate 3,487,943 of CM048045.1, read as the reverse complement.
TGTCTGCGCTGTTTCCAGGCTCTTGAAGTACCTGAAAGCGTGTGTGTGTGTGTGTGTGTGTGTTGTGTGTGTGTGTGTGTGCATGCGTGCGCATGCGTGCGCGTGCGTGCGCGTGCGTGCGCATGCGTGTGTTGCTTTTGCTCTATCTGCTGCTGCTCTGCTGTTCAGAGATGGGAGAGGGAAGGAGATGTAGTGAAAACAGGATCACATGCTGAGGGAGGCAGGGAAGGCAGACTGCTATAAAAGGACTAATTAAAAATGTGTGGATAGATACGTTAGAGGTGGAGGTGAGGAGGAGGGTGAGAAACGGGGTGCAATGACTGTGTGATGTAACCCTGGAGTGTAATGTTGTAAACGATAAAGAAGGGGAGGGAGGTGGAGGGGTGTTGGGAGCGGATGGAGAGAACTGTTTTTCTGGAAGATCAGAGCTTGAATATAGACGACATTGTGTGTGTTGGCAGCGCTTTGAACTCCTAAAACTGACTCATTTGGTGCTAAGGCTACATCCACACTTTTTCATTTGAGTTTTAGAGCTGTTAAAACTGAGAAGTTTGGAAACACGGCTGGCCCCTTTTTAGTTTTAAAACTCCGGGGCTACATTTTAGTCTGAGCAGACAGAAACGGAGATGTTTGGAAACAATGACATACACACTTGCTACCGCTTGCTGACTGTTTAGGTGTGTAGGAGACAAGCTGTTATTCAAGCAATCTGGACAGAGATCGTTTTAGTTTGAAAACATAGTGGCATGAAGATGTAGAAACAGGGGAGGAAAAGAAACTCACTTTCTTCTTCTTTGTTTAAGTTTCTTAGTGTATAAAGTAGAGTTAAATGTATTCGGACAGTTTTTAGTTACTGTAATCATTTCATGTCAAGCACCAACTGAAAGCTACATTTCCAAATTAAAGCTGAGTTGGACTGTGAATTAAATAATCTGGTTGTTCATACTTTGGCTCCACTGTGATGAGACAAAGAGCTACACAGGGTGACCAGTTGTGCAGGCTTTCAGTGTTTTTCACTATGTTTTCACATCACCCTGCTGCGCTTGATGCAAGTCAATGTAAAATATTGCAGCTGTTTTGCCCGTTGCCCTCCCCCCTTTCTCTACCCCCTTTCTCCCTTTCAAAGAATTTTTCATTTGAATGAAAACCCTGCCTCAGTGTTTTGTTCCGCTCAGAGGGGGGAGGGGTCCGATTGGTCAGAATCCCTTTCGAGGCGGACCAATGCCTGCACTCCTCCCGCCTACTACCCCGCCCCCCGTGCCCCACTGAGGCTCCTGGCCTGACGTGCGATTGGCCGGCTGGGAGGAGCCAGACGGGATATTAAAGCCTGTCCCGTCTGCTCCACTTCAGTGTTGAAGAGAGTCCGTCTGTCAGCCACAGGATAGTGTGTGTGTGAGAGTGTGTGTGAGAGAGGGAGTGTGTGTGTGTTTCAGTGTGAGTGGATGTTTTTGTTCATGAGAGGCGGACGACAGGAGAGTTCTACCGATATCTTACTTGGACTTCCATCTGTTTTGAACTCTCTACAGGACTGTGAGGCTCTGCTGCTGAGTTACCGGCTGGCTTTTTGTGCGTAACCACAGCTGGACAGACAGACGGAGGCTGAACAGACATTGTGACGGGGATCATAAAGGCTGTCGTGTTGCCGGGATCATTGCTGGCTGATCTACCAGACCTGTATTTGAGATAAAGAGCTCCCATCAGATCAGCTGTACTGGGGCTGACTGGTGACCCCGATCCACAGCCTAACCCCCTTCTGGGTCACCGCTGAGCTAACAGAGGTGGTCTGGCTGGACCTGATGTGGAATTTCACCCCGACTGACCCTGTCCCACAAGTAGCCTTTCACTGAGCCCGGACTTGGAAAAAGGAAGAATAAAAGAGAGGGGTGACGGAGAAGAAAGGAGGAAGAAAGAGAGAGAAGTGAGAGCAGCAGCAGCAGCAGCAGCAGCAGAAGCAGAGTGACCGGGTAAGGAAGTTAAAGGGGGTCTCTGGGAGTGAGGGTGCAAGGCTCGGAGGAGGGGGAGGAGAGTGGGAAGAAAAGGGAGAGTACAAAAGAGCTCTTTTCTTAAGCTTAGAAAGGACATGTGGGAGCTCTAAAAGGATGTTCGTGGACCATAAAATCATCACACACCTCATGTTTACTACATTCTGGTTGTCACATTTAAGCTCGAAAACACTTTAGTTTACATTTAACACAATAATCATTCTCTTATTCTTTCCCACAGCTCATAATCTCAGCTTTTCTCTTCCTTGTGATTCATTTTAAAGACATTTTGACTGAAAATCTTTCCTTTCTCTCTGTCAGATCCTCCAGCATGCCGGTTGAAACGCTGCGGCCTTCAGACGGCCGTTTAGCCGGAGTTCCCTTCACCTCTGCCATGCCCTTCAGGATACTTAACAAGGGCCCGGATTACTTCCGTCGCCAGGCTGAGCCCGGGGCCCGTAAACTGAGTGCGGTGGAGCGCCTGGAGGCCGACAAGGCAAAGTACGTTAAGAGCCAGCAGGTGGCCCTCACCCGTCAGGCTCCTATTAAACCACCAATCATCCGCAAGCCCCTCGTCCCTCCGGGGATGATGTTCCAGTGCCAGATCAGCACTCCTCCAGCCCGCAAATTTCCCCGCTGCCCAGTGGATGTGGAAAACAGAGGAGGAAGAGAGGGACCAGGAGGGAGAAGAGGACCTGCTCTTAACTTGGATATTCTGAATAATCTTATCAATGATGTATGTGATGGACCATTGCCCAGTTCCCAGTCTTCTTCCTCTACCTCCCCCTCCTCATCATCTCCTTCATCAGGAGCTAAGAGCATCGGCAGCAGCCTGTCAGCAGGAACAGGAGAGGAGCAGCAGGCTCCTCAACAACCTTAAACCTGTGAACCACGGCAACACCAACTCTTCATCCAACTCCTCCTGCACTTCCTCACCACTCAGTAACAACCTCCGTGCCCCTCCAGCAGAACTCAGCCGACGTCCACCCCCGATTCCAGCACGAGTGCCACGCATTGGGCTTCCTGTGCCCTATAGCTCCCCAAACTCAGTGACAGTACGCAGGGTGGATGTTCGGCCTCAGGCAGAGATAAGGAAGCCCCTGAGGGCCCAGTTGCAGATCAGGCCCAGACAGACTCCACAAGGTCAAGTTGCGCACCCCCAAGTTCCAGCCCCGCCTCCACCTACTCACAACCAACCCCAACCTCACACTCAGCAGAGCACCCCCTCACAAACTCTGCCCTCCCCTCCCGCCTATCTGCCACCCAGTCCCATGCTGGTTCGAGCGGGCATGATCCCGCCAGCCTCCCCCGCTTTCACCCGTATATCAAATGCCAGCTCCAAGGGGTCAGCCCGTAAGCACCCATCTTTGCACCGCTCCAAATCGGACCTGAGCGACCGTTATTCCCGTGCAACAGCCGACCTAGAGCGATTCTTCAACTACTGTGGGCTGGACCCGGAAGAGGTGGAGGTGATGGGCGGAGTGGAGCGCTTCACAAGAGCCAACTCAGACATTGTTTCCATCTCCAAGCTCCGCAGCGTCAGCACGCCCAGCTCGGAGTGCGGAGATGAGGCTGAACGGGCAAGGGAGGACGAGGGCGATGAGGATGGGCCCGCCAGAGCCAATGAACGGGTCCCCTACGGCATCTCCGTCATTGAGAGGAACGCGCGAGTCATCAAGTGGCTATATGGCATCCGTCAGGCCCGAGATACTAACAACGCTGTCTCTAACGTATAGACTAATGAGGACTTGAAGGAACTTGAAATAAACAAACAGGGAAGCAGAACTTTTTATATGTATACACATGTCTTTTTATCTGGGCTGCAAGTCAGGACTGCCTCCCTGCAAGACTCGATGGACCGTACATTTCCTTTTTCCTTCACTTGATCTTGTATAGCAATACTGGTATACGAAAGCAATAATAGACTGGTATAAATGATGATGGTGAGGATGAAGCCAGGTGATGTTTGCAATTGTTCCTCATGTAAAGGTACTTAATGTGTGTGTGTGTGTGTGTGTGTGCGCGTGTGCGTGTGTGTGTAGCAGACAGCTTGGCAGCACAAAGATAAACTGGAAATTAGCCACACACACAGTGTGGTGACTGTCCAGCGAGCCAGGAAGAGAACCACGTTGATACTGTGAAACGTCACAAGAAAAGCTTCCATAAACACATTTGTATTTTTTAAAAAACATTTTGGCTGTTAGACTGTTATTATAAAAAAATGTGTCCGCATGTGAATGAAACATTTGTACACAATTTACTTTAGGGTCCGTCATCTCAACAAAAGCACATGTATTGCTCTCACACCGGTTGTCACCTCACGGCACAGATGTACATTCAGGTCATTTACAGTAAACGTGAGCAGCTGCAGTTCGTGGAATCTGTATATTTGACCGTAACATTTCTCTAGAAAAATCAGAAAAATAGTTTTATGTTTCGGATGAAGCTGCGCTGGTGCAGCGAGAGAAATCTGTTTACTGCGTACTGTATGTCTTAGCACGGATGAGAGAGCAAGTCATATGATGAGGGATGATCTCATAAGTGGATGGTTGAAGTAAGTGTAGCATGAAAAGTTATTTTGCCTCCAGAGAAATAATCAAAGGATGGCTAAAAGAAAGACTGAAGAGTATACTCATGGATTAAAAGAAGAAGATACCGATGGTTTCTAAACATGTCTGTTGTTCTGAAAGTGTCTCAGGAAGATGTACTTGGCATACTAATGAAAATGGACCAATATTTATTTGAAAAGTGTAATTTAAACGTATTTTTTAATATTGGATGACTGCGTACAGTCTTTTTGTGCTCTTATGTGCAATGTGATGAAATCTACAGTTTATTTAGGATCACATTGAAACACAAGCTAATACAGGCACCAGTCACAAGTGTGAATGTTGTAAACAGGGGAATGCTACGTGTAACAAGTTCCCTGCTGCTCCGTGGGGAGCACTACAGAAAGTGAGACTGTAGTGTGTTTATTTGACTTCCTGTTTGTCGTGGTGGGAGCAAGAGAAGAGGTCTGTCTCCCCTGTGCGAGCTCTCCACCCTCTGCTTCCAGCTGCTTTTAGCTTTTCCTTCTCTGTACCTGCAGCGTACAGTGGCAGCCGGATCAGAGCGGTGGAGAACAGCGACAGCAGCGATGAAGTGTGCTGTTGAATCTGGCACTGGATGCCCAAAGAGTCTACAAGTGAAGAAAATGCTTTACCATGGTTGTATTCTAAACAGTTAATAAAAATTGTTCAAGTATGATCACTGTTGTTCTTCTTTGACGATGACTGTAAATATGATGATATGCTGCTCCTCTGGTTTCCTCAGTGTTTTGGGATCATGTGAAGCGCTGCTGCTAAGACTTCGGTTGATAATCTGCAATCTGGTGCAGGTCCAGTAACGCACTGGCAGGTGTTCGGCCCATCGAATCTCATTTCAGCATCAATAATTGACGCAGAGCACTTTTCTCCTTGCTCTCCTGCATGGTCATTGTTTACTTTGACTGTGTTCTACGTCATCTTAGACAGAAGAATGTGGACACGCACACAATCTCTCGCTCTAGTCTTGCACTCGCACTCTTTCATAAAGTCTTTCCCAAGAAAGTGTTGTGTTACTGTGTGCTTAGACTGCAGTCTGGTGGGCTGTTTTGATGACCCCACCCTGTTGCAGAGCTCTGGACCCTCTTTTAAGAGAGCAGTTGCCCAATAAAATGCTCTGTAGGAGGGACACAGTGTAAAATGAGTGAGTGTGAAGGGGTCTGCACTATAAATGTATCCATTCACAGCACAATGTGTGAGCACAATCATGAAAATATGAAGGGGCTCTAGAGGAATACTCTACTAAACGCAGTATCAAAATATAGTCCACAATGAGTTTACTTCCTTTTGGTTTACAGCTTGCACAGATCAACAGATACAGGTGTTGACGTTGATGGTGATAAAATGATACGCCAGCTATTGTTAAAATAAAGAAAGAGAAGAATGTGAGCCTCCTCTGAGACAAAGCTTGGGGAAAAGTCTGCCCCCTCACACGACCTTACCGAGTCAATTTCTGGATGCCCATGGGATCATGATGATGAACACAGACCCTAATATTAGTGTTTGACGTTATTTCAGACAGCACCAGATACATACAAATCTGTCCTAATGCATTTGTTAGGCGTGTGGGAAAAACCCCAAAACTACTTCTGAAGCATCTCTTTAACCAGGTTACTTACATTTAGGTGTTTCTGTGTGATCTCCCTTTAATAGAATAATGCCATAACAATTTTTTTTTTTGTATGTAATAATTCACCACCAGTCCCCCCGCGGAGGCCTGCATTCTACTTTGAAAACCTCCGGACTAAATCAAAGCAGCAGACGCAGGAAACCCTGCATCCTACATTTCCCATGATACAACTTGTTTGATGAGCACTCCAGAACTAAACCACACTCCCAGCATCAAACAGCTCATAGTGTCTGTGGCTCCTTCAGGGCCTGCGACCACTCGCTCGTCAGGCGTCTCAGTCCCTTCACATCACAACACCACTGCAAACGCCATCTCCTCCAGGATGTGGCCGTGATTTACCGCTCTCACAATCGAATGGTTTTGAGCATGTGGGTGGTTTGAGGATTGGAGAGGTGTGGTGGAGTTGTGGAGAGCGTGCCGTTGAAAGTGATAAATATTGCTGCCTGCAGCCTGGGGCTGGGCATCATGACAGCAGCCGCCTGATCTTCCAGGCTCCTCTGATTAACAGCCAGCAACACAGAAGGGAGAGGGAGACGAGGAGAGCTCCACAAACAGTAGTTTAAAGGACTGGGAGAGGACGAGACAGGAAGCCAGTGAGGGAGGTGGAAATGGAAAGAAGAGAGAGTGGAAATGAGACATCGTAATGTAACTCAACTCTAATGTGATGGGTAGTGTCTCAGATTGGAGCAAATAACTTCAATACAAATGTCCTTTGTCCAAATAAAATACGTGATACTGTATTGTCACACACTAATTTACGTTTAATATAAAACTACAAAAGATTTGTTTTAAATGTTTTTAATTAGGTAATTAGCACTGCATTAACGAGGAGCTAATATTTTAAGCAAAATGCATTTAAATAAAATCCAAACAGAGATAGGAGAAACTTGTAATTTATTATTTTTCATTGAAGAGTTGACAGTGCTGTCACAGACATAAGGTATAAGGCCATTTCAGACCCGACCTGCAGGTAAAGTCTGGAGAATTGGGTCCGGAGTTTACCCTGAGTTTTCCTTTCACACATGTACAACGCAGCAGGAGGTTCTCTGCACGCGTTCACAAAGGCAACAAATCCTCAACATATATAGCCGAGAGGTGGAGCAGCAGGTGCAGCAGGTGTTTTAGTCTGGACGGACAGAAACAGAGTTGTTGGAAACATGACATAGACCCTCACCACCACTTGCTGATTGCGTATTTTCGGTCACTACGTATAGCTTCGTTGATTCGTCAGGCTCCTATCACATGACCGTCTTCCAGAAGGGAAGGCTGTTACCATTTAAAATTTCCACATAGGAAATAACGACAATGAACTTTGAGCTGAAAATGACCAGTTTTGATGAGGTGCAAATGTTTCACCACTACTTGTTCCCCTTGACACTATTTTGCAGGGGCAACATCTCTGCATCCTTGGTTTAACGGTGATGATTGTGATTGGTTTAAACAAATACTAGAAAGCCAGAGAGTTTTGTTCCCCTACAGCAGAATGATGACGGTCGCAGCAGACCTCTCTTCACTGCGCTTACTCTGGCTATGTGAGATAATACGTGTCTTAACCACCCGGCTGTGGGACGCCACAGGAAAATGATAACATTTTAACAGACTGGAGTCTTTATAGTGCTGACATATTAAAAAGTAAACTTCAGTAAATCTTTTTTCCCCCTACAAATGACAGTAGGGCAAAAACTCTGCATTCTGACACAGATACTGTGTAAAATACAGAGATCACAAATTTTTATTCCAAGCTGTCACTGTCTTTATATCATTTCACATCAGTTCCTGTACGAGTTCTTTGAAACTTACATAACTAACTAGTCAGCCTGGCACAACAATTCCTTTGTTTTTCATCCCCTGATAGTCTCATTGTTACATAACAGAATGGACACCTCCTGACTTGCTCCCCGGGGTGACATGAAGAGTCAAAAAGGCTAAACGCTTCAGCTTTGGAGAAGGAACACATGTCCCGGGAGGATAAGATGTCTCTGCCTGCTGCGGTCTCCCTGTGGACAGATGAGGAAATCACGCCAAGAACCGTCTCTGTGCCATCCTCATGCACTCTCTCCCTATCTCTCTCTCTCTCTCCGTCGCTCCCTACAGAGGCTGACCATATGTCCATATTTACTGAGAGATCAGCTGGGCTTTGGCGTTCAGTCAGAATACACACACACACAGTGTTTGCCTGTGCATGCTCTGTTGCATGTCTCGATCTTGTTGGTGTTGTTTGTCCAAGCAGAAAATTCCTCTGCTCTATGTGTGTGTGCATGTTTAATGATTTTGACAGTGCTTACATGCTGAATGTGTTTAAAATCTTTTTTAGGGGTGAAAACTTGTGTCTGTGTGTGTGTTTGTGAGTGTGTGTCTTCTTTGCGTGCAGAGAATTTGTGCACATTTGCTTGTTTGGAATATGTTATTAGTTCTAGCATGTCAGTAGACTAAGTGTGTGTGACGGGGGTGCTATGTTAGAGGCTGTATATTGTTTGATCCCAGTAGTGCCACTAATGTATGTCAACGCTTGATACAGTCATTCTGCACGGCCTCAGTGCAGGGAGTGATAAGCTGATTAAGGCGCCGGGGCAGATGGGATCTCTGTGTTTTTGACTATATTTGTGTGTGTGTGTGTGCATGTCTTTCACTGGGACCTACTGTATATCCTGTGGGAAAACAAAACTGGGCTGTCTGTGTTAGCTTAATGTGTTGTTGCAGAGCAATGCGTTATCTCTCCAGGACCATCTTTCTCTCTCTCTCTCTCTCTCTCTCTCTCTCTCTCTCTCTCTCTCTCTCTCTCTCTCTCTCTCTCTCTCTCTCTCTCGCTCTCTCTCTCTGTGTCTCTATCTGTTCATCTAAATCACATCATCTTTGGACTCTGGCCTGCTGCCTAAACACACACACAGAAAACTCTGTTTTGTTTACGCTCCTCTATACATTTGGGCCTGGTGCAGCCTTAATCTTTCAACGGCTTCAGACAGGATCAAACAGCAAATACCCTCAATCCCGGAGTTTAAATTTAGCTGGTGAACATATGCAGTTACATCATCACGTGTGGAAAAAAACATGAGAAGGATCGAAGTGAAAACTTTATCGTGAAATGTCAAAACTCATCTGAAGCAGTTAAAACAAACATAATGACAGGTTGGATTTCCTCTGAGCTGAAGTGGTGACGTGTTGATCCAAAGACTGAGTGAACTGAAGAATATTCACTCTTTCAGGCCCTCACTGCACAGCCTGCAATTAGATAGTATTTTGTATTTTTTTCAAGGTAAACCAGTGCATCTCTGTCAACTTGAGTAAAGGAATGATGCTGAAATTATGTTTTTTCATCCCTCCTAAACCGAGCTCATGCTGACTCTTGAGTTTTCCGCTGCGGTTCAGACCATCCAGCACAGAGAGACAATATGTTGGAAAAAGTCCTGTCGAAAACTAGTGGAAAAACAGAGGAACCAGTGTTCAAATCCAAATTAATTCAGATCAAACACGTTTCTTTTTGTTATGAAGTCAGACCTCTCTGTCTGCCTCTCTGTCTGCCTGTCTGTCTGCCTGCTTTTCTGTCTGTCTGATTGTGGAATGCGTGTGTGAAGTGCTCTGTAGCTGTCAGTGAGGGTCTGTAGCTGTCAGTGAGGGTCGCTTGCTGCAGCCAGTCCGTCTCTGAAGCGCAATGAATCCTGGGATAGGTTGGGCCAGGAAAGATCCCACCTTTGAATGCTTGGTTTCTCTGGGATGAAGGGACACATTTGTGCCTTTGAAATGGGAGAGAAAATGCTCTCAAATCCTGATTGGCCTCTTTTTCATCCTGACATTTGTTATTTTTCAAATTTCCCATCTGTCACTTGTTAGAAACGTAATAAACCCGCCCACTCACTCCCAAACTTTTCTTTCTGTATTCTCATATAACTCAATCGGGGGTGGTAAACTGTGGGTGTGTGATGCACGCCCACACTCACAAACCACAGCAGAGAGCTTCTGTACACACATATCAAATTAACATAGGACAGCACAGAGTCATTGATGTGCAGAGCTGCGTGTAAACACACACTCACACATACACACAAGAACCACATTAAGACTCTTTATGGAGGATAAGTGCAAAGAGAAACAGTCAATAATTGATCTTGCTTATAAAGTGGTGTGTGGAGGCCTGAGAGACACTGAGTGTAATTTTAAACCAAAGTAAATTTTTCCAGTGTTTCTGTTTCGTGGACTCACATGCTCTTCTAGGGAAGTTACACATACTGTCAGTAACAAATGTAGTATTAAAGGGACATTAGCAGTATTCTACAGCCCCATGTTAACCGTGGACTCACAACCTCTGTGGTAGAGATTGAGGAAGTGCTGAGTCCAGTAAAAGACAAATGTTGGCAAATGTTGGGGACAAACATTCTGGGTTCAGAAGGGTTCTTCTTGCATCCTGCCTCTGTCTGCATCCTTCATCCTCACTCATCCTGATTCAGCTCCTCTTCTCTGCACCTACATTTGGATCATTTTTAAAGTGAAATTAATCCTCATCACCTGACATTAGCCATTACACTTAGGCTGCATCCATACTACTACTTTTTCGTCTGAAATTGCAGTTGCAAACTACAATGATCTTTGTCTTCAAACGTTTTGACTCCATATCAGTTTAAATCCCCATCCATACTAACACACCTGAAAACGTTTATCACATGACCAATCACATACAATGGGGATTAGTGTACCGGTGTAAACAGGAAGCATTTCGTTGTTAGTTGCATAAGTGTCGCAGATTGCCTAAATAATTGCTTGAGTCTCCTGCAAAGCACTTTAAGCTCATCAAGGGGAAGACTGAGGGTTTTGATACCCCACCAAGCCAATTTAGCTCTGAACATTGACTGTGGAGCCAGATATTGCTCTGTCCTGGGGTTGTCCTAGACATTGCTGTTTTGCCTGTTGCCTTTTTTGCCTTTGCACTGTGATTTGATATGAATTCACATTTTATTCCATTAATGTGTGAATGGATCAGGTTTATTCTGCCATCTCTTTTGGTTCGCTAGTACCTCTTTACATTTGTATATTTGCCTGATTTTACCTCAGCCACTTATCTTTTCACGTTTTTTTACTAGTTCCCCAGACAGACATATACTGTGGTGTCGCATGGGCCCCCCTCTGCCTTGCACTGCATGTTGTGTGATTAGTTGGTGCAGTTTTAACCGTCACTAGTGTGGTGTTTGTGTGTTTGTGTGACAGGGTGTGTGTGTGTGTGTGTGTGTGTGGTGGTGCCCATGTGGCCTGGTAGCGATGAACCCCCCTATTTGTCAGGCTTGACCCTAAAGTAAATTTCCACATGACTGAGCTTTACTTTTGTGTCCTGGTAAGTCTGCATTAACAACTTTTTTCTTTCTTTCTTAGGCCTTTTTGTGTTTTAAGGGTTTTTATGGTTTGCTATGTGTTTTTATGGCCCTATGCTATTGTGAAATAAAGTTCCCATCTAAAGTCAGAATCCACGTCTCTGTATATCGTTACCAATTTAAATAAATTTCACAATCATGAGGTCCAACCTTCATTTCTTATTGAATAATTTGCCAGCACTTGTCGTTAGCCTGAATTTGGTTTCAGCTCAGCAAAGAACACAATAGAAAACAGTAAAGCTTACATGAAGTATTATTATTTTTTCTTTCTGTGTTATGGCAATCTTTTTTTGCACAGACTTTTTTTTTTGCACAGACGGACTGTGTGAGTTAAAGATCAGCTGGACTTTGACATGATAACAGTCACACACCAAGCAGACACAGATCCTCCACAATCCTCAGCTCTCATGTAAATTCACTTTCAATGTTTGAAAAAAAAGTTAACATAGATCACTGGACAGGACAGGGGCATTTAACAAAGGAGAAACTTAAGTAAGAGTTACGGAAGAAGTGGAAGTATATCTCTGAGAGAGAGAGAGAGAGAGAGAGAGAGAGAGAGAGAGAGAGAGAGAGAGAGAGAGACTAACCACTGACTCAATGAGTCAGATGATCCCATCTCTGACAGACTAACATCAGAGCTATAGGAAGTTTCAAATTAAGATTCTGTTTGGTCTTTAATGTAATTATTTTAGGGTTTTGTCAATTTTTTTACTCGCTGCAGTATAGTTTTAGATATTTTGTTTTTTCCTTTGGATCATCAACTCATGAAACTTCTTATACTTGGACCTCGTCACAGTGAACTTCAAATCAGCATTTACTATTTGTCATACCTGTGGCTTTGTTGTAAATTGACCACGAAACTCAAATTTCAAGACTGATATAAAACCCTGTAGATGGTGTGTGGAGTAAAATGGCAAAAAAAAAAATGTAATAGCAGAGTGAGCTCTAATGAGGAGAGGGCTGGAGGGCAGAGCCAACACATCCACACAGTAGATGGACCTGACAGTGGTGTGGGGTCTCTGCAGCTGAACACATGACCTTTAAACGTATGACCTAATAACCAGCTCTCTAACTCTAACTAAGCTTTGTTAAGAGACCACAGCACTGGCTCAGCACTGACTAAACAGATCCGTTCTCTCCTCTGTTCATTTGTCTCCTTTTGTTTTTGGACGAGGCTCAATCAGAGCTAAAATACCATGAAATGACGATCCCTCTTCGTTCTGTACGACTGTTTCTGTCAGAAACACTTAGTCACACACACACACACACACACACAGGCCCGATCAAAGCACACAAATAGAGTGCATTGTTGAGTCAACCCATGTGATCCTCTCTGTAGCTGTCCTCTCCTGTCATAACATTTCACTCATAATCCTCTTCTCATTCCGTGTCCTGTATTTGCAGCATGTCATATTTTCCTTCCTGTGTGTCTGATCACCTCTAACCTGTTTTTTTCTGCACCCACTAGGCAAGTATTTTAATTTTTCTCTACAGATTAAGTGTGTGTGTTTGATAAGATGACAGAAGTTTTTCCCCTTGGTTAAATATTTGCAGCACTGAAATATACATGTGTCTCTACTCAGTGACGTATTTGTGAGAGCAGGGGAAGTTCAAAGCATAAAAAAGGTGGATTATGGTTTATATTTTCAATTTTATTTGAAAATGTTCAGTCCCCCCAAACAGTGAATGTTGTAAAGAGACATCTGTCACTAATGATGCATGACTGGCTTCAGTGTTTGAGCAGCAAAACTTTCTTGCGTTCCTTGTCTTGTAAAGGCACAATATGTAATTTTCGTCCACTTGGGCCGTCTCAGAGATTGGTCATGTGCAAAAGCGTGGGATCATGAGAATTGTCTTCACAACCATTGCCGTTGTTGCCACTTCTAACGTGGTTGTTACAGGAAAAACAAAGGGTAATTTCCACCTTTTAATGCGACAGACATGGGGAGGACTGGATGCAAAGCCAAGCAAGGGTTAGGAAAACTGGGTCGGTGTATTGGCAGAATACTGCTGGTTATGTTTGTATACCCAGAAAGACAAAAAAAAAAAATACCATTCATTTAAGCATACTGTATCAGTGATTATTGTTTCAGACACTTTAAATGTAATACAGGTCTTGGTATTATTTGTCGCACCACATGATGAGTGGTCACTCCAAATGATATGAAAACCTCCTATCGTGTAAACTTGACGTGTGAAAGTGGGGCACGTGCATTTTCTAGCTGCATGTTTGTCCATTCTTCTTGGCAAAAAGCTGAAGCTCAGTCAGATTGGATGGAGACCGTCTATGAACAGCAATATTCAAGTCTTGCCATAGATTCTCAATTGGATTTAGGTCTGGGCTTTGACTGGGCCATTTTAAGACTAATGTCATGCTTTGATCTAAACCATTCCATTGTAGCTCTGGCTGTATGTTTAGGGTCATTGTCCTGCTGGAAGATGAACCTCCGCCCGAGTCTCAAGTCTTTTGCAGACTGCATCAGATTCTCTTCAAGGATTGCCCTGTATTTGGCTCCATCCATCTTTCTCTCAATTCTGACCAGTTTCCCTGTACCTGCTGAAGAGAAGCATCCCCACAGCATGATGCTACCACCACTATGTTTCACTGTTGGGATGGTGTGCTCAGGGTGATGGGCAGTTTTGGGTTTCCGCCACACAGCATTTTGCATTGAGGCCAAAAAGTTTTGGTCTCATCTGACCAGAGCACCTTCTTCCACATGTTTGCTGTGTCTCCCACATGGCTTGTGGCAAACTCCAAACGGGATTTCTTATAGTTCACTTTCAACAACGGCTTTCTTCTTGCCACTCTTACACGACTAATAGTTGTCCTGTGGACAGATTCTCCCACCTCAGCTGTGGATCTTTGCAGCTCCTCCAGAGTTACCATGGGCCTCTTGGTTGCTCCTCTGATTGTTCTTGTCCGGCTTGTCGGTTTGGGTGGCCGGCCTTGTCTTGGTAGGTTTGGGGTTGTGCCACATTCTTTCCATCTTCTGATGATGGATTTTATGGTGTTCCGTGAGATGTTCAAAGCTTGCAATATTTCTTTACATTTACATTTACATTTTTCATTTAGCTGATGCTTTTATCCAAAGCTACTTACAATAAGTGCATTCATTCCATCCATTTAAGTGCTACTAAATTGCTAGTCAATCTAGGACATGTATCTATCATGTAAAACACTCGCACCACATGATATTTGGTCACGCCACATGATATTTTCAAGTTCAGTCAAAATCTACAGGCACAGAATTGGCCACATAAAGAAAACAAACTAGGTCATACCACATGATATCCAAATGTGGCAACTACATACCAGCTGTGAAAAAGGTAATTTTTTTCTAAATTTGAGAGTTACAAACCTGTTGCTGCTTCCATGGGTCCTTGGCTAAATGGTTTATGATGCAACTTCCTTGGATTTCAACATCAAAGTCCCAAATTGCTCCTTTCTTGATGGTCGCGCCACATGATATTTCATCAAATGGACATCATCAGACAAAGTTTGTTTGTCTACTATGATGGAAATGTAAATGCAAATGCTTTGCAATTATGTACAGGACTACAAAACCCTTTGGAAATCATGCCAAATATGGCAGAAAATTAATTTGAATAGATTTTGAGTAATTTCAAAGAAGTTTTCACAACAGCAGTCATGGCCGGACGGTCGCACCACATGATATTTTGACACTTTAAAAAACAGAAACATTGAAATAACTAATGTTTTTTGAGAAATTTAAAGTGTGTACATATACGGGAGAGGTACTACATATATATGGTATTTCTTTATGTATTTAAACCTTTTTTTAACAGAAGAAAATGCAGTCGGACAGAAAATATAGGCGCCACGTCAATGACCCCTTTACATTCTCGAGGATTTTCTTATTCATTGTCATGTACTGACTCAAGACTGACTGAAATAACAAAATAAAATACCATCAACATCATCATCATCATCATGATGATATCGATAATTCTGTATGATCCTCATATTCTAAAAATGTAAATTGCTCTACATCAGAAAAAAACGTCCTCCATCTTCCAAGGATGAGGAGATGATTTGCAACTTCCATCTAGTTAAAGCCAGGCTCGTTGAGATAATCACCAGAAACTGAAACAACCTTTTAAAATGTTGGGGCAGGTCAGACACTGTTGACCTGCTCTGACTTGGAATCTGTAGCAGAGTTGTTATTGAGAAATGTGTATGGAGACCTTCTCCACATGTGCCTCTCAGGCTTCCTCCTGTGCCAAAAGAGTCATTATGACGATTGGTCATGGGGGCCTCATGTGCATAACGAATGCATGTGTGTGTGTGTTTGTATGTGTGTGCCAGTTGTCTTTCACAGTGAACCGTTGGACCGCAGCTGGTACTCAGCGATACAGTAAAGCTGTCGCGAGCAGCTGTCATTTGGACAGTGGGAAAATATATAATACAGATGACAACCAGTGGGGGGGTGTTTATGCCAGTTATGTATAAAATGTGTTTCAAGATGTATATCATGATGATCAATTCAACTTTTCTTGCATACAGACCAGCACTGATGTGAGCGTGTAAAAAAAAAGTTGCATGATGGCTTCATTAGTACATTAAGCTTTAAGCTAGACTTTTCCAGCAGATCATTTCCCAGAGGAAAACAATATGTCTGGTGCCTACAATTCAAAAAGGATTCAATTTGATTCAGGCTGTGGTTCCCTGCTGAGACGCTAAAGTGACTGAAAAGCTCCTGGGAAGAGAAGCACGATTTCACAAATTGACCAGAATTTCCAACGAAATGAGCCCAAATCTCTTCTTCTGTCTGAAAACAGCCTAGAACAAAGAGAGACAGGAAGAGCCTGGAGCATCCCAAACACACACGCACACACACATACACCATGTAAATAATGCACACAACTGAAACATTCCCACAAACAATGACAGTCCTTAATTTCTCTCTTTCAGGTCGGCTTTCATCCTCCTCATCTTTCCCCCACTTCACTGAGCCGAGGAGATTTACAGGGAGTAAAAAACGCGCTCTAATTACAAATGCACGATGTAGCCCACTTTTGGCTCCAGCTAATGTCCGTGAAAATGCCTCCGTAAGGCTTCAAATGTTATACTCGTCTTCACAATCTGGCTCCTCCGTCACTCTTCTTTCAGTAAGGCATGCAGTACGTCTCACACACCAAACAAACATACAAACAAATTGGCCTTTTTCTGTTGCATGCTAATGTCATGTGTCACCTCAAATGTAAAGGTTTTGTAAGAGTGACACTGAGAATGGAGGCTGCTGTAGTGACTCAAACACTGTTTGAGCTGCAGCATCCTGTCAAGCTCAGAGTGTGTAAATGTTGTGTCACATTGAATCTGTGCATGTCCCTATATCCAGCTTTCATCAGGAATCTGCTTTGATGGGTGCTAAACTGAGTTTGAGGGTTGTCCTGGCATGTTGTCTTTTCATCTTCCAAACCAGGCCACAGAGCACCACACTGCTAGGGGGCTGTTACTAAATTATGATGAGAGCAATGGAAGATAGTCAAAAATAATGGAGCGATTTAAATGTGAAATAACCTGGTGATCCAGTGGGAAACCTCCTGACATGTATGTTACGGTGTTGGTCCTTCTCTCATCAGCTCCCTCTTCACCACTCATATGAGGAAGAGTCCGCCTTTGAGCCTGGATTAATATTTCACTATTGTTGTACAAGGGATTTGTGTGTGTGTGTGTGTGTGTGTGTGTGTGTGTGTTTGTGCGTGTGTGCGTAGACGTGCAGAGGCTTTAACTGTGTCAGTGCAAGTGCGTTTGCAGATTCATCAGAGTAGCATGCTGCATCTACTGTGCTGCATGTCCTGCCTGATTTGCTTCTATAAATGTCTTCATGTACTTCTCTGGGTGTGTGTGTATGTGTCCTCAAGTGTGTTTGCATGTACACTGTTATTTAACTGGGCCATTATCAGTTTATCAGGTCAAAGGTCACTGTTCGGTCATGATGCTGCATAAGCCCAGCAGACAAATACTGATCCATACTGACCTTTAACAAATCGTATATTATACAGTGGCTTTTTTTTGCTCTCTTTCTTTTTGTTGTGATCGGATTCCGTGTGATTCTATGTACTCATTTGTACGTTCTTGTAATTTATCGTAAAAATAAAAAATCTGAAACTTAAACCTAAAGTGTTTAAATTCAAGCTGAGCTCAGGTGCTTCCTGTTTGCTGTGATTATTCCTGTGATATCTCCTAAGGAAAGTTCAGTCAACATGATTCAGAAAGACACACATGTAAAGGCTCTAGGCCACATGTAAATTCCTATAGTTATAGTGATTCTACAACAAAAAAACCTCCAAGCTCCAAAGAAGTCTCTGAGGATATGTGTGATCAAATTGTGTTGAGGGAAATTACATTTCTGAAGCTTACCGGAATCTCAATGGGCTTTAATGGACGACATTTTGGAACCACCAGAGATAAAATAAGAATAAGATACATCTGCATGTTTTTGGGTGTTGTGATTGTTGATAAACTCTCTTGGATGGTTGTGTCTACAAAAAGGTTTCTGAGAAAAATAAAAAATAAATTGCGTCATATTATGGCTGAATTTATCCACATTTAGCACATTGCATACTTTTTCCAAAGCTGCTTCTCTAAGTGCACCCCTCTTATTTAAACTGCAGTTCCTGACTTTTTTCGATATTAACTTACTTCAAGTCCTCTGCAGAGGTGGGGCCTTGCTTGAAGGACACATATTTCACTAAAACCTCCATGTTACACTGCCATATGTCTTTTACTCCTGAGTAACACCTGGAGGTGGTCAAAGGACACTTAAAGGAATCTGAGATCATAACTGTTCCCTGGCTTGAAGCAAACCTCCCTAAGAGCTCACACAACCTCAGACAGCAGGAAGGATTCATCTTTTAACACAACCTGAAGCATCCAGCTAAAACAGCACTTGAGTGACTTCAGGATAAGTATCTGATCGTCCTTGAATGGCCCAGCCAGAACCCCAGAGAACATCTGTTCTCATCCAGTCTGACTGGGCGTGAGAGGAGCTGCCAGAAAGAACAGGACACACTTTTCAAATCCAGGTGGGCAGACATAAGGACCTTTTCTAACAGCCCAATCCTGTGGCAAAATAAGTAAGACATTATTTTTCTGCTATCAGTAAATTAATTTGTAGGGGTAACTTACATTTCCACAAATGTTTAATGTTGAGTTCAATTTTGGTGAATCTGTCATATGCCATTACACTGTGTTAATCACAGACTGCATATAAAGATGGACAACACGTCTATACTTCCTCCAACTATCCAGAAATGAAGCGAAAATATCCAATTCCACAAGTACAACATAAGCAACTCTAATTCACTAAATGATGTGTGACCTGGTGGCCTTGGGGCCCTTAGCAACCACTTGGTTAGCTTATAGGAAGAGAAGACTCAGACCTTAAATGGCAGAACCCATCTTAAGGAAATATCTATTTGACTTCTTTGAATTTTTAGTTTGGTCCACATCCCATCCACTAATATGGAGGAGGCAGGATTTTTGATCTATACTTCAGGATGCTTTGGCTTCACTTTTGAGGAGCAGGACGGTATCTTCTTTGATTTAACTTTTTGTCTTTTAATTACTTTTGTGAATTCTACTTTGTGACAGTGCTAATGGGACAACTCTCATGGACACTACACAACAGACTTGACTTCTTTTCCTGTTTTACTTTGTTAAAGCTTCCCTTCATGTTTTTCAGTCGGTTCCACTTCCTGTTATTGTTCAGTTTTCCTGACAGTTTTTCTGTTCACCTGTTTTCAATCATCCTACAGTATTAGACAACCGCATATTTTTACCACCTGTGTTGCACTTCCTGTTTGCCATATAGCTATCAGCCATTTTTGTATTTTCTAAGTATTTCCTTATCACTTCTGCCCGGTTTTTGGACTTTGAATTGCCTCATGCATGAGTTCTGACTGTGAGTAACTTTTTGTTTATTTTCTTTATACTTTGTGTGTGATCCTTGCTACTGAATCAGATTCTGTGTTTTGATCAGCACAGCTAATGACTGAGCTAACTCTTAGATCTTTTATCTCTTGATATGATTTCAGTATTATATAAGCTTACATTTTTCCTCAAACATGCGAATGGCTGTTGATACCTGTAAGTTGTAGTCCAACCCTATCACTCTTGGGTGAGAGGTGAAACACAACACAAAACACAAGCAAGTCCAGCTGCCTACATACACTTGTACAACTGAAGATACAATGACCTGGATGACTGAGAATCTTCACAGATACTATGATATATCAAAAAATGTAAATTTAACCCTTATTATTATTTAATCTACAACACAAATGGACCAAAAGTGTGAACAAAGTCAAAATACTTTCCAAAGCTACTGCTGGTGTCAGTGGTGAAATGTTTGTCTCTTTAATTTGTCTCATTAATTCAATATATCATATTTATTTATTTACACAAATTTTCCAACTTGTGCAATGAACCACAGGCCAGACAGAAATGTGAGAGGTGTCTAGGTATGTTTATGAACGCAGCCAAATATTATCAAGTAGAGGTCTGTCATATCTTCATTCATGTCAACTAAACTGGATAGCTGATTTGTTTAAGCAAAATAAATAAATATAGCTTTTACTATTTATTCTGTCAGGCTGCAGAGAGAATTGATCATTAGCTCTTACCACGGGAGAATATTTATTATATAGTCATAAAAACTGATATGGTTAAGTGAATAGTGAACAGTGCTTTTTCCTCAAGTCTTGCCAGTTGGTAACTGAGCGATTTCTCCTCCTCCAGCTCTATAATGGGCTTGTCATGCTGTGCTGCTCAATGCATCTTCAAAAGCAACCAACTCTCCGTGGCTCAGAGGCGAGAGTTGTAAACTAGGTCGCCAGAATGAGCCAAGGAATTTTGCAAGACAGGAAAGAAAGTTTGCACATGAGTGTGCGCAGGCTAGAATAGTGCATTATTAAGGTGTAATGGCTCAGGCCTTCTGGTTAGATTTATTTGGGTCTGGGGAGACATTTTTAAATGGGTCTTGTGCGCTTTAAAAACTGCCATAAATGCATTTGTTTATTCAAGGGGCATGTTTCTACCATTTGTTGAGTGTTACGTAAAAGTGAGGCAGAGTTGAAGGTAAGATGAGGGGGAAATCACGAGGCGTGTCAGTGTGAAAAGAGGACAGGATGTTCCTCTGCGAGCAACACCAACAAATTCACACAATTCCTATCAGGACAGGCAGTCAGACGAGGGCAAGTTTAACCTCCTTGTGCATGAGCATTCTGATGTGCCACTGCCTCCTGTGTGTGAGCAAAATTAAAATTATGATGATGGCATTCATCGTTATCACCAACCACCCTTTTCTGCCTGATGGACATGGTCTTGTCCATAAAAGGTGTCACACCATAAAAAGTGTGTTGTGACGTTCTACATTTGTGAACAATAACAGTTTTTGATGGCGGCTCTTCTACAAATAAATAAAATGGAGTCATACTTGAGAGCTGTATTTTCTTTCTTGGTGCAGCTGTGGCTCAGGAGATAAGAGCGGGTCAGCTGTTCAAAAGTATGCCAAAGTGTCCTTGGTCAAGATGCTCAGCCCCAAATTGTCTCTGCAGTGTGTGAGTGATGAGTGATAGAGAAATTGCTGCACAAAGATGCACTGTATGAAAGTGTGTGTGAACGGTTGAATGGCAAAACTGTAACTGAAAACTGAGTGTTCATCAAGTCTAGAAAAGCTCTATATAAGTACAGACCATTACCATATGTTTGTGCCCAGATTCCCCCCTAAATCCACTCCCCTTAACATGAACAGTGATAACAGCCAATTACAAGAACAAATTTAGCCAAACTCCGAAGACACAGCAGCATTTAAATACACTTTAAGGGACAATAAAACAGGGTGCAATATTTTCAAATCTAATATATAATTTAAAGCAGATTCAAAAACAATCTTCACTGCAATGAGGTAACTCTGCCAGTCAGTCTGTCTGTGACAGTCTCCAGCTAAGAAGAAAATGATGAGCCATTCTTTTGAATACCTCTCAGAAATGAACAAGAGCCATAATACTTGTTGTGTGTGACGATAATAACCTAGTTGAGTGCCAGCTCTTACATTAGATGAGGTGAAATCCCATGAGCCTAAACACCGTTCTGTCAATCAGAGAACACAAACTGCAGCACTGTGTGTGTGTGTGTGTGTGTTTGTCCATCCCTGCCTGTTGCAGTAGAAAGACATATAAGCTAGTGAAAGTAGGAAGCGAGAGAAAAAGTACCATATATTAGTGTGTGAGTTTGTGTGTGTGTGCGTGCAGAAGTGTGTCACAACATTTCGCCTCTTAAACTTGTGAATGCACGTGATCAGGTGGCACCTGGGGGCCCATAATTCAGCTGCATCTCTCCATTAAGACTCAGACCTGGATGTCTAACTCATGAAATATGTAAACAGAGAATGTGTAAGTGGTTTTGTTGTAAGCCCAGCCCTGTGTGTGTGTGTGTGTGTGTGTGTGTGTGTGTGTGTGTGTGTGTGTGTTGACAGTTGTGAATGTGTGCCTGCAAGCATGCATGGGTGGGTACGTGCATGGATGCATGTGTAGAAATGGTGTAGATGAATTATAGAGAGGCACTGGTTTTTATGAGCTTAGGCCAACAGAGAAGAGCAGCAGCTGCTGATGATTATGGTTCAAGTCGACTGTGAATGCAATGTTATATTCATTGACCAGAGTGAACATGCAGCCCAATGTATTAGTACACAGTCGGAATCTGCCAATGTGTTAGCTTTTACGTTAAGTTTAGCCGTGTAACCCAGAAACTCTCAATTTGAAAAAGTCAAGACGTATCTCTAAAGAAAACAAACAGAAACACCAGATTTGGCTCATTTTCCATGTTAATGCATAAGGTTTTCCTGCAGAATTTACTGGTGAAGGGACAAGTATGTAGCCCATTAACGTGGTTTCCCCACATAGCCCGCGCTGTTGCTGTTGGATCAAAAGGAGCAGAAAATTATGAATTCTGGTGGTTGTTCATGCAAAAAGTCTCATGTGAGAAGAAGATGCCTCAAATAGCACTGGTTAATAAAATTGCCTGGAAGTAAGTAGACATTAGAGCTCGTATTTCAGCTCTTTGGCTGATGCATGAAAATGGTAGAAAATGAAGGCACTGCTTGTAGGAGGAGGCTATGTGAGAAAGAGCTTCACTGGAAAGATGAGAATAAGCTAGTCCAGGTCAGTGACATAGTTTCATAGCCTGTTTTATTTCTGTGCTTTGTACACAAGGTTGTTATATTAATTTTAATATTGCTTTAAATTATAACTGCTGGATTACCAATTTGACTGGATATAAAGATGGACGTGACAAGCTCCTAGCTCCTAAAAGTAAAGCCAAATCATCTGGATTTCCAGTAATTGATGCTTTCCAGTAATTTGATGCTACATAAAAATGGAATTTTACATGATATCACTACAGCAATGGTGCTGACAGGAGACAAAACAGTGATGTTCTGTATATCAGCCTGAGGAGTGAGAACATGGAGGTGGAGAGAAAACTGCGGGTGAAAGGGAAGACATTAACATGGGAAAGGAGTGGAGGGGGGCGGCCAAAGGGGGGTCAAACAAAGAGGATTAGAGGAAAAAAAGAAAGAAAAGAGCGGGGGTCCCATGTGGGAAAGATTTTATGAGTATTCCATTGTCTTTGTTATATATGAAAATGGAAAGCTGAGGCTTTGGATTGTGAAGTGGGCCGTTTGAACACTAAAATGAAAAGAAAAGGTTTGGCAATGTGTGAAAACTCGTGCAAGGAATCTGTCTGTTCGTGCATAACATGTTAGGCAGGGGGAAGGTGTGACGTACTGTATATGTGTGTGTGAGTGTGTGTGGCACATGTGTGCAGTGAAAGAAAGAGGCCAGGTAAACATGGAGCTGAAAGTGTGGGTCCAGATGCAGTGAAGAGCTGATTGAAACAGATTTTAATGTGAACATACAGCTTCAGTGTGACGAGAGGGTGGTGGGCCTGTATCTGAAACACTGCCATCTTCAGCTCTGCTTTGAACTGGGAACATTTCTCTCTGTTTTGCCTCGCGGGAGAGTTGAAACCCAGTTTTATCTACGGCTGCTTCAAATACTTGCATGCAAATTATCAAACCATGATTTGGAATGATTGATCTGGAACGAAAAAGTTTGCTACCACAAGAATTTCATGTTAAATGAATGGATCAACAGGGAAATATGCTTCTCTGATTTGTTACCAAGAGTCAGATGATCAATACACTCTACTGTCTGAAAAGCTGCTCTCAGACATGCACTGAACTCGGGTGATCCGGACATTCTCTGGATGGCCTTTCTATAAATTTGAGCCCCTGCCCCTCTGACATCATCTGTATGTCACTGCAACCCAACATCTAGATAGACATTCTGATCATTATCATGTGTAAGATACTGTCCAAAAATACATTTCTCTTGTTACTTCATTTCCTTCTTAAATTGCTTTCAGAACTGGGCTAATAAGACAAATAACTCAATCAATATATCATCATTGTTACTCAGAAACAATGGCAGAAGGTGTCATTTATCCAGTGTAAAACATCAGCAGAGCTGCTCTCTGTTTTGTACATGGGGGATGTGAACGCCTGTTTCAGCTCACACAGGCTTCTGCCTCATGACCTACAATTTTCCTCATTAACAGAAGAGGAATGGGGGTACTCAGAGGGTAAAGGGTGACTGGAGTAATGATTATACTAAACCGCTTTCATATTGTGTGATTGGTGCGTGAGAGAAGGGGGGTGGAGGGGATGAAGAGAGGATGAAAAGAGAGGGTGAAAAGAAAGACAAAAAAATGGAGAACTCCTGGTTGATGGTGGCAGATTATGATAAACTGTTGTTGACTCCAGTCTTACAGCTGGTTGATTGTTCATCTGTCTGTTTTCCCCACAGACTATTGGACACAGGACCAATCCTCTTACATGTACCCCGACCTGCAGCCACCTAATACTTGGCCTCTGATTCCCAATCAGCTCCACACTCACTGCAGAGTCTTAACCTGCAGCACACATTGATTGGAAAACAATTTTATTGGAACCAATTTTCTGTAGAACGCACTGATGCCTATTAGATGCCATTTTACTTTTCAACACTTTTGGTGCACTTCTACTTCCACCGTCCCCCTCAGCCTCTCGCCTGCAGCTCAGGCTCTGCTCTTTAAACTCACAATCTTTTGCTTGATGTCTGTTTTGCTGCTGTATGCTCAACAATGACAGTGGTGAAATAGTAGTAATTCAGGCAGACAGAGTAAATTGCACAGGATCACCTAAGTCGAATTATCAGAATGGTGACTCCACGTTATCCACAGCTAATAATATGTATTAAACCCTAGCTGTCTGAATCCTTATTGTCATTAGTTCACTGGAGCCAGTCCCGGCTCACATGCTGGGCAGGGTAAAGCCTGGACAGGTCACCAGTGTATCACAGGTCTGGAAGAGATAAACAAATATTCACATTCACACCTAGGGTCCATTTAGGACCTATAATTAACATAACTTATACATAACCTGTCTTAGCACAGGGTGGGAGAATCTGAGCCAGGAACCTTCTTGCCGTGAGGCGACAGTGCTAACCACTGCACCAATGTGCAGAAAACACCAAATAGACATTTCATGGTAAATAACTTCATTGGGGGGTTAGCGTATGAAGTTAGAGCCTGTACTTCATTAGTTTAGCTGCATAAAAAATGGAATATAGGGGAGGAATAAAAATGTCTGCTCCAAAATAATTACAATCACCCCATAAAACCACAACAGCTTTACACTTCTGTTTGAGCATTAAACAAGTGATGTGTTGAATAGGGAGTTTAGATGCTATTGTCTGGGATTTGGGCAGATCCACAGACATGTTGTGGTATGAGTTGTATCGACATTCTCAGACAGTGAACAAGAATATTGCCCCAAATGTCATCTGTTACCACCTGGCTCAAGGCTGGCAACAAAAAGGGAGATCACACACAGATCGATCAATCAAAAGTTATTTATTCCACTTTACTCCTAGTAAATATGATGTTTGAGTAAAGTGGCTCGTCCGGGATCAGAAAGGATTAGTATTGTAAAGTGGTAAATGTAACTTTTGTTAAAGGGAGTTTTTCCACACGGATGTTTGGTTAAATTGTAGTTTCCTGAACCTGCTGGCAGAGGTAAGGGCTGCTAAGTAATTTGGAACCCTTATTTCCTGTTAGGCATAAGCACATCCTATTTCTTTAAGGTGTGTAGACATACAGTGGACTGAAGAACTTAGTTTCACAGAAGTGAGTTGGCTGAAGCTGCATTTATCTTCATGTATCAAAGCCTCAAACACAACACTTACATATAAAGTTGAAATGTCAAACAAACCTGTCTGTATGTAATGTTCTGGTCTCTTGTCCTGTGTTAAAGCTCTGGAACTACTTTAGAATTATTCCTCATCATTAGTGAGTCCTCCTCAAACAGTTCTACAATATACTGTCACTTTTTATTGTTTTATTGGGTAGAGCTTTTTTATCAGTCTGTGGTGCAGAGTGAAGTTAGAACACTTTTTGTTCATCCTACCTGGTTTGTCTGCAATAAAGATGTTATATTTAATATTATCAAGTTCACAACTTTTCAAAATGAAATCTCTCTAGCTCCACTAATTATAGAACATTACAGCAACAAAACAAACGTTGTGCTTTTACTTTCAAGACAAATTGCAGAAGTGATTCTTTGAATATTTTTGCAAGGACAGAGATCAGCACCAGCGACTCCCACAAATGTCTGTCAGTCTGACATGGTGAAATAATAATAATAAAATGAACACAATTATCTGGGGGGAATTTAGACCAGTTTGACCCAGTTACTGAATGCTGCTGTAGTTTATCCAAGGACGTAGAAGAAGACATGTCCACAGACTTACTTTGAGTCAAGTTTTCCTCTTTTATTATGTTATTGGTCTCCACTAAACTTAGAGTGAAAAAATGGTTCTTTAGCAGCTCTACAATGTTCACGAACCAGTGACTAATCCTGCTTTCACACATGCACTGCCACCCTGAACCTCTCTTGACGGTACCCGGGGGACGTGTGTGTCTACGTAAATGTTCAAATCAGCTGAACCGGACATTAACAGGACTTCACTCTGTCCCTGGTACAATATTCAGCTTTAGCTCACTGGGGAACAGAGCAGGTCAATGTCTGGAGAAATTAACAGTGAGTGAGCGAATGTGTTAATCACATCTCTATCATTTTAATTCCACTCCCTACACCGGCTACATCTCTCCTAAACCGAACAGAATATTACCAGTACATGTGAACACATCACACACAGACAGTCTTATGTTGTGTGCTGCATGTGTGAAAGAGCAACTGTGTCTGAGTCTTCTGTTTGGCTGGGGATATACTGTGTATGTATTTTTGTGGAAAATCCTCTGCCTGATTCAAAAGGGCACCCGTGAGCTCTGAGGCCAAACTTATCTGTGGACCAAAAGAGCCCTTTCCCTTTTCACATGGTCCCATGATCCTCACTACCTGATTATTTTGTGTGTGAAATTGAAATGCTGAGAGAAATCTGACTTTGATTATAACTGTGAAATTCCCTCAGTTAAGGAGTAGGTTTTGTTAACGTCAGTGTTACCTCATAGAAGACCTGAGGCTGGGCACACAACATTCATCACATGTCTGTTATTCACCCATTAACTCCTTCGCTGCACTGTGGCTTCACCTCCCGGCTTTATGTAACACTGCAACACGCTCCTTTGACTCATTGTGCATTTCCACAGAAGGGAATTCTGTTACTCTGTGAATCATCAGTGGAAAATTCCCCCACATTTTTCTCAGTGTTGGTTACTGTTCAGATTCACATATCCAAGGTTACAGAAAGAAAAGGAAAGATCAATAAGAAGGTGTGAGCGTTCAAACAATTCTTTCCAAACGTTCTAACGTCAGTGCTTCCAGGAATAGTTTGTACTCATATCAAATTGTCTTCATCTGGCCAAATTCACCTGAAGGGTCAAAACAGATTTAGCAGATAACAGCTTTGGCTCACATCAGTGTGTGTTGGCAATAACAGCTGGGATTCAATGTATGAAGCAGATTTATTTTCAAAGATAATACTTAAATGAAAACAAGAGTTTGTGTTAAAGTCTACGCGTCAGTAAAAGTGAAAGTGCTTAAATGAGTGGAAAAGTTCGAGGGATAAACTGAGCTGGAATAGTTTGTTAGGTTAAACCTAAGGTTTATACTTGTGTAGGATCAACACAGAGCCTACACTGTTGTAAGCATGTGTCTGTGTCAGTCTGCATTTATACAGTCTCCAGGAAAACATTCATCGTGTTGTTCTTGGTCCTTCATTTGAAAAAAAGTGCCATAGACAGTTCAATCAGGCAAGACTTCAATTGAGTAATAAACCCAATTTATTGCTGTTCACAATAAGAGAAGAAAGCTATGTAAATTAAAGTCTAACTGGCACTTAGACCCCTCCTGATGGCATCAAGGTTGAAAGGCAGTGTGGCTGCATAGAACAGGAAACCCTATCAATCTGATTGGATTATTGTAAACACCCAATTGCAAATTGTAAAGAGGTAGAGAGAGAATTGATGCTTTCTCCCCTCAGTACAGCTGCAGGAAACTAGAAGTTTTCTGACCATTCCACCTGCAGCTGTGATGGAGTAAAGCGCTGAAAGCCCTTGGAGTAAATCATTTCCCCTCAAAAGTGAAGCCTGAGGACTTGACAGGGTTTGATGTGCCAATTGAGGCATCATCGCTGAAAGTAGAAGAACTCACAGCCAAAGAATAAGAAGTAAAAGCAGTGGCACTGTCATCTGAGGAGTAAGAAATAAAAGCTGAATTGTCAGGTTAAGAAGTCAGAGACGAACATGGTGGTTATGTTTTGAAACGAGAGCAGGTAAAACTTTAGTTAACGTGAAAGCAGTTGAAGTGTCGGTGGACACATCAGTGTGTGCAGCATTTAGACTGAGGTGGAGTT
Organism: Verasper variegatus; assembly: GCA_026259375.1. Classification (NCBI taxonomy): domain Eukaryota; kingdom Metazoa; phylum Chordata; class Actinopteri; order Pleuronectiformes; family Pleuronectidae; genus Verasper; species Verasper variegatus. Next base: position 3,459,454 of record CM048045.1, on the reverse strand, counting down.
GTCAGCTCAACAACTTGGAGTGAACGAGTGTGCAAAGTTTTGAAATGTAAATGAAGTTTTAAGCTAAATGTGCTTGGAAGTGTGAATTGCATTTAAATGCATTCTATGAAAACCGTTCACTCACCTCTGCTTTTAAAAATCCTCCTCATTAAAAAAGGAGAAGTGTTTTCATCATTCTCTTGTTTTTCTTCGTCAGGTTCTGTCAGTGGAATAGCTGCTATTCATGGAGGACAGTGTAACCCGAGGCAGGACAGAGGGATGGTGTGGAATTTCACTAGAGAGAGTGTGTGTCTGCAGGTGTGTGTGTGGAAGTGATTGCTAGACAGTGTATGTGTGTTGTGTTGTTGGGCATGTGTGTCTCTACTGGAAATGTGGTTGCTCTGTTACGGTCCCCTCCTGACAAGGGAGAGCTAATATCACAGTGTGTTGGTTTATCTTCCCACTCAGAGCTTAATACTTGTTATTATAGTCTGTCATGTCCACACTGCAGGGCCCTGTCCTCTCTGCTCCCCCTCTCGTGTTCCCACGTCACTAAAGCCAGGTGAGAGATCCGATCCAGTAGCTGTGTCAGAGCTGAACGTTACCACAAACACATGCACACGTCATGCTTTCCAGAGTAGAAACAAATTGAAATATGTCTCCAAAATGATTGGACGCTATCTTTGCAGCTGAGACAGAGGTCAGGATGAGCCTCAGAGCAGCAGGACCTGGGGTCACTGCAGGAGAGACTTGCTCAGTGACTTATCAGCAGGATGGATGTTTGCTAACAGACGGAGTCAAAACCTGATCTGTCTGACCCTGAGCTTCTATCAGTCCTTCTGTCTGTCCTCCAGTCCATTGTGTTTTCAGACATGTTCTGTCAATGCAAATGAATTATCTTATTTTTCTCAGTTTACCCGTTGTTGATTCTGGGAAATAAGCCAAAGGCATGAGACAATTTAAAAATGTTAGTCTGCTTATACTCAGAATATCCTTGAATCATTGTCATGACCTCAGTGAGATAATTTATGTTTTGTCTCTTGTCAAGGTGCTGTCACGTGTTTGAAGAAGATTCTGGAGTTCTGTGCATGTCTGAAAGCAACGTCAAGTTAAGAGCTTGATTTCTGTGAGTTATTAAAAAAGAGTCAAGTGGCACAAAAAAATAAAAGGCTAAAGGCTAAATGGGTTCTTGAGGGGGATATTTTTGCAGTGGGTGTTTCTCCCATCTTTCACTTCTCATCTTTTCATCCTAACTGTGCTGTCAACTACTTTAAATCCTTCCCACTTCCAGCTCTCTCCCTCTAAAAGGTTCTATCAAAATCAAACACATCACGCTCCAACACACACGCATACACACACACAAACACTCACACACACTCCCACACTGGACTAAGAGACTGAATCACCGGTGGCCGTTACTGTGACGTCAGTTAAGCTGAGGAGAGTTGAGTGAACTGCACACACACAAATAAACAAACACACTCTTGTACGCACACTATAGAGCTCAACTTACACACTCTCACATGCATCTCCCCCCGATCAGCCCTAAATCATTCAGCATCTGTACACCCAGACAGAAAACACACAACCGATGCAACACTTGCACAACTTCTCAAAATGGAATGAACTTCCTATTTTCCAATCAACATTGGAGGGTTCTTCCCTGTTCTTTGTGCTCTTCTACTTCTTGTTTTCAAAAGTCATTCAGTCTGACCAGCCTCCACAGACGTCATACTAGCTCTGTCTTCCTCTATATGTTCACTTAATGGGCTTGTTAAGTTTTGTGGCGTAGTCGGTGGACTGCATAGCTGACATAGCTGTGAACTGACAGATGAGTACAAGAGGAGGGAGCAGGTCTAAATATGATGTTACTTGAGCTGAGTGGTAGATATGAACCTAATGAATAAGTTGTAACTGTCTTGTTGACTGATCTAGTGTGTCATCAGGTTTGTGTGTTAGGTCCCACTTAATCCCAATGGGCCACTTTCAAGCTGGTGATTTCCTAAATCTGGTTGAAATTTTAAATGTAAAGACACAAGATCTGTCGAAAATAAAAAAAATTGTGTCTGATCAAATTCAGGTCAGAATTACTGTGGCCACTAGAGGTCACCTCAGGGGCCATAGTATGACCTGCTGGATGAGTGATGAACTTGTTCTTCACAGGTGGGAAGTCTTGGGATCACGACTTGAAGGGGTGTCACAAAATGCTGCTGGTACAGCAACATGTTAAACAGAGTTTGGTAGTGTTGGGTATTGTTTTGGCTTTTTCTGATACTGGTGCTGAATCATTACTTTTGAAACTGTTCCGATGCCTAAACGGTGCCAGAGCTGATACTTTTTTAATTGTAAAGGCAAATTGGTAACAGTTAAACATTTACTTAACTTAAATATATAGATGTAAATAAGTTAACAAAAAAATTACAAAACATAATAAATAAGCTCTAAAACCACTACAGTAATTTAACTCTAAATTGTTTTAGTTGTTTATGCAGTAAAATAGTCCAGCTCCAAACTTGGCATCACACAAGCAGTCAAACAAGATGCATCCGTCTTTCATTAACTTTGTCCCTTTACTCCCTTACATCTTCTTCTCGTGGTTTACTGGCACATCATAAACAACCTGTGCCATACTGCTACCAACTCAACAAGCTGCCAGGTCCCGACTCTTGGTTTCCTGCTCTCTGCTTTGGCTCAGACATGCACATTATGCACGTTAATGCTATGCATTCCAAAATGCCTAAACTTTAACCATTTAGACATTTTGTTGTTAAACTCACTAACTGTAGTGTGTGTTGCCACCAGAGTTAAGTGTAATGGTAACTAGACAAGTGCAGTGATGTTTTATGCTGCCTATAAGCAGGGCAATTATTTCAGTACAGACCCCAGGCACTGAGATGAGGCACAGATATCTGCATTATGATTTGATCTGATAGGTACAGTCCATCTAGGAACCTGTGCCCAATTGGATTTCGGTACCCAACTAAGGATTTAGTCAAGATTAACTTTTCGTCTTCAGCAGTTAATTGTTAAAACAAACTTTGCACACACGTCCCTCTGCACAGTAAAGCTCAAACACTCAAGAGAATGAACTAAATACAGCACATTTTCAAGTCAAGGGAAACTTGGGGAAAGGTCTGAGCTGCTGAAGAAATTACAAGGAAACTCACCCTATTTACATGTAATTGTTAATCCTTTGTAAAAGTAGGACTGATTTAGTTAAATATAGAGAAACGTCTGTGTCGGAGTTAGAGAGTTAATGTGTGGGAAACATCTAAATGGAAGGAATAGAACTCCATCATCATACAACTGGAATCCTGTCTATTCCTCATCATCATTACCATGCTTCTTCTAGCAGATATGCAGATGTATGTATTATGGCAGAAATATTTAATCTTGTACACACACAAACACACACACACACACACACACACACACACACACACACACACACACACACACACACACAAATAAGATACAAGCAAAAACAGCAAAGGATGCCTCTTGGGGGCCTCAATTAAAAATGTATGTAATGCTCTGGTGAGCTCTTGGATGTATCCGATGAATATTTGATAAATAGTCTGACTTTCATTTTTACATGGGCACCATTATGCTTCCCCGGGTTTATGGGACAGGAAGCCACTCTCCACTATTTCCCTGTATTTCCTGTCTGATAACACAGCCTTGTGGGAGATGGGAGGAAACTGCACCAGTAGAAACAGGGATGTGGAAAAGGGAAGGTGGGGCGTCACTTTCACTGCTGATGAAATAAACAAAAAAGGATGTTTTTTAAGAAAATTGGAGGAGACGCTGTTATTAGGATGCATTCAGAAAATAATATATTTACCACCATTGTTGAGTTATTCTGGATGAGGCAGAGACAAAATGGGAGCTGCCACGCAACTGTCTAATCAAATCAAAGCAGATAAGAGGCTGGGAGAGAGTTTATGTATGAATGTATGAGAGAGGATAACAGGAGAGACAGGGCGAGAGATGATAGACAGTTTGAGAAAGCAGAGCTACAAAGACCGAGGCAGCAAGAAAAACATATAAAGATAGCACGGCAACGACTGTCACAAGATCCAAGGACTTGTTTTGTCTTTGTGAGAATCAGAGAGAAGAGGAGGAGGAAGCCAGGAGCTGCATGTGTGTGTGAAAGACAGGGATGAGGTGTGCGATGCTGGTGTGTATATTTGTGTGTGTGTGTGTGAGACGGAGGGTGGAGGGACTCCAGGGAGGAAGAGCCTCGACTCAGCCTCCAAAAATCCCTTTCATGTGTGATCGGGGCTGTGCCTCCGTCTCCTCGTTATCTCCGTGCACAGGCCGGGTATCGCTCGCTCTGCTCCGGCTGACTCCGTAACCCACACCAAGTGTCTGCAACACAACTTTGGACTGCTTCCCTCAGTCCGCTTTGCATTCCAAAACTAACTAAAGAGATGTTTTGGGCTTTACTTTCCACATTATATTTTATACCTCTTATTAAGAATGTGTTTTTACCGTTGTTAGAAATTTCACGAATCAGGTAAAGTATGTTGCATCCCATCATAGGGGGGAGGGGTACAACACTAAAAAGTAACTGACTACCACTAACTGAAATTAATAATAATTATTATTATAATAACTGACATTTTCAAAGCAGCTTTCAATGGATCCATGGACGCTTTACATGTTTAAGGGGCAAATACATATTTAAGGGGACAAACATGAAAACAAGGGGGACAGAAGTGGGAGTGATTTTGGACAGATTGCATTATGTCAGTTTATATGTAGTTTCCAGATGAGTTTTTAATAATTTTTTGAATGTCCAGATGGATGTGGCATTGCAAATCTCCGTTGGCAGAGCATTCCAGCGGGCGGGGGCCACCACATTGAAAGCTCTGTCCCCAAAAGTCAGCAATCTGGTGTTGGGGATGATGAGCAGACTGCAGTCGAAGGATCGCAGATTCCTGGACAGGGTGGAAGGTTGCAGTGGGTCAGATAGGTACTGCAGAGCAAGGCCATGAAGCGATCTGTGAGTGAGGCGAAGAAATTTGTAGGTGATTAGAGATTTAACTACAGAAAACCTTTAAAACAACCACAATCATGGGATTCATTAACACAACAAGACACAAAATCAACACAAGAAAAAAAACTGAAAATTACACTCTGAAGCGCAGCAAAACCACCATTCCCCTCGCTGGAAGTCTCTCCCTCTGAGCCTGACACAGGAAGCTTCACGCCCTGTCTACGATAATGCAGATATTTTGCTAAATATATTTTGATTTCACAAACTCTGGTTTCGGTGTATCTGTGTAAAGATATAAAAAGGAGCATTTGAGAAATGATGATGTCACAGCTGATATCTGCCAAATAACTATGAGCAAAGATATAAGTAAGGTAAGCTGCTATTTTGAAGTTACTATGGGGTTTTTAAGTCGTGACATGTGTCTGGGTCCAGGCTCTGGTATGTTCAAGATGCTGCAGCTGTGTCCCTTTCTATGATTTCTCAGATGGTGGAATGGATTAAATACGAGTTGAAACAAAGTTTGTCCTTTGCAGATGTATGCTAACGTTAGCTGGTTACAGTTAGCCGGGCTGCACAGACTTGTAAAGAACTGTGTGAAGACTACATGAAGTTGATCAAATGAGTTGAGTCAGGAGAGACAGGAGGGGAACAGGGACAAAGATTTAATTAAAAGGAAACGTCTAACCTAAAAGTGAATTTAAGATGGTAATATCCTGATGACTGGGTACGTGAGAGTCTGTGTCTACAATCACAAAGATCTGACCCTCACACCTGAATCCATGATGTCATCGGGTGGCTGAAATCCATCCTTTGCCTGAACCAGTGACGTCTGTGAGATAATACACATCTGTTGAGGTCTCATAGCTTGAACGTCATGTTATAGACTAATGAATGCTGTATATTCTTTTACAGCGTCGTTATGCTCCTGAGATACTCCCTCAAAATGACTGTTATTTCACCATAAGGCTCACAGCTGTGAATCAAATAACATGGACATTAACATCAGTAAAATCACCTCAACTGCAGTACTTCCCTTTTAATGAGACCTGTGTTGTACAGTATCAGAGACTGAGCTGCTGTGATTCTGTTTAACAGGGGGGGTCATTGGAGATGTGGTACTGTTTGTCAGCACTGGGTTCATCTATGACGTATGCATGCTTGTTTGTGGCAAATGTTACATAACCTAGCTCCAGCAATGGCAAGTTTACGTTCATTAATCAACTACGGTCACATGATCAAATGTTAGACTGACTATTTAAATTGTTTCATCATGTTGAGAATATTATGCAGCAGGCATTTAGCTTAGTAATATTACAGGGTACCATGGATGTATTAGGTATTGTATTACAGTACCCGCCCACTCTGAATGGCTCTGGTTCTGGAAGTAAGTTTCCCAAAATGTTTCTCCATTGATGTTTTGAGAAAATCTCGGAAGCAGGCCAATGAGCTAGGAGAAGAATTGTGACCATAAAACATTTGATCCGGAACAAAAAAATATATTATATAATGGAAAAAAGGTTAAGGAACAAGACTTAGTAATTATGAAAGTGAAGGAACTACGCATCTCATAAAGCATTGTGAATGATCCCTTTCCAAGAACTTCCACAGCTTCTTCAATTTGACTTCTTGATGTAGTGACTCTTTTCCTTACCTTTAAAAAAACCTCAGCATGTTAAAAAGAGAAATCATGGTCGCTTTGTGGAAAATGTTATGAAACACTGAATGATGTGATCATAGCCAACATAATTTTTGTAAACATTTCCATGGTAACAGTGAGATGCACCAGTCAGAGACGTCACTCTTACCCCTGAGGAAAATGGGTAGTGGAGTACTTCCCCTTGAAATCGCAAATAAAACACGATTTTCTTAAAATGCGGTTAATATCATATGGTCATGTGGTTTTTACAGGAGCATATAATATTGATTCACAATCTTGTAGCTTGTGGTAAGTCTACATTGGATGGTAACAACATTATGGCTGATAATCTAAATCTCTGTTCAGAGAACAAATGGGATTTGTTTTACTACCAGAACCATAATGTTGAGCTCTATTGATGTGGCAGTAAGCTACCCATAGATGCCTTGTATTCATGTGTGTGTGAATGGGTGAATGGCAATAAACTGTACTGTAAAGCACTTTTAGTGGTCATCAATACTAGAAAGGCTCTATATAAATACAGACCATTTAAATGATGACAGCAAATGTTATATAGCTGCAGTGAGGATCTTTGCTGCTTCTTTCTCCCTTTGTTTTCTGTCTGTTAGTCTGCCTCTTCAAAAATAAACAATAAAATGACAAACAATATACAAAAAAAGATAGTGGTTGAGTTGATGTGAATAAAAAAAATTATTTCCTGTTGGTGATTTATATACGGCATCTGTCCAGGACATCATCTCTTCACCCAGAGTAGTCATGGGAGAAAATGGTGCACAGTTTATATTTTTAATTCTTAAAATATTCTCTGACATCTGTTCAATAACTGTCTTAAAACATCTACTATGAAAAGTGATTTTTTTTCTGTCAACAATATTCTTAATGTTACTCAACATAGAAAAATGAAGCACTCCTGGAAAATGAAAGGTTTATATTATGACCACCAACTACTTTTTGCTTATTTTGGAGAAGTCACATATCGTCCCTCAGTTTGGCGGTAAAGCTCTAAATACTAAAATACCCTGGAATAAATAGCATTTAATGACTTTTCAGTCACAGGAAGAATGCGAATGACCATTTCTGTCCATGGTGTGTCCATTACTTTAAGATCTGTCCACATCAACAGATCCGCCCTTTGCCACATATTTCCCAGTGCAGTCCTCCAAGCTGAAAGAGATTAGTTCATATGATGCCACTTTTGCCAACTCTGTGAACCATTCTTGGAAAGACAGCTCCCCTGGGTTCCTCCAGTTTCTCATTATAATTTGCTTCCTCACTATCATAATGGTCTGCACAAAGTCCCTTGAAGTTTAATATGTCCACAGGCTTGTACCTTTGGCTTTTTTTCAAAAACAAATTCTACAAATGAGGGCTGCACTGATGATTCCACCAGGAGACTTTCATGCCCATCCAAGCTGTAGAGGTGCTCCAGCTGTGATGGGTGTAAAATCATCTACGGGAAACATTATTGATTTTTACTTTTGGAAGCAGGAGATCCCACTTCACATCTCTAATAAGCTGCAGTGTGTTGGTCTGTCTGGCTCTCTGCTCTCTGAAAGGTCAGCACTGATGTGATCAATGTGCTGTAACACTGCTGTCAAAGTTGAAATTTGAAGTGAAATTTAGCTGTTTTATGTGCAGTAGTGTAGTAATGAATTGTATGTTCTGTTCTATTCTCTTGTCCTGAGTTAAACTTCTGGAGCTTCTTCAGAGTTATTCCTTGTCATCCTCCTCAAACAGTTCTACAATATACTGTCACTTTTTATTGTTTGTGTGCTGGTCGTTGTGTGCAGAGCTTTTTATAAACAGTCTATGGTGCAGAGTGAAGTTAGAAAACTTCATCCTTCCTAGTTTATCTGCAGTGAAGATTTTATAGTGAATGTTCTCCATAAGATGATACTGAATTTGCTCTATTACTTTTTTTAAACATAAGTTTGAATGATTTACTGTATATTACATGTAACATGGGATCTAGAGCCTTCAGCCGCTCTGCCTCCGGAACTCCCTCCCACCAGACATTATTGTTATTATTATTATGTTCGCTATTTCAGAGGTTAGTTAAGCACTTTTCAAAAATAAAAGCTCTAGATTTCAGCTTGATATAAACCATTACATGTGCTTTGACTTAAAAGACTAATTGCTTGAGAGGAAGGGATTCTATGAATGTTGTCGCCATGATAGAGATCAGCTACTGTGACTCCCGCAAATGTCTGTGTTTCAGTCCGATAAAAAATAAATACGCATAATGATCTGCCTGCAATTTTTGACCCGCGGTTTGACCCAGTTACCAACCACTGCTGTAGTTTATCAGATAACGTAGAAGAAGACTTGTTCAGCTCAGTCCACACACAGCTGTATTTTGTATCAATATGAAATGTATCATGTGTCCAAATTGCACCAAATTCAGCACTGCACTCTCTCTGTATTCACAATAAGCATGTGCTAAGTGTGAAGCTGATGAGATGAATGGTCCATGAAACAGACAGACAGCTGTTTGGGAAATTAGTAGGTGGGTTCCCTGTGACACGGAATATAAAAGCAAACATCCTGCTTTAATTTCTTTTTTCATTAGTGATATTGTGGTGTTATCAATAGTTTCAGCTATTTTGTGTTGGTTCGTAAGAGATAGATTGAAAACAGAATGGTCAACATGCTGCAGCGGACATATGTTGATTACATAACCGTTATATGGGTCAAGCTTAAAATACACAGATCCTACATTTCCCACAAAGCAGCCCATTTGCATATTTTTTTGAGGCTATGCTTTTTTGCAGCTTACTGCTGAAAATTTTTTTTTAATTCCATCTGCAGTGTAAATGTGTATTTGAAAAGTTTTCATCAGCTGTCACAGAAAATGGCAATCAGTGCAGATGACTAGCCTGCAGCTACAGAGGTATTAATTGATTTTGTTATTAGGCTGATTTATTTATCAGTGCGGACAGTGATTTGTAAGGTTTTAGCAACAGTCATGCATCTGTATAATCCTGTTAATTGCTCTGTCTCTTTCTCTCTGTTCTCTCCATCTTTCCCCCTCACTCTGCATCTTGCTTTTCTGTAACAATGAAATTTCGGTGGCTTACATAAGCACATGCATAGAGGGAGAAAGGCTGAGCCTTTTTAAAGCGCAATGGCTGTACCAGAAATTCAAAGACCCCCCCCCCAAAAAAAATAAAAACAGACAACAAAAAACAACTGATGAAAAGAAGATGCTTTGGAGCATGTGTCGAGTGTTGAAAGGCCAAGTTTGGATAAACCAAATCAATGCATTACCCAAACCAGTCATAAATAAGCATGTACAGATTTAAAAAAAAGAAAAAAAGGTGTCAGAACATGAGAAGTAAAACCCAGGAGCCACTGACTGAAGTCACAATAAAAATATGTATATATATTTTTAAATTCACCACAGAGTCACCAGCCCCTCCCCCAACACAAACGCATCCACTGTACTGTACTGTACACCAACTCAGACACTAAAGGCTGCCAAATGTCAACTGAGATCTGGGGCAGTTTCCTCGCAGGCATGGGCAGTTTCCTCGCAGGCATGGCACAGAAGCCCGTATGCAGCCAGATGAGGTCCTATATCTAGCCGAGCATGTGGTTACCACGGTGACCCTGGTCTCTCTCCCTAACCACCAATGGGAATGCTGGAAAGCTGCAGAGGGGGGATTGTCTGGGAGGCATTTAGAGGAATGTCATGTGGTATTACCCCCCAAACTGTGTGTGTGTGTGTATGTGTGTGTGTGTGTGTGTGTGTGTGTGTGTGTGTGTGTGTGTGTGTGTGTGTGTGTGTGTGTGTGTGTGTGTCTGTGTGTGTGTGTGTGTGCGTGTGTGTGTGTGTCTGTGTGTGTGTGTGTGTGTGTGTGTGTGTGTGTGTGTGTGCGTGTGTGTGTGTGTCTGTGTGTGTGTGTGTGTGTGTGTGTGTGTGTGTGTGTGTGTGTGTGTGTGTGTGTGTGTGTGTGTGTGTGTGTGTGTGTGCATGTACATGTGTCAGTATTGGACGTTTAAAGGGTTTTAAAGGGCTTTGGAGGCTGTCTGGATGCTCTGGTGTGGTAATAAAACACACACAAAGAGACCAGGCTGTTTAATGTGTGTTTATAGGCAGTTTTTTATCTGTGTCTGATTTAGGTTTAGTAGCCATTAAGAGCAGCGCACAGCGCCTAGGGGCTTTATTACCCTGATGATTACACAGGCTCATTGACTCTCTTTTTAAGTGTTAGGTGCTATTTAAATGGACACATGTGACCCTGACCACATATTCGTGTTTTCTGCATTTCCAGATGACTCTTGCTTGCAGTTGCAGGCACCAAAACAAAAATATAAACATTAAATCATGGAGTATTAAAAACTGTCCCTACAAAATGATTATGGGAAATTTTAGTGCAATTGTATATCTGTTTGTCTCCAAGAGAAAACTATGTGTCCTCTCTTCAGCAATCATATTCTTTTAAAGCTACTCCAGTCAAGAGGCATAAAGCTTAGTTTAGAATAAAGGAAAGACGAAGAGGGAAGAGGGAAACAGTATAGCTGGCTGACCTAAATAAAAAAATAAATGCTTACCATTACCTGTAATCTGCACTTAAAGAGATAGTTCAGCAAAAAATTTAAACCACACAAGCAGTATTGAGGCATGTCATGTTTTTCTGTTGTTTTATTACGTTTGAAGAAGAGGTCACTGTTTACCCCCCTTTTTTTTTATTCGAACACTTCACCCAGCCTGCCATCAGCACAGTGGTGAGTAGATACTGGGTGAATTTAGATTTTTCTGTGAACTATCCCTTTAAGTTGTTTTCAGACATGAACTTCGGATGATGTCCTCAGAATCAAGCTCGGACTTTCTCCAGGGTTTGTCACGCATGAGAAACACATCAGGAGATTCTCAGTCCAGATGCATTCACAACAAAACTGAAATCTCCAGAGCATTCAGGTGAGGGGTGGTGCAGCAGACAGAAGAAGGATGTGACTTATTAGTTGCCACGTTTTTTTTCTTCAGCACATGGACACTGACGTTGGCCCTATCAGCAAAAGCTCTTTTGACGTTCTGTCAGTGTCTATGTGTATGGCATCACTTTTTCATCCTGAGATATTTAGAATAGTTTTAGTGCTTCTGTCGATTGGTAGAAATATCTGCAAACCCCCACTCGCTCGTGGCGAATCACGTGGAGAATCTGTGTTCGCCTCATTGAGACATTCTAAGGAGTTTTTTCTTGGAGGCTGGCAGGAGGACTCCGCAGAAAGTCTGGAGCCTCTCTCTCGGACATTTGGGTTCTCATGTACAGCCCCTTCACAGCTCATATAAGTTTTGCTGAGCAACAGTGACTTCTTAAGCCAAAACTATTCCTGTTGAGTCTGAGCAGTCAGGAGGTTTTCAAACTATCAATCGTTGACGGTGGCTGTGTCCCACTCTGAAACAAGGCTGGATGTTACATCCCTTCCCTAATGATCCCCAGCATCCTGTAACAAAGGTCTATAATAGTGTTTGTGTATAATCACCTGAAATAGAGAATCATTGTTTTTTTATTACCTTGCAATGAGCCCTATATAATCTCTTACCAGCATGAAGACTGAAAACAGGGTGAAACAGCTGGTTTCGTCCATTTGTAATAAAATCCAACGAATAGTATTTCCAAAACTCCCCTCCCAAAAAAACAATATATATTGTAGTAAACCAGTATTTATTGTATATACCATAGCATATGTCAGTGGTCAGTGGTGTTGGAGCTGCATCAGTCTTGTGTAATCTCTGTGTTCCATTGTGTTGACCTCTGACTGTGTGTGACAATCGTCCATTATACACATATCACGTTCAGATCTCATAGTGGATCATCAAAGAAAAGAAAAGAAACTGCTCTGGTGGTTGGGATGCATAAATCACAGTGTTTGTCCTGTTATCGCATTTCCAATGACGTATAGTATATCCAAAACATTCTGGCAGGTTCTTAAAAGTTGAGGTTGTTTGAAGCTCCAGGTTCTGAACTGTGAATATCCCATGGTGAAAAGCAGTAAATGAATCAGTCAGAGAATTTAGGCTGAAAGAAAATGCTTAAATTTTTGAAACATATACTAAATACACTTCATGACAGTAGTATAAATGTGTGTTGCACTTACGAAAGACACCATAAAGTAAAACTCTTGTGACATAAGGAGCAAAAAAACAACAACAAATAATGATTCTGTCTCAAACGTTGAGTATTAACTATAATGCACTTCCCTCATCTCATTAAGTCACATGAAGTAATTAGAGCAAATTTAATTGAAATATTCTTCAATAAATATGATGAAACTAATTTACACAACTACTCGTTTTCTACAAACAAGTCAAACAGACACTAATTACAGATTGACTCTGTATCCACGCTGTATCCACGCTGCCTAAAATTAGAATTGAAAGTGCACAAGATAGCAAATCCTACTTTATAAAAGTGTGTCAGCTGTAAATCACTGTGGGTTTAATTAAAACTTGCACACTGCTGTGTCAGTGTGTTACAATGTGGGAGTGGTGGGTGCTTGACCCTTGGTGACACTGATGTGGAGGGAGAAAACGTACAAAGTAAAAAGAGGAAATGTAGGAAGGAAAAGCGGCAGGAAATGGGGGAAACGAGAAAGGAAGAGACAAAGGTGTAAAAATAAAGGAAGGGGGAGAGACGATGGGGAGGAAGGGGGAGACAGCACGCTGGTTGTAGTAAATCTCTCTCTGGCAGACGAGCGAGGAGAGGGTTGTGTCCAGATTTATGGCTGCCTGCTGGGGTAATAAGAGAATGGATTGGATCCTCCTCAATTGCCCCCTTCACTGCATTGCATTGCCTGCAACCAATATCAGAGTAACCTCAGTGCTGCTATATGATGATCTATACACTCTGTGATCTGCTACATTAAGCAGACTGTTTAATCCAGCATGATTCAAATTCTTGTTATATGTAGGTCAGTGGCTCCTCTCTGCAGACATGGTTGTGCCAACTGTATCAAGTGATTGTCTGCCGCCATGGATATAGTAAAAAAAACTGAGCTTGCTCTTTGGTGTTTAGAGAGAGAGAGACAGGCAGAAAGACAGATTTTGAGTATTCGTACGTGCAGAGAAGCACCTTGTGAGATGCAGAAAAAACCTAATGAGCTATCTCAACAGCATAATGACTGCATAGATAATAAGCCCCTTCCTCTTTCCTTCTTCCTGTTGATACCAGACTGTTTCTCTTCTTCACATTGTACAGCCTCATGGGCTGAACCAAAGCTTGAGATGATGTTGTCTGGATTACCACCCTGCCTCACATTACTCAAGGGAAAGTAGTGATTGAAAATGTAGATATCGTTGCCTACAGCAGCGTTGTGTTACTTCTCTAGAAGATTTCACGGTTGTGGAAAGTAATTATATTCAAGCAGTGTACGTAAAAATCTTTACATGCTTAATTTTGATGCTGCCTCACTGTATCCCAATAAATGTATTTATTAGCTCAAAGCTATAAGCTAAATATGCACCTTACTGAATCAGGAATTGTTCATTAACAGATATCTCTGTGGGAAACTTGTCTGGACCAAATTTCCTGGCAAAGTGTCCAACAGTTGTTTAGATACTTCAGTTTGTACCAAGGTGGTCGACTGACAGAGAGATTTCTTTACAGGCTAAAAGCTCCACCAGACATTTTCAGGGCATCAGGTATTTAAATACTTAAATGGTTTTGCACCATATTTGCACTTTTTGCAGTATTTGCACTTTTTCTGCCACTACAGGTTGATGTCATCATATTTTGAGATCATACAACTTGCTGCAGCTTATCTATGTCAAGCGTGTGTTTCTGATCAGGCATCAGGACTCAATGTCACACAATAATCAGTCACGAACTGCCTTCCATCCTATTTCTAACCTGTTTCGATGACACTATAGCTAAATTTGCTGAAAGTAAATATGTTATTGTAGATGGTTTTAGTCTATTGCATCTCATGAATGGGGACAAATGCTTCTTCTTGGGCCCCTTAGTCCCTAATTCTCCACATATTTAACACATTATAGAATGATGTAAGGTATGTCCCTGGTGTATTACATCAGCCAGACCCCAAGAAAAAGATTTGACAGTTTGTAATTATGGTTGAGCTCTTGATGGGTGAGAACAAAGCCAAAGTGACAGTGAGCCCCTGGGGCAGCTGACTTCACCTGGACTTCAATGATGGTGTCTGGTGGTCAAAAGGTTTCTCCTTAAGGGAAATACCAGTGTAACAATGTAAATGATTTCAACAGACTAAACCACTGCTGGTGATGACACTGATACAAGCAGTCTCCTCTGTCTCCTCTGGCTCCTTAATAAAGATATAACAGCATACTGGCTACACATTCTGTGGTAAACTGAATGAATATGATGATCTACTAATGTAACTTCTACAAACATCAACAAAATAAACTGCAGTGTCAAGTGTCTGTCAGTGGAACGCATACCTCGGGAACCGCCCATCTAATCAGCTTCATGCTTAGCATGAGTAATGTTAATGGTTAGGAAGTGCAGAGTTGAATTTGGTGCGATTTGGACATGGTATAAGTTCAACAATAATAAAAATGGAATAAATATACGACCAATAATCTGTAGCAGTCAGTGGGGACACGGCTGTTTGTCTTTAGTCTGTGGACTTAGTTGAACATCTTCTTCTACATCTTTTAATAAACTACAGCAGTTGTCGACAGCTGGGTAAAAACCGTGGGTCATTTTGCTAATTTGATTATTTTTATTTCACCATATCAGACAGAGAGGCGGACACGATGGGAGCAGATCTCTGTCATGACAACAACATTCACAGAATCTCTTCCTGTTGCACAATGTTCTGTTGTTGCTGCAATGCTTTATAATGAGCAGAATTACAGAGCTTTTATTCTGAAAAGGTGTGAACTTGGTTCTCAAGATTGTGTAATTTGCAGACCTCTGAAATAGCCAACATGTAATGTATGAAAAAATAACACCAGACAAGTAAATCATTTAAACTTATATATAAAACATACATTAACAATAATGAGGCAAACAAAGTTTTGTAGCTTCACTCTGAACCATAGACTGTTTATAAAAAGCTCTGCACACAAACAATATAAAGTGACATTGTATTGTAGAAGTGTTTGAGGAGGACTCACGAATGACAAGGAATAATTATGTAGAAGCTCCAGAGCTTTAACACAGGACAAGCGAACAGGCAGGTATAACAGACACTGCACTAGTAAAGAATAATTCATCATGTTGCAAAGAAAATAAAACAGGGTACTCGAGTTCATAAATATAACTGATTGGATAAGGTGTTATTGCCAAACATGTTTTTTCCTTAACACGTGTTGCCCAGAATCCCCCTACATGCTGGCTGCTCATACATCATGTCCAGTCTTGTTTTCAGATTCCCACTCTGAAGAACCAATGGTTTGTGACTGTTGACCTTTAGCAGGGCAGTTAACTTAACACAAGGCCTTGACCCCTCACAAAACGTTGCCACTATTAGCTACTGTCTGGATGCCTGGAGGCGAGGGAGATATATTGTTCTGCTTGACACCCCTGCAGTGGGAGGAGAGTGAACAAAAGGTGGGAGAGAACAAAATATATTAATGTTGTTATCTATAATGAGTCTATCAGGGAACAGGACAGTCCAACAGGTAAGTATAAGGAAATCAGTTTTATTTGACCAACTAAACTTTTGATGTACATTTGCTTGCTGATCAGATCAGAACAGAAAATCACACATTTAATTTAACAAGTAAAAGACAAGATGTCTGATTTTAATGTGCCTTCACTTCCTTATGCTTCCCATAATGTATTTTTCTAAAGTGCATTTCCGTCAAAAGGTTAGGTGTTTTCCTGAAACGAGAGAAGTTGAGATCAGGGTGGGGTGATGAGACATAAACAATGCTGTGGTTCTCTTTCAACATTGCGCCTTTCCCACAGGGAAGTAAAGAAGAGCAAGATAATTTAACAACTTGTGCATATGTGATTTAGAGGGGTGGGGTACACAGATATGGAGGGATGGTCAGGGTTTATGGATGCTTGTCCTAATCATGCTCGGTACAACAGGTTCACTTTTACAAGCTGCTGTTTTACCTGTCTTTCACAATGCTCTGCTGGTTATTGACCTGCAGGTAGCTCAAGGTTAAATTACCCTGCTTGGCTGCTTGAGGTATCTCTGAACAGATATGTATTTCTCCTCGGATGGCAGAGTGCAGGAGGTCAGATAATCAGGATTGAGTATCCTGATTATCTGACCTCTGACAAGATCTGCTCTCCTGTTCTTACATTCAAAAATAAATTGGATTTTTGAAGAATATTTAGTCATAATGATGAATGGGGATTTGTATTTACATACTACAGTATGAAGTGTTGTTGAACAGGAAATATTTTTGCATATGATCAATCTGCCTTTTACACCTTGTGAGCACAACGTTATATTTTTAAATCAATAGCTCGATATGTTGGGAAAGATATTTATTTCATCTGTGATTGCTAACCATGGGACTGGAGCCAGGAGACATTTAGCTTAGCTTAGCATAAAGGCTAGAGGCAGAGGGAAACAGCTAGCCTGGCTCATTTAAATTAAAAAATATATGCTTAAGAGATGCTCTTGAAGACATTAATCCATCACCCTAATATTAGTAGGGTGATAGTTGTGTCTCGATTCAGGGGCTGAATCCTTCGGAAGCTGCATTTGAAGACCGATTTGAAGACAGCAACTGGTTGTCACATTTCGAAGGCTCCTTCAAATATGACTGAAAAAATGCTTTACTATCATCCTTTAGAAATAAAGGCTCCAAAGATTCAGTTCAACAGAACAGTGGTTAAAAAAACTTTGAAAACTTCCATTAAAACTTTCTTGACGAGCTGGTGACATGGATGATGGAAAGCCTCTGTGGACCAGACAGTCTCATTTTGGTTCAGCCTTCACGTTCTACGTGGCCCACGAAGACCACCTCCTTTGTGGGCCGGGTAGACACCTGACTTGAGACAAAACTTGCATTTGAGGATTCAGGAGAATTCAAAGATGAAATCTCATTCATTCTGATGTAAGAAGCTCACTGGGCACATACCCTGAAAAAGTGCCCGCAGGCTTCCTCATGGTTCAGCATTTTTGAGCAAATTGAGCTAGTACATTCAGAGCAAGGCTATGACATGCAGTCTTCATGCTAAGTCACACTATCAACTCCCTGCTTTAGCTTCATATTTTACAAGTAGACATGAGTATGGTATAGATTTTCTCATCTAAATCTCAGCAAAAAGGTATATTTCTCAAAACAATTTCCGGCAAAGTATTATATTTAAAGTATAGTGGCTTTATGTTTGCTTGTCTCACCCAGTGACTATACTGAATCCCATTCATACACTTTGTTTCTTTCCATCAGGTTCACTGGATCAGTTCCTTGCATCGTCTTTTTGTCTCTGTGTTCTGCCTCTTGAAGACTTTCAGGGCTTCAGACATTTCTCTCTTTGGGCTGACATTCAAATTGACATGATGGTGTCCACTGTCTGTTTTGTAATGATACACTGGTGGTGATATTACACGACAACAACATGAGCCTTAAGTCTCATGGGACGATAAAGCACATACATGAACACATGCCTTCGAGGCTTTTCTGAGGCGACATCCACAGCTGTCAACCCTCCACCTTATGGCTGACTCCGACTCTCCTAACATGGTGTGATCAGCGTCAGGTATAGTTACACAATACCAATGTCTGATTTATCGCTGTTGCCTGTAGTTCATTATTTTTCTTGTTTCTTTCTCCGTTTCTCCTGCACACTTCTGGCGCTTAATGCTTCAGTCTGTGGTAACAGCTTTCTCTTATTTCCAATGTCTTCCTGGTGTCTTTCCCTCTCTTACCCTGATTTTGGGTGCTGTTGCCTCATCTCACAGACCCTGAAGCTTAAAACATCCAAAGGGGAAACAATAAATTGTAAAATAGCTGCTGCTTAAACCTCCTCAGTGCTTTGCGCTGCATTTTTTTCTGACTTTATTTTTGTTCTTTGTGTGCATCGAGGACAAGTGGGGGTTGGGCTCCACAAGGTGATGTGACAACATGGTTTTCGCACTCTGCTGCAGTTTAATTAGCCCCAAAGATCAAACAACCAACAGTGAACGCATGAAAGTTCGTCGACCTGTTTCCCACCAGAAACAATTAAGACGCTCCCAATCTGTCTAGTGCTTATTGCTTTGTGCCATCTGACCAACCTGCTATCACAACTTGGGTACCAGGGTATCTCCCATGGCAATGCTCTCTCCATCTGTTTGTCACACCGACATCAGAGGCAGGTGTTTACTGGAACAGTTTGTCAGAGGTGAGCTGTCTCACACACCTGTTTCACTGCGGACTGGCACAAGGAGACAAACTTGAGATGGGGCTGAAAAGAAAAATGAGATAAGACACAGATGATCTGACTGCTCTATTAGAACCTCTGCAGTCTAATACTGAGATGTCACATTTCAGTTATTTCACAGATCGGAGTAAAGTACAAGGAAAGTCATACAAACAAATATAAGATGGGTGGAAATGGGACACCCCTGATAAGCTCAACAGTGCAGACTCTGTTTGTATTAATATATTTACTACCACAAAATACCTAAAACCCCAAATCATGCAACTAAATGGTCGCAAAACACCTTTCTCATCATCATCATCCAACTGTAATTCATACTGCTTATCTGTTTGAGGGTTGCAGGAGAGCTGGAGCTGACATTGGGCGAGAGGCGAGGTACCTGGACAGGTCGTCAACATATCACAAGGCCAACAACTCTTCACGCTCACATTCACACACGGTTAATTTAAAGAAAACAACTAACTGTAGTTGCATGTTTTTGGACTGTAGTAAGAAGCAGGACTAGCTGGAGGAAACCCAAGTGGGGAGTAACTACCAAAACATTTTTAAAAGTTTAAAGGATCAGTGTGTAGAATTTAGTGTCATCTAGTGGTGATTCAGTTGTTTGCAGATTGCAAACAACTGAATCATCATCTTGCAAGCATCATCATCCTGCAAGCATGAAGGCAAACCTTTTGTGGCCTTCAGTTACTGTAAGCCAGTGTTTGTCCCTCTTCTGTTGAAAGATGCCGGTACAACTTGGCAGCATCTGTGGAAGAAGACCTGCTGCTTATGTAAATATGTAGGGCTCATTCTCAGATAACAAAATTGAACAATTCTCAATTTCAGGTGGATATAAACTCATAAAACCATATCTATTTAGATTATATGCAATTTCTAAATCCTACACACTGGACCTTTATGAACTTATCAGTATGATGCCAAGGATTTGAATTCTCTCTATGACCCGAGGTTCCACAATATATCAATTTTAACTGAAATGAAAAACAATGAAGGTTGTCTAGCTTATGTTTAAGATGATATGATACGAAACACTTTAAATGAGAAGAGACTAAACTAAATGAAAATAATAATGAACATGAGCAGCATCATACTCAAAGACAAATGTCCTAGAAAATGAAACACTATGAATAAAGTAAATATTTTCTATCAAGTGGATTTGTACTATGTGGTGGATCATGATCATGGTGGCTACTGATCATGGACTATGATTAATTTACAAAAAGACTGCTTGATATACAATAAGCCTACTCACATATTCTACCATTACTGGCAATAACTTCTCCACTTCAATTGTCATTGCTGCTTAGATCCTCCTCCTTTTCTTTTATCAAACATAAAGACTTTAAATCACAGGTCTTATGCACATCTTCTGTGATCCCGAGTCAACGCTTCAGACCTTTTGTTCTACACAGACAAAGCGCAGGACTTATTGTGTAACCCGTGGATAGACTGCCACCTAGTGGTCAAAACAATAACAGCGCCACAAATCGTGAATGTGATAAAACTGTGGACTTTTAAAATAAATAATCCCAAATATTCTTGTAAAACGATAGAAACGTGTTTAATCCACATGTCAGTCCCGTTATTATACTTTATATGTGTGTCTACGCCTTTGTGATGGTGGTCCCTGCTGTGAAACCACATAGGAACCATAATCTGTTGCTTGTTTCCTCAGGTGGAGCCGGACGAGTCGGCGGAGGAGCAAATCAAAATGGCGAGCCAAGAGGAGTCAGTGAGGGAGTTCGTCGCTGTGACCGATGTGGACGAGGAGAGGGCCCGCTTTTTCCTGGAGTCCGCCGGCTGGAACCTGCAGGTACGTCCTATCGGTGCTTTTCCGCCGAGTTGCGGTGCAGCGTTCTGCGGACAGTCCCGAGGAAACGGCGGCAACATGTCATGTGTCAGACGGATAGCTCGCCGGCTAACGCTAGCCCTTGTTGCCGGTAATTTGTGCAAGTCACCCTTTGACAATGGCCCGGCCGCTCTCTGTCACCAACAGCACGGCTGCTGTGCTGCTCGTCAGCCGACACGGTCTTAGTTTCAAGAAGTCCCTTCCCTGTCGTCTCATTTAACATTAGCTCCTGTTAAGTGTGGCTGACGCTAGACTGCGTCCATTGAGCCGTGCTAGCTAGCGTTAGCCTGGGTTAATGTTGGTTTAACCTAGCTAACAACTCCGGTTAGCTACTAATGCTGTTGAAGTGAGTGTCTGTGGGCAGGAAAATGAAGTTGGACACTTAACCACTCTTATTGTAATTATACTGTGAGTGAGATACATAGATAATGAAACCTAACGACTGTTGTGATTCAGTTTCTCTCCGGCTAGAAAGAGAAAGTACATGAATCAGCTGCAGTGCCATGTTGTAAACATCAGTCCTGTAGACTAGAACAGACAGGACAAACAGTTACTGAGGTGATCACACATGTCACTTGTTAGACAGGCGGTGAGATGTCAGGAAGAAGATGATGTTAGGTGCGTTTGATCTGGACCTGCTCAGACTGCGGCTGCACGGGAGGACTAAACAAATCTTTTTCCCTTAGCGTCAGTGAGTCGAAAACACATCTCATCTAAATCAGTGTCTTGTTTCATGAAAACCTATGAGGGAAAAGTCAGTGATATGTGTCAGAGGAACCCTGTTAGAGAGAGAACATGTTTATTTCTCTCTGTTTCATTGAGAACCAAAGACTTGAGAGTAAAAATACATCAAAACCTGTATTACTCATTTCACACTTTGTGTTTTGATGTATGCCTCTTAAGTCCTTGCCCCATTAATTAATATTAATCTAAAAGATTATACATACATGTACTTCAATTAAAACATCCACTAATCTTTTTTTCTTTTATAGTTTGTTTATGTCCTTAACAATTTCTTTTATGTATGTTCTGATTTATGATTAAAAATAAAAGTCAGAAATAATACAATTTAAAGGATGAACATACAACCTATAAGATCACAACTTATTTTGCACCAACAAACTCCTTAGTTAAAAGCTTTTTAAAGCTGAAAATTAAAACTGTAGTAAAAAAAACTACCAGAACAAAATTGAATACATCTCTATGTCTTTGGAGAGAAACAAATGGCTGATGATGCATTTGAATTTCTTAGAATAAAAACATAAGAGGTTTCCAGGTGCTGCAGTTGGAGAATAACTGCTCTTCTAACCAGCATGTACTGTGTTAAGATCAGTGTGCATCATGTTAAGTAAACACTGAGCAGAGCCACGTTAAGTGGAATGCATCTGTTGACTTGTTACCTTTGCCTCTACAGCTTGCACTCGCCAGTTTCTTTGAGGACGGAGCTGATGACGACATAGTGACGCTCCCTCAACCCGAGGGAGGCTCCTCGGTCTCCCGTTCTGCAGGTCCAAGGTGTGTTTGTATTGTCTTTTATTAATTCTCTGCCACGGTATCCACATCATTACAAAGACTTGGCTCACTCATCTGTATAATTTAACGACATTTAATTAAATGCATGAACCCGGTGTATTTCTTTAATATCAGCTCGCAGCCCAGAGTGACGTCCTTCAGAGATCTGATGCATGAGGCAGAGGAGGAGAGTGACGAGGAAGAAGGTGAAAGGTGAGTTAAATTTCCTCCATCGTCTGTTTTGTCAGTAGTCTTCACTTTAACAGTGACGGTACATGATAAAGCACTAAGTCAAGACTTTTTTCTGTCATGATTGATTTGATCGGCATACAAAAGATATTTGCCCTTCCTCCACAAGAAACTCACAAATCATGGTATTAGAAATGTTATAGAAAAACATTCATGGCCCTGGTAGAGATTGAGTGTCAACCTCTGAGTAAATCAGGGATTGATATAGATGCAGGGACAAACATATAAATAAAATGACTGCTCGGTGTGTGTAGTAACAGTAGCTCTCGTTGGGACAAAGTTCTAGGTTTTACGAAGCGTTCTGTCTGTGCTCTACATCCAGTTTGTATGGTAGAAAGTCTCACTCAGTGGGTGTTAGTCCAGAATGCACCAAACTATTTTAGGTTTCACCTCATTCATTGTGGACAGGTCGTTCACAGTTTTTCTGAAGCATCAGCATATTGTCCTGCTGGAGCAGTGCAGTGGACTGGCTGTTAAGGGACTGTGTGATGTTGATAATGGAATTTTTGTCCATTTACATTGCAGTCCCTGAGCAAGCTGAACTAATAAACATTAATTGTTTTATTTAGAATCAATTATACATAATTTATATTAGGACAGCATGATATATGGAAAAGTTATCTTCTTCATGATGTCAACATGCGTGATATACGTAATGCAAAAGACAGCTTGAACTGCGATAAATGGTGTTGCCTTCACACTTTGTATGTCAATATATTTGGCCAATCAGATGGAGCCCTGCTGCCTTAGATAATAAATGAAAGATATTCAGATCATCAGACAGGTTTTTCGTCGGCTGCTCTCTATATATCTCTATCTCTCTCTGACGCTAAGACTATGCTGACGTCTCTGACTCGCTACAGTTCGCACCTCAATTGTATTTCTTTGTCATAAAGGTTTGATGATGATAATCTTGTTGAATCATGGTATTTGTGACTTGGTGTATTACTCTCAAATATCAGTATTGGCATCAGCCCCCAAGTATCCATATCAGTCATGCTTGAGTCACACAGGCATGAAAACCTGCAGCACTATGCATTACACATAGATCTATTTAACTATTTTACTTATTTGACTTAGTTGATCACTCGTTTTCCCCCCTTAATCTGTACTCTGTTACGTGTTCTGTGGAAGAATTCCCCTCTGTCTTGATTCACCCTCCTATGTCCCCCTCAAGGTTTTTTGCAGGGGGATCAGAGCGCAGTGGGCAGCAGATCGTTGGGCCTCCCAAGAAGAAGAGTTCCAATGAGGTGGTGGAGGATCTTTTCAAAGGAGCCAGAGAACATGGAGCTGTGCCTCTGGACCGGAGTGGGAGAGGTCCAGGAGAGACCAGTAAAGCCAAGGTAAGAGAAAGCTCATCAGAGCAATCTCTTAATAGCAGATTAAGTTTATGTATATTTTGATTTGGTTTGGGCAATTTTATGACCATCTTTTTTATTGATAATTCTCCTTCCTCTTGGTGATCCAATCCCATTGACTCATTGTGTTTTTATTATCACCTCTCATCACCCAGGCCTTTTTGGGGGGAGGTTACAGGCTAGGAGCAGCTCCTGAGGAGGAGTCCGCCTATGTGGCTGGAGAGAGACGCGGCGCCGGCGGCGGCAACCAGCAGGATGTGAGTGTACATCCTGATGGACTTTTTTCAGTTATTGTTTTGTATCAAGTACCTTTGGCACTATGAGACACCATAGTTAGGGTCATGCACCAGTTTTTACATGGAGGTTACCTACTGGACCGAATAACAATGCTGATGGTTCTGGCAGCACATAACGTTAGTCTACTGGTTAGTTAGTAGCTACCTCTAACTCCAGTTGACTACAACAACAAAATTATTAAAGCGAAGGAGAAGCTGGAAAGAGAAGCTCCGTGTGTCATGTGTCCCCCGACCTTCTAGACCTATAGCAGCATAAATAAGAGCAGGTCCAAGACAAGCCTGGACCGGCTCTAACTATAAGCTTTATCGTAAAGGAAGGTTTTAAGCTACTCCTAAACGTACAGGAGAGGAGCTTGATAGATGAAAGCTCTGGCTCCTACTCTACTTTTAGAGACTTTAGGGACGACAAGTAAGCCTGAATTCTGGGAGCGCAGTGCTCTAGTGGGTTGATATGGTACTATGAGCTCTTTGAGGTATAATGGTGCCATATTATTAAGGGCCTTGGAGGTGAGTAGGATCATTTTAAATTCTATTCTAGATTTAACTGGAAGCCAGTGTAGTGAAAAATTGTTACAGGCCTACCTTAACATTTCTAATAATATATCAAGTTAGAGATTTCCTTGTTCAGTTTACAGGTTTAGTTTGGCACCTGACATGTCTCCAGGAGGGTGTTAAAAATGTCTGAACAATGAAGACAGCTGATCGCCACAGTGCTTCAGGGTGGATGGGGGGAGACAGAGTCAGATCCGGCTGCTTTGCGGGGCTTCCCTCTCCTGAAGAGCTTGTTAATGTCCCTCTTTGGTGCTTTTTTGAAGAAAATAAATATCGGTTTAGCATTGGTATCCGGAAAACCCAAATGACACGCAACCTTATTTTTGACTTGGTCGTACAGCACATCTTACAAACTACCTTTGAGAGACGATAAACCTACCTGTGGCCTCCTCTCTCTTTTACATGTGATTTAAGGACTCTTGCATCTTTACAGTATATTAAATTGTCATGTGTCTCATTCTCTTCTGGGGCATTTGAGTTCAAGGAACAGGTCAAGCTTAAATGGGTTTGCTCTGGAACATCACATGAGCAGAGTCACAAACTCAGAAATAGTTTAAACCTTGTATGGGGACATATACACATTTTGTTTTTCAATTTGAAATGAAATAATGGATACTACTTTCAGTACATTAACAGTAGTTTTTGTTTCACTGTTGAAATAACTGCGTGGGAGATCTTTTTCTCTTGCACGGTCACTTCTTCACTCCTTGTATCGACAGACAACAAACAGCTGCTTATGAAACATTTCGTAGCCATGTGTTCAATTATGTTTGAACCTTTAAACTTAAGCTTCACGAAGGTCTGTCAAAATGAAATGTGACATTTTGAAAACGCAGCTGTGCTCACGAGACCTCAGAGCAAGTCAAAAATCTTTTACTAGATACAAACTGTCTTACTGACAATTTATGGTCTGAAGGCCGTCTGTTTCCCACCTCTGCTTCCCAG
Source organism: Verasper variegatus (assembly GCA_026259375.1). Lineage (NCBI taxonomy): Eukaryota > Metazoa > Chordata > Actinopteri > Pleuronectiformes > Pleuronectidae > Verasper > Verasper variegatus. Next base: position 3,433,738 of record CM048045.1, on the reverse strand, counting down.
TGAAGGTGACACTAAATAAATCTAAAGGTCTCATGATTCTTAGTTACAAAGACTTTGATGCAGTTTGTGGTTTTTAAATTTCAATGGCTATTGACAGACTGGGCTAAAATTGAAGAGAAACCAAATTCTTTTTCTATAATAATTCATTACAAACACATTAAATGCGCAACAATTAAGATTAGTGTTAATAGCTGGTTACTTTATGACACTGGCTTGCTACTTCATATTTGTCTTGAAAGCTGTGTGTGTGTGTGTGTGTGTGTGTGTGTGTGTGTGTGTGTGTGTGTGTGTGTGTGTGTGTGTGTGTGTGTGTGTGTGTGTGTGTGTGTGTGTGTGTGTGTGTGTGTGTGTGTGTGTGTGTGTGTGTTCTAGGTTCACGTGGTGCTCAAACTGTGGAAGACAGGTTTCAGTCTGGATAATGGAGAACTCAGAAACTACAGTGATCCTGGAAATTCCAACTTCCTCGAGGCAATCAGAAGAGGGTGAGAACACCCTGCCAACTTCATCTAGGTTACACATATGGTCATCATAGGCCTTAGAAAACGCACTGTCTTTAATGTTCTATTTGTGTGTGCGCGCACATGTCTTTCTGTAGTTATGAGGGCCATTTTTGGTTCAATACCATCATTGTGAGGACATTTTGGCTGGTCCTCACAAATTCAAAGGGTTGTTTGAGGGTTAAGACTCGGTGTTAGGGTTAAGCAATTATTTGCAATGGTTAGGGTATGGGGCTATTAAATGCATTATGTCAATGACCTCACAACTATATTTGACCACGAGACACCATTGTCTGCTTGAACAGCACACATTAGCAACACTGACAGCATTCAGCCCCTGTTACTGTTGGTTGTCACCCTGCAGCGAGATCCCCCTGGAGTTGAGGCAGCGGTCTCGAGGGGGCCAGGTCAACCTGGACATGGAGGACCACAGGGATGAGGACTTCAGCAAACCCAAGTTGGCTTTTAGGGCCTTTGGAGGTGAAGGACAGAAGTTGGGAAGGTGAGATTGATGAGTCTTGTTTTTCTATTTAACATGGTTTGTGAATCTTTACAGTTCCAAAACGCAGCAGCTGAATTCAGTGTAAGTAAAGGCTGGTAAACCAGTCTTACTCGACATGGGAATGAATCATCCTAATTCTAGGTCTTGAATGTCAGACGGCATTGTTATTTTTACTCCAAAGTCTTGGACACATTCGGCTCTCAATCAAAGTTGTCTGTCCTGTCTAAAAATATATCAGCACACATAAAACCGCAATACAATTCAAATAGCACATGTGCTTTACTTTCTACACTTTTTTGTATCGAGTGAATACAAATCTAATATCTACTTTGTGCAGCTTCTTTCACTTTTAGCACAGGGATCATATTTTATAGAATTAAATGCCAACTTAGAATTAATAAAGTAAGAATACTAAGCTACTTTTTCCTGCTTACAGCAAAGTGGATGGTTCATCTTTGAGAGCAGCTCAGGACAAATCACTTGTAATATCAAAGCAGGAATACATCAGGAAAACCCTTTTATAACCACTGAAAGCAGTTCTTGGCCTTACACAGGATTCAAATGTCTTCTTACAAAGTCTTTAAGTTCATATTTGTTTGTATGAAGAAATTAATGTTAAAGCTATTGTCTACAGTTGGTAAGTTCATATTTCTTACCATTTGTATATTTGTACTGCTGGGACTGAAAATAAATGTTATTCTGCAAAAAACTGTCCAGCAAAAACAACATATCTCTATATGTGATTATTTTGTTAAACGCTTAAGTGTTTCTTTAAAAAAAAAAAATGTTTATAATAAAATTACCAATAATGTACTTTTATAGCACTTAAAAACATAGTTACCAAGTACACAAGATACAAATGATAGTTGAGAGAACTAAAAAAAAAAAACATTCCAACATAAAACAAATGTTAAAATATTACAACTGACAAACTGAGATGATTGTCCTGTGTAAATATGATCCATCATGACCACGACTCGACAAAATATCAAGTGTGATCTTCTCCCCTCCTGTAGTGCCACCCCAGAGTTGGTTACAGCTCCGGCCTCCGCCCAGCAGGACCAGGCTGCCAACGAGGTCCAAGCCAGCAGCTCAGTGGCCCTCGACCCCTCCCAGCCCGTCACCAACATTCAGATCCGACTGGCTGACGGTGGCAGGCTGGTCCAAAAGTTCAACCATACCCACAGGTGACTGTGACAGAGACTTGTGTTCCTGCATGTTTACTGTGCCATTTCAAACAGCTGAAAATGACATCTCTGCCGAGTGTGTCCCCCTTTTTAAACCCAAAATGCATCATACTGTACTATATCCTAACAGTAAATGTTGCTGTTTTCAGCCATGTCCAGCTCTCTCACTTATCATTTATAAAATATTAATTTGGTCAAGATGCAAGCAGAATTACCATCAGCCAGTTACTATATACTTTAATAGCTAATTTCTTTCTTGCTCAGTTATCTGACAACATACAGTTATGTCGATGACAAAACCTGATGCAGTTGTTTTTTTATTAGTTGAAGTTTGAGTTTGGTTCAGATCTGTTGTCTTCAGCAAAATCAAGTACGCTCCTCTAATAATGTATTAGTGTCCTGTGGAAATCGCAAGCTCCTGTTGAGGTCAACATACATGAGGTTTCACTGTAACTTGCTGCTGACTGAGGGCACAGCGCAAGGTGTATGGTTCATAAGGGCTGGACTAATAAAATAAAAAACATACTCTTTTTCACTGTCTTCACAAGGTGCAGTTTGGTATTGACAGAGATCGCTTCTCTCCAGAGCAAACTGATTTTGTGCATGAATAGATCCTCTGTGTGTGAAACAAGCGAAGTATAAACTTGTGTATGAAAAAAGAATCTCTGGAGTGTTAACGTGAAGGCTGGTGCAGCAGACAGAGACAGGACATAGTGTGTGTGTATGGCACCACTTTTTATCCTGAGATATTTGAATCATCAATCATCTCGATCAATATATCTACATACATTTTTTATTTTTATGCCAAAAAGTAGATTATACACAATTTGAGCACACACCTCCATATGTTACAGTTTACGTTCATAGAGGGGATGGGGTTAATTTTACAGTGGAAGAATGATACAAAAAACACAGATTTGCAAGCTCTGTATCAGGTACAATAAAAATGATTGATTACCTTACCAATTGTAAGGAGTCCGAGTTGCTGTTGTAGTAACAATGTTCTCTGAAGATCTGAACTGTAGCTGTGGAATAAGAACCCTGCATAACGTATCGTTGTGTCCCTCAGGGTGTCTGACCTGCGCGAGTTTTTGGTCGCGGCCCGGCCTACCATGGCCGCCAGAGAATTTGTTCTCATGACCACCTTCCCCAACAAGGAGCTGACGGACGAGAGCGAGACACTGCAGCAGGCCAACCTCCTCAACGCCGTCATCGTTCAGCTGCTAAAGTGAAGTGCGGAGAGTGTAAGGTGTAATCCCTGCTGGTGCGGCCGAGTAGTGCAGCCACGTGAAACCTGCTGCCCCTTCTGAGGGAGGAGAAAACATGGACTTATATATGGACTTCTAATTTCTGAGTTTTGTTTTTCTAAAGTCAAATGTAACATTCTGCTCCCCCCCACCCCACTGCCACCACTCTCACCCTCGCGTGGTCTGTGATGGGCACTAATAAAGGGGGAAACTTAGAAACCTTCCTAAATCGAGCAGAGAAATCTCAAAGTTCTGGAAAGCTGCAGATGCTGTTGCTGATTGTGGTCGTGATGGGGACGAGTTCCCCTGAGAGCAGTAGATGGTCTAATCCAAAAACGCAGCAGCAGTCCAGCTTTCTGAGGAGCAGCTTGGTTGCAGAGATGGTCACTAAACCTGGCTCTTTTTTTTCATTAACTTGCTCCCCTCTTCTCCTTTTCTATTAACCTTCATTTGGCCCTTCAGCTGTGTTTACTGTCAGGTGCTGGAGCCCTCACCAGACCATCGGCAGAGTCCCAGTTCCAACCGCACAAACCAGAACCACATAAGAAATACTAGTCTTATTAAAAGTACATGTTGACAGTGTGGTTTTGTAAACGTTTCCTTTTCTCTCTGTAAACTCTGCTTGGAGAGAAAAGTACAACGTTGTCACAAAACACTTTTCCTCCAAACTAACCAATACCAGTAGCCTTACTATCCTTTATTCACCTCCACAAACACATTTGTTCAAAATCCAGATGGAATTATTTTTTTAAGCTGCCCTTTCTCCCTCTTTTCTCTTTTCCTTTACAGATTGTAAGATTGTCCCGGTTACACATTTTGATATTGTGTAACATCACAGCTACACATGGCTTTTTTGTCAAACAAAAGATCATATAGATTGTAAACTCTGGTTTGTAGTAGTGGATTCCTATGACACACTGACATCTTCTATGCATCCTGGGGCAACACAGAAATATGTTTGGACCTCCTGGTGAAATAAAATCCATTTTATGGTTGATGTATAAAGAACTTAATCGTCTTGTGTTTTTGTTGTAGTTAGAAAAATGGCATTTAGACCATTTGTCAAGTGAGAAGCATGGATTCTAGTTTTATTTTTAATAAATGCAGTGTCCGAAAACTGCTGGAAGCCGACTCTTACGTGAGTTTTGTCTCTGCCACTGGTGTATGTCTCTCCAGTTTGTGTAGACTGTGGTCATCCAGAGTTGCATGGGCAGGGTGTGCGAGGCAGGTACGCCATATTTGGAGGTGTTTATTACGATCCTGCAAGGTCCGAAAGACGATGCCTTTTTTTTCCCCCAGAAGATTTTGTTGTTTCTATTGGGATTCGAAGAGGCTTTCAATTAAGAAAGTGTTTCAGAAACAACTTACCAACCCTACCTTGGCACAGAGCATGTTGAATCATTCATTGATCATTTAAATGTTTCTGTTGTGTTGGAGAGAGACCTTGTATCTTTTTATCTACCATCACATTTCCAAAATATCTTACCATTGATTAAATTATATAAAATTAAAAAACACCCAATATCATAATTGTATCATAATTCAATAATCCAATTATCACCTAACTTGTTATAAACCTGCTGTTTAAGCAAACTTGAAGTAAAAAAAGTCAAGCTAAAATCGACACAGATCCTTAAACCTTGTTTTAAATCTGTCTTGTTTATTGTCAGATGTTTTTTGTTAAAATCGACCCTTTCACAATGTTAACCACGTGCAAAGAGCTTGAAAGTGATGCAGCCATGGCAACCTCCATGAAGAAGATAGGTCAGGTTGTATGTTGCCTGAAAGGAAAATCATTGTGCAAATCAGCCAGCACTGCTTGTTTCAAAGCTTTAAACGCTGTCAGATAGTCAGAGGTGAATATACATCTTATCGCACTCTTTGTCATCTGATCTCATGATGTGACTAATCATTAGGAGAAATATTTGACTTTTAATGAGCAATAATGATTCGTGCTTGTTCTCCTCTCAAGATAAGTGTGAGGTCAGTTTTATAGAACAAGTGTTGGATTCTTACAAAACTGTGATAGGTAAGTTTTAAAATATAAATATATTAACTCAGATATTTAACCAAATGCTGTGGTTTTGTTGTACATTTTTACATAGAAGCAGTGCTGACATTTTCATAGTGTCTGTATGCTGCTTAAAGATCTTATTGAGGGTTTTCAACATTGAGCATATTACCTATGTATATAAAAAATCTTTGGTGGAAGAAATGTGACACACCCTAACCCTAACCCTGCTTTCAGACATGTACTGAACTGTGGAGAATCTCCCAACATTTTACGGAGGGCCTGTATGTGAGAACACAAATGTCCGAGGGAGAGGCTCTGCAGTTTCTCCTGCCAGCCCCCTGGTGAAAACTCTGGAGAGTGTCCTGTGAGAAAACAGCAGGAGAATTCATTGCAAGCAAGTGGGGGTGTTGTTGATGGTTTGTTTTTTTAAAGCGACATAAGCAAAAATGAAAAAAACTAAAAGAACACATCTCAGGATGAAAAAGCAGTGCCATAAATGTTACAGACATCGATGAAGAGAGCTTTTGGTGATGAGGTCTAACGCCAGTGTCAATGTGCAATAAACAAAAACATGTGATCTCCATGACAGAATCTGCCCCACCTTCCCTCACCTGAACGCTTCAGAGATTTCTGTGTTGTTGTGAACGTGTCTGAAGAATCTCCTGCTGTGTTGTTCATGTGCGACGTTCTTCAGAGTTCATTTCTGAGAACCACTATAATGTATGTGCCCCCTTGACTCTTGGGAAGATATAATATGTTTTTGGTTTGCTTTCTTGTCACAACTTCAGGCAGCTCATAGTATTTTCATTGTCTGCTATCCTGTTTTCTGCTTTGCCATATACTATCTCTCATGTCGTTTCAGAACTCAGCCACTCCCCCCTGCTCTGCATCACCTCCAATTACCTGGCCTGCCCCACCCCCAGACTCACCTGCTTTCCATCAGTCAGTCAGTCACTCAATATATATACCGGCCCATTTCCTGTGTTCTGTGCCAGATTGTCTTGTGTGTTTTCCTAGCTTTAGAGATAAGACAACACTTTCCAGTGTTGACATTTCTGCAGAGTTTTATTAACTTAACAAACTCAGTCTGACCCTCTGTGCTGGATGTTTGGTGGACAACCACATGAACACTCCATGGCACTGGAGCCAGTTAGCTGCTGTTTCACAGTGAAAAAATAGGCACCAACAAAACTGTTTTGCTACAATTAATGAGTATTACGGGAAGTTAGGAATTGGTGAAAATATTTGACAATTCTAAGAATAGAATAGAGTGGATAAGATGCAGGTGTTGCTATGGCTGCACATTTGCTGTGGTGATGTGAGTGCCTGCTGGGACAGTGCTGTGCTTTGACTCAGAGTGCCTCACCTAGAATAGCATCATCTCTCTCTGCCACTCTTCTCTCTGCCTGCTCACCTTGTTCACTCTCTTTTCATTCGTTTTACACTGCAGTGGCATCAAGGACGGCCTCAAGCAAACTGCAGTCACCTGAACCTGAACCTTAAACAAAAACTAAATCTAACCTTAACCTAAACAAACCTTACCTTGACCTCAAAAAATGTCTTCACCTTTAAATGTGTTGCTTTATGTTTTATGGGGGACTTAAAACTTTGTCCCCACAAGGAAGACCAGTCCCCTCAATGTAAGGGTGTACACAGATTTAACATGAGTAATACTTGAACCACACACATGCACACACTGGACAGTGTCACAATGTACACACTGCCTAGCAGATATCAAGTTAGTCACAGATAAGGAAGAAAAAAAAAATCTTTCTCTTGTGCCTTCAAAATAAAAGCATTTTTCTCACCTACCGCTCCTGTCAGTCCCCAGAAGTGGAAGCGAGGCTGGACTATCAGTTGATGAAAAAGAGACATTTTACAGGCCCCAGACCTCCAGGGGCCCTAAAAGCATATGAAACAAGACGTTTTAACATGTCACTGTTGGAAAATCACAGGTTTATCACATGCCCCTTCTATTGTTCATGCGGACTCACTGTCACACTGTCATGACACACTGAGACACATGAATAGAACAGAGTTAATGTTAATGTTTAATTATTACATTTATTTATTAGGGAGCAGGTACAAAAACAACAAAGATGGAAACTGGCACGAAGGGCCTATAATTTGTGTTCCAGAGATGTTTGAGGAGAATAAAAATCTCTATGACATACAAATAAGTTTGTAAGAGGAAAAACTCATAAAATGAAACTGAATTGGCTTTATTACTGTTTATTATGTTGTACATGTTCAACTTGGTCCCCAACCTGAAAGGCACACTGCCCCACTGACTGCTACAGAGTGCTGGTCACATGTTTATTCAAAGTTTATCAGTACTGAACATATGGCAATCATCAGGCAATCAACAGTACACGTGCCAAGTGTAAAGTCCATAAGTTTAAGGGATCAGTATGTAGATATAATATAAATGGGTTAATTTGACCTGCACAGATTTAAAGTCCTTCTTTGACAGACAGTCTCCTGACTCTGCAGCCATTGTGTCATGAAACAGTAGTATTTTGGGGTGTATATAGTCTATGGTATATACATATGATAAAGGGGTTCATGTTACAGTGCCTCCTGGCGGCTGACATGCCTCTGTGAAGGTTTTACTTTGGAGGTTACGGCCGGAAGTGTTGTGTAATATGATAAAGTGACGCTGGTGTCCCTGCAGAGGGGGGGCGGGAGAGGGGGGGGGGCGGAAGAGAGAGAGAGAGAGAGAGAGAGAGAGAGAGAGAGAGAGAGAGAGAGAGAGAGAGAGAGAGAGAGAGAGAGAGAGAGAGAGAGAGGGGACCGCGGGAGGAGCGCGCACATTCACAGACAGGCTGCGGGAAGAAGTGTGTCGCCGGGGCGCAGGGAGAGCTCCACAACACACCGCCTCAAACATGGGAGTCGAAATCGAGACTATAACCCCGGGTGACGGTAATGCGATTGCACAAATAATAATAATCATAATAATAATAATAATCCTAAAAATAATGATAATATAATATAATATGGAAACGTGCATGTGTCAACCACTAGGCGCATGTTTGCACTTCTCTGTTTTCATGTAACTAATACAGCCGCAGAAAACACCGCCTTAATTGCCCGTTATTCCTCTTTGGTCTCTCCACAGGAAGGACTTTCCCCAAAAAGGGGCAGACGTGCGTGGTGCATTATGTGGGTGAGTAGTTGTGCGTGCACGGATCAAACTCTGCTGCACATTTCAGCCCCTGCACTTGGGCATTTTCTACTAATGAAGGCCGCACAAGTGGAGTGACGGCCGCGGGCAACTGTCTCCTGCAGCCGTCTGACAAATACCGAGGCATGTGGTAATCCTGCAAGTGCCACAGCTAACACCGTAAATCCTCACAGGGACGCAGGGATGTGCTGATACTAAACGCCGTGCAGCGCGTTCAACTGTGCGATCAGACATTTCTCTTGCAGGCAGTGATTCCTCAGTAGGGCAAAGAGTAAAATGACTGTCAGTCAGCTGCATGAAGATTTAACCCCTTCAACACACCACCACTCTCTGGAAGGACATTGGTGTTCACGGTATGTGGAGGAGGACAGTGGTGATGGTAGTGATGGTGATTATGATGGTGATGGTAGTGATGGTGATTCTGATGGTGGTGATAGTAGTGATTCTGATGGTAGTGATGGTGATTCTGATGGTGGTGATGGTGACTATGATGCTGGTAATGTTGGTGATGGTGGTGATGGTGTTGGCGATGTTGGTGACTTAGATGATTATGATGAGTGCTCTGAACGCTACAGTTTGGGCCAAAGGGTTGTGAGAGACAGACAGACAGGCAGAGAGAGAGAGAGAGAGAGAGAGAGAGAGAGAGAGAGAGAGAGAGAGAGACAGACAATGAGAGAAAGAGACAGTCACCTCAGACAGACAGACATTCAGCTCAGACAGACAGACATCTCAAACAGACAGACAGCTCAGGCAGACAGACAGACAGACAGCTCAGGCAGACATTCAGCTCAAACAGACATTCAGCTCAGACAGACAGACAGACAGCTCAGGCAGACAGACAGCTCAGGCAGACAGACAGACAGACAGACATTCAGCTTAGACAGACATTCAGCTCAGACAGAAAGACAGACAGCTCAGACAGACAGCTCAGACTGACAGACAGTTCAGACAGACAGATTTAAAATCCTGTCTGATTTCCAGCGCCTCTCTTTGTTGGAGTTTCTGGGTGGGGGGTTAGTTGAGCGGATTATAAGCGTCTGGGCCACAGAAATAATGTCAGACTTACTGTAGTAAACCTGTCACATTCCCTCCACACACACACTCACTATATTTAAATGTATATGATCCCACTAAATTATTCCAGTAGTGACTCATAGTATCAGTCAGATTCATATAGTCTTCTCTATGGTAGAGATTTTAAAGGACCAGTACTAGGCTATATCTAGGGAGGCAACTAATGGTTAATGATTGCTTTCCTTTTTTATTATTGTGCGGATTATCCATATTGATTAATTGTTCTTCAGTTTTCCAGAGCCCACGTTGAATGTTGTTTTTTGTAACCAACAACTATAAACTAAAAACACAAAGATATTCAGTTTCTATCAGATATTGTTCAGGAACTGGAGTGTGTGATTTTTTTTTTTTGCCATTTCCTTAAAATATTTGTTTTTACAATTAATTGATCATCAAAGTAGTTAACATTCAATGAATAAAGTTATTATTTCAGCCATAAGTATTTATTGTCCACAGTGATGCTAACTTTGAGCCAAAGGCTGGTGTCAGCAAACTAACATGTTCATAACGATAACTTGTTAGCATTTAGTAGGTGACCATAGTTTAACGTGTTAGCATGCTAATGTTTGCTAATTATCAACTAACACACTGTTCAGCTGGGGCTAATGGCAGTGCTTTTAGTTTTGCAGGTGGACAAATAAAGGTTTGAGGTGACATCTGTGGGACAGCAGCACCAGTTTTGACATTTCATCCTGAGGTGGACATAACTGGACCAAATTCCATGGCCTCCTGTCCAGTGGTATTTGAGACATTTGACCTGATGACGACGCTATTGAGAATAGTCAAGGGATAGCTAAGGTCTGTAATGTTCATCCTTTGGTGACCATCAATGTTTGTACAAAAAAATTGGTGATTAATTTCAGTAGTTGAGATTTTATTTGACTAGAACAGCATGGCGGAGCGACTGACAAACAGGAAAGCCATTCATAGAGCTAGGTTGCAAGTATTGACTTCATACTTGGCATGTGTATTATTAATTGTGCGAGGAAGTTGAGTTTTGAGTTTTGAGCGTTTTGGACACAATATATGTTCAATATTAATAAAGATTGAATAAAGTGGCAGGGGGGGGGGGGGGGGGGGGTGTTGGGTAATGAACAGAGCAGTCAGTAGACCGAGTTGAACTTGTCTTCTTCTACGTCCTCAGATTAACCACAGCAGTGTTTCACCACTGGGTCGAACCAAAATCCCTGCCAGATAATTTTGATAATTTGATTATTTTAACAGCATTCTCAGAATCACTTCCTGTTTTGCAATTTGCCATCAAAGTTAAAGCACAACGTTTGTTTTGTGCTGCAATTCGTCATATCAAGCTTAATAATTATTATTTAACTTTTATTTGGACAAGTTGTGAGCTTTGGTCTGAAGACTGTGTCAGTTGCTAAACAGACCTCTAAAATATCAGATATGTCATTTATGAAAAACCAACAGCATTTTTGTAAATCATTCAGACTTATATATGAGCCATATGTATGAATAGTTATGAAGCAAATTCAGTTTCATTTTATGAAAAACATTGACTAAAAAATCTTCATTGCAGGTAAACCAGGTAGGATAAACACAAAGCATCATAGCACCATTAGTTTATAAAAAGCTCAGCACACAATGTCAAGCACACAAACAACAAAAAGTGACAGTATATTGTAGAACTGTTTGAGGAGGACTCACTAATGACAAGGAATACTTCTGAAGTAGAGCTTTAACACATTACAAGATAACATAACATTACAAATAGGCATGTTTAGCACAGGTACTGCACTAGTGTTGTAAAAGACACTATTTGAATACAGTACCAGTAAGGAAACATGTAGCATCAGTATAAAATTGGGATTTCAGATGACTTTTGCATCCATGTTAGACTGTATATTTGTCAGCATCTGTTCCGGGTTTGGCAAAGCTGGTCTCAGCCTTCTCTCCTGGTCAGACAGACATAACTCTCACTGTAATACAAGCCTGAGTTGAACATGAAGTAAGATCCAACTTGGGCTGTCCTCAGGAAATATGTTTTTTTTTATTTCTTTTAAGGTATGAGTCTGCATTCTTGTCTTTTTTTTATATCACACAAACTACAGGATTTCCTCTCTGGGCGGTATCCCTTCCTGTCAGCCCACAATGCGGCCTTAAAATGGGTCATGAAACAGGATTGTCCCTTACACAAGCCTTTTGAAATGCAGATGCACATGTGAAGATGAAAACTTGGATTTGCTGTGTTTTTTTGAAAGGGTCTGTCTGTAGGAAATGGTTGATGTGAGAAAATGTCAGCACTGTGTTGTGTGGTGGTGAAGTGGGAAAGGCAGTGTATTGATGCTCATTGCCTTTGATACTTTGGTAGGACCTTTCAGCTCCTGCACATAATTCCACTGGATAATATCTAGATGTCCAGAAGAGGACAGAACACCCACTCCACTGCCTGGATTAAAGGCTGCATCTTGCCAGACGCCCCCTGATGTGCCCAACAACACGTGCAATTGTTGCACCTTCTCCCTTCTCCCACACACACTCACATCACAGTACATTAAACCATTACACACACATGCTGCCTTTCTGCTGCTAATGACAGTAATAGTTCTGGCATAAATAGTCTTGGAGGGGGTGCTATTCTGCGGATTGATGCTTGCGATCTTCCTGACTGTCACACTGAAACCCACCCTGCAGACAGCTGCAGCGGTTATTCTGAGATCCTTGGAATCCCTTCATTTGTGCTCAATATACACAGCAGGGAAGGCGGATGTCAGACCAGCTTGGATACATATTTGTTTCCTATGTTTTTTATGAAATGTTATTCATTTAATGTCTTAATGCTGAAGTTTTCTGCACAGATGACCTGTATTGTTCAGGTGTAAGAGCTGGATTCTGTCACCTTGTGCAGCTGCTCCACGTTTTGTCTTGACTGTACCTCTCTCTGTCTCCCTGTTCGTAGGCTCCCTGACAGATGGACGCAAGTTTGACTCATCCCGTGACAGGGACAAACCTTTCAGGTTCAAGATTGGCAAGCAGGAAGTCATCCGAGGCTGGGAAGAGGGAGTGGTGCAGGTGGGCTTGAGAGCATGAATCATACATGTGCATCTAAAATGCACATATATTTTGATGAATCTGATTATAAGGTTTGTGAACTGATATAGATTCTGAGGTTTGAACTCACTCAGCCCGTCAGAGAAGAGTACACCTGACATTCTACAGTGTATTTACTGTATTTATTCCACCAGTACACAGAGATTGAAGTAAACACATTTTGCTGCTGATGTTGTAAATCTGTTGAAATGTATTAATTTGTTGACACGGTTCCATTATCGAGTTTTAACGCAGCAAGGTTTTCATTAACTCTGTAAACATGGGGCCGTACAGCCATGGACACAGCTCTGTGTCCTACACACTCAGCCTTGCAGGCCAGGTGGCTGGTGAATAGTCCTGCCTGTGTGAAGGTGCTGTAGATTCATGGTAGCTTGGTGTCCTTAGTTATATTCTGTTTGTGGGTTAGAACATCACCTTTAAACATTTTTTTCACTATTACTGTTACAGTCCGCATCACACAATGAACTGTATATCTTACATGTTATTTTCTGACACCTGTTGTCTCTCTCTCTTTCTCTCTCCTGTGTTTGTATTGTCTGCCTCCTCCTACCGCCAGATGAGTGTTGGTCAAAGGGCCAAGCTGACCTGCTCGCCTGACTATGCTTACGGAAACAAAGGCCACCCGGGCATTATCCCTCCTAACGCCACCCTCATCTTTGATGTTGAACTGCTGGGTTTGGAATGAAACAGATCCACAGCCTATTTTCTTTTTTGTGTCGTGTAAGTAATTAAGTTTTAGCGACAAATCACACCGTTCTTAGGTCATGCCAGAAAGTGGCAGAGCGGAAGTCATCAGTGTAAATTAAGGGATGACAGCGCCTTAGGGTACATCCACACTACTACGTTTCCATTTGAAAAGGCCTCAACTCTGCTGCGAATCTGGTGTCCACACTGCTCTGTGTTTTAAAGTCACTTAAATGGATAAGTTTGGAAATGCTGCTAGCCATGTTTTATTTTGAAAACTGCAGGGCTGCATTTAAGCCTGGATGGGCAGAAACAGAGATTTTTGGAAACATTGACATTAACACTCCTGGTCACTTGGTGATTGGGTCTTTTTGGTCACGACGTAGCCCTTGCTGATTCATCAGGCTCTACCACATGACCCCCATCTGGAAGAAAATTACCATCATTAGCCTTGGCTACCAGCATAGAACGCAACATACATGGATAACAAGTGTTACTTATCCCGTAGTCTTTGCTAACAGCTGTTGTGTTATCAAATTGTGCATTTTAGAATGAACTATTAAAATGTTTAGGAGACCAGTTATTTGAGAATTTCCTGTTTATACTGGCACGCACATGCCCAGTGTACACGAATGGATACACGATATGCGTTTTCAGGTGGGTTAAGTTAGGGATTAAAACTGATACAGATCTAAAATGCTTATGATGACAGAACGTTTTAGTTACTAAAAGCTATTTTCAAACAGAAACGTAGTAGTATGGATGTAGCCTTAGTGACATTATGACAACTCGTAAAGCTGTAGCTGGTGAACTGTGTATTGCAGTGTGGCCATTTTTGGTGAACTAACAGCTAACACGTGAGAAAGTAGGAGCATTTTAGAGCTGGTCAGTCAGAGGCCTATATTTTCTGTTTCCTCTGTACTGTGCTGCTGACTCCTCCCTGGTGTAACTGAATGTGACTGACTCTGCTTGAAGCAGCCTCTTGACTCTGTGTTGTTGTGATGGGTGGAGGAATGATGGATGGAGGGCCTGTTTCTTGCTTCTCTTTCTGTGCTGTCATATGTTATCTCGATAGAAACAGAATAATTCTGTTTGACCTTTTCACATTTTATTCAACAATATCAAATACATTCATAATTGTGATTTTACTTAAAAGCATTGACGTGTTTTAAAAAAGTGGCTGAATGACTACAGAGGTTGTCAGAGAATGTAAATAAAACAATCTACTCTTTAATCTCCTTTTATAGCCCCAGTGACTACATTTACATGGACACTCGCATTCCGATATTAACCTGATTAAAAAAATTGTCTGAATATTACTTTGCAGTGTAAACATCACTTTCAGTTTACCATAACCTGAATAAGGTCAGACTCGGAACAAACAAGAATCAAGTTAAGATGTGGAGTATTTTGACCTCAGTTGTGTTATGTAAACATGTATAATTGTTATCACATTATAACGTCCTATTTGAGTTTTCACAGGATTTTGCGAAATCAACCATATACGGCAGTTAACAACTGCTTGACAACATATGTCCTGATTTAAAGTGTAAACAAGTAGTAGGACTTAATGTCCGCGTGAGTCATAATCAGACTATGCTCTTTTATATGTAAATGAGAAAATGAAACAAAAAAACAATTTGCAACTAATGTTAACATCATAATCAGAGTCCTGTCCAATTCAGAATAAGGTCAATAGTCAGGATTTGGAGTCCAGGTAAATGTAGTCAGAGTGTCTACAACTGTTAATAACTTTCCAAGAGGAAAGGCTTTTGTAGAAGAGGTAAATGCTCTAAATCAATCTTCAAGTTGGAAGCTTATGATAGTTATGTTAAATAGTAACATATAATAATAACTTCATTATATAAGTGTAGAGTGCTCTACAAGAGAAAATGAATGGTTAGAATACAGAACAACATAATAATGGTAATAATACTAATAGAGATAAAAGACCATTAATAGCATGGCATCCCAAGTACATTTTTCAGTAACTTGAGCTGAAACAAAAAAGGTAGGTGTTTAGCTGAGACTTAAAAGAAGAGATCTCAGACAGCCTTATTTCCTCAGGTGATTCATTCCAGTGCCTTTGGGTCCTGTTGGCAAATGCCCTGTCCACCCGAGTTTTCAAGTGACAGCAGACCCTTGCCTGAGGATTGCAAGTTGAGCAGAGGTAAATAGGGAATTAAAAGATCAGAGATATACGCTCGTATATGTCTGACCAACTAAGCCAATGGAAAACCATTGTATTTTAGAAAAGAAATGAAAGAAATGAACTGCACTAATGCATCAGAATGTACACTGGTCAGTGGTGCCTAACAGTGACCTGAAGCATGCTTTTACTTGTGTGTAATCCTCCTTTCCTTTCTTGTTGTCTTCACAGGTGACTTCCTACCTGGGTGACTTGGAGAGAAGCTAGGAGAGTCTGCACTTGATTCTATAAGAGGCTTGAGTCTATAGTTCCATTACTTATTTCATCAAACTATGACAGTTTGTGTTCTTTTGTCTATGTGACTGAGTTCATTCTATATTTTCCATCATATCCTTCCTCGTGAGAAGTATGGGCCATAACCTCACAACCTCCATGTTCTCAATCTTGAATTGTTTTGGATTGCTCTTTACTTTTCTTTTTTTATTTTGAAGTGCTGGTTATGCATGGTTACACTGAGAAGTACAAAATAGCATTGAACCACTGGCAGTGATAGTCATCCTTAATGAGTCAGTGCGTGTCGGTATAATAACGTTTGAGAGCTGGTGGTTGTTATATTACAGAAACAAAATAAAGCGCACTCAAGAAAATGAAAAGCACACAGCAAGTATCCAGCCTAAAACCAGAACAAAAGTCTCTGTTAGGGAGATGACTTGGTGTTGAATTTAGTGGCGACCTTGAGTGAAATGTCAAGTCATGGGAGGCCTTAATGGTGCAACATAGCAACTGTGCCCTAAATATAAAATATAGTGCCACTGTGTTTTCTTTCTCTTTTAAAATGTTAACTGAAGTGAGAGCTCCACAGGGGTAGTTAACAAAAAGTAGAACCAGTCCCAGTTGTAGATAGCTCTAATGTGTGCCTAAGTATTCTCACCAGAAACATGGTTCCTACCTTACACTGTCTGCATGTTCCGATGGAAATATTAGTATGTAGACGCTGAACGCTTTGCATCCGATTTGCGTTTGTACCGCCTTCTCATCTCGCCAAGTCTTTAAACCCCATTTAAAGCCATACACAGGTCGAACAGTGCACAGATAGGATTTGTGGTGATGCACGATAATTGGAATTTTTTTGTCTTAGAAAAAAGGGAAATGCTTGAATTTACAAAACGGGGTTGAGGAATCAATCAAATTGTGACCTCCCCAAACCTTATTTTGTGTAACAACTTCAACTATGTTTTTTTTCCGATGCCAACTTTCTATTTCTGAAAATCAACAATGTTAATGAACATGTAACCTGTGATGATAAATGATGCTCTTCTTTTTCTTTGTATTTTGTTTTCCTGCCAGGGTCAGTAAAGTACCACGCTGCCTACCCAACGTCTGTGTGGTTGTAGAAAAGAAATGCTGACACACAGGCATCCTAGTGGTTTTGTATCTCAAATTAATAGTTTTAAATGGAGTTTAAATGAAGGAATATGCTGGCCTGGCTGTCAGATATTGACTGTGGCTGTCGATGTTACATATTGGCCAAGCTGCAATTGGTATGGCAGCAGTCCACCTCTGTACTGTGTAGTTATGTGCTGATACGTTACTGTATGCAGGCTGAACCAATGATGACGTATTTAAAATAAAAGAAGTACTCTCCACCTGCCTGTGGTTGATTTTGTTTCTCATATTTTCTCACTACTACACCACATATTTGAGTTATGAGAAATGTGCCACATACAGATTTGGCATGGTCCACCCCAGGGCCGGGTCTAGGCAGGGGCAAGAGGGGGCCTGGCCCCCTCAAATAAATGTTGTGCCCCCTCAAACTAAATCCCCCAAAATATATTAAATTTCATATATTTTTTATTATCTCATGCTTCTCTCCTCCGCTCCACTTCTTAATGTCTTAATGTCTTGCTTGCCCCCTCAAATATAAAATATATCAAGTTGTTTCTCATGTCATGTTTCTCACCTCCGCTCCATCTCCCCTTTTCGCTCTGCTCAGTGTATCGGCCTGCTGCCGGTTCACTGTGAGGGATAGCTGTCTGCCCAACTTCCAATCAAAAAATACAAAAAAATACAAAAACATCCTCCTGAGGGATTGACACCTTATCGTGGTCAGGAGGTTTGAGTGCCTCAGTGACCCTAAGAGCTATACCAACAGACGCTAGTCTTCATAGGGACACCCAAGTTGGGCAGGTCTTAGGGTAGAGGCCTGACAAAGTGCAGTCAGTTTAGGTTGAGGGTAGGACATACAACTAACAACCCAAGTTCATATATGGTTAGTCTAACAACAATAACTACAATGAAATAAGTGTGCCAAGCATTTGAGACCACAGTACTTTACAAGGCACTTGTTCAGTGTACCCGCATCCTAGTGAGTGAATTTGTCAATTAGACATGGTAAAAGGTGCTGGAGCACAATGCCCCCTCAAGATTTGTGGCTGCCCCCTCATACATGCCTGTCTAGACCCGGCCCTGGTCCACCCTCACATGAGCCCTAACACAGTACAACAATACTTTACACAAACACAGCACTCAACCATCAACTTTCCGACTAGATTTTATGTGGGCCACCCTTTTCATGTACATTTTTTACAACTGAAAAGTATATACACACAAAAACCGTCTATGCCAGGGGTAGTAAAAAAGTAAAAAACAACAAAACAAGCAATTTAAATACACTAGTGCAGTGCCTGTTCTAAACCTGCCTATTTGGAATGTTCTGTTCTCTTGTTAAAGCTCTGGAGCAACTTTAGAATTATTCCTTGTCATTAGTGAGTCCTCCTCAAACAGTTGTACAATATACTGTCACTTTTTAATGTTTGTGTGCAGATTTTTTTATAAACAGTCTATAATGCAGAGTGAAGGTAGAAAACGTTGAGTTCATCCTGTGAAGATTTTAAAGTCAGTATTTTTCATAAAATTAAAATGAATTTGTTTTGTTACTGTTCACATGGGTGGCTTGAATATGAATTCGAAAGATTTACTTAACTGGTGTTATTTTTTCATACATTACATGTTGGCTATTTCAGAGGTCAGTTAAACAACCAGACGGAACCTTCTGATCCGAGTTCACAACTTTTCAAAATAAAAGCTCTGCAATTCAGACATATAAAGCACGTCAGCAACAAAACCAACATTGTGCTTTTACTTTGATGAAAATTAGCTATTGAGGAAGTGACTATGAATGTTGTCATGACAGAGGTTAGTACCCACAACTATTGTGTTAGTCCGATATAATGAAATAATACAATTTTAAAATGATGTGGCAGCAATTTTTACCTCTGCTGTAATCCGAGGAAGTAGAAAATTCATGGTCAACTTGGTCCGCAGACTGAAGGCAAACTGCCCTGTCATCACTGACTGCTACAAAGCGCTGGTCGCGTTAACATTTTATCAATATTCAATATATTGTGTGTCCAAATTGAACCAAACTCAGGACTGCACTTCCCTGGACTTTTAACAATACACAATGCCAAGTTTGAAGTCTATAAGATGAATGGTTCTTGAGATGTGCGTTCCACAGACAGACAGACAGACAGATGTTTGTGGAAATAGAAGGTAATAGTGATGCGTGGATTGCAGTTACACCCGCAGACTTGCCGTTGATCTGCAGGTTGGGTGGGTATAGGGTTGTAAAAATGAACATTTCTGATTAATAACAGTTGGGTTTATGTGGGTGAAATAGGCCAATTGGAAGAGTTATCAGAGGTCAATTTGCTTTCATTTTTCATAGAAACAAGGCCGCTCATTCCCACGGCTGCAGCACCTTACAAAGAGAGACTTTAGCATTTCTACAACGAGTGCTGCTAGCGAGTGCTCATTCAGCACAGCTGGGAGCATCATTGAGGCGTGGATGCCATTTTGTTTTTTTAATGTTCATGCAGGTGCAGGTGGATTAGGTGGATTAGGTGCAGTGGATTAGGATGATGTCAGAGCCGATCCACACATCTCTAGAAGGTAGATAATTAAATAGATGGATAAAGAAAGACAGAAAAAGAGAAAGAAAACATAGTAAAAGTAGATATTTATCAACCAAGTATTTTTTTTATTGCCTTCTTATCCTCGGGTCCTCGTAATGTGTTACTATTCTGATGCAGATCAAATTTAAGTCTGGGATGAAGATAAAACAATCGCACAAATGATTATGTTCATTACTGTCAAAACATCAAAGCATGTGTTTATGTTCAGAGTGTGGAGCCATCAGGTCTATGATCAGTCACCGCTCATGTGACCCACGCGGGGCGTGGCTTAAGGCGTCAGCAGTGATTGACGTGGGCACCGCGAACCAGGAAGCCAGCAGTGACATCACTTTCCAGAATTCCCCCTCCAGAAGCGTCTTCATCGACGGAAGCCAGAGCGACCCAGGAGAGCGAAACCAGAGAAATAAAGAGAGGAGAGTGCCGCTGTCAGCCGTCCACACGTGTTTCAGTCTGTTTCAGCCACCAACACATTAAAGGTGAGTGTCTCCATCAAGCCCCTCGCACCTCAGCCTTGCTAGTAGCAGCTAACGGTTACAGCCAGATTTACCTAACAAGCTAACGTTACGGCTAAGGTTAGCTCCCTGCGCCGCTGCTGTTTGTGTCGGAACAAAGACGCGCAGCTCTCAGTCTGCTCTGCCGGCCTTCATATACTCCACAGTGTGGACTAATTCCACACATCTGTTTGCTATGCTGTGGAATATGTGTCTGCCTGCCCGGATCAGCTAACAGCCTGTGGTTCATTTTTAATGACAGTGGAGTGGGGCACCGCAGCGTTAGCTAACGTTTATTAGCAAGTCAGTCATATGACATACACAGGGCATATATAGGGTTATACCGGCCTAACAGTACACACACACTTCTCCTCAGTATTATAATATGAAGGGACATATGCTAACGTGTGTTCAGCCCTGTGTATTGTCTCAGCCTAATGGAGTTGCTGTGTTGTTATAGCGTCATTACAACAACTCATCGAGCCTGTTTACATGAGATAACTGTATGTTAGCCTCTGAACTCGTGTAATAGGATCTGGTCTATTTAACATGCACATTAGGAAAGAAAGGGTGTGGGTCACTTCAGTTTTTTCTTTTTCCATTAACAGTCCTCTTCCTCCTTCTGCTTCTTCCTCCCACTCCGTCTGTCTCTTTCCCAGCCATATCAATAGACCGGAATAAGTTGCCAAGCAGACCACATTCTTCTATTTAACTAATTCGTTCAGGCTGGCTGAAGTTAGCTCTGTCTTTCCTCTCCAGGATCCACCAAAGCTGTTTGGTTTGCTTCCTTTGCCTCACACCTTGAGGCAGAGGAACAAGGAGCACCACAGCTGAACTGCTCTGAGTAATATATAATACAAATAAAAGCCTCTTACATGTTATAATAATTTTTTTTACAATTGCTGGAAATTCCCCCTTTTACATTCCACTTGTCCCTCTCATCTGAGCTGCAGTAGCAGAGATGACCCCTGGGATTAGATTATGTCATTACAAGAGCTGAATCCAAACAGTCATTTTTCCCCAGGCTTATTTACTTATAACTCTGGCCTGCAAGTCCGAAGGTGGGAGGGTGAGGGTAATAAACGGAGCAAACAAACACAGCTGGAAAGTAAACACTAGTAGGTATTGAAATGCCCCTCTGTGTCCACTAACACAATGATACATTTGTCTGCCAGCACTGACAATATGAGACTGGAGTAGTGACTGGAGTAGCTTGGAGAGTGAGATGTCGCAGTAATTTGATTGTGGTTTATTTCAGGGAAGACTTGGGCTTTTGACCTCATATAGTGATGTCATGTGTCAGATTTTTCACACATGAACTACTACACAGACATCTCCGGAGGTGAGCGGTGCTCGAGCAGAGACGGGCATCGGACCATATGGCCAAAAGCTCTCTTGTCTACATGTTTGGCACTGCTTTTTTTATCATGAGATATTTTGGCAGCGTTTCTTTGACTTGACCTGAGTGTGTTTTTCATATAGCTGCCTTCTGTGTCTGTCATGTCAGTACCTATTCATTTTTGGAGGATCAACATATCTATTTTTATATAATACTGTTCTCTTCCTTGCTTTGTTTTTCTGTATTTTTTTTTTAGCAAGATAACTGTTAACATGTCTTGTGATGGTGACACAATGTGGTGAGGAAAATCTGTGATGCTTCAGTTCCATTAGTAGAGGGTCTGGAAAGAGAAAGAGTGAAGTTCAGTCTCTTTTGTTTTTTATGACTTTTCATTTTGTCTCTATTTGAGAGACTCATCAGTGCAATACACTGGGATTGTGTATGTGCTGATACTTCCCAGGTCAAGCGGATCATGTATTAGCTGTGACATGACCACATGACAACATTGAATATAGTTTCTTTGTCACTGTCTTGATAAAATTCAGTGTTTTCGTTATCAGATCAACTCAATTTGGCCCTGTGGCCACTAGAACAAGTTCCTAGCTGTGTGATTCATTTTAAATTCGAGTTTAAGCAACTGAATTTGGTATTTGCACTACTTCAAAGCTCAAAGTTATAAGATTTACCCAGAAAGAGGTGATGGGTTTAACATAAAAGACAGACATTTTCAAAAGAAGAAGAAAGAAAACATTTAAGGTATATATTGAGTTAGCTCTGTTAAAGGATTCCAACATGCCATGAATTTAGGTACTGGAATCTCAAATCTGTGACGGGCTGCAATAGAGCTGCAATAATTAACCGATAATTGATTTAGTTGTTGACGTATATTTTCAAGCAAAAATGCAGAAAATACCTGTACGTTTTTTCTTCACAGATGTAGATATTATAGGGTCAATGATGTATAAGAATTTTCAACAGGCCAATTTTAAAATACAAAAAATAAGAATATCTATTATAATTATGGAATGTTGTGTACACAGAAAATCATAAAAATTTCGAATTATTAGATTTTATTGTTTTTCCATCTAGATGAATTGGCTGTGGCCTTAAAAAATGTCATGTGGTGCGACCGTGATTTATCTTAAAATTAATTAATTTCCTTAATATGCTTAAATTTTATTTTACAATTTCTCACTAATATAAAGTCATTAAATACAAAATAGTTGCATTTCTCTTGAGCTTTTGTAAACATTAATCTCATATTTTTGTTCTATAATGTCACCGTCCCCTTATTAAATGTAGTTAACAGACTTTTGTAAAGCACATCAAATTTATAAAAATGTTTAAAAAATACCTTTCATTTAAGCATACTGTGTCAGTGATTAATATTTCAGCCACAGAAAATTTAAATTTTACTTTAATTTTAATAAAAGTCTTAATTAGTCTATAATTGGTCGCACCACATGATGAGCGGTCACTCCAAATGATATGAAAACCTCCTATCGTTTAAAGAGATCGATAAACAATGAATTCCATACAAAAAATTTGTTTAAACCAGATTTTATAAAATTTCCATAGAATTCTTTTATGATCACAAACATTTCATAAACATTTTTTAAAATAAAAATCTAATCAAGAACATTTAAGTGCAGCACACATTGTTGTGAACAAACAATTCATTAAACTTGATGTGTGAAAGTGGGGCACGTGCATTTTCTGGCTGCTCTTGTGCTACATCTACATCAACCAGAACTGGTGGAATGTTCTCCATAGATGGCAGGGTAAGGTCTAACACAGCATTTGCCATATTTTTACTTTCTCTGTAAGCACTGGATGCAGCCCTCCATTTCTCTCTCTGTTTCTTTTTCTCTCTCTCTGTCAACTCACTTGACTTGCATATGGAATCTTTCCTTGCTGTTTATTTATCTGGTAGCTGAATAAGATATGTATGTCATGCCATTAGGGGTGCAACGATTAATCAACGTCGTCGACAAAAATCGATGACAAAAATAGTCGGCGACGAATTTAATCGTCGATTCGTTGGTTACGTCATAGCGTGTGTTTTTCGTGCCGTGCAGCTGAACTAAATGTCGATTTACCGGAGGTGCTGATGGATGTAGCTGAGGAGTGAGCCATCTCGCTCCCTTCCTATCTCTGAAAGTCGTGCATGTGCAACAAGTTCAGTCAAAATTTACAGGCACAGAATTGGCCACCTAAAGAAAACAAGCTAGGTCAGCACAAAAGGTCAAATTTATAATCAAAATATATATTTTTAGAACTAACTTAAAATGTTTTGAAGTCATACTATCTAATATCCAAATGTGGCAACGACATACCAGCTCTTAAAAAGGTATTTTTTTTTCCAAATTTGAGCGTTACAAACCTGTTGCTGCTTCCATGGGTTCTTGGCAAAATGGTTTATGATGCAACTTCCTGTCTTTTGAATGGATTTCAACATCAAAGTCCCATATTGGTCATTTCTTGATGGTCGCACCACATGACATTTCATACTTTGTCCGATGATTGCACCACATAATTTTATGAAATATCATGTGGTCCAATCATCAGACAAAGTTTGAAATATCATGATCAGTATAATATGATGGAAATATAAATACAAATGCTTTGCAAATTTTGTCTCGGACTACAAAACACTTTGGAAATCATGCAAAATATGTCAGAAAATAAATTTGAATAGACTTTGAGTAATTTCAAATAAGTTTTCACAACAGCAGTCATGACCGGATGGTAGCACCACATGATATTTTGACACTTTAATAAACAGAAACATTGAATTAACTAATGTTTTTTGGAAATTTAAAAAAATGTCCAATTTGTTTTTTACATTTTTTGGAAATTTGGAGAGGTACTATATTTATATATGGTATTTCTTTATGTATTTAAACCTTCTTTTAACCGAAGAAAATGCAGCCGGACAGAAAATATAGGCGTCACGTCAATGACCCATTATCTTTTTTTCTGTCTTTATTATGTCTAATTGGATCTGTACACCTATACTTTGACAGTTGAGACTGACAGAAAATACGTGGAGAGGAGGGGTGACATGCAGCAAATGTCTGCAACTTGAGTCAAACTGGGGACATTGCTGTTTATATAACACTTGATATAATAATTGTGTACCTTTTTATGTTTTTGGTTCCAAATCACCATAGACAATATGGCACAGAGAGAAATGTGGTCATTGGATTCAAATGAACTGTTTTCAGACTCAAACATACTTGTGTTTACTAGCTGTCAGATCATCCCTGCATGTCTCTGCTTGTGTTATTGTTCTGTGGGCGTGATGCTGGTCAGGTGACTGACTTATCACTCACTTCCTCTTCAGTCTGTTGTTTAGTTTCTGTGCTGTACTAATGAATCTGGTTTTGGTTGGAGCTGGGCCACAGGGAGTTACCACTGTTATGTAGAAACCAGCATGGTTTGTTACATAATGGGATCCTGTGAGCCAGCATTGCCTGTGCTGTGGTGCTTTCGTGCTTTCGTGCTTCATAAAACTCCACCCATGTTTACACATGTATGTTCTGCAGCAGCTTGTACTACTGAGGTTTTTCATTGTAATTTTGCAGTTTTAGGTGTGTTGTTAGTGTTTGAGCAACAAGTAGAGCAAGAACAGTGTGGGAGTCCAGTTGCCCAATGTAGCTGAACTACTTCTGCCTGTGTTCCTTCTGTCCTCCTTTCTCACTTTGGTCCACATGTTAGTCATTTACAGTAATGAGGCCAAGCTCAAAGTCATCACACTCATTTATCAGCCGTGTGAGAACAAGATTAGATAAGAAGATGTGGTGCCAGGGTGAAGTGATCCATTGTGAAGTCACATTACAATAAGTGGCCCTCTTATTGTCTCTGTGCTTTACACAGACTGACAGTGTCTATGCAGGCACCTGTCCATAAGCTGATGTGCTGTGGTATTTTGTGCTATTTCTGGAACTCTGCTGCCAGTTTTAAACTGTGTTTATGGAAAGTGTACTGCATAAACCTGGCTATTCAGTGGCTTTATCTTTAGATATATGTGTTATTCTACCAAATGCTGTTTGATACCTCAGTTTTCCATGTTGGATTCGTTGGTTACGTCATTGCGCATGTTTTTCGCGTGACATCGTAACGTAGACGATGCAGACGCCTCGGTAAGATAGCCTGTTATCTAGCTTGCTATATAAACGGATATACCTTATGCAGTCCGAAGAAGACTGTAGTTTCGTTTGTTGATGTTTTTATTGCTGATACTTTCCCTGTCCTTTTGTTAAGAGAAAAAATGGATACTTGATTTTTAATTGGCACTTGTCCTGTTCCCGGTTCACAGGAAAAAGGGAAACTTGAATTATTATTATTTTTTTTATATTAGCACTTTGCCTGTCCTTGGTTTTAAATGGACAAAAAATGTATTTGTCTTTGTTTTTGTATCAATAGTACCCTAATATGCAGCAAAGTTTATTAAAAGACATTTTTGAATGAAGTATCGATCTTTATTGTCTTTATTTTCAGTCATCACATGCCGCAAACAACCTCAAGCTAAATTTAAAAGCTGTTGGCTAAATAAGAGCAATTGAGAATTTGTGTCATTCATAATCCAATTAATTGTTTCAATAATCTATAGATTAATCGACTATCAGAATAGTCGTTAGTTGCAGCCCTAGTCAAAGTTTGATGATTTGCCAAAAAGAGGGATTTATTATAACTCAACTGTGCATTGTCCAATCAGCACCAAAATGATGTCACATGATCAGAGTCATGGCCTGAACAGCTCGATGTGTCAAAATTAACTCACGGTCATATGCTACCTACTGATCATCGTCAAACTGAAGTTGTTGTAACTCTGCTGCATATTGTCGAATCTGCCCCAAATTGCTCAGACTTCATCAGAGCCCAAACCTGAACAGATCTATTATGTATGTATTGAGTAGTGATAGTGATAGTGCCACTTACTTTACAACTTTAATTCGATTTACATAAAATTGTCACCGTGTGGTCTGCACTTGATGGCATGGACTGTAATGTGTGATTAGTGGGCGGGGACCGGCGCTGCATGACGGACTCAGGGTGTGACACCTTTATCCTTCCTGTGGTGCACATAACGCACTCAACGCAGAGCCGTTTTGCCAGTCCCCATCGACCCTCCCCCATGGCAGCATTAGGTCCCGGGTTCGCAAGTGTTTGGGCCCTCACATTACTGCTTCGCAGCCCTAGTTTGTGACTTAATAACTCCCAGGCTTTATATAAAAGAACACTTCTAAGGATTCATAAAGCAAATAATTCCTTGCAAACTGAGAAGTTTGCTTTAATGTCACAGTGTCAGTGGTCATATATTCCTTTGATGTATTTGAATGTTGCAAAGACGAAATATTTATATGATCTGAAACGAAGGGTTAGGGTTAGGGTAAGTGTTTTTGACCAGTCTGTAGTGATAGTGATAGCACCACCTACTGCCAAAAGAAGGTAAGCCTCATTTTACAACTTTAATTTGATTTACGTGAAATCTTCACTGTGGTCTACACTTGATGGCGTGGACTGTAATGCAGTGATTAGTGGGCGTGGTCCAGCGCTGCATGACAAAACGCACGCAACGCAGAGCCGTTTCGCCCGTACCTTGTTCGCCGTCCCCCAAGGCAGCATCAAGTCCAGAGGTCGCAAGTGCTCTGGCCCTCACATTGCTGCTTCGCGGCCCTAGTTCATTATTATAATCATGTCCTTTGACTAATTGTTTTCATAAAAATTTTTTCTCAACCAACTGTCCAAACATATTTAATTTACTGTCATAATAAATTATGAAAAGCAGTGATTCAAAGATTTAAGAAGCTGCGTGAAGCTGTGGTTAGGGCTGCCAACTCCTGAGCAGAACATGTATCTCTCTTTGGTTTTCTTCATCAGTCACTTGAACAGCACTGTTTTGGTTTTGTCTGTGGTTTGTAGAAAACCACACTTAACCAGAGTTGCTTTTGTCTCTCTGTAAAAACGGCAGGACTAGCATCCCTTTAGAATCACATGGTCATTTGATGCATTATTAATGTAGAATGGAGCTTGATGGAGCTTAAAGGTAATGGATAACTTAAGGCCTATACTGAGGCCTATATAGCAGGGTTATTATCTGATTCAGCCATTCTGTTCTCCTTCTGTTTAGGTCATCCACTCACTACTGTTTGTGTTTTCTCTTTAAGATGTCTCTGTATCCATCTCTTGAGGACTTGAAGGTCGACAAGGTCATCAAGGTAAGTTTTTGTTTTTTTCAATTTATTCTACTAGTTGTGTAATATCTTTTAGAGCTTTTACAAGTTTGAAGATAATCTAATAGAAATATTTTAAATAAGATAAAGATAAAAATCTGTAGTAGTTTTATGGGCAGATCAGGCTGCTTTAATTTTCGATATTCTTTGTTTGATCTGTCTGTTATGAGTCCTAATTTAATAAAAGTCAATAGAAAGTATGGCTGCACGATATCGAAAATGTATCATCATCGCGATATCAACACGCGCGATATACGTATCGCAAAAGACGGCTTAAACTGCAATAAATAGTATTCCATGCGCCATGTATTCATGTCAATATATTTGGCCAATCAGATGGATCCCTGCTGTCCTACATAATAAATTAATGATATTCAGATCATTGGCGGGTTTTCCTTCAACGAATCATTGTCATAAGAAGAGAATAGAGAGAGAACAGAGAATTACGAGGTGGCTTCGTCAAATCTTGCTCTGCCTGCTCCCAACTAAATTCCACTGTGGAAACTTCTAGTGATCACGTTTGTCATGGATCAGATTCATCACTATGAGCGGTTGATTATATAACAAAATTGAGTAGGTTATTTATGATCATTATGAAAGATTTGGTCTCTCTCTCTCTCTCTCTCTCTCTCTCTCTCTCTCTCTCTCTCTCTCTCTCTTTTTTGAAGGGCATGCATTTCTTTTGAAACTTCATGTGACTTTGTGACCAGCCTACTTCAGTTATTCTTCCTTTCTTCTCATTTGTATTGTATTGTTTGCATCTCACTGCCATCCACTGACTGTTACATTTAATTACTCTCTAGGCCCAGGCCCAGTTTGCTCAGACCACCACCCCCATGCCGGCCATCACTGAGGGAACCTACCAGCCTCAGCTTGCTACTGCTGGGATGCCAGGATCAAGTGAGTGTCACATATATATATATATAGTTTTAAAAGCTTTTATAGAATATGTTATCCCTCTATTGTGTTGAAAATGTGTTTACACATTACAAGTAAAAGCCCACCTTTAAAGCAGAAATGCCTCCACCTGTACCTGCTCTCCTATCTCCATATTATATTGTGTTCCATTTCCTTGTTTGTAAAGGGTGTCTGTGTGTGGGGGGTCTGCAGTTCTTTGAACAAGCACAGATCTCTAGTATTGGGGGCGGATGAATACGTGTGGAGTGAAGGGTCTGGGGTGGGAGGTGTACATGCTCCCCCCCCTCATCGGCTATGATTTCTCAATCTTTCTTTCTGTGTTTGTGACTTTCTGTTTCTGTCTCACCCGTTGTGTTTTGGCTCGGGATATTGTGTTTTTTGAGATTGTATGAAAATGGGCCCAAACTGCAGTAAGTTTTACTCTGATGGAAGAAAAGAGAGAGAGAGTTGAGTTAGGAACCCACAAATGATTAAAAGTGGGCAAAAGATGGGCATGGGGCCCATTAGAGAAGACAAACATTCGGCTTATTTTCAATCACATCTTTCAATTTTCTCAATCTCCAGCTCATTCTGCTTCTCTTTTCTCTGTTTGGATGCAGAGTCCTGTGGGCTTTCGGTCTTTTGTTTTTATCTTAGCAGTGACCAGAAGTTACCATGGAGACTGGCTCTGGCAGTTGTGCTAGGACAGGGCATGATGGTAGACAGAGAGAGGAGGAGGAGTTGATTTGAAAAAGAGCAAGGAGGGAGGGGGCGGGGGGCAGTAGTAAGCTTGAGGGGTAAAGGAAGAGTTTGTTCTCTTGGTGGTGAGGAAAGAAAGAGACAGGGAGGGGAAAGGAGATGGCCTGGTTGACATCCGTGCTGGACCACAGCCCACTCTGTTCCATCTTCTTAGATGTGGCATCCCTGTACACAAGGCAATGACAGTCCAGACTTGTCCTGATTGTGGCTCTCCCATGGTGGAACAGGGTACCAAATGCTATCAAAGCACGTCCGTCCCTCTTATCTTAAAGAAACTTTGAAGTCTCCCTTATTTCAAAGCAGCTCCTCTCCTGACACCAAACACCCTAGCAAGTTAACTAATTAAAGCCCCTGTTCCACTGCTCAAAAAAAACACTCTCATCTGGCTGCTTTTGTCTGCAATGGGAATGAATATAGTTGGCATTCACTTCCAGTTCAAATGACTATGCAGGTTTTTAGTGATGGAAACATTACATCCAAGTGAATGCATTAATGCGCGGAACTGAAAGGCAAACTTCTTTTATCGAGTTTATTGTCGTATTTTTTAGAGGGTTTAGACACATAACCTGTGCATAGCTGCCAAATTTGGTGTAAAAGAGGCACAACACTACACTACTACAGATGTTACACTCGGCACTTACATCAAGGTCTACTGCTGTACTGAAGCTTTTGTGTCATCCCTCAGTTTTAAGTCGCATTGGATAAAATCATCAGCCAAATGAATGTAAATTGGTCAGATTCACTTAGTCTGTAAATAGTGATCACTGTACATAAATGGCCTCAGTAACATGGTCTTTCTTCTGCCTGCCAAGGTTTTGTTTTATCCTTGTAGCAACACGATTCATACTGTTAACATTTTTAATCTGCATTTTCAAAGCTGAAAGATCATTTCATTTACGATTTTACCCTTCCTTCCTTAAAGCTTCAACAGGACAAAGCAAGATTGGTAAAGATTGGTAAAGCAAGATTTATAATCAGCCAGCAGGTCCTCATTTACTGACTAATTATGAAGTATGGGTTTGAGTTCAAGGGCTGCTTCCCACACACTGTTATTAAAGATAGCAGAAAAGGGACAGATAAGGCTAAACTGCAAGAACAGCGCAATTGTATAGCTTTGAATATAGCCATTTGTTTAATTTTTATTCTGTGGGCTTGGATGTGTAGGATTGGTGTAGGCTTGTGTGGGAGAGGTGAATGAAAGGAAAAAGTGATGAAGAAGGAAAGCGCAGAAATCTAAATGTGGAAAAAAGAGTAGGGGTAGGCCACTAGAAATGACGGCTTTCTCTGTTTTCTGAAATAATAAAAAATATTCAGTAGTACATGATGAGTCAGATCTAACTTGTTCTATCATTTGTACTTTTTGTGTTTAGCTAACATATCGCTCTCTTCCTGTTTTGTACTATGACTAGAGCTGTTTCCTTCTGATCACATGGGTGTGGTTCATTTGTTGCTGACTCATACCATGTTGACTTGACAGTATCTTGTAAAATCATTGCAGAGTCATTGCTGTTGAACGAGAAAAGTCACTGAATAATACCGTATTTTCCGCACTATAGGGCGCAGGATTATAAGGCGCACTGTCAATGAATGGTCTATTTTCGATCTTTTTTCATATATAAAGCGCACCAGACTATAAGGCGCATTAAGCGAAACAAATCAGTCAGTCAAACTTTATTAAACGTGTTCACAATAACTCTCAACATTGTTCAAAAGTTAATGAGCGTAATCACCAACCTTGTTCAGTTGTAACACGTAAAAAACGCTGATACCGCTAAATCAAACGTTAGCGTATTCACAATCACCGGCGCTGTCTCCCTGTCTTGGTGAATGTGTGTTCGCCTTCTGTCATCCACTGCTACCACGCAGCTCGCAGTTTAACTTTGAACACCCTGTTGACACCAATATCTAGCAGCTGGAGTTCTTTAGTTAATCCATGCCATGATGGCAAGCTCCGAATTAGTTTGCTTCACTTTGTTTTTGACAGCATTGGTGAGATGGGCGCGCATGGAGTCGCAGATCAATAGGGACGGAGATTTGTGGTGAAGCACAGTATGTATTACTCTGCGACGCTCCTGACTACGGTAGCCGTAATGCTGCAAGCGGTGCGGCTTTGTAGTTTACCAGAGTCGTACTAAAACATTTTGACAGAGCGCCGTGTACCACACAAAATTGCTTCGAGGTCAGTAAGCACAACCAGAATTAATCCATATATAAGGCGCTCCGGATTATAAGGCGCACTGTCGTTTTTTGAGAAAATTAAAGGCTTTTAAGTGCGCCTTATAGTGCGGAAAATACGGTACATAGATTAGTTTCGACTTAGATCCGGATCATTAACACTGGCAGTTTAAAAGACATATGGTTATATATTTATCTAAACCTATTTAATAAAAGCTGAGTTTTTTACTTTGTAGTTTGGGAAACTGACTTATTGAGATATTGTATACATTTCACATTGTTTAGTGTATAGTATATATGATATTACTAGTACATTCTAAACCTGCCTGTTTGGCATGGGCTGTTCTCTTGTGTTAATTCTCTGGAGCTACTTCAGAATTATTCCTCGTCATTAGTGAGTCCTCCTCAAACAATATACTGTCACAGTCTATGCTGCAGAGTGAAGTTAAACAACACTGTGTTCATCCTACCGAAAACAGTTTGTTTTCAAATGTAGTGTTATTTATATAATTGAATGTATCGCCTTTTCAAATCGCACCAACTTGGCACTCCACATTCTTGGGCCATTAACAATACACAGACCAAGTGAGAAGCTGATTAGATGAACGGTTTGCAAGATATGCATATATAGACAAACAGATGTCTTTGATATTAGTAGGTACAAGAAATCGACTCACACAGACTGTAGCTAGGACTTTACAGTAGCCTTTCTATTTGGGCTTTACCGATTCTGAGACTTAAACATATGCCCATATTCTCATATCATGAAACAGGATGAGAAAACCAAGATATATTTCAACCTTATGTAACACATATTGTCATTGCATAATTAACACTAAAACACGTGTTAGTTTTTTGAGATGAAGTTAGGGACATGAGAATATTTTGTTATAATTACAAATGACACCATCTGTTATCTTTTTGCTGCATTTGTCACATAAATATTTTGGTCGAACTATGATCAATTGATTTCACCTGCGGTAAAGGTTAGGCAAGTTTAATCAGCTCAATTATAACCTGAGTGCATAGCACAAAATGGAATACTGGTGCCAAGAAGGTTTATTGCACTGCAACACACAGTGGTCAAAAGAGGCTTCAGTGAAGCTCATGAATGACCATGTTGAACAGAAAATACAAAATCTATGAAAGAATGAGATCTGATTTTAAAGAAAAAAAACTCTTGTGGTGTGGCTAATATCACCATATTTGTATACCTGCAACTTACAAAATAAAATGTACATTTGGATGTGGACTAAATTTCACGATAAGAGCTTAATAAATACATTTGTATTGCCATATACACTATGTATTTATGTATTCAATATGTAACCAAAAGATTAAAAATATTTTCTCCCTCTTCTCCTACCAACCAACTGTCTCTCACTCTCCATCTCTCCCACCTCCATCTGCTCTCCACAACTCAATTCTTTCTTTGGCCTCGCTCCACCCACCTCCTCCTCCTTTCACCCGACTTCGTCCAGCCTTGTACCCAAATCTGGAGGAGCTGGGCGACTACATGGGCCTGGCCCTCAACAGTGATGAAGTCCAGAGGAACCTGGCCCTCTTGCCTGTGGCTGACAATGTAAGTGTTTGTTGTGTATTTTTTAGATTTTTCCTAATTTTTTTTGTTGGTGTTTCTGCTGCCTCCAAGTGGCCATTGTCTTGTAAATAGAAGGCGCCATGAGCTGTAGATGTATCCAGGCACCACAGTACTGGGTTCCTGGTGATCCACATTAGTGAATGACTCACCATAGGCCTGGAGCAGTGTGTGGGAATCTGTGAGCTCTTCACTCTCCTCCAATTGTGTGTGTGTGTGTGTGTGTGTGTGTGTGTGTGTGTGTGTGTGTGTGGGTGGATCCTGCACATGTCAAGGCTCTTGCATCACCTGAGCTTGTCAGCTGGTATTTCTGTGTTCTCAGCCTTTTAGTAGTGTCTTTACCTCTACCATTATTTTTTAAACATATGTATTTATTTCTTCATTGTTAGTTTGAACCATATTAATGATGGAGTTTTCAAAAGCAGTGCCTGAAGCATTCATGACCTCATTCACTGGTGGAGGAGGAGATGAAATTGAATCCTCCCACATACCTCTATTTGAAGCTTAATTCCATTTTATCTCTAAATTTAAATTTTCATCTTTAATCCTCTTTTTCCTGTCACCTCTCCCAAACCCCACACCTTCTCACCCTCCTTCCTGTCTGGCTTTCTTTCCTCACTCCTCAGCAAGTGGCTGTGCCCTCCAGCTCAGGTTTTGGGGCCATGGTGCGGCCCGTGACGGGGACAGATGTTGGCATCATGCGGGCAGAGATCCGCTCAGGGCTGCGGGAGATTATACTCTGTAAGGACCAGGATCGGAAGGTGGGACTCCGGCTCCGCTCCATCGACAACGTGAGTCAGCATCACTTCCTCTTTGACAGGAACCTGCATTGTTGTTAACCCCCATTCAACACCATACAAACCACGCCCCCTCTTTCACTCTCCCATATTAGTTCAGGATTAAGTAGGGGTGTAACGGTACAGGTAACCCAACCAAACATTTCTGGTACGGGCCTTTGCAGCGAGTCCAACAGCAGACATTATTTGTGTGCCTACGGGGCTCAAATTCCTAAAGACAACTTTAGCAAAAGACCGGATGTGCTGTAGGCTCGTGGTCATAACGACCGCAGACAAGTGTGAAGACCTTCCCTCATCATTTAAGTTTGCTGTGTGGGAACACTTCAGTTTCACAGTCTACTATAATGACAACAGACAAAGACATGTGGATCATAAAACCCCCCCCGATAATTTAGACCGTGTCAAAGCAATAACAAGCGACTCAGGTGTTTTTATAGCAGTGGACATGCAACCGTTCCCCACAGGGTTTAAACACACATAAAAGTAATCGAGCCCTGTTACGAAGTTCTCTCTCTTCCACATTTTAGCCAGCAAGTCACACCAGCCCTTTATAAACCTCTGTCTCTAGCGTGAGAGTGTTCTCCACAGCGAAGACATTGTTAGTGCAGGCAGGGCATCAAACCCTCTCATCAAATAATGTGGTGGTAGTTAATTATTTTGAAGAAAAAAAAATTCAAGAATGATAATTATAAATTACAATATAGGTGCAGTTTAAAGGGATAGTTCACCGAAAAATGAAAATTCCCTCATTATCTACTCACCACTATGCTGATGGAAGGTTGGTTGAGTGTTTGAGTCCATAAAACACTTTTGGAGTTTGAGGTGTGAACAGCGTTGCAGCCAAGAGACCTCTTCTTCAGATGTAATAAACCACAGAACACATGCCTCCATACTGCTTGTGTGGTGTCATCCAAGTGTCCGGAAGCCCCTTCATTCATATTCAACTCGAAATGGGTTCATTTACACTACGTTTTAAGCATAAAAGTCCACTACCTGAAGTGGCGATGCTAGCGGACGTAGCCACACTAACTACCACCCCACCCATTCCCTTGGGCGAGAGTGTGTGCGGTGGGGACTATTTTCTACATACTAAACCTTAATGGATATTTATTTTATTTATTTATTGATATTTTATTTAGTTGGTAATTTGAGATAATTAATATTTTCTTATTTTACTTATGTAAAATTTTATTAGGTAAGAAAGACTCAGTGTTAATCTGCTTAGTTAATAAAAATCAGTTTAATATTTTCTGTTCCTTGTTTCTACTGTACCGAAAACGTACTGAACCGTGACCTCAAAACTGAGGTACATACCAAACCGAGATTTTTGTGTACCATTACACTCCTAGGACTAAGTCAAAATACTTAATTTGTTGTAAACATTCAATTAGTTTTACTCTTTATCTGGGGCATCATGTGATCACTAGGGGTTTCACCAGTTTCACCAACTTATTGAGTAACAACCAATTGTCCCAAGTTTTCCAAAATATGATATCTTTCATACTAGTCAGCTCCCTAAAATGATCTGAGATTGACCTGTTTTTATTAGGCTGGAATATCCCTTGGAATTAGGGTAGCTTGTTACAGTTAGCTGGTAAAACAGTGAAAGAGTTATGTTTATTATCAAAGGTAAAGTTGCTGTAAGAAAAACAAAAACAGTAAATTATCTGCCAGCTTTAGAGTGATAATACGCATCTGAATGTGCACATTCTGGTCTCAGACTTTTGAAATCCACTGTTGTTAATAATTCAGTTTGTACTGAGTTGCACTAATACAGTGGGCAGGGTTGATAAATGAGTTGGCAAACAAAGAAGATGCAGAGAATTGGTAATGGATTTACTGCTGAAAAGAAATGGACAGCTCAATCGTGATTTTTTTCTTGCCACTGTCAGTTTTCTGTCTCTTCCCCTCCCTTCTTACATTCCCAGGAGCCATGTTCAATGTTTTATCTGTTTCCTCTTTCCTCTCACAGGGAGTGTTTATCCAGCTGGTGCAGGCTAATTCCCCTGCGGCCCTGGCCGGTCTGCGTTTTGGGGACCAGGTCCTTCAGATCAACGGTCAGAACTGTGCCGGCTGGAGCGTAGACAAGGCCCACAAGGCCCTGAAGGCTGCAGCTGAGACACGCATCGAGCTTGTGGTCAGGGACAGGTGAGGAGTCTTTGATTCACTGAGGTCACCAAAATGACTCACATTGATATGTTGACTCCAATTTTTTTTTTCTATTATTGGTAATAAGAAGTGAAATTACAGAAGAGACATACACTGCTCAAAAAAATTAAGCGAACACGTTGAATCGTCACAGAATAACACCAAGTCAGTTAAACTTCAGGTTTATCAATCTGTCCATTTGGGAAGCACAAGTGATTGTGAAGCTATTTCACTTGCTTTGGTGCAAATGAAAGTGACAACAGGTGCGATGGAGAGGCTAAAGCAGGACAACCCCCAAAAGGAATGGTTTTACATGTGGTGGCCACAGACAATTGCTCTCTTCTTATCCTTCCTGACAGATTATTCTCTAGTTTTGTGTTCTGCTGGTGTCCTTGTCACTATGGTAGCATGAGGCGGTACCTGCAGCCCAATCAGGTAGCACAGGTAGTCCAGCTCCTCCAGAATGGCACATCCATATGTGCGGTCGCAAGACGGTTTGCTGTGTCTCCCAGCACAGTCTAGTCGAGCATGGAGGAGATACCAGGAGACCAGCTGTTACATAAGGAGAGCTGGACAGGGCCTTAGAAGGGCATCAACCCAGCAGCAGGACCAGTATCTGGTCCTTTCTGCGAGGAGGAACAGGAAGAGCACTGCCAGAGCCCTACAAAATGACCTCCAGCAGGCTACTGGTGTGCATGTTTCTGACCAAACTGTCATGAGGGCGGCATGAGGGCCTCCTCTAGTGGGACCTGTGTTCACAGCCCAGCTCCGTGGAGCTCGATTGGCATTTGCCAGAGAACACCAGAATCGAATGTCTGACACTGGTGCCCTCATCTCTTAACAGATAAGAACAGGTTCACACTGAGCACATGTGATGTGTGAAAGAGTCTGGAGAAGCTGTGGTGAACGTTATGTTGCCTGTTACATCATCCATTATGACTGGTTTGGCGGTGGGTCAGTGATGGTCTGGGGAGGGATATCCTTGGAGGGTCGCACAGACCTACATGTCATAGCCAACGGTGCCCTGACTGCTGTTATGTACTGGGATGAAATCCTCAGAGCGAATGTCAGATCTTACACTGGTGCAGTGGGCCCCGGGTTCCTCCTGGTGCAAGACAATGTCCAGCTTCATGTGGCTAGATTGTGTAGGCAGTTCCTAGATGATCCAATTTAGCTCCTATGGGATGTTATGTATCGGTGTATACGACGCCACCAAGCTCCACCACATATATATATGATATGAGTATAAAATGGATGGTATACATTAACATGACATGCACTTTCACAGTTCCTGATAATGTTATTTTAATTTTAACGTTGCCTTTTTAGAAAACTGTATGTCATTGCTTGCTCCCTGCTTTATGCTGTTTCTTTTTTTCTTCCTAAGAACCCCTAACGTTAGCTACTGTTGCTGGCTGAGACAAACAGTCATTGAAAAACAGGCTGCAGCTCATGAGAACAGGCCCGGAAGCTAAATCAGCCTCTGAAGAAGATAGTTCATTTTGACAGCAGAGGATACTGTTTGCCAGAAGCACACAACATGATTCTGTAGATTCATGCTGGATCTTACAGAAGCCTGCAGTCAAACAATTAGTTAATTTGTCTATTTGACATTATTGCTTAGTTGGTTGATGAACGTTTGTTTTTTTTATTTTTTTATGTTTAATCGTTTTCGTACCCTTGGTTTTGTTTGTAGATGTAGTTAGTTTGAGAGAAAAGTACTGAGAATGTCTGAAATGCTTTAGATCCTCCAGATTATATTTTGATGATCATTAATATATTGAATGGAATCAGACAGAGGATGTATAACAAATAATCTCCATTTCTCCAACGAACAAAGAAAACATACAAACATCACATGTGCATAAAACCCTTACATTTCAATATGTATTTCTATATTTAACCCTAGAGAGATTTTGTCTGTTTCCTGTCAGTCTCACAGTATTCTGCAGTGGCTTCAATGTTTGTCTCCCTCTGGTGGTTCCTTCATTTGCTCTTTGCTACACAACTCTTCTTTTATCTCTGATTTTAAAAATGTCAAATAGTCTATTTTTATTTTATAAATGTACAGACACTGTGTCAAAGAGTCTCATTGTTAGTCTTTGTAACAAAGCTTTATACCTGTGGATCCCTAATCCTTTCTCTCTGTGTGTGTGTGTGTGTGTGTGTGTGTGTGTGTGTGTGTGTGTGTGTGTGTGTGTGTGTGTGTGTGTGTGTGTGTGTGTGTGTGTGTGTGTGTGTGTGTGTGTGTGTGTGTGTGTGTGTGTGTGTAGGCCATTTCAGCGCACCGTCACCATGCAAAAAGACAGCTCAGGTCACGTGGGCTTCATCTACAAGTCTGGTAAAATCACCTCACTGGTCAAGGATGGCTCTGCTGCCCGCAACGGTCTGCTTACTGAGCATTTCATCTGTGAAATCAATGGACAAAACATTATCGGACTCAAGGTCAGACACTTCTCTGCATATAAGCCATTGCATCAAATAGTTTGATCAGTATAAGTTAATAGTTGGGTATGAAATAATGTGTGGGATGTAATCTGATGCATTTGAGAAGGGCAGAGAAGAACATGGACTATAAATGATTCATTACAATGATTCTCATAAGATGTTTGGTGGGTTTTAAGTTTGCACCTGGATGGCTGCTCCTATATAAAAGAATGTAATAAAAAGTGGGCACGTGCAGCGATTTAAAGTAAGTGCAGAACTCACCAACTCCCAAGTCTGTAAATGTTAAGTGTTTAGTACGTATCAGCAATGTTTACTTACTAGTTTGCTTCACTTAGGCCTGTAGTTTTTGTTCGCCCTGTGGTTAGATTTTAGTCTGAACTTAATATTGTGATTCTACAGTTTTTCTCCTCTGATTTGATGCATTTCATGATCACAACACCACCCAGTTCTCTTTTCCTTTCATACAACTAAAAGAAAACTATGTTGGTTCATTCAGTATGAGGAAGGACAGAGACTCAGCAGATCAGTTACCTGGGGTTTACTAAAAAAGGCAAAGAAACTAGAACTAAAAGTAGTTCTGATGTTTGACTGA
This sequence comes from Verasper variegatus, assembly GCA_026259375.1. NCBI lineage: Eukaryota > Metazoa > Chordata > Actinopteri > Pleuronectiformes > Pleuronectidae > Verasper > Verasper variegatus. Next base: position 3,394,675 of record CM048045.1, on the reverse strand, counting down.
GTAGATGGAATTTGGGCAAATCTTTGAAAGGACACAAATTGTTGGACAGTTTGAGATTTTGTATCATCAAATATCCAATATCTGGTGTTTATGACCTATACTATAGCCATATGTTGTGTTTTGGCTTCACTTTTCTGTCCTTCATCTTTATACATATAGTCATTGGGTCATACATACACACTACCTCATAGCGTGTGGTGAGCTCTGGATTAGTCACACACAGCATTTCTATTTAAGGAGCAGGTAGATGTGGGTGACGTTCAATGACCTCCTGTAAATGGTACACGTGTAGCAGTGAACAGCCTGCCTGAAATATTTAGTTCCTATTTATTATCTCTTTTAGCTTCCACTAACAGACAAGAGGTTTGTACTTAGTTAAATAGTTTTTTTAATACCACGGTGTGGTTTATGTCTATTATCTATCAGCACATTGGAGAAAAACTCAAGTAAATGTCTTTGACAAAACCTTTTAATGTCATTTTTATTAATTTAAAATAAAAAATGCTGACCAGTCACTGTGTGTAAATTCCAGGATTCTCAGATCAAGGACATTCTGACCACCTCTCCGACCACCATGACCATCACCATCATGCCCAAGTTCATCTATGAACACATGATTAAGAGGTGAGATAACAGTTGACCTGATCTAGTGACATAAGCTCATCAGTCATGTAGTCAATTCATGTCAGTGAGTAATTAATGATCCGGTTACAGTTCAGTCGGGCCTTTGCTCAGGTCTGTGATGAGTCCACAGGTTTTCTGGTTCCCCATGTTACAGCCTCTCTTTTCACTTGAGGTCGGGTGAATAACCTTAAATGGTAAAAAGGTTAATTTGTGGTAAAGAATAAGGGGACAAAGAAATTGGTAAACTAACATCTTTCCTGTTGCAATGGAAATAAATGAAGCCTTGAGAGTTAATGTGAACGGCAACACTTTTTCAACCATACTTGTTTTAAGATACACTTTTTCACTGTTAACTAACTGCTTATTAACATATATATATTATAAACACAGTGGCTCTTTATTAGTCATTGTAAATTAATGTTGATTTCTGCATATTTTTTACAACCACTGGGCCATTAACTCAGTTTTCCTCCTAATTATTGCTTATTAATAGTAAGTGATGAATTTGTTATGCATGAATTACAATGTTATACCTCTTTTACACCAAACTAGCAAGTATACACAGGGTTTTTAAACACAGGATTCCCCCCCCTTTTTGTTTTCCAGGATGTCCACTGGTCTCCTGCGGTCATCCATGGATCACTCTGTCCCAGAGGTGTGAAGACCAGGAGGACGAGTGTAAACTGTCAAGATATCTACTACACAGATCTCTCTTTCTCTATCTCTCTCTGTTCTTTATTCATATCTACCTATCTCTCTCTGTCTTCATACCCAATCACCTCCTGCATCAGAATCGCATCACCGTTTCTCATCCTTAACATCATAAAAATGCCTTTTTTTTTTACTCTTCAGTTGTTCACTCTATTCTTTTACCTTTTCAACATTCCCCTCACCGCTGTTGACATTTTTACTTTTTATATGTATTAACCTTGTAGTCTGAGTATTACATTATTTTTCCCTTATTTTGTATTTGAGATCGAGGACAGTACAAAACATTTTTTGAAGCCATGCACACGATCATGAGTCCAGAGCTTCCTCCTCAGCGTCGAGATGAATCACTGGCAAATTATGTTTTTCACCTTGTCAAAATGCTGTAGAAGCCAGTGGTCAGTCATTAAAAAGCTAAAGAACCACAAAGATCACGGCTGCACTTTCTGTCCTAGCAATTGGCCCCTAAATGTGTATAGGTTACATCTAATCAGAGCTGTACTAACACCCAGGGCCTCATGTGAAAACGTTGGTTGACTTTGAAACAGACCCCAGTGTATGTTTTTACTTGGCCAGTAAAACTAATAGATTTTAACAAATTTGTCGATTTTAGTTTAAACCATATCATGGTGAATATTAGTGTTGATTTTCGGCACCAAGATCATGTTATGATTATTTTGTTCCTTCTACTTGACACCTAACATTTATAGACCCTAGATTCTAACATGTACAGTAAGTGAGAGATACAATGTGGGAATTTCCAGCTCCTCCATGAGATGGCGATGAATCATTGCATCACACTTCCTGTCTCTGTGGGCAAACCTTACGATGACACTCTGATGTGTTCGGCAGGTCGGTCTTGGTTACAGCGTGTGCACATTCCAGGGGGAAGTGTAGGGAGATGGGCAGCAGTACATGTTTGTTGTCATATGCAGCTTGGACTCGGCCCTGTCCATAAACACACAAGCAGCACAGTCAGACCAGATCCTGGTGCAGTGTGTGGGCGTTCGTCTTGTGTTATTTTTCGAGGGAGTCTTTGGTATTTGTTTGGACAGGGTCTGCGCTGGGCAGACCCACTAAGTGCACTTTCCACTACCTTTTAAGAGGTTGATTTTCCTGTATCCATTTCAAGTTCAATGGTCGTGTTCATGGTGCCTCATGTTAATGAGAGAATTCATGAAAACAAACTTGTTAACTGTAGAAAAGATATTATGCTGAAAAATCATCTGCTCAGTTTAAATTCCTTCCTCTGCTGATGAGCACAGTGAGACTGAGCAGAGCTCGCAGTGATTTCTACTTGTTATATATAGAGTCGCTCCTTTTAATGCTGTTCATGTTTGGATGCATGTATTTCCTTTTAATTTTCTAGGTATGTAATCTGATAAGCATTACTGTCATTCTGTAAAAAAAAAAGTTTATATACGAATGTAACCAAGATAATATTGTAAAACAAATAAAAAATCTTTCTGTTCACCTTAACTCGGTTGTGTTTGTTTCCCCCCTTCACCTCATGTATATTTACCCGTAACACAACATCAAGCAAAATAAACATCCAGAGACAAAGACGACAGAAACATTTCCTCCATGCTGTTTAATATAGGGGCTTCTGCTCTTTCTTTACACAGTGTGGTGGGAGTGTGAATGGAGAAGTAGTCTACTGATGTATTTTACTGTACACACTACTGTTGCCATTAAAATAGTTCATTTACAACACATTATTTGTAGATACTAATGACTTCAGCTGATTGACTAAACAAGGCATTGAATGCCCTCAATGGAAGAATGTTAAAAGACTGGATATAAACTCTGTATACATTAATTTCCATTACATAGTCTATGGAACATATTCAGACAATCAGACAAGGAATAAAGCATAAAATGACATCACATGTTCAAATATTGACAAAAAGAAAAAAGGCAAACTCCCCTCCCACCTCCTCCTGTTGTCCCCAGGAAATATTCAGCATCATGTATGTCTCAGGATATACGTAGTATATAATCAACCAGTCACTGCCTCACATCATACACTGACACAACCTCACACCACAGCAGGAGGTTCAGGTGTATTATGGGACAGAGAGGGGTCACTGTAGAGGTACAGTGAGGGACAGCCGAGCGGCCTACCCTGCATTACAAGGATCTTTTGATAAAGTGCTGTACGGTCAAGATTGATTAGAGGAAACTTTTCAGTCACATCCTGACGAGTCTGAAGCCTCTGCTGGGACTCCAACATTTAACATTACTGGACTGTCAGAATCCCAAAGAAGACCGCTGCAGCCCATGGTGTTTGAATGTTAATCAGCTAGACGTAGGAGATTTAAGATGTGACTCTCACCAAACCTGTTTAGCTCGAGTAAGTGAAGTTATGCAGGTTTAATACAGGCCTCTCTAAACATTGAAAACATATTAAATCAAAAGACAACAAGCTAATGAATACAAAGTCCCCAAAGTCCCATTAATAAAAAGATTAATTTAGTGTTTGCAGGATAATAATTTTTGCACACTTGTTACCATCTTAAATGGACACAACAAGAAATTGGTAAGAAATTCAAGACACGCATTAAAGTAGCATAATTGAAGAGGTTTCATAATAACCTGTGTGTAACTTGTATGTATATGATCCATAGTGTGTGGATCAAGTTATTAACTCTTGAACAAAGTCTTGTTTATCTTATATGAAAAGATACAACCTCACTTGTGTGTAACTTGTGGACAATTTAATAAAAGATGACTTGTGACAACTTGTGTCCAAACGTGTCACCATCATGTCTGAACATGATAAATTTGTGTGTATAAGATACATAGAAATCGGAGAAGATTCACTATCATTCATTAATCCATCAAACTGCTGAATTTAAATGTTTTACCGAGCTGTTTTATCACGTCCAATTTATATTGAATTTTACTTTCTTATTTCTTCTTTATAATTACTTTTAGTTAAAGCACTTCTATATGAATTGGGCTATGCAAATAAAGTTCATTATTATTAAAATGTTATTCATATGCAGAAGATAAGCACATACTTTTAGATGATGTATTTTGCTAATAAGTTAGTACAAGATAAGATCATATGCAAACAAGATAAAATAACATTTGCAAAAATGATAATATGTGCAAAAAAGCTCCATATCTGTGTTAATGAATATATATATATATATATATATATATATATATATCATTTATATTCTTGTGGTCTCATGCACACTAGTTGCATCTTGTGCAACTATAATTACTCCTATGTACAAGATCGTTTAGAAATGCTAGATCCACGAGAGCCTGTGCGCAGGAGACACTGAATTAAATCAGAAAAAAAAATCTTTTAGGACTTCAGGGTCTTTGTGAAACACTAGAAATTCCACTTATTGGTCATCACTCGTCTACATGACTTTACAATAAGAGCTTTGAGAGAATAAACTTATCAGACACATGACCACATAATGCAGCTGTGCATAGAGGTAAATTAACAGTGCTGAGATGATCGCTGCTACCCACAACAAACCTGAACTCCTGAACCTCGTAACACAGCATCACAAGTTCACCACATCCACCCTCTCTTCTGCTCGGATACCCTGTTTCTGTTCCCACAGCCTGTGTTCGGTGACAGCACCAGACTCAAACCACAGTACAGTGCAGGCATACACTCGCCATCACTCTCATGAGTCATCATTTCTTTACACAGAACATTAATATTGAGATTAACAATAACATTCTCACACCTGCTCAAACAGGCTTGTATGGCTTTTTGTAAAATGTGAAATTTCTCTATCGTTTGCTAATCCACTTCAGCCAAGACTTGTGTCACTGACAGTGGTGACAAAGAGGAGAGGTGGTGGGTGAAGTGTGATGGGGACAGGGGGAAAGGAGGCAGTCCTGTGCCTCCAGGCATCCACTCAACCTTTTCATGGCTCGTCATGAGTGTCACTGATGTCTGACAATCACACCTTTTTGACCAGTTAGCATAAACACTGCTCTTTCTCTGCCTGTGTGTGATTTTAAAAACAGCATTTAGACTTAAATGTATTTGGAGAGTTTCTGTGGCCTGTAGATACTGTACATGTAGAACTCAGATCAAAGGCTCCTCTCACAGATGAAAGGAAGCTGGTTTGCAGTATTCACACTTATAATGACACGTGTTTTAAACAATTTTCTACCTGAAATATCAGCATTTTCTGATATAAAATTACCTGCAAATATTTTTTGCCACAATCATCAACAGCACTGTGTCAAACTTGATTGACACAACAGACCAACAGTTGATCTGAACTCAGTGGACACACAACACTTCCAAACAATCTCAACTTCAAGTAATTGCTTAAAATTCTTTAAGGGAACAATAGTGCAAATATGGCAACCAAATAGTTAAAAATAACCAAAACAAAAAAAACATGATTCGCGCTGTTTATTCAGTTCAGTTGGTGTTGGAGGTTTGTGTCCAGTTGTTTTTTTGAGGGATCTACAGTTGTTTTTTTTCAGAGTCACTCACTTGCCCTTGTTACATTTAAAATTCAACTTCTGCAGAACAGCAGCAAATCGACATGTCACTTTCATTGAAGTCCTCTCATAAAACACACATTCACACAAAAGAACACAGCCTGATCCCAAATGTAAGCCCAAAGCCAGATACCTTATTATTATATCACATAGTGAGTGTCATGTAACATGTGGTAGTGTGTCTAGAAATGCTTTGAATGGAGCTGCAGTGACTGACTCTTGCACAGTGGACTTGAAATACACACGACCAGAGTGACGGTTAAACTACACCACAGAAGCATTAAAGTCAGCAGAAATATACAGCGCATGGACTGAGCACGACTCACTTCATTCAGATCTACATCAAAGTGTCACACTGGGCCAGTGAGTATCTACAAACAGATGTCTGATTGTTACATGACTTCTCCTGTTTGAACGGATCGGTTGATAATATTTTCTGTTTGCTTCAGATACAAGATTCAGGGTATGAGGATCAATCATATGACTGAGGACTGGCAAAATTCCACTCTAAAACATAATGTCCCTGTTGTTTTCAGTATTCTATCCCACAGACCAAAGCCTGTGGCTCCACCCTCAGAATCTATACAGGAAGTCCACTCACCTGAAACATCCCTTCAGAACTAACGCACCTGGCTGGTCTCATGGAGGCCTCATCGTTCAAAGTTCAGATTTAACAGTGAACACATTCGTTTTTTATCCAGGGAAATTGTGTTGTTTTGTTCATGGTTGATTTTGTATACTTAGAGGTCCCGTGTGTAAGATTTAGGTGAAATGGATCTATTGGCAGAAATTGAATATAAAATAATCCTAGTGATGCTTTCACTGGTGATTTTTCATCTAAATTGTACGAATTGTTGTTTTCTTTACCCTAGTATTTTTCTTTACCACTAGATGTCACTAGATTTACACACTGAACCTTTAAGTAATGGATTGACAACATTTGCGTTAGTGTTTTGGTTATCTTTGTTAGTTGATAGAATGAAAGATATATGTATATGGAGAAATATTTTATTGTATTTTATCTGCTTTTGTTGGAAACAACAAATATTTCCCTATTGACATATTGTATTGGAAACTCTGAGAGCTCTCTCATCTGTTCTAATACACTTGACATTGAGTTGACTGTTTCTAGAGCCAGATTATTGTAGAACAGTATCAAACCTAAATATTCATCCTGTAATTTAGAGAGGCTTTTAAAATGAACACAAAAAAACAAAACAAAGAGCAGTGTTGCTAAATTGTTCCAGCATAGTACATAGTGTAAAACCATAATTTTTTACATTAACATGTCTTTGTGTGGCTTAATAGAATACACTGTATTAATTTAGCTGATTTCAGACATCCCAGATAGTCTTCTGACATTCCCCAGAGGGGCTGTATGTGAGAAATGTGAGTCAGTTGCTGCTGACATTCTCAGGAGTTTCTCCTACCAGCAGCCTAGGAAAAACTCTTGATGATTCCAAAGTGAGCCCATGCGATAAGCAGGAAATTATCCAGAGGATTCACAGCAAACGAGGAGACACAAAAATCTCAGGATGAAAAAGAGGTGCAATATGTAGAAGATGCCAACAAAGATGTCAACTTGAAAAGTCAACAAGATTTGAGAGCTTTTGGTTATGAGGGCCACGTCGGTGTTGATGTGCTGACTGACCAGAGAATCTCCTACTTCTTTGTTCATAAGTGAAAGACTAATGTGTGTCTGAAAATGTCTGAACTCAGCTTTAGTGAGCTGTACAGCCAAGCCAGGTTAGCTGATTCTTTCTGCTACCTGCCGTTATGCTAAACTAAGCTAAGATAAACTAAGCTAAGATAAACTAAGCTAAGCTCGTCACCAGCTGCTAGCTTGGGGATGTGATATCAATCACTTTGCGCAAGAAAGTCAAAATACGCACATTTCCCAAAATGTCAAACTGCTCTTTAATGGCTCACTATGCATTGGGGAGTTTGATATATGGTGGCTGTGGTTGGACAGTCAGAATTCAAAAGGATGCTGTGCATGGAGAACATCGCAGGAAAATGCATCATGAGCTTTTGTTTTCTGGCGATGTGATAATATACTGTCAGTGCAGAGCCAGACAGAACACAGTGAGCTGGGTGGAGCCAGCAGCTCCTATTCATTAAGTTTCGATTATATTGCAAAATCCTATTGAAAGAAAGAATATTAATGTGTCCCTTGGGAATGTGGAATATAAAAGCAAAAGGAAGTGATTGTCTGCTTTCTGTCTTTCTATCAAATCATCATTTGGCCAATAAGATCAAACAACTGATTTCTATGGCTTATTCAATTGATTATTTATCCTGATCTGCACTGACAATCAGTTTCAGTTTTTTGTCAAAGCTCCAACTCGGTCTTGGCTATGTACTCAGTCACAACATTAAGTACAGAACTATAGTTTGGAAATGTGTCCAAAGTCTGAGCAACTCTAAATTTTACTGACAAGAAAGAGTTTCAGCACTTAACGTCCTATAAAATGAACTTGTGAGGTTCAGGTTCCTCAGGTTGCTGAGGTTAGCCATGCCTTCATTTTTTCAGTCTGCATGCTAAGCTAAGCTAATGCCTGCTGGCTGCAGCTTCCTATGAACTCCCTACAGTTTATCAAGGGTAGTTCATCACTACTGGGGCTTTAGCCCTGAGTGAGAAACTTGTTTAAATGAAACCAAATGAATGACCACCAGTACAATGGCCTATCAAAACCACCATAACGAAAAAAACAGCCCAATACTCAGAGTTGGAATGGGAACAATGGTGGAATCAGCAGTAAACTGCATTTGTGGTACTTGGCTACCTTACTGTGTTCAATGTGTTTCTACATTTTTAGAATCAACTTGAGCTCTGTGTCTGCATTATTGTTCTTGGTCAGTTGATGACGTTAAGACTCAAAAGAGAACCCAAAACATTTTGGAAATGTGTGGATTCTGAATTCACCTCTTCCTCACAGCTCGTCTACTGCAGACAAGAAGACTATTTGGTTACACATGTGCACATACATACATCATGTACACACACATACCACATTTCATGTTCTCACTCATCTACACATGATCATTTTAACATGCCAAATGTGAGTCAGATTAATAGGTTGGCAGATCAGTGGATCTTTAACATTTTCCCTGCACATAAAAACAAAACAATCAGAGCAAACATCCAAGCACTAATCATTCATTTAAGTCAGCTCATTCAGTTTTGCACAAGTCAGTAGTGTTAGCAGACATATTGTTAGCAACAGCAGGAACAAGTGGGCGAGAGACAATAAGGAGCAGGACTACACACAACAGATTACAGGTCAGAGGTTTAAGTCATGAATGCATGTTTCCTGTTCCTGGTGCGTCCCTCAGCTTTAACCCTTGTTAAGAAATGTAGGACTTTCTCTTCTTCTCCTCAATCGTATTTTGCATTAAGCTGAGGACCCAGACCCATACAAGAGAGGCTACATTTAATGACCATAGAAGTGCTGAACGTATTCTCCTCTCATATCTGGGATCCACCCAAATCTCCCCCGCCTGCGGGGTAATGCCTCAATCCACCTCCCCTGCGCAGCGAGTGCAGTGCCACAGTGCAACAGCCTCGCAGCAGTGACCCTATATGATACATGGGCTGTCCGTCACGGACTGGACCGCGGCACAGCCATGCCACTGTTGGCACCACTGGGATGGCCACTGCTAACAGATCAACTAGGAAGTGACGACTCCAGTAGCTTTTCTGAATTGTCTCGGAGTCAGATGAATGTTCCTCCTCTGCTGCAGCGCCCTCTGCTGTGACTTGTTCTTTAGTTTTATCTTCGTCTTCGTCCTCATCGTTAACCTCCACGACAGTGATGCCAGCTATCTCCTCATGGGAAGCAGATCTCCTCGGCTGGGAGGTATGTGGCAGCTCTACGCCTGGTGATAATTCTGACTGACTTGGACTCAACTGTCCTGTCTCGACTTGAGTTGATCCTGCTGATAGACCAACTTCTTCCGCGGTGAGGTTCTTCTTTGTTGTTCCATTCTGCCTGCTCTCTCCACAACATCCTGCAAATTTAAGCTCATGATGCATCCCTGATGATGTTTCTGATAAGTCACACAGTTTTTCTGATTCAGCCTCCTCCACTGCACCTTGCCTTTCCACCTCAGTTCCTCCTACTGCGTCCTGCCTCTGCTTCACATCATCCTCCAGCTTGATCAATGTTGTGTCATTATGCATCTCTGTTGCATCAGCATTTGCATCTGTTGCATTCTCTCTCTTTTCCATCTCCTGCTTTTCCTCTTCCTCCACTCCCTCCTTCCCCCCACATAAAGGTCTCTCCAGTGTGAATGCCACAGTAGCAGACCGTGGTAAAGGAGGGACCAATGGTGTTTTGGAGGCCGGGATTGGCTCTGTTGCCATACTCATTATAGTCGCTGTGGTCACTGAAGTTGTGGTGGTGATGGAGTCCAGGTCCTCCTCCCCCTCATCAGACATCCAGGTGGAGGTAGGGCTGCAGGCCTGAGAGCGAAAAGTGCGTTGCTCTGCAATGGTATCTAGATCAGAGGGGTAACCTGCTGTAGCAGGGATGGGGCAACTTTCAGTCTGAATGCCCATTTCTCGAAGGGGATGCAGGTACAGGTGGTGGTGGGACAGGCAGGGGTGGCTCATACAGCCCACTCCACCCAGGCCACAACGAAAGGGCATAATCCGTTCACTTGTGCACAGCTTCTCATAGGTGGAGGAGTGTGGCATAGTGTGGGGAACAGAGTGGGATAAATTGCGAGGGAAAGAATGAGGTAAGGTATGGGAATAGGTGTGAGGCAGAGAGCTGGGCAGAGAGTTGGGCAAAGAGCTGGGCAGAGAGTTGGGCAGAGAGCTGGGCAGAGACTGAGAGAAGGTTTGTGCGTAGGAGTTGAGTAGTGCTGCTGTTTCCTCAGAGAGAAAGGCAGCCTCCAGCAGCAAATCGGCCCGGCTGGGAATGCTGCTCTCCCCACAGCACACAAAGCCACTGTCCTGGGTGCCGACACCTGACAGACAAGGGAAGTCCTGTCCATTGCCGTTCTGTTCTGCCTGATCCGTGAGCTTAGTGTAGGTGGAGCTCCGGGTCAGAGAACGTGCTGGGGAACCATCACAGGAGCAAGACCCCCTGCCTCCTATTGCGGGTTTGGGTATTCCCCCTGGACTCTCCCCAGACACTGATGCTGGTGCCGAACCCCCAACACGGGTTCGATAGCCTGGTAAGACCTCCCCCTCTTTGGCTAATCCAGCCTGTGCTAACTCCATATTGAGCAAAAGGTTCTCGAGCTTGTGGTTCTGAGTGTTAATGTCCTGGAAGTACTTCTGGACCCCTATGTCCCCACTGGTTCCTCCTGCATCACTGAGCCTCATCCGGACAGTGTCCACAGCCTGTTTGAGCTGCTGGATCTCCTGACGTGCCTCCTTCAGGGCCAGCTGAGCCTCTACACGGTGACACTCCTCCTCAACCCAGTCTTCCTGCATCCTGTAAAGCTGGCCTCTCAGCGAATCTATCTCTGTGTCCCTATGGGGATGAAAAAGTACATGAGAAAAGAAAGTGTGAATATAAATGAGTAGGAAGGATAAAGACTTTAGCAAGGGAAAACCCAACAAAATAAACAGACTTTCTGATCAAGTTTTATAATTTCTACTCCCCTCTCAGTATCTCACCTGTCTTGCAGTGTGGTCATGGTTTCCTTTAGCCTGGCCCGAAGGTGTCGGATACACACCTCCTTCTGCTGTAGGGGTGTGAGGTACTGCTCTGGTGGAGGTGGCCGAATACCATGGTTGTCTGTACATGAAGTGTACTTCTGGTGACGTCTAGGACACACAGGGCAGGTAAATCAAAAGACTGATGGTGGTTCTGAGTAGAGCTGCTCTTCAAACTTAAGTGTTGCAAGTTTTTATTCTTTGCATTTATTTGCATTATGTCTTGAAACCACTTGTGGGTTAGATTAAAAAACTCAATATCTTTATTTGTACTGAACAAGTCTATTATATTGTAAACTGTGGGTTTTGGTGCAAATATCTGAATCCTGCCTACTTTTAAACCTAGAGTGGTTGATGTTTTGGGCCACTTGAGGGCAGAAAAACAAGCTGCAAACACAACACTGACTTATCATCTTGCAGGACATACACTTGACCCAGCCAACAAATGATCTAAAAGTGGTTTGGATCAAACAAACATGAAGCAATGTGTATTTGTGCCCCACTGACAGATACAAAGCCAATATCACTCCTTTGTTACATGTCAAGGAGGTTATGTTTTTTGTTGGTGTGTTGGGTTGTTTGTAAGCAATATCATTAGAAAACTACTGTTCAAATGACCATGAAACTTGGTGGATTGATGCAGTATGGGTCAGGGAAGAACGCATTCAACTTTGTGTGGATCTGGATCAGAGGCCAGATCCAGAAATGTTCTATTACTTCCTTTCATTGTCAGATAGGGTGTTTGTTTGTTTTTTGACATTTTTACAGATTTCCTAGGAAATAACTCATGAATCTTGATTAAAAGCATCAGGCATGTTTAAAGACCTGAGTAGCGAGAGAGCAATTTTGTTTTGATCTTCACCAGCTTCTAATGGAAAGGCCACAGGCTCTTTAGGAGCCAAATGCTGCTCACTAGCTGGCTATTGTGCAGGTCCAGTAGTTTCCATAATTTTGTTGCTTCCTGTCAGTGAAACCTACTGATGAGATAACGAACCAAAACAAAGAGTGAAAAGACACAAGTCTGCATAGAATAACGAAGAGCTGAAGATAGTGAAAATAATTGTTTTTCAGTTCATCACAATTTTTGATCAAACACAAAGGTGTTTGATTTACTATTAAATCCTTTTGCTTGTGTGATAAAATCACTAAAAAGCAGAGAGAGAGAAAAGGTGTAGAATTAGAGCCTGATTCCAGGCTTGTGAATTGCTGCCCACATCTTGTTGAGTGATTTCGATAATTAAGTGACAATGATAGAGCAGTTCAGTCTGATCATCAGGCTAATTAGACAGCAAGGGAATGGAAATATGTTCACTTTTGGATTGAAATGCATACAATCATCTGTTTTACTGAGCAGGCCATGCAGTGTGTGATGCCTCACCCTTTGGTGGGGCTGCAGTCGCTGCCTTTACAAGAGCCTGAGTTGCTGCTGCTGCTGAAGGAGGCGTTGCCATAGGGATCTCTATTACTGGGTGTGGCCGGAGTCCGCCTGGTTCAAAGTAAGAGGAGATGTGTTAATCTCACGGATCACACCCCTCTTCCACTCTCCCATATTAGTTCAGGATTGAGTCAAACTACCTTATTCAGTGTAAACATTCAGTCTGTTTCATTCTGTATCTGGGGCATCAGGTGTTCACTTGGGGTTTCAACAATCTACTTATTTAGTAACTAGTACTAGTCCCAAATTTTCCAAAAAAGATATCTTTCATACTAGTCAACTCCCTAAAATGATCTGAGATAGACCTGTTTTTATTATCATGGAATATCCCTGGGAATTCAGGCTAACTAGCTAAAGCTAGCTGCTAAAACAGTGGAAGAGCTGTGTTTATTTAAAAGGTGAAGATGCTGTAAGAAAAACAATATTTTGATATTTGGCCAGCTTGAGAGTGGTAATATGCTTCTGAATGTAGACACTGAGGTGACTGTGATTTGCAAAACCACCATGACACTATTCAAATACAAAAAGTCTAAATAGACACAAATGAAGCACACTTTTGTCCAAGTTCACTAACATGCAAGTACAACACAGATATGCACAAATACACACAGACGTGTTACAAACACTACCCATAGACGGTTCTGCCTGAGACACACACACTCCCTTGTGCACTGACGGTGATGTTGCAGTTTGCTTCAAAAAGACAATGTGCTGTGCAAAGATGGAAACCAAACCAAATATCAAAAACAAATTACCTGCTCAATGACATAACTAAAAGAAGCATGCATCAAAAGAAACAAATCACTAGAGAGTATGAAAAACTGAAAGGACGAAGCAAGAGATACAGGTCAGAGTAGACATGATGCTGAGGAAACGATTCAGTTTTCCACAATATAACATCATGAAACATTCCCAACAGTCAAACAGTCTCATCATTCACATGCCTCAGAGGATCAACAATGATCTGAAGGAAACAGGAGGGACTCAGGACAGACCGAGAACGAGGGGTGGAGGGAGAGTTTGTGGAACGGTTGTGGCGGTCCGGAGACTTGGTGGAGGTGTATCCTTTACTTGGAGACTTGGTCGATGGATAGCCTTTAGTCGGACGCATTGAGACCATATAGCCTGTCTCCATGGGAACGTAGTCTAGCTCTATGAACCTGCAGTAGTCAAACCTGACCAGGCAGAAACAATAGCGTGTTAAATCACAGAGGAGGACCACACCTGAATGAAGCAATGTGCATGTTACAGAAGGTGCACACTGCCTTACAAAAGCTGTCCTGCATGTAGCATGTTATAAGATTAACCTGATTCATTCAGAGTCTGAGCTGCCCACAGCATAGATGCCAAATATCAACAAGCACTCAAACAATGAAGTGGCCCTGGAGAGCTGGCTCTCTGAAAGCTTTACAAGAGGAAAGACACAGTGCTTTCATAGCTGAGGCTGCTCTCTGGCTTCCCATCGAAAACATCTACATGACGTCATTTGCAATTACTGGCACAGAACACAAACTAACACTGCATCCTGAAATATCATCCACAAGAAGTCAGTGATTAGAGGAGCTGGACATCAGCTCTTATTCTAAGAGCTACATCGTGCAGAGCATCTGACTTCCAACAAGCTTCCACACAAATGTTTTTACACACAGAACATAAGCATTAACTAATGCACACCAAATAATTGTCCGAACATAACCATACATTATCTCTCTTCAGTTATATTTGCTTGTTAATATCTTTATAGACTATCAGCCAGCTGTGAAGTGACCAATCTTTCTCTCCACAAACCACCTGAAAGGATGTCAACCTTCTTCCTCAAGAGAGTTAACACTGCTGAACAGATCTTTAATGTGGTTGTTCTCAGCTCCTCCCCAGCCCATAATATGGACAGCCTCACCTGCTCTGTGGCTGCAGTTTGTAATTTATATCTTATGACAACATTTTTACAAAGCACCAATATGCTTGTATTCACTTCTGTGCTCAGAGTTAGATGAGAAGGTCTATTAGAAAAGATGGATTCAGGAGGCTTGCTTAAAGACTGGAAGCAGCTGTCATACTCCACAATGAGGTTGCCAGGGAACTATAGAGTAAACTCCAGGATGCCACCACATCCTGTGAGAAATGTGGTGAATGAACGCTGTAGACCTGAAGCTGCTGGGGAATATTGTGAAAATGAATGAATATGGACCTTGAGTCTTTTTGTCAGTCGCCAAATTAATTCAAACAAAGGCTAGATCCATATAACTACATGTTAATTTGAAAATCACCTGCTAAGGATACGCCTGCCCTCTGCACTACTCTGAGTTTTAGAGCTGCTAAAACAAAGAAGTTCGTGGACGCTGCTGACCTAAAACATTTTTTGTTTTAAAACTTTTGTGCAGCATTGTAGTCTGGATTGGTAGAAACGGTGAAAGTAGAGTCTCAAAACCAATTGCTGATTGGGTCTTTAACGACGTAACCTTCAAACGACCCTGTTGTCTTTGCTGGCAGATGTTGTACAGTTAAATTCTGCATTTTACAATGATACAACTGTTATGTCTAAAAGAAAAGCTGTTATTCAAGCAATCCATGACAATTTTGCAACTAACAAACAAATGCTTCCTGTTTACTCATGCCCAGTGTACGTGAGGCGTACACTGGGCATGCATGTGCGGGCATGTTAGTTTGGACGTAGATTAAAACTGATACAGAGCCAAAATGCTTTTGTGGACAGAGATGCAAAATGTAAAGTATGGATGTGGCCATTGTTGAAAATCTTAAAAAACATCAGTGAAGAGCTATAATGATTCTAGTTTGTCTTATTATATGGAAAGCAATTTACTGTTTTAGAAAGGTTGATGTAAGAAATGTTAAATGAGAGATTACAGTTGGCATAATGCTTCTGTCTCTGTCTCTGTTGACATAATGCTTCCGACAGGCAGGTGGACCTCTAGCAGTTTCCCCCTGCTTGCAGTATTTGTGCTAGGCTAAGCTAAACATCTGCTGGCTCTAGCTTCATACTTGATGTTCATTGAGACTTATATTGATCTACTCATCTAATTCTTGGCAAGACAAACACATTAATGCCAAACTACTCATTTAACCTAATTGATGCTAAACAATGCACACATTCCCAATGTTGAAAAAGTGTTAAGTAACCACACATTTCCACCTTCAACCAATGATACTATCCTGTTAAAGTTGTTGGGCATCACGGTACAGTTACATAATTGGTAGCCAGTACAGGGAAGGGTGATCTATGATGGGCAACTTCTGTAAGGACAGCATGATCATCATGTTTCAATAATCAGTGACACTACATGACACATAGTGAATGTTAATGACCTGTTACTCAAAGACATGACTGTTGCCCAATCACTGGCCTCCAGGGAGGCTGGAACAAGCAGGGCAGCCATGGGTGATTTGTAAATAGGACACGATAACTCAGCACAAGAGCAAAACATGGAAACAGAGTTAGACAATTCAAATGGCAGCCATTTTCCTGACACCACGCTCAGGGTGGGAAGCTCGATGATGTACTGCTAAGTAATTTATACAGAGAATCTGACAAACTGTTCTTATTTCACTGCCCCCTGACTTATCAGGAACTGAAAAGACAATGGATAGTTGAAATCCTGAAGGTTATATGTTTCAATGATAATCAACATAGCTCTAGCTACCATGACAAAACAGCTAACTTTAAATAACATTATGGGATACAATAAGACTTTTTAATCCTGAAATATCACTGCACTTCTGAGATTTGAGCTTGGAAGAAAACAACACTGGAATCTAGCTTGTTATCTAATGCTAATTGCTGGAGCCACAACCTAGTTTTTGTTTGATTTATTTGATTTGTATGCAGTACTCTGGTGACCATATGTAATATATTATCTGAACACTGGGTGGAGCATTGCCAATGGAAGTGCATGTAGCTTGCACCACTGTCACATATGGTTACATTGTGTTTAACTGAATTTGCTAATGGAAACTGGTCGTTGGTTGAATTTACATAGACTGCTTACCTGTGTTAAGGTAAATATAATAATGATAATGATGAACAACATTGACAGTGTTGTGAGGTACATAAATAAGTCACTGTACTCAAAGATATACAACACACTGGACATGGTTTACATGGTTTCCATATGAAAACATGTAGTTCAAATATGTAGTTTATCCTTGAAACATGGTCCTATGTTCCTACAGATTTTACCTATTGTGCATTCACTTACTGATCAGTTATGGACCTATGGTTTGTCAGATTCTCTGTGTTTGTATGACTTATACACCTGGACCACAGCAGCAAAACCTTATTCTATTCATAACAGCATTTGAGCTTGAGAACAGGAAAATGGCCACTGTGTGAATAAGGTCTATGATTTGGTGTTCTGACCTATTTGTGACTTCAGATCATCTAATGTACACTGTATATTTAATTTTCTTGGGCTACACCAACTTCTTCGAGTATCTTGCAAGAGTTGAGCTGAGTGAACGTGTCCTGTGTGCAGGAAGAGGCCAGATATTGACTACTCAGTATCTCTTGGAAGATCAATATGTGACAAGAAGCCAAGACATTAACAGATCAGAGAGGCAGGGAGAAGCAGCTGAAGCGGTGAGCCTGGAGGAGAACAGAATAAACAGCACAACAGTGTTTGACAGTCTATCCCATCCGTCTGGTGGACGTAGTGGTTGGCTGTAAGCTGTAGGTGCCTCCCAGGAGTCAGGTGTTGATAAGTGTGAGTGGGTGGAGTGTGGAAATATTCCTTTACGCTGTGGTTTGTTTTCAGTTTAGACAGAGACTTTGCTCAAGAAGCATCCCAGATACGATTTTTAATAGTTCCAAGAGCACATTCTCATTTCAGGCAATGTCTGTGTCTCACCAGCTACCTGCTGTGGAACTGGTTAGTGTTTGTAAAAGAATGTGGTGCTGTTGATTGAGCGGCTGCAGTGAACCAGTGATCACTTGTGATCACATTATGCTGCAACAGCAAAACAGCAGTGCTATTTTTAACGTGCATGTAGCCACTAAACACAACGTCATGCTTTGAATGAATACACAAAACTAACCCTCCAATTCTAGTGTACAAATTTAACTAGTGACACTACTGTGCATATGTCAGTAGCATGAGCAAGTGCAAACCTGTAAACCAGGCTTTCCCTTGTTTTGTCCTGCTGACCCGGGGGCAGTGTTACACAGCACAGTCGAATGCTGTGTTTTTTGTTTTTTCAACAGTCTGAGCTGAATATGAACACTGAAAGTTCTGTTGTGTTCATGTTACATACAACTGAACTGGAACTTTGACCAAACTTCAAACCCAGGAGGGTATTTCAAATTCAAAATCAGGCAGTAGTTCAGCTGTTTACTAAACCTCACCCCCAAGTCACAGCTTAGTGAGTGTACCTAGGTGCATGGCAGGCCTGTCAAGCTTTGGATTTCCATGGAGCTGCAGTGAGAGAGCGACTCTGCATTGAGAGGGTTTCCACACCCTTTTCTTTCTTTTTCTTTTAGACTAAAAGTACAAACTAAAGTGCAAAAGTGTAAAGGAATTATTTAAACAGTGTCTATCTACGTGATGGCTGTTATTATTTATTCGAAACCTTAATTCGAATGTGGGGGGAAAAAGTCTAGAGGCGTATCAATAGACAAACATATTGGTTAGTGCTATCAAGGATACAAGGTAAACCAGAAAACCGTGTTAAGTGGGTGCTTTCAGCTCCAATTTAAGATTATCTTTCTTTCCATGTCTTATCTTTGGGTATGTAATAAAGTGCATATTTAAGACCCTTTTACATTATTTTTTTTTCAAAAGAATCAGAAACATTAAAAAGTCTAAAAGGCTAATGTTAATTTAACTAACTGAGTCATCTAGAAATGAAAAGCTTTTTTAAAATCTATTTCTGTCTCAAATCAAGAACCCACCATTTCAAAAAGCACTCAGAATTTGAGGTTAACAATCTATCACCATTATCATTATAAGTGCAGATGTGCAGTGCTAAGATGGAAAGCTTGACAGGTGCAGTAGGTAAAGGAGGTTGGGCTTCATTAGTCAATAAGAAAATAGAGGGACATCTATGTCTAAGACACACATGTAGCATGAACGTTGTCCGTGTGCTGTTGGTGGCCTTGTTTTAGTGGCTACATTGCATGCCGGAGCTACAGCATGGAGCATGCTCTCTGGGACTGTAACTGTAAGTGTGTCTCACGAAGGAGGCGTGGGCACAGGAATGGCCACTGGTGCCGTAGCCGCTGGTGCAGTAGCCGCTGGGGCAGTCGTCCCCGACCCCGTCGCCGGCTTGGGCACCGGCGAGGGCGAGGACGCCAGTATTTGCTGCAAGCGGCGTTTGGGCTGCAGAACCTTCAGAGGGTTGAATCTGAGGAAGAGAGACGAGAGAGAGGAGGACACCACAGCTACAGAGTGAGCTGCGGTGGCTAAACACACTGGCATGGCAAGTAAACCACTATTACCACAACAAATATACATCTTGGCTCTATAGTTTATGAGGGAATTTATCTGCCTGTAATCCACATATAAAACCTGAAACACCTGAATGAGAATAGTGATTAAAACACAAACTTTATTATAGGTGGAGTTTTGACAATATGTGAGAAATTTCTTGGGTTCAGATTATTTAGCTCATGAGCCACGATGCCAAACTGAATGATAAGATATCAATAATCATTGAAAACATCAAGCATAAGGGCAAGTCGACACATAGGTGAATGTGAAGTGAATATTAGAGGTCATAGTCCACTTAGGTTGAACGCCACATAAGGCCTTGATATGATTTGCTTCGCCATAGGAAGCAAATGTTTTATTCGCCTCCTTGCTCTCACGGGTTGTAAGTGAAGGGAAGCAAAGGTTTGCCACTTATACATTCACGTACAAACATGCTCTATACAACGTTACTGGAGCATTTGTGTTGCAAAGACAGAAAACTGACGTCCGAACCTACATGCCTTAATGGATGGAGAAGTCATCACTGTTTCCTACAAACCATAAAATCTCAAAATGCATTCTCATCTTTTAACCCATGTCCAGTGAACAGGCCAAGGAAGTTCCCGTAGCTGTGGGAGAAAATGCATCAACATACATACTTGATAAACTGAGTTCAGGTTGCAGTAAACTTGCTGCTCATTGGTCAGTCTGTAGGAGGTAGCTGAGTGCATCTTTTTTATATTAAGCCCACCTCATTATCAAATATACCAGAGCAGTTCCAGCAGCAGCATCAGGCGAGAAAACAGAAAAGCGGTAAACTGCAGACATGACATGACTGCAAAGGAAGATAAAGTGAGAGAGAAAAGCTGTTTTCAGACATGAATTTGGGAGGAGGTCTGAAGAATTGGATCCGGACTTTCTCCAGAGTTTGTCTTTCACACAACGCAGCAAGAGATTCTCATAAATCTAAAAATCTGTGAAATTGGGTAACAACTTCAACCCATTTTTTTTACCATATTTTTCATCACCACTCTTTAATTTAACCCATGGCTTTGTCTGGAGGACCATGTGTATGCCAATGCATGCAGTGCACAACAATTTCAGTTTGTATCCTCATTTTTTACTGAATTGTTTCCATGAACCTGTGAACATCACAAAATTACAAACGTAAAAATAAGCCAATTGAGGATTCCACCTAAACATAAAAAGCTCTCTGGGATTATACTTATCAAGGAAATATGAGGGGAAAGGCTAGAACAGTGGTCGCCAACCTGTCGATCGCGATCTACCGGTCGATCTCGACAGTCATTGCCGTCGATCCCCGAACTCTCAGGCTGCGGTTGCGGAGCAGATCAGCTGTGTGTCGGTTGGCTGTTGTTCACATGCGCTGTGTGTCCGCCAGTGGCGGAAGAGCTGCTGGTTTATCTACTGCATTTTCTTCAAGTGTAGGGTTTGGGAAGTGTAGACGGATAAACATTGTGGTTCACAGTAGAATAAATAGAGATAATTATCTTTCACCTGAGTTTAAATTTTTATCGGATGAATTTAACCCTTGTGTTGTTCCTGGGTCAGATTGACCCATGATTGTGGGTGTGTCTCCTGGGGGGTCATTTAGACCCCCAGAGAGGGCGCTGTGGTGCTCTGTGGGGTCATTTAGACCCACACCTGATTCCAATTGTAATCTGGGGGGGTACATTAGACCCTCGAAGAAGCCGGTGCATCATTCTCCATGTGCCCCCCTCCCAGACCATGGCACGATGTCACGTCAGGAGCGTTTTACCAGAGAACAGGTTCTCCAACAGCTATTCTCCCAGCAACCATCCTCTGAACCCGAAGACGACGCGAAAGAGCCAGAACGAGAAGCAGACGGACAAGGAGATGGAGAAGCAGACTGAGAAGCAGACAGAGAGGACGGAGACGGTGATGAAGACGAAGACGGAGACAACAGTGACTACGAAGACGACGACGGTGATGAAGACTACGACCCAGTGGGTGATGCTTCTGCAGATTCGTCATCCTTTGAAGAAGAAGAAGGACAAGACCACGGCGACACCACCAGACTCGTAGAAAGAGAGACCTTCCTGTCAAGAAACAGGGAAATAACATGGTCCTCAAGGGCGTATGGCCGAGAAGAGGGCCGCTGCTCCTCCTCCTCCTCCTATTCCTCCTCCTCTGCTGCAGCTCAAAGCGGGGTCCCCCTGGGCCCCACGCTCCACGCGACGAGCCGCACCGGTGACCTAGCCTCGAAGTTCCACCTGTTCATCACGCCGACGGTAAAGAGCATCATCCTTGAGATGACGAATCTGGAGGGTCGTCGAAAATACGGCGACGAATGGAAAGGGATGGATGAGACTGACCTGCGCGCCTACATAGGGCTGCTGATCTTAGCGGGCATGTACAGGTCCCGGGGCGAGGCCGCCACCAGCCTGTGGGACGCCGACAGTGGCCGGGCGATATTTCGTGCCACGATGCCCCTAAAACTCTTCCACACGTACTCCAGACTGCTGCGCTTCGACGACCACGAGACGAGATGCACAAGACAAGCCACGGACATGCGAGAGGTCTGGGATGCGTGGGTGGCGCGGCTACCGGACCTCTACAACCCGGGGCCCGAAGTGACCGTGGACGAGCAACTGGTTCCGTTAAGAGGTTAGTCTTTTTTTCCGTTTTATATTATTATGTTATGTTATGTTATGTTATGTTATGTTATGTTATGTTATGTTATGTTATGTTATGTAGATAGCGGCTGCTAGTCCTTGTCCTCATCTCATCTCCTCTCATCTCTTCTCCTCCTGTTTTTCTTTCTTTTGCGGGTAGTGCTCGATGTAACGGAGGGACTGCACGGTCGTAATGTCACGTGCGACAATTACTTCACCTCCTACGAACTCGCGCGGCAGCTCCTGGAGAGGAAGCTCACCGTGGTCGGCACAGTTAGGAAGAACAAGCCCGAGCTCCCGACCGGGCTGCTCACGGTCAAGGGAAGAGAGGTGTTCTCATCCAAGTTCACATTCATGCCCACTGCCACTCTGGTGTCCTACATCCCAAAGAAAAACAGGAACGTGGTGCACAAGGCACACCAAGGCAGACGTCAGCGGCTGCAAGGATGGGAAACCGGTCATCGTCCTGGACTACAACTGCAACAAAGGTGGTGTGGACAACCTAGAGAAGGTGATCGGAACGTACAGCTGCAGGAGGATGACTGCACGCTGGCCCCTGGTCATCTTTCACAACATTCTCGATGTCTCTTCCTACAATGCCTTCGTGATATAGAGAGAGATCAACCCAGACTGGATGCCAGGCAAGCGGAACAAGCGGAGGGTGATCCTAGAGCAGCTGGGAAAGGCTCTCGTGACTCCGTTCATCGCACGAAGGGAGCGCATCCCCCGCACGGAAGCGTCTGCCGCGGTTGTGAAGACTGTAAAAGCCGCCACCGCACAGACAGCTCTTGACCACGACGACTACGACATTCTACCTGAGAGTCCGGCCTCCTCCATAGCCCTAGCAGCAGCCCCGCTCGGGGCGAGTAAGAGGAAGAGGTGTCAGATATGCCCCAGGAAGAAGGACCGTAAAACTCACACCGTGTGCCGCGGGTGTAACAAATACCTCTGCAAGGGCTGCTCACTTTTCTATTGCCCTACGTGTGCATCCTAATATGGGGTGGGCTATGTGAGGGGGCCAACAGCCGGGGGAAGCAGGGACAACACAAGGGTTATCACTTTTTCTTTGCAGGAATCCATTCTATTGTTTAAAAAGCGTTTTTTATGGTGAAATATTTGCAGTAGCGGAAGATGCTTGGCTTCATACTGTATAGTAATGGTATTTATTTGAGTACACAGGACTAATTTTATACAAGGAAATAGTCATATAGCCATATTCGAGTCAAAGCCCATGTAAAAAAAACATTGTGCTGCAGTAGCAGCCCCTCTGCAAAACATATTGTTGAACTGAAGCTAAATATTGTGCATTGAACAGATGCTGTAAATATAAATTGATATTAATGTGAATATTGTGCACTGAATAGATAAAGGTGCACAACTGCCTCTCTTTGTGTATATTTACTCGTACATTCAGCCTTTAACAGAAATTGCAAAAAATAATAAATCAGACCCACCTAAGTGGGTTTTTTGGAAGATATCAGGCCAGTAGATCTCGGCTTAAGTTTGGAAATAAAAAGTGATCTTGTGCTCGTAAAGGTTGGTGACCACTGGGCTAGACGATGAAAAAATCAGTGCTCCTCACTGGCCACCTACCGGCGTGAGCCAGACCCAGACCTCCGATTGGCTGGAGCAGGGGCAGACATAGGGCCAGAAACCACAACCGTACTTTCCTTCTTTGGTCCTCACGCTCTCTTTTCTCTCTGTTCCTCCTCAGTTGAGCCTGGAGCCTGCAGAAGGAAACAGACAGTAAGTGACCACACCCACCCAGGAAGAAAAGAGAGTCAACTTATGATTTAAGTCATCAAAACATATAATAAAAGTTCACATTGTTTTTAACATCCTGAAACCCGTCGGGTCCCCCAGTGGACACAGACGAGGTAACGTATACGAAATAAAGTTTGGTCAATATGAACATGCTATACCTCTCTAACTTTGCTCTGCTTCACTTTTTCAGAATATAATGTGGCACCGATAATATTCAGATGTTATGCTATGGCTTTCTAGCGATTTGGTTCTACAACTGCATGATTTCATAGGGAATATTCACTCTAAATCTGTACACATTTCTTCCGCGGAAATTAAACCTTTCATTTTGGGGTACTGTGAGGAAGCTGCACTCGCTCCCTCACCAGTCAGGTGTGTCTGTGAGCTCGGGACCCTTCCATCTGTCTGTGAGTTTGGTGTATCGATGCCATGTATCTTTGTCATTTGAGAAAGTAAAATCAGAGCTCTAAACCAAGTTCTTGGACTTCTGGTCTCATTGTTAAACTTCCATTCTCCAAGACGGACTGCTCTCATCCTGAGTTTTTAAGGGTTGAAACATCTATACCTAACAGGTGTGAGCATGTGAGCATTGTTCAGTCCTGCGAGATTAACTCTCACGTTAAGCAGTTGCAAACTGCTCAGGTCAGCAACAGTTACAGTTCACCAAAATAAGGACAACATTGCGTGTGGTGGTTGTCAGAATAGCCCTTGAGAGAGGTTAACCTGGTGTATATCTGGTTGTGGAATTTATTTCCCTCGTACTTCCCTTTAACATTTCATGGACACTTTAGCATGTTCCAGGTGGTAAACTGCGATTGGTTGTTATTAAGACAATTGAGCTAGAAGCTTGTGTCAGCCATGCCCAATGTCAAGCGTGAAAGCAACACGTACGTGTGAGTGTTGTGTAAGAAGTGAAGTGCCACTTGCAATGTACTGTAATGAGGCAGTGACAACTTCATTGGTCAGCGTTGTACCTGGTATTCTATTGGTTGGGGAATTCTGACATGGTCGTTTAAAGAAAATCCAAGAGCAAGAACAGAAATCTGAGAGCAGACGTTTGGTGAGCAGCCAGACTGTAAAGAGATGAATTTTGCAATGACAGTTTATCTGAGTGAACAGTACTGAGCAGGAGCAGAGAACATTGTCCGACCTTTCCATCAAGTCAACACAACGCAGACATCGCCAGACTCCATGGGTACATTTGCACACATGCAACTGCACGCACACAGCTTTGTGGACAGAGCAATGCCATGCTTCCATTTTCATAAACATCATTATGCAGCTGCAAAGGCCAAATGCAAAAATGTGTTCGCATCTGCATAGCTGTGGCTTTCATGGTGTATTGAAACAAAAATATATATATAAATAAATAAAATCCTGCCAGCATCAGTTGTTAGATGGAGAGTTAGGCTGAGAATGAGAGATGAGATTATAAAAAGAAGAGATAGAAAGAAAAAGAGAGGAAAGGAGGAGGATTACTCTCATCAATAATACATCACACACTACATGGTGTGCTCCTCAGGGTCATGTTTGTGTGTGTGTGTGTGTGTGCTCCAACTGCTGGGTGTTCTCTCTGCCGACCATCAACTCCTTCCTGTCTCTCCCACCAGACAGTGAACGTACCACACGTAGATGTAGCTCTAGTGTAAGTCTCCCTCTGCTCTCTCTCATTTCATTGATTGGATGCTGAAGAATGACCAGAGGTCTGAAGGGGACTGTGTGTTGTATGTTGTAGCTCCATACTGGATTACGAACAAAACCCCAACTGCTAAAATCCCCAAATGCAAATTTGTTAGAAGTACAGAGCAGATGATATACAGATTTATTTCTTATTAATATCTACATTCAACTTGATTTAAGGTCTATCTGCCTTACTATGATATTGTTAGAGTTACATCAGACTCATATTGTAGTTCAGAAACAATATCAACCACTATTTTCATTATACAGACAGATGGTCAATACTCTGCACAGTCAACCACAAAGCCCAGATTCATTAATGGGCTTTTTCTTTCATGGAGAGAAACATTCCTGCAGCCTGACAGCTTCACTGTTTTGGACAAACCAGTGATGAATATAATCCAAACATATTAGAAATAATCCAGTTGAAATGCCTTAGACACACAATGGCAGCTCTGACCAGTCATTTAGGAAACACAAATATGCTCACTGAGACATTGTGCTTTAATACTGACAAACTAACGTCTTTGTCAAGGTCGAGTCCTTTTAAAAGTAAATATACACACACACATTCGCACACACACACACACACACACACCTGCTTACTCTGTTACAACACCTCCACCCCATGATCTTAAGCCATGTGCATATGCATAAGGTAACCAACACATAAACTCATGTGCACACGAACACAAGGAGCAGGGAAGATAAATGGGGATAAACCTGCAGTCATTACTTAAATGTGATATGCTCACTTATAGAAAACCTCATACATACACTGACACAAAATGAAATCACAGTTGTGTACTGTATTACATCTGCACCAGTGTGACTAGTAAAAACAGTCAAATATCTATTTTCAATTTTCTTAATGAAATTTGACTTAACTCAGTTTGACATAGGCCCATGAAAGCAGCTGTTCTCCATCTCTGGCTGCTGTGGCAACAGATCAAACCACATGACAGCTCGTTATACAGGATTTATAAGTTAGGTCTGTTACGTAACACCACCCTCTGCCACAGACGGCCTGACTGAGGTCCACATGCACACAGCTGATGTGCTGACAACACAGAAACACTCAGAGCAGGTGAATGGATGAGATTCACTGTGAGTGTGAGTGTATGTGTGTGTGTGTGTGTGTGTGTGTGTGTGTGTGTGTGTGTGTGTGTGTGCTCTTGTACAGCTATCTTTGTGAGGACCAGTTTGAACCTACAACTTACGGAGTGAGGACATTTTGGGAAAGTGAGGACATTTTGGGGAAAGTGAGGACATTTTGGGGAAAGTGAGGACATTTTGGCCAGACCTCACTTTCTGACCCTGCTTTAATGGACTGTTTGGGGGTTAAGACTTGGTTTTAGGGTTAGGATTATAATTAGGTTTAGGTTTAGGTTAAGGGTTAGGCATTTAGTTAGGATGGTGAAGGTAAGTGGCTAGGGAATGCATTATGCCACTGAGTGTCCTCACTAAGATAGAAGTACACGTGTGTGTGTGTGTGTGTGTGTGTAAAGGAGAAGGCAGGGAAGAGAGAGAAGCCAATGAGATGAAAGGAGGAGGTGACATGTGTTGGGAACACACACATACACACACACACACACACACACACACACACACACACACACACACACACACACACACACACACACACACACACACACACACACACAGGGCCATTGTTCCCTTGTGTCTGCAGCAGAGATGCTGCAGTTTCTCTTATGAAAGACAGCGTATCCTTGTCATATAGGATAAAAGCATTGACTAATCTCAGTTCATACAAAACAAATAGTGTTGGTGCATATGTGTGTGTTTATGCATGAGAACACACACATACTGATGGTAGTGATAGTGCTGACAGTGAGTTGAACTGAGAGCACAGAATATATAACAGAGAGATGAGTCCCGCTCCTCGTCCTGACTGAGCAGACTGCAGAGTTGATGTTGACGTGCACCTCATGGGTCGTCATCAAACCCATTGGGGAAGGCAGGAGCTGTGCATGTGTGTGTAAAAGGAAAGTGGGACTAACACCAGCTACACTCAAGAGTCTCCTTGATTTTCCTGTGTAGTCCCAACGGACTAACAGGCAGATGCTGTTAAACAGGGGTTTGGGACTGTGAGACAGCTGCAGGGTCTGCGACACTAACTCACTGCTGTTAGTAAGAGACCCATTCAACAATGAGAGTGTGTTTATGTTGTGTTTGGAAACTGGA
The DNA here is from genome assembly GCA_026259375.1 of Verasper variegatus. Classification (NCBI taxonomy): domain Eukaryota; kingdom Metazoa; phylum Chordata; class Actinopteri; order Pleuronectiformes; family Pleuronectidae; genus Verasper; species Verasper variegatus. The sequence continues at coordinate 3,367,021 of CM048045.1, read as the reverse complement.
GTCTGATCAGGCACAGGGAACATTTTTACCTCCTGTCTGTATTAACGGTGATCAACAATTTGCTGAGTCACGGTGCTGCAGTGAGCCGTACAGTGCCCTGTCATCATGTGCCGACAGTAGCTGACATTAGCTGTCACCATTCACATATTACACAACAGAGGTGCCATAGGTAATGTAACAAATGTCACTCAAAGAGTCACTGATAATAAACTTATTAGCTGGCCTGTGCGGAACATGGTGCATTATTATTCTTCTCTACAAACAAAATTTAAACTTTAGTTTTATTTCTAACTTTATTTTTAGTTTTACACATGTTACAGTTGTAGTCCTGTATGATTGCTCTGTCGACCAGTACCTGGTGCTTGGTTCCTCTGGTGTTACTACCCATCCTTTTCATGTGTTGAGCCATGTGCCTACTCATTCCTTCTTGTTTGTGCATTGTCGTTTTCTGTTAGCATCAGAAGCATCAAAATAGATATTATTATCCACTTTTAAGCCACATTTAATAAAACACATTTGAGGTCTTTATGAACTAAATATAAATTTAATTAAAGTATCTGTGTCTGTTTTTGCTGTACCCTGAGTTGATAGCGTTCCATTTGCACAGGAACAATGTGTGTGTAAGCCAACTATCCATTGTTGGCAAAAACAGTTCATAATAACGCATTATGCTGCATTTCATGCATACTAACACTGTTACTCTTTTCACTAATTTGAGCAAAGCAATGAACGATGTTTTTGGCCTTTTTGTAATGAATGAACAAACAGCTAAACATATTTCAATAAATTAAAAAAGCAAGTTGAGTAAATAAAAAAAAGCAATTTCTGAAATGCTGTTGAATTTTCCTTGAGCCAAGCTAATGAGCTAAGCTAAACTAAGCTAACTCATATTTTGTTGCTCATATTAAGTGTACAGACATGAGAGAGCTGTGGATCTTCTCATCTTATTTTGAGTGAGAAAGTGAATAAGCTTAATTCCCTGTTAATTCCTTTTAACATCTCACGTAAAAAGATATGCAGCTCTGCTCAAGGTTTCACATTTAGTAAAGCCTTGAGCAGAGCTGCATCGCTCAGAGTCAAAGTGTCTCTGTCTGCAGAGATGATGATTCATTCTCTAATCTGGACTGACTGCACAGTCAGCAGCTTCTATTAGCATGTCGTCAGGGAAACGAGACAGTGTGACCCTTCATTTGTGCTTGTCCTGTAAATACAACTGTGCCTGTGACAAGCACACAAAATGTAAGGTGACATTGTATGTAATTTTTGTTGTTTTCATGATATGTTATATACAAGTAAAATATTATTTTTTCTGGTATTAACCATAATGGTCGATTATTGCCTTTTGGTAAGAATACAAACCTTTATATGTAATAAAACACAGAGTATATCAGTGTTGCCAGTAGGAGGCAGTGTGGTGATACTTTTATTTATACTTACTCATTCTGCTGAGTGAAGCTGCACTGAACAGAAGCACCTGTTGTCTGCCCCATTCTTTCTCACACACATGTTGACTAAAATTTGAATTTAATATTAGATAGATTTACTTTACTAATGCACTAACATGGTTTATGTGTCCCAAGACGGTGCCAGTTGTAAACTTTTCATTGTGATATTAAGTAAGGAAAAAAACAAAGGTCCAAGCATGTTTAATGTTTTGGCTGTAGCACATTTCATATTTTTAAGAATTGTCATAGGTTCACCACCTTGTTACACAGTAGCAATGTGCTAGTTTCAGTGAGGTAAATAAGGGAACGTGGGAGAACCTCTAAATTACACATTTCATGGTATTGTTTTCTTTAGGTAGTTGTGAAGTTAACACTTTCTGTAGTTAATGGACTGATTACAGGTACAATAATGCAATATAAGCTCATAATTATTGGAAAATTACAGAATGAAATGGAAAATCAGTTATATTTGAAAGTAGCATTTGGATTCAGAAAACAGAATAGAGATACTCTGGGCTGTTTCAACATGCACCGTAAATGTCTGAATACCGGTTGCACTCCAAATTTAAAGGCGGCTGGTTAGACTGCGCAGATCTAAATGACGGCTGTTTGACCGCAGGCCTGACTCCTGCACACCTCTCATTAAGTGTTTTGAGCTTCCATGGCCACAAATGGCCGTTATCTTCTAAATGTCTGGTTGTGTCTGGTAGTGGCGGTTGCATTCAATTGGGTTCAATTACTCAGGACATTTGTAAGAAAATCCTCACCATAGTGAGAAAATCTTTCTGTCTATTTGTAAACCACACTGTTTGCAAGTGAATGGTAGGGAATTTGTAAAACATGTTTTGATGTTTTTTCTTTAAAGTTTTTGGCATGAATTTAGCTCCATACACCACCTTTAATCAGTTCTAAGTCTGACACCTGTTACACAAGAACATAGCATACATTCTAATTTTGATATTTTCTTTCCTAAATGAACTTGTTTATTTTTGATTAAATGATATACACAGTGTTTTGACAAGTTTAGACTGAATTAGAAAATGAAAACAAATGAAAACAAACAGAGCCGAAAGTGATCGTGTTTGTCAGTTCATGTAGCGAGGTTTGGTCCTTGTAGTCTACAGCAAATGTATAAGAAAACTAGAATTACCGCACTGCTGTTGTACAGTATGCCTCCGCCCACCAGTGCAGTTTCAGTGTACATATTTCTATGTTCTTTTCCCCCCAGATTCTTATAAGGTCACTGTGACCTTCGACCTCTGAAATGTAATCACTTATATTTGAGTCCAAGTGACAACTGATCAAAAGTTGAAGAAAATCTCTCAAGTAGTAGCTTCTCTAGTCCAAACGACCACTCAAGAGCTTTACAGTACAGTTTTACATTCACACAGTGCATCTATGTGCAGGACTTTCACTATAGGGGAGGGGGGGCCATATGGGGTTCAGTATCTTGCCCACGGACACCTCAGCATGCAGACTAGGAAATACTGGGATCAAACTGCCGACCTTTTGGTTAGAGGTGACAACTCTAACCACTGAGCTACAGCCAATATTGCATTTACGAGGCAAAAAACCTTGATGCTGACCTTTGACCACTGCAATCTTTTCAATTAATCAGTGAGTCTGTTACGTGCAGCAAGGTCAGGCAGGGTCAAAAGGCCTGTGTATTTTCCTCCCTCTTGCCTGTCTCTCTCTCCCTCCCCTGTCTCTCCCACGGTTAGGGTTCTCCCAGGTGCTACTGCTGCTGCTGCTGCTGCTGCTGCTGATGATGATGATGATGATGATGAAGGATGCTACCTTTAGATTGTGCTGCTGCATTGGCTCAGCTCATTGGTTCCCCCGTTCCCCATCAGCCTATCAGGGCTTCAGAATAAAGGGAGCAAGCCCTCAGAGTTCCGGGCTTGGCTTGACTCTGTCTCAGATCGGCTGCTACATGTGCTGTTTGCTATTGAGAGTATTTGTAAGGTTTGTGGTTTGTAGTTTTTTTGGACATTAAGTAAGTGGGGGTACCTTATATACCAACAGAGTCACTTGTATAGACACACTAGGATTATTGGTTGGTGTCACCAGTGTATTTTGAGAGCTTATTCTTAAGATAAGTTAGTTAGGCATTTTATTTGTTTTATTAAAAAAATAGATAATAGATCAGGCTGTATTTCGTTACATTCATTTCAGTTTCTGTGACACCAACCACCTTGTCCTCACCTCCCCCACATTTGTAAAACCTTCTATTTGTTTCTATTTTATACACATTATATATCTGTATCTAACCACAGAATGTCTTATAATCAAAAAATCTGTCAATGTAATGAGACAAAATGAGAAAAGAGAAAAGAAAATGTACAAACTGGTGATGTACTGGATTTATGCTGTTGATTCCAAGATAAGACAACATATTTATGAACGTTCGGTTTTTTTCCATAGAGATTTTGACTTGTCAGAAAAAAGTGTAATAGTGAGCCAGAATGCACATTAACAAGTCCCTGAGGTTTAATTTAGCCACCCTTCATTTTCTAAAATAAACACAACACTAGGGTGCACACATGGATATCTGTCACCTGACTCCATGAAAACATGCTGCCCAGAAGTAGTAGTGATGTGAATTCTGGCTCTTTCATATTAGCCACTTCATTTGGCTCTGCTCAGCACTATGAGGCGGCAGTTTCAGCTCCCAAACTGCTCCTCATTCACTTCTGACTTAATCAATCAACTCACATTTAGCAATGTTATGACCTATGATTTGTACATATGCACAATTGGCTCTGGGAATATGTTTAAACTTTGTATTTGCAATGTGTATGCTGCATAGCCTCTAAGTGGCGTCTCACATTCTGACACTTGTTTCTTGTATATTCAAGTTGGCACATGATTATTAGTTTTAATACGTTATTTTATGCAGCAATCAGTGCCTCTTTCGTGAACTTATAATTAACTAAATAGTAATTTACTCAGCCTGAGGGGAAAGAGGCATGTACACACTCAAAATTTGTGGGAAAATCTTTCAATCTGTAAATCAGAGCCTTTCTTCAAGGCATGAACCAGCTGTTTAGTCAAGTCCAGCTGCCAGCGTCTGACGGCAGCAGATATCAGAACTGTATTCTCTGAAAGCAATGTTGAGCAATCACCAGAAGTAACCATGGACAGGGAGTGTTATTACAGTGTAATTATAATGTGCTACTTGTTTAGCAACATCAATGTTACCATAACTATTTCGTTTGTGTCTTTCTCCTTAGACTTAAAGTAAGGTGAAGTTAGACAGATTAACAAAAGACAAAAAAGAATGGAATTTGGCTTCCGTCAGAGAAGCGGAGCTGGCTCATAGAAAAAAATTGTTCATGAGCAACACATGGTTAGGAAGTCGACCCCAAAGAGAGAGGTAAAATAAAAGCACAACATAACAAAAAATTTAAATTACACTATTTACTTTACACAGTCAGGGTGCACGTGTGTTTTCTCACCTTTATGAGCTGGATGCTTTCCAGCTTCCTAATAGGATAAGGAAGATAAACTGGGCTCATCTAACTGTTTTAGCAGCTGGTACATCTACACTGCAGTGAAGGTTATTTGAGCTGTGGAATATCAATTACTCTGCCTATTTTAAAAGCCACCAAAGCAGCCTCATTTCTAATGGAAACCATGAAGCACTTGAGTCGGCTGGATGGTAGAGTAATAAAAAACTACACAAGCCTCAATTGCTCTGTGGACATGCATAAAGTCCCAGCATGAAGCGTGCAATAGTTTGGAGATTACACAGTCCAGAACATATACTCACACATTCATCAAATCCATCTCCTGTAAATGCAGGTTGAAAATAATGTTCAGCATATGAGCACAAACAATGACATTTGGTTTTTCACCGTGCACACAGATCAGACCAATCCTGCAGAGTCACCCTCATGCTGCAGCAGATGCAGAGCAGCTGAGCTAAGATCCAGCAGAGCACAGCAATAACGCTACAGCAGAGCTTTTGCTATGCCAACCGTCAACAAAACACGCACACAAGCACACAAACACACAGGGTGAAAGGGGAAAAGAAGGGAGAGGACAACATAACATATTTTCTTGAACCTCAAACAATCTTTTATAATCAGCTGTTCACTGATCTGAGATAAAGCCCAGTTTTGTCCGACCCTTTACACCAGTCTCACTGGACTCTGACAGGAATTAACCCGCATTTGATGCAAGTTCTGGGTAAACTACATGGCATTAGTTTGACTGCAGAGGCTCTTTAATGTGAGCCATCTGGGAACCTCCTATCTGAGCTTAATTAGGCCAAAACCTCAAAATATCTTCTGTCATGAGCTTGTCATTAGTAAGCCAAGCAGCAGCGATTAAAAGTGTGCCTGAGCAGCCTAAGTGATCATGCTAAATGTATGTGAAAACTATTTTTTCTCAAAAGCAAGACAAGCATCGATAAAAAAAGGAAATCAATATCTGCAATCCCAACAATACCATGTGGGAGGAGACAGGTGGCTATACCCATTTCTCTCCTCATCTAGATTAGGCTCCATTCTGGATGAAGATGCACTGACGTTTTCATGCTAAAAGTAAAACCATATCGTCACGATGATATAGCAAACATTAGAAAATGTTGCCTATGTGCACATCCAATAGACATTAAACAACAATAGGATTTGCCTTTACATTAATGCAATTGAACAGATATTTCCCCTTTCATTTAAAAAAGACTGCAAATGCTATAACAAGAATGCAATGCCAGTAGGTGGTGATAAAGTCTACATCAATGATCTGTCAAAGAAGAACACAGGTCCAGGTAATATTGCAGTCTGAGAATGTTGGTGCAATAATACAGAATTTAGCTGCAAAGTTAACCTAGGCCTGGCAGTGCAAACCAATCAGAGAAACCGGCATTTCTCTGCCTACAATCATTGTTTCCAAATACTCGTTTTACATGCACACACAAATACATGGAAACCAGTTTTTTGAAAATCTGCACTTTGGAAGGCATTTGCAAAATCTCTGTTTTAGTAACTTAAAATGCCATTTGACACAGGAAAAAGTTCATTTTGTGAAATATCTGCATCAGTGTGGAAAGGGCATCATATTCACTCACTATTTGTTCCAAAACAGTGAAGCTGTGGACTGTAAAACCAAAACAGTAAAGTAAAGCACAAAGACACAAAAATTATAGACTCTCGAGCTGAGAGTAATAAAAGTCATGTTACACATAGTCATTTGTTTAATTGTTTATGTAAAAATATTGAATATTGCCCCTTTTAAGAGTCACAAATAAACACTACAAAGGTGCTTATATTATTATAAGACATGCAGATTGGGGTTAGCTTAATTAGCTTAAATTGATTATAGGTATGAATGTGAACTTAAACTCTTGAGTGTAAATAGTTGTTTGTTTGTATGTTGGACCTGTGATACGCTAGCTCACTCTTGTCAGCTTCCCCCAACAAAAAAAGCATTTAAAAAGTCACAGTGTGCTACCTGCTTAGCACCAACAGCTGAAATAAACCTTTAGATATGAATTGAGGAACATTATATGGCAGCTGAGGAGTAAGATTTGTCCCTCAGGAGCACTTACATGTTGGAGGCTTCAATGGAAATGCTGCTTTGCTTTGTGTTAGGCTGAAGTTGAGAAAACAACTTTTCAAGCAGTAGCTCGGGCACCAGCCAAGCAAAATGCAGTCATGCAAATATTAAACATGGATAATAGCCAATAAAATCACGTTCATGCAAATACGGGGCTGGCCTGTCATTGATTGTCAAAATGACCCTGGAGAGACAGTTGGTCATCTGGTTTTACATTTCTTGTGTATTTCCCTTTAGCATCGTATGGACAGTTAGCATGACACGTTGGCAGAAAACCTGGCTATGTTGTTTGTCCAGAGTGGGAGACTGTGATTGTCCTGTCCAGGAATCTTGAGTAGAGATTGATGTTCTTTAAAAGGTGACAAATCCAAGGTTGTTTGGGGACCACTGGCCTGGGCCATAGAGCATAACTATCTCATTTAGCTTACCGATTTTTTCATCCATGCACACATGCATGCCCTGTTTCAGGCCACAGCTGCTCAGCTTTTAGTAACATCATCTCTAATTTAACATTGTGCAAACAACTGTTGCTTCTCATTCAGGATAAAACCACACAAAATGACGCTCCTTCCTGGCAGCGACTGCAGCCCTGGTGTGACGAGCAATACAACAATGCAGAGGGGACTTATGGCTACATGCTCTGCATTTAAGATGAATGAAAAACATCATCAGGTGCCTTTGGAGAATTTGCACAAATAGAGACCTGGAATTAACTGTACCATATGTGGGACCACTGCAATGATGTTGCACTCTTAAGGATCAATTCTAGTTTGTGGTGGTATTGTTGAAAAAACGGTTGAATTAGAGATTTTTCCTGCATGGGCGCATCTGATCAAACACCATGCAGTGCAGACGAATGCCAAGTCACCATGGTGACGGTCAGTCCGCCACTTGAGAGGAGTGTGAGTAGGAGAGCTGCCATTGGTTGTGAATGCTGAGGGACAGGATGGAGGAACCTGCTGCTGACAAGATGGCCATGCTGCAAAGGACAAGAGTGACCTGCACCAAAGGACAGTAAACAACATCAAGCTCTACCTCTGTGCTCGAGGCTTGTTTTGCTTCCTCATCTCTGCATCCACACACTACACAGCGCATATGAACTTATAGATAAAAAGCCTGTTCCAATGGCTGAAAGGATTACAGCACAGGACTACGAGTGCAGGACCAGGGGGCACTACTTAATAGAGACATAGAAAAAACTAAATAGAAACAACAACAAACACTCTATTTCACTACAAAGAGACTTAAAAGAACTACAAAGAAACGAACTGACAACAAAAAGCTCCAAAATGATCAAGGAGACACAAAATGACTATGGCTCCTATGTTGTCTCTTATCTGTTCTCATGGGCCCATTGTCTCTACCCCAAATAATAAGTATTTTGGGTTCAGAGGAAGTAGATTGTTAGACCATCGGTTGACATTAGCTGTCAAAAATAAATCCTGTGTTTTTGTGCCAAGGTTATTCAAGAAGATCTGAGAGAGTCTGCAGCCCCATTCAGTCCTCACTGTATCCTCAGTCATTCATTCATTAAGAAATGCGCTTCCAGGCTTTTACTCTTACGACTTGGAATTGAAATAGTACATTCAATGAACAGTGACCTAACCCCACACAGCCTCGTTCAAACTGGATCAAGCTTTGATATGATTAGAGTAACTTGTTCAAATTGACAGTCATGGCGAAAAGAGCTGTGCCTCTGTTTTTTGTCAGGTGGGACAGAGACGTTCCTGAAAAACAGAAATGCTGCAAGGTCAAACTGCAGCGGCGGCCAAGCTGTCACGACTTCACTGCCTACAAACATGGATGACACTTAGTTTGGCTCCAAGACACAGATAGCTCTCTCTCCGGCCACCGACCTTTACCAGAGAGGACTACTATGAAACACATTGCCTGTTATTACCCGGTGCAAACATGGATCTGACACACACAGGCCCTGGAGGGGGTTACGCGCTCAGACATGGGCGCACAGGATGACAACACGCGCAAACATCTGGAGGAGCGCAGTGCGCAGCATCCCTCCATCAGCTGCATCAACATAAACAGACTCTGCAGGAAATAGTCTGATCCCTGGGAAACACGCACGGCCTCAAACGAACGCAATGCTCCACACATTTCCCGCACGATACTCAACTCATAGGTTGTTACTGACGCACGCTACACTTCCCATTCCACAGAAGCGTCCTCCGCAAAATGACAGCTCTGCAGCGGCCACTGGTGATTTCAATGTCGCGCCCTGGCCTTACCTGTGCCCGCTTCCCTGTGTGTGGCTCTCACTCCTGTCGTAGCTCCATCGCTTGGCTTTTCATCGTCGGCCCGCTGCGCTTCTTCACCGGGAGCTCCGCTGGATGGAGCCGTGATCCAGGCGCACACGCCCGGGGAGGAGGGGAGAGGAGGGGCGGAGAGGAGAGGGGCAGGCTGGGGATGCAGGAGGTGCGCTGGATGGCTACTGCGTGAGGAGGAGAGGCACAAGGGGATGTGGACGGAAGCACATGCGTCACGTTACGTCGGGTTTCCTTTTAAAGGGAAACTCCACTGCATTTGTTAAAGCTTCAGGCCCATCCAGCTCGTCAGTGACAGAAACACTGTGATTCAGCATCAACACTTTGAGACACAATAAGTTATCACGAAATCCAACAAAACTAAATGTAACATACTGCAGTATTATGTGTCACAGAATTCAATTTGTATTTTAATTTATTTCATTTGACATTTGACAGTGTTTAGTTTAAAAAAACGTGGAGGTAATGATGTCTGATCTACTGAGCTGACCACATGGCTTTCATAACACTGCCATACAAGCCAGTAGCCAGTCAGATTTAGCTTTAGCCTCAGTGTACCCTCAAGTTCAGCCTTGGTATCATTGATTACAAGGCCACTAAGCACGATGACACTAAGGTGCACAACTGATGTTATGTCAAACGTACAAGGGACATTCATCATCCTGTCCTATATTCTAAAACATTTTATTTTATTGTTAGTTACTCAAAACCTTCGCACACACTTATTACGTGACCTGTGTAGGCCTGCATTGTCATTGTGGAACGTTCTGTACACCTACGTCCACTTCTGGATGACCCCTCCTCACATGAGTGTGTCCCCTGCCTCACCTCTACCTTTTCTATTGTTGTACTCCATGGGAGAGGTATACATGACATATTCAGTCATTCAAGTTTTTGGATGTTAGCTTCTCTGCTATTGTGTTGTTGTGTTGCGTTTACTCTGTAGTTGAAAGTTATGGAATCATATGCTAACCTATTATTTAATTTGAGTAAGGGCTCCAATTGTAAAAAACTAGCCAGAGGATTTATTTTTCAATTGGATTGTCAGAATAAATGAAGATCCCCTCCAAAGACATTCATGGGCCGACCTTTCCATTTAATACATCACAACACAGACATAGGGTGAATCCGGGTAATCTTGGACATTGGGTAATGTGGGACACCTAAGCTTCAGTCTGTTTATTTCCTGCATTGAGTTGTCAGTTTAAATGGATAACTCACACATAATCAGTTTGTTTTCTAGGACACAGAAGAGTGTCTGTCCTGTGGTCTGCAGCCTTTGGTTTCACCAAACATGTTGAGAAGACAATGGGGTGATCATTGATGATAATGGTTTCTCACCTGCAAGGACTGTTGGTTCCCAAACTCGCCCCAATAGAATTACTGAATTAATAATCTGTTATTCCTTTTGTTGCTTTCCGTTGATTGAATTTTAATTGATTTATCTTTTGATACACCTTAATAGAATGTTTTATATGAATATTATAGGTTCTTTATTTCTGCCAGGGTTCTTAATGAAAAAATAGGACTTTATATATCAATATTAATTAATGACATTTCTATGAGTAATATACATTTTCTTATTGAGCTGTCTGTCCATGTTTTTGAATTGGGACTTGACATGCATAATGCAAGGTGATTTAGACTTTTGGTGAGGTTTACAGAAAGATATAATATGTTAATCTAATGTGTAAAGCAGATAGCAGAATAATTCGCAAAAGTAAAAATTCCAATCACCATCCACCATCACGATTCACCATCACAATCTATGATCCAACATCCACCATGACAATCATGATCCGCCCCCACGATCCACGATATGGCCGCAGCAGCGATCCTGGATCAAGCACAAAGACTCCTGGGAAGCAGTCAAGTCAGTAAAATGTATTGATGAGACAATACTTTGATGAAGACGGAGAGTAGGAGAAGCTCCCCGTGTCATATGTCCCTCGACAATTAGGCCTATAGCAGCATAACTAAGATCTGGTCAGAGGCAGACCTGAACTGGATGTTCTGTGGTTGAAGTCTTACTGATTCACCACTGACAACATCTATAGCTTGTACCTTTATGATCCATTATTATATCATTATGACTGTTTGTCCATTGCAGTTGTGTCACTGCAGTTTGGAGGAGCGAGCTGATAAATCTACAGGGCCCTCTGTGATAGACGTCTGAACATCTATTTGACTTGACTTACTGCATAAAGTGTAAGCCTACATGTTCTTGTCATGGTTACTCATTTCCTGCTATGACAGGGGCCTGGATTTGGACAAGTGGATTTTGTTTGTTTTTCAATTTTTTTTATTAGTGTCGTTATTTGATGACATTGTACGCATATATCATACACACTCTGCCCAAGAAAGTACACGGAAAACTGAATTGTATAAATCTGATCTTGAAAATTAGTTATCTCCCATGACAAAAAAAATGCTATTACCTCAGAAGCAAAGTGCTTTTAAGGGCTTTAAATCTATAGTGCACGGATAACACATTAATATAAATCTGTCAGAGACTATTTTTCATCGTCATCCTTTTTCATATTAAATCTGTACTCTCAAATCACCACCGAGTGTCAGACACCACCTGAAGGCTGTAAATCTCAAAGCCTGTTAACATTTAAGTACTCTGCACTGTCCAATTCATAATTAGGAGTTTGGTGCGACTGTGAAGTCATGCAAATAATTGCATTTTATTAATATTAATGCACAAAATATTTGTGCAAGATTTCAATGTTTTCGTAACAGCAGTTTTAAACAACATGTCCCAGAGGGAAGCAAAGACACATTTGAAAGTGAAGGATACAAACATACTTTGTTATATTATCTGGAGAATTTGCCATATCACATTTCTGTAGTACATATTTTTCAGTTAACTCTTAACGACTGCTGCAACACTTGCAAATAAAGCGCAAATACCCAATAGGTGTCAGGTAAGTTCCTTCTGGGAGTGTTTATCAATTTATCATTATGACATATGGCTTATTGGCCGTTCTAAACCTGCCTGTTTGTAATGTTCTGTTCTCTCATCCTGTGTTGATGCTACTTCAGAATTTTTCCTTGTCATTAGTGAGTCCTCCTCAAACAGTTCTACAATATACAGTTGTGGGGGATTTAAATGTGGGGGTTTTATAAATAGTCTATATTGCAGAGTGAAGTCAGAAAACTTTGAGTTTATCCTCCCTGGTTTATCTGCAATTGAGATTGTTTATTGCAGTAGTTAGTGTTAGTGTGGCGTCTAGGCTCTGACTTCAACACTGCCCCCAGATATGATTACATGATATAATGGAAGTGATGAGTGATGAGGCTCCCGTCTGAGCCCCACTTGCAGTATAATGCTTATAAAAGTGCAGATTGTGCGATGTGAAAAAAATATTGCAAAACAATTGGCTAATGAAAAGCAATAGTTATAAAACTGTACATTCTGCAGTCCTCAGTCCGCAACAACCATGGGAGGGTGGGGAGTGATGGAGGCTACAGCTCTAAGGTAGAACCTGTTCTGCAGTCTGCTTGTCCAGACTTTGATGGCTCTGAATCTCTTCCCCAATGCAGGACAAACAGACTGTGACCTAGTTGGGTTAGGTCCTTACTGATGTTGCTAGCCTTGCTGTATTGCCTAGCATACACCGTGTCCAGGTTTGGGAGCACATCTCCCTCAGTTATCTGTGCAGTCTTTACAATGCGGACCAGGGCCTTCTGGTTCTCTGCAGTGCAGCTGGTGTACCACACTGTGGCACAGTGGCAAATATTGTGCTTTTACTTTGAAAATGAATTGCTTAAGAGGAAGTGATTCTATAAAAGTTGTTGCCAGATCAGCACCAACTACTCCTGATATGATAAAATATAATAATCTAATATATCTGGCAGGACAGTTTTGACCTGTGGTTTGACCCGGTTACTGACCGCTGCTGTAGTTTATTTGAGGACATAGAAGTGTTCAACAAGTCACTTAATCAGACCAAACTCAGCACTGCCTTTCCCTGGGTAATTTATAACACACATGTTATGAGTGTGAAGCTATTAAGATGAATGGTTCACAAAATATGAGTTCCAAATACAAACAGACAGACAGATGTGCATGTTAGCCATAGGGCTGTACATACGAACAGCTTTGTGAGCTTGTTACTGTGAGGTGAGCTGTAGCCAGATGAGAGGAATGGCAGGAGTGTTGCAAAAATCACATGATGCCGACACTCAATACAGAGACATACAGAAACATTTCCATTGATGACATAAGGACATATATTCAGTTAGTTGTGTTTATACAGGCTTCTGTAGATCAAAGATACAGTTCATGAATTAACAGTGGAGCCATTTCTCTGTTGTGTCTCTGACTGTAATGCTTAACCCTCAACAGCAGATGTCACTAAATCATTTCATTCTGTTAACATACTATAACTCATTGAAAATCTAAAGAGCTAATCAGACACATGTATGGGAAATGTTTTGGATAAGCTTTTAACAACTTTTGCTGTGGACCTTGTTGACCACTTCCAAATTGCATTTAAAAATATGGCACTGAGGTTGTGGCCAGTCCATATGCAAGAATCTTACTTTGTAGTCTGATGGATTTTCTGTCCAATATATCACAGTCTGTGAAAGGTTCAACATCTATGATTATTATAATCTAAAACCAGTTGTTAATTTTATCAACTTTGTTGGCTGATGAACTGCAACCTACTGACCATCACCAGCAGAAAGTAATATCTCACTGTGTCTTTCTGAATATCAATAATTAATTGGCACCTTAGCCAAAGAGAGTGTATGTTAGTAGGTTGAGTGGATTTAGTGCGGTTGCTAATCAGGTGGAAGGTATTTTATTGTTAAACATGAAAATCTGAACTCCTTACCAACCCTCTGCACTTTGAGCTTTTGCCCTGAGTGAGGCGCTATAGAAGTAACAGTGAGAGCAACCATAATGTATAAAGCAACTTTTTCTTGCCAAATGTAATTAGGATGCTGAATGCTGAGGCTCCTTTACTCCAGAACTCTTTTTCTATTTTATTTATTTATGTATTTATTTGTTACAGCATTTAAATAAAGTAAATGTTAAGAAGACTGCCTTCACATGTAATATACATGTGTGGTGTGTGAAGCTCATGTAGGTTCCCCTGTAAAACCAACAATATCACACATGACCAGTGACCACAGCGTTTAACTGCTTGTCTCTAAGCTTTTCAGCCACACTTTTTAGGTTGTGTTTTTTAAATAAACTATATTTTATGTTATTCATGTAAAGCAACAGTCCACTGTTCATCAGCTCAGGAGGAGGACAGAGTCCCACTGAGGCTCAGACCGGCTCACCTGCTCAACTGTCACCTCCCCACCATACAGCACCATCTCTCTCTCTCGCTCTTGTTTTTTCACATTGAGCCACTTGCCCAAGTGGTCCACCAGCAAATGTCTCGGTTTGACAGGCGGCCGCTGACCTCAGATCTCTCTTTCTAAGGACTCAGGTCCAGACTTCAGCCAGTCATATGCTTCCGTAAGAGCAGCACAACTGTCCAACACCCAACTGAAAACTATTATTAATAACTTTCTGAAAACCTGTTACTTCTCCTTATTTTAGGTAGTTATTTGTTTGCCATGAACAATTAAACGTGAACAGTAAAATAACAAAGTAACTAATACCATATAGTTTTGTATTCTTCAGGGATTTGAAACATAGGTTTCATATACTTTGTATTCTTGAATTGTACTCAGTGATGACACGATTAAATTATAGAGTACAAAAACAAATAAATTGGATTTCCTCCAATATATTATGACAAACCACTCAACCAATGTCAAAAAAAGAAAAAAATCCAGCTTTTTGTATTCCAAACTGAACAGTAATGTGAGTCCTGTCAGAGGTTATAGATGCGATTCTAAATGTATTAAATTAAGAGTGGACAACAGATGCATGCTCTTCTGAAATATACAACACACGTTTGGGCTAATGACTTAATCTCCTGCTGAGGTGTATTGATTTTATAACCTATTCAATTTGAATATGTTCTTTCTTCCTCTACCATGGATAAAAGGAAAATGTGGTAATAACTCTCTGGTTTAATCAAAAATGTGACTCCTGGATTCCAAATATTATAATTGCAAATAATCTTGTGAAAAATTACTTGTGTGCGACTGTGATACAGGAGGATTGGTTCTGATGGAGCTGCCACAACACAGACACTGTCACCTAAACAGTCAGTAGTCATGCTCAGTAAACATGTCGCTGCTTGGTTGTGTCCTTATTATCAGGAGCTGATGGCATCTCTGTGTGTTTGTGTCAGGTGGCTTTATTCTGTGTTTTTAATGAGCTCTGTCTGCAGTGCATGCAATGCTACTTGGCTCATTGGGGGCGCACCCTGTGACGTGCAGTCTATTCCCGCAAATCAACTGTTTTATGCGATTAATGACCCTTTATCCTTCAACAGAAATCTGTTTGGGGTGAATGTTGTTGATGTGCAGCACTTATGTCCGACAGCGTCTGAATGAAGCAGAGAAAGTGTTTGATTTGTCAAGGTGTATGATAAAAAAAGACAGCACAACAATTCAACTACGATACTTTACTCATGGCACAAACATGTACAATACAATAATTTCACCATCAGCTGCCACTATAGGTGGGAAACTCAATATATGTCATTCATAAATTGTTTAAGGCCCCATGACATAAAAATACATTTTCCCAGTTGTAATCCTGTGTCCCTCAGTTAATAGAAAAAAAAATGCATGTCATCGTATTTTTATGTCTAAATCTCTGCTGTTTCTTTGCCTATAAAAGAGTCTGTTTAATGACTCATACCCTAAGGCGTGTTTACGTGAAGATGGTGCCAGGAAGTCATCAACAGTGACTTTCCATGTTTAACGCTATTGGCTGCTGTAAATGCCAATCAATGTCTGACAATTGCCTCCATAGCTTTGTCTATTTTCTGAAACCATGTTAATACGCAGAATCAAATATCGCCTGGAAGTTTTTTTATGTGTAGTTTACTGTGTATGGAGAAGAATACAGATTTTCTAAATGTTTGCTATTGTCAAAATAAAAATAAGAAATCCTATAAAAAGACCAACTGTCAGTACTAACCTGTGCCCTGTAAGGGCCTGATCTACTAAGATCCCAAATAAAGAGTGCTAAATTGCGTGTGCATTAAAACAGATTGCTAGTTTGGTTGGTGGGTGTTTTGCAGGTGATCTACTAAAAATAATTGCGTAAATGATAACAGGTGCAAACATGGTAGAGGCAGTTGTATTTAAATGAGTGTTTTGCGTCCGTTACTGGTTTCCTCCATGGAGCATTATTGAGAGCAGAGTGAAATTCAATGCCATGGGATTGGAGGTGTTAGTGGAAGAGGCAAACAAACATGTTGTTTAGCTACAGCAAAGAAATATTAATATAACTCAAAGAAACGCGATATGGGAGAGTATCTGTGTCTTCTTCCATTCTTGTCTCCTCCTCACCACAATAACAACAGCCATCTGTGTGTAACGCTGTGGCGATTAGCACCTACCTTTCAAACATACAAAATATAGATGCAGTCACAATCACCGCAATTATTTACAGGCTTTGTAAATCACATTGCGTGTGCTAAATTAAAGTATTTGCATTTACTCCTCCCAATATTTTGTGCACTCTGGTAGAAACGCCAGATATTGCATTTTCATTAAGTTAAACGTACTAAATGGAGAGCAGGTGATATTCTGCACGCAATCCTCAGTTAGTAGATCAGCTTGCATGTTTTTTTGTGATTGAAATCAAGTTTGCACACGGTTTTACACACGCAAACGTTTAGTCGATCAGGCCCTAAGAGTACAAAGAAGGACAATTTTGGATGGGACCTCTATTTAAACAAAACAAACACCAAAAATGTTTTTTAATAATAATAATCATACAAATCAAAAAAGTATATGAAAACAAAAACTTAAAGAAAAGAACATTTAAATTGAATTCTATTTAAGTAGGACGTAAATTTGCATCAAGTGAGAATAGCTAGGACCCAACTGACCCGTGCTTGTAAGATGTTTGGGAGGATGACAATAAGATAATAAGACTTCAAATAATCTGGAAGATTTCCAGATTATCACTGTATTTTATATATAAAAGTAGATATTTTAAAAATGTTTATAGAATAAACTGTAACTTGAGTTGCCTGAAATAAAGCAGCTTCTAAAACTCGTAGAGTGTTCACATGGAGTGTGAGATAGTTGGTCTGACACAGAATCAAAATTCCTTTCAATAAAAAGCCACAGCGATAAATTGCTATATTTCCTCAGAGGGTCAGTATGTCAGTTAAGTCTTACTGACAGGTCTTCATTGCAGCATCCTCCCTGTCTTCCATATTTGTTAGGGCTTTATGAGGTTGCATTAGGGACATGTCATGAAATGTGACAACACCCAAGGTTTCTTTTCATACCTGCACATCTTTTGGATGCTTCCCACCCTGTCGTGGCAGGATTCAATTTCATGGCTGATGTTTTTCATGGAACAATTCACAGATCATAGCTCTGTGTGTGGGGGGCAAATGGCCCATCAGAGGCTTGATGGAAAAAGGAAAACCATTACGCCAGATGGACACATTGGTTTTTCTTTCACCAAGTGTCTATTAACCTCTTCACTCAACCTCCTTAGGTAGTCCTAAGGGTCTTAAGGGGTGCCAAAGGGAACTGAGCTGTGGTAGCATGGAAACCTGTAAGAACATAGTTTCACTTATTTATTTTACTTTTGTTTCTCTATCACTGGCTTTATTGTTGACAAACTACCCTCAGAATACCACTCAATTATTTATTCTTTAAAATCCTTTGTTCTTCATCTCCAGAGACAAGATGTTTCTTACCTACACAGGAACAATCAAATGTGATTCTGAGAGATCAGTACTGTTGGCCCCTAATGTCTTCACATAAAACCTACAAATATGTCCTTCCACCCCAGAGCAATGGAGGTTCCACTAGGTGGATCCCTCCAGGGCCAACAGATTCCAGGATTGGCAGCAGCAAGCGGGGAGAAAACATTTTTTTATTTAAGGCTTCAACTTTACCGAACAACATGTTTTTAAAGAGATTTTAATCAACCGAAGAACTTTCTTGTCTGTAGCCCTGTTGTTTTGCCTTGCTATCGTGGCCTTGAAATTAACACTAGATATTCTAAGTTGGATAAAGTGTACTTGAACAAAACTCATATCTGTATATATTTGCATTAAGTTAATTCAGCCATTCAGAGGAGAGAGTTCTTCTATTAGTGCTGTTGCAGATTTGTTTTCAAATAAAATCAACTGTTGATGCTTAGAGGTTATGTGAGACAGGACAGCTAAATCATGGAAGACATGTATCTGTTTGTAAATCTGTTGTTTAAGTGCAGCCCTGTGGACTGGTGGGAACTGATTCTTTATATAGAATGTAGCTATCCTGCAGCTTAATTTATTGAACAGCTCATCTGTAATTCTGAATATGTTGCTGCATTGTCCGAACAGATTTTTCATTGATGCTTTTATTTTGCTTACAGAGTTAATTCAGCTGCAAGTGTTTAATTAGGACACTGATTCAGCATCATTCACATTGTGGGCTTGACAGAAAATTAACCTTCATCCATTCAAACAAATTAACAATCCCGTTGTAACATTACAGCAGCAATAATGAGAACAATTACAAGTTATCAGTTGAAGGCGGGTCTATAACGGAAGAGGAGCTCAGGACTTTAACAGAAAGCAAACAAGCTGTTAATTAAAGTGGTTAAATAAATGTGTGTTGTGTTTGGTAAGACAGTGCTCTGCTATTTAGCCCCAGTTTCAAATTTCCCCATCACCTTTTAGCCCAAATTAACAGCGTCAGTCGTTTAATGTGCAAATGTGCAAATACAAACCATCTGCAATCAAAAGAACTAGACTGGTGGAGAGAAATGTATGGACTTTGTAATACTAACAAACACCAACAGAATGGCTGCAAAGTCACTGCACTGTACAAGTTTCCAGATGGCTGAGATGCTGGTGTATAGTTCATATAGTCCGAGTTGACTGACCCCCTTTCTCTGTGTACACGCAATGTGTCCTCCTCTGTCAATGTTTACAGAGAGACAGAGAAAACACTTTCTATAGTCAGAACACATTACATTTCTATTGAATGGGTGTGAAATGCCATGGCAAACAAGTTCAATCACCCATTTTATGAGAACATATGAAAAATTTGGTCAGTAAAACAATAACAGAGAATTTTTACATCTTTGAGTATTTGAATATTTATGTTTAGAAATGTTGTCTGTGGACAAATGAACCTAGAAGGAAAACGACAAAAACAAGAACAAAGAGACGCGGGTGAAAACATAACTTCCTTTATGGGGAAAATTTAAGAAAGACATTGGAAAAGGTGACTTCTGGTGGATCATGACATTCAACCAGTCTCTTAAAGAGATATTCACTGAAAAATGAAAATTCACTCATCTACTCACCACTATGCCGATGGAGGAGTAGGTGTCCACAAAACACTTTTGGAGTCTAAGGGGTAAACAGTGTTGCAGCAAAATCCAATACAGATGAAGTAACTGGGGGACCACTTCTTCAAACAGAAAAAACACAACATACAGCTCCTGTGGTGTCATCCAAGTGTCCGTAAGCCACGACATTCAAATTCAACAGAATTTTCTGTTGTTGTGAACACGTCTTAGTGGAGAATCTCCTGCTGCATAGTTCATGTGTGAAAGAGAAACTCCGGAGAAAGTCCAGACCCAATCCTGCAGACAGGAGGCTTTTATTATCCTGTTCTCTTGCACAGTCAGAGCCAGTGAGGACCACAGTTGAAGAGAAACGTTTTGTGATGCATACAAAGACTGAGCATTGTGTTTTTTTTAAAGCATCATCATTAATGCAGGACTCAGGATTTTAAGAAGTGACTGATTTTATTTAGATAGTGAAGGTGTCGTTAGATTTTTGCCAGTGTGGCTCTTTTCTTAATGTGATTGGTGAGTCCTATTCTATGGGGCTGAGATCTCTGCCTTGTCCACTCATGCACTTATATTGACACGATAAACAAAATAGTAGGTTACATATTGAATTTAAACATCATATGTAGCATTGAATTACAGTAATTTAAACTTCTAACAAAGATGGAGCATTATAATATGAAAAATTAAGCAAGAAGTAATGGACTAGCTGCATTATCTCGTCATTGTTTTGATACAGTAAAGTTGTTGGTAAACAGTTACGGTACAACACGTTCAGCTCTATTCATGGGCTCCATCAACTCTACTTTCTATTCAGCTGCTAAGAGCTTCAAGTTAGTTAAATTAGCCCTACCCCTTCCATATTAACAGATGTGATATGGGCAACACATTAGAGCGCGACCCTGGCCATATTTTTGCCTGGTTTTTCTGTCTGACCTGACCCAAACCCTGAGAGAGAGGGGACTGAGCCTGACGCTGACGAGTGTTTGTGTCCTCGTCTCTGAATATCATGCAATTCTTGTTACCATGGTTACAGCTCTCCTGCTTACCCTGGTTACACATGCGTGAGCAGACTGAGGACCTTGTAAATAGCCATCAAAAGCATTGTTTTCTCACATACAGAAGGCTGCAGTTGCTCTGTATTTAACATTAACAGTATGTTTAGCTATTGCTCACCTATTTAACCATCAATCACTAGCTAAAAATGATGGTGCTCTTAACTTCCACCGGAAAAGAGGTGGATCAGTAGGCAGGCCATCCTAATTAGTATTTGTGTCCAATGTGTCCAAACTCAACCTGATCCCAAACATCCTTTATACATTTCTGTCCGCACCTGACCTAACCCATCGGAATTCTCTACATTCTGGTTGAGTATTCATAATCTACACAAACGCACAACAACAACAAAAAAACACATGCAAAAGAAACTTTTCCAAAGGTGGTTTCTGTAATTTTGAGCAATTATACATCACACACTATCTTGATAATGCCCCCTTAAATAAACAGAGAGACACAGCTCCACAGATTTCAGTCCAGGTTTTTGTTGGTCAAGAGTGCAAACACTTTCTACGAGTCACATCTCATTTTCTATTGTGAGTTACAGCGTTATACAACGCTGTAACTGTGGTGACCTTCAAAACGATTGTGATCAATGTGTGGCCTTCTGTCGGCCGCTCCATCCTTGAGATTTCATCTCAGAAAATCATGTTCACTTTCATTTCCCTCAGTATCCCTGAACACAGCTCCCTGTTTGGCTGAATTATTGAAGAAATAAGAGTAGAGCTTAACTGTGAACAGGTGTATACACTATGTGTGTGTGTGTGTGTGTGTGTGTGTGTCCCTTAAAAAGTCAGGTCATGTACGAAAAGGCCTAATTCAGGAGACGAGGTTATGTTTACACTCCCAGGAAAGTGATAATCTCCCTCTGATATTTCTCTCAGCGATCATCTCATTTCAGCTCTTTTCTCCTGCTCTCTTTAATTGCTTACTCATCTCAGGTTTTAAAGTGTGTGTGTTGTGTGTGTGTGCGTGTGCGTGCTTGCATCACAGCCTGTATATTGTTGGCTGTTAATGTCACCTGGGGAGACAGAGAAAAGGATCTTCTCCGACTTTTCATTTTCGACCTCTGTGAGTTTGACAGAAATTAATGTTAAATATTTAAATTTTTCACTCCCCTGCTGAAACTTTCAAACTGAACTTGAATTCTTGTTGGACCTGCTGAGTCAAAAAGATGAAAGATAATGTTTCTTGAAACATCTGGGTCTTTGGTTTTCACCCAGTATTTCAGAGTAAAATAAATTTCAGACCAGAGACACTGTCCTCTCGTAAAATATAATAATATTAATATAGAATCAGAGTTGCTTTGTGAATCTTTTGATTATTTGTGTATTTTGTGTTGCATTAGAGGCAGACTGACGCTTTGAAATGGGACACAGTGATAGAATATGTCAGAAAGACTAAAATAAGTGTGTGTTAGCTAAGCCAAGCAATGACACCAGTGACAGATTTACCAGAAGAGTAATTAGACCCTTCATACCTGGTCAACACTTAGTCTTACAGTAACTTAACCTCCCACTTGTTTAAAGAGAATCTACGACCAACAGAAGTTACATTTTCTGGCATATTCCTCTGAAATAGTATTAAAATATAATTTCCCAATTTAGGAAGGCTCATGCCAGTTGTGTTATTTCCATTTTACATATTGAAATAATACTTTATACAAGAAAACCAAGCAATAAATACATGATCTAAATAAAATGTTACTTAAACATTAAACGATTTTTTCCCCAGGTAGCACCTGATTTCCAGTGATGAATAGTTTTATCATACCATTAGGAACATTTCTCTACAGTACACTGTGTTGTGTTGTATACAGATGTTCACCTCACTTTAGTTTTCAGGTGCAGTCAAACATATTACAGTGAAATGCTTGCAAATGTGTGAGGTCTGTCCGATGGTTGTGGCCAGTGACATCAAGTAGTGAAACACACACGTTTGTACTTTTATTTTAGTGAGGACACTCATTGACAAAATACATTCCCTAGCCCCTCACGCTAACCTTGACCATCCTAACTAAATGCCTAACCCTAATCCTAACCCTAACCTAACCCTAATCCTAACCCTAACCCTAACCCTAACCTAAACCTAATTCTAACCCTAAAATCAAGTCTTAACCCTCAAACTGCTCCTTGAAAAGGTGAGGACTGGTCAAATGTTCTTACTTTCCAAAAATGGCCCTACTCTGTACGGTGTATGCTTAAAATGGTCCTCACAAAGATATAAGTACAGGCACACACACACACACAAGAAGATGAGGAGACAGATGGACACAGATAACATAAGAAAGCACATCTACTATCTATTTTTCTCTCCATAGTTTGCATTCGCTGGCTGACAGGTACAAGTGCAGACAAATGAGCATTGATCCTTCTGTGGATCGGTCAGTTGTGCCGCTCTGGGCTGCAGCAGTGATCTATGTGCTGACAGTACGAGGTGCTGTCCCTCTATTCAATGTCAGTGTTTGGCCAATTGCTTCAGGGTTGTTTAAAATCATAAAACCTTTTGTGTACTCCTTGCTCCACTTCTGTGTCAAGTTCACTCCTTGGAGGGAGGCGACAGCAAGTGTCTGGTTGAGGTATAACTCCTCATGTTGCTGTTACACATGTCAGAAATTGAGGTGTATCCATCTCCCAGTAGGCTGTTTAAAACCGTAAAGACACAACATTACTGCACTCTTTTTGCATTATATTTCATTATTGTAATTTGTGTGTAAGCATTTATATGCCATTTATATGCCACTTACTAAAATAAATGATATTGATACTATTTACAGTCAAGTTTGAATTCTAATCTTGCCAGTAGAATTCAAACTTGACTGTAAATAGTATAAACATAATTTATTTTAGTAAGTGCAATTAAGTCTGAGCTAAACAGAACTGTTGTTATTGGGCGTTTTATAATTAGCTGAAATCTGAGCTCAGTAACATAATCCTGCTAACTAAACCTAGGGTTTGTGTTTATGTGGTTGTCTGGTAACATATAAAAGTTAAGTAGGCAGGATGGGAATACCAGCCCACCCTTGTTTACGGGATGGGACATGGTGGTAGAGTTTATAACAAATATGACTCACTTACAGCAGAGAAAGAAGGCAAGGATTTCTGATAAATGCCCTGACAGTCAGATATTATCAACGGGTACATCTGATCACTTATGTTCATGTCTCTTATAGATAAGTTAAGATTAAAATTGAAGTTTCCATATAACTGTCTGAATGTCTGGACAAAATAAAGTTGCATGACAAGCAGAGAGAGTCTTTCTGTTTCACAAGCAATCACCACAGTAGCTCACTGTCATATTTTAAATGGTTTGAGAGTGGTCCAGGTGTAAGCCATGTTGTGGAGACCAAAGTTTAAATGTTAAATTACACTGTTTCTACAGTAAAATTTTACAGTAACTTATTGTCATTTTACGATGTTTACCTGTATATCGCAATGCATCATGGGACACATATAATTACAGTAGCTGACAGCATTTTTCCACAATAACACATTGTAAAATTACAGGCCAGTTGTATTCTGACTGTAGAAGGTGCATGTTACAGTTAAATACTGTTGATATTGATTGCGTTGTACGAGGCAGTTTGAAAGAGGACCTTGACATGAGAGCATGGGAGCAGAGGAGCAACAGCCGTGTCCAGCCACTACAAAATACGTAAGTTGAATGTTAATTGCCTACAAAATTAATATGGGCTTCAACTTTGTTGGGATGTCATTGTAATAACATTGTTGAGATCTTAATTAAACCAATGCTATTGTTTGCAGTTACTAAAGTGACAACTTACTAAAGTGAATGACTTGAAGTGAATCAATGACATTTTAAATTGAAAAGCTAGTATGCAAACCTACCAGGATGCTTGGTTATTAGAGGAGCAGTTAAGCTCAGTAACATCGCGCTAAAAGTAGCATGCTAACGCTAGCGCGCTAGCTGAGTGAAATGGGATTGGGCCTAAATTGAACAGTCAGTGACTGCAATTTCCCATTATTGTAGCTAAGTCGTGTTTTGAACATAGGGACATTTGGCATTCATCTTGTCTACTTTATTGTGGGGAGGCAGTTGGCTGTGGAACTTGCTGATTTGGGTATTCACAGTCTAACAGAGGTAGTCCAGGGCTCAAACTACATGTGTGTTAGGCAAGAAGATCTCCTTGATCATTGTCCATTAATGGTGTACAAGCTGAATGGCACATCAGTAATTATATTTCACCACTCCCTCCCAGATATATACTGACATGTCAGTCCTCGGGGAGGACATCAGACAAGCTGTGGTGGTGGTATTACCCAGCCTAACAGAGGACAAACTACAGTCCCAAGCATTGGAGTGGAATCCAAATCTGACCTGCAGTTCATCAAAGAGGAGGATCTCCCTGCCAACATCACACCTATCAGTGTCGGAGGCTTCTTAACTCTTGGCAAACCGAAGGTATGTCTTAGATTAATGTTTATAAAGCACTTAAAACAGAAAAGCTCATTTCATAAAATTAAAAGCTGTATATTGTGATCCACTATGCATGTTAATTTGCTAATTTATGTAGGCTAATGAATGCACAACAAATCATTTTCAAGGTTTTGGTTATAATTTTTTGTAGTAGGGATGACCTGCTGTTTTTTCTCGCTGATCACTTATCATCTGTGAGCCAAATCGGCTTTTACACTGCAATACCGTTTTTTTGTTTTGTTCTAGCAGGTATAACTTTTGCAAGCAGATATAAGTTTTAAATTATTATACATTAAAGCTTATGGAAATTATATTGGTATGCTCTTGTTACCCTCAACAGTTAAGCTATTTTTTTAATGTATTTTTTCTTGTAGGTGTTAGCAACAGCAGCTGATGTTGAAAGAACACTGACTTTCCAAAACTAATCGTCTTAGGTAATGTATACAGTTTTTTTTTAATCTGTTGTTAAGCATTGCACAGACCGAGACTATATAACAGTTAAACATGTGGATATATTTATTTGGAAGACAACAGAAATTATGTTAGATCATAAACTGCCTTTGTCTGCTGCCCTCTGCAAAGTAACGAGCCCATTTAATAATTCAGTGATAGGAATAGTTGGGATTTTTTGTCTTAAGGGTTAGGCTTACCAACCAGCACTGACGTCGTTGCATGGACATAAACCTGGGCATAGAGTCCTTCAATTGAAGATCTCATGACTAGCCCAACAACAGTGGCAGCAAACTGGGACAACTACCAAACAACATTTTAAACCACACCAAACATGCCAAAAATATGTTGGGTAATCCACAACAGAATATATATTAACTGAATATTTAATGATTTTTCCTAACCATTTTATGGTGCCCTCAGACCACTCCTTACTTTGGAACAATTTTGTTTGTTACTGAATGGCAGTACTAGTATACACTGGAGCCACTAGGTGGCCTGTGCAGTGGTGTGATATCTAAAAAGGCTCCAGTGTGTATCCAGGCTTTCACAAACAAAATAGTTCCAATACAATGAGTGGTATAGGAGCACCGTAAAGCAGCAAAATACGCTAAATATGGTTCTGTTGTGAATACTAAAAATGTTACATCGGTGTGTTTTGTTTGATGCGATTGTTGTCCTTGCAAGCTGGTCAGGAAATCTCCAACCAGAGGACCTGCTGCCTGAGGTTATGTTGATGTAACTATATCACTGCTGGTCAGCTCATGCAATCTTGTGAAGTTTTGCTTTTCATATTAAATGGGCAAATTATTATCTTGTCTTGAACAATCTGATGGATTCGGCTCCCTCTTTTAAAGGAGCTGCCGGCGAAGTTTTCATGAAGTTTCTTTTCGTGTGATTTTGTGATTTCAGATGTTTCGTTGGAATCAATCCAACCAAAGGCACCAAGACGGCAAAGCTGGTCAGCCAAAGAAGTGGGAAGGTGCGTGAAAACAAGAACAACTCTGTCAGTCCTCACGTCTCTTCTCTCCTCAAGAGATTAATGGACTTTGAATGGCTTTGAGTGTAAATCAAACGTAAAACATGACTGTTCTCTTTCTCACTATGTGAATGGACATTGTTCTTCTATTAACATTTTATTAGTATTTACATCTTTTGCCAATATATTAAGATTTCCAAACACACCTCAGGTATGTTGTCAGTTTTAATAATATTTGACTATGTTGAAACTCTTGTCAATGTGAATTCCACTGGGTGGCCGGTGTCCAAAGATATATAATTTACGTTTAAGAGCTTTTCTGAAAAAAAGAACACCATGTACGGTACTTAAAACGTTGTGAAACTGTATTGAGTATCAATAAAAGTTTTATTTTGTTGCAGTTCTGGCTCCGTTTTTATTTAACAGGTGAAGAGACTTCAGTGCAATGTTGATGGATTTTGGATAAACAGTATGCATGGTCTCATTTAAAATACCTCACAATATGCATAATTTTCAAAACTGCTAATGTAAAAATAAATGAAAATAAACTAAAAGAATTGTACAACATCATATTGTATTTTGAAGCTATTTATTGGCAACTTTAGTTGCCAGGTGACTTCTGTAATTTGAATAGAATACAAGGTAATGTTGTAAACTCGATTATAATTAATTGCGGTTTTCTGTAAAAAAAACCCAAGAAATTGTTGTAATTTACATACAACAAAAAACTGTAAAAGGTATCCTGTTATATACTGTAATTAATTTTACAGTAATTTTACAGTACTTTATTGGCAACTTTTTTGCCAGGTATTTACTGTTAATTCTACAGTCAATTCTTTACAGTGTAAGGTTAGGGTTATGGTTGGGCAAGTACTGTAGTAACTATGGTTAAGGTTAGAGTAAGGTTCTCTACGAACCATCTGTCACACTTGGGCCGGACCATGTTCACTTCAGTGAAGCCAGAAAATTCTTAAAACAATATACAAATGAAGGAGCATCGAGACAATATTGACACTAATTGTCTCATCTTTATCAAACCGCTGCAGAAAAAGAGGTTTGAAACAGCTTAACAGTAATATAGAAACACAGAATCATAGAAACATAGAAATATGACATTTTTCAAAAATGATCTGACATTCATTCCAAGTTCTTGGTATTTCCACTTAGGCTTTTATGCACAAATCGAATTACTATAACTTTTGTCCCTGTCGTGGTTTGCCATATTCATCTATTTTTAAAAATGGAGCAATGCTCGTGAGCTAGTTCAGGCAGCCAACTCGAGCTGAGCTGCTCTAATCATGTGACATGCCTCACTCTATACAATCCTCTGTCAAACACGGCCTCCCAGTTTATTTCAGCTGCAAATATCTCATCCCTCCCTTTGCTTGTGCCTTTGCTGTCCTGCGTCAGCATCACTGCCTTTCCATTCAGTCCCTCCACCACCCCAGGATCCATCCATTAACAAAATATATTAATTTCAGTTTTTATTGATTTAATGCTGAGTTAATGAAATCAAAAGTAATTATGAAATCCCTTTGATATATGGATTTTCTTTTAGTTCAATTTCATTTGTGCAGCACCAAATCACAACAGAAAGTATCTCAATACAGTTAACATGGTAAGGTCAAGACCTTCAAAATGATAAAGAATCCCAACAGTTCCCACAACAAGCAAACACATGGTGACTGAGGAGAGAAAAACTTTGCTCTTCGCTGGAAGAAACCTCTAGAACTAAACTCAGTCACATAGCTGTCAGTCAAGTGTAAATGGGCTCTGAGCAAAGGATCTAGGCCTGTTTGAAATAAGCTGTTTTCAGACATGTCCCGAGGAGGATCACCTGAGAATTGGGTCCGGACTTTCTCTGCAGTTTTCTTTTCACTCATGCATAATACAGAGGGAGGTTCTCTGCTCAATCTCATTCACAACAGCAACAAACCGTCCACAGGAGTCAGGTGAGGGCTGCAGACTTTATATTAGGGGGCACCATCGAGTGCAAGTACCTCAAAATGTGACGTGAGTAATTCAATAAATCTGCTTTCAGACATGCACTGAACTCCAGATAATCTTCTGAAATTATCCAGAGAATAATTTTGAGAGTATGTGAGAATGCAAATGTTGGGACGAGTCAAGAGTTACTCTTGCCGGGTCCCCCAGTAAAAACTCTGCCATGAGGTGATCCAGAGGATTCACAGTGAGCAAGACTAGTGGGTGTATTGCTGATGTTTCTAACATGCGACAGACGCATAACTGAAAAAAACAAAACAAAAAGAAGACAATTAACTCAGGATGATAAGGAGGAGCCATACATGTAGAAGACACTGATGAAAATGTCAACTTGGAAAGATAAGACTAGATTTGAGAGTTTGATATGAGCAGACACCGGTTCCAATGTGCTGTGTTGTTCGTGTGTGTTCATCTTTAGGCTCAAGAAAACAACTGAGGCATATTTGAGAATGAGATCTTATGAATTATATGTTCAGTAGACACAAATTACTCACTTAAGATAATTTTGAGATCTTATATTTCCATTACAGTAAGACACAGATGAGTTATATGCAGTTCATTTTTTTTCATTTCATGTTTCATTTAGCTGACGCTTTTATCCAAAGCGACTTACAATAAGTGCATTCAACCATGAGGGTACAAACCCAGAACAACAAGAGTCAAGAAAGTACAATTTCTTCAAAAAAAAGCTAAACTACAAAGTGCTATAAGTAAGTGCCATTTAAGTGCTACTAAATTGTTAGTTTAAAATGTTATTCAAGGTGTAGTCGGTGTTCAAATCAAATCAAATCAAATATACTTTATTGTTCCCATGGGGAACTTTTTCTTGAGCAGTTGTTTCTCCTAAGTTAAATTTGAGAAGAATATTTAAAAAAGCCTTACCTTAATATTAACATACCTCATCTGTGGCTATGAGAAATTTAAGAAAAACATCCCAGGAATTTTGTGTATTTATGTCTCCTTCCCATAATTAAACCAGCCTTTCTAGTCTGTTTTCATCAGATGGAACACTACGTCTATGACAGATGCTCACTAAAAGATCTTCTCAGTGACATCTTTTCACAGTTTGAAATGATCCAGGTCAAAATACTCAGTCATTCACTATTTGGTCCTGTTAATTTATCCATGGCCACAAAACAAAGAGACATAATCTGATGGATGAAACATCATTAGAAAGGCTGCTATGAGTGTATGTATGACTTGCTGCAGCCTTGTGCAGTCACAATGAAAAATGAATTAACCTTTTCAGTTGGTGTATTCAGTTATATGATCATAAAAAAAATACATTTACCAGCATAAACCAGCAAGAAGGGAGGATTGGCAGCTCTATAAATAAAATTACAATGTTTAAAATTCTTGGTGAAGTGAATACTGCTGGAGCTGATAGACATGAAAGATCCAGCTCCATTGTATACAAACCCTTGTCCCAGAGGATGTTAACCTTTAAAATACTACATGGACAGATGACATTGCAATCACTGAGGAGTACTTATGAGGTTGAATGTATTCTGAACAGTCTAAAAAGAAAAAGATCATAATAGGCAGTGGGCAAAGCAATGTTTCTATTTCCTGTTTTTATCTAATCAGCTCCTCTGAACAGCTCCTCAGGGTGCTGGAAATGGTGGATTTGTGTAGCTTTCATTATGTGAATTGTCAAATATAAAATGAGTCCAGAGGGACTGTAATAAAAAAGACAGCACAGATTTGATTCTTCCTCTGATAAACTCGTGTTGTAATATATATGGCTCATTGGCTCAGTGTCGAAACAAGCAGATACACCAGAGAGAGCAGTGGAGATCAGCACTTTTAGTGGGAGTTGATGGCTAAAGAATGAAGTTTAGCTGCAGGGAGTTAAGTAGATTGAGAATTTTAACATCAGGCAGACATCCTTCACTGGATAAAATCTTAATCCCCTTCCCTGCCTGAGAGTAACGAGATCACTGGAGCGTGGTGTGACAGGCAGAATTCTCAGTTGAGTGTTTAGCCTTCACTCTTCATGTGGCCCCTTTAAACCTGTTTACTTTTATGCGTTGTTGTTCTCCACCAAATGCTCCCCTTTGTTTCATTCGTTTAGGAGCAAATCAAAGAATAAACACGGTTTGCTTTGTCTCTTGTTAATCCATAGGACATCATGGTTCACTTGGGTACACCTGGGAGCACTACTGCAGATGCCTCAAAGTCATTATTACCCGATTACAAGAGAGTACATCTGCAGCTGTGACACATATCAATGGCAAATAGCCACAAGTTACAATTCCTGGTTCAAGCTCTTTGTGCTCGACAGAAGGAGGCAGCTCAATTTAGTTACTTTAATTCTGTACAAAGAAGGATTAAGACCAATAACTTGTTTCTTTCATCATTACCGAGCCTGCAGCAATGCAATAACTGCACTCCCCTTTTCCATTTGAGACTATGTACTCATCTGAAACTTGAAAAATGTCTCTACCTGTGGCCCTACCTTCCAGTGCTTTGCAAAATAATATTTCCTCATCAAAGTTGTCCTGGGAAATAAATCTGATGTATACAAGCGATGTGGTAAGACGCCAAAACTGATGCCTTCAAGGCCCGCTCAGGAACGCTGGCTTGTTGCTTGAATATAGCCGACTGCATCGCTAGGTGCTCTTCTTTTCTTTTAACAAAGTCTCTTGATTTGTTAGCTTCTGCGGGGTGCTTTTGTTTCAGGTGTCGTTCAAGTTTAGATGGCTTTAAAGACTTGTTGGCGAGGATCTCGAGGCAGAGAACACATTTGGGCACATCACGGCCGTTCTTACCTGCCATGGTAAAGCCATACTTTATGTATGATGGCTCATACCTCAGAGTTTTAGATGCCCAGGTGGTATTCTGTGGTTGTGGCTCTTTTGCAGCTTAGTCATCTTCAGTCTGGTTGTCTGATTTAAAAAAAATTGTAAATGTTTGACTTTAGCAGGAGATGCCTAGCAAGTTGTCAGGCACAAAGCAACTTTCTGATGGAGCGGCTGCTTGATTCTGTTTGGCTTGATTGGTGTGTGTTTTTTCTTTAATTAAAAGATTGGCATTAGTAAAAAAAAGAAAGATTGGCATTGACGAATATGCAGTGATTAATAACATCTAAAAAAAACATATTGAATTCAATATTTAACAATTACATTTTAACACATTGTCCCCCCTTTTCCCTTAAAGCTTTCCCCCTGGTCGGGACCCCCACTTTGAAAAGCAGCGATCTATTAAGCGCTGTATCAATGTGTCAGAATGGGTGAATGTGTAAAGCATTTTGAGTGGTTAAGACCAAAAGCAAATGTTGCTTAAATGTAGCAAAACTGTTTTCAAACAAAAATGCATTAGTGTCTGCTAAGTTGTTTACACTTTGCTTCAGGTGACCCCACTGACTCTAACACTGTCTTTACAACAGCCGTGAGCACTGATGAGCCAATCAATGGCCTTGATAATGGTAAATGGTTTTGTATGGTTATGGTTATATAGTGCTTTTCTAGTCTTGATGACCACTCAAAGCTCTTTACAGTACAGTTTTACATTCACCCATTCACACACACATTCACACAGTGCATCTATTAGCAGAACTTTTTTGTTCTATGAGGGGCAATTTGGGGTTCAGCAACTTCGGCATGCAGATGGGGAAGACTGGGGACCCAACTGCCGACCTTCAGGTTGGAGGACGACCGCTCTACCCCTCAGCCACAGCCGCCCCTATAATGAGGTGCACTAAAACAATTGTCCTCTGAATAAATTCAATGAACTCTCAAGAGATACTGCAAAAGACATTCTATATAGACATTCATAAATATCTTCTAAGACCTGTACTGAAACCACTTTAAACCCACCGCCTGTGAGTCACACACTCCATGCTCTACTTTTCAAAATGTCCTTAACAGAACCAATTATAAACCTGTATTATTGCTCATATCTGTCTGAGATCAGTGCATATCTCATGACATCCCTTGTTCTCCACTCACACCTCTTTCGTTTTTTCCACTTTATGTCCCCTCATGTTTATTCAAATGAAATTTGAATGTTGTATAATTCTATTTAGCAATCACTGATTATGCCAGATAATCACATTCAAGTGTGTGCATGCTTAGAAATACCCTTAACAACCACTTATGCTTAGGTTCATTCACTCAAGATCTGAGCAACACTCCCGCTTCCGTATATTGGCTGTGTTGATTCTAATGATTGTAAGAGGCAGTTTGTGTGTGTGTGTGTGTGTACGTGTGTGTGTGTGTGTGTGTGTGTGTGTGTGTGTGTGTGTGTGTGTACATGCGCACAGGTGAGTGCCCTTCATTGCTACAATGTCTGCCTCTTGTCCAGACAGTCAGGGAATTTGTGACATTTTATCTATAAATAGTTTGACCGGTGGCGTGCCGTTTGGTTTAGCATTTCAAGCAGTGCAATAGACAATAGACAATACTTTAGTGATCATGGTACTGTCCCATAAAGTATCTGATGATACGTGTTTGTATTTAGCTTGTAATTTACTGGCCACTTGTCGCAGCAGCAGACAGTGGTCTCTGGAAACCAGCTTGACTTCCAGATGATGCAACTGATTGTAAGTAATTTTTCGTGTCCTGGTGAGAGCAGCATGTTTTGGACTTATGCACATTGAGGATCAAACCTGGGATCTCAGACAGATGACTAACAACAGTTGGCTACCAACAATTATTGTTCAAGCTGCTTCTGACCAAGTTTCCACTGTTCTGAGATCAGGTATCTTGCTTGCATTAATGTGGAAAATGTACCTGACCATTAGAAAATGACAACATTATTTTCTTCTTAATTGTTAAAGTTATGCAACTTTTACTGAGCCACAGCGCCCTCTGCAGCCACATGTGGTGATTAATTCTGTTAAGCACCAGCATCTGAGCCGTGAATTGGTTTTCATGTAGAGAAAATACAAACATGATCGGCGGCTTCTTGAATCAGAAGAGCTGCCTCTTTAACAATTATAAGGGCTGTATTTGTAATGCTGCCATAACTGCATTACAGCTTAATGAAAATAAAATGTCTGGGTTCGGGGGCATTGTAGAGGGGGGAAAGTGAGACTGAGGAGGGGTGCTGTGGCTAACGGCTGCATCGGTTCAATCCCAGTCTTCCCCATCTGCATGCCAAAGTGTCTTTGGGCAAGATGCTGAACCCTGGATTGCCCCTCATAGAAAAGGTGCTGCACATAGATGCACTGTATGAATGTGTGTGTGAATGGGTGAATGGTAAAACTGTACTTTAAAGCACTTTGAGTGGTCATCAAGACTAGAAAAACTCAATATAAATACAAACCATTTACTATTTAACTGATCCACAGTTCAGCATTACTCACCCTGACAATTGACACTGCGACCAGTCAGTTCCTCACTTCTCACAGGAGATTGTGCCTGATCACCAGGTGAGGGTTGGAAATAAAAACAGTTCTCTCTATTGAAAAGTCAGTGAAAACTGAAACTAACAAGCTGCTATTTGTAGGAAAAACAGTAGCATAGTGTCGCTTTAAGAGGCAACAATAGTGGGTAAGCTTGCACTGATCCATCATCTCTGTGCAGAAATGTGACATCGCAGTGTTACACAAATTGTACACAAGTGAGGCGTGTGCGTGGAAGTGTGCGAGAAAGAGTGAGTGTGTGACGGTGAGGCTGGTGACTGCAGCAGAGATTTAGAAGTTGGCTGTGAAGCTGTGAACTAGCAATGACATGTTCAATCAGTTCAGGCTAAAACTCCTCAAGAACCAAGACAAGTTCCCGTATTCTCACCATGCAATGACGTACAGAATCACTAGGCCTTTTTAATCTGAAAGTGAAAAGTAAAGCTAGAGGAGAGTTCTGTTTTAATTAGACTCATTGATCTCTGTGCTCTTAAACATTTTTTCTCCTATTTAAAAAGAGAGATCCATTTAAAATGTTACACTTACTCTCTGTTACACTTACAGTTGAATTCTGGTAGTTGAAGTATTAATGGTGGAAAACCAGTCTGCAATAAAAATATCTAGTTTTCTAGTGATTATTACACTGCTGTATTTCACCTCCAAGTCAAATACAAATGGACTTCCATCAATTCAGGATGCTCGAGTGCTCTTGATAATAAAAAGGCTCGGAATAATTAGCTCATCTTATCATTAATATAAGTAAAAACTCTGGATACTAGCAGAGACTCTGAAACGACTGAAGAATCAGGGCTTGCTGATAAACATAAGAGAGCTGTCTCTGTGATTGACGCACAATGGAAGATGACTGAGATAGAACGTAATAGCTTGTGTGTGTTTGAATTTATGCACAGTCCCTCATTTTGTGTTGCTTTCATACTGTGGGTGAACAGCTGTGCAGTTTAAATGTTAGTGATACTGTTGGCTGACGCTTTTGCTAAAATATGTTATCTGTTAATTACAGTGGCCGGCTGACAAATTGTATGATACCTTCTCTTGGATTGCGAATCAACAGTGCCTCTTTGGAAGTGTGGGAATTTATGCATTTGTCTGGGCAGAGAGCCAAGAAGGGTTTCTTATTTTGCTGGTTCAGTGAAAGCTGTGAATTTCCTTTCTTCTAGCAAAATCATCTAAAGACTCCAGACACTCAATAGCTGTAGGGATTAGCTCATAGCTCTCTGGATGTGACCTGTTTGTCCTTTCCATTTCCTGCATTACTCCTCACAACCACTTACCCTATTCTATTAGGCTATGTTGAGAAAATGAGCTAAGGAAGGGAGTAAAGTGAATGAGATTAGGAAACATGTAAAGTTGCTAACTTGTTGCCAAGAAAAAAGAAAATAGTACTAAGCAATTAAAACGTGTCTACAGACAAATAGACACTGTACTCCATCCTGTATTATACAAGGCTCGATGACCTTTGTCATGCAGATTACTGCACAGTTAGATCTAAACTCAGTTTCTTTGTCTCTTGTAAAACTCCTTTTCAGTACAGTGCTATCGATTCAGAGTTTGCTCACTTGCTCTGAAATTGCAGTGCAGACTTGTCCAATTCATGAGTATCTGCATCTGTGTGTTACAAGTGGACATAGTCATCTGTTAGGCCAAGCGGAAAGAGTTCCACTTAATATTCTGACTCTGTCTATGTCAGTGAACATTTTCTAGTATCTCTGCTCACCTTGTGGATTGCCTCCTCCTATCAACAAGAGCTAAGCTTTAATAAGTGATGGAAAAAATGCTTATCATGGTAATAACTCCTACTTTCATTGAAGCCAAATCCATATTTGGCCTTCCAAGGCGTGTCTGTGACCATTTTAGGAGTGATAAGCAATTATTTTCCCGAGTGTTACTCGAGGCTTCCCAGCTCAGCCCTGTATACTATCAGTTTTGACTACAGATTAATTTTGTACCAGCGAATGTTTATCTACCATTTAAAATGATGAGCTGTGAGGAAAAATGGGGCACTGCACCCTCAGGAATTCATAACAGTCCCATTATTGACTCTCCACTGCTGCTTGTGTACCCATCTATCACCCGTATGCAAACATTAATTTGTCATCCATTTCTTTGACTCATGTCATCCTGTACGTTGTTTATTTTACTCCATTCACTCATTTTCAAATGTGCTTTTGTTGTTTTTACTCCATGTTTTTGCCCAACTGGACATTTTTGTAGCCCGATTTGTGCACACAGTGCCATGGCACATAATCCATCAGAACCCAGTCACTGTCTCATTAGTGCCATATGAATGAGATAGTTTGCTATAGTGAAGGTCAACCATGCATTTCATCCAAGGCTTAGACCAGACTTGGCATGAAAAGCCCTCAGTAATTGATTGATGGGTCATTGCTTTGTCTTCTTCCATCTGTTTCTCTGCATATCCAACCTTTGCATAGTTCCAATCTCTGCACGGGTAACATTGTTGTTTTTACTCCGTTTAATTACATACAGTATATGGTTGTAAATTATGTCATACTCATTACCTTTGTGTCTGTGAATCTTAATCTAAATTTTCTCTCTATTTCTGCCACTTTAGATTCATGATGAAAATCTTCTGCTGTGTCCAAAATCACCTACTCATTCCTTAACCCCTTCTCACAATATAGGGACATCTATGTAAAGGACTGTATAGTGAGTTAAAGGACAAAAGAGAAACTTTCATACTCTACTCTGCACATTTTCTCTGCGTTGGTAATTATGTCATTGTTGCAGGATTATGACGTACAACAGCAAAAACGTCGGCCAGTGGAAAGTCCCATAATGAATTTAAAATGTTTTAGTTAACACTTAAGTATTAAACTTTTAGGTAAAAAAACACTTTGAATGACCATGTTGAAATGTAGAAATAAACTTGTATGCTGGAGTTTGTGCTGCTCTGCTCTTATTAGCATGTTGTACAACAGGTCCGGCTGTTCCTGCTGCCCTCTCTGTTCTCATCTCTCTGTTGCGAGCACAATGCATGATTGTATATATTTCTGTTGGTGACCATCGGTTGTACACCAAAATGGTGGTGTACAACCAATGCATTGTGGGAAACAATGAGAGCACTACATAGGGTTTAAACAAATTTACTAAACATTCGGATAGCACTACAAAATGATGAACTCACTATATAGTGGACTAGATAGTGATAAGTTGGTGATTTTGGACACAGCCATTTGCTGAAAAATGACCTAGTATCAGGCAATATAGCATCTACACAATAGTGTTAAAGGTAGGGTTTGTAATTTTATTCCAGTGATACTTTTTTGCCATATTTGTTGAAATCCTTTGAAAGTCCTGATGGTCATCAATTAATTAGTTTGTCTGAAAATGAAAAAAATAGTCATCTTGTAGCACTCACAGGCCAGTAAAACAGACTGGAGTATCTGTCTGTTACCAACTGATCCACCTTCCTGCGCATACCCTGCGTCTTCTGTTGGAGAGATGCACCGCTGAACCAGAGACGATAGCCAGAAGTTAGCGATCTTGTCCCGGACATGTGTTATAGGGGTGTAGCTATGATGGGAGGGGATGAAATGTATCAATTGCATTTGCTCTTGCTAGTTTTCCCAAGATTTCCAATCCTCGTTCTAGCTTTACCATGGAACCATTCAGGAAGACAGTGGGTTGTCAGTTATGCAGTGTTGGTCACAACATGTAGCAGACTTATTTGTCTGGCCTCAAAAGCAACTTGGGCACCACTGGTTTAAAGGAAGTTACTGGAGGGGGTGATTTTCTTATTTAATACACAAAGTCATACATTGTCTCTCAGTAAGTTCAATTCTACACCTGCAGGTGGACTCACCGCCAAACATCACCTAGCGTGACGTGTAACAATGAGCAAAGAGCATAGGAAAATCAATACACTTATACAATCACAAGCCCCTCCCCGTGAGGAGCAAAAGGTCTTCGTCACTCCCTTGATGTAAACTCAGGGTGGACAGACAACCTGTCTCCATCTCTGTCCCAGCCCCCTGGAGTGACCTCTTGCGTTAGACCATCTTTCCCACAGATCCCTTATCTTTGTTTACGAGGCAAAAGACCCCCGTCCTGTATTCGTGAAAGAAATCCCTGCATCCCTCTACTCTAACACCTTGGGTGACCCCTGCAGTGTACCAATTGCACAGTCTCACAGAAAGGGGGGAAGCAATAAACATCTATGTTCCTTAATCAACACTCGTAGAGTGTAAGTTAACTCATAGAAACACATTTGTCCATACTTCTTATAAATACACATCTGTTCTTCTATTAAACATAACACAAATGCAGAATTTGCCATTACAAGGGTTATAACAATAATGGCACTAGAGAGCAATCATTATAGAAGTGGGTCCTTGATTGTTTATGCTCCAGCATGAGGGGGCAGGGCACAGTGTGTTTCGATAACTCTAAATGTTACAAAGTGTGTTTCTTACAAGAAAACTGCACTGTGTGGCTTGATGGTTTGATGGAACCTATGGTGGATGTCATGTTGGACTGAATGTGCTGTAAGTGTGGGGACAAAATGCAGCACTTCTCTAGTATTTAAAAAGGATCAAGTGTAAATCTACCACTATGGTTTTAGTGGTGTATCATAGTGTTCATTGAGCTGTTACCTGCATGTTTTCAGGCTCCATAGTTATATGCTTTCATCTTAAAACAGTGTTTTGAAACTAAAATGATCATAATCCACTCAAGCGTGTTTGCTCTGTGTTGCGTGAGCGGGGGATGAAAATTGCAACACCACCTGGGGGAGTTTTACCCCCAGGAAATTACTAAAGCTAAATTTTGAATAAGCAAAGTCAAACAGGTTTGTTAAATACCACAGGGCGAGAGACGGTTTCAGTTTAAAAAGAAAAGAAGAGCTTTATTTAAAGAAAATAATTGCCAATTTTCAACAGAAATTAAAATGTCAAACACCAGGATCAATTACACTAATAAAGTGACATCAAATTAGAACTTAGGCAGAGGAATGAGGAGGAGTAACGGCAGTGCCAGACAAAAGACTCTTCCATGCCAGGCTGCAGCCACCACAGGAGATGAGTGCAAATGGAAGGAGAGAGAGAGAGAGAGACTAACATATGGCCACACCTCCATATAAAAGGGAGCATGGCACTGCCCAGTGGACACTACTGGGCGTGTGTGCCAGTGTAAACAGGAAGCAGATTGTCTACTCTGCAGTTACTTGCTTAGTTAAAGAAAAACTACAAACGAGGAACCGGAATTGTGAAAAGTATGATGAGTGATTTGTTTTCTTCTTGCAATGAGGTAACTGTTATGAGTGTATACAACTATTTGCACTCACCACTGGTAGTCGAGTTGTGTCTGATAAGAACCAATCTGGAAGTGAATATGGAGTCATCATTTCCAAATGTCTGTTTTTCCCGTTCAGACTAAAATACAGCTGTGGAGTTCTAAAAATAGAACAGGGTCAACCGCGTTTCCAAACCCTCAAAAGATTGGAGCAGTCATGCCCTAACCAAAAGGTTGATGGTCTTCTGTCCACATCCTGAATCTGTATCGTCCGAGTTTTAAAGATGCGTTATAGCAAGTTCCTGCATATAGCTGCACTCTTATGAATGTGTGTTTGAATGAGAGAGTGGGACATGTACTGTAAAGTGCTTAGAGTGGTCATTAAGTCAAGAAAAGCTCTATATGAAGAGCCCATTTACCTTTGAGCTTCTGTGACGCACATGCCACTGATTAAATTGTTACATTATTATCTGTGAAGCATATCTGGTGGAGATGGTGTTGATTTGGATGTTAATACTGAGGTATATGCAGCCAAGCTCTTACCTAAATGTGTTAAAACAAAGACAAGTTTACTTACAATCAGCAGTGATTTCACTTCATGGATGGTTCAAATTGAAGTTCAATTTCAATAGAATTTTATTTGTACAGTGTATAAATAAACAACGAGCAAACACTGAAGCAACAGTGGAGAGAAAAACGTCTTTTTCATAGGTAGACTATCAGGAAGTGTCAG
This sequence comes from Verasper variegatus, assembly GCA_026259375.1. NCBI lineage: Eukaryota > Metazoa > Chordata > Actinopteri > Pleuronectiformes > Pleuronectidae > Verasper > Verasper variegatus. The sequence continues at coordinate 3,327,050 of CM048045.1, read as the reverse complement.
GACATTGAAATGATTGTGAAGAAAGATCAACACAGACATGGAGGAAATTGCCTCTTTTGTGGGGAAGGAAATGTTGGTAGTGGTCGACTGAAAGGTCATCATTATTACTGTACATCTGTATTTTAGTCAAAGGGGTTTCGTAGTTTGGTAAAGATTCTAGATCCAGAGGGTGTAAAACTCCACCGAGAACGGGGTTTACTTGCTGCATATTTTCTAAATAAATGTTTGTCTTTATTCTTGTGATATTGTTACTTTTTTCTCCTTAAATTACAACTTTATTTTCTCAATATTACAGCATTAATCACAAGCTTTTTTTCCTTTGATATAACCCCACTGCTCAATCTTACTTAATGCACACAAACCAGATTTCCATGTCCAGTATTCTTTTGCTTTACAGCAATCACATTGTGTTCATTAACAACTGTCCAATGGCTTCATATGGAGATAAATCCAAACACTGTAATGATAACAGACAGCATGCAGTGCATTTTATAATCTTCCCTGGCATACAAATGAACATCATTATCAGCAGGATGTTATTAAGGACATAAAATTACTTTGAGGACTTTTTGAATATCTCTTAGGGACTTTTGTGAAACTTTGTGTTTCTTTGTGAATTTTTGAATTCATAGACTTTGGATTTGTTTTTCAGTTGTTTGTGTTTATTGATTCCTGTTTAACTTTAATATGATTTACCTTATTTTCTTGTCTTTGTCTAGTTTCCCTCCTCCTGTGATTGTCTTTGTTCAATGATCCCTAACCCTCTAGTCTCTGCTCCCCAGTCTGCTTTGTCATTTTATCTGCTCAGTTCACCTGCTTGTTTAGCTCCAGCCTTACCTGGGACAAGGTGAATACATGGGTACATTCATTAAATCAGTCCTGGATCTCAAAGGATGTCTGGTGTCTACATTTTTTGTCTGGATTCCAGCTCCCATCCACCTTCCTGGTGAGGTGCAGTTCATCTCAAAGAAGGCTCTCATTGGCAGACACCTGTGCAAGGAGGAACGACCTTCAGTAACCCAGGCTGTTCTCAGACATGAACTCTGGAGAATGTCTGTACATTTGGGTCCAGACTTTCTCCAAAACTTGCCTTTCACATCACAGAACAGCAGGAGATTCTCTGTTCAGACACTCTCACAACAACACAGAATCCTCTGGAGCGTTCAGGTGAGGGGTGGTGCAGCAGAGAGAGAATGTAACAGACTAATTCTGCTGCAGAGATCCTGTTTGTTTTTTCCAGCACATCAACACTCACAAGCCTTCTTGACATATTTGTCAGTGTCTTCTACGTGTATGGATCTTCTTTTTCATCCTTAGATATTTGTCTCTCTTTTTTTTTTTCGTAGTTAATCCTGCAGAGGATCTCCTGCTGCGGGAAGGAGAAACTATGGAGAAAGTCCAGAGGCTCTCACTCAGACGTTTGCTTTACATACAGCCCCTCAGGAGAATGTCCAGAGATTATCCGGAGTTCAGTGCATGTCTGAAAGGAACTTTACAGTAGAGCGTGATAAATATGTCTACAGTATTACTTTTTCTTTGTTTCTTCCCAGTTGGATAACAGGGTTGAGTTCATTTTGTTTTCCATGTTCACAATAATCATGCTACTTCTGCCGTGAAAGGAATGAAATGATCCAATACATTGTTAAATAAAGCTACAGAAAGCTAAATAATATTATTATCTCAACGTTTCTTACAGAAGAGCAACATCAGCTGTGACATGTTTTCACATGTCAAATAAACTTTATTCAGTATTAATTTCATTGATTTGCTTTTTAACTTTGTAACATTGAAAGGTTCAGTGGGTAAGATTTAGGTGAAACTAATCTATTGACAGAAATTTTATCTAAAAAATCCTAGTGATGTTTTCACAAGTATGTTTTGTCTAAATTGTACTAATTGTTGTTTTCATTACCCTAGAATGGGCCCTTTATATTTAAATACTTAATATTTACATCTGGAGCAGGTCTTCTCTAAGGAGGCCGCTATGTTTTTTACAGTAGCCCAGACTGGACAAACTAAACACCTTTTGATTTTTTATGACAACTGAAGGCGACCACAGGATCTATTTTGTTTGGAAGGGAAGGGTGAGGTGAGGGGTATTCAGCTGCAACATGAAACTTCACCACTAGATGTAACTAAATTGTGCACACTTTACCTTTAATTTTAAATTGTTCGGGATAGTTCTTGTTGAGGATTTCTTTCATCTGGGGTGACCTTCTCTTCTTGGGCAATTCTATAAACTTGGTGTGACACTTGATACACCACACAAACACATAGATGCAAACCATGGCTCACTCAAAATGTATATATTTTCCTTAGCCTTTATTTAACCTCTACAGTAAAAAGTCAGAGCAACTTTGGTACTTTTATCCAAAGCTTTGATGACAGCTGGTGTGTGACATTAGTACGGTGGTTGTTTCCAGATCTGGCTTTTGTTCCTGACATTTCCTGGAAGTTGTTCAATACTCGTTATACAGGTTTTTGGCTGGATACAAACGTGACAAGTCAAAGAAACACGCATCAACTTTCTGAGCTTGTTTTTGCTAGACCGTTTCTTTAATTCTGTCCAGATGGTTTGCAAGCTGTTTCCTTTTGTCTATCCCAGGATTTTTTGGGGTTTGTTTTTATTAAATGAAAACCTTGACACAACACCGTGGGCCAGATGTTAGAAGGGTTTTCTGTCTGTTTTTCAGGCAAAGACATGATGAATTCTTTCCCAACCTCATGTATTTGCTGTGTGTTATCAAGCAGTCACAGCAGGCCGGAGACCCAGGGTGGGTGCGGGTCTAGTCTGCATCTCAGTATTTGCATTTAAGGGAGGATGGTGATGTCAGCAGAGGATGATGTGCACGAAGACCACCTCCTTCATTGGCTGGGAAGACCACAACCTCTGAAGGAGGCGACCCCTGAAATAGGAACTAGCTTACTTCTCCTTTAAGTTTGAAGTGTTTGTATCTTCTCTTTTTTTATTGTGCTTCCACAGCCTGTGTAACAGCAGATTTTTTTTTATATTAACATGTGATGATAGAACCTTGAAAATTAAAGTAGCCAATGCTATTCAGTTATACGTTTGACTTTTTATATTAAAATCTTTGCACGCACGCACGCACACACACACACAAACAGATAATGTATGGTTGCAATAATGGGTGCATTAGTTTGAATAACAGTCTGCATACACCCACTGTAACAATCCATAGAATATGATGCTTGCGTTATATTTTCAATGTGATACTGTCTATGATGAGATTATTCACAGGCTCAATGTCAGCCCTTATACTGCCTGCAGCGGTAAGGTAATTGAAATAGACTGCTGGATAAATGACATTTTATATTCAACTTGTCTGCACTTCAAGTGTCAGATTTGTTCTTTCAAGCCAGTGACAGGGGCACAGACATTATGACAATGAAAAGTGCCAAACAGTTTCACACATTAAATGTAATGGGGAAAATATGAACCGATTCCCTGAATTCCCAATTATTATTAACCTGATGCAGCAGATGGTGTCTTACATGTAGAACCATCTGGGAGGGCTTCATGGGAAACAGGTGCTGGTGCTTTCAAAAGATACTTGGCAGGTGATTGAAGGGAGAATGAATCACCATCCATCACACCTTTTCCATTGAGGAAAGCCGTCTGTTGAGGAATTTTTGACCATCCTGACACAATACTGTATATGCCACTATATATTATGTATATAGTTTCTATTGCACATTATATCTGTACAGGAAAATAGGGCCTGTTTAGTTCCACAGATACTCCCTTCTCTCTTTAAGCAGTACCAAAGGTCCGGTTATAGATAAAGGACCAACCAACAGTACATTGTAGTGTCTACGTTTAGGGACTTTCATATCTAACTCAGATGCTCCAGACAGAGAGGCACCAACTTCAACTCTTTTGTGTATTTCACCAGTGGCAGGACTTAAGGACACAATGTGATTTATGAATGCATACTTTAGGCTCAACTATCCAATAGGATGCAAACACCTACATGTGACATAGAGAGTGACAGCAATTCTAGCCATTCATTGATGTGCTGTTAGAATGTGTGATGTAAGTAGAGGGAGATATATGTGGAAGCTGTGGGAGACATCTTCAGACTCGGGTGTGAAAATTGCTCATGTTGCTCTGTTAGCGTTTGTATATTGTTTCACCTTCTGGTCTCCTTGATGCATGAAGTCTACATTAAAACATCTGCATAAGGCATCAGTTGCTGCCTGAGTTCAACTTTCACCAGTTTCCCGAAAATGTCCATAACACCGTCAGTGTTGTTCTTTGTTCTTCTTTCAGTGAAGAATGACTCCAGTTCTGATGTAACTGATACTACAGGAGCATCTACGCTTACTTCTTCAGGAAACATCACTGGTGTTATCAAACAGTCACGTACTGGAGTCAGCCTGTAACTGGAGTCCTCACAGTCCTCCCAGGATGATGATTGGTCTGAACCACTGTGTTTGGGTCACACATGAAGAGCTTGGAGTCCAGAAAGATGGATTCTTGCTTTCCTCACAAAGGTTACAGTGACATTTACGTGTACATGGACATCAATATTCCAACTATTGACCTGATTCAGAGTTATTGCGATACTGGTGTTTACATCAGTTGCTAATAAAATATTCCATTCATATTCCAGTTTACATGTTACAGAGGATAGCCCGACAATGATAAATGCTAATATGTCTACAAAATTACATCCAACATTATTCAGCTAGTTTCAAAACCCCAACCTGAAGCTGTTTAATGTACAATGCAGCCTTATTCTATTTTGGGTGTTTTCTTTCCAATTTGTACAGCTCCTTTGTTTATCTTGTTAACACTCAGGACACGTGTTGTCAAGCAGTTGATAACTGCGTTGGTAACTAAGTTGATATCATAAATCAAAATGAGATTAAGACACACAATCTACATGTTATTCTCTAAGGTCAAAATATTCCACTTGTCTTAATTTGATTGTTGCTTTTACTGAGTATGATTTTATTCAGGTTAATCAGAAAATGCTGTTTACATGGCAGTGTCCTATTCAGACTTTTGGTGTCCGTGTAAACGTAGTTACTGTTATTCCTGTCTGAACATTTGCAGCCTGCAAAAGTTGTTGCAGAGTTTACAGATAATTTAAATTATTTTTTGGGGGATAAAACTGGCGAATATAAAAGTGCTCATGTTAATATTTAATGTTGTATATTTGCAATACCACATGTCAACCAAAGGTCCCAAAGGTGGCCCAAGTCACCATTTACCAAATGGGCCACTTAAGGTTCACATCCAGATTAAACCTTGCCTAGAGCACTGCATGTTTTCAAAAAAAAAGGCCCACATTTGTTTTGTGATATTTGGATCACATTTGATATTTTACAAATAGCTGCTTTAGACATATACCCATTTTGTTAAGGCCACAATAGGAACAGAAGCATTGCATATTTGCCTGAAGTGGCCCATATCCGTATGCTATCTGGGCATGATCGATTCAATAATAATAATGTTACATTTATTTTATTTATTTATGGGAGATTGAGTAGTTTTTTATTTCCCCATCCTGCCATGAAACAATAAATATTGGTACGGTGTAAAATGTCTTCAACCCATACACTAGTTGAGAAAAGGATGCAATAGTTTTTAATATATTATAAGTTGACAGATAAGGGAGTTTATCAGTATAGAGTAAAAAGTGACAGCAGACAGCAAAAGTTGTAACCAGTTTTATAATTCAAGTATTAAATTATTTTTTATATTCTTAGTAACAGCATTAAATTTCATTATAAATTGGCCCGCTATATTTTCACACACAGTTTTTTCCCCCTCAATTGGTAGTTTTTCCTCACTCTTGTTGAAGGTTAAGGACAGAGGATGTCACACCTTGAAAAGCCTGATGAGACAAATCGTGATTTGTGAATATGGGCTATACAAATAACATTTGATTGGTTGATTGACCTCTCTGACTGTGAGCTTGACCATCCTGTGCTCTCAAGCACTCAACGACCTCTAACTCACTGCTCGTTCATCAAGTTGACTTTTGAGACTGGAGGCAAGAACAGTTGAAGTCTCAGCTACTTTGATTAATCACTTACTGATAAGCAGTATCTCTTGCTCCACACCATAGATCATACATCCATATCCTAAACTCCAGTGCAAGCTGTTCAACATTTAATCAATCCATAATAGCATTTCTCTGATGCAAAACTGTGTTCTCACTAGTCAGACTGGTAATCTGGAAGACTGGAAAGCTGCAATTACTTTCTTAATAGTAAATATTGCATTTTAATCCATATAAAACTTTGATTGCACTATTCAAAACTTTAACCAAAGTAGCCAATAAAAAGCATCAGAAGGGTGATGCATACCTTACACACACACTGTCTAATCAGGCATTCCAGCTTTTTTATATTGTAATGCCATTTCATAATGACATCATCATCATCACTTTATACTACATGATAACAAATGATAAATTAAAAGCAGTGGAAACATACTCAGCAGGACATTTGATGGCCCTGTTGTGTGAGACATTTATGAAACAGGAAACCTGTTCTCTAAATTCCTCAACTTCAAAACAGAAAAGTCAAGAGAGATCACCAGCCCATCTCTGTGGTTATCAATCTGCCCGGCCAGCTCCATTCATACAGCATATCAGGTTGATTGTTTGCAACACGAGAAATCAGTCAACCCCTCCATGTAGATTGACGTGAAGTGATCAATGGACATGATATGTTGTGTTGACATGGCAGGAATGAAAGCTGTCACCAGAGGACTTTGTCATCTGACACCTAGTCAATAGCAGCTTCTGCCACCTGCCATTCTGCTAGCTCATGTTTACTTACACCCATTTGGTGCTAGTGTTCTCTCACTGGTCATGAGCAAAGTAAAGATGTGAACACAGATTGGAAAAAAACAAAACAGTGTGAATAAGATAAACAAAGATGACAATATAAAAGGTCTTCTGTAAGATTACGGGGGGCATTACATTTGATTGTGACATCATTTAGTCAATACAATGCTTTCCTGTAATCTTACAGCAGACATTTTATATTGACATCTTTGTTGATCTTATTCACACTGATGTCAAGCCCCTCAACATTTACTTTTTTCATGCACAGTGAGAGAACACAAGCACCATTCAATCACATTTGATTGTGTGATCATTTAGTCAATAAAATGCTTTCCTGTTTCTGAAAATGTGCCTTTTTTATAGAGTGGTCTGTTCATCCAGTATTTTCTCTCCTCTACCTGTCCTCAACAAAAATAACACTCACTATTGCAAGATCTTGTCATCTTGTGAGCCCCTGAGGATCACCTCTGTGTTTCCTCACAATATATTTTGTATTACCATGCAATACTTTTGTGTTACCAGACATACTTTTGTGTTACCTTGCAATTCTTGCATACTCGAGCAATGTGCCTGTTGGGATGTGTTTTTGGGCTGTCCAGCCGTCCGTCCATATGTACTTACGTCTGTCCGTCGGCCCAATTCTTGCGAACGCAATACTTGAAATATGCCTTGAGGGAATATTTTTGGTGCAAATATTCACTTGAAGTCGAGGATGAACTAACATTTTGGTGGTCAAAGGTCTTATGAAGGTGATATCTCTGAAACACCATCATGTAATGCTTTCACATTGGGCACAAACATTCACTTAGAGTCAAGAATTGAATCACTTGATTTTGGTAGCCAAAGGTCAAGGTCATGGTCAAGGTGGCCTCACAAAGTATGTTTCTTGAATGTGATATCTTAAGATCAGCTTGATGCAATGTCTTCAAATTTGGTACAAATGCTCACTCACTCTGATTAAACTGATTAGATTTTAGTGGTCAAAAGTCAAGAGATCAACGTCCCATGACCTTGCATAGTTTTGAATGCAATATATCGGGAATTCCCAAAGGGAATATCCTTTCATGTGGCACAAACTTTCATTTAGACTACAGGATGACCTAAATAGAATTTCGTGGCCCAAGGACCAGAGGTCAAGGTCACTGTGACCTCACAAAGTGCATTTTTTGCCTTGTGAATGCGATATCTCCGGAACGCCTTGAGGCTATTCTTTCCCATTTGGCAAAAACATTCACTTGAAGTTGGATTTCATCATGGCAGCCAATAGTCAAAGGTTAAGATCACACAGGCCTCGCAAAGTATGTTTTTGTTTTTGTTGAACATAATAGTTTATCATCAGCTTTAGGGAATGTCTTTACATTTAAAACTAATGTTCATTTGGTACCTGAAAGTCAAAAGTCAAGGTCACAATGACCTCATGTCCCTGTGATTGTGATATTTAAGGACTGCCCATGAGGAATTTCATTACATCTGGTACAATTCACTTGGACTCACTGATTAACTCATTAGATTTCCTGGTCAAGGTCCCAGTTACTTAAAAAACATCTATTTGGCCTCTTGAATGTGACATCTCAAGAAAGTCTGAGGGAATTTCTTTTTTTTCTTTCTTTTGATCAGTTGTCACTTGGACCCTAACGTAAAGTGATTACATTTCAGTGATCAAAGGTCACAATGACCTTATGTGATCTGGAAAAATAAGTATGTTGAAATATGTTCACAGAAACTGCACTGGTCAGCGGAGTCATACAACCGCAGTTTGGTAATTCTAGTTCTATGATATTCTGTGACGGATGTAAATTATTTTCTGTGATTTAGTTTTTGGCAATTTGTGGAAACTGTGTCGGCTGACAGAATAGTGAGGAATGTTGAGTGTTTTGTCTGTGACCCGGCCATTCTATCTGACTGCTTTCCCTCCTCTGTGCAGCTGCAGCTAATGAGAGCGACGGCTCCCTCATGGAAACCTGTGGGAAAGCCATCTCTAAGCTCCCGTGTTGGCTCTAAAAACAATCTGCTGTACAAATTCCCAGGGACTGGATTTGGATGCCTCCTGTGTTGATTTACCTACGTCCAGTGACTGGGCAGTAACATGCTGTTCATACGCTTGAACACTTCTCTCCCTCTCTCCCCCTCTCTCTGTATGTCTGTCTGTCTGGATCTCTTCCACTTTGTTTATCCACTTTCCCTGTTACTCTCTCGACTGTAAATCCTTTGCTCACACACTTTTCAGTTTTTCTGCATTAATTCATGTTTTTCTTTGGGTGCTTCGAGGTGATTGTCTGCAAGGTTGTGTTAGTGTCTTCACTGTGAAGAAGTCTACCTGCAGGAGGATGGAGAGGAGAAGGAGATGGCTCATATGGCTCATACACTCTGTTAGTCAGGGAAATAAGGACATCAAGAAATATGGCGCGTGGCTGACTCTCCTTCTCCTGAAGGCAATTTATGCAGCTTTAGTTGGACTCTGATCCAAGAATATGATTTTTAAATATCCTTCAACAGAATCATTAGTTAACTCTAATGCACAAAGACTTCTGCTTGTCCAATGAAAATCATGATTTTTGAAAACTTTGTGTAATTACTACAGACAATAAATGATTTAGTATTCAATATAATTTGATAAGCTGTTAAATAGAGGAAGATGTGGGAGACAGGCAAAACAAAACCTGTGAAAGAGAGATTGCTATGTTGACAGTTATCCAAGGATAGATCACAATAATCTAAACCAAAGGTTTCGATTTGATTTTTAAATCAGTTTTTTTTATTATTAATTAACTTGACTCGTAACGTAAAGAGCAGACAAAAAATGTTGAACCCAAAAACAAACACAATACAAAAATCACACTAAACAATACCAAATCAGATCAATCACAACCTCATCAACAGGCCCAACAACCTACAAAAAGTTAAAGATTAATAGGATCTTGCTGTGGGTCGACCTTGCTAACCACCCCACCACCATTCCTTTTTTTATTCAAATTTTTATTTCGTACACTGATTCCTGATTATTAACACCAGCGCCACACAGGGTGGCCGGGGGAACGGCTGCGGAACGGCTTGCTTTTCATTTCCACGCCTATGTTAACAGATTAGAGTTGGCACCCTGGCTGCGGTTTAGCCGAAGTTCAGCTTCGGAAGTTGCGCTTCTCTTCTAGAGATTCTTGCAGATTTTTTTCTGAGTTTTGCGAGCGGTTCACAGCAGAATCGACAGAGAAAATTATCTTTCAGCACAGTTTCAATGTTTATCTGTCGAATATGTCATGAACATAAATATTACCTGGCACTCCAGGTAGGCTACAACAATATAACACTCCAGCCTTTCTGTTGGTCGAATCCATTTATTTGTTTTGAAAAGCGGAAGATGGAAGGATTCATATTGTTTAGTACTGGTATTTAATTGAGTACTGGTGATTGTAAAATAATTCTTCTAATTGCTAACAGCTATAAATAAAAGCAACAGTGGTTCTGCTTTGATTCATTTAATTACCTCAGTACTTTATTAAAATTGTAACAGTGGTTTATTTGAGTTTATTACAGCAGTAATATCTTGAACTAACAAGTAGAACGACCTATCGACTTTTTATGGATTTTTTTTTGTCAGCATGATTTGATTTTTCTATGATGTAATGACACTATGAAGTTTCATCACTTTTTTATAGCATCAAATAATAAAAGAATTGCACTTTAAAAAACATCAGTATGATAAGAACAAACTAAAATGACAGAAACTATCTTTAAGAAAAACTTTATTAACTTTATACTTTATTGCTTACTTTCCCATCCACTTACATGGTGGAGGAGGGGGTTTATGACCTATACTGCAGCAAGCCACCAGGGGGCAACAAGACATATTGGCTTTTGTAAGGTTCCGTACTAGAACTGGGACCCAATAGCACAACTCACAGACAGAGTTCAGTTTTCAAAAAGAAGTGGTCTGTATTACCAGGCAGGGTTCGGTACTCAGGGAGTCGGAGTGAAGCTACCTAGAAGAAACAAAGACAAGCGTGAGTATCACAATAAAACAGAAACATTTTTGTTCGCTACATCTGACTGTCTGCCTGGCTGTTCGACCCCGTCCATTTTGCCTGCTCCCTACCGGATTCGTTTGCCTTCTCTGACTGTCTGCCTGGCTTTTGACCCCTGATCTTCCATTAAACAAGAACTGTTGCTATTCCAAAGACTGCTCTAGTGTCATGCTTTTGGGTTCACACTTGCCATTTTTGCCCACCCTGACACCCATGGTCTGTAATGCATCACCATGAATTTTACTCCTCAGCCAGGGTACAACTGCCTGCAAGGCTCCTTTGTAAACTGTCATGCCATTCATCCTGACCAGCAAGCCAAACATTAGTCTTTACCGTACAACAGCTTACCCCTGCAGGAGTGTTCCCCAGAGCTGGGTGAGGAGAACTCACCATGTGATTGACAGACCAAGAATGGAGGGATTATGGTCCCTTCTATTGAAGAAACAGGTTCTTCTCAGCTACACAAAGCTTTGACCCAGTTCTTATTTGTGGAATTTTCCAATTACCAAAGTAGCCTATGTTTCACTCGAACCAGGTGCAATTTATGCTGAAGGTCAGATATTGAAGGAGTTGGTTTCTGTGAGAAGCAGTGGACTCTCCTCCCTTAAGTCAGCTGTGGCCTTTTATACATTTTGGAATATAGCTTATAAATTATATCATTATGTGCTCAAGGTTACACATAACGTTCATACAGGTTGACACGAGACACATTTCTGCAGATTGCAGATACAATGTAAATGTATACCACACCCTGTTTAATTACAATGAAAGGACCATAAGGTACAGTTGCAATCAGAAATATTCAACCCCCTTAAGATTTTAAGGATTTATCAGTTCAAGTTTTTTCAAAGAGCAAGATTCTGCTTCGGATGACTTTATGAGTTGAGTGATACATAAAATCAACACAGAAAATGCATGATGTAGTATTTGTGTGTAACAGTATATTTTGTTAAGATAGCCATGTCACAATTATTCAACCGCTATATAATATTGTTTTTAAAGCCGTCTGACAGTTTTTATGGCCTAAAGTGGAGTTGAAACATAATTAAGCCTTTGGGAACTCTATAATGATCCTTCATTTACTTCAACTGTGATGCATATATAAACCCCACCCACGAAGGTATTCAAGGTGAGTTGCAATCATGGGAAAGACAAAGGAGCTTCCACAAAAGCTGAGAGAGGAGATTATTTCATCATACCTGAAGGGCCTTGGTTATAAGTAGATTTCCCAAAAAACTGATATTCCAAGAGACACCATTGGGAGCATTATAAGGAAGTTTAAAACTTATGGAACAGCTGCAAACCTGCCTGGCTATGGAAGAAAGACCAACATTTCATCAAGGGCCCTTCAGAGAAACCCCTGTGTGACTGCAAGACACCTACAGGATGACCTGATGAAAGCTGGTACAAGTGCTTCAGTGGCAACTATAAGAAGTGCACTGAATAAACAAGGATTTCATGACCGGACTCCAAGATGCACTCCACTCTTGACTATAAGGAACATCAAAAGTCAACTAGAATATGCCAGGAGGAATTTGGATAAAACTACAGAGTTTTGGGTTACAGTTCTATGGACTGATGAAACCAAACTGGAACTGTTTGGACATATAGACCAGTGGTATGTCTGGCGTGAGAAAGGCCAGGCTTATGACCAGAAGAATACCATCCCCACTGGTCAAGCATGGAGGTGGGTCATTGATGATGTAGGGCTGTTTTTCTGCGGCAGGAACTGGCCATCTTGATCATGTACCTGGCATCATGGATTCCCAGAAATACCAGGCCATTTTAAAAAGGAATGTGATGCCTTCTGTTGACAAATTAAACCTTGGTGATCATTGGACTTTCCAGCAAGACAATAATCCCAAGCACACCTCCAAGTCAACCAAAGCTTGGTTGAGAAAAAGATCCTGGAATGTCCTGGAGTGGCCTTCTCAGTCACCAGATTTACATCCGATTGAAAATCTTTGGTGGGATTTAAAAAAGGCAGTTGCAGTACGGAAGCCATCAAACATCACTGAGCTAGAGGCTTTTGCACGTGAAGAATGGACAAAGATTCTACTCGAGAGGTGTAAGAAGCTTGTCAGCACTTACCGAAAATGTTTGTTAGAAGTTATAAAAGCTAAAGGATGCGCCACAAAGTACTGAAGCTGGGGGTTGAATAATACTGCACATGTGTTAAAAGAGTTACATTTTTCATTTGAACTTCAAAGTTAAGTCAACTTCTGTTGTCAAAATAACTCAAATATGTATCAAGAAATATTTTTTGTTGTTTAATGAGGTTTTTTGTCATTTATTGTCATTATCTTTCATCCACATCACTATAATGTATTTTGAGGTGAAGGGGTTGAATATTTCTGATTGCAACTGTATGTTTGAATGTATCAAATTAACATCAGGTTGAAATAGTAACCAAGGGAAGAAAGGAAGATAAGGAAAAAAGGAAAGAAAAGTCAACAAGACACTGAATGAGATGCTGTTGTTCTGTTTGGACAAATGGTTTTATAGAATTCTTGTTTTAATGGATTGAAAGCTCTTCCCTCACTTTCAAATGTGTGTCTGTGTGCGTTTGTGAACAGCAGCCTGCTGTGATAAACCAATTAAAATGCAGCCACTTCAATTCCGTTGTTGGTCATTAGACAAGCATTCTTTTATTCGGAAGTGATATATGGACTTGAGTTGTGATCTGCCATGTGCTTAAATTTCCATTTGGCAGAATGAACCAGAGAGTGGACAGGGAGAGACAAGGGAGAGAATTGTAATTCCACATCAAACTCCTAATGGCACAGCGAGGAGGCGGACCCTATTTATCAAACTGGATGAACTAGAATAAGGGTAAATGAAAAGTCTCTGCATGGACCTTTAAAAACAATAAACTTGAAATATGGCTGAAATTTAAGCCACATTTAGCAAACAAATGGGCAAATATCTGTGTTTAGTTCAATTGACTAATATAATGAAAACATAAACCATCTAACTCAGAGGTCTTCAACAGGGGCCCGACATTTTTGGTTGATTAGACAATTCTTTTTGATTTTTTTAATTTAACATTTCTTTTTTCAACCAATTTTTTTCCCACAAATTGAAATGTCTTTAAATACACATTAACATGAATCCAACATATTGTAGTGAATGGATAAATGGAGGCAGGAGACGTTATCTTTCAGTCAGCAATAAACACATTCAGCGACACACAATAATAAAAACATGAATATATGAACCTGTGTATTATTTGAATAGCTTAGTATTGAATGAACAATAACATGGTAGCTATGTTTATACATGGCACTAGGCCCAGTTTAATATAAAACAGAATTTTATACAATCTATATTGTAGGGGGTCCCTGCTCCATCTTTCCATCAGTTTGGGGGTCCTTGGCCTGAAAAACGTTGAAGACCCCTGATCTAACTGATAATGAATGTGAATATTTACATCATGATTCTGTTGTTTCGGTCCAAGTTTGACAGAAAAAACCTACAACAATAAATTGGACAAACCTGAGCACTAGTAATAAAATGTTTTTTCACTTAACGCTTCTGCAAGATCGTTATCATAATTATGCAGACTTTACACACACCTATGTCTGATGGCCTCCATTCTGGTGACAAAATTAAATAAGTGATCAGATTAAAGATTAGATGTCCCATCTGAAATAAAAACTCAAGAACTTTATTTTGGTACTCCACAAGAAAGGCAAGGCAAGAAACGTGGCCTCATCTGTTCACTAGCACATGTCCAATTATAGCCTTAGCAGTTGTAACTGGTAGAGTGGGGCCAGTTAAGCTTTGAATTTCTCCTCATGGTAAAGTTATGTTAACTGGGCTCTGATTAGAGCAAAACTCAGCGCAGAGTCCTGGGTGCCTTGTGAAACTACACTAAATGTGTTGTATGTTAAATTTTTAAGAATAAGAAATATTAATAAGAAACTATTACCCCTTTATTCATCATCATTCCGGAACTGAGAAGGCAGCTGCCTGAAAGAGCATGCAGGGACCCACTGTGGATGTATATTTTTTTCTTTAGATATATATATATATATATATATATATTTATTTTATTCTATATTTTTGTTGCTTGTAATATTCTGAGCATTGCTAGAAGAGAGCCTGTGACCCAAGCATTTCATTGCCAGCGACTGCTAAATTGAATTGTTGTGCATATGACAATAAACCCCTGAAACTTGATATGTGGAAAGATGATTACCACAGTAAATACAATCTGGATGGTTTCATAGTGAGTGACTGTGTGGCTTATGTGTTGAGTTATTATTGTGAGTATTGTGCATTACCGGGTCACGTCTGGATCAGATTTATAGATAATTGCAGGCAGGGGTCAGTTGTTGCTCCAACCTTTGTGGGTGTGGGTTTATAAAATTGAAAATGGACTCAGGTTGTTGTGTTTAAGTCGGGCTAACTAACCTACTACTTGAAGTAGTAGTGTTGTTTCCTAAGCCAATTGGATCACATTGTTAAACTAGAGACCATCTTCCAATGGAATCATTCCAAGTATTACTACATTATTACATGATCACTATTATTACATGACCACTCCTCAGAAGTCATTACTAAAATATTACATGAGTAATCTTATAGTAATAATCAGTACAGTATGTCGAGTAGGAGGACATTGTGAACATTCTGTGTTCTCTTTGGAAGAGGGGTGCTTGGACAGTGACAAAATGGGTTTTGGAAAACTATCAATGGTTTTTAGAATGACTGAATTACCTAGAAAGAGTCTGGGGACACAGTCAAGGGCAGAATGTAACCAAGGTGGGAGGAAAGTTGTGGCTGCAGATGGAACTTCAATTCTTCAGTGTCTCTGTCAATGGTTGGCCAACTACAAGCAGAGGCAGATGCAAGAATATAGATGGCAGCCCCCAGCTATAAACACAATTACTACAGTTCTTTCCATCAAAATAAAGGTTTCATATCCTTTCTTTCTTTATTATATTTACTGGAACTACACAACCCTTCAATGTGGAAGACCTTGAGGATTATATCGATTAATGTAGAAACCAACTCTGCACCATAACCAACACCAAAATAAGGGGTTGGACATGAACAAGTTCAACTCCACCATGTCAGGCTGTACTGAGGTAAGTGAAATCAATACATTTTCAATAAATAAGATAAGATCATCCTTTATTTGTTCCACAGTGGGGAAGTTTGCAATGTTACAGCAGTAAGGGGACAGTCAAACATAGACATCAGTAAAATACTTGTTTGGATGTAAGGGGTTATAAAAATTATAAATGGAATAAAAACTATAAACAGTGGCTATACTAAATGCAAGAATAGTTCCTGTTGTAGTGCAGTATAGAATTTCAACAGCTCCATGAAAGTTCAGCAGGGAACAAATAGAGACTGACTAACCTCGCCACCACTTTCAAAGAAAACAAGAAAATTAAAGGATGTACATATTATGCTCATATCTAGGTTCATGATTTTAATTTGGGTCATTATTTGAAAAGGTCTAATGTTCAGAAAATGCGTCACTTTCCTTAAACTGTCCATTGCTGCAGTTCCTCTTTTCAGCCATTCTCTGAATAACTTGATTTTAGCTCCTGTCTCTTTATGGCCCCACTCCCAATAAAGCCCAGTCTGCTTTGATTGGTCAATCACTTCTTGTGCATGTGGGAAATATTGGCCTTGGCCCTTGTTTTACTTGGGTTTTGATCGGGGACATGCTAGACTACCTGGTCGGCATGCATTATGCAAATGTGGGTCAGCATGATGTCATGTGACATCACAATCCCCCGGACGTATATGGTGGACTACTGACGAGACTATAAAAGACATCACAATACACTGTGTACACTATATTGGACCTCCATCCAAGTTGACATTTTCCTCCTGAAAACTTTCTCTTATATATTCTGAGTGTTGACCAACACTCAGCAGCTGTGTGATGATGATTACTGCCACTCTGTGTTATCCTGCTGATCAGCTGGTCCAGATGTGTGGCTATGGGTGGGGAAGCAGGTTTTCATGTTGCCTCCCCTGTTGTTTAAAGCAGCTGCTGACTACATAGGTTCCTGTAGGAGAATGAAATCCACATCATACCTTGATCTTTGGGCTTGTAGACCTCAATCATGCTGTGATGTTCTGGCTTGTTGAACCCAACCTTGATAAAGTACACATGAGGATATGGCTCCCCTTCAATGTCCTCCACTTCATTATTGACACTGTAGTCCCTCCCCTGTAGTCCTGGGTCAGAGTGTAATATGAGGTAGGATAAAGCTTTACAGGCGATCAGCTGTCTATCAGTGAAGTGCGTTTTTACACCATGCTCCTGTTTCCTCTTTTAGTCTTTGTTGAATCATACGTTGTTGGTTGTGTCTTGACTCTTCACAGGTGAAACTCTATAACGTTAGGGAATCTTCTCTATTAAGCAGTGTTCAGAGTTCAGAATGTAATAATATCATATTGTTTCTTTGTTATATGTGACATCACACTGTCAGAGCAAATTATCAAAAAACAACACTATCAATCCATCCATCCATCATCTATACTGCTTGGGGTATAGGGGCGGGGTACACCTTGGACAGGTCGCCAGTGTATTGAAATAACAACCATGAAGACACAAACAACCGTTCACACTCATATTCCCACCTACAGACAGAGTCTCTACTTAACCTATGTCTTTATACTGTGGGAGGACGCTGGAGTTTCCAGGTTGAGGAAGAACTTGAAAACTCATGCAAAACCCATAAAGGCCCCGTTGAACAATGGTTCAAACCCAGAGTTAAGGCGACAGTGCTAACCACTGCAACACTGTATACTATTTAGTGTATATTAGCTGCATACACATTAAGTGGTCATCCAGTTCTGCAGACCCTCACACTGAATCTTTACTAGTCTTTCATTTTCATTGTTGTACCAGGATTATCTCGAAATAGGTAAACATTTATTGTATCTATTCTTTTGGTTGTGAGCTCCTTGTTTGTGTTTGTACAATCTCTGCACTTTTATAACCAACCTGTCTAAACCATTTTAGGAAGAGAGTAGCTTAACCCGAACCCTAAATCAGGACTTTGAAAGCATTTCTTTTTTCTGATGTGGCAGAGAATGAGCTCTCCAGTGCCTCAGGGTAGACAGTAGACACCCAAACACACAGCCTTGCTTTCACTGCTGTCAACTGCAGTTTGATTCAAGAGGTTTTGTTTTTAAGAAGTGGCATATGTTTTTCTTGGAATCATGTACCCAGCTGTCAATCACTTATGTGCGCTGGAACACAGATAACAGTCAGCAGCAGCTACATTTAGAACACAGTAAAATCATTGAAATCGTAGCTGGTCCAAGCTTCCAAATGATATTTCTCCAGCTGGTTGTGAGAATAAATGTCTCTGGCTGGTTATAAACAAGAACAAATTGGCTTTACCCCACTTTTGTTTGGCATATGGTTTTGTTGGTCAGGTCTGCTGCTGCTCTCTTATCACTGGACAGCAGAGGGAAAGCCTGAGTGTCATCTTGTATTCACCCGACAGAGTTTCTACCCGACAGAGTTTCTACCCTCCTTTTTTTGTCTGAACAAACATCAGCCACAATAGTGGATTGATGTCCCACTTCACGAGGGAAATGGTAATGTCACATAATATTCATCAGATATCATCTTTAGTGAGACATGTGGCTTGTTTCATATGGCAAAGACCCTCTGAGGCCAAATGCATGTGCTCTCTGAGCGACATCTTTATTTAAGCCTACAGCTATTAATTGTCATGAGTGCGCTTTAGAAAAAGGCCAGGAATAAGACAGGAGACAAATCCTGCAAACATCAAAGTCAGAACATCATCTTATTATTATTATAATTATTTTTTATAATGAAATAAAATAACACTCTACAAGAGAAATGTGTGATATACAGTTTAACATAGGTGATCGGAATCAAGTAAAATAAGCAAAATATTCCTTTGATCTAAATACAGTGAACACAAGGCCAAGACACATGACTGTAAAGCGCTTTGAGTGGTCATCAAGACTAGAAAAGCGCTATATAAATACAAACCATTTACCATTTACATTCAACTCATACTACATCCACATGCAGGTTGTACTGCCAAGTCCAGAGAACATAACTATTACTGCATGTGCAGTTGGAATAGTTTGCACATTTAAAGGGATAAACAGTATTTTTTTCATTATAGCTGTCTGGTGAACCTGTTGAAAAAGGAAACTGATGTTTGGCCTGAATGAAGTTAATAAAAGAATATATACAGTAAAGTGGCTCCACAGATTACAAACACAGATGCTGTACATGAACACAGAGCTATATCAACTAATACAAAGCACAGCAAATAACTGTCACCAACAATGCACATTATAATAAGGACCAGTCATTGCAGAATATAAAAATAAAACGAAGATGTTGAGCTTGTTTCGGTAAGTTACTGCTGTGATGTGCACTGAGAAGGTGGCAGGAGTGTCAAGTATCCATACAGTTTAACAAAAGTGCTGGGGTATGTTGTTGATTCAGTGGGCAAACTTTACTGTAATACATTGAGGTGCTAGATACCAAATACAAAGACAAATATAGTAACCTAACCCCCTTTTGTTTGATTTAAGTCCAGACTGACATATCTCAACAACTACATGGAGGGGTCGTCATTAATTGTATTGACATTTGTGTTGAATTAGCCTCAACGATACTTGTTTTAGTGCTAATTGGCAAATGGAAGCAACCAACAAGGTGAACAAAATCCATTCATCCATCAATTACTTATATGGCATACCCTATCGTTTGATGCTGACATTGGGTGGTTGCCAGCGTATCACAAGGCCAGCATACAGAGACAAATAACCATTCACTCACATTGACACTTACAGACAACTTAGAGTGCCAAATTAACCTCACCCCAATTTGCATGTGTTTGGACTGTGGGAGTAAACTGAAGTAAACAGAGAAAACCAACACAGGTAGAACATGTGAACTCCACACTAATAGAGCCCAGATCAAATTCTTGCTGTGAGGCGACAGAGCTAACCACTGCATCATTGTGCCGCCCTGAACAAAATTATACTGGAAAATGATATGGCAAGCTGAATGTAGCATTAAACTTAAAGTCAAAATGCAATGAAACTGCAGGTCTGAACAGGTAATGATCAACAATGGTAAAGTGACTTGCCGTACTCTTTCATGGGACTCTGAATACACTGATGGTGTGCCACACAACATTTGGTCTCTCACTTAGCAAACAACAAAGCATATTGAAATATACCATTGCTACAGCCTTTCATAATGAAGTCCATTGATTTCCATTTGTAGCAAAACACTGTATATACTCTTCCAAATCACCACCAGGTAAAGAACAACCTCTCGCCAGTTAAAGTGCTGTTAATTCAGTGATCCCACGTTTGTTTGAAAGACACATTAAAGGAGTGAGGTGTAAACTGCACACACCTATGAATCAGAGTAGTGACAGCACCACCTGTCACTTCTTACAGGGGAAAGCTTGGCCAATTTCAACTCATATGATTACCCATTTTAAAAAGCCTGTGCCCCATAGACCTGAATTAATGTTGATGTACCAGGGTAGAACATTACCTAACAAGAATCAGCTTAGCTTAGAACCTTTAACACATATAGTACAACATAGTGCCTGTACAACCAGAGTAGCTCAGGTTTGTAATCTGTAGTCAAAAACATTGTGGGCATGGTAATACTATGTTATATTGCACTATGTAGTACATGAGCTGTGATGCCAAAGGTATTGAACACTTCTGCTTAAGTTCATTGACCAAATCTAGGTTCATTGCCATAACTCAGTGTCTGTGAAAAGCAACTACAGTATGGTTGAAGTGAAGGAATGATCATTATGGAAAATAACCTCATTGGTGATCATTGAATAATATAATAAATATAAAAACCCATACGTCTTCATGTAAGATTCTATAAGGACAGGTAAACCCACCTCAGGCTGCAGTTGGCCAAGTGTTTGACCTTCTCTCTTCTATTTCATACACAGGACCGTTATGTTTTTGAGGAAAGCATGTCTATACGCGTACACCATTAACGATCAGCAGATCTTTCACCCTCTCTATGACAGCTGCCTTTTCATCTCAATGCATTTGGATGTACAAAGTATTTTATTTTAAGCATGGTTATGGCAAATAAAATCAACCTTAACACTTCTGGAATGATGGTGGTTACAGTTAATACAAATGGTGAACATTAAATGAAGGTATGTGGCCTCCTCCACCTCGAGATAATTATTTTCTGCCTCACTGAATAAAGGGCACAATGTTCTTGCAGTGGTAATGAACGCTGGCACTGGGCATAAATCATGAGATGCAAAATCAGACACAATTATTAGGATTACTGGGATGGTGCACTTGTTTAATAATAATTTGTAGAGAGAGGGAAATGCACTTCAGTTCATTGATTGTATTTTAATTACATTGAAATAAGACCATTATTAAAAACACTATCCCGTATAACTCATTTCAAAATGTTCTTTCAAAATGCTGTAGGTGCGTCGGTGTGTGTGAGTCGCACTGCAATTGCATCGCCCAAATGCTAGTGGCAATAGAGTTTCTATGCTGGTGTCTTCTGGTTTCTGGTCCACCTATTACCAAATTCTCTGGCATCTCTGTTTACTTCAGAACAATGGCGAGTGTTACTAAGTGGCTTGTGTTGGAGTTGGAGCTGAAAGACATTGAAGAGCAATTACTTTTTCTTAAAGAACAGCAACGGAGAAAAGAAAGACGTCGTCCGTGTTCGTTCCTTCAACTCAATTCAGAAATGGCGGCGAGTCTGTCGGCCCAAGCAGACTAATCACAGCCTTGATGCGTAGTTTAGTTTTTGGGGAGTTGCACGTCGGGTTACGGTGTAAGGCTCTGTGTAGGGTACACGTCTACTTGTAGGCTACAGCGTAGCTTTGACGCAGAAGCATGAATTGGCCTTTAAACACAATGTGGCTGTAGGAGATTGGAACACACACAGTGAAGGCGAGAGAAAAAGTGACTGTGACAAAACAGGTTGACTTTTAGAGCCACTTCAAATATCAGCTAAAAGTCATAAGAAAATTACAATCCTGAAAAGACACTTTTCACTTAGACTGAGGTAAACTAATGATAACATGTTATGTTTCTTTACTTTTAAAGACATATTACCTAACAGCAGTGGTGTTATCTACTGTAACATCTTACAACAATAGGACATTGTTAAATGGCAGAGAGTAGAAATGTTCTACATTGTCATCTAACATAACTTTCCATACACTTAATTTCAGGTCATGTTGATTTCGAGGGCATCTATGACAGCTAAATGTAGTGTATTTGTGACATCTACTGGTTATTGAAAAGCACAGTACATAATGTAGGAGACTGATTTGGGCTCAATAAAGTCTTAGTAGTTACTGTAGTTGTCTGGCTCTTATCTAGCTTTGTATGCAAAGAGATTACAAACTTGTTTTTTACATAAGTCATTTTACGGTAGTTCACAACCTATCATAAATACTTACTGTTACAAAACAACCACAACACAACATAGAACAACACAACAGGCTGACAAAACTGCAGTATTTATTGCAGGTCTGTTGAACAAGCTTTTTTTATTTAATTTTGAAAACTTTTCTTTTTTCTTGTTACTTTCTGATTGATTTATATTGCAAACGTCCCTTAAAGGGAAATTCTTGTATTTTTCAACCTGGGCCCTCTGTTTATAAATGTGTGTGAGGGTAAATGAATGGTATTTACAAAAACGTTTGTCATCCGTCGAGTAGTTTGCCTCCGCTCGCATGGCAGCCATAACACAGTGGCAGTGGCTACAATGTAATCTCATAGGGCAACTGCGACAGTCCACAAAATTAACTAAAAGTCAACAAAATGTTTTTTATCCTCCAATAAAGTTCTTGGTCTTTTCTAAGAATCTGGCAACATCGTCTTAATCAACAAAACGTCTCACCCTCAAGTCTGTTGAAGGAAGAAGGAGGTGGTAACGTGAATGAAAGTCTGAGTGTACTGACAAAGAGCTCCTTCAAACTGAAGTGAACAAAAATAGAGGCTACAAGTAGCAGAGGGACAACTAGCTGCTGCACAGTTGAGAGTAAGACTTCTTGTTGAGCGAGGCATGTGTAATTTTGCCAGACTATTGATGAAAAACAATCACTTTAAGTGAACATTTTAAGGACTGTTGCAGTTGCCCCATAAGATTACATCACCTGTCACTGTGTTGCAGCTACCTCTTTGACAACCAGCTATGTGAAATTTTACCTAAAAACATTTTGACTAAAATGATGACTCTTGGTCTTTTTCTAAGACTAAGACAAGACAATGTTCATTCAGTTTTTTTAAACTGACTAAAAATATTGATGTTGATGAAATATAACCGAATCTAACAGACTTTTTATTTCAGGACCAAGCTGAAACTAAAAATTGCTGGCAAAATTAGCAGTTTCTACCATATATTATTTACTCCCCATGGTCACTACTGATTTGTATGAATCCTTCAAATAATAAATTGCAGCCACTTCTCTAGCTCTGAAAGCTGTTTTTTTATGTTTTTCTCTGTAAATTCCATGGCGTTCATATTTCAGAGTTTTAAGAGATCACCTGCCAAATTGTCTTCATACTAGCATAATCTGGACATACCCTCTAAACTACTACATTTCTGATCAAAAACAATCCTGATTTAAGTGAAGAGAAGGACGGAAATGGAAGAGATTCTTCCGACACAGCTGTCAGTGCAACTCAGACACAAGGAAGAGAAATACCCACTCTTTGCATCCACCTTTTTCTAACATCAAAGCAAGGATTATCCACGTATCCCATTCTGAATAACACAAAGGCTTACATCAGAAGTTTTGTAGAATTTTTGCCAGAGGCCATTCTTACTTTCAGGATAATTTTTAAAGTTCTTTCTTTCTTACTGTTTAGCACCAAGCAAGTGAGAATGACTGGTCCGCTAAAATTATTTGTACATGTACATATAGAAACATTGTACAAAACATTCATATATCAGTTTGATGTTAAGGATTAACCCTGTTTATATCCACCTTCCTTTCTTTTTTCATTCTTCTTTTTACAATACAAACTCATGTTATGCTTAATAAGGAAGTAACACCTCACAACAAAATGTACAAAGTCTGAAATGAAATGACCACGGTCTCAGAGTGGGCATTTGACCCCACATGACAATAATTGTGGCCCCTGTACAGTCTCCAGCCCTGTCCCAAAATTTCCTTAAATTCAGACCAGTAAACACATGCAGCAGCTGATGGGTTTATAGTACAGACAAAGTGTATTCCACCACACTTAGTACGCCGTCTCTTTGATGATGTTGGTGGAGAGGGTGTGGTTGCTGGAGATGCTAATGGAGTGGCGGGTCAAGGGGTAGGGGTGCCTCCTGGGCCTATGTTGGCAGGGCATGCAGAAGTAGCGCAGGGTGGAGAAGAAGATCTGGCGGTAGGTGGCTGACACCAGGTTGTAGAGGATGGGATTGATGGCCGAGCTGACGTAGAACAGGACATTGGTCAGCATGTAGAAATAGTGGTAGAAGTCATACAAGTCACTGTGAAATGACACAAACAGAGCACTAATGTTATTTGGCATTTTTAACATTTGTTATAAATGTGTTGCATATTAAACACTGATGCAATATTAGCAATTTTACTGCATTTTTGGACTTGGTGTTGAAATTATGAATTATTTTTTGGCATGCGACTTAACTCAACCACACTGAAATTTCTGGAAGTCTCCCTTTTGAAATCAGCATTTAAATAGAAAATAAAGCCAATAGTACAGTTAATTCGCTGGAACAGCTGCAATCAGAAGATTTGAAGAAGCTATAGCTTCTTAGCTGTTTCACAGTCCACTTTTATTCAAAGCTCTTGAACAAGCAGCTAATAAATGTACGCCTTAGTGACCAAGATACCAAGTCTTCTTTATCTCAGTTAGTGAGTAAGAGGCACTGCTGTTGCGTCTATATTGGCAAACAAGGCAATTGGCAAGGGCGGCGAAAACGTGTCTTTCACAGCCTCCCATCCCCAGCTCTCAAGAGCCAGCGGTCCATTCAATTGAACTTTATCAGCGACTGTCCTTGAGAAAAAAAAAATCCATTGAGGATAATACAGCATGTCTAAATGACCGGAGTTATCTAGTTGCGAATATGAAAAAAGGACTATTGAAAGAGCAAGCCTTCCAAAGACAGAAAGGAAGTTTTTAAATCATCATTGTATAGGCCAGGGCTCCGCCCCCACTCACATGCTCAGAGCGACACAGTGAGATCAGAGGAGCGTTAACGTGAAGCAGCCGGTAAGTTACTTTGTTGAAGAAGAGTGGAAACAAACAGTGAAAATACAGAGTTTCTCTCTGGTCAACAGCTGCTCAATGATCTGAAGGTTGGTTTGTATTATGCTGGAGTTTCCTGTGTCCTCCTCCACTCTCCTGCTGACCTGCTCTCACTTTAACTAATAAAAACCAACACCAACTCAAAATGTGGCGCTCAATGTTAATACTGTGGCTGTGAACACTAATAAATCAATGTATGATGTCAGCGTTTGCTCAAAACAGGGCCTGAAAGATACGTAGGCCACTTTTCACACAAACGCTGAGCTCTATAAAAACAAACGACAGGAGAATGTGCGCACTTCTGTTAACTCTGACAACATTCGTACGAACATTTTAGAGATGGGAAAATGACCATGCAGACGTGAGATTACGCCAGATTATTATTTATCATTAACATTTAAACCAACAGCATTATTTGTGCTATTCCATAAGAAAAACGTATTTGTAAATTTGTTTGGGCATAGTGCTATAAAAATTCTGACGTACTTATGTAGAACTTTGACTTTGTACAATGATGTGTAGGATTGTTTGGCCTTGGTATTCACTCTCTTTGGTTGGAAGGCTGTGCATACAAAAAACATAACATTTCCAGTGTGAGCCAAAACGTATAAGAAGGTTAAGATGAGGGTTGTCCTTCAGCAAAGTTGACACACATGGTCACAAAAAGGCTGAGGCCACCGCATCCTCATTAACCTTTTGAATGAGTGGAAATCATATCTTGCTTTTTTCCCACTGCGCAGATACTTTAGAACATTTGTGTTTAGAATCGACAGGCTAAGAAGATTTAATTAGCCAACCAGAGAAAGTGTATTTACAGTGTGTACTTTTAGTATTGTTTGTTTTAAACTATATCAATAATCTTTTCTTAAGATGTCACTGCTAATTTTAGGCCTCACTGTTCCACTACCAGAAATGCTTCCAACACCATCAACAAATCAACTATTGAAGAAGCTTCTCCAAGTTTGTACTAGAGGTCTTCTGTCAAAGCTACAGTGAAAGGGAAAGGAACACGAAACTGCTGGAAATAATCATTATCACACACAAGCTATAAACGTCATCGTAATACAGAACAAATCTTCTGCAAGTCTGAAAAGGATACAAATAATACAATTTTCCTTTGCATGGACAACCTAAACATATTGCTATACACAATAAAAATATGAAATCAAATCAAATTCTAAAAACAATTTATGCTTTACAATACTTAAGGTGTTTTAACTGACTGATCTGACTGTGAGACAGTTGCAGAGATGGACGAGGATAAATGACTGAGCCACACAAAAAAGGAGAGAATTATATGGCACTAAATATATCCAATAAATTTGGATGGAAACTCGATTATTGCCGATCCTGCACTAAATGTTTACAGGGGCAGGACCAGGGGGCACTGGACCAGGCTGAAATCTGATTGGCCCCTGAAGTGTGCCTGTCCTTTCAAAAGTTTTTCAAAACTAGTCATTTAGTCCCAGTGACTTTGTTAGTTTTTTTTTAAAGAACACTGTTTTTGAACATGAATTATTAAGGAATGACTTAAATGTTCAAATATTCGATGAATCATGCCTGGCTGTTAAACATATAATTTGCCCCTTTATGACCCCCAGTTTAGTAAAATCCTAGATCTGCCAATGAGGGGGGTCTTGTGTTACCTGTCTCTGTCTGAAGAGTCTAGTTTTGTTGATGGAAACTGTCCAGACTGCCAAACATCACAACATGGAGACACAGAATAATAAATGTAGTGCTACGTGACCTAAGGATGTCAGCTTCCAACTGGCTGCCTGCCTGAGTGCCTTGTTAAACAGACATTTCACCAATAAAACTACAATTCAGTCATAATCAGGATCAAAAATCTACACTCCACTGTAGGGTTGGTACACAGCCAGCACCTATCAGACTGAATCACAGCACAGATTCTGGTACCTCATGTCAGTACTGTACTGAAATTGATGCCAAGTTTACCTTACACTCAACTCTGGTAACATGACACTCTCATCACACTCTTTCTGGCAGTAGGTAACAAATTACCTCAAGCTAAGCATTCTAAAGTGTGGCTGTATTTTTACGCAAAAAGGAATTCCGACACCGGGAAGTGCAGCAAAAGCCGAAAGCAGCGTACCGGTATAGGAAGAAATCAAAGGATACCGAACTCTACTCCGGTGAAGAGCACCAATGTATAGAGCTCTATCAATGAAAACAAAAATCAAGATTGATCAAATGTGTGAACAAGTCAAAACCGGTAATACAGTGGATGAGGTTCAGTGTGACAGATACGTGTTGCATTAGTGCAGCACCAGAGCAGATGATTTCCCAGGGAACATACTGTAGTGTATATGTCCCTTTAGTGCCCATGTTCTCATCTCTTCATGGAGAATCTAAGCACCATGTCTCTCATGAGAACACACACCATTGTATTTCTTTCAGTGCACAGTTAGAAGAGTTACGGACGGACTCTAAATGGAGAGTATATATCACAGAAACAAGTGGTGAGATAAGACAGTGACACTTGCAAACAACAGACAATAAAGGTAAAAGAAAAGGTTATAAGTCATAACATATCAATAAATCTTAACAGATAGTGTAGATGCTCCTGAGCAACATGCCAGTTAGTAGTATCTGGTGTATTGATCTATTCTGCTCTCGCAGTGGACAAGGATCATTGAAGTGTGCAGAAAATCAATGATATGTGTGTCTGTCTGCATACAGAGACACATTAAAGATGAATGAGGACAGAATTGAAAGGGACAACAGGGATAGTATTGAACATGACCTTTATATTATCTGTACTCAGGTAATTCTGTGGGCTCTGTTTTTGTAACGGACGATGACACATGAGCCATGAGTCTTTGCTCAGGTAGAATTGTGACTTGGGCAGAAAAATCTGGCAGACTGTGTACTTCAAGTGCAGAATTTTCACATGCAATGATTCTGAGTCAGTTTCCTCTTGTGGCAGCTTCACTCTGAGCCCATCTGGTTGTAAGGAATTAACCGAAGAGGACTACTATTACTAGGAAATAAAAGCAAAAATACTTGAGCGGTTATTTCCTGCTACCAGCCTCTTCAGTACACACTGATTCCTCCTAATCCCAATGCACATCCATCTGCACTGTGGCGCCTTTTGGCATGAAATCATCAAAATCCATTAAGTGTTAGAAATTTAGAAAAGCTGAGCCCTGTTTATGTTATTGTATCACATACTTAGACTCTTTTTATTATTATACATGTTTAGAGGCCAGTCTACACACCCACTGTGGCACAAAGCAGGAGGAGTACGTGTCAATTTGGAAGTGATAAAGAAATCAGTTAATCACCTTGAATTAAAATTAGCAGTTGCTTAGTATGTATGAAAATATACTATTGTGATTACTGTAGCAGGTGCAGATGGCATTACGTGTGTGTGCTGATTACTTATAGAGGCTGCACATGCTGTAGAATAAACACGACCCCCTCCACTATTATCCCACATTTACCATAGTCCTTCCAATCAACATTCAAACTACAGTCATAAACTGGCCTGATGAGGTTTGTCCGTCCCTGAGCAGCTGTTTTCAACAACCTCCAGTGAACAAACAGCACTTCATTTACTGTGATTTTACAGCCTAGGTTCATTTATTACCTCAAATAGAAGCAGTAAGATGACGTATGATGTCTGGAAATTGGTGTGACCTATTTAATGTTTTCCTGGATAACAGCTATTTCAAGCTTACCATATATAGGTTTTCTTTTAGTGCCCAGCACATTTAAATACACTTGTGTGGTGTCCGCTCTCAACCTGCATGTTTGGAATGGGCTGTTAGCTGGCCTGGTAATGCTAAGGAGCTGAACTATTCCATGTCATTTCAGAGTCCTCCTCAAACAGTTCTACAATATACTGTCACTTTTTATTGTTTGTTAGCTGGACGTTGTGTGCAGAGATTTTTATAAACAGTCTATGATGCAGAGTGAAGTTAGGAAACTTTGTGTTCATCCTACCTGGTTTATCTGCGACGACAATTTTATAGTCAATGTTTTTTATAGAATGAAACATGCCAAGTTTGAACCCTATAATTTGAACAGTTTGTGAAATATACGTTCCACAGACAGGCATTATTTGCTACATTTAATTGGTTGAATTTGTCTAATGATAAACAACGGAAGAGAAATGCAGCAGCAGATATTTAACTGAAGGCATAATATTTGTCATAATAATTTTAAATCAGTTTTTCAATTTATTGCTCAAATGTCTCATTTATATTTATTTAAAGTTTGCAGCTACATTTTTTCAATAACAGTGTTATTATAGGTAAAATGTACTTT
Organism: Verasper variegatus; assembly: GCA_026259375.1. Classification (NCBI taxonomy): domain Eukaryota; kingdom Metazoa; phylum Chordata; class Actinopteri; order Pleuronectiformes; family Pleuronectidae; genus Verasper; species Verasper variegatus. The sequence continues at coordinate 3,297,634 of CM048045.1, read as the reverse complement.
TGTTTTTGTTTTTCATCATATTTAACTGATTGCTTAATATTTGCTTCCATTGTCCAGTGCAAAGTCTCATTTTTTTTTTTAAAAGAAATGTTTTGATCCAGACCAATTGGATAGTGCTTGAGTCACACCCATCTCACATCTTCACCACTACTTGGCTGTCTCTGTCCTGCCTCTGTCCCCATAAGTGTCAAACAAAACTGATAGCTAAGGTCATCTGAACAAGCGGGCAGAAGTCAAAAATCCAAATGTTACAGAGCGACCTTATTTTATTGCTGATCTTTATCGTGCAGAGCACTTATGAAATGTAGAAAAACAGAAGAGGGTCGTCCTTTACTATTGCACGGGAGTTAACTCATGGGGTCCTAATGACAGCCATGCTTATGCTGAATCCTGCAGGGCTTTGGATGCCTGGGGCAACATAGTGAGAGAATAATAACAGTGCCTTTCCTCGCCAATGCAGGCGGGATGCAGGAAACACATCAACAATACAGGATCGGCACAATCCATTGATTTTAAAGACAAATGGCTGCTCACATGTTTTGAAGTGTTGAATGGCTGTTGATGTGATGTTAAAACAAATTTCATGAATATGTATTGGAACTAATTGGAACTAAATTGACTATTATAATTCAGTTGCCTCCAAGGTAAATCGGATCGAAGTGTCTCACTGTGTAAGTCAATGAAAAACAAAGATTATCACTCCTGCCTTGCAACAATGAAATAAAAAAAATTATTCTGTGCATAAATATACAGACGTGCATATTAACTAATGATGAATAGAAGCTTTCATCTACAGTAGCAGGCAGATAAGCAGTAGGCGTATGTTCAAAGCTCAGTGTGCCTCCTCAGGCAGCAATGAAGAACTGAGACCCTTAAAATAAGAAACATGGCATGATTTTATCTGAAACATAAGTTCTTTCTGATTAAAAAATGTTTTTTACGATACTTCTGCTCATTCATGCATGTCTAAAGCATGATGAAATTATCAGAAGAATTGGACACTGGACTCCAAAAATGGACTCCATCTACTTCAGAAAACACTGCTGAGAAGTATTTTGCTTGTACATTGGATGGCTCCTCATACACAACATGGCTGGGCTTGTAGACTTTACACTGTGATGATGACACACACATCAAGTGCTGTGTTTTGAATCGGATACAATATGTACACAGAGTATTAACTTTAACAATGTACATTTAAACATATTCTTATATTTAAAAAATAAACAAACAGCTTTACTGCCTTTTTTCTTTGCAGTATCTTTTATTTTGTCTGCAAATGAGAGGAGGATGTAATGTGAGCTGGACAGAAGGGTCAGATATGAATCACTACTCCTGCATTTCAATGCAGTTTTTCTAGTTTTCATACAGAGGAAAGAGGTCTTCCCAGCAATTACATTAATTGACTGAAACTGTGTCTGCAAGACACCAGAAACAGAGAGTGAGCCAGTGAGAGGGTAAAGAGGATGAGAATGTTAAATGAAAGCAATCTAATCAGGAAGATGTATCGGGCCTGCTCCTCTTTGTCAGGCGCTCTTAACTGATGACCCTCTAGATGATGGCTACAGCCAATGATTGTGTATGACTGTGGGTTACGGGTTTGTGCACATGTGCGAGAATGTGTGTGTTATGTGAATGTCAATGTATGCATGCAGCTTGGGTGTGTGTTTCTGCAGAGATCAAGTAAGCAAACAAACTCCTAGAGGTTCTACCACAAGAGAGGCTGTGAATCATTACTCACTCAGACCAGTCAGAGATGTAGCAAAACATGAGGCGGCGAGCGTGATAGGGCAGCCAGCAGACCACGAACGCAATGACCACCGCTCCTGCACACAAGAGGCAGAGACAACCAAAAGAATAAAGCAAGACAGATACAGCAAGGAGCAAATATACACAGAGCATAAAACTGGTGCAATTATTCAATAGCCGTATTTGCAAATTGTGGACAATGTTCAGAAGATTAAGATGCAATAAACTAACATCATGATGTAAAATAAAGAGGGTGACAGTGTGCATAAGCCTAAACAAGAAAACTGTGTTTTTTATTTTGATGCATAATTAGAATGGAAGTATCTACCATGTCTGTGTGTTCAGATTTGATTGAGAACAAGTCGATGATTGGGTGTTAAAAACCTAAACCACATTTTATCAATATTACTTTTGTTTGGAGCAGACACTTTTGGAACCCCTAGCATGATAGGGGAAACTGATAAGGTTTTTATAATCTCACCATTATGGTCCCTCGAAGGGTCCTTGCTGTGTCCTTATTGTGCAGTGTTTGCTTTCTGATGACTCATGGGGCGATTTTGGGAAATGAGCCATTATTAATTAAATTAGTTTAACCTGTCCTTGTCAAAATGAAATGCCATTCAAAAGATCTATTAATCAAGAGACAAGACATTAGCCAAAAGTTCAAACTGTGTGACTGTTAATGTTGGAAGTGGAACTGGGGAGTTGCATATAAATCAGTCTCCAGCTATTAATTTCTGTCTTTTGTGAAGTCAGCCCTCAACATTGGATGATGGTATAAACCTAACACTTGTGGAGAAACACTTACCAACACATGTGGTGAAAATAATGGAACATTATTGGGAATGAATCACCCGAATACAGTGATATAGTGATAACGGATATAGTAATCAACTGTTAATATGGATCAAAAAGCTTGTTCCTAGACACGTGCTGTTTAAATTATTGTCTTATAGTGACCAAGAAGTCTGCTAAGTGTTTATTTTGGACATGTTTGGACTGTAAAGTAGTTCTGTTACTGCTCCTCTTTGCGTCTGTATCATTCGTGCTGTGCACTGCCAAACAAGTCGAGCCAACCCGAGAGCACCCTACCACCTCCTCTCCATACACTGCCCAAGTCCCAAATTCAGTTGTTTTTACCCAGTCTGAGTTTACACATGTGTCTGATGTCACGGATTGTGTGTATGAGAGTGAGAGTGAGAGTAGGACTGAATGATTTCACATTTAGATTTTCTAATGCTCTCCCACAAAACCCAGCTCGCACAGCTTCAGCTCTTTTCCTTGTGCTCACCCTGCTTCTGTTCGAATGTGAATCATCAGTTCTACTGCTCTTGGATTTCTTCTTTTCTTTTCAAATCCTGCTTTCAAGCTCAGAGACCACAGTCTTATAGAATAGAGATATATTAAAAAAAAACATAATCATCAATTAGTTCCAGACCCAGTGAGAGCACTGAATCAAGACACATTTAACAGAAGACATAAGTGAGTATGGGAAGTCTTAGTTATACACGTGATTGGATTGTGTCTGCAACTGACATTTGAGTGATTCATATTCCTAATATACAATTTAGCCCTATGCAGTGTGAACTGGTTGCTGATGAACACAGGGACTGTGTGTGACTGGAGTCTGTGTGTGGCAGTCAGACAAATGAGGTAATGCTCCCTAAACATTTGACACAAATTAATTCACCCCATGTCTGGACAGACATCCCATCTAAGTAAATGTTCTTCCTTTCAAAACAAATCTGTACAATTAAATAAAATCATAACCGGCAGCAGTAAAGAAAGTCTGGAGCCAGGAACCAAACTGAAAAGGTGTTGGAAACCCTCAGAGCTCTACCTCCAGGTGAGGATTGGACCAGATATAACACAGATCTTTCCAAGGCTGTCATTAGTGGCTGCTAATGTCTCAAACTCATGGTGGAGTTTAGTTGATTGCCTCATCAAGATGTCATTAGTACGCAGGTGCAAAATCACCCTTTTGAAAGAGGGATGTAAGGCTACATCCATACTAGGGCTGGGCAATTAACCAAAAATGTATTGAAACCGACATTTACAACTTCCAACCGACTTAATGTTGGTTAATACTTTCCCCAATGAGTGCATTCACTAACAGGTTTCCGCTGCAAAATAAAGCGGTGGCCCGGGTACCTTGTACCCTGCTGCAGAGGCGGACTGAACCATTAGGCAAAGGTCGGTAATTGCCTTGGGCCCTGAACTACCAGTGGCCCCATAAAACTCCTAATAAACTTATGGTTAAGATTTTCTTTTTGACTCTTAGTTCATTTATCATTTCATTCTAAAAATCCATACGCTACAATTGTGACGGTTCTGTACAAAGCTGTGACTCAGTTGCAAAAGGAAGCACGGGAGACAAAAAATAAAGTACAAAATAAAACTTTACTTCAAGCAGAGTCCAAAACCAGGTAAGCAAACAAACAGAACTTAACACTGGAGAGCATGTACACACGAAGGAGACGATGACAATCTGGCAGAGGGTGAGTGGGAACACAGGGTATAAATAGGGAAAGATTAATCACAAAACCAGGAACAGGAAGTAATACTAGACACAAGACACAAGAACCCAGATAACAAAATAAAACAGGAAGTGAATACAAACAGACACAGACTGAATGGATTATTACAAAAATGGCATGAGAATGCCAAAAATGTATGAGTAACTATTGTCTCAGCAACACCCCTCCCCCCTCAGTCCCCACTACAATGGACTATTCCATGAGCATGTCCACGGAAGTGATTCGGGGCGTAAACACAAACTGATGAGCAGTGTTGTGCCAGTTCACACTTAAAAAGAACGAGTTCAAAGTTCAGTTCATGCAGATAAAAATGAACTAGTTCAAGTTCATTTGTTCAGTTTTATTGCGATTATTTAGATGACAAACTTATGTTCATGTATTTAGTTATTAATCGATGGTGTCGGATCATGAATCGTGTTGCTCCACTCACTTTTATACTGAGTCCTGCTGTTCACGTCCCGTGTTGTACCAAGCTGTAAAATGTTGACGAGTCATTTTTAATGATGTTTAAATGCAGCCTCATAAACTCTGGAGCGAATCAAACAAACACTAAGTTACTTCATGTACTGATCAGGTCCTGAAAACTAGTGAAGGTTGAGAGAGTGCAGGTCAGAGTGGAAGAGGACACAGAAACTCCAGCTCGGTACAAACCAACTGCAGCTTCTGCTCTGATCATAACGCAGCTGATCATTGAGCAGCTGTGATCAGAGAGAAACTGTGTTTTCACTGTTTCCACTGTTCTTCAACAAAGTCACTGACCGGCTGCTTCACGGTAACGCTCCTATTATCTCACTGTGTGTGTGGCTCTGAGCGAGTTAGTGGGGCGGGGGCCCAGGGTGTAGACACACACACACACACATTTTCACTCGCTCCTGTTATTTCACATGATGGCCTATACATGAACGTGAGCATGTTTTAAAGAGAAACACATGGAAATAAAAACATTCAAGGGAAAGAAAGAAAAACTGACAAAGGAGGAGACTAAGAGAAAGACAGGGACAAAGAAAATTGTAATCATTTTTTATTATTTCTGTAACTCCATAATTGACCTCCTATTGTCTTGTGTTTTATCTTCAGATAAAGACAAGATATAAGACAGAGGCCCATTGTCAACATCAATTAGATACCCTCCATGTGAATGGACAATACAATACATTCTTCTTGTACAGAGATCATATTGTTTATAAAAATAAGATTTTACTGTGAGTGCATTTGTTAAACTATTATGTTTTGTTGATATGGGAAGACGTTACAAGTAGGACTTTCTTAGATAAATAAGGATTACAAAAGGTGGAGAACAACGGATGCAGAGGGCCCCATGCCTTTGTTTGCCTTGGGCCCCCAAATTGCTAAATCTGCCACTGCCGTGCTATATTACCCTGCCATATGTCATCACTCCCCCACTGACCTGCATTCACTTGACACATTAACAATAAACATCAACACTGATCAGAAGTTTTTAGGAGACGTACAGGACTTTTTACTTTGTGTTTGTTTGACTCAAGAGTTTATGATACACGTTTTTATACACATTGAAAACATTCGAGACGTAACGTGATGTGCCAGGAGATAAGTTCTTCCAGCAGATAATAACTCATTTTGTTTTAACTTCATTTTTACAGACGAAGTGACTCCCCGTTTATTCGGTAACATAAATATGAATTCAGCAGATAATTATAAAGAACAGTTCTAAGTGTGAGTGATTAGAAAAGAGCGGAGGAGTCGCTGAGTAATGCGCCTCATGAGCGGGGGATAGGGGGCATAAAATAATCATGTAAAAGTAATCAAGGTAAAAGTTTGAAATGCTTGTGATATTGATTTGAAGTCATATCGCCAGGCCCTAATCCATACTACTGCTTTTTTCTTTTGAAAATGTTGTTCGCCTAGCAACAGAGCTATGGACAAAAAATTTCTTTGGTTGATTTTTTAACATATTGTGGCCGTGGAAGTGGCTCAGAGAGCACATCCAGCTGTAACAGCTTAAAAGGAAAGAGCTGCAACGGGGGAAGGCACAGACACACATGGAGAAGAGAGACTGACACATGAAAAGAGCCACAGTAAGACTGTGTCACGGACGAGAGCTGAGCTGCCAAGAATCAAGATACCTGAAAAGGTTATGTTGTAGAGCAATTTATATTTTGATTGATGAATTCATGTATGTTCTTTTTATGTACCTAAAATCTACTACTACTTAGCAATGAATCTCAGTTGTCTGGTTGTTGTTTGGAGACCCCAGTGGCAAAGTCCATTGCCAGAAATATGAACTGTTAGCTGTTCAGTTGTAATTTCTCTTAAAAATCTTTCTTTTAAAAATAATTTTCTGTGTTCCAACACTCAAACAGCTCACTCAGGATGCTGTCAGGAAGTCTATTAGGGTTTGTTTAAACTCAGATGAACGCATGCATGACAGCATTCCTCATTAAAACAGAAACTATGTTTCACAGAAATCCATAACCCCAGAGAAAAGACACACAACATGCATAAGTGGGAGATCTGACCTGTGTCTCAAAGGAGCTAAAAATAGCAACTCTTTTCGTCCAGACAGAATGAGCAGTTTGGGCAGAGAATGGGTCAAATCAATGGTTCCTTCCTTGTGTTTTTAACTAGATTTATTCAGGTGCTCTCTTCCCATCTCCCCTTCTTCTTTTCTTTCATCTCCTCACAGGGCTGCAGCTCAACTGCACATTACACTATGTTCAATACACTATTTACTGTGGCTAAAAAGGATTAAAATGGTTTTAAGTGGAATGGGCACAAAATATCTCAAATAAAGCTGAAATTGGTGTCCAGTCTTTACTTTTAGCCAGGGCTGCTGCTAGCCAGAAATAAATTAGATGAAACAACAAATATTTTTATAAATATTTATTTGTATCAATATTTGTATTTGGAAGAAAAACAGAACTGTTTGATAAGTCACACGTACACAACTGAAGAAATGTTACAAAACTTTGCAGACAGTATATATTACACTATAGAACACGCAAAACAGCAACACTCACACACACAAGTATTTGAATGTTCAATCTTATTCAATAATAGAATCCAAAGAAATATATTTTAACAATCAAATACAGCTGTTTGAAGATCCCTGACAACAGGATGGAAATGGACACCAAAAGAAGCAACTCAAAAGGCAAAAGCAGCACTCCAGCACACCAGTATGATGACGTCATGTTCAACTGGGAAGAGGATGTTTGGGCCTAGGTCAGAGTAGACCCCTGTGGAACAAGGCAACTCCTTCAGAGCAGCAGAAAATGGTAGTCCTTGAAATCTAGCATCAAGAAGAAGCAGCAAGATGTGCAAACGCTGTCACTCAAGCAGTGCAGTGGATGTAATGGGAGAGCATAGAGAAAAGGAAGCTTGTAGGGAATGGAAGCAATACAGGATTATAAACCTACAAAAGTCCATTCCTCACCAAAATACCTACAGCAGTGGCTGAATGAAGATCCATCCTGCCCACTATGCTCAACTCTCAGCTATCATCAGGCACAGCCTCACTGGTTGTAAAATATGTCTCTCCCAAGGTAAGTATACCTTGAGACACAACCAGGTTCTCAAATGCCTTTTAGCAACAATTGAAACAAAGAGTATTGCAACCAATGCCTTGCTATCCAAAACATCAAGGACAGTTCAAAGGACAATATTTGTCCGAGAAGGGGAACAGGGACAGAGAGGGCCTCCGCCACTGACCAGGAGTGGTCAGTTGGCGCACGCCCAAGATTGGGATGTTGATGGACCAGTGGTTTACAGTCCCATCAGATATTGTAACTACTGCACTAAGACCTGAGCTGATACTCTTAGTCAACAATCAATTTTCATGTCTTTAACAGACTTTATGACAATCCTTCAATTGTTGAGGCATTTCACTCAAAACCATAACGTCAACTTTATGGTTTTGAGTGTAGGGCTGGAGGATAAGTCAGGCAATCATTAAGATTCATCCTCTGGGGACCTTACATTTCTGTATAAAATGGAAATCCCACCAATAGTTGGTGATAGTTGTTGATATAAAGACCATCTGATATTTCAAGTATCATGCTGCTAGTTGGATTTATACTCTAAGTTTGAAACAATAGAAGGTATATTTGACTGATACAGCTCTGACACCAACCTCACAAAACAGTGATTTCACCTCAATCAACACAAGTTTGGTTTCACTTATATTTCATTCGCTTGGAGTTAAATTTACTTTGAGGTAAATGTAACTTTATTTAATAATGTTTTGATTTTCTAAGTGGTGGTTAAGTACAGCTCAGGTATTCTTCAGGCGACATTCTGGGTGGTTTTCTGTTACACGAAGGACATACTAATGTTTACTGAAATACTGACACACCTTAAAAGGGCAATGTTTCTCCATGTATTACCTTGAACTATCAACATCAAAAGATACACATACAGGACAGGAATACTTAAACTGACATATTCAAGTGTAAACACAGTGGGAGAGGACGAAGCCATGAGTTTGAAAGGTGATAAGGTGTGTGTGTGTGTGTGTGTGTGGGGGGGGGGGGGGGGGGGGGTGTCTTATGGATGTTTCCCTGCAATCCATCAATAAGGCAGCATCAGACAGGGCACTCATTTGTCTGGAATCTATTGCAACATGCCACCTCCGTCTCCAGCATTCTGCCTATTGCTATTTGTCACTGTCAGACTGTCCCAATAAATTAGTTGGTCATCACACTGGCATACTTATAAATGATAGTGTACACACACAAATTTATAACAAACAGGGTGAGCCATCCTCTCTTTATGGATTCCTAAAGTACATTTTACCATTAATGTCTAATAATGATGGGAACCTGATTTCACCACAATTTCAACTCTAAACTTTGCATTTGTGTTCCTGAGCACAATTAGACGAATATGTTTGACTAGAAAACAGAGGTTTACACAGAAAAAAGTAATGGATTAGCCCAATATTTCTGTGATCGCCTATCTCAATAGGATTTTTCCCCACAGGCAAATAAATGAATTGCACCAGTGCTATCAAACAAAGCAAATCTTGCCATGGAGCTGATGACTTACAATTTTTAGCTGGGATCCATTACAGAGCGAGAAACTTTTGTTGTACTGTAAAATAAAAAGTCAGATTCTAAATGGTTGGATGGCGAGGATTTGCTTTTTGTAAGCATATAGTATAATTGGCCAAAGCACTGTTAAACTTTTAAGGGGCTGCTAGGAGGTTTTTGTTAATGTTTGACTGAGCCAGGGCTGTTGTTTTTTAGTTTTTAGACTAAGCTAAGCTAAGCTAACAGGCTGCTTACTTCATATTAAGCAGACACATATGAGTATGGTATCAATCTTCTCATCTAACTGTCTGCAAGAAAAACAACATAGCATATTTTCCCAAATGACAAATTATTCTTTTAAGAAATATAGTTAAATGGTTTTCAACTGTCTTCTTGTTGCCTTGATGTTAACAAATTTGTTTCAAAAATGGCTTGAATGCCTTGAAATGTGTTTTTCTCTTTTGTATGTAACAGTGTGTGGGGTGATGATGTGTCCCATCTGTTAAACAGCTGAAATTATTTCATTTGTACAAATAGAGACAACATACACGTTGTCAGTCAGGTAAGTTGGTTTAGTTTAGCCTCCTCAGTACCACACCTCTGGGTGCTGACTGATGCAGGAAGACGAAAATGATGACTTTTAAAAACCTGTTTATCTACCTGCATGAAGAATGCGTTGTTTTATATAACGGTCTACAACTGTTATGTAATCAATTTTAAAAAGGATGTTCTAATTGTATCTGGTGTGCACTAAATAACATAATTGCTCTAACATACACCAATGTAAACCATTTGAAAGGGCCTGGTTTTAAAGCTTATAGAGTCTTGGGCCTTTGATTTGTGTATGTAAAGCTAGATTGAGTAATGCATTGACTCTGGACTCCAGGATGATGCAATCCTTCAAAAGGAAATGAAAGACATTGACTGTATGAGTATCTACCAGAGCTCAGAGCTCCACAGTGAAATGACGTCCCTACAGCACACAGCAGGTGTTAGATAGACTCAATGACCACTCTGCTTTGTAGTGAAAAGAAAACTGTCAAAGTGTGTGAGGTGAATATTTTATTGACGTCTGTGGCTGCTTTTAGAAACCATGACTCACTGTGGACAGCTTTAATTAATGTTGGCAGGATCGAGAGTTTTATTGTGTAAGTGATTATTACAAAATTGATGCTGGATTGTTAAACGATGCAACAGTTGTACAAAGACAGGCTAATTATGACAAACTGGGTTTTCAATTTGGACCCACTGAATTAGAATTATGACACACACACACACACGAAGAACAGGTGTAGTGAAGTTACGGAGAAAGGTGGATAAAGTTGATGTGGATTGAAAGAGGAAGAGGGGAAATTAATCTGTGCTTCATCCTGGTCAGTATCTCACTTGGCTTTCATAATTGATGAATACAGAATGATAAGCACATTACAGAAGAAGATTAGTTGGTGTTGGGACATGGTTTTTGTGAAACCACACTTCGGCCTACATGTGCCGTCAAAAGCCTAAAGCCACATGTCCCTTTGTCCTGGAGAAAACCAGACCCTCCAGGACTCAGTCTCCCAGGGGCCATCAACGTCACACAGAGGTGTGAAAACCCCCCCAGGGACACAGGTTTCAACTCCCATTGGTCACTCTGGGCCCCATGACCTGTGAGGTCACCGGGCCAATATAAGGCCAGGTCTCCCCCTCTTCTCTTTCTACAATCCCTCCGAGGGGAGAAGCCTGGCTTCTCCAGCTCACATCTTCTCTTTCCATCCAACTCTTCGAGAGGAGCACAAAGGTGCAGCTTCCAGCTCATCTCACCGAGGAAACCTCCTCGTAACCCAAGCTCTACCAACCTCCTAGCAGCGACGCAATGTCCTGCAGGAGAACTTCAACCAGCAACTGAGCTGCACAGCTCAACAGACCCACAAAGGCAGGAGCCACACCACCAGCAAGACGATTTCACAGAACTGCGAACTGCACAGCAACCTCTTTTCCCTTTCCAAGGATGGGTAACACAACTGGGCTTAATAATTATACTAGGCTAAGCAAGACTGTTTATTCGATTCTGTGTGATGTTTATAAGTATATAAAACCTCCCTTGACGGTAGTGTACTTGCTAGTTTGTCGCGGCCTTGCTTAATACATCGCAGGCAAGGATATGTAACTGCATCAGTACTCTTCATCCACTGTTTGCTCTTGTCATATGGAAAGCCACTAGCCAGAGCAACTTGCGAGAGCCACTAGCGATGCTCCAACAATGATCAGTTGAGTCGTTTGTTTACTTCTGGGCTGCACATCAACAGCTGCTCATGTCCCCTGCTCACGTGCCTTCATAGCCTGGTTGTACTCAACGGTGTGTTTTCGCTTGAAGTGCCAAAACAAGTTTATTGTGTTTCCACCTTTAGTTTTCTCGTATATCTTTTCTACACTATTGAAGAAGCTCCTTTTTTAGGGAAATAGTTACAGAAGGATGATACGCTGCTCTCGCTTTCATGTATGTTTGCGCGCCAAGGAACGTAAATGCGTTGTAGCTATATCATTAATATTGCGATATGACACTTTTTTATCACATCAAAATGTATACCGGTATTATCATGGACGGTATGATATGGCACAGCCCTACTCCGCGTATGGCTGGGCTTAGCCTCAGAGAGAGGGTATAAAATCAGATAATAACATAATCTAATGTAATGCAAACTTGACCACATCCAAGTTGTCACTGATGCTGATGTGGGACTGTATGATGTTCACACTTGCTTTGTGGCTCATGAGGAATTACACTTGTTTCCCTGAGAATGGTACATATGTGTGAAAATAGATTTAAAACTGAACTTGAACCTAAATGGCTGGACTTCTAAAGGCAAAACAAAATTAAAACACTGATGTAGGATGTTGGGTATGATGTGTGTGTGTGTGTACTTACGGAGGACAAGAACTCCATGGCGAAGCGATTGAGCACGGTTTGACTCCACCGTGACATTCAGCATGGTGGGATTTCCCCCAATGATGCAGACGCGGTTTTCTTGCTCTGCCTCACGGAACATTCGCAGCAGTTGATTGGCTATGACCCCGTTCAGCACAGATATGGCCACCATGGGAACCACAAAGGACAGAAAGGCATTCACCTGTTCAGGGAGGAAAGTCAGAGACCAGTTGTTAGAGTTGAAACAAAGATGATGGTCAAGTCAAGATATCGTCACCTAAGAATTTATTTTTCCACTTGATGGTTGAAAAGAAATTGGGTCCCAAGATAAGTGTTTTGGCTTTTCACAAAATGCCATTTGTGTAATTCTCTATGGTGTCGACCTACATTTACAGTAGAGTAAAAGCTGATATATTCTCCAAACAACAATCCAAAACCCAAAGATATTCATTGTACTATATACAAATACAAATCTGCACCATTTGAAAGCTACACCTGAAAAACTGATGCAGAGGAAAAGTTGATGAACAGTAACACAAGATTTTCCCATCAGTAAAAAAATTCGACTGATTTTAGATCACTTCTAGAGGAATATAAGAATCGTAACCAGTGAGAGTGTTCAGGAAAAATAATTTCTCAGAGCACAGTCATATTCTAGAGAGAAAAGCTTCAAGGCCAGCACGGAGAGCTGGGATAGGAACAACAACCAATACCTGTTCTCACATACTAACGAGCACAACAGTATTTTTTAAGACGGACTGGGAAATATCTGACCTATTGTTTAATAGTTCACATCCCAAAAAAATCATGGTGGCCCAGTTGTTTATTTAGCTACAACACCCTCTGTTTGATTCTACATAAAAAAAACTAAACACTTTTACTATGTCATTGTTTACACACCTTCGTCTGTCACTCCAGGTTTTTCAGTCAGAGGAAATGTAATCCTATCATGTCAAAAACAAAGGTAATTATATGCTAATGCAATCCATTATTACTTCAAAGCAACTAATGGGCAGAAGCATGTATAATACACTGTTCAAACAGAGCAGACACCTGCTGAAAGAAAGACGAGGTATAAAATGGAGGAGGAAAATGTGTGAGGAGAGAGGGCACGAGAGGTGGAGGTGAACTGGATGATGTTTGAATGAATCACAAAAAGGCCAGAGAGGAAATAAGCAGTGCAGCAAAGATAATTGAGTGAACCATTATTTGTGCTTTTAAAAAACTTTTTTGCAACCAATGCGAAGTAGTCCTGCTTTTATTAACATTAATTTGGCAGACACATAAAGCAATAGTTACTCATAACACATATTGACATCCTTGTAATTTTTTCTTTGTCATTCAAAACTTACACAGAGAGACACTTGATAAAATTACATTTTCTGAGTGCCATCTTTGATCAGAGTTGGAATGGAAAGTTGTTTGCTCAAATTGTTTTCCCCACACTCTGCTGACTCACTGCTGATAGAGGAAAACCAATGGAAAAAGAAAGTGAGAGGTGAAGATGAATGAGAGAGAACAATGGAGTGAGAACAGAGAGGGAGAAAAAGAAGAAAGAGAGAGGAGGTGCCGCCAGACATCAGTTATGACAGATGACTTCTTACCACAGCTTCTGTGCAGCTGTGTGGAGCCTGTGTGAGATGCTGGTGAGGAGAGGAAACCTGCACGGACATGTGAGGTGGTAATTTCTGCAGATGTTTTGGCTGCAACAGCTTTAACATTGGGTTCTCCCTGGAGCTATCCATCTGAACCTACTGCTTCACTACACACACACACACACACACACACACTTACACACACACACAAGGGGCTGTTGTTTTTCTAAGGGATAATCATGGATGAAAAATGTTAATGGCTTTAATGAACAGGCTGGCTGACTCCTGAGGGTCCCCTGCCTTCAAGTCATTGATGACTGATTAAAGTTGAAAAGCACAGCAGTAGGAAAAGCAACAAGGCAAAGTCTGGTTTAATTGTGATACGAACCACCCCCCCCCCCCCAAAAAAAACATCTGCCAAAAAACTGGCAAAGCTAATGTTGATAATAGGGACAGAGAAAATTGGAGATGATGGGCAACACATCGAGGAAATTATAATTCTATTGTTTGAAATGTCCTATTGTGACATTTCAATGAGTACAGAAAGTGTAAGATCACAGAAATGTATATGTTCTAGGCCTTCACAAACTACAGGGCTACTGACTGCTGCCAGAGCTTCAGCTGTGTACAATATCTAACTTTTATAGAATAGTATAGTATTGAGATGCTAATTCTAATTTACCTCATCACTGGAGATTTACGACTGGCTGTCCATAGCACTTCTCTTTTGCAATATGCTGCCTTTTTCATTTAGTTAAAGAAGGCATGGAGCCAAGCATCACACTGCATGCTGGGAACAGGTGTTTACATGAACACATTGAGATTTGCTTGAATATAAAAAAGGGCAGCAAAAAGGAAATGGCTATTTTATCTATTCAAGTTTACAATCCAATAAAGTGCAGAAAAGTAAAGGCAGGGTTTCTGCAAGGTCTAAACAAAAAGTTTAAAATACACAAAAATATTAAATACTAGGTCTTAATTACATTTAGGCAGGTCTTGAATATGCTAACGTTTATTTAACGCTTCCATCGTGCTTTAAAAAGGGTCTGTTTTATGCATAACTTGTAATGTCTTTTAGCACATTGTAATAAAACTAAAAACAAGACCAACATAGAAACAAAGACTATGGATGCCTACTGTCTCTGCATGTAGTTTGCAAGAAATTGTAGCGTTTCAAGGGTTATTCTCTACTAGGCTACTTCATCTTTAATCATGGTAAGATATAAACAGTTCTATTCCATCATATCTGTCGTTCTTGACATAGGTCTTAAATTGGACTCTTTATGGTCTTAGAAAAAGGACTTAAAGTCTTAAATTTTACTTGATGAAACCCTGGAAAGTGTCGGAGTAATTTATGACACTTTTTATACACTAAGTGTCAAAAAGGCCCATGAGATTACTACTTTGTCTCTTTTTTTGGGAGGCTATAGGGATGACCATGTTGGTGGGTTGGTTAGTCTAACACTGTGGTCTAGAGTAAAGTATCTTAATAACTATTGGATGGATTGCCATTAAACTTAGTAAAAAAACATTAATGATCCCCAGTGAATGAATCATCGCTAATTTGTCTTTTAATGTATGATCTAGTGTTTTCATTTGGTGAATATGTCTGGAAATGACTTGTATTTGGAGAGTTTGATTTTGTATAATCTGAACAAGCCAGAACTTTAGAACTGCTACAAACTGCTCTGAGGAGTGTGTTTGATTCATGGAAGAGCCCACCATCCAAAACAGATTAATGTCGGCTGCTTGAGAAAGCATCAGTGGACCAGTCAGTCTCTTAATGCATGAGTTTCAGCCGACTGTGCAGTGCTGCTGTATTGCCCTGCCTCCAGTCTGAGCTCTGGCTCATTTTGGACTTCCACAGGCTGCTTTGTCCGCATCCAACTCATTCTCCTGAGAATTACTTTCAGACTATAGAGGATTATGCTGCCCAGCGCTAGTGTTGCAATTCAGTTGTAGCTCATGTCTTTCCTACCAACAGAAAGTACTGGATTCCACATTTTGCTCTCTTAACCTCCATAAAGTAGTTTAGTTGCCCTAATTTAATCATATCTTCATCAATACAATAATTGAAACATATGGCTATTGTAGAGTAATAATACATTTCAAAAGTTTTAACATTTCCATGGTTTGGTAACCAAGATTTACTTATTTTAGTAAAATCTCTCTAAACTGATGATAAATATATCAAATATATACTTATTTGAATCAATAATTTCCCAGTAATAAAGTAGCAGACATTCTCAGGTGACTCACAGTTGATGGCAATGGAACTCCTGTGGTTGATTCATCAGTAAATGATGAACAGATGTGTTGCAAAACATCCGGTTCTCTGCTTCATTGACTCCCAAGATGCATTACTGTGAGAAACATCCGATCACAGATCTGATTCTGTCAGAAGTGTTCAGCAGAGAGAACTGAAAATACAGCATGTAGCTTAAAACACTTTCAAATTGTGGGTTGATTTTGGACAAATTCATTAACAATGGTGCCATGTTATCTTCAATCTAAAAAGCTTTGATTAATTCGTCCGAATTGTGGCAACAATGGTCAAAGCTGATGGGTAACATGGTGTTATATCTTAAATTAAATTACATAACAGAACCACTGGACAAAGTACAAATAATGTAGGATTATGTAATGAGCACTAGTTTTTAATTTTCACAAATCTAAATACCCATGAACCCTTCCTACTGTTGCATAATAATATTACAAAAGTAAATAAGACAAAACTTAATCTAACTTTAAATTGTTCATGTACACAGGCTTGTACCTTTGGTATTTGAAAGAAGGACCATATGTTATTTAACGTGGACATTCAGCTTGATTATTCAGCTTATTATATTTAATTATATTTTCAAGGTGATTCAGTCCATAAAAAAGCTCCAGCTCTGAGTCATGCAACATTGTATATTGAGAAAATGAATGTATCTCTATGAAGCAGGTGCATGAAAGTGTCTCTCTCACAGCAGTAAACACACTGCGAAATTCTTTAGCTCTATTCAATGACTCTCAGGCTGCACTCAGCCTCCCATTAAGGAGTCGTATTCATCTGTTGACTTGTTGGAAGGTCAAAAAGGGAAACACCATCCCCCACACCTTCCATTGTTCGAATTTATGTAACTTTACAAAATAAACAAATAACCTAGCACTTGCTGATCTGTTGTGGACGTCTGTTGTTCACACAGAGAGCGTGTTATGCTGGGTTTCTGGTATAACTACCTCAAATAAAAGTAGCCTATTCAACTAAATGACAGCACTTGTGAATTATGAACTATGTTTGTAAAATACTGTTTCAATGTCTATGTTTGTAAAATCCAACAGACATAGACATTGAAACAGTTGTTAAAGATCATTCTCACTGTCTACTTTGGTCTGAGCTAAATGTGGTGCACGGAGAGTGTAGGCGAGACCCCGACTCTGTGCAGCGTGGCTCACGTGAAAGAGACCCAGCTCACCCACGCCGTGTGGCCGCTCTAACCTGATAACATGGTTGCCAAAATGAAAAGCAAAGTTTTCTGCGACGCACTACTTACGCATCCAGTGTGGCCCTGGTGTTATGGCGTCTTACCCCTCCCCCATAATTAGTCTGGAGCAGCTGAAAAAAGTACTATCTTGAAAAGACCACCCTCCCACAACCTCCTGCTTGCTTCTAAAACAACACCGAGGTCCCAGCTCATGTATGAGGACTACTTAGATTTAATGAGTAGTGTGGAGTATGATCTTCACCAGTGTTGGCACATATAACAGATGACCATAATTAATAATTATTTATCCACACCCTCATGGTCAATGAATTAGTGTATTTCCAATTTACAAGCCACGTTAATGCTAACATGTTTTAAAAAATCTACTTCGGTGTCATTTCTATGGCTGCATTGAATTGACGATGTAACACCATTTCTCACTAACTACGTTTACATGGACACAAATATTCCGACAACTGACCTTACTCAGAATAAGAAATGAATTATGCCGTTTACATGAGTAGCTCATTCCATTCACATTCCTGTCTACATGTTACAGAGCATAGCCGATTATGACACAATAAATGACAGATTACATCCACTTTTCCTCTAAATCAAAAATAATTCTGCCAGTTTTAAAATCCTAACCTGAAAATTTGAATGCAGCCTACAATGCTACCATATATCATTTTGGTTGTTTTCTTTCTAGTTTTGCAAAAGTCAATACTGCTTTTTATTTTTTTAGCTGGTTTACACCCAGGACATGTGTCTTCAACCAATTTAACTGTATGTCGATGTCGCAAAATGCTGGGAAATCTGAATTAAGATGTTATGATGGGATTAATGTCACAGCTCCACTGTGCACCCTAGTGTTTTTCCCCTTCCCTTGTTTTGTCTCCCCTACGATGTATGCCATCTCCCTCTGATAACTCAGTGGAGACGGGGCCAGGGGCAGCACACCCCCTTACCTGCAGCTCATTCGCTCATCACAGGCCGGATATCTACCCTGGTCGCTTTCCCAGTTATCGCCAGTTTGTCTTTAACGCTACAGTGGTAGTCGCTCGTTCTCGGGTGCTCTGCATTGTGTATTCAGAGTTAGTTTACTCATGTTCCTAGAGACTTCTCGCCATTCTTATCTTTGTGCCTCCAGGACTCCACTCCCCGGTCCTCCTGCCTTCCCTCAGTGCTGGTGACATCACAGAGATGTATCATTCTCCCTCCGTCTTCTATACCGCAGCCTCTATCCAGCGTTATTAGACAACTAAACACCCTTGAACTTCCCATACTGCGTTGTGCTATGTGTTCTGTCTCTGTGCTGGGGTCCAAGAGACATTATAGTTCACAAATAAAACATACATGTCTCCACATTTCTCAATTGGATTATTCCTCTTTCTGAGTCTGACCTTATTCAGGTTAAGGTAATCAGAAACTGCTGTTTAAGTTTGAGTGTTTTATCCAGAGTATTGTCTGAATCAGGTTAATATTGGCATATTGGTGTCCATGTCAACATAGTCACTGACCCTGACCTGTTTTAATAGCTTTATAATACTGGAGGCTCATATTATGAGCAATAAATAGGGAGACTGCAAAGTAATTTTTGGTGGTATGCCTTATGTAATAAAGCTCTCAGCACTCAGCAGATAGTATGGGAGAAGGTCATAAAATTTGGTTGCCACTGTATGAAGGTGAAATATGGGGCATTAAGTGTAGACTGATAAGGAAATGCAATGTGAACAGTTTCTAAATGCACTATTTTATCAATATCAAACATTCAGCTGGCAAGAACCGATTTAGTCTTTATACCATTTCGTAGATTAAGAGATGCATTTATTGAGGTGAATACACAAAATCAGTGGCTCTGACACATATATTTCTACATATGTTTATATTTACACAGATGTGACTTTGACCTTCATCAAAGTCACATGTGTAAAAATACTGTTGTTGGTGACCAAAACTTTAATTTCCCTTAATAGAGGAATATTATTGAATTTGCCTGCTGTTCCTTTATTTTATCTTTGTCCTCTTCATGTCCAAGCTTCAATTCCTCTGAACAAGTGTGAATACAATGCCTGCATGTCATACATCTACATTGTTTGTGAAAGTCAACACACTCGCTCCTATTTGAATGTCAAACATAAGACAGCTGAGCATCTACCAGATTCATTCACATGAGAAAAAAGCTAAAATTGTTTAAACTGTCACAAAAAGGGAAGAAAGTGAGGTAAAGAGAACAAAATGGATTTCTGCAATTCAGTGAGACTAAGTGGTTCTACTTTATGTCTGGTGTTTAACAGTTTTAGATAAAGTTGTATGTCGGGCTGCATTTGGAAAGGTCAGTGACAGACTTTGCTTCCAACAGTTAAGATGACTGAAGGAGTTGTTGTGGTGATTGTTCAGAGGGGTGTCCAGGCTTTGTTTACAGTTATCTCAATTCTGATAGTCCTGCATGTCTTTCTTTCACGAGTTGTAACAAGTTTGTTATATCTGGTGGTGACAAGGGCCATAATCCCCCTTGTCATCATTGGTGTATTACAGGCTATAGGCAGGTTCACATTGTATACCCACTTCCACATCGCTTCTCATTCAGTAGTCACCTGCCTTACTCGGCCTCTGATTGGTTATTTAGGATAAGAATATCAAAATAAGCCAATCATAGGCAGAGTGGTAAAGATCTGTGTTTGCCTTCCTGGGAAAAATATCACCTGCTCTTTAACTGACCTCCTAATTGATTGAACTCAATAAAAAACACAACTAAATCCAATGAAATTCAAACATAAGGTGAAGGCAGTGACGGTAGATCATCGCCCCGCACAAGTTTGTAATATTTGTAAAACTGTATTATTTATAAAGGAATATTTGCAAACTGCCCCACGACATACTGTAAGTAAATTTAAATAGATGGCAACATCTCTTGAAAATCAGCTTTTCCAAGTGACAGTTTCAAAAGAAACTACTGGCCCAAGGACTACTTAGCAGACTCAATAACTGTAATCATAGTAGTAGTTGCGTCACTGTAACTGCAAGTCTGTGGGCAAGTATTGATGCAAAATCTGCATCTTCATCAGAAATAAAGTGACAATGTGCAAATACTAGCCCATTTTTAGGTGAACAAAATATGCAAGAGCAGTCTTACATGACACTATTTATAATAATGTTTATTCTTTGCTGGACAGAGTCTTTGCTGGACAGGCTGCTTACAAATATAAAAAAAGAAACTAGGATACCCACTTCTACAGGCACCATTAGACCACTGCTCATTGGTCCATCCCCTTTGCTACAGTTTGAGAAATGTTGATCTGTGACAAATCTTTTGTCCCAGCTGATGCTCGAAAAGACACCTGCTATGTATGCAATGAATGGAGTCATTAACTGAACAATGAAAACTACAGTTTCTTCATCTGTAGTTTGTCACAATTAAATTATCGAGACATCTAGAATCCTGCACATATGCTACTTTTACACATTAGCTGGAACCAGTTTGCTTGCTAAATTATCATATGCGTCTCCCTCCGGCTGGCCCGAACACACAGCACAAACTGCACACCCTCATATAGTATTTGCTTTGCTGTTGTGTCGAGTCAATTATGCATCTCAAGTTCAACACAGTGAGGCTGCCCTGTTGTATTTTCACCAGCTCTAAGACCGCTCACACAGTTTAACCTCCCCTGGCTCCATCATGCAGCTCACAGCTGCGGACGTCTTTTGTTTCAATATTTTGTGTTATCATTAACCTGTCACCTAGCAACCTCTGCCACATGGATTGTTTTTGTGTGATATTTCACGGTCATTTGCATTGTTTACCTGCCCTCTTAATTTCATTTGCATCACAGAGACAGGCCGCCGGAGGTTTCGACTTTTTTTTAGAAGAGTGAATTATCAGTTTTAACATTTATTCTGTCTGATGTTTATTGTATCCTCAAATGCACAATATTTCTATATTAAATTTGGACTCAAATGTATTTTACATTTGGTAATTTCTTTATGTCAGATGAAATAATATGTAAAAGCCTGGTTGCACTAGAAAGCACAGCATCCACATGCACAGTGAACACTGTGTGGCAAACTACTGCAGCAGGTTAACATGTTAGCCAGGAACATGTGGGCACTTTTGCAGTAAGCAGTTTGTAGTTCACTGATTCCACTTGCTATCCATGTAGAGCCTGTTATCTGGAATCAGGTTAGAATCGTAGAGTTACTCAGAGTTTGATGGCTGGATCACAGCAGTGTGTCATTGTGAGCTCAGTGTGAACACTTTGGAACATATTACAGAGGCAAGAGTTGGGGGAACTAGCTAGATTTAACCAGGGCCATGCCAATGCCCACAACGAGAAATGTGACTCTGGGTGTCTCCAGAATTCATATTTTGATACAATAAAGCTGTGTTCTATATTCAGGGGCTGCATTCTTTGGAGGACGTGGTCTAGGCCATAGACAGTCTGGTCGATATGGGCTTTCCGTGATTGGTGTCACCAGCTCGTCCCGCCCTTATTGCTGTTGACTAGCAACAAAGCTGAAGTTGGACACGACAAGAAAGTCTTAATGAGTCTTGCTGTTTTTAACGTGTGTAACATCAGCTGTTTGATTGAGTCAACACGTGATTCTCAAGCATTGAACTGGCGCCATTACCTCTGAAACTTGGTTCATCACTATGGTGTAATAAATCCCGAGATATATTGGATCCACCCATTAGGACAGTGTAGATCATCATCATCATGCATGAAAATTCACAAACGTTTCAAAACAGCAAATATGTTTGTGTCTGGGTCTCATAGTGTAGTTAAATGTTTTCTGCAAAGCAGCACATATATTGTATGCTCTGCTTAGTCATTAACATATGAGGATAACACAGAGAACCGCAATCAGAATTGCGTTTGGGTTAAATTAATTTTGATTTGTTTAGTGCCAAATCACAACATCAAGCCATGATCTCAAGGCACTTTACAGGTCAAGATATCATATAGAAACTTAACAGATAATGAGGAACCCAACAGTTCCCACAAGAAGCAAACACTTGCTGACAAAAAACTTCCAATAGAACCAGACTCCCGAGTGGGCGACCATCTGCCTTGACTGGTTGTGTTGAGAGGAGAGACATGGGTGATTAGACTGCTGAGGGGGGTGTGTGGGAGCTGCAGCTCATAACACACAAGGGCATGGCTGTCGCATGTTGAGCCACTATCATTATTTGCCTTGTGGTAAACATGCTGAAAAACCTATGAAGGCAGGTGTTCAGAAAAATAACTCCTGATGGTTTAATTATAAGAACCGCGTAATGAAATAGAGGAAGCATTAAAATAATTTGAATATTATTTTTTTTTACATTTTATGAATAAACCCTCAGAACTCACATACACACATGAACTGACGTATGTGCTGGCAGCTGCTGCATTGCTATACAGATTATTGAAAGACTTGATTCAGTTTGAATAATGAATGATGCACAGTTGGACACAGCAAACAGACTGGCTCTTCTGATGAGATGTCGCTTAATGATGCAGCACAAGGCTAAACAATTACAGCAGATGAGAGCAAACTAACTCTAAATGTTTGCAACCATTTCTAGCCTTCATGCCCTACAGATTTTTCAATTACCAAACTTCTTTTTCATTTGGAAGAGGCAGACGAAGAAGCCGCACAGTCATGGTGGTCTGTGTGACATCGTGTATGCCTTGCTTTAATGATTTTTTTCCTATCTTTATTCAAGAGGGTGATCTTTCAGTTTGAGAGCAGAACATTCTGATTTCACGTTACAATTTTGTAATGCTGTCATGCAAACCTCCAACCCTGTTCTTGCACTCAAATATACTCTGCTTAAGTTTACATTCCTTGCTCTTCAGCTTCAGCTATTCTGCTCACGCTGAATCTGTGCATGTGTGAAATGTCTGTTTATTGTTGCTAGTGGCAGTTTTCCCATAAAGTAGAAAAAGATTAGGTCCTTGATTTTGCTGCTCCATGTTTACAAGCAATTTGCTGGACTCCTGCTCCATTAAGGTGTTGGCGCCTGACGGGAAGCTGGTGTAATAATAAAGACTTGGAGTGCATTAACCCGTATGGGACTCTCAAAGACATTAGCCTACCACACCCACAATGGTCAGGACAGCTTTACTTGTCACCCACCTGTTATTCTATTGGTTGTGGAATTTTGTTGCACCAAAAAAATAAACTATAAAAAAAATAAAATAAAAAAAAACTATCAGGCGAGAAGGTGTTTTGCTGAGGAAAGTATCTAAGTTTTGGGAAAGGGATTATTACAAATTACAAAGACAGACAAACTCAGATGAGATTGAAACCATGTGTACTGAAACTGATAAAAACAGCAAGAGACCAAAGCTCTGTCTTCCCTACATATGGTGTGTTGTGATCACTGTGCTTCACACCTTCTTTGGCTGTTGCCCCCGCCCAGCTCAGCTTTCACCTTCAATCAGTTGGATAACTCTCAAAGGAGAGGGTGGAGGTTTTGGTCGGTGTTAACAGACTTGTTTTCAAGCCTGTGAGCTGTCCCTGTGAATAAGGCTGTGTTTATATTCATCCAACACTTAGAGTGTGTCTTGAATGGTCTGTGAATACTTGGTGAGCTATGAGGTCAGCTTGACTTTTCCAGCACAAGTTACTAAGCTCAAATACCCAAAACTAATAGAGGTCTAGACTATTAAATATTGCATGGTGAAGTTAAATAAATGGGGATAGGAACATAGTGTAAGTTAATTTTAGAATTTGCTATATGTTCTTAAATACCACATGGTATTAAAGCCTATTGTCAAAGGGGAAGAACCATGGGTACAGAAACACAAGTAGTTTTCAGATACAGCAGTCGCATGCTGTCAAGGAAAGCAAGTCAAGCAGTGCCTGACCTTTTAAAGCTAAAATTAGACATCAATTAGATGAGGTAGTAGTGGACATGATCTCTCTCCTTACATCTGATCTCAGAGCAGCTTTCTTCCCCATAAAGAATCTGATGTTGCTCATGTTCATTCATTTTGTAAATAATGGTTCACTTGTGGTGTCAGTGAGTTATTGATACAAAGGAGTGTGAAAACTGGTCTTGCCCTTTTAAAAAAATACTCCAACAGTCTTGTCTTCCTCAGTGTGGAGGTGAGGGGACTGGGAGAGCACCTTCACCTGCACCACAGAGGATCAATCAGTGCAGGTGAGAGCTGTTAGCACATGGGGAGAGAGACACCACAAGCCTGAAAAGGTTATAAGTTGGACAATTTATGTTTAGTTTGGACATATGTTTCGTTATGTGAGTTAATAAAAGATACTGAAAAGCAACTTCTTTGTCTCTGGCTGTGTGCGGGGGAGTCCCTTGGCATGGTCCTTTGGCACAGTAAGCAAGTAAGTCATTATGATTTATCATCTCTGTGTAAGACCTGCAGGCTGCTTGAGACAGCATTGTATATTGTATAGATAGATGAGTTGTGTGCATAGTGAGTGGGTGACGGAAAGAGATTTGGTTTGAGGTGGAGGCTCGTGA
The DNA here is from genome assembly GCA_026259375.1 of Verasper variegatus. Classification (NCBI taxonomy): domain Eukaryota; kingdom Metazoa; phylum Chordata; class Actinopteri; order Pleuronectiformes; family Pleuronectidae; genus Verasper; species Verasper variegatus. The sequence goes on along the minus strand of CM048045.1, from coordinate 3,272,889 downwards.
GTTATAGAAGTCGTCAGTGTAGCTGTGAACTAGCTGTGAAATGCTGTTTAGGTTGTTTGTCAGTAAATAAAAGCTGCGTCCCAAGAGAGGTCCCTATACTCTCCCTGCTCTCATGGGCCCTGGCTGCATAACTTCGGTCATATACTGTGGTCCACTGTCAACAACAGCTGTTGAATGTGACAACAGGATGAAAAGTTACAGTATCATTCACTAATTTACTCATTACTGTTGCCTTTCAACCCACACGATGAAAGGATTTTGCAGCACTGTCACATACTGGTCAGCGTCCCTTCTGTCAGTAACGGCTTTCTGCTGTCAGAGGCTCTATTCCATATAAAAATTATAAAATAATGTGGTGCTGCTTGACTCCATTCTTAATTATATCAACCTGGTGTCATATTTATTACATTTACAAAACTTACATTTTGTCCTGATGTCATTGGGGAATAACCTGCAGGTTCCAGTGGGTGAGCAGATGAGCGATTGTTAGTAATGAGGATTAACTAACTAAAACCTCATCCTACCTCTTTGTAGATGGCAGTACCTTTACTTTGGGCTTGCACAAACTTCCCTGGACAGAGCCATTCTTCGTTTGAATATTTTTGAATCCTCGTTCTTTTTAACCCTGTTAAAAACATGGGGCACTTGTCTGAGGCTACACCTATACTACTACATTTACATTTGAAAACAGCGCATTAGAAGTAAAGTGATATCAGTCCATACAAGTGTTTTGGCTCCAGATCAGTTTTAAGTCTTGTCTATACTAACACACCTGAAAGCGCATATCACGTGAACACTCACATAAGCCATTTTCAGACATGACTTGTAGGTAAAATCTGCAGAATTGGCTAAGGAGTTTACATTTCACACATGCACAATGCAGCGGGAGTTTTTCTGCTGTGTTCTCACATCAACTTCTCCTAGATTTCTACAGACTTTATATGGACGCTGAAACTACGGAGCGTCTCACTTGGACATTTGCGTTTACACATCCTTCTACTCCAGAGAAAATACTGAGGAGTGCAGTGCATGCATGAAAGCAGCTAAACTGGAGGAATGTAATCAGACTAATTCTAATTATTTTTTGTAATCCAATTATTAAACCCCATCAGTCGAGGCACTATGCTAGTGAAAAATTAAGGCTATATCAGGCTAATTTAAGCTTCCTCTTAATATTGTTTTTACCTCATCATTCCTATTTTAAAGGGAGATTTGATCATTTTAAGACTATGGAAGGCTGCAGTTTAATTTTGACAAGAGCAATTTACATTTTTAAATCACAGCAAGCTTGATATTGTATACTTGCAGTACATGTTATTATTTTGTCCAGCATGAGAGTGAGAGCCTCCACTAATAACACAAAATGCTACAGTAAGCACCCGTACCTGGTGTATTTTTGCTGTAGCAGGATAAATGCAAGTCGTAAATACCATCAAAGTTTGAATATGATTATATTTAAGAACTTTACAGCAAAGCGGCAACAATAAAGCAGTGACAAAAATAACAATTAATCCCATTAGCCATTTTTAGATTTGAAAGAACAAGCGTGAAGGTGAGGTGAGGAATCAGTATGTTTTGTACACTACTACTTGAACCATGTTGCTGAAAAAAATGTCATCTAATTTCTAATAAACTTAGAAGCTTCAGGGCAGCACATTACTTAAGTGAGTGTGCTGTGTTGACGTCGAGCAGGAGGGTGGCGATTTTTTTCTTCCTGTGAGGCCAAAGCTCCATTTATCACTTCAGCTACTACTGCTGTGAAACATAGCAGAGGCTCTGTTCTGCCTGTGATCCAACGCGGCCTGGACGGCTTCTTTGAAGAGGAAAACCAATCACATGGAGCAGCTCTTCTGTAGCCAGGAAGGATGTTTAAAAGAAGAGTCCTGACTGTCACATCAATAAGTTACATATGAAACTACGTTGAGTTTCAGCAGAACTCCAGAGTTGTTTCAAGTTCCGAAATAGTTGTTTACTCACTGGGCAGTTCTTACGGTAGAGCTTAGCAACCACACATTGATGTGTTATTACCATGGGTAATATCTTGCTGTCTTCTCTGGCTCATGCACTGAATTACACAGAACTGGACAATGCAGGTGGCAAACTGAGTCAAATGAGAACGGTTGATTGAATAAAAAAATCAGCTACAACATGCTCTCTTCAGCAAACGTAATGACGGGCAAGGACTTGTTCTGTGTGACGGCGGGAGGCAAAAGGGTTCATGAGTAACGTTTAGAAAGGCACTGTTGTCGGGTGGAGATAGATGCTACCAGTCCATGTGACTTCAGTCTCATCAGGTAATGGTACAGATTTGTTTTAGAGCACATTTTGATTTATTTAGTAATTTATTTCAAGATTAGATTATGTTTTAAATGTTACGCATTCATCCTCCATATCAAAATTAACCCTTGGGTTATTGTGACGCAGACTGATGAAGGCTTCTCCTTCAGTATTCAACTGCATTCTGGTAATGAGGATTGACTGTAGAATGGTCAACGTTGCTCACCATACATCAGCAAGGAGGATGGTCTGATGAGACACCTTCTCTTTCATAGCAATTGTTTTGGGTCTCACATTGGAAATACAGACTCACAATTTGTCGTTCAGATATAAATTGAAGTCCTGTTCTGAATTCCCTGTTATAGACAAGGCAAACCCAGTGTGGCTTCCACAAGTGATTCGTTGCCCAATACACAAACAGGTGGTTGCTTTCTGTTAAGCTTTTGGTTCTATTAATATGCATAGGGACTGTCACAGTGTGTGTAACCATCAATGTGAACAGACAAGGGTTAAAACGACAGAAAATCAATCAGGGAACATGATGCTAACACCTTCAAGCAGGGTTAGGTTGTGTGGTCACCCTTATATTCCCTGGAGAGAACTCACTGCACATTGGATGTAATGAGAGAACCTGAATCTCCCCAAATTCCGGAGCCAGTTGGGAAATGCTACACATATGAATTAAAACAAGCATCAAGAAAACTAGAAAGAAAGTGGCGCTCCAACAACCATGTTGAAAATCACCCAGCCTGGAAAAATAGTGTTAAAGCATATAAAAAGGCCCTCCACAAAGCAAGAGCTGCCTACTACTCCACACTGATAGAAGAAAATAAAAACAACTCAAGGTTTCTCTTCAGCACTGTAGCCAGGCACAGTATTCCTTGATTCCTGAATAGCAATATCTTTATGACCTTCTTTAATGATAAAATTCTAACTAATCTTCAACCATCTCCTGCCCTCAGTTTGCACTAATACCCTATCAAGAATATAAATCTCAGAAACAGCTGAGAATCTTACCAATAATTTAGACAGATTCTCTCTGATCACACATTGATCAGCTGACCAAAATAATCTCATCTTCTAAACCCGCAACTTGTATTTTAGATCCCATTCCCACAAAATGACTTAAAGAAATTCTGCCCCTAATTGATAGTACGTTACTGAACACAATCAATCTGTCATTATCATCAGGATATGTACCACAGTCCTTTAAAATAGCTGTAATCAAACCCCTTCTCAAAATATCCACCCTGGACCCGGAGGATTTAGCCAATTACAGAACGATATCCAACCTCCCCTTCCTGTCTAAAATCCTAGAAAAAGTTGTAGCCAATCAGCTGTGTGAGTTTCTCCAGGAAAATAATATATATGAAGACTTTCAGTCAGGGTTTAGAGCCAATCATAGCACAGAGACAGCCTTGGCAAAAGTCACTAATGACCTTCTAATAGCTTCAGATCAGGGATTTGTGTCTGTCCTTGTTCTGTTAGATCTTAGTGCAGCATTCGACACAATTGACCATAACATTTTACTACAGAGACTAGAACAGTTAATTAGCATTAAAGGAGCCGCCCTAAACTGGTTTAAATCCTATTTTTCAGATCGATTCCAATTTGTGCAAATTAATGATGAGTCATCTGTGTGCACCAAAGTTAACCATGGTGTTCCACAGGGCTCTGTGCTCGGCCCAATGTTATTCTCATTATATATGCTTCCACTCTGAAACATTATCAGGACACTCGATTTCCACTGCTATGCGGATGACACCCAGTTATACTTGTCAATAAAACCAGAACAGTGTAATCAATTAACTAAACTCCAAGCATGTATCTCTAAGGAAACACCTTACAGATACATTATCTAATGATGTAGCTGCGCTAGACGACATTGCCCTTGCTTCCAATGAAACAGTCAGGAACTTGGGAGTGATCTTCAATCCCGATTTGTCCTTTAATTCTCACTTAAAACCAATTTCTAGGACTGCCTTCTTTCATTGCGTAACATCTCAAAAATCAGACATGTCCTTTCTCAAAAAGATGAAAAAAAAATAGTCCACACATTTGTTACATCCAGACTTGATTATTGTAATTCCTTATTATCAGGCTCCAGCAGTAAGTCGTTAAAGACTCTGCAGCACGTGTCCTGACAAGAACCAGGAAAAGAGACATTTCTCCAGTATTCGCTTCACTACACTGGCTTCCAGTTAAATCTATAATATAATTTAAAATTCTCCTACTCACCTCCAAGGCCCTTAATAATATGGCACCATTATACCTCAAAGAACTTATAGTACCATATCAACCCACTAGAGCACTGCACTCCTAAAGCCGGTCCAGGCTTGTCTTGGACCTACTCTTAGTTATGCTGCTATAGACTAGAATGTCTGGGACACATGACACACGGAGCTTCTCTTCCCAGCTTCTCATTCCTCTTCTCCATTCTTATCACATCAAAGAAATGAATATCTCATCAATACATGTTACTGACTTGAGTCCCTTTGCCTTATCGTCCGCAGATCCAGGGCTGCAAATGCGGCCACATCGTGGATTATGATGGTGGATCGCGTATCAGAGATCGTGATCGTAATGGTGGATCCAGTATGGCGGATTCTGTATCGTGCTGGCTGATCGTGATAATAATGACGGATCCTGTATCGTGTTTGCATCTGATAGTGGTGGTGGACCACGATCGAGGTGGCAGCTGATGGTGGATCCTGATGGCGCATTGGGACAATGACTGTGGACTATAGTGGCATCCGATCTTGATGGTGGATCATGATCGTGGTGGCTGCTGACCATAGACTATGATTGCAGAAAGACTGCTTGATATACAATATTTCTCCTCAGATACTCGACCATTACTGACAATAATCCATCAATTCACTGACCTTCCATTATGCTGTAAGTGTTTATTCTAATCAATGCTGCAAATACCCATATCTTCCTGATGTTCTCCTTTACACGTGACATCTATTGCACTTCTGTCCGGCCTGGGAGAGGGATCCCTCACATGTGGCTCTCTTTGAGGTTTCTACCTTCTTTTTACCCTGTAAGGGATATTTTTTTTTTTAGTTTTTCCTTACTCTTGTTGAGAGTTAAGGGCAGAGGATGTCACACCTTGTTAAAGCCCTATGAGACAAATTGTGATTTCTGAATATGGGCTATACAAATAAAATTTGATTGATTGATTGATAGTGTGTACACAAACACACGCATGCATGCACACACGCACACACGAACACACATGCCATGGTAAGCTAAAATGACATTCATGGTAGGCATTATGTTCTCTACATGTCCGCATGTTACCAGAGTATGTTTATGTTTGTTTTAATTGTTCCTGTGTTTCATGTTTTCCCACTCCATGTTCTGTTTCCTGTTTTATTTTGTAGTCTCTGTTCCTTGTGTGTTTTCTTTCTTCACTTCCTGTCTGTGATTGTCTGCACCAGTCCTCATGTGTTACACCTGTGTCCAATTGCCCCTGCCTTCCCTGTGTGTATATAAGCCTCTGTGCTTCCCTTTGTCGGATCATTGTCTAAGCGTTGTTGTTGTCGAAGCGTCGTTATGTCTTGTCCCCCAGTGTTTTTTGTATCCTGTGTTTACCTTTTTGAGGTTCCTGCGTTTGTTATCTTTAAATTTTTACATTTTTCATTAAAAATACTCTTTTTGTTAAACTCTGCACCCTGGGTCCATCTGCCTCTCTGCCTTCACCGTAAAAAAAGAAATTTATAGGGCGTTGAGACTCCATAGCTTTACTTCGTTCAGTTCAGTTATGAAAAATTCATTTTAAAAACATGAAACAATTTTGTGTGACATTAACAATTATGTAACTGATAGTTACAGGCAACATGAATTATCCCACTGATATTAACAAAACATGGATTTCCTCTAATTCTCCAAGCTGTTTATGCAAAGAGAGGCCCTGCCTACATATCGCTGTAAATGTGTTGAACTAAGCAACAATGTGCTAAAATATAAATTAGAATAAGAACTGTTATTTAGTGAATCCAGATCAATTTCACAGAGCTTTTTAATGAGAATTAGGGAAATAAGGCAAGAAGTCTGTAGCACACAACAAAAGCAACATTTCAACTAATTTGATAAGTAATATAAAAAGTATTTCTTCCTGAATGAATTCAGATTCATTCTGCTGCACAAACATCATGGCCCTGTTCATCCCCAGTGGAGACTCCTGCACAGCAGCAGAGCACTCATTTCAACGGCAGCAGTCAAGCTCACATGTACGCAAACCCAAAGTAAGTGAAAACAGTAGCAGCAGGATAAACCCACATCATATAAACTGTAAATGTACTGAAAATGTCTGACTCTCCACTTCATAGAGTTAACTTCACATGTAGTCACTTAAATCCTGCTACTTGGAAAGAATTAAACACAAATCCTCTTTCTCATTAAGACCTTCAGCTTCACGCCTTCATTCACACCCCAACTTCCTGCGTCATGCACGTCTTCTGTGTCTCAGGAAATATTTTACAGACATGCAAGTTTACAAGTTTTATTACCCTGTAGCTGTACAAACAAACAGGGTATTGTTTTCACCCGTGTGTGTGTGTGTGTGTGTGTGTGTGTGTGTGTGTGTGTGTGTGTGTGTGTGTGTGTGTGTGTGTGTGACTTCTGGAGCTTCTCAGTAAATGTTATGGCCAGTATAAATATGGTCTCCATATATAAGAAAGAGAATCTAAAGCTTATATTGATCAGACCATTATGTCACATGATAAGTGATGTCATGAAGAAGTCAGAAAATTACGCCTTGCATAGTTCAAAAATGCATTTTTCCTGGTATCTCTATTCTATAGAATTGCATTAACTTAAGCAACTAATAAGATAAGAGACATAATCTACAGCATATCTATTTATATTAACTAATCAAACTATCATTGTATAAATGACGTCATGATGAATCATTGTTAAATGGCATGATTACAATACAGTACTACAATTACAAAGCAGGATGTTGAAATATAGTAGCTTATAGCCTTTAAAAAATGTTGTGGGTTGACCCATCGAATATAACTTAAAAAATGTAAATATTCAAGGACAAACTTGCATTACATTTTGCATGAAAATTTTCCGAAAAAAAATTTCACAGATTGGTTTTCTGTTGATCGAATAATGTTTAATCATTACTAGTCTAAATCAGATATATTAGATAATGTAAACTTTAGAGATCCTACACAGGATATTCAAGGTATCGACATCAGACAGTTCACTGGCTGAGAATCAAACCTGGATCAATAGGTTGGAAGGCAGCTTCAGCCACCATACCACCGATGCACCCACTTGCTGGTTAGTCTGAGAATGTCAGAAATAAAAGACCCCAGGTTGTCTCTGCAGCTGCTTATTATGCACCATAGTTACATTTTGTTAGGCAACCTCTAGTGGTGCTAATAATTATAATGGAAGAAGGAAGTCAGGAGCTGAAGTATAAAGTCCAACAAAGTCCACGGAAGACGTTGGGGTCCTTTTCTCTGTCTGTTCCACAGTCTTCACCATGTGTATTTCTGGCACCCCTTAAATTAGGGTGACCACATTAATGTGGAGAAGTGTAATAATTATTCTAATCATTTCAGAATCAAAATAATAATGCTTAACAACAACACGTTATATATATATATGTTGTGAGTGGTGGGGAAGGAACTTGTGTTCACTCTAGTTGTTACAAGGATCAGTAAGGGAGCACCCACTTCCGCTTTTTTGGCATAGGATGCACAAGATGCACCGTGTCCTGAGAAATAACCTTTTACCTGCTTAATACAGGTCAGGAAACTGTCCGCAGATATTTACTTTATCTGACAGAGCTTTATCAGCGTGAGTGCCTGCAGAGTTTCAAATTGTTTATAGTGGTTTAGTTACTTGTAAAAGAGATTGAAAGTAATTACGTTTTCCAGAGCGGGTGCCATTTTGTGTCTAGGGCTACTTGGCACAGGTGAAAGTCTTTGTAAAATAGATCAAACTCAGAGGCAATCTGGAGGAAACAAGACGCACAGTGTCCTCATTGCTCCTCTTACCTGATTAGGTCACAGTGTTGTGACTGTGGTCCTCAGCCTTGAGACCCCAACGATTTAACAGTGTATCTATTGCAGCAAAATCAGAGACAGAAGAAGAAACAATTTTTTTAGAGTGGGGAGTTCAAGCATCCAGAGGGCGCTTGGAGTAGAACCGGTGCTCCATATCAAAAGGAGAGGGTTGAGGTGGTTCAGGTTTCTAGGATGCCTAATGGGCACCTTGCTTTGGGGGTTTAGGTATCACCAACCGGGAAGTGACCCAACCGAGTCTCTTCCCGGTTGGAGAATTAGAGACCAAGAAGAATCAGTCAGGAAGGATAAGAAGAGAGCAATTGTCTGTGGCCACCACATGCAAAACTATTCCCTTTTTGGGGGTTGTCCTGCTTTAGCCTCTCTTCTTGTGCATGTGTTGTCATGACTCTTTGCTATGTATCAATGTGAGATGTTAGAAAGGGAAACGTGTTGGAAAATAATAAATGCACCAGAAATGCACCTGCGTCTCGGCTCTCAAATGGACACACGTGCCGTAACACTGATGACACACTCCATAACAGCAGGTGGTGTTGTTAGTCACTTCACTATAAACCACAACAAATGGTGTGTTACCTACAGAGCTAAGGTCCATACTAGCAGCCACCAGACTGTATTTCCCATGGTAGGTATATGGACTGTAACTTTAGTGGAACATTTTCACAGGTTGGGTAACTCACTGCCTGACCGATGCTTGTCTGCCCTGCTGAGGGAGGATTAGTCACTCAGTCAAGCTGCATCTATGTGGGCAGTGACTTTGAACTGAACGAATTTTAAACAGTAACACTTTTGTAACCCCTGAGACTCTGGCCTTGTAGGTTCTCAGAGGTCAGAATAGTTTTCAGATGTTTCCATGCTGTATATTTCCCATTGAGATTCGTTTTCTTACACAAGTAAACACACAAACACGCACACATCTCTCCATGTAGTGTCACTCCCCGTTGTCAAAACAGCCAGAGTGCATGGGGACCCTCCACAACAGCAGGTCACCTCGTGAACCAGCTTATCCTGTGTCTTACACACACACCCACACACACAGTATATGCACAAACAAACACCTATAAAATTGTTACGGGAGATTTCCTCTTTGTCAGAGCATCTAATGTCTCCAGACTCTGCTGTGATTTATTGATTGTTCTCATCTTTACATTAAGTGGAAAAATAACAGGCTTATGCGATTTCTATAGATGTCTGGTATTGGGAAAGGTTTCCAGCTGGGCTGACAAATGCCAGTATTCTCAAAGAATTGTTAACCATTCAATTAGTCATTGTCATGTAAAAGAAATGGATTGACAAAAAAAGAGACGTACAGGGCCAAGGAAGGGGAGAATAACTCCAGACGTGGTGGACTCTGCTGCTGATGATGGAGGTCATAATGATCACACAAACTACCTTCAAAGATACTTTCCACACCAGGTGATGCCATGGTCCTTTTTGCTTTGTAGAGTCCACCTCACATAATGACTTCTAATTTCAGACAGCGTAGGTCAGAACACCGAGAACTCTGACGACCTTCTCAGTCTATGTCAAGGATGTGCATTGTAAACAAAGACGGGGAGATTGGCCTAATCATTTATACCACCTACAACTTGCACAGTGACACCATTTGTCTTGGGGAGCAGTGGGGACAGCCTTAAAAAAGATAGTCTAAAACCCAAATAATCCTGAACCGGGAAGCAACTCCAAGCGGATGTTACGTACTTGAACAGCTGCTACTAAAACAACAATACATTTCAAACTCACTTCCAGCTCGCTCTGCAAAACCTAAGCCAATTACTACATGACTACATCCATAGTTCCATAGCCAGCTGACGACGTCAGTCCTCCTCCATGTTTGTTTTTCCTCTGAAGTCGCATTTAATCATGCATGTTTCCGACAAACGGCAAGTGTGTTGTCTTACATTCTGGCCAAATCATCTAATGTGTGCGTTCTGAAGTTTATTAGTGGTTATATCTGTCATTATGTCTGTGGTCTCACATGTTTTTAAAATCAGTGAACAGCTCACTTACAGGCTCTTTACTACGAGCCACAAAACATCCACATAATGATGATTTCATTACTGATTATTTTCTCAAGTGATGCGTACCTTGTTTATTCTGTAGTCTTGGAAATCACACTTTTTCCAGAAACCAAGTAACCCCAGTTTGTGTCTCATGTATAATCATTATGTTCTCGTTACAGAGCCCAAGGATTTTCTAGGGAAATAAATACCATCTATAAAACACCTACAAGGTCATTTATCAACATTTACTGCTTTTCTAAAGCCATTTCCAAAATACTCTGACTCTTCCAAACATCTGGATGAAAAAATAATCATTCTGCTGCACAGTGAGGTGATTCAACACTTTCCTCGAGGTGCAAATGTTTCTATTATTAATTCCAGCAGTCAGAAATGACAAATCTTTATTTTTTAACATACTAAATAAGAGAATAGATGAATATTGTTGTCCAAGAGAAATAAATTCATACAGAATAATGAGATTACTCTATTATAAGAGAAATTTGGTAAATCAATGTACACCTATATCAACCTGATTTCCTGGTTGGAAAATGGGTCAGAATCAGTGCCAGATCATTTTAACAGACCTCTGAAATAGCCACAATGCAATGCATGAAAACAAAATAGCATCAGTTTAGTAAATCATTCAAACTATATAAACCAAACACATGGACAGTAAAAAAAGTAAATTTAGTTGAATTTTATGAAAAAGATTGATGATCAATCTTCACTGAAGATAAACCAGGTAGGATGAACAACTTCAATCTGCACCATAGACTGTTTATAAAAAGCTCTGCACACAAAAAGTAAAAAGTGACAGTATATTGTAGAACTGTTTGAGGAGGACTCACTAAATACAAGGAATAATTCTGAAGTAGCTCCAGACCATTAGCACAGCTAATTAAGAAGGAGCACTACACTAATTGTACAAATTGAGCAAGGAAGTAAACTACTGCATCCTATGTCTGGCTGCCACCTTTGTTTGGATATGGAGGCAGAGTCGCAACTTAGGTAATAGGCCGGCTGTTTCTTTTAATGTCTTTTATCCAGATGGTTAGAAGAGGCTTCTGGAAGCACACTCACTTCAAATGTGTGTCAAGTGTGATAGGGGAACATAAACTGGTGTCAGAGAGGACTGTAAAACCAAGTAACCCAAAGATAGTCACTTTTACCACAAGGTAATAAAGCATGCAACACATTCAATAAGCTGAAACCATCAAATTAATAGTATTATTTTCTTGAAATCTTTTTTTTCTTGAAAGATATTTTAAAATCCAGATTAGTTGTGCGTCCATATACAAACAGATTCCTGATTATTCACCCTCCACCTGCAGCTATAGGAACGAGGCCGTTTCACACAATATCCCAACTGTGGCGCTCTGCGTGCCGCTGTAACTTTGCGCACCTTTCGCGTCAGTCCCTGATGTTTTCCCTTTGATTTCAGTGGTTTTATGTTGAAACTATTTGTTTCTCCTCATATTAAAAACCAAGGCCCAGATCGTTTCCTATGGGTTCAGCATGTTGTTTGATTAATTAAGGGAGTCTACCTCGTTCATTTGCTGGAAGAAATTAACCTGCAATGAAACTGAATTACTCACAGCTCGCTGGTTTAATTTGTGTTAATACACCGAATTACAGCTAACAAAGCTTAATCAAATCAACATCATGTTCGAAGGATTAGATTTGGTTTATTTAAATTGTTTCTGATGAACATCAACATATGTCCGCGCGCAAGAATCCAGTTGTCGAGACAGATTTCACGCTTATAGCTGCATAAACGCCATGAGGCACGAGTGAAAAAAAATTTGCCATCAACACCCACCTACCTACTTATTGTGGCTGGAGACCCCAGAGTCATATTAACATTGTCCACCTTAAACCGTATTGGTGCGTAAAAATCAGCCGAGGAGACGTGTGCGTAAAACCTCGAAACAAACCAGTGATACGACTTTCCTCCGACACTCACCTGCAGAACCGACTTCATGGTGAGGGGGGAGACGATAGCGGTGCATATCTTCTCGTCTTTGCGCATCACTTGGCCCATGGTGAAGAGCATCGGTGTAGCGAGCGCGAAGGATGCGAGCCACATGGCGCTGATCAGCTTCTTGGTGCGGCTGCGGGACATGATGCTCTTGGCTTTGAACGGATGGCAGATGGCCATGTAGCGCTCCACGCTCAGGCTGGCGATGTTTAGCGCGGTGGCGTAGGAGCAGCTGTCCCGGAGGAAGTAGTAGCCCTTGCACACTGCGTCTCCGAATATCCACGGGTGGTGAAACCATATGAAGTTATAGAGCTCGATGGGCATGGAGAGGACCAGGATCAGCAGGTCGGACACGGCGAGGCTGGCCAGGTGGTAGTGCACAGTGCTCTGGAGGTTCTGCAGGGTCTTTTTGGTCAGCAGTGTGTACAGGGTGATGGAGTTCCCCAGAGAGCCCACAGCGAACAGAGCTACGTAGAGGACAGTGACTATAACCTTAGAGTAAATGTCCGTGTTTACTTCCAGGTCTTCCTCCTCTGATTTGGAAGCGGCGGAGCTGTTATCAAGTGGAGACAGCGAGTTATTCCCAAAGAGTCTCTGCGCCAGCGCGCTCCAGCCGGCCAGATCGCACTCCGAGAGCGTGCAATTTAAATCCATTTGCGCCTTTATGTGTGGAAGCGTAGGAACTGAAAATATCACAGAGTAGGCATTTGACGAATTTCACTGGGTCATCAACAGGAATGAAACGGGTTCAGTGTCTGGAAGTCGGAGGAGAGCAGCTTTAATACTTGGCACCACAGGAGGCGTGCTCGCTATTGGCGCTGCTTCGATGACGCACAGCCATTCAGCGAGTGGAGCCCTTGTCATTTTGTCCCTTCATGATTTATCTTGGAAATCAAGAATAACGCAAAGGATCGAACATCGAACATTTCAAATCTCTCTCTCTCTATTTCCCCTCCTCCCCATCCTCCTCCAACAATGCAGAAGTGCATATAGAGAAATGGTGTTCAGTGACAGCTGGAGACAACAGTACAGTATATGAACTCGTGCCCAAGACTGCTGTGTCTTCAGTGCTGATGTTCCAGTGTCAGTAAGGAGAAGTATTGTCAATGGACAGACAGAGAGGAAATGCCACTCTTACTTCACAACTGCTGCCTGTGCAAGGAGCAATGTATAAGCACGCACACACCACCATTTAAAAGCATGTATGTGTTTACCTGCTGTAGTATTAATGTGGTCTCAGCATGGCATCAACAACCTGTTGCTAACGTTCATCACACTGTGAGGAAACACACTTGCATTTGCATAAGACTCACAGAGTTCAATGTCACAGTAATAAAACCACATAGAGTTACTCAAACTGTCAGCTGGTTTAGTTCAACCTGTTTCCACTTGCATAGGAGGATAAGTATACATACAGTCAACTCTGCACTACATTAAATATCTTGTTTACTGTGGGAAAGGCTGTATTTTTTTAACTGATGTTTTTTTCCTTATCTCACTCACTTCCCAAATGTGGGGGGCCAGTGAGGTGTTGGAGGGGAGAGAAAATCATATTCATTCAAATTGTTTCCCCCCTCAAGTACATTTTGTTGGAATCAGAGAATGTTAAACACAAACAAAAACAAGATCAATAAATGTGATGATGATGATGTGTGAATAAATGAGGCTCACATATTCTGTCTATCTGTGTGTGTGGTTCTCCTCAGAACCACATAAGGTTTAGAATAACCATAACTGGCTACTTTTGATGAATTAATCTTATTTGTTATTTAATATATATATCTGTGGGCTACTGCTACGCACAGTATGTGTTTACATTTGTGTTGGGGTAATTGAGAGATGCACAGGATTCATGAAGGAGTCACATCAACCAGACTTATATGATTAGCATGAGTCACACAAGAAGAACAGATGACATGTCTTGGTCACGTTATATTTGCAGCCGAAGATCAGGGGCCTCTAATACAAAGCAGAATTTGTGGTTACCGGGGTAACTTCATGTTTAATTCAGACTTTACAGTCCTTTGCAGCTCATTCACCTGAGTATTGTTCTGCCAGAGGTGTCTTCCAGTTAATGAGGGAGTTGCCAAAGTGCTGCTCATTGTGGGAGCTGTTTGGTTTTTCTAAAAAGAATTTAAGGTCTTGACCTTCTATGTAAAGTACCTTGAGATAATGTATATTATGATGTGGTGCAATACAAATAAAATAGAATTGAATTGAATTCACTTCTTATCGGGGTGAATCACCATGGTAACCTATGCTGAACGGCTAACTTGCAGGTTAAGTTCGAGATCAGAGATCAAACCATATAGAAGCATTGCCCACTGATCAATCAGTTCATTTGAAACCAGAGTTCTGAGAGGATCCTGTGGAGGTGAGTCTCTGAGGAGGACAGGGGTCTTCAGAGACCCACAGAATCCTTTGACCTACTCTGAATAGTGTCTTAATGAAAGATATAGATCCTCATCAGAGGGAATGATAAACCTTTGTCAGCTGCTGGAGCAGAACATAACCAACCTGACAGCAGCAATGTAAGACAAATCATCTCTTTGGCCCAAACACTGAAGATCTGCTATCTGATCCAAATTCCTCATTTGCAGTCATTTCCTTTTGCAGCTTAAAGCAAACAAGCCAGGCCCAGAACATATACAGTTAATGTACACGTCTTACAGGAAAACGCAGAACGAAAGGGGAAACTAAATACACAAAAATTACAGACTAACGATTAAACAATAATAGCCCTTTTTTTTTTTTAATCAGAAAACACTTTCCTGTTCTATTGTTTGTTTTTCATTAGAAACACAAAAGCACATATTTACAGGGGCACTTCAGGGGCCAATCAAATTTCAGTTGGGGCCAGTGACCCCCTGGATCTACCCCTTTAAGTTTTGTACTCCTTGTCTTGAGGTACTCAGAAATGTTATTTTTTTTTAAGTCACAAATTTACTAGGAAATAAAATAGTTTTTGTTAAGGAACTTTCTGGAGTTGATGACCTAATAAACCTACTTTGCAGTCAGATTTAGCAAAAAGCTGATTTTAATCAAGAATAGAATATGGACGATAGGATAGAAGATGTAGCAATGCTTGAAGTTGTATAATTGTTTTTGTTCGTTTTTTGGTTGGCCTTGACTTCAGTCCATTGACAGGTTGCTATATAATGTTTATAACTGAAAAATGAGGAGAGGACTTTGTTTTGGCCTTGATACATTAGGAGATACTTGTGTCTATAGTATATATATTGTAAACTATTTGTCAACTTTGTGCATGCACCTCAGGAGTCTGCAGTTGTTCAGAAGGAAAGACCATTCCGATCTGACATTGCGGTTTTCCTCCAGGATCAGTATATATGACTTGCTTCTCGGATACAAGATGATGCGTCTGACATGCATTCAGGCTGGCTACGTAGAGTCTCAAGAGACAATCATGCCTTTGCTGAAAATACTGAATACCCACGGAGTGCAACTGAGACACCGGAATCACCTTCGGCGATGTTTGTTTCAGAATCCAGGTCCTAACTTTACAGGGCACATCGATTCATATGATAAACTCAAACCATATGGGATCTGCATCAATGTTGCAATAGACAGGTATTCACGAATGGTCATATGGCTACATACATACTCTACAAGTAGTGGTCCAAAGAAAGAAATGGGTCCTGTGCCTCTATCGTGCTGTTCTCTCTCAGTTCCAGATCTTCCGTGTCTTGTCCTCATCACAATCCCGCTGCCCCTCCTCACTAGAACTGCTGTGGACATTGGGGAAGAGAAGGAAGCACCCTGAGTCACTGGCACGCACAAACATAGGCTCCCTGGGGCGCTGCTGTTGTTTTTCTTGGTGGGTGTGATGGAAATCTGGAAATACAAGAGGCTGGAAACACCAAATTTGTCTTTGTGTATTTAATAAAGGCTTTCTGCAGAAAGGATCAACACAGAGAGTCACAAGGATCTCAGAGTGAAGATGGAGAACAGTCAAATGCAAGGATCTTATATAGGAGGACTAAGGCTGTCCCTCAGAACCAGTTCAGACTGGTTCTGTAGGTGCAGGAGAGAGAGAAATCTAAACACAGACAACTGATTTACATATGTTTCTTTTGGAGATGAGCAGACATACATTCAGTTCTTTGGAGAGTAAATAAGTGATAAAAAGGGTCTGATAGTTTTCAGGTCATACACAGTTCAGATCATTAAAACAGTCCAGGTCATAACGTATTTGGACAGGTTGTATATGTATGTAGATACAGATCATAAAACTTACTTTTCAACTATAACATACACTGAAAAAAATTAAAATGATTTTTTGGCCCTGTAATGTTTACGTGGCTTTTTTGTTTAAATTCTACAATAAAATATTATTGAAGGGCTTTTACTTCAAAATGCTGTGTGTTATTTAATCTGCTACTTGAAGTTTGTTAGTAATTATGAATCATCATTTTGATAAGTAATTGTTAGCATTCATGCCAAGTAATATGAACTACCCTTCTGTATTGACTGCACGACCCCACACAATGAAGTCAAGTTTACTTGGGTAACTGAGTGAAATTCAAAACCCTCTTCCTGCTCAGCCAGTGACGTCAGAGGACAGTTAGTGCTCCTTTCACACAATAGGTGAGACACCAGAGCAGCAGCACCTGACCCAGGAGGACAGACAGCACTGACCCAGGTGGACAGACAGCACCTGACCCAGGAGGACAGACAGCACCTGACCCAGGAGGACAGACAGCACCTGACCCAGGAGGACAGACAGCACCTGGATGATTTTATACCTCATTTGATGAGACAGTTTGTGGATGTGAAGCCACTGGGGTAGGTTTTATCCTTAATTTACTTTGTACATTCGTGTTAGCTCATCTGCTAAAGTCAGTGTGTGAGTAGGCCACAGACTAGTTTGCTAGCATTAGCTTAGCTTGCTAGCTATTATCATTCTGGCACATGTGCTGCTTTTCTAGACACACACCAGCTCATTTTTGTGGACATGTTTTCAGTTGCTGAAGAAGGGGTCCCAATGGTGTAAGCTATTTATCTTCTGTTTGTCAAAATGTATATTGTTGTGTTTCATTACATTACATTTATCTTAGTAAGTTGGAACATTCATTAAAATAGTTTAAAATAGGTATTGGTTAAACTATATGTTAATGTTGCTGCTCAACATTTCAAACTGAGAGAAGTGTTGTATTGTTTTAGCATGGTGGTTAATTATGTTGCATGTGTTAACCTTTTGTTTTAGAACAAAGAGGAGTTAAGAAGGATCACAACGATTCCTCTCCAGCAAACCATTTGGTCAACATTGGACACTGGTTTTTCAGACAAAGGACAGGGTGGCTTGCACGAAAAAAAGTTCTATGCTGGACTCACTCAGGCAGGTATTGTCTAAAATTCATGTGATGATAATCTTATGTTGGGCTCGTGTACATGGATGGATGTATGGATAACTGGTGACACCTGGTTCATTTGGTCAAAGTTAAATATTTGTATAAGCTTCCCCACCATTATTCCATCTCTACCTTCTATGTAAAGACCCTTGAGATCATGTTTATTATGATTTGATGCTATACAAATAAAACCTAATTTAATTAAAATGTAAGACCACGTTTGAAAAAATATTAAAGGGATGTACTGCATTAAATCATAAAACGCTCACTTTCTACATTTGTAGCTTGCTTCACCACTGCTCACTCTTTATCCATTGTGAATGTATATGCACTTATATGATGTTCTGTCTGTCGAACAGCAACATATCAAAGGTAGAAGAGACGTCATCATCCGCTGCTTAATGGAGTAACTTGGAGAGTCTAGAGAAGAACTCATCAAGGACTACCAGGTAAATTTGTGATTTGTGAAAAAACAAATACCTACCGAAACCTACCCGATGAGAGAAATCTATGGAAAAATGGAGGAGCCCCCAATTTGTGTTACACCTGGCCTAGGAGCAACCTGAGAATTACATAAGATGACTCCCCTCTTTCCCCACTCCCAAGTACAACCAGTGCCACAGCAGATTTGTACTCCAAAACAAAGGTGATTTATTTGATAAATCGGGTTGAGAAAAATGAGCATCTATGATATCAAACTAACTTACTTATGTCCAAAAGAAACAAAAACAAAACACAGGGATCTTACTACCTACACAACAACAGGAGAAAAGAGTTACAAAACAAAAAGGCTCTCTTCCCCTTCAATTATCAGGACTGCTCCAAATACAGAATACACAGGCTTCGAACAGAAAACACTGCATATAGCTATCATAACACCATTCAGATCAGATGGGATTCAGAAAACGAAGGCACAGTGGTGTTGGGGCCCTGGAAAAAGATGAAGGCCAAGACTGGCGTCGGCAGGTGACTTTTTAAAGTCATCTCCATCAGCCTATCCTCCAATCACCAGCCGGACCTGAAACTCAGACACAGGTAAAACACAGAGCAGGGTGAACAGCACCACCTCCAGGCAGGGAGGAAGAACAACACAAAAGGGGGTGTATGCTATGGGTGAGTAAGAGGAAGAGGTGTCAGATATGCCCCAGGAAGAAGGACTGTAAAACTCACACCATGTGCCGCGGGTGTAACAAATACATCTGCAAGGGCTGCTCACTTGTCTATTGCCCTACGTGTGCATCCTAATATGGGGTGGGCTATGTGAGGGGGGCCAACAGCCGGGGGAAGCAGGGACAACACAAGGGTTATATAGGTATCCCAACAGAAGATACAGGCGTGCAGGGAGGAATGCCTACAGAGAGGACTGTATCCCTGTGATAATACTGTGTTTGACATTTGTTGCCTTGTCATGGCATAAAACAATCTTCATCCACCCACCTCTCCAGAGGAAGCCATTGAGCTTTACATGTTATTACGTGCTTACAGATGTGCCCATATTTAATAATCATAAGTTGTTCTACTGGATCAAATGACTGAATGTGTGCACCCACCCTCAGCAGAAAAACTGCATAATTGACTGCGAACTTCAGTTAAGGTGGTTGACAGAGGAATTGTCTTTAAGTAATGAATAACAGTGAACTCTTAAATAATTGTTGTCTCCCCTCTGAGCATTATATCATCTCTTTTCAATCATCATTATGGACAAATTATACATCTCAACAAGGTAACTGGGGCAGTCCTGAAATTAAACGTTGCATCAGATTTTGTCATTGTATAATAATGTCAAATGTGTCCTAATGTTGGAACTATGTAGCATGACTGAATGTGGTCTGACACACAATTGGTTTGTCTTGCATGAACAGATGGGTGTCTATGGGCTGAAACCTTTAAAACACCCACACTTCCGGCCACAGTCCAGTGGTATTTGGCATCATGCAAACCTGCTAATACAGAGCAGTGCAACATTTATTTCTCCCCTGTGTGATTTAGTGTTTATTAACTATTTAAGCATCTAGGATATAGGCCATCCTTTATTTCTGTGTCTTTTTGATCTAGTTATTTCAATTGCCACCAAATAATTACATGACAGAGGTAGAGATAATGTTAGGTGTTGAAATATATTGTCTAAAATTTGCTGGTGATAAGTCAACTATCTTGGAGACTTTCAAATATAAGCAGGCCAGTCTTCCTTATGTAGGCTCATAAAATGTGGTCTGTCAGTTTTTCGATCACTAGTTTTAGAACATATAAATAATTACAATAAATAGTCAAGTACCATTTGTGGCAATGGGTAGTTAAACTTATCTGCAGTAAAGACACAATTAGTGTGAACACAAATGTACTAAACAAGAGAGCAGCCAGTGCTTTTTATTTGTAAATTCACAAACACTCATGTCAGTATTAACAGCTGAGCTACAGGCTCCAATTCAATTATAATTTCTCAGTATAAAATGCAACTGTGTGAGAACGTATGTCCAAAAAGATTCTACTCAAACCGATAACGAGAAAAGAAAAAACTAAATACAAGTACATTTTGATATGCATGTTTCTTTATCATTTACAAAATAAAATGTATGCAAATGTAGGTAAAACATGACTTTTGTATAAGGCTAAATTAGTTTATATGTTCAGCTTTTTTATAGAATCACAGTGTTCAACAGATACTCTGTAAAGCTTTTTAAATTAATACAAGAAATTTGAAAGTACTAGAATGGAATATCCCAGGCTTTTCATGCATTTCAAACATCAGCATTTGCATTAACAACACTTCCAAAACAATTTGAATCTACTTCAGTGTAAAATCTTGGACATCTTAACACAACAAAATGCACAAAAGACTTCCTGCCAACAACATTATATAAACATGTTTAGAGGATGGTGTATTTTGTACCAGTTAAAGGCTGAGCTGGTATATTTAGATGAAAAAAAAATACACAAAAGCAGTAAACAATTTTGCATATTTGCATATTTGTAGGAGTAGTCCTTAAGTGCATTAACAGAATCAGCCATTTGTCACATACAGTTTAAGTGAGGTGATGATAAAACAAAAAATGATAATCCTGTACATGTGAGTGAGTGAGTTGATCTTGAGGAGAGAGGACAAGAAGTATAAATAAATAAAAGTATAAAAAGCTGGTGCCTAGAACCCCAAAAATATAAATATTAACAAATTAAAAACAATTTAAATAACAATACCACCTAGTATCCCGTGGCCCTGTCGATGTCCATCCCATTAAGTGAGTTGAGTTCTGCTGAGGGCTCACAGCTCGGCTCACCGTCCGTGGTTCCCTGCTGCATGTGCACATTGCTCCCTCTAAAGTTTTCTTCCATAAAGGCTCATCCTGGACCTGCTTTGAATGTCATCCCCCTTGGCTTGCCTGCTGGTCTTTTATCCACCTGTGCCACCACACCAGTTCCCACTTTGCTGATTGTTTCAGGGTTGGACAGGGTCTGTTTGGTTCAGTTTTCGCAAAAAGAAAATCTTTAAGAAAGCCCCGTAGCTGATCTCATCCCAGCAGCGATGAGGAGGAGGGGCCTGCTGAGCCTGCCACCTTCCAATTAAACAATAAGGGCTCCACTGATCATAATTAGGACTTGATTATTAATGGAAGTTTCAGTTAAAAAACAATGAACTGATTGGCATGTTATTCTAGGATTATTTAAGTTTCAGAATTGGACAGCTTTTCCCAAAAAGGAATGGAATGGGGCATTGATAAAGCAATATATAACACCTGCTACTTGTCTCTACTTAGTTTGAATGATGTGATTCTCTCTGAGAAGTAGCCTGCACTGTCATTCTTTTTCAGAATACTGTGTTTAGTTCAGTGTGTTTGTGTAGATGTAACAATATGTTCACTCTTGACTAAAAGGAAAGAGACAGAGAGAAGATTTTCACTTTAAATGCACAAATAGTATTGCACATCTTAATGTGGAGTAAAGACGATATCCCTACAACCCTCTTAATGCCTGCAGCAAAAATCCCTTTAATTTCATTTGACTTTAAAATCTCTAGTTGCATCAGAGGGAGAGAGTTCACTTGTACAGAGAAGCAACACACTGCTCTACACATTGTAACAACTTTACACACATGATATTCATTTTTTGCTGAGAAGTAGAAATTCCTTCATTATAGCACAGAGCTCTCTGATTGAGGTAAGCTAAGAAAAGGTCTTAATCAAGAGTAACATTTGGTGCACGCATAACCATAATCCTGTCACCTGCAAAGTTCATTAAAGCTTCCTTGTTCAATTTCCAAGGTTTGACATAAAAAAGGGTAAGCTACTTCAATTACTACAGATTATATCCCCTTGTTATGCATTATGTATAACAGCAGTTTGAATGAATGTAGTGAAAGTTGAAGTACTGACTGAAAGGCCATTCTGATGTAAATGGCAGGGATGGGAGTCCAATAATAACCCATTAATCCCAGTGCTATTGTCCATTAGGAGGCTGTCACTGGTTACATCCACACTAAAAGATTTTAGTGACATTGAAACACATCACTTTTGGAAACTCTGCGTTTGAGTTTGGAGGGACAGAAACAGACATGGGCCATGTCTGCCGCACATATATACAAAACAACGGGAACCACAGGAAAACAGGGAAAGCTGAGGTCACGGCCATGGCCATAATATATAGCCTCTTACACAGTGCTGTCACTGGTGGTGGTAGATAGGATAGAATTAAATACACAGAACATCAGATGGGGATCTCTTAATTGTCTTAGGATAATATTATTCAATTTTGCAGTGGTAAAAGACAATTAAAGACACAAATGAATTTTGGGAATTTTTTTCCGTATTTCATGGACATAAAAAGCACAATTTGTGTCTTAACCTTCTTAACATTGTGCCTGGCGGTGACTGATATAATCTATCCTCCAAGAAAATTCGTAGAATACAGGTTTTATGTTATTTCTCTCTCTGATTGATATAGCAGTGTGGCTAACTTAATCCCTTAATAATTTCAGATTAAAACTTAATTTATTTTCATAGTTATTGTGGCAGACGAGAAAGGAATGAGGACTTAGTGTTAAAGTACTGATTTTAGTTGGACCCCAAAGCAGAGACTGGAATACCAGATGGGAATGAAGGCAGAGTTTATTGTTCAACAAGGCAGGAAGCTGCGAACACTCCAAGGGATGGCACGGATACTGAACACCAGGAAAGGGAAAAACACTGCATGGAAAACAAAATGCCAGCGAGCAGCAAGGCACACAGGAGGTCGAACTAGAATTATCTGGCAGAGTAGTGGAGTCAAGACCAGGCTTTTATGGGAAGGTTGATGAACGAGTGAGAGCAGGTGTGCCTTGCTGCAGAGGATAATCCAGCCACACCCCCTGCCACACACATGACATGCAGGGGAAGAACAGAAAGGGGAGGGGGAGAGAGAACACAAAAGACAACAAAAACCAAAATAAACACATAATCATCACACTGAGCCTCTTGAGAATGGGCGGAGATAGGGGAAGACTGAGGTGCCAATGCAAAAAGGAGGTACGGAGGCAGCAATCCCCTGAGGGAATCCCCCAGAGAGGCGGATGATGTCAGACTCGACTGCAAGCTCTCACAGCACAGTCATAGTTGAACACATAGTTCCACAAACATAGCAGGTCAAGCCAGATGAATGGATCAAACTTTCATCCAAGAGACTGGGGTTTAAATCTGTTGTATTTTTAGCTTGGTATTTAATGACAGGCACACAGACAGGACTAGCTGGTAAAGAGACAGACAGAGAAAGTAAACACTCTTTTTTCTTAATGTCCACCAGTTCACCAATGTGGCAGCCCAATCTTGATAGCCAGTCTGACTTTGATTCACAATAATCTCTCAAAATCAGTCTCCTAGAAAATACCTCCCCTCCTCTTAGAAAAAAACCCTCACTCTCCTTTCAGGGACTCTATATTGATGGGGGGATGTTACATAAAAAAACCCCCCAGCAAATTGTTAATTAGTTTAACAAATCAGCACCACTGTGCATCTTAGTGTGCTCTGAAGCCATGTTAATCTTAAATCTGAGAAGAGTCCTGCACATCAGTAGTGGAATGGCTAAGTTGTTGCTGTTCCTTCAATTAGTCCCTCAGTGACATCCACCTCTCGTTTCAGCCCTACGAATGATTCCATCGCTACATGAATGATTAACCAGGGACTGTCTGGTGGTCAAGAAATGACAAGTAGGCCCAGCACTGAACTCACCCCCCCATCATGAGAATCTCTCGACAGTGTCTTTCTGCTTCCACAATATCGATTTATCCAACAGTCGCGCGTGTCCTGAATAGTGGGTTTCATATTTCACACATGTAGGATAGGGAAAGCCCAAAGGTTGTGGGCTATTGATTCAAGTGTGCTGCGAAAATTGGATGACACAGATGGGGTGTAAAGAAATGTCAAAGTTGGACGTGACACATATGGAAAGGTAAACAGGCTGCGAATTCAACAGAACAGATTCTGGGATGCACAGGAAATTATGAGAAGAGCAATTAATATCAGGAAAGGGGGAAATCCTCA
Organism: Verasper variegatus; assembly: GCA_026259375.1. Lineage (NCBI taxonomy): Eukaryota > Metazoa > Chordata > Actinopteri > Pleuronectiformes > Pleuronectidae > Verasper > Verasper variegatus. Next base: position 3,248,706 of record CM048045.1, on the reverse strand, counting down.
GTCTGCTCTAGTTCCTCATGTTATTTTTATTTTTTATTCACATTAGCCTTAAACTCATGTTGTGAGCATCGACAATGTTAACATCCAGGAAAAATATTAGTGAAATCACATCTGTGGGGAAGATTTTCTCAATAAAAAACATACTGAGACTAAACATTACTTTACTTACACTAACAATGGTGATCCATGTCAGATATACAGTGGTGACGTCACTGTAAGCCCTTCATTACCCAAGCCCTTCATCAAGCCCTAAATGAAAATGAATGAGATAATTTCTCCAATCTATTTTTACAAGTGTAGCCCATATTCACAAATCACAATTTGTCTCATAGGGCTTAACACGGAGCGACATGCTGTGTCCTTAACCCTCAAGTCAGGAAGACCCCAAATAACAGTAGAAACCTCAGAGAGAGCCACATGTGAGGGCTCCCTCTGCCAGGATGGACAGAAGTGCAACAGATGCCATGTGTAACTGAGAACATCAACAAAATAACAGTATTTACAACATTGATTAGAATAAACAGTTTGTGGGATAATGAAAAAGTGTGTTAACGTATTTGTACTCCATGATTGAGTGATTCTTTATGATATTTTATTATGGCTCAAATTTTGTGAAATTAATCAATTACCCAATACCCTTTTTCTTTTGACCCCCTTATTTGATTATCAGTCTTGTCAGATTGTCGGTCATGTTATCATATTTGTTTGTGGCTTTTGTGTGCATTTCTAACTGCTCCTACTCTAACGATCTCTGTCCACACAAGTGTTTTCACTCTATCTGTTTTAATCTTCGTCCATACTAACACACCTGAAAAGGCATATCATGTGGCCTATTTCTCCATATCCTTGGAGTAACAGAGAATTGTCCCCCTCATCATTGCAAAGATAACTATAAAACTTGACATAGTATAATGAAAGCACTTATGCTAGTTATAGATAGTGCTTCTTAAATAAAACCAAATCTTATTAGTGATATTATCAACAGTTGTATTACTCTAATAATACATAATTTAACTGCAATTCACAGCTGTCAGCAAAGACAACAGGTTCAGCAACACTTGTAATTGATTATCCATGTTGTGTTCTGCATTGGTAGTCGAGCGGCTCTAAAAGCTCTAGAGCAGCGTGGACACCAGATGTATCAGTAACAGAGTTGATGCGTCATCAAAGTAAAACGTAGAAGTGTGGATGCAGCCTCAGCAATCACATCATTCATGTTATTGCTGTGTACTAAGTGAACTAATGACAGTGAAGAGATGCTCCTCAACAAAAGCACAATGTCAGGACAGTGCACAGCTCTGGGATCTGAATATGTGGGACTACAAATCCACTTTATAAAAACTTAAGTAATTTAGTAAGTTTATCTGTGTTTCATAATCACATCAATAACATTGTAACTGAATAAAAAGTATCACATGGGGCAATGTACAGTATGTTCCCCAATCAGGCAATGTTAACTCTTTTATATAGTAAAAATAATGACATGTGAATGATTGGTTAATCTAAATGAGCCATAGATTGTGTCTCTTATCTTATTTATTGCATAAGTTTATGCAACATGCTGTCTGACTTCATAGTGGCATCATAATGACATCATTCTTACTATATCTTCAAAACTTAATTACCAATCAATAAAGGACTTTGGTTATGTCTATAATCCTATATGATGCAGAAATACATAGTGTAATATCCGTTCAGTCTGTGTCTGTTTGTATTCACTTCCTGTTTTATTTTGTTATCTGGGTTCTTGTGTCTTGTGTCTTGTGTTACTTCCTGTTGGTTTCCCCACACACCTGTACCTTGTTTTGTGATTAATCTTTCCCTATTTATACCCTGTGTTCCCACTCACCCTCTGTCAGACTGTCATCGTCTCCTTCATGTGTTCACGCTCTCCAGTGTTAAGTTCTGTTTGTTTGCTTACCTGGTTTTGGACTCTGCTTGGATTATGGATTTGGATTTTGTGCCTTTTACCTGAATGGACTTGTTTGCTTTCCTGACTGCCTACCCGTGTATGACCCATGGATTGTTGAAGTAAAGTTTTATTTTGTACTTTATTTTTTGTCTCCCGTGCTTCCTTTTGCAACTGAGTCCCAGCTTTGTACGGAACTGTCACACATAGAGAAATGCATTTTTCAAGTATGCATGAAGTCATTTTCTGACATCTTTCATGATGTCACTTAAGACATAATATGATTGGGAATCGTTTTCTGAATAAGATTGAGATTATTTGTTTTATTTGACCATGTGCAGATAATATTTCCACTAAGATTAGTGACAATCCATCCACGCATTGTTGAATTATTTTGTACACACACACACACACTATTAAATTATTAAACACCACTTTTAATCGGAAGACTGTTTAAAAAGAGTTCCTTATGGTACAGAATTAGAGATGCTCTACTCAGATGTCTAACATGAAAAGACAAAATAAGTGTTGTGCAATAGTAGGTAGACTTGATGTTGGCTAATTATTAATAATCATAAAATATTATTAAAATAATAAAATTATTAACTAAAAACGATAAAGTTATCAATTAAGAATAATGAAATTATTAATGAAAAACAATTAAATGATCAATTAAAATCTAAATAAAATTTGTAATTATAATTTATAAAAGACAGGGCACCCTGTTATCAGGGACCAACAATCAATCTGTAAAGATCAGTCTCATAATCTGGAAAAGTTCAATTAGAAACCTCAATATTTACTATTAATGATTATATAATGAACAGTGAAAGTTTTAAGTTCGAGCACTGACTATCATAATCCAGCTGTATTCACATATACATGCACAAATAATTACAAAATACCAGTACTTCAAATACACTAGAATTTATTAAAGATAATAACATCAATGTTAATCAATGACTACTATCCTAACAAGAATCCACTGTATCAAAGATCACAACACAAGCACTTATCACGATTTATAACACACATGCAATACTTATGTATGTGTGTGAGAGAAGAGGGGAAGTCAAGATGGCGTCCGAAGTCACGTGGGTGACGTTGTATGGCCAGATTCAAAATGGCGGTATGAAATCACGTTGGTGACGTGTATATATGATAAATTCAAGATGGCGGTATAAACTCGTGGTTTGAACAAGAGGGGGGGTCGAGAACAAAGGGGACTTTGATCTATCTTGTGGTTCAAAGCGCTGAATGGCGTCGAGATACGACCACACTATCTAGGTCCCACAATGTGTATAAAACGTGAATTGTGTGGATGCAGCTCGGAACGTGTGTGCAGGCGGGTTTAGGAGAAAAGAGAGAGAGAGAGAGAAAAGGAAACATACAATGAATGATCAGAGATCTCAAACACCGCCAGACACCACAATTTTGTGGGGACTATACCACTCGGTACCCAAGCGGACGAACTAAGATCCGTCCAGCTGTGTACCGATCTTTTAATGGGTAAAAATATCCGTAAAATGGGTCTGATGATCATAGTTGCAGGGGGCTCCCCTATTTATTACCTGAGAGGTGTCCGGCCTCCCTCCGGGGGGGGCGTGGGGTCTGTTGGCTCTCAGCCAATGAAAGGCCAGACGTTAAACTCCAGCAGCGGTTAGCAACTGCAGGGGTCCACAAAGTAACTCTGTGTGTGTTCCAGAGAAAAACTCTACTCAGGCTTCTAAAGTCCCAGGTAGGCCTCGCCATTGTCCTTTGTCTGGCTGTGGTCATTTTGTAGAAGCCTGGTGTCGTTTTCATGGTATTTAATGATAGTAAACACAGTGGACTCTCGTTTGTAATAGCATTGTGCTCTGGTGCAGCCCATTATCATCATGTGTCCTGCTGCCTTCAGATGGCTGCAGGGATTTAATGAACTGGAGGATAATTTTATATTTAAAAAGCAGCTATGGACAAGACAAATTGAAAAAAATATTTTTTTAGGGCTTGTGTGTATGTTGTGCTGATGCTACGTCCTTTGCATCATGTTGTTCAAGTTACTGTCACAGTTATTGGACTGAGCACTCAAGCAGGGATGTCACCAGCTCAGTGTTTGAAGTCTGTGCTCTGTGTATTGCACAGCATGAGTCAATGTTTTTTTCCCCCTCTATTTATTCAAGAGTGTGGTCAGTTTGAGAACGGAATGTAGTGATTTCACATTGAAATTTTGTAATGCTCGATGGGGGTGTGTTAGCTTCATGTCTGTGAGAGTCTGCTGAGGCAGATACTTTAACTGGGTTCATGCCCTCACGCTCTCCACGTTGTTATGGACGTTTTGTGGAAGCAGGTGAAAGTTGAACTCAGGCAGCAGCTGATGTCTTATGCAGAACATTTTAATGCAGACTCGATGCATCAAGGAGACCAGAAGGTGAAACAATATACAAACACTAACGGAGCAACATGAGCAATTGTCAGCCCCAAGTCTGGAGATGTCTCCCACAGCTTCCACATATATCTCCTTCTACTTGTGTCACCCATTCTAACAGCATCAATGAATGGCTAGAATTGCTGTCACTCTCTATGTAACGTGTAGGTGTTCACATCCTATTGGATAGTTGAGCCTAAAGTATGCATTCCTAAATCACATTGTGTCCTTAAGTCTTGCCACTGGTGAAAGAGGCAAAAGAGTTGAAGTTGGTGCCTCTCTGTCTGGAGCATCTGAGTTAGATATGAAAGTCCCTAAACGTAGACACTATATGTACTGTTGGTTGGTCCTTTATCTATAATCTGACCTTTGGTACTGCTTAAAGAGAGAAGGGATTATCTGTGGAATTAGACAGGCACTATCCTCCTGTACAGATGTGTAATATAAACTATATATATAATATATAGTGGCATACACAGTAATGTGTGAGGGTGGTCCAAAATTCCTCCAACAGACGTCTTTATTGTAATACCGGCTCCCTGTCAGTGTGCTCGAAGAAAAAAAAGGACAACACCTTCCTGAGGCAGGAGTACAGCAGATCGCTGGTCAATGGAGCGGCAAAAGGATGGAACAGTGTTTCTATAGCAACTATAAAAAACAGATAGATGCCACTCTGTTCCTGTATTTTATGATAACAACACCAACAGCAAAAGTAACCAAAACATCTTCATCACAACACCATCTCAACTTCAAAGACTAATTGCTGCAGCCTTGGCTTATACTAATATAGCAGGTTGTACTGACGGAGTTATTTGATTTTCTTTGTTTTTAACTTCATGGTTGATCCATATAATAAATAATTACATTCCACATCTTATAGTGGCTGAAGACAACCATACTCTCTTCAGCTACTTCTGGTGACTTTGCTGTTATATTCACATCCTCCCTGCAGTCTCTCTCTAAGCTCAGTGTTAGGGTTTGTTTTTAGCTGGACCCCAAAGCAGAGACTGGACACAGGCTTGGAGGTGAAGGCAGAGTTTATTTGTGGAAATAAGCAGAGATGGCAGGCTGTGGAGGCAGGGTGCTGGCTGGCTGGGATGTCCACCGGAACAAACAGGAACGAGGAGGACACAGCACGGGAAACACAAAGGCAGCAGAGCAGCAAGGCACACGGGAGGACTGCGTATCATAAGGGAAGACACGGGTTAGTGGTCATTCAGATCTGCGAAGGAACTGAGGAAAAACAGGATGTTGCCCTACCGAACGAGACGGAATTATCTGGCAGAGTAGTGGAGTCGAGACCAGGTCTTTATGGAGAGGTTGATGAGTGAGTGAGAACAGGTGTGCCTTGTCTGCTGCATCGGGGAAGCCAGCCACACCCCCTGCCACACGACCTGTAGGGGAAGAGCAGAAAAGGAAGGGGGAGAGAGAGAGAAAACAAAACCCACAACACAGAACCATCACACTCTAAATGAACCTCATACTCTGATCAATACACAAACCAGAACTTCATTTGTTCAGTACACAAACCAGACCTTCATTTGTTCAGTCTATATTATTCTTTATCATGTCATTAACAACGTCCTCTTTTTGTTTCCATCCACCACTTCATTCGCTTGGTGTAAAATTCTTTACCACACTAATACAACAAAAATTGAGTGGAAGTGCACTGTTGAAGTCACAGAAAAATTGTTTGATTTTCATTTCTGTCATATTAAATCTATTTGTTGGTCATTTTGCTTAAGACAAGTCTACTACTGCCTGACTGAAATGTCCATGTCTATGTTATTGTTTGTATTGTTTTTAACTGCACTCTAAGGTGAAAATGTAAGAGGGAAAAGTGCTATGGAAGGACTTATCAATCACACGCACACAAATGTGTTTTGTATTGTGATGTCGATTCATTATTCATTAACACTGCTGTTGAAGAAATAATGCATTTAATGAAAGTTATAATAATGACGATGACCATCAACAAGAACAAACGTGTTGCAAATTATGTTCTTGGCTCCTGCAACACCTCAGAGCACAAACATATGGACATAAATTGTGAGCCTTTTGAATCATGCTGAAACACAGACTGAATCTTCTTTAATATAAAAAAAAGGAATATCTGGCCCTAATGTCCCTAGAGGCATGCTGGTGTGTAATGTGGTGAAATGCATCAGTGAGAATATTAGCAGGGCTGCCTGTGCAATATAACCTTTAGAGGACTTTTCAATACAGTTTTGGAATTCTGTGCCACCAAAGCTCATCTTAGAAAAAGGAAATGTATTACACCAATGAAGATGAAATACTTTAGTTATATTAATATGTATCTGCAGGCAATCAGCCTAAGCACAGATCACATTAATGTTAACCAACTATGGTAGCAGCTAAGGTTTTATCTATTTTTCTAAACTATCAAAAGGGCAATTCATTTTGTACAGTGGAATGTTCAATACATCATTAGTAATGGATTAACTTAATAAAACAGTTAAATAAAACGTATAAACCCTGGATAAATACTATACCCCTCCAACAAAGAACCTGAGTGCAATAAAACTAACCAACACAAAAATGCCGCTACTAACAGCAGCTCATCTTCTGAGCAATTCTCCATTCATGTTTTAGTTGGTGTTTACCGATTCACCATGCATTTAATTCACTTTTTAATTGCCTTTTAATCACAGCTGTCTAACACACAAAACTAAATGACCACTTAATGCTGTAGCTCTTATTTGAGAAATTATTTGAGAGATTTGAATTTTATTTGTATAGCGCTGTTATGGTCCCAAACAGAGGATGTGAAAATCTGGCTCAACCTTGTAGCCACAACATAAAATGAGTCTGGGCAGACCCACTAGAACGTCCTCCACAACTAATAAACATGAAGGTAAAACTAAACTAGAAATAAAGCCTGAAAACTAGACAACCAGACCTCCAGCCTCAAACAGAAACAAACAAAAGAAACAGAAACCACATACAGGGTTATGTTCTGTGTAAAGGGTGACAGGGTTGCTGGACAAGCCTACATTAACCTCAAAGCGATTTAAAGCAAGAACAATAGCCAGTGCCTCCTTTTCCATCGTGGAATACAACCGATGATAACAGGTACACTTTTTGGAAAACTACAACACCAGATGTTTTATTCCATCAGCACCATTCTGAGTCGCAGGGTGCCCTCGAGCAATTTCACCATACACTAAAAATCTATGTTGTTAATAGAGAAATGGCTAGGTGAAGCTGAGCCTAAGAATCTGTTATATTTTCGGTGTGGTTTTTGTCTTAGACTGTGCCGTGCCTGTGAGCAAGCAAAGGAGAACCTCAGTGTAAAATGCAAGGCTGGTATGATAAGAAAGCTGAGACCAGGGTCTTTGCCACAGGTGACAAGGTGCTAGTTTTACTGATTGCTACTCCAGATCAGGTTCATAGAAGTAGGCTGTGTCACATTAACATGTTAAAGCCTTATCGTAAGCGTGAGGCTTGGCTGGGCTTGGTGTTACCAAGCGCTTCAGCTGTCAATCCTGCCATTTCAACTGAGGCTCTGTCCAGTGCTGATGGTCGAACCCGTCTCTGCCTGCATGTGTGGTGGCTCTGTCCAGTGCTGAAACTCTCATGCCGGCTGTAACGTTGGAGGTGTTGTCTACTTTGGAAGAGGGTGTTGTTGATCCGTCTAAAGCAGTAGAATTGGGCATGCTGCAGAATTCTGAGATGTTTACCCAGCTTGACACTTTTTTGGCTCACCTGCCTGATGCTCAGCATTGAGACATTGTGCAGTTAATTTTGTTGCATAAGCCTGCTGTTTTCGAATGTACCTTCACGGACGCCCTCTGACTGAGCTAAAGAAATACCTGCATTTGTGACTGCTGATGACTTTTTGCAATGTAATGTTATGGCCTTAGGTTGTTAACTCTGTGCTGTCTGGTCTTGTGGGTTGTGAGGCTTACTTGGATGACTTGGTGATTTACTCTGACTCTTGGCAAAGCCACATCCAGCAATTCAAAGATGTGTTTGCACAACTGAGTGGTAACCTAGCAAAGTTAGACATTGGTCAAGCAACTGTAGTCTACCTAGGGATGGCTGGTTATTATAGGGGGCTCTGCAAAAACTTCTATGCCATTACGGTGCAGTGAAGAGACATGTTGAGTCCAAAAGTGTGTTTTGTGTGGTCTGACAAGTGTAAACATGCTTTTCAGCAGATTAAAATGCCCCTGTGCTTGCAACACCACATTTTCAAACGTCAAATCACAACATAAATTATTTCAAGTAACTTTACGCAGTTAGGGTGAGACCATACAATATTGTAGAGAAACCACAATGAGCAAAGATTAGCGACTTCTAGCGACCTCTAGAAACAGACAACTGGGATTGTCAGACTGGTTTCATGACAGTGAACAACAATGTGTAGCTCACAAATCAGAAACAATTTGATGTATCCTGTGAAAGGAATGTTTCCAAACTATTATAAGACTTGGGCTGTGTCCAAAATCACCCACTCATTTAACCAATTACCAACCAACCCCTACTTTCCTATATAGTGAATTCTATATAGACGACTATATAAGAGAAAAAAATGCTTTCAGGAGTTAAAGTTTAATGCATGATGGTATATATTGGTCGGTTAGTAACTATCACTTGTACACGACTTTTCATGATGCATTGTAGGAAACAGTGAGTGCACTATATATATATATATATATATATTATATGGGTATCAATTCACTAAACATTTGTACAGCACTACAAAATAGCAAACTCACCATATAGTGATTAGTGAGTGATTGTGGACACAGCCTTGTTGAGTCTATGTGGAAAGCTACACTCATCATTGACAGAAAAAAATCCCTTTTGTGTCATAAGGCCAGTAGTGCATTCCCTGAACCTTTCCTTGTGTTCTGTGTCACAGCTCTTACCTTTGATAAACGACTACAATACTACTGAAGTACAACTAGCATGTTTGGTTCATTCTGATTATTTGATAGGGTTTAAGTTATGAAAGAAAGCTCTATCCTGCCTGGTATATTCAAAATGCTAGGCCTATCCTACACTGACAACTACTGCAATAGCAACTGTAATAATTATTTCAGTTCATGCAGTGTAAACATTTAACTTGAATAGTCAAACATCTTTTTGTGTCCTAATGGAATCCCCTCCACTCATCACAAGGTTCTGAGCTTGGCCAACGGTCAGGTCAGGAAGTAACACATTTTTTCTTTTGCGGAGATCAGGTGTTTTTATTTACAGCACATCAACACTGGTGTCGGCTCTTATCACAACGTCCTTGGTGTCTTCTATGTGTACGGCACCGCTTTTTCATCCAGAGATATTTGCTTTCTTTTTGTTGTTTTTGCAACTGTTGCATATAAGAAACCTAATCAGACCCACTAATTCATGGTGAATCCTATGGAGAATCTCTTCCTGTGTTCTCACATTTTCTCCTCAGGAATATATACTAGGGGGCCCGGCAGACAAAGTCTTCAGAAACACTGGAGGCTCTCACTCGACATTTGTGCTCACACACACATGTCCTCTGGAGAAACTGAGGAGGATCTTCTGAGTTCTGTGCATGTGTGAAAGCAGCTCTACAGATGCAAACCCTCTTGGTCAGCTGGTTGAGACAGGGGTCTGAGCTAAAGCTTAGTGAAGTTACACTTTAATGGAGGTCCAAGCTGGACTTTGGGTGTCCATGCTCAGCTAGCAGCTGTTGTGCTCCTTTGGTGTCTCAGGTATGTCAAGTTGCAGACTCAAAGCAAAATGAAAGCCCTACAACTACTGAGCCATAAACACTATTTTGATTTAATTTATATGCTGGTGTTGTGTCCTCCTGGACCAGGGACTGTGAGTACATGTGCTGATCGATTTTATGCTCCAGTGTTTTGAGTCATGCCATTTCATCGTACCTCTGACTTGTTTACTAATGTGCGTGCTAATGAGGTTACTGTCTCAGTTGTTTGCACAGTGTTCATTTGTTACACTTTGCCCTCCAGAGTAATTCTGTTAACTGGCACAAGTCAAGACCTCAATTTTAATGTATACCATGTATGTAATTACATGGATCGTCCCCAGAGGCCTGTGTTATGAAGAAGGTTGTGATTATACCCATCATCTTGCTCAGTGAATTATTGAGTTACCACCTGTGTGTGTTCTTGTCAGATGTATCTCGTGACCTGCACACGGATGGACTAAATTGAGTTATGGAGATGAAACGGTTCATTCTAGGGCCTATTCATTCGAGCAAAAAACTAATTAAGTAAGCAATTCTATATGGGTAAGCATGTTTCTTAATTAACTGAGGAGCAGGAACATGGACATTGTCATAGAGAAGAATTTAACAGCCCTAGATAGAAGAAGAACTGTTGCTAAATATTCCTCTGTATTTAAATATATAGCTGCAGCCAGTAAAAGAGACTGCTGGGAACAACGAAGAGCTTCATACACAATAAAAACAAATTTAAATCCAAATGAGTCACTAAAACCAATCAACAGACCACTGAAGGGTTGCTTCAGGGGTGTCAATGTACTTTCATTAGCTTAAAAGTTCTTTGTATTTGTATGTTGCCATAATGAGAGTCCACCTGCAACTGAGTCTGCCTTGTTGATGCACTGGCAGCTATTGATTGCGTCATCTTAGTTAAAACAGTGGGACACCAGGTTCACTGATGCAACAGTGGAGAATTCACAGGTCAAGGATCAACAACAGAAGTCTTCATGGCTAACATGAATTATGCAGGATTATAAGGAGACCTCCAGCATATCTCCACAACACCAGAGAAATGTCTAGAGAGGTCACGTCAACATTGGAGCAGGCATTTTATCAATAAAAGCTAGCATAAAAGAATTACCTTGTACTTGTGGTTGTTTTTTGTTGTTTGCTGATAAATTATTTTGCATTTAGTGGCATGCTGGTTGATTGTTGTTAAAGCAATTGCAAAAAATAGCTTTATTTTTTTCAACAAACCAAAAGCCGACCATTGTTTTCCTGTGTTTCCACCATGATCTAAAAACGAGGGGAGATTAGGAAAAGAAGCATGCTGACATATGAACAACCAATGGTTACAACAGGTTGTTCCACTCCAGTCCACCAGGTGGCGGTAATGCAGAACACTGTATAACAACAATGCCATAAAAAAACATCCTCCTCAGACAAAATACTGATGTAGGCTTTGTTCTGTGGCTCCATAATGCTATTGCCTTAAAGAACAGCAAAAAAAAAAACTGTTGCTATGCATGCAATTGTTGGCAGAAATAAAATGTTGGGGTCAGTAAATCAGTTCTCTTTAGCACTGCAAGCAGTGGCGGCTGGTGATAACTATTTTTCTTGTCAAGGTGTTTTTTTTTTAAGAAATCAGCGGATTTACCGCAGTTTCATTTGAAACTGTATCCTTACCGGTGACATCAGATGTACCTGAGACAGCGTCAACCAATTACATTAGATAAAAAAACATATCAACACCTTTTGGCTGTAAATAAAAGTGGGAGTAGGGTGCAGAGAGCTGCAGAAAATCTGCAACAACCAATTAAAAAGCAGCCACAGGGTCTGTGGTTGCCAAAGGTTTCAGGACCCACATTCATGTCCACTTGGCCGACGCCCTACACCCGTAAGTATTATGTATTTAGACAGAAATTAACCAAATACAATATGAAAACAACTTATATTTAATGCTCACAGGCACTTACGATCTAACAGGAGCATTGTACGAGTAAAATATTATTATCTAATGAAATTATGTTTGTGTATTGGAAAAATTAACTAAGTAGGGTTGAAAACTATTTTGTAGTTGGAAAGTAACTTTTTGCAGACCTGTCTAAAGACTTTATGACCTGTATCTACATACATATACAACCTGTCCAAATACTTTATGACCTGAATTGTTTTATGATCTGAACTGTGTATGACCTGAAAACTGTCAGACCCTTTAGCCACTTATTTACTCTCCAAAGAACTGAATGTATGTCTGCTTATCTCCAATGGAAACATATGTAAATCAGTTGTCTGTGTTTAGATTCCTCTCTCTCATGCACCTACAGAACCAGTCTGAACTGGTTCTGAGAGATAGCCTTAGTCCTCCTATATAAGATCCTTGTATTTGACTGTTCTCCATCTTCACTCTGAGATCCTTGAGACTCTTTGTGTTGATCCTTTCTGCAGAAAGCCCCTATTAAAATACACATAGATAACGTTGGTGTTTCCAGCCTCTTGTATTTCCAGATTTCCATCACACCCCGTATTGACCACCCGCCACAAGCCTTACTCCCAAAGCTCCTTTTTTTTTAATTGTATTTAGTACTAACAGGGAGGTTTTTTTGGGGGGGGGGGGGTGGTAAAAAGATTTCCCTGAAATTAAAAACTGAAAGTTCCTATGGTTGAAACGGGGCTGAAATTATTTAATCATTGATTATGATCAACATTTATGTCAGAACTGCGGCACAAATTAGGGAGAGTGTGGTAAGTCATTTGCCTGATCATCATATCTTTCATGTTCTATATGTTGTGGACCCTGTTCTCACCATCCTGTGACCTGCCTTGTTCCACATGACTGTTTACAAGCTGCCTGCTTGTAAACCTTAGCTACCACCCTCTCCTCCATGAACTGAACCGCTGCTGCCTGGTCAATCTTCCTTGAACAGAATGTGACATTTGCAGAAATGTGTTATTTGGATGTTCTTGTCCGAAAAAAATAAGATCCTGCTTTTTGGATTGAAATGTTTTAGTACTGTATGGCATTACAACATGTCACTGACTCTTTCTACTTTCTCTTTTACACTTGTTCATGCTAATTACATTTTTAGAGCTTGTCATTCAGATCAGAATCAGTGTTTTTAAATGAAGAGTTGAATTGAAATTTGTCAGTTGTGTGTTTTATCTGAAGATCAGAGGTGGATTACTTTTGATGAGAGAAGCATTTAATTATATTTGAGAGTCATGATGTTCAACCGTTGATCAGGTCAAGTTAATCTATTGAAGCGTTGATTGGTAGTATAGTGTGATTGTAAGTTTAATGAATGGAGGTCACAGAAATGAGATACTCTGTGTCTGTATCTGTACCAATGGAAGAGAGGTGATGTCTGTATTAGTGTCACTCACACGTGTGTGGATTGTGTTTAGCTGCTCTGGGTTAAGAAGTTGTTCTTGCCTTTACATACTGTATGTTCCCAGTGAGGAATAAATGGGGAACAATTCACAAATAAAAGTTTTGTCTATTAGTAAGTGTGGTAGTGGGGCTTGATCAGTGTCGGCTGCAGGAGGGAGGGAGTGGGGAAGAGAGTCTGATTGTGCACAGGTGTTCCAGGTCAACTAATGACTCTCTCCTCTTCATCAGCAGTAGTGGGACGGCCCCAGAGCAGGAAGGCAACGGCTGGAGAGAGAGCCAGTGTGTATATATTTATGTGTGTAGCTAAAAGGATAAAAGCAAGCATTACAAAAATCATACCTGTGGTCCTGAGAGTTCCGGACGAGATACCCGCGGCAACAGAGCTGTCTGTTACAGTAAGTTAAAAATATAAGTTTTAAAAAAGTTTTAAATAAATCTTAGTTGACAAAGGTGCTACTTGGAGTCAAAGGTCACAGTGAATGTAAACAACAGTACAACATCCGAGGCACATTAGGTGTAGACCAGTGTTTCTCAAATGTTTTCAGACCAAGGACCACTTAGCCAATAAAAAAGTATTCACGGACCACCATCTCCCCAAATATCCCCAAATAAAACAACAGGCCTATGTTAACAGTTTAGTACAATTGAGAGCCTTAATAAATGACAGTTAGGCTACTCACTCATCATTGTCTCTGTTGTCATCTTAATGGTCAGTGCAGCAATATCTGGCTCCAAACTAGTTTCAGTCTCATATCAACATTAATCCAGTAGCGTTGCTTTGTTTTTAGACCAACAAGTGAAGAAAATCCAACTTCTCAGTTGTATGTGGTCGGCATTAGCAGTTTCAGATCAGTGTCAGCCATCTTAGGATGCTCAGGTTGGACGTGGACCCAAAAGTCGTCTTCAGAGTCCCATCTGAATGTGATGTCCACAGGGCTGTCAACCTGTCTTGGTGGAAGCTTGGAACTGAAATGTTCAATGAGTTTTTTGTCCCTCAAATGGATTTCTGATCCACTCAAAGGTGAGATGGCTTTAATTTTGTCCTGGACATTGAAGATGGTAACAGCTTTTCCTTTCAGTGCTAAATTCAAAGTGAGAGAGAGTGAAAGAGAGTGCTGAAAACATTTGCCAGGAAGGCCAATTTTCATGCATTCTGTCATACATGTCATTAGTATGATGCAGGAATAACTTCACCCCATCGCACAGTTCAAATAGACAGTGTTCAGTGCTTTCATTTTTATTATATTCTCTATTTTTACAGACTCGTCCAGTACTGTTTTAAGGCACTTTGGCATGGTTTTCACAGCCAGTTGTTCTCAACAGTGTGTTGCAGTGGCAGATGGTGCAGCTGCACGTACACACTGCACGTACACGTGCTGTCCCCTCAATTTCCCTGTCATCGCAGTCAAGGTTATTCTTCACAATAAAATCATTGAGTGAGTCAAAAATTGCTTTTTATGGCAAATAATCATGCACCCCGCCATCATAAATGTACTTTACAAAACAGAACAGATTTGCCTCATTCCCGATGTCAGCGGAATCATGTTGTCCAACTGTAATGAAAAAAACTTGCTTTGGCGTAAACGTGTCATAAGCTGATCTTCAACATTTTCAGCCATACATGTTATTTGTCACTGGACTGTGTCATTGAACAGAGGGACCTTGTTAATTCCATTGCTTGCGTCCGTGGACCACTCTTCGAGAAAGGCTGGTCTAGACACCAACAAGCCATATATTACACTGTCGTGTTTGGGCTGGAAGCATTAATCACCGTGGAGATATGAAAAACAGACACATAAGTATAGCAGCACACAGTGTCAGGAGAGAGAGAGAGGCAGAGAGGGGTCAGGAACACACACAATTCCAACTATGGCCATGAAGCTGCTGCATTCAGGCCACACAAAACATAGCAAAACATCTATTTAAACGTATGCAGTGGTGCATTGAGCACCCTGTCATTTTTCAAGTAGCCTTGTTTTACGTTTATACACTGAAAGTGAGAACTTTTCTGGATGCAGGGTTTTTCTATTCAGTTTGAGGAGCAATATATTGTGCATGTTAACAACTTTCACTTGTGAATTTCTTTAGGTGGTCTGACGTATGGTCCATTTTGTACCTTGGAGAGGATGTTGTGTACCTGCAGTGCAACATATCACAATATGACAACCGACTGAAAATAAAATTTGTGTTGAACATTCTTTGTGAGTGGAGACACTGCAACTGATGAAGATTAAAGCAAGTGGAGATATGAAATTGATTTGTCGTATTATTCTCAGTATGTTTGATTAATGTAAATACTTTTGGTTTCTGAACAAAATAATCAATATCCTTCACTATTTTTTCCATTTGGGAATACAAATCAAATTTTCAGCACTGTTTGTTGCTCTGAATAAAATAATAAATAATGCTAACAGAGCCACATCTCAGCATCTGAAAAACAGACCTCCCCCCATGGTATTTTTCAGCATTATATTTTTATTACAGTTTTGGAGGGCTGTCTGGTTGTCTTTGATTACAAGAAATTGAAGGATAATCGCAGAAAGCACATTTCTTTTTTAGAGAAATTGTCATTGTTTTGTGTGTTTCATCTATTGGCTGCTCTCCAAACATAAAACAGCAGTTGAACCTGTATTTCATCTTGTACACTGAGGATATCCTAACATAATTTAAAATATTAGACTGAATAATCCCTCACTGAGTGGACTGGCCAGACAGCCCACTAGTCCCAGGCTTTTATGTCGAGAAAGGATGCAACGAATACAAATGGAGTCTGCTCAAAATGTATGCCATTTTGTATTTGTAGTGGGGAAGTCTCCCAGTGTGGGTGAACATAGAGTGCAGTAGTGTTGAACGCACCCCCAGCCTTTACTCCTCCTCCAGCCAAATCCCACATCAGAGCCAGGCTATATAACGCATATCTTGGCCCTTGTTTTTTCTCTCTGCTTCTTCTTCTCCTACCTTGGTTGTGGCTGAAATGACTACTTTACCCTGCCAAAGTCACTTTGAGTCTGCCTGTGCCCCTGTTGTCCTGGCTGTAAGTGACACATGCCAGGGCCCCGTACTAGCAGTGGTGAGTAGTGGTGCTCCCTATATTACATGTGTTTTTATGGAGCATGGTCAGCCTGGCTACTGTTTTCTTTTTTTAAATCTATTTTATTGAGCATCGATGATACAAGGTTTCCACAAAACAGGAAACAAGAGAAAGTCCAAAGAAAGAAGGCTCATGTTTTTGTTTTTTACACCCCCCTTTGACATCCCACCCCCAACCCCACTTTGTCTCTGGGTGATAGACGCAACAAAAGGTCAAAAACAAAGACGCACACTAAGGGAAAAATGAGATAAAATGAAATATAATAATAACTAGGGCTACGTTGTAGCACTAACGGGCCCGAGCACACGCGTGTTGAAGCCTGTTGCGGTAAGTGGAGAGAGCGATCAATGACCAAGTGCACGTCTCCGCCTTGCATGCGATTTGCGCACTGCAGCAAGGATAAAAGCTACACTTCCTGCATCCATCACGTGATGTTGATCCTTGCCTGCTAATTGCTCATTACGGTCCACGCTATCAATTTCACATCACACTGTGAACATTTTATGTAAATCAAATGATAGTTGTAAAACAAAGCTTACTTCCTGTTGCCAGTAGGTGGCACCATCACTATTATTACCTACAGACTCATAGATCTGTTCAAGTAGGCGCTTCAATGTAGCGTGAACAATTTTGTGTCAATTGGACAATGTTACAACAACTTAATTATCACACTGATCAGTAGGTGGCGCTATGACCATGCACTAATATTAATATATGGAGCTGTTCAGGTCAGGATTGTGATCATAGGTCAGTAGTTCGGAGCCGGTTGGATAATGTAGAGTGGATTTACAAAGTACTTCCTGTTTCATGGCGAATCAGTAGGTGGTGCTATGACACTGAGGAAATATTGACACATAGAGCTGTTCAGGCTTGGACTCTGATCTTGAGACAGACGTTTGGTAGTGATAGGACAATGCACACTGGAGTTATGACAACATTGTGTCCTTTGGCGAAGGATGATCCTTTGCCGCACCTCAATGTTTACACGGTTTGAGGAAATGTCACAATTCTGACCATGGTCCAATGACTTGACTGAGCTATTTTGAGCTGTATATTGTAAAGCAGCCAGGAGCAGTGCATCAAAGTATAAAACATGTCTCTTCCTGTAGCCAGCAGGTGGCGCTGTGATTTTAAGTCATGATTTCTGTGTAGATGTTGTAATGGAAATTCATCTTGAGATTTGAAATAGTGAAATTCTCAGACCAATCACAGGTGCTCAAAATGGAACTGGCCGCAAGTTCACAAAAGCCAGAATTTATACAAAGAGGCGTGTCATAAGACATAATATGAAAAAAAGACATGAAAGACATGAGATCATCATCTGTGTCTGTCCGTCCGCTGTACCAGTTGGAAGAAAACATCACCAAATAAGGGCATACACCCTGTTTATCAAGGTCATAGCAGTGAGACACCTAGTCAGGGGATTTCCACTACCTTAGACACTGGTCAGTGCAATTTTCCACTACAATGTCATCAGGCCGGGACTCTTGTCTTACATGTCTAGTTTGGACTCGATTGGACCATGTATGTCCGAGATACAGAACCTTGTGTTTTGATGGCGTGTAATCAAACTTTGACGCCACGCCACTGTCACACCGTGTGACAAAAAATCGATCTTTGAGTTAGTTTATATCTCCATCTTGTTGTGATGACACTCATCTCAATTTGAAGTTGATCTGATGAAAGCCCTGGGACAAGTTCGTCAAAGTAAAAATGTGGAAAATGTGGAAAATGGCCAGTAAAGTCAAAATGGCGGGCTTCCTGTTAAGTTTTTCATAATGCACTGAGAGACTTTTTTGTATGACTGGTCATGATACACCACTGTCCTCATTTTCGTTAGGATCGGTGAAAGCTAACTGAGGGGGTTTTCCATAGGTGGCGCTGTTGAGCCATTTTGCCACGCACATTTCAAATTACTCCAGAATACAATTACTTTTTTGGGCTTTTTACTTCCTGCAAAGTTTTATCATTTTTTTAGCATGTCTAGGCCCTGAAAACCCCCCAAAAGGGAAATACAAATCCTTCGAAATACAATAGGGCCTCCCACCGGAGGTGCTCGGGCCCTAATAATAATACCACAGGAATCAAAGATACATAATCTTACATTATCCAACAATGTTTCCAACAAACCCAGAGAAATCCCTCATTTTATTCACATAGGGGTAATGAGAAATCAAAATAGTTTTGTGTGACTTATTTTAAATGAAACATTTATTTATTTAAGAGGATGCTCAGGAGGAAGAGGTGGGGCAGGAGGAGGAGGAGGAAGAGGAAGATGGTCCTCCCATTCCCATGAAGAGGCAGAGCTGTGGGTAATGAGGGTTTTCTTATATCAACTCTCGGTACTCCTTTGTGACTGAGGATATGTAAAACAGCTGGTGGTTATCTACTGTGTGTAAGGATAAACAAAGTCAGAATTGGCTCTGCCCATGTTTTACAAATTGTGTCTGGCTTCACTCCACAGTGCTAAAAACAAATAAAAGTGGCAGGAACAAAGAACAAGTTTAGAGTTTAATTGTTAGTCGTAGCTTTAATAAATCAAGTCAAATATCTGCCCTCATCAAAATGAACAGGATTCTATTTCTTCTTCTTTCTCCAGGCGGTCGAGTCGTGGTTGAAGAGTTCCGCTCACCGAGGGTCACCTGGTCAGCACCACGAACCTCATCTCTCTGAACGATGCATGTTTCATGTCTGTGAACTCATTTACTCTGGACTCTTTATTACTCTGGAATGTGGATTGTGTTCCCTTGTTTGTTCTGTTTTTCTCTTTTGTGTTTTTGGAGAACTGTGGACTTTGGGTATTTTGTTTTGTGTAGGACATGGAAATGGTTCCTACAAATCGTTGCCTAATGTCATGATTTTTACATTCATCATTAGCAAACAGTTAAATTAAATATGAAAACTAACTGATGACAAGGTTATTAATTATTATTATTATTATTATTCTATTGTCATAATTAATATATAGATTAGACCAAATGTAAAAAAGTAAAGAAACATTGTTTGTCTTCTGTTGCTGTGCTGTGTTGCTATGAATAGTAGCACACTAAATGAATCACACTGATTTGTTTCACTCCAACACTGTGTTAATTGATCAGGGCCATGAATCCTGTATCTATATTCAGAAAGACAGCGGTAGATGTTACTGTACTAGTTAGATTTATTCACAAAATTTAACATGTTTACAACATTCACATCATTCAAATATTTATAACATTGTACAAACATCTAATCATCGCTCTCTTCTCTGATTCTCCTTTTTCTCCTTCTCCACCTCTTCTCTCTGCTCCAGCTCATCTCGGCCTCCACCTTTCTGCAGCTCAGTGCCATAGTTGGAGTCGTCTCTGTGATGAGCTGGGTCTTGTTAATGAGCTCAACCATCGGCCTCCTCTGTCCGACCTCCAGCACGTTGACCTGCCCCTTCGGAGCCTGGTTTTCCAGCTGCTCCACCTGCTCCTTCGGAGCCTGGATCTCCTTCTCCGCCTCCGCCTCCACCTCACTGCTCCAGCTTGTCTCAGGCTGAGGTGGCTCCTGGTGCAGACTCGCCTCCATATTCTTAGCCTTGGCCTGACACTCTGAGCTCAGCCATGCAGTCAATGTAGGCCCTGAGTCGAGCGCGCCGTTTCGTGGTCTCTTTATTTGTGACACCATCTTTATCTTTTAGCTGGTTTTCCAGCTGCTCCACCTGCTCCTTCAGAGCCTGGATCTCCTTCTCCACCTCCACCATTCTGCTCCAGCTTGTCTCAGGCTGAGGTGGCTCCTGGTGCAGACTCGCCTCCATACTCTTGGACTTGGCCTCACAGGCAGTGAGCTCGGCCATGCAGTCAATGTAGGCTCCCAAGCAAGCACGCCGTTTCGTGGTCTCTTTATTTGTGACACCATCTTTATCTTTTAGCTGGTTTTCCAGCTGCTCCACCTGCTCCTTCTGAGCCTGGATCTCCTTCTCCTTCTCCTTCTCCTTCTCTGCCTCCACCTCACTGCTCCAGCTTGTCTCAGGCTGAGGTGGCTCCTGGTGCAGACTCGCCTCCATACTCTTGGACTTGGCCTGACAGTCAGCGAGCTCGGCCATGCAGTCAATGTAGGCTCCAGAGCAAGCACGCCGTTTCGTGGTCTCTTTCTTTATGACACCATCTTTGTCTTTTAGCTGGTTTTCCAGCTGCTCCACCTGCTCCTTCAGAGCCTGGATCTCCTTCTCCTTCTCCTTCTCCGCCTCACTGCTCCAGCTTGTCTCAGCCTGAGGTGGCTCCTGGTGCAGACTTGCCTCCATACTCCTAGCCTTGGCCTGACACTCAGTGAGCTCAGCCATGCAGTCAATGTAGGCCCTGAGGTGAGCGCGTCGTTTTTTGGTCTCCTTCTTTAAGAGACCATCTTTGTCTTTTAGCTGGTGTTCCAGCTGCTCCACCTGCTTCTTCAGAGACAAGTTTCCATTTTTGAGAGCCATAATCTCCCCGTTGGCTCGGAGGAATTCAGCTCTGAGGCTCATCACAATGTCTGGTTGCTGCATGGTTAGCAGACCAGAGAGCAGATCTATTTGTTGATGAAGCTCTTGGAACAGTTGATGCTCTATATCTCTTATCTGCTCAGTAGTTCGCTGTCTTTATGTTGGTTTGTGGTCGTTGAGGATCAATCTCACAAGAAGTTTCTTCTGGATCTAGAAGTCAAGTGACATTTGTCTGCAGGTGACAGGATGAAATAGTGTGTAAGATTATGACAGTGTCTTTGATATCACAGCCTTCTAAGTGTACATAAATTAATTAATGGATTAATAGATTAATGGATTACTAGATTAATAGATTAATGGATTAATGGATTAATAGATTAAATGATTAAAGGCAATGTCTTTGATCTTAGGAGACACACCTTGACTTGCCCAAGGTCAATAAACCGTACAAGACAGATGCTACTTGTCTATTCAGATAACACTGTCAATATAAGATAAAATCATGTTAGATAATAAATGTGATAAACTGCAAGGTATTGTGATTAAAACACATTTTCAAAATAAAATCAACGATCTATCCCATTCCATCCTATGCACAAAACAATATACACATACACATGTTTTCAACCACTTTTCTGTGTCTCTTAGTTCACAGGATTACGCAAAAACATCTCATGTGCATGAACTTGTCAAGAAAATCGCTGCCATCTAGAAATGCATTCATAAGAATTCCATACATTAGTTCAGAGTGATTGAAGTGAAATGAAAGCAAACAGAACTAAAATTAAAGCCCTCAAAAAGCCAATTCATTTGCCTGAAAATCTTTTTTATAATAATAATAATTGTGATGGTTCTGTGTTGTGGGTTTTGTTTTCTCTCTCTCTCCCCCTTCCTTTTCTGCTCTTCCCTTGCAGGTCGTGTGGCAGGGGGTGTGGCTGGCTTCCCCGGTGCAGCAGACAAGGCACACCTGTTTTCACTCACTCATCAACCTCTCCATAAAAGCCTGGTCTCGACTCCACTACTCTGCCAGATAATTCCGTCTCGTTGTTGTTGTTGATACGCAGCCCTCCCGTGTGCCTTGCTGCTCTGCTGCGTTTGTGTTTCCCGTGCCGTGTCCTCCTCGTTCCTGATTGTTCCTGTGGACATCCCAGCCAGCCAGCACTCTGCCTCCACAGCCTGCCATCTCCACTTATTCCCACAATAAACTCTGCCTTCATTTCCAAGCCTGTGTCCAGTCTCTGCTTTGGGGTCCAACTAAAACAAACCCTAACAGAGTTATCTGTCCAAAATGGACCCCACGGATGCTGATCAGATCAGACAGGCTCTGTCCAACCAGGGAACTCATGTTGGGCAGCACGAGAAGGCTCTACACAAGGTTATGGAGGTTCTCCGTAATCTATCCACGAAATGTGGCGCAGATCGGTGGCCATATGGACCAGCTGTCTACTCACCTATCCACGCTGACGGCTCCAGCTCCAACTCCGGCTCCAGCTCCGGCTCTCCCTCTACCAGCTCCCTCGGTCGCTTATCCGACACAACCCCGGGAACCCTTCATCCCCACACCCGCCAGGTATTCAGGAGTATTAGGGTCATGCAGACAGTTCCTTCACCAATGTTCACTCGTATTCGACCAGCAGCCGTTAACATAATCTACAGAGAGGTCGCGGATTGCCTTTGTCATGAGTCTCCTGTCGGAGAAAGCTGCGGCCTGGGCTGTAGCCGTTCCCCATTGTAATTCTCCTATTTGCCACTCGTTCCAAACCTTCTCAGCCGAACCGCTCAAAGTTTTTGATCACCCCCTACAAGGAAAGGAAGCCGGTAGCCTGCTCCTCTCCCTACGTCAGGGCTCTAACTCAGTGGCAACATTCTTAATCGACTTCCGCAGTTAGTTTATATCTCCATCTTGTTGTGATGACACTCATCTCAATTTAAAGTTGATCTGATGAAAGCCCTGGGACAAGTTCATCAGAATAAAATTGTAGAAAATGGCCAAAATGGCCAGTAAAGTCAAAATGGTGGGCTTTCTGTTTGGACTCGATTGGACCAAATAAGTCTGAGATACAGAACCTCATGTTTTGATGGCGTGTAATCAAACTTTGACGCCACGCCATGGTCACACGGTGTGACGAAAAATCAAGCTTTGAGTTAGTTTATATCTCCATCTTGTTGTGATGACACTCATCTCAATTTGAAGTTGATCTGATGAAAGCCCTGGGACACGTTCGTCAAAGTAAAAATGTGGAAAATGGCCAGTAAAGTCAAAATGGCGGGCTTCCTGTTGCGTTTTTCATAATGCACTGAGAGACTTTTTTGTATGACTGGTCATGATACACCACTGTCCTCATTTTCGTTAGTATCGGTGAAAGCTAACTGAGGGGGTTTTCCATAGGTGGCGCTGTTGAGCCATTTTGCCACACACATTTCAAATTACTCCAGAATACAATTACTTTTTTGTGCTTTTTACTTCCTGCAAAGTTTCATCATTTTTTGAGCATGTCTAGGCCCTGAAAACCCCCCAAAAGGGAAATACAAATCCTTCGAAATACAATAGGGCCTCCCACCGGAGGTGCTCGGGCCCTAATTACTCTTTTCTTTGTCTTAGGTTCACCTGCTGCTGTTTTGTTTTGCTGCTTGTTTTTTTTTTAATTATATTTATTTGACCAACTAGGTTATACTGTTATGGTTATGTTGTTGATTGGTATATTGTTTGGTTATATTGCTTTTAATTTCTTCATTAGGTTTAGTTACAGTGCAGCTGAGTGCCACATTGCTGGGAGGCACTCCGGTTCAGGTTCCCTTGTTGATGCATGTGAGTGAGAGCATCGGGATATGAATGTTGTTTGCACCATTGTTGCTGTGCTTTGGTGTGTTGGACCCGAGGTGATTAACTGGTAGAACTCCTTAGTTAGTTTGCCTTTCCACATATGATCTCAGCTCACATCCCCCATTTTTTTCAAGTTGGGCTGTCTTTTATAGTTTGTGTTTGGTATAATAGTAGTTTTAGCTTAATGTAATGAAGCAACATTTTAATCCTCCTCTTTGGTGTTGGTATTTTTGTCAACTAACCTTTTCTTCTCCCAAGCAGTTCCAGACCCTGCTATTCAATTATTTGATTATTTCAATAAAACGGTTGTTAATAAAAAGAACACATCTGTGCCTCTCAGAACTACGAGCTTGAGCAATTGATTGGTGTCCAGAGAAGGACCTTGACACAGTAGACCTTGGCTGCAATTCCTCAGGTGGTGCTGTTGCACAAACCAAACTAATCTGTTTATTGATTCACAGAGACCCTGTTAAAAACATGAACATATCCCTGTTATTAATTTGAAGAGAGCAGGTATGGTGCGCAGGTGCCCTCACAGTATGCATCAGCAAAAAATTGAACCTTGCAGACATTTATTTTTTAAGCAACACAATGTCATGTCGTGTGTCAGTTTGACACACCAGGGAGAGATGGGAGAAAAAACACACAGTGAGAATGCACTTGGAAAAAAGTTAGACTGGTGTGATGGAAATCTGGAAATACAAGAGGCTGGAAACACCAAAGTTATCTATGTGTATTTTAATAGGGGCTTTCTGCAGAAAGGATCAACACAAAGAGTCTCAAGGATCTCAGAGTGAAGATGGAGAACAGTCAAATGCAAGGATCTTATATAGGAGGACTAAGGCTATCTCTCAGAACCAGTTCAGACTGGTTCTGTAGGCGCAGGTTGAGAGAGGAATCTAAAGACAGACAACTGATTTACATATGTTCCCTTTGGAGATAAGCAGACATACATTCAGTTCTTTGGAGAGTAAATAAGTGATAAAAAGGGTCTGACAGTTTTCAGGTCACACAGTTCAGACCATAAAACAGTTCAGGTCATAAAGTATTTGGACAGGTTGTATATGTATGTAGATACAGGTCATAAAAGTCTTTAGACAGGTCTGCAGAATCTTACACTCAACTACAAAATAGTTTTCAACCACACTTAGTACATTTTTCTACTACAACTGGACAAAGACAGAGATAGTCAAATGTCTCATATGTACTGAGACCATAGCGATTTTTAGGCTGCACCAAAAACGAAATTTAACTCTCCTCCACTCTTTCCTCCTCCCTTGGCTTGGCCCATCTTCGGTCATGTAGATTGTGCATTACCATGTCAGTTGGGGGTTGGTCTAACTAGCAGCTTGGCGTGTGTTATGCTAATGACCCTCATCTTGATGTAGAGAAGGGGAGGAAGTAATGGAAAACTCCGCTGGGAGCCGTTTCACCACCCTCCAGAAAAGTGTTTACCTTAAGAGAGAAGAGCTCCCTCTGCAGCGAACTTTGGGATTTTTAACGCACATCGTATACATTCACAAAAAACATATACAGCCCACATAGAGGAATGGGAAAGACGGAAAAAAACATAATGGGTCCCCTTTAAAATACTGACAGGACAAGCTAGAGCTCACCTCTAACTGAACAAGAAGAGTGTGGGTGGGATAAAAGAGGAAAAGAAAGGAAGAGAAAAGCAGGTGTTAAAGCTGTTCATTTGTAAAGATGTGTTACAATTGTTAGAAAAATTGGTTGAGTAAAAGTGAGTTAACAAAAAGGGGGAAACTTTATACTTATTTATCTTCCCTTCTGTTCAATGTGAAAACTGAAAACAAATAATGTTTCAATATTATTGAATTATAGTTTCTTTGATTTGTCAGTTATTGATCACACACACTGAATCATAACGCTGGTGAGACATTGTGATATTCTGGACCTTTGAAATTGTCTCTGTCTAGACCTCTGAATTTTTATTCAGTAACATTCAAAACAACCTCAAGTTAAATGTCTCTGCCCATAAAGAGGACCAGATAATGTTGACATCCGATGAGCCTCCTCCACCACCTTACCTCTACCAACCACCTCAATGATGTAACTGAGACATCAAGAATGGCTCAGCCATGACAGTGATGCAGCAGGACGGTGAGTTACCATGCATAATGCTTGCTCGCTGGCCACCCACAGTCATCTCTAAAATGATAAATCACTCTGTGCTTTTGTTACTATGACATATCTGCTGGGACATTCTGGCCTGATGTGAGATACAGTTGTATACAATTTGTGTAAGAGGTTTGTTTATGGTTGTAATTTTGGTCAAACTGACCTGTATTCCAGTCAACAATAGGTTATTACTTTTCCAAAAGCTTATCTAGTTGGGGGAGTTTGTTGGCCTGGAGAAAAAAACTGAATTTTTTTTTTTACCATTATGTGAATGACTATTATCTGATCTGTAATAAATGTCAACTGAATTTACTGAGTTGTTTTATTGTGAGAATTTTATCAGAATTTTAGAACACACATAAAAACTGTTGAAATATATCACAAACATAAATGTTCTAAAACTCTGTGTTGAAAGCAAAACAGAATGTCCTTAACTAGATGTGCTAGTGTGTTAAACATAATGTAACCCAAACACATGCTGCGTTACTTTTAACACATCTGTTTTGAGAGTGAATTTGAGAACTTGTTAGTATTAAGTGTAGTGTAGTGGAAAATTGTACTTACCAGTGTCTAAGGTAGTGGAAATCCCCTGACGGTCTGAGAATTTCACTATTTCAGATCTCAAGATGAATTTCCATCACAGTAACCTAATAATGGCTACAATATTGTAGTGGGTCAATTAAATATAAAGTCACTTAATTGATCGATCGATTGATTAGCGTGAATGAATTTGAATCAAGGATCAGATTGAACGTGATCTGGATACTACTCTCCAAAATGGCTCCAAAGATTTTCTGATGTGTGTGATATCTGTTGGTCTGGTTCTATATTCTGTCCACTCCGCTTGGCGCCACCTTCTCATCTACGCTGATGTTCCTTATCCTGCATTCATCTGCTCACTTACCTGCTGTATATGAGCACAGATCCGGTCATCATTACCTCTTTGTCCGAACATTGCCTTCCCTCCTGGTATTGTTGCTTCAGCCGAGCTCTTGTCATTCTTGTTTGTTGTGCCTGTTATGCTCATCCTCATTCTGTCCCAGGGATGGTGATATTGATACAAATAACTGAAAATGAAATTGAAGATGGAGATACAGAAATTGGAGAGAGATGTAAGTAAAATTCTAACACAGCAGAAGGTCATCTTTGTCATGGTAATGTTTTGATTTGATTTTTTTCACGTCACAAAACTTGACATAATTCTGATCCTGGACATTAAGAGTACCAATGGTAATAAATCTTTGGACGGAACCATCTTAAGAACTTCTGCAAGTCGCACATTCTTTGACACACAGCTAAACAAAGCAAGACATTT
The DNA here is from genome assembly GCA_026259375.1 of Verasper variegatus. NCBI lineage: Eukaryota > Metazoa > Chordata > Actinopteri > Pleuronectiformes > Pleuronectidae > Verasper > Verasper variegatus. Next base: position 3,221,506 of record CM048045.1, on the reverse strand, counting down.
ATCAGGGTAAGGAGAAGGCTAATTCTGAAGCATGAGTTACAATGGTGACTAAAATAAGACAGACTCTAAATAAACCAGGATTTGAGTTCAACCACTCTGATGGAATACCCCCCCCCCCCCCCGCTCGGTTCGTCATGCTCAGCCAGCTCCCTCACACTGTTACCTGGACATCTCCATACATGGTCTGCTCCCCCAGATTCCTGTCACTAGACATGGGGCCACACTATATTCCTAGTACATATTATTACATTACATTACATGTCATTTGGCAGATGCTTTTATCCAAAGTGATTTACAATTAGTGCATTCAATATCCAGATGATACTATAAATACATTGTGTTGTTATGCTGCAGGGTACGTTATAGCGGTTGATGTTGGCTTCTCTCTGCTCCATGTGTGCACCCTGTGGAATTACAGGATCCCATTATTTTGTAGACCTTTAAGATATGAAGACCACCAACAATGAAACCTATAATAAGCCACATGCATTTCAGCCCATTTATCTTCATTATGTTTATCGCAATAAAATGTCTTTAAATTTGAGTGGTGCCACTTTCCTAACTCTGTGAACATTAACCTCTGACTGAACACATTACGGCCTATTCTATGCTGCACTGCTCAACTAATTTCCTGGGTCTATAATTTAAGCCTTCAGCCGCTCTGCTCCCTGGCTCTGGAACTACCTCCCACCAGACATCCGTAACATTGACTCTCTCTCCATTTTCAAATCCAGTCTCAAACCCCATCTTTTTAAACTGACTAATTTTTTTCCCATTTGGCCAATTCACTGTTCATTTTAATTGATCTTTTTGATTTTGTCTTTTTTTATCTCTGCCTTGTAAGGTGACCTTAAGTGCTGTGTGCTACTCACATTAAATTTATCCCTTTAAACTATTAATTCTAAGTATGCTTGATGCTCTACAAATATTCATACAAAGAAATGGAAAAAAACATGTATCCTATGACATCTGCAAAGCTGCAATGACAACCTACCAAACGGCAGTTGAAGACATAAAAGCATCCTTCTTTTATAAATTGATTAGAGTTTATGCGCTGTCTGGGAGCACACACACAATTTCTCTCACTCCTGGTATTTCACATGATGGCCTGATACAATGATGATTTAAAAAATTAAAGTGAACGTCCAGCGAGAGTGAACGTCACTCACGTTCACCAAATGAAAACTGATTCGTTCAGTTCATCGTTCACGAAAAATATTAACACGTTCATGCACAACACTGTACAGGGAGCCACTGCAAGGAGGCTGAACAGCCGCATGCGGCTCCAGAGCCAAGGGTTGCCAACCCCTGTGTTAGACTGTTTAAATGATATCAACAGTTGGATGGCATACAATGATTTGAAACTCAACAGCTCAAAGTCAGAAATAATAGCGTTAGGTTTAACCCTTACCCCTTGATTTAAAGGGGCGAAGCCTATACGACATAGCACCAAGCAGTGTCCTGAAGAGAACATGGAAAGAGTTCTGACAAAAGTGCTGAAACACAGTGAAATGTCTGAAAAGAAAGATGAATGAGGAAAAACAGGTAGAAGGAGAACACACGAGTGAAGCTATGGGTGAAGCTGCAGGTAAAGCTGGTGAGGGCGCAGTGATGAGTTGTTACGAGGATTTCATGAAGGAAGGTTCATGTACTGAAAAGAAAACAGACAGCTAGTAAGAGTGGCTACAGACAGCAAGCAGCAGGAACTCAGAAGCTCGTGGAGGAGCAGAAGTATGAAGAAGGACTGAGCTGTAGACAGACTCACACTAACTCCCTATTCTGTCATAGCATTTTGAGGTGGTGGTGGAGGTAGATCTGAAAATCAGTCAGAAACAATACAACTCACATGATCTCCAAATTTTAAATGGAGAAAAAGATGAGATAGATAACAATTTTGAAGATAACATAAATTATCTTTGTTCAGGAAACACACAGCGATAGCACAAAAGAGGCTACATCCACAGGACTACGTTTTCATTTAAAAATGCATTGATCCTGCTACGGTCAGCCCGGCTGCTGCTACACCTGGCATTCACAATACTCCACATTTTTAGAGCTGCTAAAATGGAGAACTTTGGAAACAGTCTGGATGGGCAAAACTGAGATGTTTTGATATTATGACAGACACAACTGCTTGCTGATAAGGACTTTTCCATCACGACATTGCTTTTGATGATTCGTCAGGCTCCCATCACATGACCTCCTTCCAGAAGAAAACAACTGGCATTAGGCTTGGCTACCAGTGTAGAACTCAACATGGATAATCAATTAGAAGCGTTGCTGACCCTCTTGTCTTTGCTAACAGCTGTTGTACTGTTAAGTTCTGCATTTTACAATGAAACAACATGTTTACATGTGAAGGAGACGAGCTGTCATAGAGGCAATCTGCAACAATTGATCAACAACCAAGTGTCCTTTAATTCAGGCCGATTTCAATAGGAAAATAAATGCACAAGAAAAGCTGGGTACATAAATATAAATATAAATCATCTAAACAAAGAGAAACACTAGGTAAAACCAAAAGAGTTCTCACACAACCGATAAGGATCCATACGCACAAGACGAACCTGGGAAACAAGACGAACTGACACAGACAAAGGGAAGCATAGAAACTCTAATGGAAAATTCCACTGATCAATGTCTTACTACTGTGAAGAATGTCTTCTACTGTTTTGATTGTTTTATGTGCACTTAGCTGATACAACATCAATGTCTTCCACCTCCTGTTGACCTTTATTTGTGCAACTGTGTGCTGGATTTGATTCCTCTTTTTGTAAAAGTGATGTCAGACAGCAGACGGTCCTGTCTGCTTTCTGTTTTGTTTCCTGTTTATCACGTTGTATTAAAAACCCTCCTTTTTAACTTTCTTGTTGTTGCACTCTGAGCCATGTTGCTGACTGTGTAACCCTCTGCAGAGCTAATAATTAAAACTCTAAGGCAACTCCGGTCTGAGAAACTCATTATTTCAAATCTCATGATAAATTTCCACGACAAAACATATATACACAAGGGAAGCAGGGCTAACTGAACACAGGGGAAACAGATTAGGAACAGGTGCAGACGATCACACAGGCAGGAAACAGGACAAAGTAAGTAAGTACGTTTATTTATATAGCACCTTTCGAGAGCAGAGACGTCACAAAGCTTTAGGGTAAAATAAGCATATACATGCATACAAATAGAAAGAAACACAAGAAACACAATAGGAAAACAAATAGACAATTACACAAAGGCTAGTCTAAACAAATGAGTCTTAAGCTGCTTTTTGAAGATTTCCAGTGTCCACAGATCTTAAGACCAAAGGGAAAGAGTTCCAAAGTTTAGAAGTAAACCATGTAAACGATCCAAGAAAGTTTTGCTGAGGCAGGTGAAAAGTTAGTTACAATAATCAAGAAGGGACGATATAAAAGCATAAATGAGAATTTCCATCTCTGGTTGAGACACAATGAGCCAGGAAAGACAGGAAATAAAGCTAAAGACACACAAGGAGTGAAACATTAAAATAACACAGGAGATGGAGAACTCAGAAACAACCAAACAGAACATAAATGTAAACACAAGGAAACCAAGGTAAAAGTCCATAAACTAAAGTGTCCGTAAAAAAGAAATATCTGGTCCAAAAACAGTTATTTTCAATCATAAAAGCTATCAGAGAGATATTTAAAGTAGTTGGTTTGTGATGCACTCGAAATTATATAATGCAAAATTACCTGATAGAGTGAGGAGCACAGAGGATGATGAGCAGAAAATGATGAAAAGATGAAAAAGTGATTTATGGTTACATAGTAGGAATGATGTCATCATTGTGATACTAAGTTGGAAAACTACATAATATAGTGTAGAAATAATGCATTATATCATCCAAATGATGATATTATGTAGTGCAATTGTTATCACTATATTAAAAACAGGTTATTAAAAGAGTGGAGCAGAGACACTATTTACACAAAATAAGACAGGATCATTGAACTCAGAGAGATTTTACAGCTGTCGCCTAGCAACAGAGCTACGGACGATAGATCAGTTGATTAAAAATGATGAATAGATTTTTTTATAGCTGTTTGGACATTTTGCTGGTAAATTTCACTTAGTACCGTACATTTGTATCTTATTTTGAAAATATTGAAATCAACTAGCTTTTAAGTTTCTAAGTAATATTTACAGATCACTATTCTACTATGGATTTGTTGCATTATTAATATGAGCTACTTTTTTGTCAATACAATTGTTTTAATGTTCTACTTCTATAAAACATGAAATAACACGTTTTTACAGAAACAGCACCTTTTATTTCCCCTCCAACACTGATGTAAGAGGTAGCTTCTTACACAGACAATCTGGTGGGCATTACAACGTTTCTACGTCAGTGCCAGCAACAGTACTGCAGACTTTAATTTTATTAAACACTTAGTCAGACTAAAACATTTTCAAATCCATGAACTGTCTCATCAAATGAGTGATAAAATCATCCAGGAAACGTCAGTAATCCTGGGTCAGGTGCTGCTGCTGCTGCTCTGGTCGTTGTCTCTCATATTATGTGAAAGAGCACAAACTGTCCTCTGATGTCATTGGCAAGTAAATTTTACTTTATTGTGTTGTGCAGTCAATACAGAAGGTTAGTTAATATTACTTGGCGTGAATGATAAAAATTACTTATTGAAATGATGATTCATAATTACTAACAAACGTCAAGTAGCAGATTAAATAACACACTGTAACGGACCGTCAGACCCCCCCTTTTTCTTTGTTGTTTATTAGCAGTCGCCTGATAGGGACGTAGGGGGTCAAGCCATTTTGATTAGGTGAGGATGAGTAGCTAGGGGCAAGTAAAGGCGGAAGTACGGAGAAGGAAGAGGAGAGGAAAGGCCTGGCGAGACAGCTCTGCGGATCGGCGGTTTACGTAGTTGAAGTGGAGGTAGTGAAATCCCTCGGGACTACCGCAACCGGACCTCGGAGAGACAGAGATACACTGAAAAAAAAGAAGTAAGTGCTTGACAGTCAGCTACTGCCGGTATCGCTGCCGGTAGAGCTGACTGACTGACTGACTGACTGACTGATTGACTGACGGAGTGACTGGTGCGATCCTTATTTCCTTTTTTTTGTTGGAGTGGATTATCTGGGTTTTTCCATATTTTAGTTTTTTCTTGGACATATCCTGAAGTGGACTCTTTTTGTTGGCGTTTGGTTTTTGTTTTTTCTCGCATGGACCTAGTTTTTTCGTCTCTTTCATTGGAAAAATAAAAGAGACTCATGGACAAGAACGGTGCATCTCCTGTGGTGTTTTGTCATGTTTAGGGCTGAAAGACAGCTATTTTTGTTCTTAAAGGAGGCCTGTAAAACATAGTAAATTAGCTCCATGGTATAATTCCAAGACACATGAGTTAAAACAAGGAAGTGGCGCTCCAGCAACCATGTTGAATATCTCCTAGACTGGAAAAATAGCGTTAAAGCATATAAGAAGGCCTTCCACAAAGCAAGAGCTACAGGTTCCAGCAGTAAGTCGTTAAAGACTCTGCAGCTTGTCCAAAATGCTGCAGCACGTGTCCTGACAAGAACAAAGAAAAGAGACCACATTTCTCCAGTATTAGCTTCACTACACTGGCTTCTGGTTAAATCTAGAATAGAATTTAAAATTCTCCTCCTCACCTTCAAGGCCCTTAATAATATGGCACCATTATACCTCAAAGAGCTGATGGTACCTTATCAACCCACTAGAGCACTGCGCTCCCAGAATTCAGGCTTACTTGTCGTCCCTAAAGTCTCTAAAAATAGAGTAGGAGCCAGAGCTTTCAGCTGTCAAGCTCCTCTCCTGTGGAATCATCTCCCACTTTCAGTTCGGGAGGCAGACGCCATCTGTACGTTTAAGAGTAGGCTTAAAACCTTCCTTTTTGAAAAAGCTTATAGTTAGAGCTGGTACAGGCTTGTCTTGGACCTGCTCTTAGTTATGCTGCTATAGGTCTAGAAGGTCGGGGGACACATGACACAGAGCTTCTCTTTCCAGCTTCTCATTCCTCTTCTCAATCATTATCACATCAAAGTAATTCATATCTCATCAATACATGTTACTGACTTGACTTCTTCCCCGGAGTCCCTTTGCCTTATAATCCGCAGATCCAGGGCCACAGCTGTGACCACATCGTAGATTATGGATCTGTGGGTCGCGTATCAGAGATCGTAATGGTGGAGCCAGTATGGTGGATTCTGCATCGTGCTGGCTGATCGTGATAAAAATGGCGGATCCTTTATCGTGTTGGCATCTGATAATGGTGGTGGACCACGACCGAGGTGGCAGCTGATGATGGATCCTAATAGCGGCAGTGGACAATGACTGTGGACTATAGTGGCATCCGATCTTGATGGTGGATCATGATCGTGGGGGCTGCTGACCATAGACTATGATTGCAGCAGGACTGCTTGATACATAGTATTTCTCCTCAGATACTCGACCATTACTGACAATAATCCACCAATTCATTGACCTTCAGTTATGCTTCAAAATGTTTACCCTTATCAATGCTGCTAAACCTTTATCTTGACGATGTTCTCCTTTACACTTGACATCTATTGCACTTCTGTCCGTCCTGGGAGAGGGATCCCTCACATGTGGCTCTCTCTGAGGTTTCTACGTTCTTTTTACCCTGTTAAAAGGGTTTTTTAGTAGTTTTTCCTTACTCTTGTTGAGGGTTAAGGGCAGAGGATGTCACACTCTGTTAAAGCCCTATGAGACAAATTGTGATTTGTGAATATGGGCTATACAAATAAAATTTGATTGATTGATTGATTAATTGATGAGATGAAAGGAGTCACCAGGAGAGGAAAATCATAGGTCAACCTCAGAAAACTGAGAGTTCACATGAACCACACCAAAAGAGTTCTGGAACAAAGTTCTCTGGGCTCATGAACAAACATGGACAGCTGAGGAGTTGACAAGTTCTAGGGCAAAGCCAAGAGCACCCAGAACTAAAGCCATTTTTGTGGATGGCAATTCACTCACTACCACAGTGGACTGAAATGTCTTCAGAAGTTTCACTCGTAATCACAATTTTTGTAAACTCACTAAAATTCACTGTTAGGAGTAGTACTGCATAATGAGATACACACAAGATGTAGGGCCACTCAGAGAGAAATAACACACAGTTGGAACTTATATCCTTGTAGACGATTGTCGCGAATTCGCTAACCGCTCCTTAATGCCGCTTTGTCGCTTTTTCGCTACATTAGGCAGTAATGGCTGCAAATGAATAATATTGTATTTAGGTGCAATATCGTAGAAAATCGAATTCCTGTGCATATACTTCAAATGTTTTGAAGTATATAAGTATAAGTAACCTTATATGATTGTAAATCTGACGTTTGGTTCATTGAGTATATATAATATATATAATAATATATAATACTCAGGGACTACAGATGAAAATTAGCTTATAGCTAACTCAGGTACTGCTAAGGAGCTGTGCATTGTCCTTATCAAATAAAATAAAAATAAATATAACGATGCAGAAATAGAAATACAGACTACGTACAACTGTATGTGCAGAGTAAGTGTGCAACATTGAATTATGTGCAAAACAGAATAAAAATATAATGCTGGGATATAAATGTAATTTCTGCCCTTTATTTATGAAGACTCCGACAGCAGTCATGATGCACCTGCCAGCACCAGCGCCACTGGTGCAAGAAGGCAATCAGCTGCTACTGCAAGGAGAAGACGGTGCAACAACAGGACTCTGCAAAAGGCATTCCAATTTGGCAAGGTGCTCTTCCCGATGCTGATGAAACCAGAGAGCCCATTCAGTACTTCCAAGACTTTTTTGACGCTGATCTTTTGGATACTATTGTACAACAAAGTAATCTGTATTGCATGCAAAAAAATCCAAATAATGCCCTCACATTGGATCAAAATGAATTGGAGCAGTTTATTGGCACTTTAGTTTACATGTTGTGTGTTGTACACTTAACAAGGTCAAGAATGTACTGGTCCAGTGAATGTTGAGTAATGCAGGTGGCTGATTTGATGTCCCGAGACAGATGGGACAACAGCAACATGGCAGCCAACAATGAGGATAAGCTCTTCAAAGTCAGGCCAATTATTGATTCACTTCTCCAAAAATGTCAGGGTCTCCCTCAAGATCAAATGTTGTCTATTGATGAACAAATGGTCCCTTTCAAAGGTAGATTTTGTCTAAAGCAATATATCCCCAAGAAGCCACACATGGGGATACAACATCTTTGTGCTTTGTGATACAAAAGGCCTGGTGCATTCATTCGACATGTATACAGGGAAAATGTATCCTGTACCTGGAGAACCTGACATTGGTGCAAGTGGAAACATTGTCCTTAAGCTTCCACAAGTCATTCATGGTGCCGTCAATAACCTATTGTATTTTGAAAACTGGTTTTCATCCTTGGATTTGTTTGCTGCTCTTGCGAACAAGGGGATACCAGCCCTTGGGACTGTGCAGCAAAGTCGCCTGTGAGAGAAAAAGAGTGTTGTCGACAGTGTAGAAATAAGAGCAGTCAAATGGTTTGACAATAGAGGGATGATCGTTGCCAGCTCTTTTGCCAGTGCCCAGCCTGTTTCTAACGTCGAAAGATGCGACAGAAAGTTGAAACAGGAGGTTTCTGTGAAATGCCCACGCATCATCAACCTGTACAACAAGTTCCTGGGGCGACGTTGATGCTCTTGATGCACTAATTGCATATTATCGCATCCAGATAAGGTAAAAAATGGTTATTTTTTTCATTTTGTCGATATGGTCATCATAAACAGCTGGCTGTTATATCGACATGATTGTGATTCACTGCATGTTTCAAAAAAGAAGCAGAAGGATTTGCTTGCTTTTAGAACATCAATAGCACAGGCACTCTGCATGCAAGGCAAGGATATGTCAAGGAAGAAGAGGGGGCGGCCCTCATCTGATGTTGAAAGGGATTTCGAAAAGAAGAAACATCAAGGTCCAGCTAAGGCTATTCCAACACTGGAAGTCCGTTCAGATGCTGTGGGTCACTGGCCAGTGGTTGAAAGTTGGCGGCAATGCTGCAAACTCCCAAACTGCAAGGGTCAGACTGTGTTCAGATGTTCAAAGGGCAATGTTCACCTGTGCCTCAACAAAAACAACTGCTTTCGAGAATACCACAAGTGACACTGTTTTCTTCTCGCAAACAAGGGCAACGCCGCAAACGCCCAAATTGGAAGGGCCAGACTGTATTCAAATGTTCAAAGTGCAATGTTCATCTGTACCTCAACAAGAACAACACCTGCTTTCGAGAATTTCACAAGTTACACTGTTTTCTTCTTGCGAACAAGGGGATACCAGCCCTTGGGACTGTGCAGCAAAGTGATTTTGCAGTATTACTGCACACACCCAATTAGCAAAACACCTCAGTTCCTTTGCAAAATGAAACACTCTTGTAAAAACTATACACTAATTTATCAAAACCATATTTTGTTGTTTCATATGACTTAATTCTGTTTGAACCAGTTACACACTGCTGTTGCTAACCTAAAAAAACAAAAACAAAAACAAAAAACAGTTTTAGCAATTGTACTTCTCAGTGATTAGAGTACTGTAAGTGAAGTACACAGACAAAGTGCAAATATACAATAAATTCACCAAACACTACACAAGACCAATGCTGCAGACTGATGAAAATATAATTTATTTCTCTCCATATACCCAAATCCGTCAACATGTCAACATGGAGAGTCACAACAAAACATGTCCCAGTTTTCATGCTACTACAGTAGTGTGCATAACACGGTAAGCTCAGCAAATATCAGACAAATTCTGGAGAATTCTGTATCCAGGACAGGTTACAATTACAGTAAATAAAAAGAAAACAAAAAAAAGATCTGAAACAAACTGAAAATACAGTACAGAAAATACTAGACATTATCTCTTCGCTTAGCTGGATCTGGCCAGAGAATTTCATCAACATCACAGGCGATAACCTTATTGGCAAGACAACGTGGGAAGAACCGTCTTGAATGTCGAATCCATCCTTGCACTGCTGCGATTACAGATCTAGGTTACAGTACATTTACATGTAAAAAGGGTACGTGTGTAGTATGCAACATCACAGTGCTAAAGTGAACAATACATACCTCCACATACTCATGCTGCAGCCGTTTGACCCTCTCTGAATTCCGCTCAAAAACATGTCCCAGTTTTCATGCTACTACAGTAGTGTGCGTAACACTATAAGCTCAGCAAATATCAGACAAACAGAAGATTCTGTATCCAGGACAGGTTACAATGACAGATTTCACTGTATATCTGCTAAGATTTGGCTGAACTCTTAGTCCAGCCTCCCTCAGCCTCAATCCGTGGTTCACGACATTGGTCAATTAGTGTTGCGCAAATTTCATTTGATACATTTGGTCCTCTTCTTCTTTGAGCACGTTCTCCTCCTGCTTCAGGTCTTCCTCTAGATCTACCTCCACCTGGGCCTCTACCTCTGGCACTGATTGATGAGAATAGTAAGAAAAAAATTAGCATTTGCTAAATATTAGTCAATGTTGATACTCTCTGCACTTTACTTAATGTAAATTTACTTTTAAATGTAAATCCATTCATAACTTAAACATAGCTTAAAGGGCCCATATATTACACATTTCTGGGATTTCATTTGAGTTATTGGTACCCCTAAGATGATTTATCAGTGGTTTAAAGTTGAAAAAACTGCTACAATCTGTATTTCCATGTCCTCTCTTCTGCCTCTCTCTGGAGCTGCAGACAGAACAGGCTGTTTTCGCCTGCCTCTTGAGCCCCTCCTCTGATTGGCTTACTGCACTTTGAATGACACACGACCAGGCCTATCACCGGTCTCATTCTGGCACATTCACTCTGGTAAACACAGCTGAAAGACACGTTTTTATGTTTGGTTATATCTGTAGAAGATCAGCCACATATTTACAGTTGGTTACAACCGGATGTTTCTGAACGGTAAGTTACACCGTGCTCATGTTTGTTCAAGTTTTAGCAGGACAGTCGGCCAATGTAGGAGTTTGACAACGGAGTTTCAATACGGAGTAAGGTCTACAGCGACACGGCACGTCAGAAGAAATAAAGTGTAACTGCTGGTCTCGAACAGTAAGATTCTTAAGAGGAATGTGCACGGATGCATTCTCTTCCTTGCATCCCTCCATGCTGCAGTGTTTCTTCAGTGTTGTTTGTTGTGGTTAGCCTGTGGTAGCTAACAAGCTGCTAGCTCAGCAACATGTGTGCTTGGTGTCACGTTCAGGGTGGAGGGGAAGAGGGGTGGTGGTGGGGAGCTGGGGGTGGTGGGTTTGGAGGCTGGACTGGTACTGGCTGGGTGGGGCTGAGAGATGAGTGTGATCCCGAATGACATCATACAGGGGAGCAAGTACGAAACGAGACGTTTCGATAACATATTTCCTAGAATGGACTGAGTGAAAAAGTCAGCGGAGTGACTGTTTTCATACTTTGAGGGTCCTTACTAACTCCCTTCAAGAAATCACGGATAAATAAAAGCCCAGGAAATTAATTTTACACAATATGGGCCCTTTAAAAGAAATTACAAAAGGTATTAACAGTGATGATTTAAAATGTCCATACAATGATTGTAGGTTACAAAGGACTTTACACAAATCCATGGCAAAAATGAATGACATTTTAAGCACCAAATCCTAACATAATAAGGTCAAGACCTTAAAAGTTATAGAGAAACCCAACAGTTCCCGCAATGAGCAGCACTTTGGCGCAGTGGAGAGGAAAAACCTCCCTCATTAACTGAGAGAAACCTTTAGCCATCTGCCTCGACCGGTTGGGGTGAGCGGAGAAAATGAGGAAGAGAGGAGAGGTGGATGTGAAGAGGGGAGAGAAAAGAGAGAGAGGAGGGGGATAGACCAGGAATAGTTGTGTAACCATCACATTTAAGCTCTGTAAGACTGGTTGTAATAATTGAAAATAGTAATAATAATAATCTTCAGTTGTACCATGGCGCCTTTTAATCGCAATAACATTAAATGCCTTTATGCCCTTATTACCTCTATGCCTTTTTTAAAACTAAACTAAATACATACTCTCATAGGCAGCAGAGTCAAAAGCTGTCCTATTTGAAAAAATGCATAAAATGTGGTTGCAATAAAATTAAGATTAAAACAAATAAAGAAGTTAAAACAACACAGTAGCACCAGAGTTAAAAATCCCATTTTAAAAATGCTTTCCTATAAAAACAAGTTTTATGCAGTGATTTAAAGATAGGTAGTGAGTTGGCAGGGACTTCCAGAGCCTCTGGCCCTGAAATAGAAAGCCCGGTCACCCTGAGTAGCCAACCTTGACCTAGGGACAGCTAACAAGGACAGGCTGGCTGATCTAAGGTTGCGACTGTATAGGAAGTCAGTCAAGAGCTGCAAAATGTAAGTAGGGGCCAGCTCATGTTGAGCTTTGAAAGTTAAACTGGTTTACCAGTGAAGGGACGCAAGAATTGGTCGTGATATGAGACCTACGGTTTGTTTTAGTTAAAATACGAGATGCAGGATTTTGAACACGCTGCAAATGAGTTACTAAGGTTTGACTAAGGCATGTTTAAAGTGCATTGCAATAGTGCAGATGGGAAAAGACACAGGCATGACAAAGGCAGTAGAGTTTCTTCCGATGAGAACTCTCTCACTAGTTGGCAGTTTAGAAGTTGCACCAGTTCCACTTCAACACTTATTATTTTTGTTCTTCTCCACACTTTTCTGTGTAAGTCTTGACGGAACACTCTGCTATAACCGCTGACCAGCACCTGTCTTTGCAGGTGATGGGTTTAAGGAATGTAGGGAAGGTGATTGGCACAGCCTAGTTGGCCAATTAACTCTCCCTGGATTCAAAAGGCAGCAGCTGAGCTGCCAGAGGGAGAAGGAGAGACACGAGCAGAGACACAGGAGAGGCATGAGGAGAGACACGAGCAGAGACACAGGAGAGACATGAGGAGAGACACGAGCAGAGACACAGGAGAGGCATGAGGAGAGACACGAGCAGAGACACAGGAGAGACATGAGGAGAGACACGAGCAGAGACACAGGAGAGACACAAGCAGAGACACAGGAGAGACATGAGCAGAGACACAGGAGAGACACGAGAAGAGACACAGGAGAGACACGAGCAGAGACACAGGAGAGACACGAGCAGAGACACAGGAGAGACACGAGCAGAGACACAGGAGAGACACGAGGAGAGACACAGGAGAGACACAAGCAGAGACACAGGAGAGACACGAGCAGAGACACTAGCAGAGACACAGGAGAGACACGAGCAGAAACACAGGAGAGACACGAGCAGAGACACAGGAGAGACACGAGCAGAGACACAGGAGAGACAGGAGCAAAGACACAGGAGAGACACTAGCAGAGACACAGGAGAGACATGAGCAGAGACACAGGAGAATAGATTGAAAGACTGTATAGAGTGGAGCTGCTAAACTGAGATGCCAGCAGAAAGTGCTGGCAAATTTAAATTCATTGAGATTTATGTTTATTCAGTTTGACAAAAAGCAAGTTAAATAGTGTCTCTGGCTGCTGTGGGGAGACCCCGGTGGCAAAGTCCTTTGCCACAGTGGCAGACAAAGTGGGGTTCCACGCTGCCAGAGACAAGGAATTGCAGGCGGAGATGTCGCGGATACGAGTGGTGGAGGAGTAAATGGCCATGTACAGGGAGCAGGCAGCGGAGAGCAGACAGCGGCTGGAGGCAACCTGGCCTGAATTTGGCGATGGGATTATGTGGGCACAGAGGTGGCTCAGAGAGCACCTCCACCTACCAGAGGATTAATCAGCGAAGCTAGGGGCTCTTAGCTGATTGATCCTCTGGTACAAAAGGCAGCAGCAGAGCTTCCACGGTGAGACACACATGGGAGAGACACGGAGAGAAACCGAGTCAAGTTGCGAGGTCGAGACGCCAGTTTTGTTCAGTTTGAGAATAAAGAATGCTGAAACCCCAATGGTTTGTCTCTGGGTCCAACTGCTTCACCGCATCCTGACATGGACTAAACGTAGCAGTCCGAACTGTAGTTCACAAATACCAGGTCCCAACAACTGAGGTGAGAGGAGGACAGATAGGAGCTCTATGTCGTATAGGCTTCGCCCTTTAAGGCTATTGCTAGTCGGTTTATCCCTCACCGAGATGGGGTGGAACGCGTCTGTCACAGGTGGTGGGAGGACAGTGGCCAGCTCCACAAGTCCCTCCACATCAACATGCTGGAGATCCTCACTTAGTAGAAAATACTCGGTACTAAATACTAATACGGCATTTTGCTTCTCTGCTGCAGGATCAGCACATTCTGATCTGCACAGACAACAAGGCGACAGCAGCCTACATAAATTGTCAGGGTGGAGTGCGCACAGCGCAGCTGCTGAACATAGCGAGACGGCCGCTGCTGTGGGTGCACACACACTTTCTGTCCATCAGAGCAGTATATATTCAGCGTATTGAACACGGGAGCGGACATTATGTCGAGAGGAGGTCCTCGTTACCGGGACTGGAGCCTCCATCCCGAATTGGTGACCCAGATTTGTAACAGGTTTGGAAAAGCAGAAGTGGATCTATTTCTATCAGGCAGAGGGAGCGATCAGGAACTATCCAGTAATAGGCCAGCGATTGTGGGTCTGGCCGCTGAACTGGAACGCTTAGAGAGACTGGGCCTCTCTAAAGACATTGTGCGCACTATCCAGGGCGCCAGGGCAGCATCTACTAGAGCGTCTTACACATCCAAATGGACCTGCTCTCACTTTTACTAATAAACACCAACACTCGTTTATCAAGACCTGATCAGTACATGAAGTTTACTTCGAGTTTGTTGTATTCGCTCCAGAGTTTTTGAGGCTGCATTTAAACATGAAAAATGACTTGTCCACGGCTCAGTACAACACGAGACGTGACGCGCACAGCCAGAACTCAGTGTTAAAGTGACCAGAGCAAGTCAGATATAAGATTTCAACACTAGGGTTGAGCCGAATACTCTGATGAAGCGAGTATCCGATATGGATAATGTACTTTTACGGAGCACGAGTACCATCCGGGTAAATTGTGTCAATATCCGTACTCGTGATGAATGAAAATCCTCATTGGATAGCTGTGTCCACATCATTCCTTGATAGGCCAGCCACACACAGAGCCTATACAAAATGTACTGCTGAGCGCTCCTCTCTCTCACATACTCCAACACAATGCACATTTTTAAAAGTAAAAAAAAAAATAATAATAATGAAAATGTTGAGTATGACAACTCATTGAGTATGTTGAGTATGAAAACCTGCATTACTTAATACATCTTATTACTGCGTGTGTTGTCTAAATTAATTCACTGAAGTTCATAAAAAACTTATTCTGAATAGTTATCTCACTATTGTGATCAACGATTAATAACTAAATACATGATCGTAAGTTTGTCATCTAGAGCGGCAGAAGTGCACACGCCGGTCCTACCTGTTACCACTCCTTCTTTTCAAAATGTTCATAATGTCAATGGCAATTTTATTTATATAGCTCATTTAAAATAACTTAACTAAAATAAATTAACTAGTGCTTCACAAGTGTAATGGTACAACAAGAGGACAGTAACATGCAATACATATGGTGCAAGTCGTAACAATAAAATAGAAGTAAAATAATGAAAATAAGAGAAAATAAAATATATATATGATAAAATAAATAAAATCAGCTGAGATAAAAACGTACTCAACAGTTCTACAATATACTGTCACTTTTTATTGTTTGTGTGCAATTTCTTTCTTTAAAGTCTGTTTCTAGTTTCCTTGCTGTTTTTCTTTCTGCATCCCCTTTAACAACAAATTCAGTTTTCCACTTGAATGGAGCACAACTCAAACATTTTCTGTCATGAAATAGAGTCTCACATTCACACAAATATCCATTTTCTAATAACTTCCTTTGGTACACACAGACATAACCTCCATGGTCCTCAGTGAAAGTATTACATTCACCTGGACAGGTTTGGTAACTTAATCAATGTGACTGTGTGTGTCAACAGACCATGTGCAGCCTGGCCCATGAAACGTCAAAGTCTGAGCCTCGGAAATGATGTGTGTGACCCCGTATTTACACCCACAGACCTTCTTATGTGACATGCCACTCAACAGCTGTGTCTCTGCTGCGTATATGTTAGGACTCCAGTTGTGAGTGTGAGTGTGTGTGGGTGGGCTACAACTAATTGATTTCTTCATTATTACCTCTACAAGGATATGTTTTTGTTTTGGGGATTATGCAAAAAATGCACAACAGATTTTTGTGAAACTTTGTGAAAGGTTGAAGCATAGGCCAAGATAGGACCAATTAAATGTTGCTGCGGCTCTCGGCAATGGGGATTAACCAGGAACCACTTTTTTTTAACATTGTGAGATAGATCTCGATTTATGTCATAATCATAATATTTGAGGTGCTGATATCTATGAGTGTCCAATTTAATGCGGCTCCAAATTAAATTCTGGATCTAGCTGTTTTAATTGTGGTCTTATTTACTAAAAGATCATTTCTTTATAGTGGTAAATAGAAAGGCAAGAGACTGCAGTAGAACAGATACACGCCTCAAAAGAAATCTGTAGCTGTTAAGGTTGATGTGTGCAGAATGCAGACACGGGTTCAAGTGACAAAACAACATAATACCAAATAACCTAATCCTAGAGATACAGTAGGAGATAAAAAAAAAACAGAGAACACACAACTGGTGTGAAAAAGGGCAGGGAAACAAGATGAACTGAAGCACAGAGACTTATACACAAAAGGGAGGCTGCAGAGATGATTGAACATAGGTGAAACACATCAAGAACATGTGCAGATGATCACAAGAGCGGGAAAAGAGCACAAAGACAGGAAATTCAGCTAGAGACACACGAGGAGCATAATCTAAAAATAAAACAGGCAACAGAACAACAAACAAACAGCCAAACAGAACACAAGGAAGTCCAAAGGAAGTCTGTAAGTAGAAAATCGGGACCAGAAGACAAACTCAATAGTTCATATACGAAAGGCCCGGGGCAGAATCATCATCAACTTAAAAAATATTCAGAAGCCTCTGCAAAATGAAATTAATATGACTCTCATGTCTGAATGCTTATTTCCCAGGATATTGAGTTACATTGAGATATGTCACGGGGAAACAATATATAATCACATATTTGTTTATTTTGATAATAAGCTTAACGGTCATTTCCACTGCATTTAATTAGTAAACGGAGCATTCACATCTCACCTTTGGGAGTCAAGGTAAACTGTTAATTTTTCTTTCAAAGATGCCATAAGCAGCTTCAAACTAGTGATGTGCAAATTAAAAAAAGAAAACGATGGAACAAATTAGGTTTACTAGGCTTACATCTGGCAGCCTATTTTCTGACTCTTTACTTCTCCTGACTAATTTCTGATGTACTTAGAATCAAAAACTAAAAAACACTTTGTACCTCCATTTCCCAGAACAGGCATGTAAGAGAGGGATGAGCAGAGCTAAACTTGCGGAAGTGCTACAGCACACTGTTTATTATACAACGTTTCGGTACTAGACCTTCATCAGGCAGCCTGAGTGCTGTTGCTTTTTGAAAAAAAACCTTTTACATAGGATACCCCTGTTGTTTCTTTGGTTGCCTCTTCATCATCTAGAGGTGTTTATGGGATGGCAACGTCCTCAATAATGTAGGACCTCATCAGACATTTTTCTGATCATAGGACAGAGGAGGTAGAACTAGAGGGAAGCATAGGTAGCTGAGTGGAGTTGCTTGCATGAGAAACACTTCCAGGAGAACATGACAGGGAGGGATTGTGAATCCAGCATCCACAATGACAAATACCACCAAGGTCCAGATTTCATTCCCTGTCCAAAATGTCACAGAGCAGACATGTGGTGCTGGTTACTAAACATCGACAGTGTTTCATTGCCTTATAACAATAGACAGACAGAAAGGTCAATTCACTTATGATGGCTAACAAGCATGCAGCCACTTTATGGACCTCCTACAGATGTTTACATGTTCCTTTAGATCTGAATGGTCACTCATCATTATCCTTGATTGTATGCTGAAAATAATGATACAAAGAATATTACCATGGTAACTGGGGCTATGCTATCATGTTTCTGTTCATCTATTTATCCATTGTACCGCTTACCTTTTAGGGTCATGGCTGACACTGGGGGCTGAGGGGCAATGGACAGTTTCTGTTGATGTGCTTTATAACTCCTGTACATCTGTTCCATCTTCCTGATAATTGGGGTGAGAGCTTATGTGCATCACTGTGATTTAAACTGTTTGAACGTAGAGTGCATGAGAAGCCTGAGTAAATTTTAACGGCATGTTATTTTTTGCATCTGAACATTTTCAATGTCTTGGTGAATGTATTTTATTTGCATATTTTATTTTATTATTTATTTATTAAATTATTTATTTATACTAAGCTAAATAACCTTGAACATAAATATTATGGTTTATGTGCTGAAAAATGTGAACTTCAAAGGAGCTATTTAAAAAAAAAAATCAGCAAACGTTAAATACGCTGATGGGACAGTTACATAACACCATCTTGTGGTTAGGACTGGGCAGTGAAAATAACTGGACTGATGAGTGTGGCTCATTGTACTTGGGTAGAGGAAACATTTTAGACTCGGTATAGTCTACATATCAAGATTAATATGGAGAACTACTTGTTTGATATAATGTCCCAGAATATCCGCTCTTAAGTTAACCAGTACACTGTGGTTGTGTAAAATGTGGAACCTGCCGACTGCGCACAAAACAAATGCAACTATCCCTTTTTTCCACATTTGTCGAACAGGTGGTTTTATGTCTCTGCCCTGAACACACTGTGTCCAAGAGGGGGGCAAAATTAAATGTTATAAATTAAACATACATTACTAATTACATTTCTTTAATGGTTGGTCCGATGTTGAAAATTGTTGGAAAAAAAGAGATTTAGGCTATTTTAGACTGAGCTCTACAGGTGGCTCATGCTATTTTTAGAACTGCTCTGTCTGCCACTAATTGGCTGCCTTCGGGTGACCTGGTGCTTGCCAGCACCGCGCTGACCACTGCTCTACCTTATAGGCTACTATTATGAAGGTGAACATGATATCTAAGTTGTCCATTTCAAACACAAAATTGAACAGTGGTGAAAAATGTATGCTTTCACTCAAATACTGTTCTGGAGGTTTGAAATGCGCAATATAATAATAACAATAATAATAATATTAACTTTATTTGTATAGCACTTATTTAAACAATGTTACAAAGTGCTTCACACAAAGATTTTAACATAAAAAAGTTAGATTTATAGAGAAACCCAACAGTTCCCACTCACCTCTCTACATTTCAGACAAATATGTTCATAATCAGACTGAGGATTAGCCCTTTTTATTGTGTCTTTTGTCATGTAGAAGAAAACAAAATTCTGTTTGCACAGTTGTCAAGCCAAAAATGTACTTTATGTGGGTCATTTTCTAATGTGTGTGTGTGGTTGGCTCCAAGATGCCTGTCTGCTTGTGGTGTTCAATGGTCTGTGTGCGAGTACGTTGCAGGCAGGCTTCATAAAACACGTCAGCAAGGAACCCATGGAGCGACAGTGGAACTCAAGTTGTGATCTGACAGTTGTCATGGAAACGCATCTTCTGCATCCAGTCCTCTTCAGTTTCTTGGCTGTACTGAATGGCTGATGGTGCAATAATGTGGTCATGTTTAGATGGGCAGTGATCCTGGCAACAGAGCAGGAAAAGGCCTGAGACAATTACTGACAAATTGAAATATAGAACATTGCATCCATCTTATATAGACATTTTTGACAAATGTATTGTTTATAATCAACATTTGATTTGAGGAAGAAAGGCAATAATTGGAGGCAGAAGTCACACACACACACACACACACACACACACAGACTTAACCTTGAAATTCAATGAAATATATTTTGGGGACTTGCTGTTTATCCCCATAATGTGACTGTTTAAACAGATTTAGGTCCACACAACATGAGTGGACAACGCACATACACACCATGACAAAATAATTTAGGCAGAGAAAATGGTCCGCTGTGCTCAACATTTGTAATTAGAAAACACTTGACATCTTCAGTCCATAAAAAGATCAACAATCTCAAGTCATCCACTGCTTCTTCTTTTTTCAGTTTTTTGGAAAACATACAGTACTAAAAACAAACTAAAAAAAAATTAAAATCTGTTTACAGTGTGATTTGTCAAAACTTGGAGATTGACTGCAAAGCACAACTGGGAGGTCTTTATATACACATTCACATGGTGCTCAAACTCCTCAACATCAGCTGCAGGGTGTTAAAGAGGGGGAGTTCACCCAGATATGAAAATACACTCATTATCTACTCACCCCTATGCTGATGGGGTGGGTGAAATGTTTGAGTCCACAAAACACTTTCAGGGGTAAACAGTGTAGCTGATTAGTGACAGATATAATAAAACATAACATGCCTCCATACTGCTTGTGTGGTGTCCACCTGAAGTGGCTAATCTAGCGGACGTTAACATTTACGACGGTCCCTGAATGCCCCTCGTTGGAAGATATCAGAGAACATTTTGGCCAAAAACATGGTGTAAATCACTTGATGACACCACGCGAGCAGTATGGAGGCATGTTGCGTTTTTTCTATTGTTTTATTATGTCTGAAGAAGGAGTCACCATTGACTTCAATTGGATTGGATTCTGCTCCAACAAAGTTTGGCCCTGAGACCACAGAAGTGTTTTGTGGACTCAAACACTTCACCCACCCCATCAGCATAGGGGTGAGTAGATAATGAGTGTATTTTCAATCTGGGTGAACTCCCCCTCTTTAACACCCTGCAGCTGATGTTGAGGAGTTTGAGCACCATGTGAAAGACCTCCCAGTTGTGCTTTGCAGTCAACCTCCAAGTTTTGACTCACACCCCTATGCCCCCCCATCGGCATAGGGGTGAGAAGATAATGAGTCAATTTTTATTTTTGGATGAACTATCCCTTTGAGGTCAGTTCTTGCATGACAACAATAAACATCAGGTTTCACTATCGAATAAACAATGAAGACGAGACAAGAAAAGGCTCTTTTTGTAGACGAAGGATGAGATGAGTAGTCAGGGCAGCATTCCTTTTTATCATCACACAGTGAATTAATTAAACAAATAGCTACAAGCGAAATATAAATAAATAAGGTCAATAATAAAAAAATATAAAACAGTTGTGAGGCAATGTTGCTTTGGCACATTTCTGGACTTATGTTACTATGATCAATAGGTCCCAAACATTTTTTTATACTGTGTGTCATGTCAGATTTGCATCACGCTTGACAGCTCCACAGTGTCACTCTAAAAGGCACCATCACACCAGCATTTAAAGCTGCAGAGGTCAGCGGAAAATGTCCTTCAAATGAAATTGCTACTATCAGTGAATTTGGAACATAAATCCAGATTTTTCACAGTGATTTCAGTTGAAGTGAATATTCTACAGAGGAGAGAGTAGGAGAGTCCTGGCTGTAATGGTTTTCAGACAGTAGACAGGAGTTGGATGTAAAAACACATCTACATAAACTGTATGAACTATTTGTCCTTTTGGAAACCAAGCTAATGTGCATGCTAAATGAGTCAGCAAGCTTGTTTACTCAAAAGGCTTTGTTGTTATTGGAAATAATGCTCAGTCATTGGAACTAAATACCAGGGGGCTTAAAATGACACAGTCAGGGGCTGCATCCTTTGGAGCAGAGCAAATAGACTGTCCCATATCGAAGTCTCCTTCAAATGCGGCCGACAAATGCTTCCTTCCATCCTATAGGAAGGCTCCAATGGATGGATCCATCCTGGCCTAACCTATCCCAGGATTAAACATGATTCAAAGAGATAATAGCGCCAGCAAGCACAGAGATGGGGAGAATCCGACAGTGGGAATCCTCTGCATGCATTACATCTCCTCTCTGGTTGGCCCTAGCACTCTACATGGCCCATGAAGGAGGCGGTCTTCATGGAGTAGACTTCTGTGTAGACCATGTCCTCTGAAGGATGCAGCCCCTGAACTGACACACAGCTTATATGTGACAGCCGGCTAGTGTTTATTTGTTGTAGCAGTTAACACTCAGGTAGAGAAGGGTTTCACTAGATTCTGTCAAGTGCCTTTGTCTTTGTGGGGTCTACTTTTAGCCTGACATCCTCGGACCAAATCCCATTTGCATATGGGTCTGCTTTTTCAAGCTGTGACATCAACGGTCTCAGACCAAAATGCCTCTGGATTCAACCAATCAGAGCACTTAAACAGCAGAAGTCCAAACAGACAAGATGTCCGGAAGCACCATTTCTACAGTTGTTTGTTGTTGCCCCTAATCGCAGCAATTCTATGGGGTTTTGATTTTATTCCTTAAATTTATCGTATTAAATGCTGGTGTTAGCAGGCCTATATTATGTGTGCAAAGTGCCATGGTGTAATTTCTATTGAAGCACCAAAGCCGTTGCTACTAAACTGGCAAAAATCAAAAATCAAAATGTATGTGTAGATTATATGAGAAGTTTCTGACTGCAGTGTGCAATTCGGGTGGTGCTGAACGCGGGTGGAGTCAAACGTTAGACTCCACCCACATTGGCCATGTGCTTCCTGTTTCCTTGTTTCCTTCCTAACCTAGAATGGACTGACATGCTGGATTTACAGCACCAGCTCTGCAAAAACCATCGACAATGGAAGTAGGTGGCGCTGACATTATGAATAATTTACTATGTAAAAGTCACGTTAGACCAGAGCAGTAATACATTTAAAATTACCAACTAATGTTAAATTACTGCGGCACTGTTAGCATATAATTAATCCCACTGAATGTTAGCAAAAGCACCCCTTTGCACACAAATTAAGGTAGCTTGACTAATTTAAATTGACATGCTTTAGTCGGTAATCATTGGTCTACATGTGCAGTTATCTGCTCGACTGAACCTTTGATTTGTTGTGTTGCTTCAATATACGGTGTCAAACCCAGGCAGGGTCTCCCTCCCCAGTCTCATTGGAATGGACAGGGAGGATTGCATCACAACGCTCCAACAACTGCGGTTGTATGATCGCCAGGAGGAAGAGGAAACCACTATACTCATAGAACCTTTCATTTTCACAACATTTTTTGAGGAGTTTGTTTTTTAGTTTTATTATAAACAGATGTTCACTAAAGTTCATGTGGAAGTCACCTGAGTCTCTGATCTCTTTACTGGAGCTGGTGTCACTCAATGTAGAAAGCACATTATTCTCTCAGTATCTGTAGGTGAGTAAAATGTTACACAAGCCACAGTACAAACAGCAATGTCTGTGTTTGTATTTTAAATAGACATCAGATTTATGTCAATAGATTGATAAGGTGAAAACAAGAATTACATAAAACATAAACATTTTTGTAAATGACATTCTAGGGTTATAGATGTTTAAGTATTTTTTGCAGCAAATATGGGACAAACTGATACTTAAAAGGCTTTATGTACAGTTCTGGAATGTCCTTCTAAAAAATAGCTTGATATTGTTTATTTTATTGTAATTTATTAAAATTATTATTAAAAACTGTTTTTTTGTTTCAATCTCATTTCTTTAAACACAGGCAATGATTATTTCAAAAATATACTGGTGTGACATGTCTTATAAGGGAGCAGTGTTCAAATGTTCATGCAGTATGGACGTTTGTTTATGTGCTGCATGGCTTCCAGCACTAGGTGGTGCCTTTGAGTAAGTCTAACGGTAATTAATTCATGTAGATCACAAATGCAGTTTTTTTTTACTCTCTTTATTTCGACCCTTAAATACAGGCCAATTCCTGGTCATGTATCCAAACATGAAATCAAGTATCTATCAAAAATACAGTGCTTTTCCAATTTAAAATATATTTGTGCTAATGTACTGTGACCAATATATTAACATTATCTGAATAACTGTCTTTAGTTACTGATTTGGCTTCATTATAACTTGCCTGGGGGTCTGGCACAATATATATTACACCATGGCTTTTTATCTGTGTGCAGCAATAAAGCAGTGTAACAGAAGGAAAAATGATAAATGCTTCATAAACATGGCATATATGTTTCATTGGATGATGAAATAATAACAATGCAGGAACATTAATGTCACCAGACTTGCATTATAGAAAGCCATTCTGAACGTGTTTAACATAGCTTGGATATACACTCAACGGCCACTTTATTAGGTACACCTTGCCAGTACCGGGTTGGACCCCCTTTTGCCTTCAGAACTGCCTTAATTCTTCATAGCTTAGATTCAACAAGGCGTGTTGTTTAAACAATGCTCAATTGGTACTAAGGGGCCCAAAGTGTGCCAAGAAAATATCCCCCACACCATTACACAAGGCAGGATGGATACAAGGCAGGATGGATCCATGCTTTCATGTTGTTTACGCCAAATTGTGACCCTACCATCTGAATGTTGCAGCTGAAATCGAGACTCGTCAGACCAGGCCACGTTTTTCCAATCTTCTATTGTCCAACTTTGGTGAGCCTGTGCGAATTGTAGCCTCAGTTTCCTGTTCTTAGCAGACAGGAGTGGCACCCGGTGTGGTCTTCTGCTGCTGTCGCCCATCTGCTTCAAGGTTCGTCGTGTTGTGCGTTCAGAGATGGTGTTCTGCATACCTTGGTTGTAGCGAGTGGTTACTTGAGTTACTGTTGCCTTTCTATCATCTCGAACCACTCTGCCCATTCTCCTCTGACCTCTGACATCAACAAGGTATTTTCATCCACACAACTGCCGCTCACTGGATATTTACTCTTTTTCGGACCATTCTCTGTAAACCCCAGAGATGGTTGTGCGTGAAAATCCCAGTAGATCAGCAGTTTTTGAAATACTCAGACCAGCCTGTCTGGCACCAACAACCATGCCACGTTCAAAGTCACTTAAATCCCCTTTCTTCCCCATTCTGATGCTCGGTTTGAACTTCAGCAAGTCGTCTTCACCACGTCTAGATGCCTAAATGCATTGAGGTGCTGCCATGTGATTGGCTGATTAGCTATTTGTGTTAACAACCAATTGAACAGGTGTGCCTAATAAAGTGGCAGGTGACTGTATGTGTATGTGTAGAAATGCTTCCTGGTACATGAAAAAATGTGTGGCACTGTTCCGAACATTCAGATACACACACGTGCAGTCACAGCAGGCTTTTGTTCCAAGAAAGAGGCCTGTTGGAAATCATTGTGTGTGTGTGTATACTCACTCACCACCATAAACAGGAGCAGTAGACCTCATAGGGATCAAAGCTCAGTACCAATGAAGCAAAACCTTTTCACATGTCCTGGTTAATGTTTTGGTTAGGGCTAACGAATGAATGTGAGTCAATGCAAGTCAAGATAGCTGCATAAAGCTTTGCGTGTGTGTACAGATATCTTTGTGACGACCATTTTGAGCCTAGAACCGGACATTTTGTCTGGTCCTCACTCTCTGACCTACTTCAATGGGGTGGTAAACGTTAAGACTTGGTTTTAGGGTTAGAGTTTGAATTTGGATCAGGTTTAGAATATGGTAGTGATTTAGGCATTAAGTTGTGATGGTTAAGGTGTGTGAGTGTGTGTTTGTGTGTTTTTGTGTCTGTGTTCGCACAAACACATTCTGAAGCTGTTTGTGGTTTGTGTGTCTGTTTTTTGTCCATTTGAGAGATTCCATGTGTGTGAATGTTGGGGTTGGTGTCATTATCACACTTTGCATAAAGCAGCACCAACACACACACACACACACACACACACACACACACACACACACACACACACACACACACACCCACACACACACACACTAAGGCTACATCTGCAAAATGTCATTGTGTGCTTATGTAGCAACAGACAAACACTTCTGTCTTTGTGAGGACATGCATTCACATCATAAAGTCCCTAGCCCCTTGGCCTACCCTTAACCATCACAACTAACTTCGTAACCCCAATCCTAACACTTACTCTAATTCTACACCCAAAACCAAGTCTTAACTGTCAAACAGCCCTATGTTTTGAGAATCATCCAAAACATCCTCACTTCCCCAAAATGTCCTGTAAGTTCTTATAGTCAAATCAGTCCTCACAAAGATAAAAGTATAAATACACAAACCCACAAAAACACACACAATTGCAACTCAGTGGTTAGGGCTCGTCTGACATCATAACCTGGCGTGCAGGTTGACGATGACCGCGTCTTCAGGCAGGTCTTTGATTGGCTGGTTGCTCGAGTCTGCTGCTCTGTGGTAGCTGCTCTCACAGCTGCTTTGAGGCGACTCAGTAGGAGCCTGGTACAGGACACTGGCTAACACAAAGAAGATTGTCCCCAAAACCTGACAAAGACAGGGACAGATGATATTAGTGAGGAGATGAAATGCACAGAAACACAATGGCTTTTAATGATTTAAGCCAGGGGTCTTCAACGTTTTTCAGGCCAAGGACCCGAGAACTGATGGAGAGGTGGAGCAGGGACCCCCTACTATATATATATATATTGTATAAAATTGTGTTTTATATTAAACTGGGCCTAGTGCCATGTATAAACATAGCTACCCTGTTATTGTGCAGTCTCGTGCTATGAGTGAACCGGTGGCCAGCTTGAGAGACCTTCTGTGTGTCGCTGAATGTGTGCATTGCTGACTGAAAGATAACGTCTTCTGCCTCCATTTATCTGTTCACTACAATATGTTGGATTCATGTTAATGTGTATGTAAAGATATTTAAATTTGTGAATTTTTTTTTTTTTAACCCTCGTGTTGTTCCTGGGTTGTAGTTCATAGCTCCGCCATGGTCCTATCTCGCCATGTTAAAGTAAAAGTATCTGGATCTGCTCCAAACAAATTTTGAGTTTTTACTTGGATCATGCAACACCCATCCACAAAATTTCAAGAAAATCATTTTAGTCGTTTTTGCGTAATTCTGTAGATTTTCGCGTAACAAACAGCCATGAAAACATAACCTCCTTGGCAGAGGCAATGAAGCATTACCTTACAGCCAATACCAGCTCCCAGTATATACAGGCTCATGGCTGAGTTCTGATAGATGTAGCAGGAGCCCCGCTCACCGCACTGATCCTGCCACAGTAAGCAGGAGATGTCAATCACTGAGCCAAATGCTATGGGTCCTGGAATACTTCCTGTAAAGAGAGCAACATAGATTGGGTAATCGTAGCACAAGTGTGAAGTAGGTTAAAAGAGGCATGTTATGCTCATTTTCAGGTTCATGACTTTCATATGGGTTACTACTGTCTCTTTAATTCCCCCCTTATGATAAAGCTCAGTCTGCTGTGATTGGCCAGCTGTCCTAAGGGTCAACCCCTTTCAGCAGGTGTGGGAAATGTCGGCCTCCACTCTCGCTCAACTTGGCTTTGTTAGGAGGCGTGACAGACTCACCACTCTGTAAATGTATGTAAATGTGGGGTTATTTTGAAATCACGTTACATCACAATTGTGCGGAATTTTCAGACCTTTACAAAACCACAGAGCTCAACAGCGTGGTTCGGGAAGTCAAAATCCCATTCACTTTCTGAGTAGAGATTTTGAGTATCAGCCAAAATAACTTAACCATCCAAGATAAACTTACTACAAGCTTCAAGATAATTAAGCAATGTTATATTATTCTGTAGGAGCCACAAGTATGTATGTATGATTTCATCAACTGTATTTTGTTTTGTATTATTTTCATCAGAAGTACTACACTACCCACAATCCATGGTTGTATTAGCGATGTCTGTGATTTCACGGAAAAACTGTGAAATTCATGATTTTTTTATTTCAAACATGCTGCAGAGGAACACAATTCACAATGGTTCAAGGGATGCGTAGTTCCTTCACTCTAATAATTATGTACATAGTCTAGCCTTTTTCCATTTTCTAATATATTTTTCTCAAAGTAAATCTTTCATGGTCAGGATTCATTTCGTTGTTGGTTGATCTGGTTCCATGCTTAAAACTCTTTAAGCCTTTAAAACTCAGAAAATCTGAAAAACCATCATATGTCTCCTTTTAGCACTTTGCCTGTAAATTTAACTCAACCCAAACAAGTTTACTTACCAAATACACGCATAACAATCCACTGGATGCCAAGTGCAAAGGATCTCTGGCTGTCTGGTACACACCTACACAGCACAGTGTTGGTCAGACATGCAAGCACACTGTACATCAGACTTCATTACAATACAGTTTGACACTTTGTCCTGACAGTAATACCCTAAGGCTCCCTGCCTCTTACTACAGATCAACTATAGATCAAATATTTTACCAATCTCTCACCACTTTCTGCAGTCTCCTTTATAGCCCTTATTTACAGCGAGGTATTTTTTATCCTGCATTAATAAAGGCCAGCATTGCCCTCAGATTAAACCCAGGCCTCCCATTTGGCAGGAAATCCCTCAGTGTTCCATCATCATTATGTTGTTTTAAATCTGGAGATATAATCACAGCAATGGCTGTGGACCAGACTCAAGACTGTAAATAAAGATAAACGATATGTGTCCACTTCCTCCCACTGTACAAAATGAAGCCAAAATATCCCAGATACAGACTTTAGCTGCTTGGCCGCAGAACCATTTGTGTTTACTCGTGCTACTAGTGTGAGTAAGGGGAAGGTCACACCCATGCAAATGTAGCAGTGGGGAATCTTCCTCCCATTCACTTCCAATTTGTGCAAGCGAGGGTGCAAATAAAACAATTGCTTCCTGTGGCAAACTTGATCTCGAGCTTTGATCTGTGACCGTCGCCATGCAGTAACACTAGTAAACACAACCTGCAAATATTCGCCCGTTCTCGTGTGTGTGTCCATCCTGTCTGGATGTCTTTTGTAGTGATACGTGAGGCTGACCACCCGCTGGTGAGATGACCCGCTAGCTTGGGTTGGTGCCATTTCATGCTAATTTTATTCTCAAAGTTGATTGGCTTTGGTGACGTTGCATTATGCAAATATTTCCCCCAGGTTCAAATATTTCAACTCAAGCAGGTGAAGCGAATATGGTGAAATATGCATATAACTGCATCTTTGAAATTGTACATAATTTCATTGTACCAAAAAAATTGTATTATTAGTCTGAGTGCATGATTAGGCTGGGGATACCATCTGGAGCCAGAATCTACACAATAGTGATGTTAGTTTGGAGCTGTGGTAACCAGGTCTTATTTTATATATACAGGTGTTATAGCATTAAATAAGTCATTTTTATATAGATCAGTGTGATAAGAACTACGTAAAATGACAGAATATTGACTTTTTATTTTGGCTAACGTCCCATCTGGTAACATGGAGGAGGCAAGGTTTATGACCTATACTTCAGCACTTCAGCTGTTGTTTCGGGTAAGTGTAATTCCACATCCTATACTGTAATACCCACAGGTGAAGAGCGTGTGTTTTCAATTTTCAAAGTAAAGATGCATTTATAAACAGTGGTATTGAAGAAGATTTCTCATGAAAAAAACAAAGAGGCTGAATTGCAGTGGAAAGGTCATTTTACTCCAGTCAGGACTACATCTCTTATACTCCTTGGTAACAATATTGCTGATGTGTGCTGACGTGTGCTGACGTGCGCCCACGAATGGCAGAGACTGCATCTTGGGCTGGGTCAACACGGCAAAAAAAATTTAGACTCACAGTCACACCCAGACCCAGGAGCAGTGAGCAGCATCTTACACTATCCAGAAAAGAACCTTAATATTTTGTTTAATAAATAGATTGATTGATAACTGAGAGAGGCTTGCAGGGGGGTCCACTCACACAAAATGTTCCCCAAGAGATGCCCTACAAAAAATAAAAAAATAAAAAAGAGGGGAGTCTCTTTTGTGTCCGGTAAAGTGAATCTGACCTGATCAAGTTTGTAAGTAGAGTTAAGTAGACTTAATAAGTTCATACCAAGAGGGCAATACAAAAATTCAAGCTTGGGTTGACATAAGAGTATAAGCACGAGTGAAAAAGTGCAGCTGTTTCAAGCCCGGAAGCCAAGTAAAGGTTGAGTGAGATAAGGCCTGACTGCATCTGTACTGATAGGGGCACTACAGCAAAATTGCTCATATACTGAATACCGCTGTGGTGGTGGGGTGTGATCAGCGTTGGCTGCAGGAGGGAGAGAGTGGGGATGTGGCTCTGGGAACGGTGCCAGGGAGGGAGTTTGATTGTGCACAGGTGGTCCGTGTTGGATAATCAGTCTGCCCCCCCCCCCCCCCCCGAAATGAAATGAACCAGATCACAAGAGAAAACTGCACGTGTATGTGTGTATATGTGAGAGAGAACACTGCGAGTGTACTGTATGTGTGTATACAATATGTGAGAGAGATCCAGAAAAGTCTGGAAAGACGTAAGAATAAAGTCACAAACTGACCTGTACCGGAGAGTCTGACGTTTCATTGACGGGAAACCTAGTAATAATACTTGTGAGGCAACTCATGACTATGAACAAGGAGTAACAACTAGTTACCTGTGAAACTAGTGGTGAGCAATATATCGAATATACTCTATGTATTTAAGCCAAAAAGGCACAAAATTAGGGTTTAAGAGGGCTGCGTTTAAAAAACCTGAACTGTTGAAGCCAAGAGGGCACACAAAAATATTAATACTAAATATACATTGCTATTGTGTCGGTGAATAGAGTTAACAATAGCTGTGTAAAGACAGCTGACTGTATGTGTTTGCCTGTGTCTGTGTGTATTTGAGTGTGACGAAGTTGAGAAGTGAGACGAAAAAAGAGACTTTTGAAAGGTTTAAAGTTTCAATAAGCAGTTCACAATATTAAAAACAGTAAATGAAAATTAGACTCAATATAATCAGTACAATCTAAACTAAAAAGATTTAATAATTAGTTATTAAAATCACTTCTCTTAAAATTACAGTCAAAATTGTAGTTCATCAGTGCATTGTGAAATCACATTAACCCACAGTAATATAAAACAGCCTGCAGTCAAAATATTTAAATCACCAAGAGTTGCTAAAATTAATAAAACCTATAATTGTCCAATTATCCAAAAAATGTCATCTAAATTCAAGAATACAGCAACAATATGGGCACACCATTAGTTCTCCTGGGCATAAAATATCCATCAAAGAAAACAGACAATGAAAAGATGTCTGAAAAATGGGAGAAACAAGCTAAAGAGTTGGACCCATTGCCAAAGTGCAAAACTTGGCTGCAGTACAGGAAAAACTAACTCCCAGTTGTAACCCTGTCTGGCAAAGACACTTGTAAAAGTTCCACACACAATTGGCTCAATAGAGAGCTATACACGTACACATTAAGTGAGACTGGAAATGTGGCGTGCACTCGCGCACGTCAGTACCATAGACTGTATGTGGTCAGTACAGGTCTGCAGAGGTCAGCAATATTGTTTTAAGGAGTATAAGAGATCTAATCCTTTCTGGAATAAACAAACCTTTCCACTGCAATTCAGCATCTGTGTGTTTTTCATGAGCAATCTTCTTCAACATTATTAAAATTGGATTTAATGAGTAATAACAAAAATACATTGAAAGAGAGGTCATTTTTAATTAATCTTACTATGGAGGCTACAACCAAAATCTACACCTCAGACACCTTTTTTGAATTATTATTTCAATGTGGCCAACTACCTGAGTGTGGCGGTGAGCGCTGGGATGCTACAGAGGAACGTAAAGAAGATGATGAGGAAGATGAAGGACAGGAGGAGTGGCATGTGTTGGCAGGAGCTGCCACACTTCCCTGCCAGAGCAAAGCCTGCCTTATCCCAGGACACGTTCCCCACCACACAGCTACATCCAGAATACACCTGAAAACACACACACCATGAGCAGATATACAGACACCTCCTCTAAACAGTGGCTAAAAGCTTCTTGTTTAGTAGTGAAGTTATTTACGGCTGCTGACAGAATATTATTTAACAAGATGTGAAATCATTGGACTAATTGATGCAACTGAGCAATTAGATGCTGCACTTGGGTTTTATATATAATATATATTAATATAATTATAAGATTATATTATATTATGTTGAAAAGGTTGTATTTGTACATATACAGAGTACTTAAGTAAACTTACTGAATATTTTTTTCACTACTTACTGTGTGGCACAGTGTCACACTGCAGTGTAAGAATAATACACACAGTGATGTCAATAATCATCAGGGGCCTCATTTATAAAACATTGCATAAGATTCATACTTAAAAAATGGCAATTTTCCATACTAGTAAATCATACTCATACCTGGAAACGTGCGTATGTGGATCTGGCTCAAAGTCTGTCCTCTACACACTCACATTCAACCATAAATTGTCAATGCAAAGTATCTCGTGAATATTTAATTATTCTACTGACTGAGAAGAAGAAAAGCGTTATTGTGAAGGAAGGTGAAGAAAGTCGGATTGTTTAGTGGCCACAGCAGTGATGTCAAGGAAATGCACTAAGTGTTAGCGTGTTGCTAATGCTGTTAATGCAACGAGTGAGCGTGAATACGATAGAGGGCCGTGCCTGAAATAAAAAAGTTGCCAGATTTAAAGGTGGATGCAAAAAATTTAAATGTTTTTCATCGTCAGAATGTGAGGGGACTTGTTGTTATTGCCTGTACATATTTTTTAGCATTCAAAACTGCAGAGACAGCTGTGATATGCCCAATCTATAAAATTTAACAGAAACATTTCCGAAAAGGTGCTTTAAGCAGAAAGGTAAATATTATACGGTGTTATTCGTATCAATATACATACTTTTGGCTAATTAACACAAAGAGGTGAATTTTTACTCGGATGGTTCGGTACCGTCGGGTCAGTCTCTGTAATACAGACTCAGTTCAGCACAAAGATCCAAGATCACAGATCTATAGAATCTATATCATATATGTGATCTCTGTATACTCGTTTCCTCCTCATCCTTCCATTCTCTTAACTCCTCTATCAGTGTCGGTGCATCCATCAGGCAAGTGTCAACAAAGTATTTATGTTTACAGCATTCGGACCGATGTCCTAATTTGGAAATGGAAGTTTATATAATATATGAAAACTACAGTCGCACTCGTGATACAGGCACAGTGTTATAGAAGATAAAACTATTAATCCTTTGGTTCTGTAACTGTTATTTTTTGCTATTTTACTATAATTTACTTTAGTTGTTTTATATCGTAGATTCTTATGGAGCAGTTATGTCGCACGAGCACAACTAACGCTGTTGTTTTCAATGTTAATGATGAAGTGGATCAATAATCTTCTTCAATTCACCTCCTCACGCCTGCTTCACCACTGTCTCTAAAATGTTTGTACGCATGGGTTAAAGGTTGCGGACAGGTGCACACATTCTTCTGTCAAGTTTGTTTTTATAGATCCCAACAAGTGGCGTATGCACAAAATAGAGTCTGAACGGTAGGGTGGTACGTGGAGGTGTCCCCAATTTGTGTCACTGTCCATTAACGACAGCAAAAACAACAACAATATACAACTGTATATTTTCACTCGTTGGCTGTTTGAAGTTGCCCAAACTGCCTTAGATCCTCAGAAGTAAAATGACACGAGCACTGTGAGTACTGTACCTGTCTGCCAGTGGAGTGCTGGGTGTGGTTGATGGAGCTGCAGCCAGCGTGGCAGGGGGAGTAATACATCACACCGTCTGCCCCACACACAGGGTTATACAGCTCTCTGACACAGCCACAGTCTGCATTACAGCCCACTGTCAGGTCCTCGTCAATAGAAGAGCTTCAGACATGAAGGGAAGGACAGACAGAAGTGACAAGGATGAAGGGGGGATCATAACAGAATAAGAGTGAGAGAGATAGATGCAAACAAACAGACAATACAAACAGGGAGAGAGGGCAAACAAGTCATTAGTCGGTATGAATGTGCTTGTGAATGATTTCTCATTTTTGCTCTGTGATAATAAATATCTTCTGAAGTCACTACTGTAAAAGTAGGCATGATTAAAACTACATCAGGATATCTTAGTAAATGAAATGAAACCTATGATTACCCTTTACATCAATTGGGTTAAATGGATGTACGTAAATAAACACTGTTCACCTGTTTGTATGGTGCAGG
The DNA here is from genome assembly GCA_026259375.1 of Verasper variegatus. Lineage (NCBI taxonomy): Eukaryota > Metazoa > Chordata > Actinopteri > Pleuronectiformes > Pleuronectidae > Verasper > Verasper variegatus. The sequence goes on along the minus strand of CM048045.1, from coordinate 3,187,563 downwards.
TTGCTGGGTTTGTCATACAGGTGTTCGTACTGGTCCAGTTGGTGTTGCTCCATGAGACCAAAATGGTACGGTGTAGTGACACCAGCCATTGGCACGTTTGGGCAGTGGATGAGAAAGACGAAGATGGTGAGCAGGCTGAGAACTGTGCACATAATGCAGTAGTTAATGATACCTCTACAGCGCAGCTTCAGCCTCTTCACGATGTAGCCACCCAGGAAGGTGCCACCACCTCCTGCTGGTACCACCATGTATCCTGGAGAGGGGAGAGAGAATAAAGACCCATGCTGTCAGGCTGCTGTCTCACTCATAGGCCAAAATATGAAGAATTAAGAATTAATTGTGAATGTCATAATGATGGCATCCAATGGATTCAGCACACAGTTGTATAGGAACTACAGTTACCACCCTGCCAGTGCAGTTTCAGTCTACATACAACATTTCTGACTCATATGAGGTCATCATGACCTTGACATCTAATCATTTGATCTTTGAGTCCAAGTAACAACTGATATAAATGTTAAAGAAATTCCCTAAAGGCAGACTTTATGTCCAAGAGGACAAAAACATGTTTTGTGAGGCCATCCTGATCTTGACCCTTCTCCAACCAAAATCAAATCAGTTAATCCGTGAGTGGAAGAGTACATCTGTACCAGATTTGAATGGATTTTCTCAAAGCGTTCTTAAGATAACACGAATCAAAGTGAACGTTATTACCCAATTTGAGGAAAGGAGATCCTAAGATGTTTCCCTCCCAAGAAAAAAATCTTTTGTCAGGTCAGAGTGACCTTGACTGTTAACCACCAAGATCTAAAATCTCATCATCCATGATACCTAAACGGTTCAACCAAATTTGAAGAAATTCTGTCAAGGTAACATAATGCCTCTAGCAACTGACTGTCACCAAAATCATTTTCTGGAATACAAATAAATGATTGAACCAAATCAAAAACCGTACAACAAATGCAACAGCTAATTATGTTTCTACATGTTTGATGTCGCCAACATCTCCAAGGAGACAGATGAGTTTTCAATAGTCTGAGGTTCTCTGATTGAAGATTTACACTTGATTTTACGTCTTTATCTATCACTTACCAAACAATGTAGCAGCCTCTGATGCACTGAGACTGAGCTGAGACTCCAAGAACTTTGGACTAAAGGTGGACATGCCAGTGATGATGATGGACTCAGTGGCTCCAGCCAAGCACAGAAACAGGAAAGTGGGATTCTTTAAGAGCAGCAGCACTGATCTGTGGAGGGAGAGAGTGAGAGACGGTAAGAGGCAGCAGTGTGAGTACCACCACTGAATGAACTTTTACTTCCTTTTTAATTAAACCAGTCCACTCTAATCTCAACAGCCTGGAGACGTTTCTATTAGATCACAAGATCCAAAGATAAATCATCATTATGTTGCATAATGTGCCGTGATTATGGTCTGTAATCCCCAGTGCTTAAGAGATCACACTGTGGGTGCTGAGCTCATAGTAAACACTGTAGTAAGCTGACACTGACATGCCTGACGGAGAAGGTGACAAATGTGTCCTTTGGTATTTAAATCCGTTGATGTGAAGAATAGACATAACATGACATTTCATTTAGCTGACGTTTTATCCAAAGCACAGGTTACTTATTGTAGCTTGGCCCATTTACTGACATGAGGAGCAGTTGCAGTGGTTGCAGTGGAAGTAGCAGTAATAAAGATCTCATCGCATTTGTAACTCAGTCAAATCTTTAATTTTGACAATTTTGGGTGCAATTAATGGCACAAAAAAGCTGATGCTCTCATGAACAAACACAAACCCATCTACACTATACCCATAACACCTCCTCTACTGCCCTTTTGTTATGGAGGTAAGTCTACTACCTTGGCATGTCTTTGACTGATTTGCCAAACTGAGGGTCTGATGCTGTGTTGTTGCTTCCGTCCTTAAGCTGGTGGGCCTCAGACACCCGCATTGCCATGTACTCCTGAGAGCCTGCAGGAAGAGTCAGAGTAAATAAATGACAAGTTGAAACCGGACAGTCAAGAACCTTAATATTATTGATGTGAAGTTTATTTCCTTTTTTTATTCACAAGGTCTTTCATTTTGGGAGCATTGCTTCTATGTTACATGTTCAGTTTCTGTAATGTGTTTTCTGAAAACCCTGTCCTCTCCCTCAAATAGACCCAGCCCATGAGTAAATTTGCTCTGCTCCTGCTCAAAACTGTTATGCATATCATGGCATCATGTTGGGTGGAACATTCTTAGGTCATTTCACAGAAATGTCTGAGAGTAGAAGTTTGGCAAACGGGCACAAGCAGCGTGGGATGAGAAGTACTCAAACTGAAGCACACGACATTTAGTGCAGCGACAGTTTACCGAGAGCAGACAAACAGTTCTGAGCTGGAGCAGAGCAAATCTGTGCATATAAGTGAGGGCAAGTTGAAGTTTGAGTGAAAACATAAACCAATTTAAATGTGAAATGAGTAAATGATGCTTTCAAAATAAGAAGACTGCACTCTATAAAGATAAAGATAGGAGAGAAACTAATTAATATGACTGCTCTTGTGCTTCTTTACTTCACTGTAAAGTGAAAGAGAAAGGGAGTGTGTGGGTGTGTTTGTGCAATGGGAGGACGGAAAGGAGTGGTACCTGGTAGCTGACGTGGGTAGCCTAGGATAGGGAAAGCTACCAGTACACCCGCCGCTCCTCCTGCAAGGAAGCCGATCCACCAAGCCCCGACCCACAGAGGGTTATCTGGAGTCATCTCAGTCCTGTAATTATTATATATATATATATATATATATATATATATATATATATATATAAATATAATTTACATAATAAATTAACGTATTTATTACTGAATAGTTGATTAAAAAAATGTATTAGCTATTTATTTAATAGTTTTTTAAATATTATTTTGTATTATTTTACTCTGGTTTTTGTCAGCAATACTCTATTCTAGTTGAGTCTGCAATTAACAGCAGACTCACATTAGATGGATCTCTTCGAAGATATTCAGGAGGTAACCTCCCAGCATATAGCCTGCAGCAGGACCCAAGATGCTTGCAGTGTAAAAGATTCCTGTAAAGAGCGAGAGCAACAGAGAGAGAAAGAGAGAGAGAGCAAAGAGTCAGGCCACGGGTGTGTCATTACAGTCACTGCGTACTTCCTGATTCCTGTTATTTGTTCTACAGGAAGGACCCATTGTTCTTTACACTCTGTATCTACAAAGTTCATGTTTCATGAAAAAAATAGTGGATTATAGTGAGAAACTGAGTTTGTGTGTTTTGGTGAAAGCATTTCCTTGAGTCACTGTACTGTGCTGCTATTTGAAATGGGCAAACAGGGCAAAGCGCTTAGGCATGTTTTGAACTACTGCTGTTGAGAGAGAATTCTGATGTGTGAATATGAGTGATGATGACAGGTGAAAAAGGGAAATTATAGGTGTCTCTGGTGATGGCAAAACAACAAGGAAATGGCACTGTGTTGGTGAGGGTAAAGGAGACAGTCAGCAGCTTTTCCTCTGCGTTTATGAGCACACACAAGGCCCAATTAGTTAAATACGCCCAATAAGCATCGTCCTCCAATTGTCAGTAAGAGAGAGAACAACTCATCTGTGATTGTACTCAGTATGGTTGCTGCTTCATAGTCATTGCACTACATAGTGTCATGAGGGAGACGGATTAGCACTCTATCTGATCCAAGGGAAAGTTCCACAGCACACATTCAATCAATTCACAACATGTTCACTTGCAACAGCTTTTATAAAACAGTTAAATATGTAAGTAATAATTATAATAACTCTCTTGTAATTTGAAAATCAGATTCTTTCAACTAGTTATTTCTCTTTTTAAAATGAGAAAACCATCCTCTGCATTTTGCAGCAGAGAGAAAACAAATACAAACATACACAAGATATGTACATGTGGTATGCCCCAAAAGCAGTTAAGTTCAGTAACATCGCTGCTATACGTGGGTTAAATCAAGTGCATTGTGTGGCTTCAAAGAGGAGTGGGGGGGGGGGATGCGATATTACATGTACAAATACGGGATTATCATTCAAAAAGAAGTTCGCTAGCATGCTAATGCTGGCGCGGACACAATCTTTTTTTTAAAGGTTGTTGTGAATAAAATGACCACAATACATTGAAATAATATTAAACTAAAATATTACAATCATTATCGTAATTTTTAAATCCTTATTAATGGATAAAATACTACATTTGTGGGTCTCTCTCCCAGTTTGCCGGTAATTCGCAAGGCATTCTTGGTACCCCTTCATTTAAGGTGAGGGTCTGTAAGATAACCGATTTGGGGCCTATAGAGTCCTACCCCTCTGCCCCAACAGGTATTGAGACAGCCTACCCCTACATGTGAATGCGCAAAACTAAGGGGAATTAGGGCTAAGGGGTGAAAAGGGATTAGACCCAAGTCATCATATTTCTTAGTTATGCTTTAAAACATTTGGTATAAACAATCCAATGGAAACATGCTCTGCTGAATTAATTACTCATGTCACTCACCTATATACACAGGCGCATAGTTGGACTGGACGTTCTCATCCAGGTATGTGACCCCTAACGTGTAGAGAGGTGTAGCTCCCACTCCGTGTAGAAACTGGCTCAGCATGAACACAAACCGATAGTTGGACAATCCTCCCCCCTGCTTGTCCTGGCACGGGCTGGTACGGTTGGCAGAACACATTCCTGTTTGTTCGGGCACACTGACCTCGTAGGGAGGTGTGGTGAAGTGAGGTAGGGAAAACACCAGGGAACCTAGTGCCATGATTAGCACCCCCCATCCCAGCCAGCGAGGCTTGTGCCCCGTCCCACCAAAGTAACTGACGAAGGCCAGACAAATGCATGCAGCTATGTCGTAGGAGCTGGCGATGAGGCCAGACTGGTAGCTGTGCAAGTCAAATCTCTTCTCAATTGTTGTGATCACTGTGTTAATGAGGCCGTTGACTATCATCCCCTGGAGGAAACTAGCTGCACAGAGGAAAATCAGGACCCAACGAGAGGTGTTGAAAACTTGAATAGCTTTGGGTGTCAGAGACCCCCAGCCACATAGCTGATCCACGTCAGTGGAGTTAAGCTTTAATCCCATGGGAGTTTCTGCATATGGTTTGGCTTCCACCCCATATAGCTGCCCGGGGACTGTAGAAGCCCCAGTAAAAATATCAGGCCGGATGGGACCATCAGCTCTGGAGCTGCTGGGGCCTGAGCCTATGGGGCTGCCTGTCTGGGAATCCACTGGACTGGGGGTGTCCAGAGAGGGACCCCCGCTGACAGGGCAGTCCTGTAGGTCCAGGAGCTCCTGCTTGGAGCTGAAGGAAGTGTCGGCATTTAACAAGATTGGCATTGTCCTTCTGGAGGCAGTGTGAGAGTCCAGTGGCACAGATGGAGGATTCACGTGGGAGGCCTTTGAACAGGGTAATATGTTTATGACCACAACATAAAAAAAGGTCAAGTTGAATCAGCTGAATCAGGGTGAATATCTTGTGGTCAGGACTCTGTCAGGCTTCTCTCTGAATCTATGGATCTATTCTTTGCTGGTATGGTGTAATCCATGTGTCCACAGTGCAGCTGAGTATTTCTGAAGGCTCTTCAGGTGCTTCTGTTTATCTGTACATGGTTGTACAGGTGTGAAAAGGCATACTTCATAGTCCTAAAAAGAACAAAGACAGAGAGAAGAATTAAAGGGATATGGACTATCACTTTATATAAGACACAAAAGCTTTTGGTAGTTCTGTAAGTAAATTAGGATGGAACTCAGAGAGCACACAACTTATTTGGATCTGCAATCACTCATAAATATCAGTCCCCTATACTTCCCCTTGATCCAGATCCCGACCAAAATTGAATGAGTTCTTCCCTGATCCATACACCCTCATGCGTAATAGGTCAAGTCCAGTTTTTGCATGATTCTGCTTGTTACATTTACATTTTTCATTTAGCTGACGCTTTTATCCAAAGCGACTTACAATAAGTGCATTCAACCATGAGGGTACAAACCCAGAACAACAAGAGTCAAGAAAGTACAATTTCTTCAAAAAACCAAAACTACAAAGTGCTATAAGTAAGTGCCATTTAAGTGCTACTAAATTGTTAGTCTAAAAATGTTATTCAAGGTATAGTCGGAAGAGGTGTGTTTTTAGTTTGCGGCAGAAGATGTGTAAACTATCTGATGTCCGGATGTCAATGGGGAGCTCGTTCCACCATTTAGGAGCCAGGACAGCAAACAGTCGTGATTTAGATGAGTGTTTAGCTCGCAGTGACGGAGCAACAAGCCGATTGGCCGAGGCAGAGCGGAGTGAACGGGCTGGGGTGTAACGTTTGACCATGTCCTGGATGTAGACTGGACCCGATCCGTTCGCAGCACGGTACGCAAGTAGTAATGTTTTGAAACAGATGCGGGCAGCCACCGGTAACCAGTGAAGGTTAAGTTTGTAAAATTGCAACAAACTGAGTGTTCCTCTCTCCCCCCTCCCTTCCTGAGCGAGAGGAGAGCTAGGGTGGCCCTCATGCGCCAAAATGATGGACGACCTCACCGAGCTGTCTTCTCTCCAGGGATGAGGAGTCTATAGATCAATATATTTACTAATTTTGCCTGTGTATTTCGTATGTAGGAATATTTTGCTATTGTTTTACATATGTGGGATAAAAACATTACAACCCCTAATAACTGAAATTATCATATAACCAACATAATATAGAGCTAAGAATAAAGCCTTATCTGTTTGTTTTCAGACACTTATTGAAGAGATGAGTTTGGAGCAGCACAGGGGCTGACAGCGGCAGACATGGTGACCCACCTTCTGCTGGAGTGCCACAGTGTTCTTATGAACTGATGGGACACACCATTCAGACAGAGGAAATGCTGTGGTCAGAATCCTGAAAATGTGTGAGTCTACCTGTCTAACTACACACTTCTACCAGTACTGCCTAGAAGTATATGGATATTCACAGGCAGTAGCAAAAGGATGTTACGGTGTTAGACCATATTAGAAGAGAGCCTGGGGATGACAACACCATTTACCGCAGCATATCAGCATTTTATTTATTGGCAACATGGCGCTTTTAGGCCAGGGAAACTGTCTTGTCAAACCCAGCTGCTATATTTGTAGGATTAGAGAAGTTGTCCCTGATCCAACAAACAAGGCCAGACAGCACACAAGTTTCTTACATGGTCTTTGAGTTTCCCTCCAGTCTCTCATGGAAAATTCATACAGTACCACAAGTATTCACACACCTGCATATACATCATCAAGGATACAAAAATGATTTCTTCTGTTGTATCTTTTTAATGTAATTCTATTACTATTTTTAAACATTTGCTTCGCATTTATTTATTTTGTAATGACTATATTCATATTGCCCACCATAAATATTTGTTCTATTGAATTTACACTGAAATGAAAAGTGCAATAATAAAAGGGACATTAAACTGATTTGCTGTATTTATTTTGTATATATATATATATATTATAGACATAAACAGATTTTTTAACACATGTTGATGTGCCAGAGAGGCACCATGATTCAGCTTTGCCATCAAGGATGAATGGTGACCTCCCATCTGGATCATTCTACATCAAAAGCTGCATGGATTAGTGGTCCTGTGGAAAACAGTTGGGATTCTTATTAATATAATATTTTACATTTTTATCCAGTGTTGCAAAAGCAATGCTAATATGAGTATGACTTACAGGGTTTGTTTTCCACTAGAAAGACAAAAAAACCAACATTACCTATATTCTCCTTACTTGTGTCTGGACCAATTCTGATGTGGATGGTGCAGGTGAGAAGGGCACCAATACTCGTCCTCAGGTGTCATCTGGACGAAGGCTCCTCCTTCTCTTGCTTGCAGCTCTCAGCTGTATGCATCAGGCATTCTTTTTGTATAGTCTTCTGAACCTGAAATCACAGTTTTCAACTATTCAATATCTGATATACACGTTAACAACTTAGAACAGTGATTGTGCCTGTAATCAAACACCTTTTTTATAGATGTGCTAAAATGACGGTCAGAAAGGAGAGAAAGTATCAGAATAAGAATGGAAGAAATAAACTTTTTTTTGATAATGAAACATTACAAAATTTACATTACAATTTTTCAATTCATTGACTTGCCTGTGTTCCAGTGGGAAACTCTATTGCTGAACAAAGCCGTATCTGAATAAGGTTTTTCTTTCATTGGTGTAGATGTATCAGGGTGAGAAAGCTGTAAAAGCACATTAAGAAAATAAGTGATACCATGACACAGTTGTCTTGTCCTGTAATATATTATTTTACATCCTGAGGTGGTGGGAAGTTCACTAAACTAAATAAATTAAAATAATTAAATCTAGGATGTCACAGCAGTTACTACTATGATCTTAGATGAATAGTTAACAATATGAATCCATTTGTAACAATGTTAATGTTACTATACCAACAAACATTGTATTTCCGGTCAAACAACAGATTTAATTTATATTGATATTGTAAATTACCTGTTCAACAGAAAACTGGAGACTTGGCGTCATTCTGAAACTTTGTCTCTCAGTACTTTTCCATCCTGGAGAAACATCAACGTGTCGCCTCGTTTCTGTCTCATATCCTGTTTTGTTTCACTTTCACTTTGACTTCTCTGATGACTTGTTTTTTCTATTAATAATTTACAAGTATTATCTTTCATTCAACGTCTTTTCTTATTTTATGTCTTTTCTCATAGTAGGCTCACTACACAGTTAATATAACTTAGATATGAGGTTTATATGCCATTTTTTGCAAAGAGAGCTTTAGAAATCTTCCACACTGCCTCTTTAACAAATAGACATACAAGCAGATGCTGATGAAAGCATAACCTTGATGGTGCAGGTAATGAATCTGAATTGTTTTATTTCTTGAGAACAAAGTAATCCTCAAATCAAAGTGTGATATCTAAATAACTGACATTGTGGCCTGTGGTTACCTTGGCTGCTGTCTAATATTGTGTTTTGGCACATTTGGATGCCAGGGGAAGAAAACCAACATAAACACTCTGACTTGTATGTGCAGACATCGCAGTGGAGCTGAGAGAATGTATTCAGCTTTGTCTAGAGTACTGGGACTAAATCTATTCAAAAATTGTTTGAATTATACAACACAGTCTACAAAAATGAGAAGTTACACATTAACACACAAGCTTAAATAAGCAACCTGTAAGATCTCCAACAACACACATGGGAAATGAATCATAACAAACCCTCTCTGCTCCAGCGAGCATAACTACAGCATAATCACAGCTTTCATTAAAACACCCGTAAAACAATGTGCAAATCAAACTGTTGTATAACAAAATTCCATTTGATTCCTAAGTGAAGCTTCAGATAGAATTTCCACATTTCTACTCAATCACACAGTCGTATAATGATGCAATGTTTACTATTACTCCTGAACATGTGGTGAACAATATTCATATGGTTTATATTTAGATCTCACTAGATAAATCAAATTCATGCAAATGTACAAACTGATGTTGCAGCAGCATAGTCTGTTTATTGGTTACTATGTGTGTATCTATGTTTAAGATAGGAGTTGGAGGAGCTCTGTCAGAATTATAACTATAAAATCAAGTCTGTGTATTCATTTGTCTGAAACTACCTGAGCTTTTTACTCCACAAAATGACTGAGCATATCACAATTTGAGCTGTTAGTTGAAGAGGAAGTTGAAGTATTACTTTCATCACTGACCAATGTCCTCAAGAAAACAATTACAGGCAAGTAGGAAAAGTAAAGCAGCTGGACATGTGAAGCAACTGGTTCCCTGCTGCTTCACAGCCATATCTCTGAGCACGATCTTTTAAAGCCGATGTGGACTGATGGATGTCACAATAAAATGCAGCAAATTTAAGGTTGCATAAGTGTAAGATACATTTGTGCATCCACAATGTGTGAAACCCATGCTTCGATGAGATTTCCTCCATAAAACAATTGATTAAATCAGATTTAATTAAAAGTGCAACATTCAGACAGAAATAAAAAGCCTATTAATATAATTAAATATATATAAATATGATTTAATATAATGTAACTGTCCATAAAAAACATATACTTGTAAATATATTAAAAAATATAATGTTTACCATCCTACCTCTATTCCCAAAATAAACAGTTCTGGTGAGAGGGGTATCCAAGTAATGTCCTAAACCTGTCTCTCAAAGCCCCTTGTAGTACAGCACTGATGCAACACATCAGCACGTCCACACGCATCCTCAGTGGAGAGCCCCCCCCCCCTTCCTGAGGAATAGCTCCCTGATACTGCAGCTCTACTGCCTCCCAATGGACATGAGCTATATTTCCTTGATCCCTTGAGCTTCCTTAGGTCTACACTAAAACACTCTTGTCATGTGTGTGTGTGTGTGTTGGGGGGTGTTGTTTATGTGTTATGTGTATATTTATGTTTTAATGCATGTCCTTTATCCTGTATTTTCAGATACTACACATGCCATAACTGAGTCTTTGCTGCTACAGAGTTTAAGGTGCTTCTGGATGTATGGGGGCTCTAAACAGCTTCTCCGGCAATCCAACAATAAGCATAAACTGTTCTGTTTAGGTGCACAGAGAGCACGTCTGGATCTAGGGCTGTGCACATGAGGGAAGCGGTGCAGAGCTGCCTCATACTAGGGGCAATTGGTGGTGCCACTGTGGTAAATGTGCACCAATGGAAACTGATGAGGAGTCAATGTGTTGCAGCTTGTAGAAACGGACGTCTGAGCACAGAGCTTTGTTACAGACACAGCAACGTTACATTGTGAAAATATAGGCCTACACAATTACATATTCCCATTCAGGACTAGCTTAGAATATACACTGCTCACACCAGTTGTTTGAAGATGTAGCAGGGATGAAAGTAAGCCAGAACGGTCCAGTACTCCTTATCACGAAAATAACCAGTGTCGGTACACAGCACTGACTGCTGGCTGCCAAAACCCACAAAACAACAATCCCGTTATGAACACATTTCCAACAAGAAAACACGCACACACACACACACACACACACACACACACACACACACACACACACACACACACACAGAGCTAACGTTAGATAAACAAAATCAACAAATAGCTTTTCAATATCCATGTAGGGGTGGATTTCACTCCACGATGCACTTCAAAAGCATGCTAGTAAAATGTTATTCTAACAAGCAGATGTTGACTACGAACTTCATCTTACTCCCGGCTAAGGCTACACTTATCGATTATTATTTTATCGATTAATCTAACCATTATTTTGTCAATTAATCGATTCATGTAAATACAAATTTTTCGATTTAATCTAACGATTATTTTTCATTACACAATTTATATAATGAATTTATCAAAAAAATTCATAAGAAAACTTAATATGCACTGCAATGCATTATTTCACAACAAAAATTAGCCCAGTCTGAACTGCTAGTCTGCTTTTTACAGTCCCATATCTCTCCAAAATAACATTTGTGCAATTCAAGTTTAGCAGTGTATTAAAAAAAGAAACCTGAAGTAGCCTAGTAGTTGTATCAATGTCTGTATGAAGTCAAAAACTGAAAGTACAATTCAATCGTATTTCATCAATGTTTATTATTAATTTTAAGATTGAACTGGAGGGTACTCTAGTAATAAAATGTTAGAAAAATAAATTTCTTTTTTCGTTTCTAGTAAAATAAGGTTTGCATTTAAAAACGAACAAAAAAAGAGATTTTGAAAAAGGCACCTTAAAATAATGTGTAATTTTAGAAAAAATGTACCCCTACATAATATCACTTAATAAAATCTCTACAAATATGAACGTTTTTATTTAGAAAGTGCTTTAAAAAGTATTATAGACTGTTACCATTATTACAATTGTGCTGGAATTTACAAAACATGGTTTTCATTTAAAAAATCTGACTACAACAGTAAGCTCTCTTCACTTTCAGTGCTCTTCACACTGATTTGACATTCATTCAGTTTAGACTTATGTGCTGCACCTAAGGCTTAAAAGAACAAACTCTGATTATAGCCTTTACTCTATCAAGGTGGCCCCACCTGTCCAGAGCTACAGCCAAGCCAGGCAACACCCGTGGAGTAGCTTGCTTTGCAAATTGCACACTTTAGTGACCTCAGACAAGTGTGAAAGTAGAACCTTAAGTGAAAAAGGAAGAAACAGTGTCAGAAGGCAAAACATATCAACCAGACTCACAGACTTATCCTCTCGAGGTGGGTGTCAGACAGCTAATGAATACAACTCAGTCTCAGTCAGTGAAGCGCTTGACCTTATTCAAACTAGAAATAGACACACATAAACTCATGCTGCTCATGTAAACTGGTCTGCCTACTTTTCTCTGATTATCTAAGTCTTTTGTACCGGATTCCTCACAGCTATTTGCAGTTCCAGCATGCAACATTTGTTTGCTGAAGGTGTGGTTATAATTACTGTGGTATTGTGTATCTACTTTTACTTGAGTACAGAAAATGAAAGTAACAAGGTTTTCTGGCTTGTGGCTTTCTTTACAGTTAAAAGGGACTTTTTTCCCCTCCACAGTCCCCAATGGTATTGCACTGCTTAATATGCTTGGAAGGGATTACACTCACACCTCAGTGTATCTAAATTATCTAATATTGCCTGTTTGCATCAATTGTGTAATTGACTGCTTACTTGTGGTTGTGGCAGGCCATTGTCTAGACCAGAGGTCTTCAACAGGGGGGCCGCGAAATTTTTGGTTGATTAGACAATTCTTTGTATTTTTACAATTTTTTCCAACCAATTTCTTTTCCACAAATTTAAATGTCTTTAAATATACATTAACATGAATCCAACATATTGTAGCGAACAGATAAATGGAGGCAGAAGACGTTATCTTTCAGTCAACAATGAACACACTGCAGCTCCTATACCTTGCACATGTTTAAAATAAAAACATGAATATATGAACCTGTGTATTATTTGAATAGCTTAGTATTGAATGCACAATAACAGGGTGGCTATGTTTATACATGGCACTAGGCCCAGTTTAATATAAAACACAATTTTATACAATATATATAGTAGGGGGTCCCTGCTCCATCTCTTCATCAGTTTGGGGGTCCTTGGCCTGAAAAACGTTGAAGACCCCTGGTCTAGACACAAAGTTGACCAACGGTTGACCGTCGTTCTTTCATGTTGGTGTGGCCACAGTGATACGACGACTAGTGATACTATGAATTAGGCTGGAACTTGTCCACCAGAGGGAAGGGTGAGCATTTTGGGGCATTTGCAAATCTGCATAGTCTTGGAATCTATGAAGAGAGACTAGTTCAAGCCACAGGTGTCAAGATGCCAATAAATCATAACATAATTCAGGGACATCGTAAATGACTCAACACCACTGTATATTGCACTAACCTCTTTAATGCTAAGGCAACTGCTTTGCTTTGGTGGGACATTTGATGTCGGATGAAATCGATGATGGTGCTTGTGGCTGGTTTTCCAGGCTTTAGTCCGTCAGTCTTCGGACTGAGGCTTTGCAATAGTAATTTTGGAAGAGATGAGCTCAAAGCTGTAGATTATACCAAACTGAAATGTAGACACCTACTCAAATAAGAATTCTATACAGTTTATAAGACATTGGAAGAGGGAAGATGTTGGTGCGAGCTCTGTGGCTCAAAAACCAAGGACCGAACCAAACCGTGGATTCGGCGTATTGTTTCAGCCCTATTATGGGGGCAACCTGATAATGGAAAGGTCAAGCCATGTACCTTGGGAATACATGCCCACAAGGAGCAGGTCTCCAGTTTGACTCTCCGGTTGGACCATTTACTGTATGTCATTGCCCTCTTCTCTCCCTACATTGAATGTCTATCGATACAAGATATAAAGTCAAAATGCCTAACAATATATAACATCCACAAAATGCATTTTATGGATGTTTGGCTTCATTATTGTGTGAGTATGACAACACTATAACTAAGGAATGCAAAATTACAGAATTGACTGGACACCCTTCTGGCATATGTTGGTGCAAAACGTAATTACAAGAAACAAAAGGTAACTATTGAAATAAATAACCAGTATACTAGCACCAGGCAAGTTTCTGTCTGTTGATTTAGCTAGCTCCAGTCCTCCCAGAACAGGAGCCACCCATCTTACAGTCACCCTCCGGGGCCCCATTTTAACACTAGGGGAATTGATTGGATGGGACAAAGTAGGCACTGACCCAATAATGCTCTAATGCTTGGCTTCAGTTTAGAGGGCTCACATCAACTAGCCTCACAGGCATCAGACAGCACTGCTCATTTACCCCTCACCTCTCTGACAATGAGGCATCTATATTGTTGTTGTTTTTTTGCTTTGCTTCTCATGCCACTTGCTGTCTTCCTTCATGATTCCACAGTATGGAGGACGAAAAATGACTTAAGTATAGAAAATGTATAAATAAATACACAAATACAAGCATAAATGCATAAATGAATAAGGACATAAATAAATATGAGTTTGAAATTAAACAGGAAATACAATATTAAATGTCTTAAATTTATTTCCACATTTAGTTATATCTGTATTTCTGTGTCCATATGAGAAAGGCGGTCCTAACCTCAGTCTCATGCAGGATTGGTCACAGGAGTGTGATGATCCAGTTATAATACTTCGTAGCGTGTGTGTGCAGTGTCTGGGAGCACACACACACACACATTTTCTCTCGCTCCTGGTATTTCACATGGTAGCCTGATACGATAATGATGAACGTGAATGTGAGTTACGTTCATTCAGTTGCTAATTACACAACAGGGAAGATTCACTAGGACTAGATTGCTTCTGTCTAGATCGCTCAGTTGACCAATCCTGCTCGAGACTGAGGTTAGGACCTCCTACCTCATCTACATTTATTTATTTATACTTAATTTTTTGAAAATGAGAATGGGCACTAAAGGGGATAGGAGTACAGAATTTTATAATTCTGAAAAACTGATTTGAGTTCATATGTAATTATTTACCAATGTTTAAATATATATTTACTAATATACGCATGCATTTATAAATGTTAAAATACATTTATAAATGCATATAATTGCATATTTGCATTTGTATGTATTTGTATCTTTTTATATTCAAATAATTGCATATTTGTACACTGGAAAGACAGGGCTGACCCGACCAGGGCTCGCTGGTTAGCATGAGTAGAAGCAAAGAAGTGATAGAAATAAAAACAAATCAGGTGTTAGCATTGGCGTTGCTTTTCATATGGATGCAGCTCTTGGACAGTAAAGTATCCTGGACTTATAATGTTTGTGTTAGATTACTAAGTAGTCAGCTGCTAATGCTACCATTGGCTATGTAGCAAAAGCAGAAACTGAGATCTAGTCCCTTGAATGTACAGCTGTACCAAAGTACACAAAAAGAACCCTACTGAGCTGTTTGTGTGGCTGTATGACTATTAGAGAGTTAATTACACAATGATGTAAATGCATAGGTGTATTGGTGCCACTTGTGTGCCTCTGACATCCTCCAATGTAGAATCAGGAGGTTATAACTTATAAAAATAAACTGCTGATTCTGGGATTTAATTAACAGCATTAACTTTAGGATATACCTACTGTAATTCTCTATATGCACATGCAGCTCTCCCTCAGGATGGATTTTTTGACTCATTTGTGCACCAGCACCTCTAAAGTTCACAAATTAACTAATTGTATCTTGTGTTTATAATCTGTTTACCCCATCTATATGCCTAAAAGTAGAGCTGCACGATATATCAAATGTATCATCATCGCGATATCAACGTGTGTATAGAGTGTATAATACTTCTGTACACCATTACAAGAGTGGGACCTGTTTTTGTTCTACACATACTCCCTTCTCCAAGCAGTACCCAAGGTCAGGAGTGTTTGAATCCACACAACACTTTTGGAGTTTCAGGGGTAAACAGTGTAGCTGATTAGTGACCTATCTTCAGACGTAATAAAAACAACAGAAAAACCATAACATGCCTCCATACTGCTTGTGTGGTGTCATCCAAGTTTCCGCAAGCCCTGACGTTCAAATTCGACTCCAAACAAGGTAATTTCCACCGTGTTTTAAGCCTAAAAGTCCACCATAAGTGGCTAAGCTAATGGACGTTAGCATTTCCGATGGTCCCAGAATGCACCTCGTCTGAAAATATCAGCAGATATTTAGGGTTAAAACCTCGTTTTTATTCGACAATGAATGTTGGGGCTTCTGAACACTTTTATGCCACTGGAGCAGTATTGAGGCATGTTATGGTTTTTCTGTTGTTTTATTACATCTGAAGAAGGACTCACCATTGACTTCTGCTCTAACAAAGTTTACCCCCTGAGACTGTTTTGTGGACTCAAACACTTCATCCACCCCTCCATCGGAATAGTGGTGAGTAGATAATGAGTAAATTTTCATTTCTGGGTGAACTATCCCTTTTCTATCGAATAGGATGTGAACACCTACATGTTACATAGAGAGTGACAGCAATTCTAGCCATTCACGGATGTGCTATTAGAATGGGTGACGCAAGTAGAGGAAGATATATGTGGAAGCTGTGGGAGACAGCTTCAGACTTGGGGCTGACAATTGCTCATGTTACTCTGTAAGCGTTTGTATATTGTTTCACCTTCTGGTCTCCTTGATGCATCAAGTCTACATACAAATCAGCTGCTGCCTGAGTTCAACTTTCACCAGCTTTGAGAAAACTTCAATAACAATACCTATCGTAAAAGACGGCTTAAACTGTGATAAATGGTGTCCATGTACTTAAGCTCTGCATGTCAATATATTTAGCCAATCAGATGGAGCCCTGCTGCCCTAGATAATAAATTTAAGATATTCAGATCATTGACGTTTTTTCCGTCAATGAATCATTGTCAGAGGAAGAGGATAGGAAGTGAATTGTTTCTACTGTGGAAACTTCAAGTGATCACGTTCGTCCTGGTCATCACTATGAGAAGTTGACTATATAAAAGAATTATGAACCCAGAACCTGATGGAAAAGTTACACACACTGACTCTGCTCTGTCTCGCTCTCTCAGACTCAGCTGACATCTCTGACTCGCTACCATTTAAATGTTGATTTGTTGAAATGACACCACAATATCATCACTGATCATCATGTAATGGATATGGATTGGCCACAGGGATGGACAACTCAGGGGGTTGTTTTCCAGCCTTTTATTTACCTCAGCAATGTAAAACAACACTGGGGGGGGGGCACAGCAAGGTCATTTCCGCAGGTAGCGTTAATAAAGTAAAATAACTAATAAAATTCACAAATACAAATTATAAATAAAAATAAATAAAGTACATTTCTAACTCTGTTACAATCATATGATCGATACTTTTCTTAATGAGTTGAATCTTTCTTCAGAGCAGCGCTTTTATCAGTAGTCCTCTCGTTCTCTTTCTCTCTGTCTCTCACACACACACAGTGTGATCGGACACAAGTGTAAACTCAGTCTGGTTAAAAACAACAGAATCTGTAAACTTAGTCAATGTATGCAGAGCTGGAGAAGATGGCAAGCGCTCTCGGTTTGGCTTGGCGCAGTTGATGCAGCGCACAGCTGAATGATAGGCACACAGAGAGGAGCAGTAATTTACTGACACAGCCACTAAAAACTTTTCGCAGTCCAAACATGTATGATATGACCCCAAATTAACACTAGAGTGGAGCTGTGCATGGGTCCCATGGGTTCTCCATGCTGCGGAACTATCTGTGGTCTCTACGTCCATAGCAAAGGGACTGTTTATGTTTATTTATCGCAAGTCATATGGGCATCGCGATAATTAAACAACGTTGTCGCATATCGCATGTTTTCCTAATATCGTCCATCCCTACTTTAAAGTATGTAAGTTTAACAACTTCCTTTGAGAACATACGGAATTATTGAAAAAGTAAATCACACTATCCTCTTTAAAAGGGTTTTGATTGGTACTGCTTCTCTTTGACGAGGTGTCTGATGTCAGATGGTAGTGATATTGAAAAGGATGGTACTTGCTGATTCTCAAGATTTGGGTCAGTCAGTCTTAAGCAGAAGTCTTTGCTCGAGTCAATTATGAAAATAACTGCTCATAGGCGCAGGCTGTATTGAACAGGATGCAAAATTCAGTGCATGTCTCCTAAAAATGGGAAAACCCTGATGACGGATATACTAATTATAGATCTTGAGCAGAGGCATAATACTGAGCTTTGAACTTCTCGCTCCTCCGCTTGCATTAAGCAGGTTCCATATTTAACAAAACAAATATGCTCAAAGTTTCTTTTGAAGACTTTTCACGTCCTTAACCATCTCAATACTTTAGGGAGTTTTGCAAACACAAGCATTTTCTGATGTCTGCAGGCACCTATTTGCAGGCTTTTTTGTTTTTACACATTTGTGTAAAAGATTTAGGGTTAGAGTTAGGCAACATTTGGAGAGGAGCTTATCCATTCATACTCTTCCTTTCAACTCATCCACTTTAGCTGCACGTTTCCAGCTGTAATGACATGATTTTACATCATTGCCACCGTATCCAAACAAACTATACAAACTGGCTTGTATTTTACTTCAATAACAACAAAACACAATACTAAAGTGCAAAAATCTACTTTTGTCTTACTTGCCTTGACAATCGCCATGATGCCTGTAACAGCTACGAGTGTGTTTTGTTCACTCTGACTATTTACTGAAAGGCATACTGTTGGATGTTCCCCATCTTTTTTTGAAATCATCATTGACACCTGCACAGGGGAACAATGTTTGATGAAGACTGGAAGAAGTAAAACAGCGCACAAACACAGATAAGTGTCTAGATAACAAAATGCATGCATCTGACATAGATACACTCCGTCATACAAACACAACTTTCATTCCTACATCTCACAGACATGCCAGCATATATGTGACTTTGCTGCCTGTTGGTGGTCAAATTAACTGGAAGAAATGACCTACACAGTGGGCCACTGGTGGAGGGGGTTAGTTTACAGACATGTTAGCATAGTCTAAAGGGCAACTGTAAAGGCAGCATACATTTGCATGTTAGATAAAAAGTACAAAGCTGCCACCAGTGCTCATTGTGTTCTGAATGTCTGCTCCAACTGGACATGTATTTAGCCACAGCAATGCTTCTTTTAAAGATTGATGGACAGTACCCAATTCTCCCGCAGTCCATGTCTGAAAATGGCTAGAATGTCTGACAAAAGACATGGGGCCTTGGCAGATAAAACTGAAGTCTAATGGCCTTAAAAGTTGCATAACCCAAAGGCCATTTCAGTGCATAACACTGCATGTGGAGCATTGATGATTCCTTTATCCTGCTTCAGTACCATCTGTTTCTGTGAACTAGGTCAGAAAATCTCTTTAGTCTAAACTGCATTCGTTCTGCACTGTCCTATCACTGTGTTGTCTTTGAAAGAGATTTGATGTTCTGCATTAGGTACACCTTAATATTGTGCACTGTGTGATAGGTCTCTTGTGGTGTCTCTTATGCTGCGACAGCTAACTGTTTTACCTCAGACTCAAGGTATGGACAGTTTATCGAATCATGTTATTAGTAATATGAGTGAAATTGTAACTAAACGTGAGACATTTGGGTTGCATGATTTAGTCACATTTCTTTGTTATAGGTCTGCTGGATCTTTTACCTGCACATATTTGGCCAATCAGATGGAGCCCTGCTGCCCTAGATAATAAATTACAGATATTCATATCACTTCTGGGTTTTTCCATCAATGAATCATTGTCAGAACAAGAGAATAGAGACAGAACAGAGAACTGCAAGGCGGCTCTGTCAAATCTCGCTCCGCCTCCTCTCAATTAAATTCTGCTGTGGAAAGTAGTGATCACATTTGTCCCGGGTCCAATTCATCACTATGAGTGATTAATTATATAAAAGAAATGCGTAGCTTCTTTATGATAGTAACAGAACCTGAAGAAAAAGTAACAGCCCACACACACACACTGACTCTGCTACAGTTTAAATGTTGATTTGTTTGAAATGACATTGATCATCACATACTGTAATTAGCAATACTTTTCTTTCACACACCCACTCACACACACAGTGTGATCTGACAGATGTGTAAACTCAGTCTGGGTAAAAACAACAGACTTTTTAAGTCTAAGTTTTAACTTAGTCAATGTAGGGAGAGCCAGAGGAGATGGCGGCGCGATCGGCTTGGGTTGACGCATTTGGCACAGTGGGCCGCTTGAATGATAGAGACACAAAATTACTGACAGAGCCGCTAAAAACTGTAAAACTAAATTTTGTATGGCCCAAACATGTATGAAGAGACCCAAAATGAACACTGTAAGTGAAGCTGCGCATGGCTCCCTTGGTGTCTGCCCCGGACTTGGTGGCGCTGTGGCCAGGCTTTGAGCCTTCTCCCTCAGGCTGAGGAGCTGTGGAGATTTCTTTCAATAAAACCATGTTGTTGGAATAGAAATAATACTTTAAATGTTTTCAGTGTCTGGATAGTCCAGACCAAAGTAGAAAGACTTTAACACCATATACTTAAGCATTTCTTTATTTATCGCAAGTCATATCGTCAACGCGATATTCAACAAGGTTATCGAATATTGCATGTTTTCCTAATATAAGCAGCCCTAGTGCTATGGCTCAGAAACAATGACACTATCACACGGTGTATGACTGGCTTACCATCATCAGTAGTGGTGGTATATGGTCAATGTGATAGAGTTATAAAAGGAGGATATTATTGAGACAATTGGATTATAAATTTGTGAGAAAAAAAAAATTCTGATATTAGGCACTAATTTACTTGCAAAATACCTGTGAACAAAAGTGTTTGTTTTAGTAACTTGCAGCCACTTAGAAATAGTATACTCTGCAACTAGATTAAGCAGTAGGGAATACAACACACTCTCTGAGGTTTCTACGTTCTTTTTACCCTGTTAAAAGGGTTTTTTCCTCACTCTTGTTGAGGGTTAAGGGCAGAGGATGTCACACCATGTTAAAGCCCTATGAGACAAATTGTGATTTGTGAATATGGGCTATACAAATAAAATTTGATTGATTGATTGATTGAACACACAGGTACAAATGATTAAGTGGTTTATTGATGAGAGAAATGAAAGTTGTAGCAGCTGAAGGCTGATGACCAACCAGGGAGCCACGCACTGCTCCCCTGATTCCGCTTACAGTGTACATTTTGGGTCTCTTCATATATGTTTGGACCGTAACAATTTTTGTTTACAGCTTTTACTGACTGTCAGTAATTTACTGCTCCTCTCTGTCTCTATCATTTGTGTTGCAAACTGCCAACTGAATAGAGCCAAACTAAGCACACCTCACCATCTCCTCTGCCTCTCCATACATTGCCCAAGTTTACAAATTCTGTTGTTTTTACCCAGCTTGAGTTTACACATGTCCGATGAGACTGTTTGTGTGTGTACACATGCGTTTGTCTGGCTGCCTGCGTGTGAGCAAGAGAGACAAGTGAGCAGCGGATTTGGCCTTGGACATATACGTGATCACTATAAGCCATTACCACTGCACTAGAATTTTGTTGCAATTCTCTATGCAGGAAAAACCTGGAAAGGGAGTGAAATTAGGGTTTAAGCCAGGCTGTGTTTGAAAAAAAACAAAGTGTTTTAGCCAAGAAGACACCAAATTAGTTTTTAAGCCAAGAGGGCATACAAAAATATGAATACTAAATATACATCACTATTGTATCGGTAAAGAAAGTAAAAAAAATATAGCCGTGTAAGTCAGCTGACTGTGTGTGTTTGCCTGTGTGTATGTGAGAGTGTGACGAAGTTGAGGAGTGAGACAAAAAAGGAGACTTTTCAAAGGTTTTAAGTTTCAACAAGCAGTTCATAATATTAAAAACAGTAAACAGAAAATAAATATAATGAGTATAATCTAAACTAAAAAGATTTAATAATTAGTTATTAAAATCACTTCTCTTAAAATTACAGTGAAAATTTTCATGACAAAAATAATAATCTGGTGTTTGAATGTCCTTCTGGTTATACAAACATTTGAATCAAATTGCTGAATGTTGTAATTTTCTGTACAGTGTGGTTTGTTCAAGAGTTTTTGCTGAACTGTAACACTTGATGCTTCTCTAAGTTAGTTGATTTGTTACATCAAATGCTGCTTTAAATTCTAACAAAGTTTGTGAATGCTTGTATTGGTTTTGATATCTTTTGTTTGGAATCTAAAGATTAGATTGGTTCTGATATCTTGTGTTCAGAAAACTACACTGTTGTGCAGATCACCATTGGGTGTGGCCGAAGAATACACTGATTTTGTATCATTCTACTTGAGACTAAGTATTTCCGTCAAAGTTGAGACTGCTGTTCGTAGTGTGTGTCGTCGGGACAAATAAAGTGCATGCTAATGCAACTCTATAATTAAAGGTTGGTTGACAGAGAAGTCCTGTTCCCTTCATATTTGTACTGAGTGAGTATATTGCTGTATATGTGGATCTGAAGAAATTGTGTTATAAGTTTGGAGAGATAACACCGTGTGACACTGAGTATCAGTGAGCAGGGTGTGATACATTGGTGATACGGAGAGATGTGCATTCATTGCTGTTCAAAACTAGACTAGAGAAAGAAAAAGTTTGAGGGGGCGTGGCCTATCCCCCTCCCTTCTTGCTCCTTCTAGTGTCTTTGAGAAATACTATTTTTAGATTTAAGTGTGATACAATCAGCTGATACACATTATAAACCCTAAATATAATGCTGAAAGAGTTTTTATATCAATGATGTAGAAAAACATAGTATTGTATCATCCTGTGTTATTTGATTGTTCGACTCGACTGTTACTTAGACCCTGTGTTCACATCTAAGAAAGATTTATTGTAGTTAGTCTACTGCAAACATAACATAAAAACATATTTCAACACATACATCATTGCGTCTTGAAATCACATTATCCCATAGTGAACTGCATTTAAATATAAAACCATCTACAATCAAAATCTTAGAATCAAGTCGCCAAAATTAAGTAAAGCTATAATCCAGAACTATAAGCTAAATCTAAAGAGTACAGCAACAATATGGGTACACCGATAATCGTCCTGAACATAGAATATCCAACAGAGAAAAGAGACATCGAAAAACAAACTAAAGGGTTAGACCCAGCCTGGCCAAAGGGGGGTGCATTTGATGTGAGCTTGTGTGAGGATATGGAACTCGGAATAAAAGACAATAGACTAAAAGATAAGAGCAAAAAGAGACAACAAAAAATAAATTCTGTCCAATCCTGTCTGGAACAGTGCCGTTCACAAGAGATGTCGAGTCCAAGGACTATAAAGCACACACTCCAAAACACTACAGCAATAAATAAAAAAAGGGGGGGGAATGGGAAAGAGGAGAGAGCCATACTGGTTGCACCAACACCCACAACAGGTAGACGGAGATGAGGAACTTGAGAAACAGGACAAGGAATGTAATACGGTTCAGGAGATGATAGCTCAGTTAGAGGCTGAGGTCTCAAAATGTTGTGTGCCTCTAGGAGGCAGCATGAAGGAAGGGAGCAGTTTAGATCAGATACAGAACAGTCAGAGGTTGAATCAGGAACACACTAAAGGACAGCATGGGGTGGAACGCATGCAAATGCTAGGAGGAAGTCTAGATCATGCAGTAAGCAGAGGAGAGAATGAGAGCAGAGGTGGAGCTTGGATGTCAGGAAAAGAGTATGGGCTCAGGGACAGAACTACGGTAAAATCCCCAGACAAATATGACGTTGCTGGTCACTTTCCAATATTAATTAAAGGATCATAGGGACAGTATTCCGTGGCAAACACTTGACATTGAGGGGCTGATCTCCAGACTGCCTGACCTCTATGAGGGGGCTAGTAAGTGGATAAAAGCATTTCAGGAGGAAACAGTGGGAAAAATCTTGGCACTTGGTGACATCAAAGCTCTTTGGGCCAAAGTCATGGGGACAATGGAGGCTATTCTGCACATGAGTGGAAATACTTGAATGATGAACTCACAGGCACTTTGTGTATCTCTGAGACATACAGACAGATGTGTCTCCATTGCAAATTAATGAGTTGGCTAACAAAAATGAGAAAAAAAGGGGAAGATTCCTTTAATAACTGATAAAGAACCGTTGATTGAGGTTCTGGTAGAAAATAAACCAACACTGATGATGGTTGATACTGGAGCTAATTATACATGTGCAATTCCAAAATATACCACACACCTCTCTGTGTGTGACAAATTTGTAAAGACAGTAGGATTCTCGGGACAGAGACAGATGATTCCAATGACAGCTCCAGTTCGGCTATCAATTGAAGGCGATGAAGCAATACTGCCTATTTTGGTGTCTGATCAAACTCCAATAAATTTGTGAGGTAGAGATGTTTTATGTAAATTAAAGATGAAAATGTGGTGCTCTCCACAAGGGGTGTACACTGATAGCTCTGGACCCAGCCTTGAGATGAACGAATTGGCTGAGAGGGCACATTTTTATTGGCTAGAGAGCATAACAGAACCAGTAAGTGAAATGGTCAGGAAGTGGGAAAAGGTTAAAATTTTGAATCAAGAGATTTGGGCCCAATTATGAAAATTGCATCAATTATCGAATAGAAAGAATTCTCCTGACAAGACCATGATTCAAATCTTGTGTGGTATTTCTATGCTTTGCAAAACCTCAGGAAGTGAAAACTGTTGTTTATAATGCATTACAACTGGCCCAAGTTAAAGAAGAAGAAAACACACTGAAATAAGATATACTTAAAACATGTTCCTGATTGTTTGTGGGCAAAACATGAGACTGATGTAGGGTTATTACAAATCAGCTAACCAAGTTAAAATAGAGTTAAAGCCATGGGAACCTTCCGCGACGTGTTACAATATCCATTAAAGCCTGAAGCAGAGCAAATCATAAGCAAAACAGTTGAATGGTTAATAAAAGCATGGGTGTTAATTGAGACTCAAAGTTACTGTAACAACCTGTTACCTGTGTTAAAAAGCAGATGAGTCAAAATATTGGTTGATACATGTAGTATAGGATTGGCTGGCAGATGTTCCAAACCCTCATACACTCTCAATAATGTGCCACCTGAAGCTATTTTTTCTAAATGATTTTGTTCAGTTTTTTAGCATTCCATGAGCTCAGGACAGTTGATAAGAATTAAGAAAACAGGGAAGTTGGTCACCATATTTTTAATCAATGGTAGATTAGGTGTTAAATTTGTATTTGTATTAGCCATTTTTGGAAAATGTATGCCCAAAACAACGTGAAAAAGGTGTAATGACACCAGTAGGTCATATTCCAGTGCCAGAGGAACCATTCAAACACATTTTAATAGATTATGTTGACAGGATAAAATTAGTAAGGCAGTACCATCAAAAGATTAAATAAGAGAAAGCGAAAAAAAAAAAATAGCCAAACGAATCCTGAAACAACTAAGGTTTAAATAAAGGTTGGGGAGTGATTATCATGCTCAATCACATGGGATGGTAGAAAGGGTTAACAGAACCCTCAAAGCTAAGTTAAACAATATCTGTGCTAGCACAAAGCTTAACTGGGTAGACGCTCTACCACTTCCACTAATGAGCTATTGCATGTAAACTAACAGAACTATGCATTGAACTCCACATGGAATGCTTACAGGTCGACCTATGCCTGTGCCGAGTTTAGGGGGCCTCATACAAAGGACCCTCAATTTATTGTATATAAAGCTGAAAATTAATTTCCGTACAAAATGTATTTATCCTCAGGGGAGGAGCAGAGTTCCAGACTCCGGCTCAGCTGGCACAATTGGTGGAGGAGATTCCAGATCTGTTTCCCATTCCCTCATATCTGACGGATTCAGATTCCGACACTATGAACTCAGAGAAGTGAATCCATGAAAGTAATGCCAGTAGTGATAAAGTGACAAAATGTGATATTCTGTGGTTTTATTAGTTTATGATTACCAACCTGGTGGGTCAGGTTGTCCTGGTTTCGGATTTGATTTCTATTTTAGACTCTCCAGACATGATAAGGTTAAAAGGAGGGTACCCGGTGGCCATGGCCCATTAGGTGTTGGGCTGGTGTATCACCCCATCTTTTATTTCTTTTTGCTGACCCATCAGACTTTAGTTAGGCATTTCATTTGTTTTTGTGGTCACTTAAGTACAATAAGTAAATTCAAACTTTGATTGATTTGAAGATATGTTTTGTGCAGTTGCCTGTCATGAATTAGTTTAAGTTTAAGTAATAATCACATATACCACTTTGTTTGAAACAATAACATATTGGTCGTATGTTACTCACACACCATGCACTCAGTTTGAAACATTTATATTAAGATGACGCTTGTATTTTCACAATGAATGGTGTGTAACCTACTTTTAATAATGCACCTTGTGTCAATGTAATGTTGAAGTTTTGCTATGTGCACATTATATATTTTCACACTTGATGTTAAGAAGGGTTTAAGGTAGTTGGATGATTTGAATTGTTGAGTGACATTTTGTTGTTTTGTTGTCAGTGTTGTGATACGATTTGCTTACAGATAGTATGGGGTCTAGGAACCCAAAAGGGGGGATTATATTGGGGTCAACTCGACCTCCGAATGAACAATGTTGTATAACTTGTTTTGACCAAACTTAGCTGCAGCATGGGGAAAACCAATTCCCACTTGTATCCTTATCTAGCCAAAAGAAAACGTCTACGCGAGGATGAGAGAGCACGCACTTCACATAGACTTTAGGTAGAGACTTCCAGGAGAACATGCACATGCACACGTCAGCACTGGCATCAAGACTCAAATCGAGGGACATAAATACTGATGCAGATGTTGAAATAAACGGACCCCTTTGCACTGTGATTCAGCCTCTGTGTATTCTTCAAGAGAAATCTTCTACAACATAGGCACCTCACAATTCGATTCCGATTCATGAGGGCTACGATTCAATGATAAAATGATAATCGATTATTCTATACAACCGGATCGTTCTGGTCACTTTAACCCTAATGTCCTGGCTGTGCGCAACTTGTGTTGTGGGTAGCAGATTAACTACCTGTGCACGTGTTTAAATATGTACCGGATAAACGGTAAAGCTAATCAACAAACACAAGGTAAACGTCAGACCTGTGAAGAAAAGTGTAAAGTGAGTGCAGTTCAGTGGGAGAGTGAAGGATGGACACTCAGACACTGTAACAGACGACCTGACTTTAAATGTGCGTCTGTCCTGGGGTCTCATTTATCAAACATTGCGTAGGATTCATACTAAAAGTGTACGTATGCCCAAAAGCCGGAAATGGCATACGCCAAAGGAAATTCTGATTTATAAAACCGTGTGCACGCACACCTGAACGCAATGTTCGCTTTATAAATCACAGTCCACCTGGAAACGTTCGTACGTGGATCTGCCTCCAAATCCGCCCTCCACACGCCCACTTTCAACCATAAATGGTCAATGCAAAGCACGTCATGAATATTAAATTATGCTGCTGACCAATGGGTTTCTGACACTGACATCGAGGTGTTTGTTAGTCAGGTGGAGGTGAAGAGCGATTTTATGGGACAGCAGTGATGTCACTAATAAAGAAAATACACTGATACTCTGCTGCTGCTGTGATAACACAATGTGTGAGAGTGAAGACGATAGAAAGAACGGAGCCTGAAATAAAAAAAGATCCAATTCAAAGGTGGAGGCAAAAAACACCCTCTCAGAATTTGAGGGAACTTGTTGTATTGTCTGTTTGTATTTTAATCATCCAAAACTGCAGGATTATTAAATTCAGAGACAGCTGCGATGTCCTCAATCTATAGAATTTAACAGAATTATTATTATATGCTTGTGTTTGTACTGGGATGGTTCGGTTCCGTCAGTCGATCAGTGTGATACTGGACTCAGTTCAGCACAACGATCACAGATCAATAGAATCGATATCAGCTGATCAGACATCGCTGAACCCTCGCTTCCTCCTCATCCTTCCATTCGCGTGCATCCATCACGCAGAATCACGCACCAGTGTCACGACAGTATTTATTGATTTAGAGCATCGGACCGATTCCCTCACATCAGTGGATCCTAACCTTCACTCTGGGATACTATTTGGAAAGTTTCTTCATTTCTTGTAAGTGATCTCCAGAACGTCCCATCTCCAAAACGTTCGTACGCATGGGTCAGAGTTTGCGTGGAAATACGCACATTTTCCCATCAAGTTTGTTTTTATAAATCCCAACGTTTGCGTGAGAAGTGGCGTACGCACGTTTCAGGGCCCGTTTTGTGCGTACGCAGCGATGATAAATGAGACCCCTGATCCGGAAGTAGCGGAGGTTATAATTATGAAGCGGCGGGCCATTGCTCAAAAATGAACGAACTGGAAAACATGAATCAATTATGTTCTGTCTCTGCATCGAAGAAGAGTCGTCCACATCCACACCTCTAGAAAACATTGGACGAATTATTGTCCAAACTAGATCATTTGATGTATTAAAACATGTATAGACTTCATTAAATCCATCAAATCTAAGTAAATTAAGAGTCATGTTAAAAAATGTTAAAAACTCCAACCGTTATGATCTAACTGCTGCTCTAGTGTTGTTTAACACACGTGCAGGTGTCGCCTGGCCTGTTACATTATGCAGTGTGTATTTTTAGGAAACAAAGTGAGCAGTGGCAGGAAGCCACAGATGTGATGTTTCCGACTGTGCAAACACAGGGTTCCAACCCTTGTTGAGGACATGGTAGAACCCAGTCCCCTCCACTGACAGACATGCTGCAGTCTGCTTCCGCTGTAAATAAGCAATGGATCGATCAGTTTGACAAGAGCCATTCTGTTCAAGCACATGGTGGAAACATGAGGATTGATCAGTCCATGTGTCTGTGCATAAAAATACTTAAATATAGCTGCATTGAACAAGACCATTACAAAAGCCCATCCCGAATTAATGGCGACATACTGTTGCTTTGTTTAGTATTATACCCTAGAGCCTACTGCCTACCCTCCTCTATAAGTGATTTGCCTCAGCTCAGTAGTGAACGGATTAGAGGAAGATCCAGGATGAATGCGACTAGATGCTGCAGATGAACGAGCCTTTTGTTCACTTAAGCCGCACCAGTGTCACATAGGCATCAGTGGGAAATGACGGGCAGCCCCTCTGTGTCTGTTACAGATGTTACAGAGGAAACATTTCAGCTTTGCACATGTGGATTTCCACGCTGCTGGTGCTGAGCCGCAGCGAGGAGCGCGTCCTCCCGCATTACACACGACATGAGCAGGCTTACCTTGCATGTTTATTAGTGCGACTGTTCTCACGCAGCCTTCTGTTGCTCGTGTTGTATGGGAGGAAAGGTTAGAAATGTGTTGGAGCATTGGATGATGCTGTTGGTCAGCGCCCTTCTGAGATGGAGAGAGCGTGTCATAGCCTGATCGCGGTGTAAACTCCTGTGTATGGAGGGTGATCAGTGCCTCATTGCCACTGAAGGGGATTGTGTTTTTTTGTTTCAAACCTGGAAAATAAAATGATATAGGCTATATATGTATAAATATATATTGTTTTTCTATGGAGACCAATGTTGTTCCATTGGTTCTGGATTGGATTGCCATGAGGTTGAGGATAAACATGAGTTGGTAATCCTAGAATAGCAAGAGCAGATTGCACTTTGAAAAGTTGAAACTAATACATCCCGTCCCTTCTCATTGGTCCTCTCATCAAAGCTACACCCATATGAGCTTGCACTGCCTGACAACTGATAGAGGCCAAAGATTTACTTTTTGATAATTTTTCTGTCTGTCACATGTTAGAAACACCATCAACACACCCAATTGCTCACAGTGAATCCTGCCGAGGATCCCCCAATGTGTTCTCATGGGCATTCAGACATTCTCCAGTTTTTACAAAGTGGCTGGCAATCCACAGAAAGTCTGGAGCCTCTCACTTGGACATTTGCGTTCTCACATGCAGCCCCTCAGTAGACTGTCAGGAGATTCCCTGGAGTCCAGTGCACATCTGAAAGTAGCTATAGAGAGGTGTTCTACATGTTTATCGTCCTCTTGTTCAACATCTCCAATTGCCGCTTGTGCTTGGCACTAATCACCTCCCATACAAACTCTGGAAGAACTCCTCTGGACCAATGATGTTCTACCCTTGTGGTGCTATAAGCTTTGGACCAATTGTTGTGCTGAACAGTGGAGCTGACCCAGCAGTTGACAACTACTACTATGACTGATGACAATATCTGTGGCTTGACCAAGACCAAAACAATTTAACTAGAAAGGCATTCAATAGAGCACATTCCTCCATCAAGGGCCAACAATCAAACTGCACCAAATTTCACCCACACATAGATACCATTCTTTAATTGAGATCCATTAATTATTCCCTTGGGATTTTGGATCCGTAATTTGTTTTTGTGGATTCTTCCCTGGCTCATTTCAAATCCTTCCACCAAATTTTGTGGAAAACTGCTCAGTTGTTTTTGTGTTTACAACAAATATACTGTATCCATGTTCAGAAGTTGGAAACCAATATGAGGAGGCTTTAACAGTCTGACTTGAACTGTTTACACTCTGCATTAAAATGCATTTTGATACCGATTGTATCTTGATAAATGTATCCTTTTTACATTTACACCAGGGGATGTCCACATTGAGATCCAAACATCCACCTCACAATCACACATCCAGAAAAACAAAACAACTAAAATAGAAAAAAAAGAAACAAGCAACATAAAAGACAGAAGAAGAACATGGCACCTTGTTGTGTTTTCATGCTTTTCCATAAATCCCATCTTCACTCAATCCACGATAATCTTGAATAATATCCATTGCTTAAAGGGTCCATATTGTGTAAAATAAAATTTCAGGGCTTTCACTATCCGTAATTACTTGAGGGGGTCAGTAGGGACCCTCAAAGTATGAAAACAGTCACTCCGCTGACTTTTTTACTCAGTCCATTCTAAGAAATGTGTTATTGAAACCCACCACACCCGCCCCCGTCAACTTCACCACCCCTCTTCCCCTCCACACCGAACGCGACACCAAGCAGACTTGTTGCTGAGCTAGCAGCTTCTTAGCTACCACAGGCTAACCACAACAAACAACACTGAAGAAACACTGCAGCTTGGAGGGATGCAAGGAAGATAAAATGTCCGTGCACATTCCTCTTAAGAATCTTACTGTTCGAGACCAGCAGTCACGCTTTATTTCTTCTGACGTGCCGTGTCACTGTGCTCAGTATGGAGTAAAGTCTACATTACTCCATATTGAAACTCCGTTGTGAAACTCCGTACTGTAACTTGGGACGTTACTCCTACATTGGCCGACTGTCCTGCTAAAACTTGAACAAACATTTGGTGTAACCATGTTAGCCAATACCAGTACCCCACAATCAGGAAAGTGGTGCTGCTAATACTAACAATGTTTGGATCCACCTACACGTGTGAGTCTAGCTTTTCTTACATGAATGCAATTAAAACCAGGCCATGTTGCTCCATGACCAATGAAAAGCTACATGAGTGTCTCAGGGTTACCCTTACTACTTATGAGCCAAACTATGTTGAAATTGCCAAATCAAGGCAATGTAATTACTCTCACTGAGTCAAACAGGCTCAAAACAACAGAGGTCTGATAAGTAAGGAGTTGTGTAGTAGTAAAATACCCTGACTGAGGCATGTGATGCCATCAAACTGAAAATGCACAGACTACAAATCTGTTTTATCGTTCAGCAGGCTCCCTTTTGGTTTGTCTGGAGTTTTACCTTTTACAAATATGGACATGAACCTGCTATACGCACCTTATTTTTGGCTTGTTTATGATAATATCATGAGTCGGCCCATTTTTTGTTAATCTGGTGGATGCTGTTTTACCAGATTCATCTGGCTGTTTGTGTTTATGGATATGAACCTGCAAAGCATTTCTGCTTGGAAATGTTGTTGAAGGCTTATTTACTATTATTGTGATGGATACTGTTTCAAGATGTTCAGTTTACATTATGCATTTTGGGATATGGACCTGCTGTAACTACCTAATTTCTGCTTGGAATTGTTTTTGATAGTTTCCTGAACAGGCTCATTTATTGTTAATCTGATATCTGAATACTATTATACTATTTTCAAATTGTTTTCTACATTTGTGGATATGGACATGTCAGAAAAACACCTTCCTGTGTTTTGGAATGGAATGACAGTCTGTAACTGATTATATAAAGTGAAAGAAAAGAGATGCGTGTGTGACTGTTTACCTGTGGAAATATACATTACTGTTTTTCATTTAGCCATTAATTGATCAATATTGTGTGCAGCCCTCACACCCCCTGTGATTTTCTTATTTGGCCCACTTGCTACTGAAGTTGAATAGCCCTGCCCTATGAGGTGATTGTGTGTTCACTTGTGTCCATGGATCCCTGCCTCCCATTTGTATTTATTTTCTGTGCTCCCCATCCTCTTTGTCTACTAGAAAGCTTCCCAGTGTTTAGTCTTTTGAGCTTTAGGACTTCTCTGTTTTGCCTGCCTCTCTACATACCTGTTGAGCAGAGCATCAGAAAGCCTGTTATGTAGATTCAATATTTGTCATTGCACTTACCTACCTTTGTTGTGTCTTTGTAACAGTGTAAATAATTCACTTGTGTTTATTGTTAAATTCATGTTAAACTTGGGACTGCAACTATAGTATTACTGTATGGGTTTTATTTTGAAAACCCACAGCGGAGGTTCGTGTTGTACTAAATGCTGCGCATGTTACTTATCTCTCAGACGATCTCACACTGTGGTTCGAGCGCGAACAGACTCGATCAACTTACAACTGTACTTCACAACTGTGTTTGTGTGTTTGTCCAATGCATTGCAGAATAAACCAGTCCAACTGCTCCATACAATCCCGACTCCTGTGAAGTGCATTCAAAGAGCAGCAGAGCAATATAGAGAACGTCACATCTGCATTTCCTGAAAACCTTAACTTCACAATAGCGTGTGACTCTACACGTATGTATTGTTGTTGTGTTGTCAGATAAACAACTGTCAAGCCCAATCTAGTGGTGAGCTTTTACTTGTGCCACATAACAGAGCTCATCTTATCTTGCTGTGAACCTCAGCTCAAAGTGACATCACCACAGGGTGTGGCAGGTTCTGCGGAAACAGAAGTGAAAGTATGAACTTGCTTCGGTCGGTTCACTCTGGTTTTGACAGAGCAAAGAAGAGCAAACGGAGCCATGGCGTCTGCTTCTCACACAGAGGATTTGACTTGTTCCATTTGTCTGACATTCTTCACGGATCCTGTCGTGCTCCTATGTGGCCATTCTTTCTGCAGAGAATGTATTAAAAGTTCTCTGAGTTCACAGCGCCAGTGTCCACAGTGTCGAGCAGATATTCCAGAAACGGGGAAATGTCTTCCAACCAATCACAGTTTGAAAAGTCTTGTTGAAAAAGAAGTCGACAAGTTGAGGAGAGAGCATGAAAATGTCAAAGAGGTAAGTCTGTAACCTTTTTAATCAGTTATCACTGCAATGGGATGCAACCATTAGTCGATTATTTTGATAATTTAATCACTTTTCCAGTAATATTTTAGATACCATTTCCTGGTTTTGAGCAAATATGAAGATTTGCTCATTTTCCTTGTCCTTTATCGCTGTCTGATAAAACTGGGCATATAGGTCAAAACAAGCATTTTGAAGATATCACAAAAAATTATAATTATAATTTTTTATTTTAATTTAACCAAATGAGATAATTTGGTGAAAATATGATGAAAAGAATTAGCTAATTGCAGCCCCACATTTGTGTCATTGATTTTACTCTCTGTCTTTGTATTGTAACATGATATATATTTTTTTTGATTATTGATTTAAAAGGTTGATGAATGGTTGTGCCATGAACATGAAGAAAGGCTGAAGCTGTTCTGCGTCACTGATCAGCAGTTAGTTTGTATCATATGCCGTGACGGAGAGAAGCATCAAGGCCACAAGTTTACACCAGTCAAAGAAGCAGCAGCACCTTTGAGGGAGAAGTTGGAGGCATATGTGCAATGCATTGCTGATGATATCAATGCTACAGAGAGCCTGGCCAACACACAGAGGGAGGAGATAGCAAAATTCAAAGACAAGGCTCAGCAGCTGACGACCCAGATCAGCACACAGTTTAAGGAGATGCACCAGTTTCTATGGAAGAGAGAAGATGAGATCAAAAATGACCTGAAACACAAAGAGGAAAATGCTCTGGAGGAAATGAGCGACACATTAAATACCATGGAAACTTCTTTGACTGAGAGCAGAGTTCTAGAGGGAAACTGTAGCTTGTGTTCTGGAAATCACAGATTCAGAGAGGTTCATAAAGAGCTGGACTGAGAATAAAGGCATGGGAACTCTGGAACATTTATTCAGACCTAGAGCCAATGAGTTACAAGTGGTTAATGCCTCTCTCTCTTTGGGGCCATATGAAAGTCACCTACAGTTCTTCATGTGGAAGGAGATGCTTCAGGTCGTTCAGCCCCGAGCAGAACTTCTGTCACTCAAAAGTGGCATTAACAACATAACAGTGTCTGATGACGGGAGGGATTTGATGTATAGTCCCATAATCATCAAAGCTCAGTGTTGCCACCTACTTTTGGGAGGCAGGCAACGCTGTAAGTTCTGTAACGCCAGTTCCAGTTCCAATGTAGTATATGTCCCTTGCAAGGAGGACACCTCAGAACGGGTTGCTTCTGTATTCAGCTCCAATGACTTCACCTCAGGGCAGCATTACTGGGAATTAGAGGTTGGAAAACGGGACTATTGGAAAGTAGGATTAGAAAAATATTACTTGAGCTATAATAAAAAAAAATATGTCACATCAGCTCAACGCACAGAGTTAACATTGACAGGAAGACCACAAAAGATTGGGATTTACCTAGACTGCCTATCAAAGAAGCTGTCTTTCTATGATGCAGAAAACATGACTCATATTTACACTATGAGTATGTCTGTGCCAGCAAAAGCATATTTTGAATACAAATTTAGTCAGGCAGCAGATCATAACCCCCTCAAAGTGTGCTGGTTCTAAAGTCTGGGATCATGGGGCAACATGAAATTCCCAAGCTGTGGCAAAACTTCCCAGATTGGTTCTTAGCTTTCTCATCCTTGCACTGTTTGTGTTGATTTCTAACACAATCCTCCTGATTACCAAAGAACCCTACATTTGTGGTAATGAAGTAATTTGAAAGACTGTTGCTGAACCACCTGAAGAACACTGCAGGCCCTCTTCTGGACCCCCTGCCAACAGGTTAGTCTTTTACATGGGACAGCACTACATCCTGCATCCCTCCACTCCCCAGGGACTTGAAATCTGGTCTGAACTTACTCAGCTGACTGTGCCTGCCTCTTCCTTTCATTGGATCATAAACTTTCAGAGAGTAAGGAAGCTGCAGGTGATCCTGAGCACCAGGAGAGTCAGCACTGACATCCTCTCAGGGCTCATTTCCCTCCCCACTGGTCTTATCATGCAACACCCTCTGTTAAAACTCCTGAAATTTGTAGATTTCTCAACAGCCTCTTTTGAGGCGGTGATGAGCCTCTGGTGTGGACACGACAACCTGGAGCTGAATATGCTCAAAACTATTGAGATGACTCAAGAGAAGCATGAGATGATGATTTCATTAAGGAGGGAGGATGAAGTCTCTGAGAGCCATCAGAAACCCAACTCAGATGCTGATTCTAAATACCAACAAGCACATCAGATAGGGGAGTTGATTAGTCTTCGCACTATTATTTCTTACATGGGATTCTGCTTCCTCAGTTTTGCTCCTTTCTTTTTCAATTTATTTACCCTTGTGCTGTCCATGATGTTTTATGTCACCTTACTAAACTGCATACTATAAAATGATTTGTTGTTTAACATGTCTTGGGCAGAATAGACCATTAGTGTGGCTGTATACAAAAGAAGACACTCTGTAACTTACAATAATAATAATGCTGAACAAAAGTAAAGAAAAAGCACAAAGTAAAAATAAATGATACTATATTGTGTAATCTACACAGGATTTATGAAAAAATTACAACTTGTGTGTTGCTGTGTATTGTTCCTTTAGTGGGACATTTGTGCTTCACTGTGGAGAATGTTGTAAATACACTTTTTGAGTCTAAAAGTAAATGGTTACGAAGAGGGAAAGTTTGTGCTCATGTGATGATCCAAAAGCATTGTGATTGATTTTGTGCAACTGATATATATGCAAATAAAACATATGTGGCAAATACTCTCGCATATACTGAAATAAATACAATCTACCACTACTTTAGATGATTGTATTGTGAATGGCAGGGGAAAGGGCACTAGACATATGGACATAAGAGGGACATGATGTGGATGAGATTAACACTGTTGTATGTCCGCTGTATGTCTATAGGTACATCATATATAGAGACAATATACACTGTAGCGTCACGGGTTGTCCCTAGCGGGGGCAGTGCGAAAGAGCGGAAAACAGGCACCATCAGACAGCATCAACGAAAAATCAAGGTTCATTTGTCCATCCCACAGGCAGTTTCTGTACATTACTACTTAACCAAAAGTCCATGAATAAACATAAAGCGTCCCGGAGGAGAAAGTGGTTTCTTCGTCAAACCAAAGTAATCCAACCCTGCCAGGTCTCCAGTAGCTGTTCCTCCATGTAGGTGTCCTCTCTCCTCTGCCCTTTATTCAGTCTCCCAGCCCTGTCTCAATTAGGGGCCTTAAGCACCTGCAGCTGGGTGCACCATGAGGCAGTCTGGGAGCTGTAGTCTCTAGCCCGGCGGCCATTTTGGGTTGTGGGCACTGATCCTGGGTGAGGATGTAGCGCCCCTCCACAACCTGTCCCCTTGTGATGCCACAACACATTCACTTTACATTGAATTTCTTTAGTAAGATTTCTTTATGAGATCATGTGAAGAGTCACCTATAAAGAAAAACAAGAATATAGAGAATAAATGTTATTGGTAATATAAAAACTACTTTTCCTTCCAGGGAAAGGCTCTCCCACCCACGACCTGACTATTAACTTTGACAACTCTGTCTTAACCCCCACTCAGACTGCAAGGAACCTGGGTGTGACACTCGACAGCCAACTCTCCCTTACTGCCAACATTACTGCAACAACATGTTCCTGTAGATTCATGCTGTACAACATCAGGAGAACACATCCCCTTCTCACTCAGAAGGCGGCGCAGGTTCTGGTCCAGGCTCTGGTCATCTCACACCTAGACTATTGTAACTCCCTCCTGGCAGGTCTACCTGCTAGTGCCATCTGACCTCTGCAGTTCATCCAGAATGCAGCAGCTCGACTGGTCTTCAACCTAAGTTCACTCACACTACTCCGCTCCTCCGCTCCCTTCACTGGTTACCGGTGGCTGCCTGCATCTGTTTCAAAACATTACTACTTGCGTACTGTCCTGCGAACGGATCGGGTCCAGTCTACATCCAGGAGATGGTCAAACCTTACACCCCAGCCCGTTCACTCTGCTCTGCCTCGGCCAATCGGCTTGTTGCTCCCTCACTGCGAGCTGAACACTCATCAAAATCACGACTGTTTGCTGTCCTGGCTCCTAAATGGTGGAACGAGCTCCCCATTGACATCCGGACATCAGATAGTTTACACATCTTCCACCGCAGACTAATAACACACCTCTTCTGACTACACCTTGAATAAAAGTTTAACCTAACAATTTAGTAGCACTTAAATGGCACTTACTTATAGCACTTTGTAGTTTGGCTTTTTTTTTTAAGAAATTGTACTTTCTTGATTCTTGTTGTTCTGGGTTTGTACCCTCATGGTTGAATGCACTTATTGTAAGTCACTTTGGATAAAAGCGTCAGCTAAATGAAACATGTAAATGTTTAGGAGACTGTGGATTGAGTTTCTCTTGCTCTGAGACAACGTTAGTGTTGTGATGCAAAAGTTGTCTTATGAGGTGTTGTAGTTGCGTTAGTGTATTTTCAGTGTGAGCTTAACTGCCGTGCTGAGCTGCATGTCACCAGAGAGCGCTGTTTGAGGAGTCTGGAGAAAGTGATCTCAGTAAAGAGAGATGTGGCTTAACAAACATTACAAAAAGAAAGAAAAAACCCTGCACTTTCAACACTCTACCACTAGAGTGTGACATTACATTCATTCATTTAATAGTCCAAGGAAAGAGAAGATGTGTGAATAAAAGCAGTATTTTTCTCTCTTTGTTGAGATGACCTGTTGGAAGTACTAGAGTGTTATTTTGGGTGCTCATCTTCCTCTGTAGGGTTGGAGTGACGACTGAAGTGAGTGATACATGTGGGTGTGTCTTTTCTGCGAAGTTGAGAGTTGAAAACCACACCAGTCAGTCAGTCATTCAGAGCAGGGAGAAAAACATCAGCCATGGCGGCGTCAGATCTTTACTCTGAACATTTGACTTGTTTTATCTGCCACAGCATCTTCACTGACCCAGTGACTCTTATCTGTCATGCCATATATCAAATGTTCAGTATGCAGTCAATTGCACAAGTGGTTATTTTGCCATCTACTTAGATTTCAAGCTTTATTTCAAGCACTTGGTCTGTAAACCTGAGTGTGCCTGTACCTGCACACAGGGTGTGTCCAAATCCAGTTATGTTAGTTTAACTGGAATAAAAATAGTTTGCTGCACCAGGCATTTCAACGAAGGGCCAAATTCTCTAGGTGTGAAGTCATTGTTTTGACTCTGATGTGTACATATCCTATGAATTGAGAATGCTGAAAAAGCTGGAAGAAGTAAACAAATGTGTTGTATTTATGTCTTTAGAGCATTTAATCATCAACCTGACACCTATTTCCAATCTACCTACTAATTCCACTAACTTCTGTTTGTCTTTTTGTCTGTGAAACGCATATGTTGCAGACCGGTCATCTTATCAGCTTCACGCAGAAAGTGCACTGCTGAGTCTAGTGCAATTTGTAATATGTTCAATTCAATAAAGATTGAAGTAAACAGTTAGTGGGGGAGCAATTTACAATACACATGCCAAGTATGAAGCTATAAGATGAGCAGTTTGTGAGTTTCAACATACAGACATACAGATGGACAGAAAGACAGACATTTTTTTAACATTTCATTTAGCTGACGCTTTTATCCAAAGCGACTTACAATAAGTGCATTCAACCATGACGGTACAAACCCAGAACAACAAGAATCAAGAAAGTACAATTTCTTCAAGAACTTCATAAAGTCTGTAATGTTGTTGCAACTTGCTGCAAAGTACGTTCACATCAGTAAATCAAAATGAGGCTTGATTACCTTCAGCATGTCTGTAAAACCTATGTTCTATAAGAGTATGGCTGCTTATCCACTATCTTAAAAACATTGTTTTTTCAATTCGTTTTCTCTCGGGCTTGGTCAGGTTTGGACAGAAAATTGCAGCCCAAGTCACATTGTATTTGTTATTGCTATGGTCTAAACCAAGGGAGCTACATGGCACTGGACTCACGTAAACACAGTTTCAAATTGGGTTATGCCCACACAAAAACTTCTGCAAGTGCAGTGGCTGCATTGTAGGCATAAACAAGACAGAGAGAGATTCAAACTCAGATGTGTCCTCCATCAGGATGGATGTTAACACAGGGTCTGAATCGGGCCTTCTACTGTTGAGTTTTATCAGGACTGTACCAGAAAGGTGTTGAAAGGTTTCAAGCTCCGTTGCAGACTGGAGTATCTGCTGAGAGTGAGACAGCTGTCTATGAATGGGTCAAACATGGGTTCAAATCTTTTAAAAAATTGTAATGTTCCATCGAGAGTGCCAACAATTAATTGGTTGGCCAATGTAAGACTTTCATTGATATCAGTGTTTATATTAGTTGATAAGCACCAGTATGAACTTTGCTTTTACAGAAAAATCTGTTTGATAATGTTTAAATATATTCAGTGACAGATATATCAGTATCTGACCTTTTTACTTACCAATATTAGTTTCATCATCTATCTGCTGCTGTATTAATAGATTGTTTTTATTTTCACAGGTGACTGAGTTGTGCCCTGAACACAAAGAAAAGCAGAACATTTTCTGCGTCACAGATCAGCACTTAGTTTGTACCATATGCTGGGATGGGGAGAAGCACAAAGGGCACAAGTTTACATCAGTCAAAGAAGCAGCTGCACTTTTGAGGAAGAAGTTGGAGAAATTTGGGCAACGCATTGCTGATGATATCAATGATATCCAGAGGCTGGCCAACACACAGATGCAGGGGATGGCAAACACTGTAGACAAGGCTCAGCAGCTGAGGACCAAGGTCAGCAGACAATTTAAGGAGATGCACCAGTTTCTATGGAAGAGAGAAAATGAGATCAAAAACGACCTGAAACACAAAGAGGAAAATGCTCTGGAGGAAATGAGCGACACATTAAATACCATGGAAACTGTTTTGTCTGAGAGCAGAGTGCTGGAGGCAATGGTAGCATCTGTTCTGGAAATCACAGATTCAGAGAGGTTCATAAAGAGCTGGACTGAGAATAACGGCCAGGTGACTCCGGAACATTTATTCAGACCTAGAGCCAATGAGTTACAAGTGGTTAATGCCTCTCTCTCTTTGGGGCCATATGAAAGTCACCTGCAGTTCTTCATGTGGAAGGAGATGCTTCAAGTCGTTCAGCCCGAGCAGAACGTCTGTCACTCAAAACAAACAGCACAGACATAACCATATCTGATGATAGGCGAAGTTTGATTTGTACTCCTAAAAGCACACTAACACAGTCAAATCCTATCTTTGGTCATGACTTGATCAAACAGCTTTGTCAAACCAAGACTCCCTCTTCATTTTGCACCATCAGAAGGATGGGACAAAACATGACAGCTCCTTCATTTGGCTCCTTTAGAGAATTTGCCCAGACCATGACTCCTCCTTTGTATGCAATAACAAACCATGCATCCAGTGTCAATGAGTTCTCCTCAGGGCAGTATTACTGGGAGATAGATATTGGGCACAGAGACTATTGGGAACTAGGGATAAAAGATAATTTCCTCAAATGCGATGACCAAAAATATTCCGCCAGTAGTCTGAATGTTATCACAGAGCTATCGTTTACAGGCAGACCTCAAAAGATTGGGATTTACCTAGACTGCTCATCCAAGAAGCTCACCTTCTATAATGCAGATATTTACACTTTGAGCTGTAGAGTCACGTCCTCGCCACTGTCAGCACATTTTAACATCCGATACAGAACACCGGATCCTAACCCCATGACGGTGTGCTGGTATACTGAAATGTTGGACAAACAGGAAATCTTTGGAAAACACAAAGTCAAGATAAATCATATCAGTTGGAAAGTGTTGTATGATATTCTCTAGCATATTCCCAAGAAAAGTAAAAAACAAACAAAAGAAAACTAGCCGTTATATTGCAGTAAATTACAACAATATTTTCAAGAATTTTGATGAAAAAATGGTTTCAGCAGTGTTTTCCAAAGAATTAAATTCAATATCTCGCAGCACCAATAGGAGGTATTATAGTTGCCAACTACAGAAGAAACTATGATGAATGTAAACTTTACGGATGTTTCACTGTTTCCATTTGCTACTTTGACTCTGGCGGCCCACCAAGGACTGCTGTTGTGCATGAGCGATGATTGACACTCAGTCAGACACTCCTCCTGGCTCTGATTGGTGGTTCAGAAATGGGAGCGTTGGATTCTTCCAGGTTGCATTACAAGCTGGAGGTGGAGTCAGAGGAGGAACATTTTCTGTCTCATGTACCTACTGCACCTTTAATATGAATTGATATGTATCTCTATAGAGATATGGGTGGGACTTGTGGCAGCAGTATATGATGTTCTGTACACTACTGAATACCAGCTAAATTAATCTATATTTATGAATTTGAAATTAGTTTCGAACCGTGTTGTATGACTACATAATTTGTGGTAGGGCGATTTTACTGTCGTACTGAAGAGGCTTGATTTCAATGTGTGAAGCTACTTAGCTTGAAGTTGATGTATTCCATAGTCATTGTAGGAGGTGTTTTATGAATTTGTGTAGTGCAGAGAATT
The DNA here is from genome assembly GCA_026259375.1 of Verasper variegatus. Taxonomy (NCBI): domain Eukaryota; kingdom Metazoa; phylum Chordata; class Actinopteri; order Pleuronectiformes; family Pleuronectidae; genus Verasper; species Verasper variegatus. The sequence goes on along the minus strand of CM048045.1, from coordinate 3,145,723 downwards.
AAACAACAATATAAAACTATTCTCCCTAACAGCTGTTAAGTTGTCAAACAATATTAAGTGGACTCTGTGGTGAGCTGGTTAGTACTCCAGTCAGCAGGCAGGGGGCAGCAGTAGTTAACTCTGCTCACACACTGCTCAGCGTGTGAGCACATCCACACACAGTGGAGGAACATTTTAACATTCCACATAAAGTAGCAAATATTAGTATGATTTAAAATATTTTTTGTTAGTTTTATATTCTATCAAGGCTTTCTCAGAGAATGATTCTGTATTGTAAGATTTAATAATAGAATCATTATAATACAAAACCTTCTGTTTCTGAGGTTCACACAGTTATTTTGAGATGTTGCCTATTCTGACCTTTTTCGGTTTTATTTCCATTTGACCTTTTTACTGTTATTCCATCAGGGTTCCCCCTGTGATTATGTTTAATCAATAATTGTTAGACCTCTTAATTTTGATTTAATGCTGCATAATGTTGCTTTTACACTTTGTAATACAGACATTGCATTCAATCAAGCTTTCATCTATAATCCTCTGGTTGTAGCTCCAGCCAAGGGTGATATTAAGACTATTTATTCAGTGACAGCCAATTTGCCCTTGACCTCTTGTACTTTATCTTAATAAATTCCTATCAGAGTAAACAAATGACTAGTTTATTTTTGTATTTATCTGAGTAAGGTTGTGCGGAGGCGCTATGACACATTACACTTTACTCCGAGGAGCCTAGACATTTTTTTATACAAATGAAAATATTGGTTGACCGAGTGTCTACCATTCTACAGTGATTTGAAAAGCACAGATCACGCCGACCTGCGAGTCAGGCACCGGATCAGAAAACTCGTACTTGTCTTTGCCTATTTAGTGGTGGCAAAGAAAAAAATGTGGGGATAAAAAATGAAAGACAGCTACATGGCACCTTATTCTGTGTTTACTTCCTGGTTCTTTGGCTGGTGTGTGTGTGTGCTTGCCCTGGAGCTACTCTGTGATCTGTCCAGTGTGTGCTGCTGGCTGTGTGTGCACCTCCCACCAGTATGCTATGCAAGTACACATGTCTCTCATTCATGAGTCATCACACTCAACTGTTTCTGCATACAAGGACTGGTTTGATCACCACTTCCCGACAGAGTGTTGGCTTCATACCTCATGGTATTTAAGCTTTAGCAGACTCAGCTTGTTTTTGCAGAGTCTTGTTTTTTCTATGCTTTCCTGCGTGATTTGTTAACCTCAGTTGTCTGTCTGTCTAGGACCATCTACGCTCTCAGTCATCTGTCATGCTCAGCCACACTTTTCCTGCTTTCCCTCTGGAATCCACGACTCTTTCCCCCTGTTACCTGGTTTGATGGTTCGTTTGTACTTTTTGTACTGCCAATTTTCCTATTGTTCATTTAATCTCTGTGCCTCAGTCTCTGCCTCTGCACTTTGAGTCCGACTGTGGATCTGAATCCTAACAGCATTTATGAAACACTTTTCTAATCTTCATGACTCAAAGCGACTTCACACTGACTCACATTAACCCATTCAAACACACACATTCATAAATTGCTTCTCTAACACCATTTTCAGACATGAACTCCAGAGGATGTCCGCATAATTGGGTCCAAACTTGAAACTTCGGAGGTGAGGGGTGGCGCAGCAGGCAGAGGTAGGACGGAGATCACATATTTTAATTTACAGCATATCTACACTTGTGTTTGGTCTTATCACCAAAATCTTTCTTTAAATCTTTGTCACCACTTTTTAATCCTGAGATATTTGTTTTTTTTTATAAATTTTGTCATAATTGTGTTTATTTACGTTTTCATTTTAACGTCACGAAAACACCCACTCACGTGTGGTGAATCACAGAGGATCTCCTGCTGTTTTCTCATATTGGCTTATTTGGAAATATTTTTACAGAAAGGCTGGCAGGAGAAAATCCAAAGAGAGTCCGGAGCATCTCAGTCGGTCATTAGAGTTATGGCATACAGCTCCTCTGGCCAATCTGTCAGGAGATTCTCAGGAGTACAGTGCATGTCTGAAAGCAACTTTACATTCACAGACTGTCTGTCCTGGGAGAGGGATCCCTCACATGTGACTCTATCTGAGGTTTCTTTGTTTTTTTTCCTGTTAAATGTTTTTCTTCTGAAGTTTTTCCTTACTATTGCTGAGGGTTAAGGGCAGAGGATGTCACGACTTGTGAAGCCCTTTCAGGCAAATATGTTTGAATATGGGCGATACAAATAAGATTTGATTGATTGATTGATTGACTGATTGATGGATTACTCCCTGTCCCTCAATTCAAGTATGTTTGTCACCAGTTCTCTGTTGAAGTTGAAAGTATGAATTTGTTTAAGAGGTGCAAGTTTACTGAAGCAGTATTGTTATTTTATGGGTATTATTTGTATGTGTATCATCAAATCATTGGTTCACCCTCATGTAATTTTTTTTTATGATTTTACAAAGAGTATACCCATTTATAGAGACATAAATATGCAACAAAAACACACCTTGAGTAAAAAAAATTATCGGTGCGGAATCAACAAAATATTCCATAATTAAGTTGGTCTGCAGAAGAGTCTTATGCTTGAAACATCACCACATCATATAAAACCCTTTGGTGTGTGGATCTTCTGTTTTTACCCTTCTGTTTTTTGTAATGGCACAGTTTCATCCATGGGCTTGTGGTAAAGGCAACAAAAGCAGTTTGGTTATGGTTCTGGAAAGATTGTGGTCTTTGGTGAATGCAATGAAACAATAAGTGTGACAACTTCTGCTGCATTACACCAGGGCAGAGTCTTTCCCAAACCTAAAAACCTTAGAAACTTAGGTTACTCATATAATCATCAAACTAAGTCACTAGTGGGATATTTAGTTCAGTTTTTCATCACGTCCTGCCTGCAAACAGGCGGTCTTTCATGGAGCAGTGTTCACACTCAAAATACTGAATAGTGCAACGCAGCTAAGATGAGAGGAGGCGCTGGGCTCAAAGGTCAGCCCTGTCAAGACCGTTCTTTTGGTCAGCGGAATGAATTCATGATTCAAAGTCCACCAAAGTTGAGCTTTACGCTTACAACTCATGTGGATAAATTGTCCTCCTTTGGCAGGATCCTCTTATCGCAGCGATTCCACTGGAGTGAATTGAGTTTGTCGCAGGATTTCACGGTGGGTAATCCTGGTGTGTCCAGGGCTTTGGACGGTTGCAGAGCTTTCTCCTCTGGACTTCTGAATGTAAATGCATGTTTATTTTTCCATAAATAGAATACTAACCGCTATGCAGCCATAAAATATGGATGCAATAAAGACGAATGAATGGGGCTGCAAAGTCAGGAGAAATACACTACAAAAGAAGAGCACAGTTAGTGACCGTCCACCAAGGTGAGAGCAGTCTGTTGGTGTAAAGTGTAATTAAACCGTTTTTAAAGCTCACCTTTCATTTTGTCTATTATGTGCTCCCACTGCTGTGGGATGTGAATTTATGAGGATACACAGCTAGTGTGTGCATGTGCATGTGTGTGTGTGTGTCTCATTGTACCTCAAAGTCCAGACTAAGCCACTTCATTTGTACTATAAGAAACTGCTGCCTGGTTAACCATGATTAATGCCCACTGAATAGTTATCTGCGGTTTGGGCTGTGAGGTGCCAGGTCTACTGGTGTGAACCAGTGCAGTATCTTCATTAATCAAAGCGCAGAGCTGCTGTCTAGTTAGCATTCATCATGGGCTGTATTATAATATTCAGATGATTCAGTGAGGAGTGTGTGTGCTGAGCTGGCCTTAACAGAGGGAGGGCGGGAGCGGGGGATGAACGGGCCGGAGAAATCAATGCATGTGGGGAAAGGCTGTTCTCAGCAGTAAGAGGTCCGGAGCTCAGTAATCGAGTCTTTTTGTGCAGAATTAATGAGAGGGCTTTTTATGTCGGGAGGGCTGCGGCGATCTGTCGACTTCCACCCCGATACAGGCCTAACAAACGGAGGAGATGGAGATGTAGGGGCCGGGGACTTACAAGGGATGATGAAGGTCAGACAAAAGAGGCAGATGAGCATGCGGCTGCGGCCTCCTCACACACCGGCACACACGACTGAAAAAGACATTAAAAGTCAAACACACATAACACAGGCATGTAGAGAAGAAATAAATGCTTGAGGAAGTATTTACTGAAGCAAAAGTAGAAATTATATGGTCTAAAAAATAATCCATTACACATAAAACTTGTTAATTGTTAATATTATTATCATTTTATTATTGGAAATTGTTCCTTAATGTTGTCTATGTGTAGATGTATAATATTTTATGAGGCCGTCTAATTCTGTATCCGATATCTGAAAGTAACATATACTGAAAGCTACAAAGCAAATACATTTATAAGTGCATTAGTGACTGATGAATTGCAGTAGAGGAGTCAAATAATTAATACTGTATTGAAGTTTTTCTGTGACTTTATTTAGTTGTTTTCCCAAAAATGCCCAATTAGTTACTTCAACTTTACAATTTCCCTTTCATTCCGCTTCAAGCTCCTATTTAGCTACATTGATACATCTCTATTTTACTTTTTACTCCACACGAAGGGGGAAATAAAGTGCTCAAGGAAAAATAGGAAGAATGTGCAAAAAATACTTTATTCAACCAAATCTAACCTTAAGACACCAAATCGTTAAACACAACTGAAGTCATTGGTTTTAAACAAATCTAAACAATAGACAAAATCAACCAGCTTATAAGTTTTATCAAAGAAGAAAGGCAAGTTCCTTTAAGTAGCACCCTCCACCCAGAAAAGAGTAAAAGTCCCACACAGTCTGCATGTTCCAAGGGGCACAGGCAGCTGGATTGGGACACAGAGGGGCTGCAGGTGAGAGGTTCTCTGTAGCTTGGAGACGTGTATCATGAGTCAGTGACATAATCACATCTGGAGTAGTAACAGTCTCAGGTTGGTTGGATGGACAGCTCAATGGTACACCAGTGCAGGCCAACTTAAAAGCTGGGAATCCTCTCGAGCTCTGTCGTATGTCATCAGGCTCACACACAGAAATAGGAACATTCAAAACCTCAGGTACAGGGCAGACTTTACCTCCAGCTCTGTCATTACCCATAATGAAGTCAACACCAACTGAAAAAGAGGCACAATATGCTACGCAAGAAAATGATGAAAAGAGACGAGTGTCTAAATGTGACCACACATAGACAGGGTGAGGATGTGCAATCACAAAACTCCTTCTTCCTACCTGGGAATGAAACAAAGTGTATTCCAGGAGAAAAGACTGAGGCAGAACCATATGCAAAATATATCTTTGTTTTCATTAAAACAACCGGTCTGACAGAGCTTAATTGTTCCTGGTCCTTCTCTGCCCCCTTTATCACCCACCTCCCCTCTCACCTCCATTTTTACCCTGCTCACCTCAACAGCTCGAGGCAGATGGCCGCTGACATATAGTCTGGTTCTGGAGATTTCTTCATGTTAAAAGAGGTTTTTTTTTTACTTACTATGTAAAGTGCCTTAATATAATGTATGTTGTGATTTGGTGCTATTCAAATAAAACTGAATCGAAGTGAATAACCAATTCCGGTTGTGGTGAACTCTTGGGATCAGTTCCACCTTGTGGTTGGTCAAAGTAAGTGTGGACATTGCCTCAGTAAAACCTTCCTTCACGGAGCAATAGCCACACGCTGCCAACACAGTGGCTCACTGGCTGGGCTGTCTGGACTAACACTTTTGTACACCTACTGATGAATGAGTGGAGGCCACTGTGTGCATTGTACTGCTCCACAGGAGCAGAGGCAGTGCCTGCAGCACAGGGGGGAGGAGAGCAACACTACAAAACAAACCAACCCCCGGCCCTACGACAATAATAGAGAGATATAGTGATAATAAAAGGTGCTACTACCCGTCACTTTTCCTTGTAATAACACTCAGCACAGTGTATGGGAACAGAGAACACTAATTGTTATGTTTTTAAAATATAATTATTACACATCAAATTTTCATAATGTGTCATTTTTAATGGGTGACAGGTCTGGAATACAGGCCTGCCCATCTAGTATCTTACAAATATCTCCTTTGTACAAACAACTCCTTAAATTTTTCCTATAACACTCACATGATTTTTTTTTTTTTACTACTCATCAATATTCTATCGAAAAAAACATTGTGAACACAGAACTTCTCCTTGGAATTAATACACACACACACACACACACACACACACACACACACACACACACACACACACACACACACACACACACAAATTCTAATAATCTGTCATCACAGTTGTGGATCAAACTCAGCTCTCGTCATTGCTCCAGCTTTATTGTAACAGTTGGACGTCCACTCGGGTTATTGCTCTATCTGTATAAAGAGGAGATGAGGAGGACAGGGGGAACTTTACAATATTCTTTATGAGAAGCAGGCACTTATGTGCATTACATGGTGTGGATAATGTGCCATGTAAAAGTCAAGTATTGCTTACAGTTGAGTGATGTAATGCCCCACAAATAATTCTATTTAGGCCTGATGAATATTGCAGCATGAATCCATCCCAGGCCCTGCTTTATAGGACAGTGAGAGCTTTCTGTTGGTACAGCGGATCAGAAGGAAAGGCGTCACAGTATTGAATGAGAGGAGCCATATTTTTTGAGGCAACACAGACGAAGCAAGATTCAACTTTACAAGATGACTTCTCCCGTTGGTCCTGATTGCATTTGATGTCTTGGCATTCTTCACTTGAATGTGTCCAGTGCTTGAAGGAATGCCACCAAGGTTCAGGTACTTCTCCATTTTGAGCACTAGAGGGCCCACTCTGATCTCTGTACTGGTTCTCCACAGTCCGTCACCCCCAGTATGAGATATTAGCCGTCCTGCTGAAAACTCCCAATGATTTCCCCCTGTTCTTTGTAATTAAAAGGCTATTACTCACAGGAGACAGCGGATATCCAGTATGTATTTGAGCGGAGTGGTTGTATCACTGCCACGCACACTTCTTGACCGTTAACCGGGGGTAAGTATTATTGCTTTTACATTGATCTTGGTGACAGATAACTGCTATACCACAACAGAAATGTAAGTGGAGGAGGGAGCTGAAGACAATTGCCTCAGCCGGTTATGGCTTCAGAAAACATGAAGTAACAAAATAGAGTCAGGCCTTTAAATGTGACATTTACGATTGGCTGCTGCCTATTTCTGAAGTGATATAAAATGTTGAACAGTCACACACTGTAAAACTACCATGCTGTTATTTATCTTACTCTATTTATTTTATTCACTGATTGAGTTTTTTGTGCTTATACAACTGAAATATGACAAAAGAGCAAATAGCAAAGTACCTTGTGCTCCATACAGTATGTTGCAGCACCAGGAGACAATCAATGCTTTTTTATCTGTGTATCTTCAGTAATGATACCAAACATATACAACTACATATATCAGAAACAATGTATAAAACCAGATGAAAACACGTTTTCATATAAATTCATACAAATTAAAAGATGAATTAAATTAAAGGTAGTATAAAAATGCAATCCAATGAGCTGTGCTTATTGTATTTGGCTTTCTGATCATTGTACAGTTTTATGGGCCATTAAAATGACTTGTATTGTATACATGAACCCATCATTTATATTTTTAAGTCTTAAACTGTAGTAAAAGTAATTTTTAACTGAAGCTGTCAGATACATGTAGAGTAGAGATACAGTAAAAACCATAAAATGAAATAGATTAACTATGTGAGTAAATGTATTCAGTCACTTTCCACAACTGACGGCACCTATAATTCAGTTTGTGTTGTCTCTGCATGTGGCCTCATCAGCACTCGCCTCGCTCATTAACCCAGCCGCTCTCCACTCTCCTTCACTTCTCCTTCACCTCTTCTGACATCCCCCCATCTCTCTGTACAGGTGGGACTCTTCCTGACCCCCGGCAGCCTCGGCAGACACTCCACCACACGACAAAGTCGCCTAAGCTCCGGGTCACCTCAGCCTCAGCCACCGTCAGCGACTCTGGTCTGACAACCACGTGAAAAAAAATACTCACTCATTCTAAGTGTGGATATGAGCGTGGGCCTTCTTTCGTGAGATAAAAAATGTAAGCCAGGTTTCAAACGGACAGATCAGAGGCGTAACAGGCTTTATTGTTGGCCAGTGTGAGATCTGGCATCAGAATCCTAATGGAGACATTCTGGGATGAGTCCACTGACACAGAGGCTTTAGAGCGGACATTGATCTGAGCCACCAGACTGAAGAGACACGTTTACAGAGACTGGGAGAGGTAAGAGGATAGAAGAATAAAATCGGTTTGTACAATCCAATGGCTTCATTCAGTTTGTACAATATCTGCGTGTGTGATCTGTCCCTCCCCTCTGTGTCAGCCCCTGTGAATGTGGCAGGAAGGAGGAGGTTATCCTTAAACTTATTAGAGCAGGTGCAGTGCATTGAAAATCCATTCAGTGTTGCTGTCACAGCGATTCTCTTCCATTGAATTAAGAGGGGTCAATCCTACAAATCAAGAGATTACACTGCAGGGAGATAGAGGACTAACTGCCTAGTGGTGTATGTTCAACACAAACACACAACACACACACACATGCACACACTTGTACTTGTGAGGTACTTGTGTGCATAACCCCAACCCTTAACCGAACCTTTCTAACCTCAGACAAAACGGCCAAAATGTCCTCACTTTTCCAAAATCTTCTCATTCAATGGTTTTAAACACCCTGCCACACACACACACACACACACACACACACACACACACACACACACACACACACACACACACACACACACAGTAAACCCTGTCTTGCGTGACCATGCGGTGGTTGCTCTGTAGTCGTGCTGGTAGGAGGAGGAGAGGTGGTTGTAATTGTGCTGAGTGGAACAATCTTGAGTTTGGGGACCACGGCATTCATCACATTCTCACACGTATACATACACTGCAGTAGCCCTGCGGCTCAGCCTGCTTTAATTATTACACGGCCAGCTAATCAATAGCAAAGAGGCTAATCCTATTTCATCCCTTCATATTCATTTATGCCGGTGTCAGATTTAAACTACCTGTGCTTTTTTATATTCCCATCATGCTGTGTGTGTGTGAGAGAGAGAGAGAGAGAGAGAGAGAGAGAGAGAGAGAGAGAGAGAGAGAGAGAGAGAGAGAGAGAGAGACGGATATTCTCGGTCAGTGTAAGCTGAATCAGAATAGTTATTTGTAACACTTTATTTGTTGATTTATTGTTTTATGTATGAGCTACTGGAGAGGCTGCTGAAATTTTGTTCAGGGAATGAATGAAGTATCTTCCCATATTATCTTTTCCTATTTTATTTTATCTTATCTCATCTTCTTTGAATACTATTAAGTGGCATAAAATGAAACTATGTAACTCAAAAAAGTCACCATCGACTAAATCCATATAACAGTTTGTGTATAAATTTAAATCCAACACTACCTCTGTAAATTTACTAACTGAATTTATAAATAATAATAATAAATGCTTATTATTATGCTTATAACATGGCATCTATTCATTTATTTAGTTTATTCATAGTAGAACCTATATTATCTAACATATACTGTGAATTATATGTCAATCATCTGAAATCTTCTCATAAATACAAACAGCTACGGGTTATATAGCTCACATATGCTTTAAGTAAAAAGTTAGTAAATGATTTATTCATTAATACAAAACAACAGCGAACTCCATCTGCTGATGAAAGCCATGTGACACATCTGACAGCTCCGTAAACTTAAATATCTCTTCACCATACCTGGAGTTAAGAATGGAATTGTTGTTATCCACAGTCATGAGTGAAAAATAGACCCATTTTGCTTATTTCATGTTTTGATTGATTGATCCCTGCATGACATGTTTTTTTTGCCTCATATTTGGTTTAGTCAGGCTTTTTACTTATGTCAGCCATATGCTGTGTACATTAGACACATTGGTAATTGAACTGTTTTGAAATGCTTATTTTGCATTCATTATATATCTTTGGTAGGTTAAATTTGACACAGATTTTGTGTCATAGTTTATTATTATTATTTTGTTATTGATTCCTGACAATAAGCTCAGACTTCAGCTCACATGTTAGTTCACAATATGAATTTGATGTCTAATGAAGTATCTATTAAACTGAAGTAGAATAGTATAGGAAGCCTTTATTTTCATTTTATTGTACAAAATACAATGAAACTAATCCTGGTTAGTGGATAAAAATAAATAACCTTTTTTTTTTACTTTTCTTCGATTGAAATGGACAGTGTATATTAATTGGTATGAGCACGATGGTTCATATAAATGTACCAGAGTTACTTTCTTAGACTAATTTTCATCTGCAGTCACAGGCATGTTGATGGTATATATTGAAAAAAATAAATAAATATGAAGTGGCATAGTCAGCAGATGGCACTGGCCACAGTAGTTATTCCACAGTTCATTGTAATTATTGCACAATTCACAATAGTTATTGCACTATAAAATATAATGTAGTAAGAGTTTTAGCTGCTGAGTGTGAGGGTCCACATTCAACTTTCTCATTCACAAAGTCAACATCCAGACTGAATCTTCCAGATCAGCATGGCTTCATTTTAGAAACATTTCCAACAGTTAGTAATGTATATTAATAAACAGTTTAGAACTTAATGTAAAGCTTTGTTCATGTGTGTAATCACATATCATTAAATTGTACTCTAGATCAGTCCTTAACTATTTATACACCCACTATTGCTGCTTCGTTGAAAAAGTTATAAATACATCAATATTTGCTCACAAATATCCCTATATATGATTATAACTACATAAGTGTGTGATTGTTGTCTTTGTGTGGTGTAAGGTTGTCTTTTACCAGTAGGTTCTTAAAAACATTCTGATTTATATTTTCATGTCTCATAAATTATTTGTGAAAATATGAAGTGGAATGAGTGGATTGTTGTAATCAAGAGTTAATCTAATTAATAATATTGTTTTATTTTTATTCTAATTTGGTTTACAATATTCTAGAACTTTTAGGCCTGGATAACATATATATTAAAGAATATGATATGTCTTTCTCAAGCTCGGGTCCTCTACCAGAGGCCTCAGAGGTTGAGGGTTCTGCACAGTATATTAGCTGTTCCTAGGACTGCGTTTTTCTGGACAGAGGCTTCAGATTTTGTACCTGGGATCTGCTGGAGCCACTCTCCCAGTTTGGGGGTTACAGCCCCTAATGCTCCTACTACCACGGGGATCACATTGCATTTCACCTTTCACATCTGTTCTAGCTGCTCTTTCAGCCTTTGGTACTTCTTAATCTTCTCATCCTCTTTTTTCCTGATGTTACTGTCCACTGGTATTGCCACATTTACCACTAATGCCAGTTTCTGTTCTTTGTCCTCCACCACTATGTTGGTTGGTTTGCCAGCAGCTGTTTTGTCAGTCTGGAAGTTTTAGCTGAAGTCTCACAGGAATTCCTCTGTGTACAGTCCCAGCCTGCATCTTATACTATGTGCTGGACTGTCTCAGGGGCATCTTTGCAGAGCCTACACTTTGGGTCTTATCTGCTGTGGTAGACGCTAGCCTCTATGGAGCTTGTGCTTAAGGCCTGTTCTTGTGCTGCCATGATTAGTGCCTCTGTGCTGTCTGTCAGACCAGCCTTTTCCAGCCACTGGTACGATCTCTTAATATCAGCCACTTCCTCTATTTTTCGATTGTACATGCCGTGCAGGGGCTTGTCCTTCCATGACGGTTCCTCCTCCTCCTCCTTCTCCTCATCATATGATATATATAGGCTACTTTGGATGACAGTGATTTCCCTGCAATAGCTTCTGTGCACAAGCCGGCCCAGATGTACTGTATGTTCTGTATTATGTACCATCACCCCCTCTCAGTTTACCCTGTAATTGCACTCAATTACAGAATGTAGCTGCTCTTGCAGGTTGCAGCATCTCAAAGGACTTCGACGCTGTCTCCCTCAGCACCACTTGTTTCCCAGGATATTCCCACTGCTACGTCCGATGCGGTCAGGCTTTCAGCTCACTGCGCAGGGCCCATCCCGCTGCTGTAATCTCATATATTGTTGTCATAGATTCTCTCAGTGGGTGAAATTTAATTGCAGCTTTTACTTTAGGCAGGGCGCTAACTACAGTGGGGATAATGAATGTTTAAAACAGTCATCCTCTGCCTTCCCTCAAAGTATTTCTTGCCTATTGAAAGTGATAATGGTGCAATGGAAGTTTTTCTGAATATGCTCACTACCTCTGACCCCACTTTGTGAGCTTCTGTGATGAGTTCGATGATATATTTAATCCTTTGCTTGCTCGCTTTTTCTGCAAAGTAATTTTTAGTGTCTGCTCTTACAATTGCACAAAAAGTGTTGGCCAATTGTGAGCACTCAAAGAAAACTCATACTGTAATGTGAGATTGATTGATCTGATGCATAGACACCATGCCAAAGCAGAGTTTCAGTTTTGAGCTAATCTTGTGTCCATTCCTGTATTTAATATCTTGATATCGTTGGTCAAGCTCTCATATATTTAGAATTTTCAATGGTTTTATACAATGATACTTTGTATGGTTACAGATAGAAGAGACCACATTTTTCTAAACCCAGCTGTGATGCTAAAGGTTGAGGCAAATTACACTGTCGTATGGCATGGCAGAGCAATTTGATGTAATCTGACAAGGTACTTAATGCTTGCAGTATGTAAGCTTGTTCCTCCATGTTCCAGTATCGTGTTTCTGAGCAGTACTCTAAACAAAACACCCCCACCAATGTAGTTTCTTGCATCTTTTTAACACAGGGCAAATGTGGCCTTTTACCTCTAAAAAAGACCAGAGAAGCTATGTTTATTAATTCATCCATCCATCCTTCCATATATATTTTCAGGCTAAGCAGGGTGTTCCAGTCTCCCTCTCCCTCGCAATGCTTTCCAGCTCCTCCTTGGGTATTCCTCAGCCACATGGGATAAACAATCCCTTCAGCGAATTCCAGTTAGGTATTTTTCCCGAACCACTTTAACTGACTCCCTCCAATGCGAAGGAGCAGCTATAGTCCTAGCTCCGTCCAGATGCCCGAAATCCTTCCCTTATCTTTAAAGCTGAGCCCAAAGACCCTACAGAGGAAGCTAATTTTCTCTCACGGCATTTGTTTTACTCACTACCCAAAGCTCATGACCAGGTGAGAGTTGGAACATAGATTGACCAGTACAACGCTTTTGTCTTCACCGAGTTTGATCAGGAATCTTCTAATTTAATACTATACTTTATATGTAAAATCCATTTTTAATGTATTTATCAAAAATTAAGATATGCTCAGTATATAAGAAGATGGAGGTGTGGCCAAAGACCAATCACTTTACAGATTATATAGTCAAATATGATACCATAAAGATAACATATGAGTAAATCTATGAATTACAACCCACAGATTTAATGTGCAATTCATTTCTTTTGAGTAGCCTTTGCATCACTACTTTGACAGAACTGCGGCTATGAAGCAGGGTGGGAGACCTATGTTTATAAGCTTCTTGGCTAGCTAACATAGCTTTCATTGGCTCTGGTGGAAAGATGCCATCAGACATAAACTTGAGATTAATTTGTCTTTCATGGTAGTAAACAAAACAGATGGGCCCACCAATAACTGTGCTGTATTCACAAGGCATTCAGACATGACATCAGTAATGGTAATCATCATAACAGCAGGGCTATGACTATGGACTGGCACTCCGCCTCACACTGTGGGACAGCCTCTCTTCACATAGGCACTAACCAAGCTGCATAGGTGATCTGCAAATTTGAAAGAGTATATGGTATACTGTTGGAGTATGTATTTGAATCTAGGTGTTGTTTAAGGACTGGACACCAGAGTTCTATTGGGACTATACAGAGATCAAATTCCTGATCAGAATTTATTCCAAACCAATACGTTTGCGTCCTGTCCAGCTCCAGAATAAACCTCTGATTTTATTTCAAATCCTTCAGACAGTACAAGTGCCGTCAGACAGCAGGCAGCTGCCACCAAGAAGGAAAGCACAGCTATGAAGAAAGATTTGACTCATTTAAGAAAAGTATGGATCATTATGTGATGACCAGTGTTGAAAATGTGGCGTCCTTTCAAACATTCAACATTTAAACTGTATAGGGTTAGAGATGTCAGCTGAGTCTGTGGCGCTGTGTGTGTCAGCAGAGAAGAGAAACATATATAATAAAATATAAATATACAATTGAAATATAAATATACAATTGAATATAATATTCAATGTCCGATTGAATATAATATTCAATTGTATGCCAGTTGGGTTCATTTATAGAGTTGAGATGTTGAAGCGTTGACGGTCATGTTTATTGTTTCATGTTTTCGTAATTCTGTTTCATGTACAGAATCCGACCCCTTGTGCTCAATGTATGGAAATGCATTTTGTTTACTGATAGAAACGTTAATTTTATCTATTTTTCATCGCTCAGTTTTGTGAAATATGCACCTGCATTGACAAAAAACAGTGCTTTAAAATTGCTGGTTAAAGCATATTGCTGATGTTGATTATATTATTATTAATCGCCCAAATCTATTGATATATACAAATACCTACATTTTTATGAATATTATAATAAACCCACTCACTTTTATTTTACTTTAATAGTTCTATTTGGCACAATATTATTAAGATGAACGATGTATTAATCTGGCTGATTATTATACTGTCAAACAGATGAACTGAAAGAAATAACCTTGTAGCTAATTAGTTATGTACAAGGTACATAAAGGCAAATTCTGGACAAAAAAATACCAGTAGGGAGAAGTTTCATAACAAATCGCAGATCACAGCGGTTGCCATTATACACTCCTGCTTTACTTACATACAGACTAAGAGCCTTGTGTAAACAAAGCATTAAGCCTGCGCTCTGTTTGATCGAACTGATTGACAGGTTTATTTTCATGTTTGTTTGTATGGCTTCCTATGTACCAAATCAAGTATATGTATCGGTAGTGCTCTATGGGCCTGTGTGTGTTTATGTACTTGTACATCTGTCTTTGCAAGGACATTTTGGCTGTTCTTCACTTTCTGACCCACTTTTAATGGGCTGTTTGCAGGTTAGGGGGTTAGGACAGGGAAACGGCTAGCTGATGTTAAGGTAAGGGGCTAGCTCAGGGATGCATTATGCCAATGAGTGTCCTCACTAAGATAGAAGTACAAGCGCGTGTGTGTGTGTGTGTGTGTGTGTGTGTGTGTATAAACCCAATCGCTCTTGACTCCTTTTTACTTAACATGTTCTCATAGTATGGACATCACTTGGTTAGTGAGTGTGCTGAAGAGGCGAGGGGGAACGTTATGAAGCACCTTTTTCTCAAATTTACACAAACCAAATAGAGATAGTGGGACTGATGAGGCAGTGATGTGGACCAGAGCCAAATAGTCTGACTCTTTAAGTGTTTCCAAGATTAGAAATGAGCCACTCATTTTTTCCCTCAGACTACTCTGTCTTCTCTGGTTCATTACCCCGTCATCACAAAGACACACACACAAGCACACATGTATGCAGGCTCATTGCTACCTTGTTAGCGCACAGTTTTAACAGTACACAGTGATGATGTCAAGACAATGATTGTCTTTCAAAGACATGCAGAGGATTTTACTGTTATTGCTTCAGAGTGCACTCTGCAAATCATGTGATATATAGAAAACATTCAGTTTTCTGTGATGTGTGGCACCAAACACAGAGACACAGTAAACAACAGAAAGAATTTGAATTGGTTTACGGCTCTGCACCATATGTCAAATCACAATTGTTAATGACCTTGTTAAAGAAAAAGGGCAGGGCCATCCGTTATATGTACATTATAATAGTTTGTCTAAAGACACCAGTTTTTCTCTGCTTACGGCTTATGGCAAAGTGGCCACAGGCTGATCAGCCTGAGGTCGGAAAGATGACCCTGCAGTAACCCTGGAGGAAACTCACTCACATGAACAAACAAGGTAACTCACCAATGCCATGTTCGTATAGCGTCTGGACTCTGGCTTTGTGTGTTTGACCTGTAGTCACCCGCTGGTGTGCACAGCAGATAACAGCCCAACTGGTGGTCAAGGAATTAAAGATAGTGTCCAACCATGAGGGCCTTTAAATAGACCACACTCATCACTGACCATATCTCCACCGGCCTCTTAACACAGCGTGACCCCCAGTTTGTAAAATTCAACCCCATACTCACCCCCCACTGCTTTTTCCACAAGGTGATAAGTGGAGACTGTATGCTGTAAGTAAACCATTAAATACCATGTATTTTATAGCAGAGGTTATTCAACTCTTCAGACTGTGACCCAAATAAGAAAATTATTGTCTGGCCCCAGGTCTCAGGCTCATTAAAATATATTGGTTTTCCTGACATCCAGGGACCCAGCAGCCAGCGATGAGCCTGTGACCTCTTTTGGTTCCTGATGTAAAGTTTCCAAAATTAAATTTAACGCAAACACTTGACTGGCTATTATTATCGTATACAGTACATTATCATTCTATACATTTTATTTTATTACATCATCAGGTCTGGATAACCACAGAACTTGGTGGAATGATGGGAAGGATGCTGCTGGGTTGCTTGTGCATGCACACGAATGTACCTCTCATGTGCAACAGAGTACAGAAACTAAAGAGTGAAAGACATGTTCAAGACAAGAGAGAGAGAACTGCATTGCATGCCACTTGCAGGTACCCACACAACTGCAGCTGAAAAGTATGAGGTCTGATTGTCTGCGTGGATGGTAAAAACTTTATGGACAATAGCGCAAGCGAGCACATGGCAAATAGCACTGCACACAGCTATCTCTTATGTCGTAATGAGACA
Source organism: Verasper variegatus (assembly GCA_026259375.1). Taxonomy (NCBI): domain Eukaryota; kingdom Metazoa; phylum Chordata; class Actinopteri; order Pleuronectiformes; family Pleuronectidae; genus Verasper; species Verasper variegatus. The sequence goes on along the minus strand of CM048045.1, from coordinate 3,128,939 downwards.
TAAAACAATTTTTTGGCTCATTATGAAACTGTGGCAGGACACATTAGAATATGGCAGGCTGCCATGGTCTAGATAATTAATTGGAAACGCTGCTTTGACGTGGCAAGATAGGGCATTAAACTTGGCGGAAGTATGCACTCTCAGACTGCCCTTCTAGATTGATGCAATAAAATCTGGGAAAGTTTTCAGTCTCAAGTGGCCAGTTGAGACTGATTCGTGATTGGTCTCGCCTAATACCTCAGTTTCACTCCACCGCCACTACTGCACAGTCTCTGGCTCCATATTTTGACTTCACTTTTGTACAATGGGAAGAAGGAGAAGCATCATCCATCTTTACTCAGAGTCTATGTTTCTAACATGAGAAACCACAGGAAAATATTGGGCTCCAACTGCTGTCGCCATTGAAAAAAGATAAAATGAATTCTGTGGAAGCTTGTTGCTTCTCTCCCATGAAGACACTGGAGCTGCCACATCTGTCCAGCTGCACTCGACTAATTTGTGTTTGGTAGGGTTGGTAAAGGTTTATACAAAACTTTCCTGTGATGGAAAAGCTGGTCTAGCCAGATGTTTTGGTCCTGTTCACTGAAGCCCCTCCCCTTTCAAATACAGGTGACACATTTATTGATCTCAGAACTCTCACAGCTTTATTTATTGTGGTCACTGACGACATAAAAATCACCACTAACCAAAATACAGTAGTGGATTTCTCTACACTTCTGTCTCATTTGCTCATTCACCTTGAATAGAAAGAATAGAAAAGACTGCACCAATATATCGTAATGTTGAAAAAGCTATAGCACACCTCTCTGGGATCAACTGGAACATGTTATGAGAAGTTTCCCTGCTGTATTCTGAGAACTGGACAGTTCCACATTAAGGGGTATGACTTCACAATGTCCAGTTTTTCTCCAGTAATTTTGAGGACAGCTAACCAATAAAAATCTATGAAAAATGAATGTTTTCACAATTTACCTGGGGTTCCATCCTACAGTAGTCAAGATTGCTCATTCTAAAACACAAATATCAGCCTGCTGGTGGCGCTAGAGGGACAATCAGTGGATCATTAAGGTCGTTGTGTACAAACAATTTATCATCTTGTCATTTGGGTTGGGGATATGTCAGTCTGAATCACAGTGGGAGACAGACAGACAGCCATGCTAATAGCAAGTGTAAACGCAGCAGACCTACGTAAGTGCTTTCCAGAGATCCTGTGAACAGGAAATGCATAAAGTTGTGCACGGTGACTTTGAGAGTAATGTGCTGGCATCATTAGCTTGGTGCTACCACAGAGGGGGCCGATGCTGAGCTATTGAGTGCTGCATAATTTATTATATTTCACAAGGGTGATTATTTCAGATTGAAATAGATGTGATCCCGAATTGTTCTGCTCTGTTGCTTGGTGTGAAATGAGTGATGAGCCTGCGGACCGGGGGGTGGAGCAGGCTGGACAGACGGACCGCAGACAGAAAGCCAATGAGCAATGGCAGAGGGAGACACTGGTGCAGTGAATATGTGCTTCAACTTGGCATCAAAAGTGCTGAAAACTGAGATATCGTCAAGGAAGTTTTCAATCACGTATTGACTTTTGTGTAGGCCTTTGCAAAGGACTCTCCAACCCCAAAACATAAGTGTAAATGAATACTCTATGCCTTGAGGGTGCACGTGTGCTCCATGTGTAAACACACTCAGCCGCTCTGTAAACGAGTGGAGTGGATGAGAAGGGGACGGACAGGCTGCCTGCCACTGCCGCAGTCTTGTCACAGACGCACAGGAAGAGAGAAGGGACACAGGGAAAGTAATGGGCACAGATTCTTCAATTTAACTCTCTATCGATTTCTCTTGTCTCCACCTCGCTGGTGTCCCCATCCCTCTACTGCGCCCGACCTGACAAACAGGGAGGAACCGTGTCTTAGCTGTGGCATCAGGAAGAAGGAGTTAGTAAGAGAATATCTGTGTCTGCCTGTACTTGCCTCCAACATTATTTATTTGGTGGTCATTCTACACAAGAATAGATTAAAATATGACACCCAAAAATCTTATTCAGGGGTGCATCCTCGAAATGCCCCAAATGAAGGAAAAAAATATGATTTATTTACCAAACACTGGTTCTAGGGCTACTGGTTATCAGGTCTATACATCATAAAGTAGTTATTGAAGAGGATCTTGCCTACTCCAAAGACATACAGTATCTGGCCCACTGACTTTTTTTTATGAATAATGCTGGGGAAATCACTGTGCATTTAAATCTTTTATTTTGTTGTCTTATGTCAAATCAAACAACACATTTTTTTCTGCCATTCTGCACTCTCAGAACCTGCAGCTGTTCACATTGAGCAAAACAACAAAGTTTATTCAACTAAATTCCCTCACAACCAACAGCTCAATCTTGGAATGGAAAGCTTTAAGGGAAAAAGGGAAGCCGTAAGACGGAGGATTCAGGGAAAATATGGTTTGTGTGTTTTGTATTACAGCAGAAACTTGTCAAGACTACATTTACAGCATGTAAAATACTTAATATTAAAACAAGCTTACTACAGTTTATAACTGATTTTCTGACAGCAGGCATTTAGGAAATCAGACAGTGGAACTGCTCAAATTACAAAACAGCTTAAATTTAGGACATGAAGAAACAGCCTGACATTGTCTGACATCCAGATTATTAATCATGCAGATAATTCATCAAGTGTCATGATTCCCCTCAAACGTGCCAAATAAGTCAAACTATGGGGACAAAAAAATCAGTCTTGAAGTTGCCGTTTGTCCAGCTTAAGCTTTTCATAGAAGATAAAAGTAGACATTGTGGCATCACGAGAGGGCGTGTGGTAGAGGGGCGTTATGTTCCTCTCCAGGAGTGGCTACCACACCACAAGATGGCTGCCGGGGAAACTACATCTCCCAGAATGCACTACTCAGACAGGTGCAAATGCCTCAGCCCTCTGATTAAAGCTGGAGCTCATGTGTGGGAGAGAGAGAGAACAAAGGAGTGGACACACACACCAAGCAGGCGGCATCGTACGGGGCACAAACTTAGCTCGGCATCTGGGGAACTTTGATTTTGCAACGTGAGGAGCAACTTTATGGAGCATATGTTTGGCCTGTGAAGAACTCTTGTGTTTTGCTTCCTGAAAGACTTTTTGTTGGTGAATAAACCGGATTCTTCGTTTTGAAAGCACTTTTGCCTGCTCTGTCCTGTTGTGACACACTGCCCTACACCCTGCTTATTGGTAAAACCTCTCATGATACCACAACATGCAACACGTATTAAGTTATGATAGCTATATTAATTTTGGACTCTCCAGCAAGATGGCTTTGGTCACTATTGTAAATTCACATGTATAGGTTTACAGGTTTGAGCTGATTTACTTCATATTCATATCCAGTGATTGTGGTGGCTCAAATGAGATTGATATCTAGACTGAGAAACACAGAAGAGTAAAGTTTGATCCTCTGTTCATTTATCACGTCCCTCTCACTCCCCGCCCCCTCAGATGTGTTGCCAGGTTAACAGGCAGGACGTCTCCCTCCGTGTCTTTGTGTTGTGGTGCCAGGACGATTCCTCAAGTGCTGCTTGCTGTGGGACAGGTGTTGGGAAACAGAGGCTGCAGTGGGGCACCTTGGCATTCCTCAGCAGACTCACCCTGAGAGCTGGCACTGGGCAAAGACTCATCAGCGGTACAGCAACCCTCTGCCAGCACTGGAAATATCTCATGATCCTTTTCCATTTTGTTCCTGTTGCTTCCTCTCTCTTCTTCCTGTTATCAGTCACATTACTCTGTGCCACCGCAAGCATTGTTTCTGTCTGCCCACCCTTTTCCAGCCAGGGATGTGCAGGAGTAGTGATTATAGATGGGTAAAGTTTGACCTCTGGATGGTGATGAGCACAAGACAAATACCAGTAGGCACACTGGTTCATAAATAATGATTATAGTAATGTTTGTGCAGTCATAGCCATAGGTCTGTAGCTATTTACAGGTACAAATATGACAGTGCTACAAATGCAGCCATTATGCCAGTCATTCTTGTGTGGCACAAAGCCATTGTTGGGATTTGTACCTGTTGAATGGCTCCAAATCGACCCTCTTACGCTGTGCAGGGTAGAGTGTTACGTTTAAGTTTTCTTGGACCCCAGAGCAGAGACGGAGGGCGAATGATATGCTCGGAGAATATCGCCATAGAGGGAAGCTCCAGAGCGGCTGAGAGCGAGAGACTGCCACTGTAGTGAAGAAAACGATTTGGCGATGACTGGGAGAACGACCAGGGTGGATATACTGCTGGTGATGACCGATTGAGCTGCAGGTGAGGTGGTGAGCTGATTCTGGCCGCACCTCTGCTGAGTCATCTGGATGAACACACCTATGGAGGGGAGGGGAGACAACGATGGAAAGGAAGAAACACTGGGAGAAACAGAGGTGCTGTGACAACACAAAAAACCCACATCACTTGAGTGGCACAGATGAGGTTTGGAGTATTGTATTCAGAGTTGGCCCCAAGTGTCTTCAGGTCTTTGTTACAAGGGAAGTTAAAGCAACACTATGTAGTTTTTATACCTTAAAATAACAGCCTAAAATCATTTTGATGGTACACAAACTTATAATAGGGAAAATTGCATGTCTGTCACTACCACAGCACTCCCTGGACACCTGGAACTACTTTACATTACTAACAACCAGGGTCGGAACAAGCAAGCTAAAGAGACTTACTTACTGTAAACATCACGGCAGAGCCGATGAAAAAACCAGACAGGGCATATTGTTGGAGGACACAAAGAAGAGGAAAAGAGAAAGTGACGGAGTAAGAAACCAAACAACAATGAATTTCGGAGCATAGTTCTCTCGCTAGCCAGAGCTAAGGAGACCATAGGATGCAGGACAGATGCTGACCTGGTGGTGTTGTTATTTTACAAGGGAGTCATAACTTTTGCTTCTTTGCTATGTGTTGTGCTGTTCTGTTTGCTTGACATTGGGCTGTGAGGACGTTGTGAAGACTTAAAAGTTTATCATCAAAATTCAGATAAACTGTTTGGCCAACCCACCAAAATCAAACCCTATTTGTGTAAAATCTCTACCTTGTCAGTCAACATGGTTCTTTGGTGTCTGAGGTTTTAGCTGTGTGCATGGGAAGGCTCAAACCGCGACTCGTACATATGGCAGTGAACAACGTATCTCACCAGTAGAGGGAGCCCGAATATAGCTGAGAGCAAATTTGGATTTCGTTGCTTTAAGATGGAACACAAGATGATTACATTCTAACCCTCACATATGGCAAATACCCATCAAGGCAAATATACAATGGCAATGTTAAAAAGTTTTACTCAACAAAACACATTTCGGTTGAAAGAAGCCAAAAATAAAGCGGTAGCCGGACTATCCCAAAACTCTGTCTCACTAATTTCCCACCATCCTTGTTGAGGCTTTGCCCACCAATCAGCTGAGTTAATTGCAGTGCAGCAGTTAAGGACCCTGGATGGCTCACATTATCTTTATTTACCAGCCTAATTGTCACACTGATGGCAGCCTTGAAGAGGAGCGATGCAGCACTGAAGACTGATCACTCACTCAGCTGAAACACAAGACACCAGGGATGGACTAATGTATAGAAGGATGTAGGAGGGCAGGGAGAGTGTAAAAGGAAGATAAAGTGGAAAGAATTATACCAGTAAAGTTTAATGACTAGAAGAAGACAAGAGAGGGGGAAACAAAAGAAGGAGTTGATGGTGACATTGCTAATGATGCTGTAGAAAAGGAATTGCAGGCAGAGCTGGCGGATGGGGAGATGGACTCAGGACTCAGGATTTCGTGGAATGCCACAACAGCCAAGATAGGAAGAGGGAGGAGAGAAAATTGAGAATGGAAGCAGCTGACAGCGAGGAAAAGGCAGCTGGCAGCCACCACTACAGGCTAAAGTATTAATCTTCCCCAGCAGGAGAAGTGAGGGGGCTATGTATATTAGCTGTTTGAAGAGCAGCACCGCAGGCATGCATGCCCCTATAGTATCACACACATAAATACAAGTACTTAGACAGACACATTAACACACAATCATACCGTACAAGTACCATTGATTCTAATCCTTCTTCCCTTCTTCCTACTGCTCATTTCAAGGTGCTTTGTCTTCTTCTCCATGCTTTATTGTGTGTGTGTGTGTGTGTGTGTGTGTGTGTGTGTGTGTGTGTGTGTGTGTGTGTGTGTGTGTGTGTGTGTGTGTGTGTGTGAGATCAAGACAAAAGCATTTGGAACACATTTATCGATACAAACATACAAACCTGCAGGTCATTGTCACGTTGAACAAAATCAACACAATTTTAATTATTTCGAGATTCCAATCCAATTACCAAACCAGGGAAGAAGCACGTAAGCCTGTGATTTTTTTTCTCTACTGTGTGGACCATATTAAGACTTTATTATGTCTTTGTAAAGGTTTCCACTTGCCCTGCACACCAGTAAGACCGACTAGTCTCCAGCAGGGCCACTTCCCTTGAGCTGAATGATGGGGCTGGGCCTGGCATCCTCATTCATGTTGCCTGCTGACTTTTCACTGCAACAAGTTTGTAGACACAGACAGGAACTGCACCAAAAACACTTCAATAATGAGGGCTATTAATCATTGTCCATCGCACTCTTAGTTACTTGCTGTTCTGCAGCAAGACAACTTGTGTTACCTTTCTACTCTGCTTCAGTCAGACATCCTCTCACTCTACAGAAATACATACATGCTATATACATTCTATATATGTTTTTCTATACATGACATTATATAATATCAACATAGCTCAACAACATATTTCAGGGACCGGCTTTGTCAAAATCAATTTGATTTCCATATTTGTAAGTAATAGCAGCCATAAATTAGGTCTGGCTCTTTTCTGGGACCTAACTGCCCTTCAACATGTGTGTAAGTAGGGAGAGCACACTTTACTTCCATGAGCCTTTATGGAAAGAGCAGCAGCTAAAAGACCCGGGCACAAGACAGAGCAACATCGATGACAACACGTGACATTGATAAGCCGGTCAGTATGAAAAAGTGGCTTCCACTGGAAGCAGGTAGAGTAGACAGGGTAAAGCAGCTTAAACAGAGTGTGAAATTTTAGCTTTGATAATTGAATGCAGCCGATGTGGGCTGCCGGAGATCTGCTGCGGTCAGCTGTCATACTGGATTGTGGCTGAGGTTGACTTCGTAACACCAATAAACTAATCTATGCTTGAGGTAGTGGAACGATTTTACCGGAGGACTCACTCTGCAGCTACATCTGGGGACCAAAATGTACCAGGAAAGTTGCTGCATACTGACTGAAACCCCCCCCCACAACCTTAACTAGAATAATCTGCAATAGCAGCATCTACTTATTACATTTATGTTTTGACATTTTTATGACGTTTCCTTTAAGCATAACCAGTAAACCTTTCAACTCTACCTCCTACTGTTTCCAAGTGGTACTGCTATTGCTGCTAACAATTTAGTTGCACTTAAATGTCACTTACTTATAGCACTTTGTAGTTTAGCTTTTTTTGGAAGAAATTGTACTTTCTTGACTCTTGTTGTTCTGGGTTTGTACCCTCATGGTTGAATGCACTTATTGTAAGTCGCTTTGGATAAAAATGTCAGCTAAATGAAAAATGTAAATGCAAATGTAAATGCTGCAAAAAAAAGAGAGGTTTGCTCTCCTTGTGAAGTTAATGCCCATCTGAGGTTCATTCATGTTTTACCTTTGTTTTTTCCTTTTCGTCTTCTTTGCCTAATCTGACAATGTTTTCTACCGCTGGGTCAACTGTCCACAATAATAGTGGAACACACGATTGCTCCACTGTTTCTGCTACTGATAGCTACTGGGTAAAACAAAAGCCCAGTCCTCGTCTTGTGTTGGCTGAGCAGTCGCATACGCTTGTGCTATAAACTGAACCTTCCTTTTACAAGGAGATCTCGCACCGTGGCAGACAAAACCACATACAAGTGAGACTTATAGGGAATCAATCTAAACCCTTTATTAATTATTCATTAGCCATTACATTGTGCAATCAACATTTTCTTATTAATGGTAAGTTAAAACAAACACTGTGCCTATTTCCACCTTCAGTTGCAGTGCATTGAGCTTTCAGGGCCACCACAGGCCATTGAGACTCACTTCCTAATAATAACAGACTTATGTCACTTGTTCTCTCTCCAGTCACCTTCCTTAGTTGTCTCTTCATATCTCTGACCATCCTGTAACAAGCTGTGCGAGCGACTGAGCGCCCATTACTCTGCTAACTGCCTCCTCAGAAGCCCAATATAGTCGACACGGCCAGCTGTGTGTGTGAGAGTGTGTGTTTGTGTGTGAATATGTGTTATTGCAACCCTACTGAGTGGCTGGTGTGCCGCCGTGACACTGCCAACTCTCCCCTGTGCCCCACTAACACCCTCTTTACCAGCAGCAGAAAAAAATACCTTGCACTTCTTCCTCTCTCCTCTCCTCTCCTCTCCGTTTCCGGTGTGAGTGAGCGGTGGTGGTGGACGTGTGAATGGCGCAGAGTTTTTTTAACTGGTTTTCTGTTTACCGGTATTTCCTTGTACTTTTTCATCTCATCTTTGCATGAACAGGTATTTTTATTTTATTTTCTCTTTAATATCGTTAGCGAGTATCGACCAAGAGGCCGCTGGTTTTGTCGGTGGTCTCTGGAGGAATGGTGTCCCCTGGGACACCTCCTCCGTCAATCTGGCAGGGAGTGAGGATAGTCCCGCCGGAAAATGACATTAGGGTGGAGGAGGTCCTGCTGGCTGCGAGCGAACAGGTAGGACATGATAATTTAGTTTTTCGCCTCCAGGATGAACAAGGACAGTGGTGGTGTTTTTAAAAGAAGAACGCCAGGTGTACCAGCTGAATGAAAGTGGCCTGTATATTAGGGACAGCTTTGTGCAGGTTTCGCCGCTGTCGGTTCCCTCAATGCGGATCACGGTCTCCAGAGTTCCGCCGTTTATACCAAACGAGCTCTTACAGTCTGAGCTCCGCAGGTTTGGAAAATTTCCTGGCGGGTTCAGAATGCTGAATTTAGGATGTAAGAACCCAAAACTGAAACACGTGCAGTCCCTGAGGCGACAGGCTTTTATGTTTCTAGATTCACCCACGAATACTCTGGAGGTGTCCTTCAGGTTGAAGTATGGTGACGGTCACTACATGGAGGCAGAATAACCACCAGCCCAGGCGAGATGAGAAGCTATGCGTCAGTCTTTTACACTGATGTTTTTGGTGCAGAAAGCTGCAGCATGGAGTGCCGTGACGAACTGCTGCAGGGACTACCGCAGCTCAGCCTTGAGGAGAAAGCTGCCCTCGACTCTGAGCTAACTCTACACAAGCTGACAGATGCCATAAACCAGATGGCAGCAGGACGAGCTCCAGGAATTGATGGTCTCTCCAATGATCTTCTGGAGCATTATTTGTCCGGACCTGTATGGAGTCTTCTTGGAGTGCCTGAGAACAGGATCACTTCCTGTTTCTTGTCAGCGAGCAGTCATTTCCCTGCTGCCAAAGAAAGGAGATTTGGCCTTACTCAAAAACTGGAGGCCGGTTGCTCTCCTGTGCACGGATTATAAGGTACTTTCGAAGGCCTTGGCAAAACAGACTTAAAAACATTTTGGAGATGATTGTCCACAGAGACGTTATTGACTTATGCAAAACCTATAATTTTTACTGTGGTTTTCTCCTGATCCCTAGATCAGGAGAAAGCTTTTGATCGGGTAGATCACTCCTATTTATTTGCCACATTAAGAGCTTTTGGTTTAGGTGATGGTTTTCTGGCATGGCTTAGTCTATTATATAATGGTGCACAATGCATGATAAAGATGGGGACAGGGCTGAGTCGACCAATCCCTGTACAGCGAGGGATAAGACAAGGCTGTCCCATTTCTGGGCAGCTATATAATCTGGCCATCAAGCCCTTGCTGTGCAGGTTGAGGGGTAAGATCAGTGGTCTCTCGCTGCCCGGGTTCCCAGATCCTGATTATTCCCTCACTCTTTCTGCATATGCAGATGATTTAAATGTCTTTGTCTCCAATCAACAGGATGTATTTACTTTACAAGAAGCACTTTCACTATATGTTAAGGCTTCCTCTGCACAGGTGAACTGGGAAAAGAGTGAGGCTTTGTTGGTGGGACAGTGGAGAGGTCAGGCAGTACCAGGTCTGCCTGGTGGTCTTGAGTGGGGGAAAGAGGGGTTTCTGAAACAAAACTGGGAGGGAGTGAAACAGAAAGTGTGTGCTCGGTTGTCTAAATGGAAATGGTTGCTACCCCAGCTGTCATATAGGGGAAGAGCTTTGGTTGCTGGTAGTTTGGTCGCCTCGACTCTCTGGCACAGAATTACGACACTGTCACCACCAAGAGGATTCCTGGAAGAAATTCAAAGAGCCATAGTGGATTTTTTCTGGTCTGGCGAACACTGGGTTCGGGCAGCAGTCCTCTATCTGCCCGTGGTTGAAGGAGGGCAGGGGCTGGTAGACGTCCAGTCCAAGCTTGCCAGCTTTTCGATTACGGGCAGCACAAAGACTACTATATAACTGTGGCCCGAGATGGTGCGATGCAGCTCGTCTGCTGCTGAAAATAGCTGGTAGCCTGGGATATGACAAGCATCTTTTCCTACTACAACCTGAGGAAATGGATCTCACCGGGCTGACCCCGTTTTACAAATCGGTGATAGAGGCATGGCAGATTTTTCGTTTCACGAGAGAAAACAATGTGACACCTGGACTGTGGATTTTTGAGGAACCTCTGTTCGCCAACAACTTTATGAAGTCAGAAATACTACAGTCTGCCAGCCTCAGGGCCAACCTCAGACGAGCTGGCTGCACCAAACTGGGCCATCTGATAAGGATGACAGCAACATTGTTGGACACCCTGAGAGAGAGAAGCAACATCACTTCCATCAGTCTAATCAGTAAAGTGTTGGAGGAGGTCTGTGCCGCCCTGCTGCAAACCATGAGAGCCTTTGCAAAAAAACATGCTCTGTGTTACCAGTGGAGCGAAGAATCCGAATACAGTTTCCCCTCCCTGTCCATCACCCCAGCTGTAGGAGAGTGGCAGGGGGGGGGGGGCTGGCCAGCTGTTGGCCTTCCCTACCCCTCACCTTGGCAACCTTCAAACTGTTGGAAAAAAGTCAGTTTACCTGACCTGTGTAAAAGTTTGCAACTTGCACTCTCTGGAAGGGACAAGAGAGTCAAGGTGGACGCTTCTCCAAAAGGCAGCTGGCAGTCCTTGTACAAGCTGCCCATTGAAAAACGGACAGCAGACCTCCAGTGGAGGGTAGTGCACGGGGCAATAGCTACAAACAGATACAGAGCACACCTTGATCCAGAGCTGGGGGAGGGGTGCACCTTCTGTTCTCAAGCCGAAACACTGGAACACTTGTTCAGTGCCCTCGGCTGGAAGCACTTTTTAATTTGTTAAAAGGGTGGTTTCAGGGTCAGGGTGAGGTA